>OW445486.1:5439707-6738248 GCA_918226075.1 Microctonus brassicae | reverse complement strand
AACACGAGAATTTTATATATATATATAGATATACAAAAAAATGTGCAATTTATTGAAGGGAGATTCATTAAATTTTCTGAAGAAAATTAAATTGATTTTTTTTACATTTAAAATGAATTTTTCAGATTTTTTTTTTTTTCATTTTTTTTTTAGTGTAGTCTTAATTGAATTATGCAATTTTTTGCAATTAGTATTTTTTTTTTATATTAATTAAGAAGTTATAATAGTTAATTTGTTTGTGTATTGTTTTTTCATTTTGTGCCATCATGTTTTTTTCTTCTGTAAATTATACAAGAGTAGTTATTAGAAATTTCTATTGTAAATGATAATTCTTCAAATGGAATTAACAACAGAAAATAAGCAACAAATACTCATTGAGGTTAATGAACAAAATGATATACACTGACTTATACCAAAGGCATTAATATAATTAAAAAATACTAATTACTTTAAGCTCTATTGCAAAGTCAATGTGGTATTTCAGAAAATTCTATGACTAATTGAAAAGATTGAAAATTAAAATCATAAAATTTATTTAATGAGTTTATGAATTATTAAATTTTTTTCTTCTTATTTATCGTTTGTTTATTAATAATTATAAAGACTCGATGAATAAATAATTATTTTATTCTTTAAACAAAGACAATGCAAAAATGAGAAATTGTATTTAGTGTCTATGATAAAATTGTTTTCGCTTTTGTCTTGCACAATGCACTTTGGTTTTTATCATTGATCAATGCGCCTGGGTGCCGCCCATCACGACACAACACACAGTTTTATAAAGTTGCTCCACTAACATTTACCATAGAGTCGTCAGAGAGTTCAAGAGTCGAATGGGGCGAGAGTTTGAGATATGGAAAAGGATTAATATACTGACAAATGTGCGGGAGAAAGAGAGAAAGTAACGTACGTATATTATACACTTCAAGGATTTATATTTATTATCATGGCTCGTGACTTTGTGGGTGACCGTGCTTAATTCGTCACCAGGAAGTCTTGAATATTATTCATGCTTATATGGAGTTAACAATAAATAGGATATTGAAATAAATAAATTTATCGTGAGAATTGAAATATTCGATTGGATATTTAAAATTATTAAATTAATTAAATTTTATGGATTAAGTTAATATTTTATATTTGATTCGAAACTAGATGAATTAAAATATAAAATATCAACAATTTATTTTATTAATGTATTAGCGTTAATATAGAACAATCGCAAGAAATGTAATAAATTAATTAATAAATTTATATGCAACAGAATTAATATGTATATTAGAGTGCTTTTTTTGAGGAGACTATTTTTTTTTCTTGCGGGGTGAACGGAATATTACTCTAAACATTCAATAAAAAAAAAATTCTCATCAAAGATAAGCTCTTAATTTTAATATTAAGTATTTCCTAAATCAATTTGAAATTTTCCCATTTAATTAACACGTAAATCTCAATTTTTTTTTTCATTTATGCATAGCTTCGCGGCATTTTATGCTATTTAATTGGTTCTCATTAGAAATTGTAGAGGAATATATAATCTATGAAAGTGCTTATCACTAAATTACGTTCTGTGAACTGCTCCACTGATGAAAAATGTTAAAGCCGATTTTTGCTTGAATTTCGAGAATTTTTCGATTTTTCATGAAAACTATCATTTTTACAGCAAAAGTATATGAGACCTTTTTTGTAAGAAATTTGATTTCCTAAAAAATGTTATTTATGAACAAAAATTGTAGAGCTGATAGTTTTCGAGAAAAATACAATTAAAAATATGGAAATTTGAACTATTGTTATCTTGAATTGGTCCCCTATGAATTTCATGATATTATTTTAATTGGATTTTTTTCAAAAACTATTGATTCTACGGTTTTTAGTTAAGAATACTATTTTATAGAAAATTTAATCTCCTACAAAAAAGGTATCATTAACTTTTGCTGTAAAGTTGATAGTTTTCGAGAAAAATCCAATTATAAAAATAATGGAATTCACAGAAAATAATTTATGTGATAGTCACTTTTAAAAATGATATATTTCTGTACAATTTCTGCTGAAAACCAATCAAATGGTATATAAAATTTTTTTTTTACAATTTATACTTACATAAATTAATTTTCTAAATTAAAAATATTCGATTGTTAATTAACTTCTTGCATAAAAAATAGATAAAATGAAGTGTGAAAAATAAAGCTATTACCAAGTGAAAGTAAATCAGACTAAATGTTTTATAAATAAAATAGGAAAATAAAAATAAATAAATAAGAGTATTCATATATATGCACGTGCCAATTGCAACCCGGAAAATCATCGTGGGACCGTGGCACACCCTTAAATCTCAAAGTCTACTTGATGCATATATATGCGCAAAAGAACAAGGCCCATATACGTCCCATCCACGCGGTGTTTTCTTTTATACACGAACATATAAACGTCTAACACGACGACGCCAAAGGGACCTCGTGACAAAGAATAAGGCAAATTGCGCATTAGTTAAATGTCAGGTCAGGGCAGGTCTGAAAAATACACACACATACACATACATACATATATTATGTATATGAGAACAAAGTCCAAAACACCCACTTCGATAACACGCAAATTTTAACGCATTTATAAAATAAAATATAATAAATAAAAAATAAATAAAAAATAAATATAACTATCATTATTTTTGTAATTCGATTACAGTAATTATTCGTCAATCAAATGTCATAGGATCATTGCCAAAATATTAAAAAAAATATCCAAAAAAGAAAAATTTGAAAAAAAAAAATTAAACTCAAAAAAACCATTTTTTTTTTTTTTTTTTTTTTTTTTTTTCGTAATTTAATGAAAATTTTCTTCTTTTGATAATTATGGAGAATATATACAGATAAATTAAATTAAATTTGTTCTAAATTTTATTTCATATTTTTCTAATTGGAGAATAATTTTTATAAATTGTTTTGACCTTTCAATTAATATCTTGTGGCATTTTTTAATCTACATCTCGATTATTCTATGGTATATTAATGCGCATATCAGATAGACAAAAATTACGCGCATAAACATTTATGTATATATATATAAATATAAATATACATATATTATACACGTGACCAAAGCATTTAGATCCGCGAGTGAATATAATTTGCGACGGTATGGACAAGAAAAATTGAACGTATATCTATTTATATATTTTTTATACATATCAGCACACGTCTGATATATTTTCCTATACAGAGGGAGGTAATGTCGCGTGACTAGAACATTTAGATGTGCGATTTTGTACGCGTACCAAAGGTGATATGTAACTTAACTCACTCACTTTTTCTTTTTTTTTTTTTTTTTTTTTTTTCATATAGGTGATGTAAAAATAATTTACGGAATAATTCTGGCTTTTTTTTTTTACATGCATATACGGAGTGGAAAATATTAAGTGACGTAATTATCACTATTGCAAAATTAATTTGAGAAAGAAAAATAAAAAATATTTTGGTATAAAAAAAATTCAATTGAATAAATTGAATATATATTAATTAATTATTTAATTGATTAATTAATTAATTAATTAATTGATTGAAATATTCTTTTTCGTATAGTATTAAAGAGTATATAGTTGTGTGAAAAATTAGTTAATCTAATATTTGAATGAATAAAAAATTATTTCAATAATAAATTTATTAAATTTATTCTCTTCGAATATTAATTTGATTGACATGAAGTAAATAAATTTATAAACAATATTAGCTCTTATCTTTATGAATAAATATATACATTTATTATAACGTCACGAATTATTGTATAAACTTTGCTCCATATAAAAAAATTAAATATTGGTTTGTTGTTGAGTTGATTTTGTGTAAATCAAACAAGCCTCTAAACCATTCACTGTTGATCAATTAGCTGAAATTTACCATTAACTATATTAGCAACAACCTAATTGGTGTCTTACTGTGTGCTACATCAGACACGATGATGCTCTTGCATCAATTCGAAAAATTAGAAAGGTATATAAATGATAGATAATGTGTTTTAGTGTTGAAGTTCTTATAAATTCTTCTTCATTCCCAGCGGTAAAATAATGGAGAGAAAAAATATAAAATAAATAAATGGGATTACAAGAATGAAACAAACAGTGCACACTAATGCAGATAGAAGAATATATATATATATATCTTTAAACAGCTGCATATATTATTATTATATGTATGTATAATGTATATACCACAGCTAAAGTGAAATTACATAAGAGCGTGTTTGCATCGCGGAATTCCTTAATTACGGGAACGAAATCGCCTTGCGGAATAATTAATGAGTGAAGTTGTTGGTGAAGAATCCTGTGGCGATTCTCGGTCATGCGCGCACGATTTGTAAGTGGAAACGAGTCTAATATATAGATGAAATTCAATGTATGTATGAATATTTATGTAAATGTGTTTGTGAATATTTTTACTCTCTCTCTCAGTATTTGTTGTATTTTTTTTCTCCCACGTTCATTCATTCTTTCTTTCAGTTTTTTTTTATTTATGTGTAATGTGATAATCTTCGTTTTATATGTATTTTGAGGAATAAATATAATTACAATTAATGTAAATATATTTATTTTTGGGCAATTGTTTTAAAACATGATGTTTTATGGACTCAATAGAGTCTCTGAAATGGCGCTTTTTTGGCCGCATTTACTCATGAAACAAAATTTCGGCTAGTGACACTGCAAAAGTAGTTTCAAATCTTTTGGATTTTTCTAGAAAAAATGATAGAAATACTTCTTCTTTCAAAATTTTTAACATTATGTATGTTGCATTATTTTATAAAACTCTCATACTGTTTTATATAAATTTCTCGAGATTTTTCTGGTAGTAAATTTAACGTCGCTGCATTGGTGGCTTCATAAATTTCGGTAGGATTGTCACTATCACTGTCACTTATTTTGTTTTTTTAATTTTATACTTGATCGTTTATATTTCCGCTTTATTTTAAATGTTACAATACTGACAGAAACAAAGTTTGTTAATAAACTGTGTAGCAACGCAACCTTTTCTTTTATTTACCCATAAAGCAAAAGAAAAAGTTGCATTGCTACACATTTTATGAGTTACTACACAATTTATGCATTGCTAGCTTATTTACAAGATTTGTTTCTGTCATTTCAGGGACTATTGATCCCTGAAACATCATATTTTGAGACACTCGTCTAAAAAATTATGTGTGCACCATGGGCCGTGTGATCTTTTTTAGCCTCAACCGAAATTTGCTTGGCCTCGGCTGCAAATTCCTGATTCGGCTAAAAAAGATCAACTTCACGGCCTTGGCACACAAATAACTATTTTTGATAGAACAATACATTAACACATTAAAAAAACAAATTAAATTTAGGAAATTTTTTATTTTTTTGGTGATGTTAAAAATTTTTGTTATTAGAGACTTTTGTGTTTAGGATATTTTTATTGATATTTCGGCAATGAATCTACATAATTTCATTGACAAATAATAATTATTATAAGAGAATAACAATATTTTGCATAAAACTTTACTTGTAATATTATGTAATTTTTTTTTATTTTTAAGGACATTAAAAAATCTAAAATATTGCCCAAGCATGATAAATTCTAATTCGTGCATTAAAGAAATAATAAAAAAATCAAATTAATTAAATGTGCATAATAAAAAGACAAAAGGAAATATATTTAATATTAATATAAACTTAAGGCAAGATTGGCTCAACCAAGTCTAGCTTGTCATCAAATGACGCTTCAATCACCCGAGAAACATTATAAGTGTGTAATCGTGGCACAATGTATCCGCCAAATCCATCGAGTCCTCGATGAAAAAGGCCAATACCACTGAGAGGAAATTCCGGAATTGTTTCAACAGATTGTGCATCAAAAAATGGAACAGTATGATATCCCGCGTCTTTCTTTATCGATGAATGTTGAAACTGGATGAACTTATTTGATTCCAGGTCCATTTGATAATTGTGTGCCATAGTCGGATCATCAGGTTCATTTAATTTAATTTCAGTCCTAAAAGCACATTGATAAATCATCAAAAATTGTAAGAAAGAAATTACTTGAATTTTAAGATGAACATTTACCTTTGCCGTTGATAATCCAAATAATTAACAGGATATTCACCAGGTCCATACCACTTTTGTTCATTACCCAATCGTCCTGTGCTATAATCATATTTAGTTGCGTGAATATGAAGCTCAAAACCACTGCCATCTTTAGTAATTTGAAATTTAACACCTAAAAATATATAAAAATATCTTTAATAATACTGAAATATTTCATAATCATTTACTAAAATTTTTGGTCCTATTTACCTGTGACAACATAATCAGGATGAGCCATAACATCATCAAGATATAAAATGCTACGTTTATCAAAAAGAACACCATAATTAATATTAATTGTTTCATTATAATTATCAACATTTACAGATTTCCAAACTGGGTTTGAATTAACTGATCCACCCTTTGAAATTTCGCTTTGTTGTATCTGTAAATGAATCGCGTCATCGTGAAGAATAAATTTAACGCCCACAACAATCCTGAAAATATACAATTAAAATTTTATTTAATATTTTTTTCGTTATATTAAATTACAAAAAAAAAGAAAAAAAGAAAAATTGAATGACAATGAGAAAAATAATGAAATGCTTGACCTGTTATATTTTGTGTCTGATAATTGTGGTTCCAAAGAAATTTTCATAATTTTTGGCTCATCAATTTTGATAGCATCAGAATAATCAGGAAAATTTGATTCATTAGTAAAATTCACAGAGCATACACAAACATCATTCCAATACCAACCAGTGCTTAAATAACGATCAACTTCGTATAAACTATTGTTACATTTTTTTGAATGTCCAAAAGTTTCTGAATCAGCGGTGAACCATGAAAAACGAATTGTTTTTGGCTCAGAGGATAATTGAAACGTCTGGAAATTTATGTATTCATTATGATGAATTTTTTCAAAAATATTTAACTGCAAAAATTATTGGTGTACATACAGGACAACCGCGTATTTTAGAGTACGATTTACAATTATATATTGTGAATTTTAGTTGATCATCATTATTTATATCTTCACAACCTCCAGCTACAAAAGATTTTTGGTGAGTTACTGCTTTTTTTATTAAAGCTTCATAATTTATAAGTACTTGAAACAATCCCTTCATTTCTAAAACATTGTTGCCTAAAAAAATGAATGAATATTAATAATATATATTCTAGGATGTTTTCTTTTCAGGCGATATTTTTTTAAAGATAATTCAGAGTTAATTAGAGGCTGAGTAAATTCAAAAATTTGATTTTTCATATAAATAACACGAGAAAATTTTTTTTTCGACTTCAACTCGATTTTTCGGTAATCAAAATTTTTTTTTGATGCTATTACATTGTTGATTCAGCATTATAGCGTTTATTGTAAGATAATAATTAATGTCAAATCAATAAATTTCAGTTTAAAGAAAATTTTTTGTCAATTATAATCAATTTTCACCTTTTCAGCTCTACGTACAACTCGAAAACTTTTGGTCGGAGAGCGTTTGCGGTGAACAACTTTTTTGTAGCAAATTTAATGCCCTACCAAAGCTGTATATTCATTTTTTTCAAAAAAAATTTTTGGTTACCGAAAAATCGAGTTGAAGTCAAAAAAAAAAAAAATTTCTCGTTAAAAAGACATTTCAAATTCTCATTAAATATATTATATATTTTCTAAAAATAATTGCGTGTTAATTTTTTTTTACCATTAATAATCAATAAATAAAACATGATTTTTATTTCATTTGATAATTAATTTTGTATATCCCAAAAAAATTCGTAAATAAATTTCATCTTGTAATATAATTTTCAACTAGGTAAACAAAATTGTATAATCGTGTATATAAATATATTTACCAATCGAAGGATTTTGAACATTACATCGATGAATGTTTGCTGAAAGAGTGAGCATGAAACGAATGGAATCTTCCACAAAGTTTTTCAATTTCTCATCAAATTTATGCTTAAACATTGTGTACTCTTGGATCAAATCGACTGTTAAAAATATTAAATGAATAAAAAATCGGACATTTGTTTATATTATTTCATATAAATATTTATAAACTAAGAAATAATTACATTCATATTCCATACCCTCATCCAATACAGTCTGTATAAAATACGCTCGAGTGATTGTCGCAAATGCTTTGAATTGAGTTCGAATAAAAGTCATAAAAATATAATAAACTTTTTGTTGTTCCGAAACGAATTCATCACAAGTATTATCACCACGTTTCTGCTAAAATAATATATATATATATATATTTTAACATAACACAATATTTATTAATTTTTTAAATAGAAAAAAAAAAAAATAATAAACAAAAAAAATTTTTTTGTACTAAATTTTTTTTTCTCTTTCAGATTTGCAATATCATTTTTTTTTTGGATCAAAAGCCCAAATAAATGATGTGCAATATTTATTTGAATGAATTCTTTCTAATATACCCTCAAGACCTTAGATTAAAAAAATTTTTATAAAAAAAAAAATTAACTTATTTAATCAAAAAACTCACTTGGATAATTTTAAACATCAGTGATAAATAATTTTCCTCAACGTCTCCATCCCCAGCTGAAGATAATAAATTATACATATCTAATAACGTAGACTTTAAATTATTTCTATCCCATAGAACTGCTGTGACAAAATTTTTCAATGTTTTTTCACTGTATCCTAAATTAAATTTATATTTCATGGCTTTGTCAAACCAATATTCTATATTGGAAACGAACTCCACTAATTCATCTTTTATATACTGCGAATTCGAATCAATTCCAAAATCAACAGACATATCCTCTGCATTACTAATTGCGTTTTCATTTAAATCACTGTCAAAGTTCATCAAATGTTTCGATAATTCCTTCAAGTCATCTCTCATTAATCGTTCAAATTTTCGAGTGTAATTATTTTTCAATATTTCATTGTTATATTTCTTTTCTTCATACTCTCTCTCATCTTCTTTATATAATTCATTAACACTATCGTATAAATTTTTCCTCTTGCTAAACAAATGATCTATTTCTTCACCATAACTATAGAATAATGATTGTTTGTTTATTATTAAAATTATTAATATACCAAGAAACATGCTCGCCATTTTCCCTGTAAAATAATACAGAAATTATGATAAATTGAGGTTTTATAATTTATTTAAAAAATATTACAGGCTGAAATTATATTTAAAAAATAATTATAAATAGTTGGAAATGAATTTTAATATATACTTTTAACAATTAATAATTATATGAAACGTTTGAAAAAATTATTTGATTCAATATAATAAATTTACATTTTCATTTATATTTATATAAAATTATTATTTACCACGTAATTGTTAGAATATCTTTCTGTTATTCACAAGTATCAATTATTCTCTCTTCCAAATAACAAAAAAAAAAAAACGTTTGATTATTTCTTCATGAACAATTATAAAAATAAATAGTATTCATAAAATTTTTTAATAATTATTTCACTAGAAAATTTTATTTTAAGCGACTTAATAATGACTTCTGCCTACTTCCACACTATTTTTTAATCTGTTCGACTATACTAGCAGCCACATTTATACCACGTAGGCTACTTCAATACCCAACTAGAAAAATAAAACAAATTTAAACAAGTGAACATTCAGTATTAATTCTTCTTTATATATTTTTTGAACAGTAGTTATGAAAAAAATATATTTTGTATCAAATTCATACATGTATAAATATATTATTTTGTGTTATCTGAAGATAATTTTAATCTATTTGAATAAGTGTGAAGAAAATAAAAATTTTCTGATAATATTTTATTGAAATATTCGTCAAAATGAAAAAAAAAAAAATAAATTCAATATGTAACCTTGGTATATTTTAAAATATATTCTATAAATAATTCATCAAATGCCCAAATAACATTTTGTTTAAAATCTATCGAAGAAAATATTAAACCACAAAATTTGGTCTAAACAAATACAAAAAAATTATTCTCGAATACAAATTAACAAAAATAAAAATAACATTTTTTTTTTTTTTTTTCAATGTCACAGTATTATTAATACTCATCCATTTGGTTTTTTTCCATTCATCCCACTCTCTCCCTCACTTTATCTAACTATTTTTATGTTTAATGTGGTTACATATGGATAAACCTCGTTGACTCTATGTAATTAACGCGTATAGATCGTAACATAAGCGCAATAGAACGTGTATAAACGTGTATAAACGTGTATACACACGTTGAACGCAGGCATTTCACGTCTATAAAAATGGCTGATGCCATTCGACGATAGAGTTGCTGGCATAAACATAGGCCCATGTGTATATATAAATATACATACAGAGGTATAAAGAATTAATTTTTGTACTTGAGAAATCTTTGCGACATGAAAACAAAGCTGCTTCAGGCAAACTCTTTATCTAACAAAAACAAAATGTATTTGTGTATGTTTATATGTAGATATCCGACCTGCTCGAGGACATTGTTTATAGTCAACACAAAATTTTATATCTAGATATTTTTGTAACGAAATAAAAAAAAAAACAAAATAAGATATGAATATTTTCAAGTGGGAAAAAATTTTTTTCTGATTGTTATTAAGTGTTATTTTATTCATAAAATATTACTTGCAAAAAAATAATATACATTTATCATAAGGAGAAAGAAAAAAATTAAAACATTTTCTTACTTTAATTAAAAAATAAATTTTATTCATATTCAAAAAAAAAAAAAAAAATTAAAACAAATTTAGAATTCTTTATTTTAAATTCTCTCCTGTTCAGCAATAAATATTAGGTTACATGAATTCTTTCATTTATATACCTACAGGTTGCCGGGCGAAAAAAAAATTACAGAAATTCGAGCTAAAAACAGAATTGAAAAAAGAATAAAAAAAAAAAACATAAAACCAGGTGCTTTGTGTGTGCACCGTGAAAAAAAGCCAGGTGCGAATCTTCACAAAATTTCTTACTCAAATAAATCAATGACTATACACCTGTCGTAAAAAAAAAAAAAACAAAAAATAACAACAATAAACAAATAAATAAATGAATAAAATTCCTGAAATTATTTCTTAATTCATCGAATAAAAAAATCATCAAATTTGATATTTATAATTTCATAGATATTTATATAGCTAAAGGGGATGTAATAATATAAAAGATTTGCGATTCACAGATGCCCATCAATGGCAGATGGTCAGACACACATTGAGAATAATTTTTTAGTGTTGAACATGCGCCACTGACTGCTTCGGGTCAGTATAATCAAAACGCTATAAACCAAGTGCCTTCTCTTAATCCCTTTCTCCACCATTTTCTCTTTCGCCTTTAGCTCATATATGTATGTATATAGATATATATGTATTCTTTATTCCTTTGGATACAATCAGCCAAGTGCATACAGCAATGAAATGAGCACAGAGAGAAGTTCTTTGTGAGTATTCATACACATATGTGTGAAAAAATTTTTAACCTCTTCTTCATCTCTATTTTTTTGTTTTCATTTTTTTTTTTTTTTTTTATTATATGTGTCTGCCATTGTGCACTTTATTACAATGTTGCAACGTACAAATCAACTATTGCTATCTGATACAACTATTTATTGAACGAAAAAAAAAAAAAGAATTGTAATAATAAAGAAAAATTCACACTAAAGATGAGGTCTTAATTTTAATATTAAGTAGTTCCTGAATCAATTTGAGATTTTTTTATTTAATTAATACGTAAATCTCAATATTTTTTTTTTTTCATTTATGCATGGCTTCGCCGCATTTCATGCTATTTAATTTGTTCTTAGCAGAAATTGTACAGGAATATATAATCTTTAAAAGTGCTGATTACTAAATTATTTTCTGTGAACTGCCCTACCGGTGAAAAATTTTGATTAAACAGGGAAATTTCGAATTTTCATTTGTTTAATTGGATTTTTCTCGAAAACTTTTAGATCTACGGTTTTTAGTTAAGAATACTATTCTGTAGAAAATTTAATTTCCTACAAAAAAGGTCTCATCAACTTTTGCTATAAAGTTGATAGTTTTCAAGAAAAATCCAATTAAACAAATGAAAATTTGAACTATTTATATTTCGAATTGGTCCCCTATAAATTGCATGATATTATTTCAATTGATTTTTTCTCAAAAAGTATTGACTCTACGGTTTTTAGTCAAGAAAACTATTCTCCAGAAAATTTAATTTCCTACAAAAAAGGTCTCATCAACTTTTGCTATAAAGTTGATAATTTTCAAAAAAAATCCAATTAAAGATATGAAATTTCGAACTATTCATATCTTGAATTGGTCCCCTATAAATTGCATATTATTTCAATTGAATTTCTCTCAAAAAGTATCAACTCTACGCTTTTAAGTCAGAAGAACTATTCTGTAGAATATTTAATTTCCTACAAAAAAGGTCTCATTAACTTTTGCTGTAAAGTTGATAGTTTTCGAGAACAACTCAATTAAAAAACTATGAAATTCGAGCATAAATCAACTTCAACATTTTTTATCATTGAGGCAGTTCACAAAAAATAATTTAGCGATAGGCACTTTTAAAGATTAAATATTTCTGTACAATTTCTACTGAGAACCAATTAAATAGCATAAAATGCGGAGAAGCTATGCATAAATAAAAAAAAAAAAAATATTGACATTTACGTATTAATTAAATAAGAAAATTTCAAATTGATTTAGGAAGTACTTAATATTAAAATTAAGAGCTCATCTTTAGTGGGAATTTTTTTTTTTTGAATGTTTAGAGTAATATTTCCTTCATCCCATAAGAAAAAAAAATAGTCCTCTCAAAAAAAGCACCCTAATATACACATATATGCATGAACATTATTGATTGAGTGTAGTGGCGAAACGATGGATTATCGATGAAATTTATAAACGTACATTTATATAACGGTGTAACGTGAATTCGATCGTGAGAATATAATCGACATGCGGCTGCTTTGTACCATATGGTATTGCAATGAATGAATTGCATATTGGAGGCTCAGTATATAATCCTTGATACAAAACTTTGTGCACATATGAAAAAAAAAAAATGAAGATGATCGCAGTTTGATGATGGGTGAATTAAAATTGATTGCGAACATGCAAGCACACAAACATTAGCCCAATTTTTTTAATGAAGTATAAGGTGCGCCAACGAACTCTTATATACTTGTGGACGGATTGGAATCATCAGAATCAGTGGGTTATCGGTCATCGGGGCCCAGGGGCAAAGTGTAAACATTCATCATACTGAGACGAGACTCAGTGAGAAATATATTTACTTGGTGCCAACTCAATTAACACTACGTCTCTTTCAACGATGAATGGAGCACTATCTTTACGCTAAGTTAGAAGCATATGTGCATCAACTGATGGTGCTGTCAATGGATATGTAGTAAAAGTTAATACTAAAATAAAAATATTGTATAAAATTTAATTATAAAAAATTTATGGGTAAAAAATAGCTGAAATTCAAATCGCTGTAACTTTATTAATAATTATGATAAAAATTCCAGCGAGTACTCATTTTAAGGGTGGTTTTGTCTATTTTTAGAATATATTTTAAAAATAAAAATCCATCAATTCGTTCGAAAGTTACATGACTTCAAACAAAATACCGTGCGAATCAATAATTTTCAGTGAACTTTCTCAACTTGTAAAGGCTCGCAAAAATAAAATAATAATCGCACTATAATGTTATTACCCCCATCTGAAAGCTACATTTCTCCCCTTCATTTTGAGCACTCGTCCATCATTGAGCGATTTTTTTTCAATGAATTATAAATTATTAAACAAACATCGCACTGAATACATCACAATCAAAATTGCATATACAAAATGAAAAATGATTTAAAAAATTACAAATCAATTAAAAAAATTTATTTATATATATAATTCACAAAGAAGACAGTATACTTTAGTATTTTTAAATATTTTTATTTTTACACAATAAATTCTAATGCATATATTCTGTAATCTTTTTATGCTGCTACAAAATAAGGGTGCGAAGAAAACTTATGGCATCATCATCATTATCGCCATTATACCAAACCACTTCACATCTCTTTTATCGTATGTCTCAGTATATTCTACACACTACTATATAACTATACATATATGTATACTGTTACAAATGCATGCAATTGTGCACACATAGTGCACTTGAATGATGGAGATAAAATGGAAGTTGATGGGAATATATTCCGCGCAACAAATTTAGATGGCATAAAAACGAGCAGTAAAGTCAACATCAAAAGTGTTCCGTCAGTGAAATTTCATATGAAAATAAGGTATACACTTATAAAACGATATGAGTAAAGTGAACTGAATCTGGGTACAGTCATACAAATTCCATATAAATATATATTATCAGAGAAAGAAGAAAAAAATTACAGTGTTCTCATATTTTTTTGTCCACAATTATTATTTTTTCCATTGCGATTTTCATCACATGTACATAGTGTAAATTTACGTATATATATATATATATATATATTAGGGTAGGTCGAAAAATTGGTTCTTAGACACTTTTAATTAAAAATGCTCTCCAAAGATGAACTCTTAATTTTAATAGGAAGGTCCTTCTTATCTTAGTTTTCTATTTTTTCTTCAGTTCCATATGGCGAAATCCATATCTCGCTATTATTTGATCGTACAGAAAAGTTGTATTTACATTTTTTGTAGGAAATTGAACGCTCTATAAAAAAGGTATCTTACAATTGTTTCATAATTCTTACCGTTTAGAAGATATTGAAGGTCAAAGTTTGAAGAATTTAACAAAAATTTCTTTTTTACTTCTAAATTTTATAACTCATAGATAAATAAATATTATGAAATGCCCAATGTATATTTTTGTAGGAAATTAAACGCTCTACAAAAAAGGTCATTTGTGGTTAATCGATTACTCTGACCATTTAGAAGATATTCGCATTCGAATCCCAAAATGCGTACTGATTTTAATAGTTTTTCAATGAATATTTTAAATTTATCCATTCAAGTCATGAATGCAAATATCTTTCAAATGGTTAGAGTAATCGATTAACTACAAGAGACCTTTTTTGTAGAGCGTTCAATTTCCTACAAAAAATGTAGATAGAACTTTTTTGTACGATCAAGTAATAGCGAGATATGGATAGAAACCACTTCTCCAAAGTGAAAAGTTAAAAAAAAATAGTCAATTTTTTTAATCCACCCTAACATAAATGTATATATTTGTAATAATTAATATTTATTTATAGTTAAAATTGATATTTTAATTATAATAATTATATTCCTCTCTAATTTATTTATTCACATGATGAAAAATGAGTAAAAAAAAAACTCGAGACTTCATTTCTTCCTTTTCTCATTTTCTTATGAGCATCTGCGTGCAGATCTCGTCTGACAATCAAAGTTTATTTCTGTCCACGTTGGGGTTAGTGAATGCAATGTTAAAAATTTCAAACCATGACCTTGCTTCAACCAAAGAACAAAATAAATAAATAAATAAATAAATATATTATTTTATCTTGGTCTCTACTACATGATTTTCTTTTGGTGGGTTCATTGCAGTTGTAAGCCATTTTATCAAGGCGTCCCGACGCCTATTCTCGCATACGTCGACACTAAGTGACGCGACGAGTGACGTTTCATTAACACTCGACCAGTTGCGGAACGTTGCATCCACTTTAAATATGATGGAATATACATATACGTCCACCTTCACTATCAAAGTAGATAACTAAGTTGACTGGACAGGAAAAGGACGGGCCCTCAATGAGGATAAAATTAATATGATGAAGCAATGTGTATGTTAATGTGTGTATGTGTATACAAGTGAACTTGCACACGCCATCAGACGTGGGAAGTGATTGATTAATTTGATGCTGGGTCAACGATCGTGAGAGCGACTTGTGTGACTTGTAAAAATTTATCTATTGAGATGAAGTTATTTATTTATTTGTTTATTTATATTATTTCTTCATTATTATACATTTAATAAAAATTTATTAAACATTATTATGTTTGTTGTATTAACTTAATAAATTATTTCCTCATTATAGAACAAAACAGTGAAATTACTCTTTCTTTTTTTTTTTTTTTCTTTCAAGAATTTTGTTTTATTGCGTCAATTTTAGGATTATTTTATTTAAATATGAGTTGACTATTTTTTTTTTTTTTTCGCGAGATTGACGAAATATTAGTCTGAACATTCAAAAAAAAAATCCCACCAAAGATGAGCTCTTAATTTTGATATTAAGTATTTCCTAAGTCAATTTGAAATTTTCCCGTTTAATTAACACGTAAATCTCAAGTTTTTTTTTTCACATTTTATGCTATTTGATTGGTTCTCAGTAGAAATTGTGCAGGAATATTTAATTTTTAAAAGTGCTCATCGCTAAATTATTTTCTGTGAACTGCCCTAACGATAAAAAATGTTAAAGCCGATTTATGCTCGAATTTCATAGTTTTTTAATTGGATTTTTCTCGAAAACTATCAAATTTACAGCAAAAGTTAATGAATCCTTTTTTGTAGGATATTGAATTTTCTACAGAATAGTTTATTTAACTAAAAACCGTAGAGTTGATAGTTTTTGAGAAAAATCCAATTGAAATAGTATCATACAATTCATAGAGGACCAATTCAAGATAAAAATAGTTCAAATTTTCATTTGTTTAATTGGATTTTTCTCGAAACTCATCAACCTTACAGCAAAAGTTAATGAGATCTTTTTTGTAACAAATTAAATTTCCTTCAGAATAGTTCTCTTGAATAAAAACCATAGAGTTGATAGTTTTTGAGAAAAATCCAATAAAAATAGTATCATACAATTCATAGAGGACCAATTCAAGACATAAATATAGTTCAAATTTTCATTTGTCCAATTGGATTTTTCTCGAAACCTATCAACTTTACAGCAAAAGTTGATGATACCTTTTTTGTAGAAAATTAAATTTCCTACAAAATAGTTTCCTTAACTAAAAACCATAGAGTCGATAGTTTTTGAGAAAAATCAAATTAAAATAATATCATGCAATTCATAGATGACCAATTCAAGGTATAATCAGTTCAAACTTCCATATGTGTAATTGGATTCCTCTCGAAAGCTCTATCAATCCTGCAATTTCCGTAGGAGCACCCTAATCAACATACTCAAAACACAATACCGATTCTCAACAAATTTATCCATACATATTTCACCCTTCAACCTCAGCATCTCCAAGAATTTATTCACACAAAAATAAATAAATAAATAAAAATAAAATAACAGAAAAAAAAAAAATTAAAAAATCCTTTGATTATATACACAAAGATATATTACACATAAAGACATTCGTGAATCCATACTTATCCACACACATACACACATACACAAAACAAATATACACATAGAAATAGTTTTCCATTTAGATATATGGAAGTAACTGCGGATCCGTATAAAATTTGCATCGTATTTAGCTTCATCGACTGTGGACATGGTCCTGAAGACTGCAAATAACATGTTTGGACCTGCACAAGTCTCTCAGAAATCAAGTATACTACACAACTAAATGTATAGACAAGAAAAAGATAAACATTAGTATTGGTTATTTTATATATACACAAACAAATACATATAAATCCAATGTAAAAGTAAATGGTTGAGTCAACGTGAACGGTAAATCAAGATGGAGGGATTTTACGTAATGGACAAGCCAAAGCTACATCTTAATTAGGGAAAAAAGATGAAGAAAAAAAAAAAAAAAAATAATAACATCCGTTTGTACAGATCCTGGCAGAAGTTAAGGCAAAGTCTCTCGTTGCATTCTCATTAACGTCCACCACAAAACACACATGCACATTTATTTATATGTGTATTTATTCATATGTATGTATATAAACATTTGCTACTGCAATAGGTATATATGTGTAAGAGAAGAAATAAGAGTTTACATTTTCAACTCGTGTGTGCTCATATATGCACACACCCAACGTCTATTTATCTTGTGCCCATGGATTCGTAGAAAGGTATACCATTGCTTATATTATGTACACATATACATATGTATGTATATATGTACATATGTAGTATGTTAGATATATTTTTTGTCATTTATCTCAGGGTGATAATTGATTCTTGCATGGTGAATTGTTGCACGTGCTGAAAATATCTTTATCGACATTTTAAATGATATAAAATATTTATGTTTATTATTTATTTATTTATTTATGTATTTATTTATTTGTTTATATTATAGTATATAGTTGCGATTTTGATGCAGGAATAGTTTGGATGAATTTTTGGATTGTTGATAGGGTTTGTTGATATAATTGAAAAATTGAGTGTCGTTGAAATTGAGTGAAATAAAATTATTTGGATTGGAGAAATTTTTTTTTTTTGTTCATTTGAATGTTTATTAGGGTGTTTGATTTTTAGGCGATATTTTTTTTTGTTTGTGAACACTGGAAATTTGATAGTTTATACAATAAAAAAAAATTCAGAGTTAATTAGAGGCTTAGCGAATTCAAAAATTCGATTTCTCATATAAGTAACACGAGAAATTTTTTTTTTTTTTTGACTTCAACTCGATTTTTCGGTAATCAAAAATTTTTTTTGACAAAAATGAATATACAGCTTTGGTAGGGCATTAAATTTGCTACAAAAAAGTTGTTCACCGCAAACGCTCTCCGACCAGCAGTTTTCGAGTTGTACGTAGAGCTGGAAAGGTGAAAATTGATTATAATTGACAAAAAATTTTCTTTAAACTGGAATTTATTGATTTGACATTAATTATTATCTTACAATAAACGCTATAATGCTGAATCAACAATGTAATAGCATCAAAAAAAAATTTTGATTACCAAAAAATCGAGTTGAAGTCGAAAAAAAAAATTTTCTCGTGTTATTTATATGAAAAATCGAATTTTTGAATTCGCTAAGCCTCTAATTAACTCTGAATTTTTTATCAAACAGGAATATTTTTTTTTTTTGTATAAATTATCAGATTTTCAATGTTCATAAACAAAAAAAAATATCGCCTAAAAATCAAACACCCTAATGTATATACATATCATTTATTCATCAACCCCCTCTTCATCGTCCTCAAGTGCAAATCCTACCATTTACTTTAGCACTATGAAACAACGACTCACTCCAACGCTTTTATATATCGAGTGACATAATTAATGCCCTGCGGTCTGGTAATTGCCGCCCCTTCTTGGAAAATTGATGATCTTCCAACTTGCAGGAGCAAACATATACATATATCTATGTATAATATACAAGTGTGAGTCGCCTTAATTGCTCGAGGATTTACTCCCTTGACCCTAGATCATTTCGCATTATCACAAGACGCAATATCATGTAGTGTATATTTATATGGCAACTTCAGACATGCACGTTCATGTTTTCTGTGACGTTAAAAATACTTTCTTTACTTTATTTTATTTTTATTTAACAGTAATTTGCATGCCTGAACGAATGAAAATTTATTATTGTTATTAAAATCTTTTTTTTTTTTCTTTCCTATGTATGCATCAAATTAATAATATTTCATTAACTGTAAACATTTAAATTATTACCATTGCTTTATTTTATATAAAGTATTTATATAAATTGTTTCTGTTTTTTTTTTTTTGTTATTCTTTTAGTCATTTATTTTATTTTATTTTATTTTATTTTATTTAATTGCGTTCGGTAATTATTACGCGAGTATGACGAAAAGTTTTCATTTAATATTATGTCTAGATTGTTGCAATGAAAGGATAGAAAAAATAATAATCAATCAGTTCATGGTTTAATAAATATTATTAATGAAAATAATAATAGGTTTGTGTGTGATTAGTTGAGAGTGTCTTACGATACAGGGGGACTTTCTACTTGTTGCTAATATAAACGTGTTGGAACACGTCTCTCTTTGACTATATACATGTAATGCTGCAATGTCGACGGTAGAAAACTATTATTTAATATTAATTTAATTATTTTTTAACATCAATAATTTAACACTTAAATATTTTCAATCGAAATTTTTTAACTTTAAAATTTTTTTTTGTCTACAATTTATTCCAAAATAAATTCGCAAACATTTAGCGAATGAATTTGACTTTAAAATTATAATTTACAAATTTGCAAAAGACATTGAAAAATAAATACAAAAAAAAAATAATATTTATCTCTCTTTATATTTTTAATTCTTTAAAAATTTCTACTTTCACCTCGTTCGTTGTTTCTTTCGATTTTATTCCACGACATTGCTCTAGGTCAGTCACGGCGATTATAAATAAATAATACACTCTAATAATTTAATTCTTAACAATCGCAACGAATTTCTATTCATTTTATTATTCATTTCCGTCATTTCGTAATAATATTTTATTGTGCAATGTTCTCTTTCATGGATCATTCATTGTTCACAGCTACTACGTACAATTAATAATGAATATAAACAATTATATTAATGATAATAACAATGTCATAATGTGTATGGGGTAATGATGGAATTCGGCAAACGCCAAATCTATTGGTCGCGTGTGTGAATAGTTTATAATAATATTTCATAATATTTTTACGCGCACATTTCACCTTCGTATACTTTCACTCTCTTCACTTTGTTTATTATATATTTCGAATCGAGTATGTGTCACACAGAGGAGTTTATACTTTCGATTCGAATCATCGCGTGAATAAATACGCACTTACATTTATTTATATAAATGTTGTGTAACAGAGAGAAAAAAAAATTAAAAAAATAAATACGAAAAAAAAAAAAAAAAAAAAAAAAGAGAATCTCGGAGACAAAAGCTCTGAGTATTTATCAATGTTATTATCATATACATTTATTTTATATATATTTATATATTGTATATGTATATAAAAAATATTTTGTAAATTTGTCAATGGAAAATAATTTGAAAAATTATGTAAATGTAAAAAAAAAAAATATTAGGGTGGGTGGGAAAAATTGAATATTTTTTTTTTTAGTTCCATATGGCGAAATTCATATCTCGCCATTGCTTGATCGTACAAAAAAGTTCTATTTACATTTTTTGTAGGAAATTGAATGCTCTACAAAAAAGGTCTCTTGTGGCTAATCGATTACTCCAACCATTTAGAAGATATTCGCAATCATGACTTAAATGAATGAATTCAAAATATTTATTAAAAAACTATTAAAATCAGTACGCATTTGGATTCGAATGCAAATATCTTCTAAACGGTTAGAGTAATCGATTAACCACAAGAGGCCTTTTTTGTAGAGCGTTCAATTTCCTACAAAAAATGTAAATAGAACTTTTTTGTACGATCAAGTAATAGCGAGATATGAATTTCGCCATATTCTCGTATTTGTCTAATAAAAATTGAAATAAAAAAAAAAAATATTATAACTTATAATATTAACGAAAATGATTCAAAATAATAATTACAAAAACAAAACTTATTATTTTTACGTTAATTATATTCATCTGTCATATATTTTATATTGCTGAAAGTAATTTTAAAAAATTAAATAAAAAGAAATGAGTAACAGATTGCCAAGGTAAACGTTGAACGATTATGTCGTCGTGTGTGGGCTTTCATAGCGCGCACGTTTACAAAGGTAACATTGACTTTCTCATGGTAGATATTTATGTATATATGTATATTGTTCTATAGTAGTAAAGGAACTTATAAGATAGCCACTACTGCAATGCTCCTGGGCGCTCCTTTACGATGTTCACGATGAGAAAAACATGAGAATGATAAAGGAAAGAAAGATTAAATTAAAGGAAATATGTAAATAAAAAAAATTTTTTTTTTAAATATTACTACATGGATATTATTGTCGGTGTATTTAGAGATCCAACAAAGCTGTCGTATTTATATAAAAATAATTTTATTGAATATATAAATTTATGTTTATGTTTAAAATGTTGGAAAATTATTAATTGAGTTTTAAAGAGGAAAATGGAGAAATATTTATTGATAATTATTGTGTTATTATTATTTATTGTTGGTGTATTCCTGTCTTCCAGCAAAGGTATTATACGATGAGATTAATTAATGGATTAATTGAGATTAATAAAGATCGATTAATTATTAAATTGTCAGGAAAAATAAAATTAAATTGATTAATTTATCGTTGATAATTTAACTGTGATATTAATGTCATTGATTTTATTATTGTAATATTTTATTGCTTTATTATCAAGAAAAATATTAATCATTAATTAATTAAGCTGGAAATTAAATAATTGTAATTTTTTTTATGAAAAATTAATTTCTGAAAATTTTGAAAAAAAAATTTTTTTTTTTTTCAAATGACAAACTTTCATATATATTCACTTTATTTAAATAAATCCATCAATTCATAATAAAAAAATATTGATAAATGGTATCGTGTAAAATTTGTAAAATACATGAATTGAAAAAAAAAAATAAATAAAAGCAAAATAAATAAATAAATAACTGAATTCATGACTGGTTAAAAAAAAAAAACAAATTGTATGATTATAAAAATAAATAGCTTTGGATTATTAAAAATGAATAATGAATGTAGGAAATAAATAAAAAATAAAAATGGCGATAAACTTGTGTGTCATTTGCAATTGATAAGCATCTGATGTATTGTTGAGTCTGAATATAAAATCTCATAAAGGATAATGTAGTTGTCACGAAGTTGAACCATTCGATGCCATAAATTCAAGTGTGTCACGTCGTCATTTTTCCCACCAACATTGTCAACAATTTCCTGAATAAAAAAGAAAAATAAATAAATAAAATCTCTCAACCAATAAATAATATACATTTAAATATTTAAAAAAATTATTCATTACTTTATTTTCACGTGCACGATTGACCTGTAAATATTTGAGATGAAAAAATAATTCATAAGCCCAACAATCAATTGTTTCAGTATTTCGAATGGCATTGACAAGCTCTAGACATGGGACACTAATTGTTGCAGCGAGAGTTTGAAGCCAACGTTTCAACTAATACAAAAAAAAAAAAATAAAAAACAATTTTAAATAAATAAAAAAAATTTTATAATCATAAAAAATATTTTATATAATTATATGATTATTTTAAATAAATAAAAAAAATTTTATAATCATAAAAAATATTTTATATAATTATATAATTATTTTAAATAAATAAAAAAAATTTTATAATCATAAAAAATATTTTATATAATTATATGATTATTTTAAATAAATAAAAAAAATTTTATAATCATAAAAAATATTTTATATAATTATATAATTATTTTAAATAAATAAAAAAAATTTTATAATCATAAAAAATATTTTATATAATTATATATAATTATTCGATAATAAATCTAAAAAAAAAAAAATTTTTTTTTGTCTTTATTAAAACTTATTCTTTTTTCTTTTTAATTAATATGTCTCATTAATTTATATTTACAATAGTGGTGTCGGTAATTAATTGAACTGCCACTGGCCTCATAGCACTAACAAAATTACCGACAATTGTATTATCCTCTTTAATTGACGTTACGCAAGCTGAGAGCGAGCTGCTCCAATCAGCGCACGGTCCACATAGAACATTTTTCAACTCACGTCTTCAAAAACACCAAAAACAAAATTATTCAAAAAAGTAAAATGAAAAAAAAAAAAAAATAAACCAAGCTGGTGAAAGTAAATAATAATATTCCAACAATTAAATAGACCAAAAAAAAAAAATATGAATTAATTAAAATAACAATAATAAAAAGATAAAAATTAAAAATAAATTAATATAAAAATTTTTTTTTTTTCTTTTTTATTTATTTATTTATTTATTTTTTTTTTTTGTTACTCACCTACGAAAAAATATTGCGATAATACGTTCCATTAAATACCACGAGGGTGTTATTACTATATTCCGTGTGCAAGTTGCGAATTTATTCGCGATAAATGTTATTAATTGACCTAAAGCTGCTGGATGACGTCGTGATGTTGATGTACCAAGTCCACCTCTACGTATTCGATAATAACGACGTTTATTAACACCATGACGACCGCTACGAACATTACGTTCATTATGTGCTGTTGTAATTGAATAATAACTTGTGAGTGAAGCTAAATCAAAATGAGACTTGCCCAGTTTTACTGCAACAGGTTTTTTTATTTAATAAACATGATTGTAATATAATCAAATAAATATATATTGTTTTATAATTAAATTGTGAAATGTAAATACAAACCTTGAACGTCAGGCGATGATGTAATGTCATATTCGCCGACAGTTGAAGATATTGACGTTGGTTCAGGAAATTTATTGATGGTTGTAACGTCAGTTGTACCAGATTTAATACACGTTGGCGAAAAAATTTCAATGATATTATTCATATCTGTAACTTTACTTGGAAATCCTTCTAGACATTTTAACGCCTGAGATAAATTAAATATAATAAATTAATAAATGTTATAAATTATTAGATAAATTTTTTGTATCATATAAAAATTGATGACTAGCAATGATTGGTGATTAAATATAAATATTTATTTAATTATAATTTTTATTTTTATTTTTATATACAAACTTACTTCTTTTTGCAAACGATCTAAGCAAGGCGCTCGGTTGCCAAGCTGATCTTTCTTTAATTCTGACATCATACATATATAAAAAAAAAAACACCGAGCAATTATATTGCGGTGATTTAATTTCACTATCTCACGTGTGAATTTAAACAATATTTCATGTTGATTTGTGATTTTTAAATTAGATTTTTGACAGCACGAAATGAGATTGAATATGTCATATGTGATTTTTTATTTTTAATATAAAAAAAAAAAGAACAAACAATTGACAATCTTTATTATTCCATCAAAGACAAACGTCAATGTTATATTGCTTTTTTTGAGGGAACTATTTTTTTTTTTCTTGCGGAATGGACGAAATATTAGTCTGAACATTCAAAAAAAAATTCCTACCAAAGATGAGCTCTTAATTTTAATATTAAGTACTGCCACCATTAATTTGAAATTTTTTTATTTATTTAACAAGGAAATCTCAATTTTTTTTTTTTTTCATTTATGCATAGCTTCGCGGCATTTCATGCTATTTAATTGGATTCCGGCAGGAATTGTACAGAAATATATAAACTTTAAGAGTGCTGATTACTAAATTTTTTTTTTGTCAACTGCTCTACCGGTAAAAAATGTTGAAGCAGATTTTTGCCCGAATTTTATGATTTTTTGGATTTTTGTCGAAAACTATCAATTTTACAGCAAAAGTTAATGAGACCTTTTTTGTAGGAAATTAAATTTCCTACAGAATAGTTTTCATGACTAAAAACTGTAGAGTTAATACTTTTTGAGAAAAATCCAATTGAAATAATATCATGCAATTCATAGGGGACCAATTCAAAATATAAATAGTTCAAATTTTCATATATTTAATTAGATTTTTTTCGAAAACTATCAACTTTACAGCAGAAGTTAATAGAACCTTTTTTATAGGAAATTAAATTTTCTATAGAATAATTCATTTGATTAAAAACCGTACAGTGGATACTTTTTGAGAAAAAATCAATTGAAATAATATCATGCAATTCATAGGGGACCAATTCAAGATATAAATAGTTCAAATTTTCATTATGTTAATTAGATTTTTTTCGAAAACTATCAACTTTACAGCAGAAGTTATTGAAACCTTTTTTATAGGAAATAAAATTTCCTACAGAATAGTACTCCTTACTAAAAACCGTAGAGCTAAAAGTTTTCGAGAAAAATCCAATTAAACACATGAAAATTCGAAATTTCCCTGTTCAATCTAAATTTTTTACCGATAGGGCAGTTCACAGAAAATAATTTAGTGATCAGCACTTTCAAAGATTATATATTTCGGTACAATTTCTGCCTATAAACCAATTGAATAGCATAAAACGCCGCGACGCTATACACGAATGAAAAAAAAAAATTGAGACTTACGTATTAATTAAATAAAAAATTTTTAAATTGAAGGCGACAGTACTCAATATTAAAATTAAGAGCTCATCTTCGGTGGTAATTTTAATTCCAATATTAAGACTGATATTTCATTCATCCCACAAAAAAAAAAAAAATAGTCCCCTCAAAAAAACCACCCTCATGTATTTATTTATTTATATTTTAATTCACATGCGGAAGTTTGACCGCTTTACCATCTGTATATATATAATATAAGCTAAAGGTAAAAGCATTAAACGAGTATCGACCCCAACTAACCTATACGATCTTGGTTTGATAGTATTAATCGTTATAGGTTCAAAGTCGATCCCCCTGTGCCCGCGGATTTACAACACAACAAAATCTCTTGCTTCTTTTTTTCCTCCTCTCTTGTCCCCTCTGTTGTAATACCTCACTCCGTTAAGACACTATCGTGCGAAGAACGGTAGTCACGACTCTGATTATACCAGGCTTGTTCCAAAGATTTTGCATCAGTGAAAATAAACAAGAATAAAAAATAGAAAATGAAAAATAATTGTGCGATAATCAACACGATAATTCGTTGATAAATTCAAATTAAAATATCATAAAGTTTTGGGGATTTAATAAATATAATTTATATAATAATTCATTTATTAAATAATTATTTTTATTAGTTATATTGTGTGCTAAATAATGTATAATTAAATTAGGAAGAGAAAACAAATTTTAGTTATTTATTTTTATTCTTTTTGTTGGACAGGAATAAAACTTGTATTAAACAAGAATTATTCTGTTGAGAGTATAGTATATTATAAATTATTTTATAATAATATTAATGTTTGGCCTTCGTGATGTAGGTATATAAATCCCTTTTATCTTCGTGTGTGCTGAAGCAAACGAGTTGTGGGTGTGTTCCTGCACCACACAGAGAGAAAGAGAGAGAGTATATATGCGAGGGAACAATGTGACATTATGGTAAACGAATGGACGAGCCATTGTCATGGAACGCGTGTCGCGACTGGTCGTGCAATAACGAAAGCCCTTTCTGATCACTATTATATATACATACATACATATATGTATGTATAATATATGTAAACATTTATATATGCACTCGTCGATGACAGAGAAAATTCAAGGCAAACAAATCTACTGCGGGGGTCGCGAAATAAAAATTAAAGACAAAAAAAAAATATTTCGTTTATTTGATTAACTGGATTTTTTATTTAATTATTTATTTTTTGAATAATTTATGATAATAGTTATATATTTAGATATGTAAATAATCATTTGCCATAGCTAGTAAATATTTCTGTAAGATATAAAACGATTGAAATTGCGAAATAAAAAATGAAGAAAAAAAAAATATTTTGTTTATTTGATTAACTGGATTTTTTATTTAATTATTTATTTTTTAAATATTTTATGACAATAGTTATATGTTTAGATATGTAAATAATCATTTGCCATAGCTAGTAAATATTTCTGTAATATATAAAATAATTGAAATTGCGAAATAAAAATTAAAGAAAATAAAAATATTTTGTTTATTTGATTAACTGGATTTTTTATTTAATTATTTATTTTTTAAATATTTTATGACAATAGTTATATATTTAGATATGTAAATAATCATTTGCCATAGCTAGTAAATATTTCTGTAATATATAAAATAATTGAAATCAATGACGTACTAATTATATTAATTTTATATTTTACTTTTTTATAAAAATATTATTTTGATGATTAAAATTTAATGATGTTGAAATTATCACTGCAATTAATTTTACAATTATTTAACCTATAAATAAAAGCAAATAAACAAATTAATATATATAATTATCTATTATAGTTGATGTCATAAAATAATTTTAAATAAAAAATCGATTGGAAAAAATAATTAGATAATTATTTTAATTATAGAATTGTTTTATTTATATTATTTCAATATATTGAAAATATTGATTTTTATTGTACTATTAGAGATTCAATATATGATGAGCTACATGTATTAATTAAAATAATATTTATTTTTATTATATTTATTCGAATAAAAAATAATCAATTTTGATTTTTTTCATCATTTTCGATTTGTTTATTTTTTTATTTGTTTATTTATTTAAATATTGATATTTTTCACATCATAACATTGACAATTTGTTGATGTTGTATGATCATTTTCTATATATTTTTATTTATTGATTAGAATATTAAATTTAAATTTATAAAATATAAAAAATATATTTAATTTCCAATTTAAAAACATCTCTTTATAAATGAATATTATTTTATGTATATGTATTTATATGGTTTATTAAACGTGTTTGTGCCAGTATAATTCTCACATTACGTAACTAAATTGTAACCAATATATAAACGTAACACGATAGTTTTACTTGCAACGCCATGAGCGTAATTTTACTTATGTCATTGTGCAATTCGTTTGTCACGATTGCCAAGCAACGGGCGGAGTTGTTTATAACAATGCGCTCCCTTTTATTTAATTTTTTATTTCCTTTTTCCGATTCTTTATCCCGATCTAATGATTCACCATCAGACACAATCTCTCTTTAATTTATATTAAAGAATATAAATACATATCTCTATTAATTTTTCTTTTACTTATTAGTTTATTTATCATACTTGGTAATCTATTGCACAAAAGAAATTATTTATCATTAATAAATGACTTCAGTTATATTTATAAATAATAAATTGTGAAAGAAAAAATTATAAATAGAAGAAATAAATATTTTTTATTAGTTTTGTATTTTATTGGAGCTCGTTAATTTTTGTATTATGTTGTCTTTAAATATTACTTTGAACATAAAAAAAAAATTCTTACTAAAGATGAGCTTTTAATTTTAATATTAAATATTGCCGCCTTCAATTGGAAATTTTCTTATTTAATTAATACGTAAATTTTTTTTTTTTTCATTCGTGCATAACTTCGCGGCATTTTATGCTATTTAGTCGGTTCTTAGCAGAAATTGTACAGAAATATATAATCCTTAAAAGTGCTCATCACTAAATTATTTTCTGTGAACTGCTCTATCGGTAAAAAATTTAGATTAAACCTGGGAAATTTCGAATTTCCATGTGTTTAATTGGATTTTTCTCGAAAACTTTCAGCTCTACGGTTTTTAGTTAAGAATACTATTCTGTAGGAAATTTAATTTTCTACAAAAAAGGTTCCATTAACTCCTGCTATAAAGTTGATAGTTTTCGAGGAAAATTCAATTAAACAAATGAAAATTTGAACTATTTATATCTTGAATTGGTCCCCTATGAATTGCATGATATTATTTCAATTTTATTTTTCTCAAAAAGTATCAACTCTACGGTTTTTAATCATGAGAACTAATCTATAGGAAATTTAGTTTTCTACAAAAAAGGTTCCATTAACTTTTGCTGTGAAGTTAATAGTTTTCGAGAAAAATTCAATTAAACAAATAAAAATTTGAACTATTTATATCTTGAATTGGTCCGCTATGAATTGCATGATATTATTTCAATTGGATTTTTCTCAAAAAGTATTAACTCTACGATTTTTAGTCAAGAAAACTATTCTGTAAGAAATTTAGTTTCCTACAAAAAAGGTTTCATTAACTTTTGCTATAAAGTTGATAATTATCGATAAAAATCGAAAAATCCATAAAATTCGAGCAAAAATCGGCTTTAACATTTTTTACCAGTAGGCCGGTTCACAGAAAATAATTTCGTCGTCAGCACTTTCAAAGTTTATATATTTCTGCACAACCTCTGCTGAGAACCAATTAAATAGCATAAAATGCCATGAAGCTATTTATAAATGAAAAAAAAAAAAAAAAAATGAGATTTACGTGTTAATTAAATAAGAAAATTTCAAATTGATAGCGGCAGTATTTAATATTAAAATTAAGAGCTCATCTTTGGTAGTAATTTTTTTTTGAATGTTTAAAGTAATATTTCGTTCATCCCGCGAGAAAAAAAAATAGTCCCCTCAAAAAAATCACCTTAATATGTATGTATATAAGCCAACTAAAGTTTATTCTCACGTTAGTACACTTAAGCACAGAGTGATTGATATAAGGAAGCCACAATAATTGGCGCGGAAAAGATAATTGCTAGTGATAGGATCGCGACTCTTCTCTTGCGCGAGTGCACACACGTGAGGACACACGATGTGTGTCGTGCATTTTACATTGCGATAGAATAAGTGGAAGAAAGAGAAAAGACTAGCCATAAAGACTTTGACAAGCATCGGTGCGAACTAAGTGCGCGCAAGAGAGCTAAATTAAACGTTGGTATATTACTATATATACATGTAAGCTTCATAACATTAATTACCATTCATTAACACTCTGAGTTGTTGTAAGTTTAAATCCCTTGTTAGTTTTGTAATGAAATATATAAATTAATGAATTAATAGTAAGATTGAAATATTTTTAATGATACAAATTTTATAATTTTTTTAATTACAGATCGATAAATTGATTTTTTGTTAGAATAAAATTTAATTCATTGTTGGAAAGTTGATTAGAAGGAGTGGGTAACTGTGTGTGTTATTTAAATTAGAAGAATTATTGTTTGAATTGAAGTTGTAATTTATTTTGTTGATTTTTAAAATTTATTTGATAATGAAATTCGATTTTTTTGATGGGGAAAAATATTGTGAAATAATTATTTCTATGGTTCTTTTTTTTTTGTTGTTGTTGCTGTTGTTGTATTCTCTTTATCGATAGTGTGTAATTGTGAATGTCATTAAACCAACGTGATATTCACCGTTATCCTGGAAGCTGAAAGAAGAGTGAATTGAAACATTTGTGGTCAGCCACAGACCCTATGCGACGTAGTTTTTCTTCCTGTATGAACACGTTTATGACGACACACGAGCATGAAGTATATATATGATATTATATACTTGTCGCAATGATATGGTAATAATCTATTCCATCATTATTATTTACCTGAATTTAAATTATAAATAAAATTATAAATAAAATTATTAGACGATGCAAGAAACCGAAAAATAAAAATTCAAAGAATAATTTTTCAATGTAAAACAACCACATTATATGAAATTATAAAAATATAAAAAAATAAGTAAATGCGTCTTGTATTTCATAATATGATTGAATATCTTGTCTTACAAGATTTGCCTTTGCTACTTGAATATATAAACTAAATAATCTTTAATAATAACACACAAAAATAATCACTCAAATATAATTGAATATTATTTTTTTTTTTTAATTTTTTTATAGCAATTTTTTGCATAAATAAATCTCTATTTTATTTATAAATATTCTATTTACAAAATAGAACATTACAAATATGTTTATATTTTTTTTTTTATATTTGATAAAAAGCAAAAAAGAAAAATTTAAAAAAAAAATTATTTTTATAGCAACTTTTATAAAAACAATTCTCTTATTTATTTATAAATATTCTATTTACTAAATAGGACATTTCAAATATATTCATATTTATAAATACATTTATATTTCTTTTTATTTAATAAAAAGCAGAAAAAAATTTTTTTTTTAAATTATTTTTATTGCAACTTTTATAAAAATAATTCTTTTATTTATTTATAAATATTCTAATTATGAAATAAGATATTTCGAATATATATATTCATATTTATAAATATATTTATATTTCTTTCTATTTAATAAAAAGCAAAAAAAAAATTTTTATAAAAAATTATTTTTATAGCAACTTTTAAAAAAACAATTCTCTATTTTATTTATAAATATTCTATTCATAAACTAGGATATTCCGAATATATTTGTATTCATAAATATATTTATATTTCTTTCTATTTAATAAAAAGCGAAAAAGAAAAAATTAAATAGATAAATTTCATTGAATGAAATTTTTTTAATGTAATAATATTTTTATTAATTTTATTTTGTATTTACCAAAAGGATGTCGTCATCATCATCATCATCATCATTATCATCATCAGTGACTCTCCCCCATTCACCATACATATACATATACCTACATAAATATATGTGTACAAAAGTTAATCGTGATGGAAACTTTCACCATGAAAAACTGGAGCACAAATGGTTATTCCCTCTCCTGTAAAACACTTTCGCAATAATATTAAAAAAAAAAAAAAAAAATACATATATCTATACATAACAACAACAAGAATAAAATGCTTCACGTAGCATAAACAAATTACTGAAAAAAAAAAAAAGAATTATCATATCAATTTATACAATAAAAAATTCATATAAAAATTATTCCACTCTACAAAATTCTTAAACAAATTTAAAACTTCCTTAAAAAAATTCATTTCACCTCTGCATACATAACTAAATAACCATAATATACACTTCCATCATCACACAAACATCTCCCCAATCCAAGTATCCAATATACCATGTACATAAATATTAAAATACAAATTAAAAAAAAATAAAACGTTTCAATCAAAAATTTTTTTCCATCATTATCTTTTACATCGATTTAATTTCTTTTTTTCTTTTTTTTTTTTCATTCATTCCCCCCATCGTACATATTAACTCATACACATAAAATTATTATTATATCAGCAAATGTTGCGTGACAAAATAAATAAACATTAATAAATAAATAAATATATCGCGTGTAAAAATTTTAATCGTATGTGAACCCGGAAATTTGCATTTATATTTTGTTCTGAATATATATATCTATTATTATTATTAATATTACATATATGCATATATAATAATGATGTATATACACATCTATATACATATATGTAATTATATTGATGAAAATAATTATCCTCTAGCCACAAATTGTAGAAATAAATATGTATAAATTATAATAGGTTGTAAGCGAGAGTAATTCGCACACCTCAATCTGACATTTGTAATATTGATATTACGTATATGTAAACACATATATAATACGTATATATATTATATGTATTATATATATGTAAACGTATTGATATAATTATAATCAATGTGAATAAATAGATAAAATAAAAAGAAAAATGATCAGTATTAAAATATATATTTATTCATGTTTATGTTTATTTGTTTAGAGTTGAAATATTTATGAAAATAAACTTTCTAATGCATTAATTGTTTAACATTAAACAAGTATGCTCCTCTTATGTATCATGTGTATTTGTAATATATATGTATATGAGGGTGTTTTATTTTTAGGTGATATTTTTTTTTTGTTTGTGAACACTGAAAATTTGATAATTTATACAAAAAAAAAATATTCCTGTTTGAAAAAAATTCAGAGTTAATTAGAGGCTTAGCGAATTCAAAAATTCGATTTCTCATATAAATAACACGAGAAAAATTTTTTTTTTTTTGACTTCAACTCGATTTTTCGGTAATTAAAAATTTTTTTTGAAAAAAATGAATATACAGCTTTGGTAGGGCATTAAATTTGCTACAAAAAAGTTGCTCACCGCAAACGCTCTCCGACCAGCAGTTTTCGAGTTGTACGTAGAGATGGAAAGGTGAAATTTGATTATAATTGACAAAAAATTTTCTTTAAACTGGAATTTATTGATTTGACATTAATTATTATCTTATAATAAACGCTATAATGCTGAATCAACAATGTAATAGCATCAAAAAAAAATTTGAAGTACCGAAAAATCGAGTTGAAGTCGAAAAAAAAATTTTCTCGTGTTATTTATATGAAAAATCGAATTTTTGAATTCACTAAGCCTCTAATTAACTCTGAATTTTTTTTCAAACGGGAATATTTTTTTTTTTTTGTATAAATTATCAGATTTTCAGTATTCACAAACAAAAAAAAATATCGCCTAAAAATACACACCATTTTTCATAAATTAAAAAAAAAAAAAAGTAGCTAAAAATAATTCTAAAGTAATTTTATTTATTCTGGTATGATATTTATTTTTGATGATTTTCTCTACTATCATTTTTCCAAGATAGTAAAAATTAAATAAATAATTTAAATTTATTCTTAGAAAGACAATTTTTATCAGCATATTATTTATATTTATACATATATATAGATTGAGGAAGAGAAAGAATTTTCTCTTGTAATGCAAAGCAGAGAAAAATATGTTTATATATATTTTGCACACTTCACATCTTTTTCTTCTCTTGTTCTCTTATATATCTTTACACCTTTATCTCTTTATCTCTTTGCTATATATTAGAGGGCAATGGACGCAGGTCGATACACGTTTCTCCATCTGTTTCTGTATATCCTTTTTCTTTTTTTTTTTTTATTTATTTATTTTTTCTTCAACTGATGCAGCGCCAACAAACGAGATTTTCATCTCACTTGCGGGGGTTTGTAAAATGCCAACTGAAGATGGAATATATATACATATACCTACGTATATAACAGAGTGAGAATATAAAATATATATTTTATTTTTATTTTACATACATTACCATACAGACATATTGCACCGACCAGGTGTTATAAAAGCCACGCCGCTATCATTTCGTTATTTTTTTTTTTTATATTTTTTATCATGTATATATATACTCGATAGAAATTTATATAATTTACTTGGTATTTTGTGGGTATGATTGTGCTTGTATTCAATCGCAATAATTCAATAAAGCACGAGTGAATAAGTAGTGGGGTGGTAGAACAAAGTTGAGTTGAAAGAAAAATTTTAATCGTGGATTAAATTGAAGATAAATAATTGCTAAAAAAATAAGCGATGGTGTATAAGGTCAAGAATTAGTTCGATTATATATTTATATTGGAGGAAAATAGTGGGGTGAAGTCTACTAGTGTGTGTAATAATTTTTATTTTTATATTTTATTCACAAGTTATGAAGAAAAAGGAAAAAAATTAAAAAAATTGTTCGAACTTTTACCAAACGCGTTTGAGACTTTAATTTTAATTTATTATTAATTATAAATGATAAAGTGTTTATACTATTTAATTGCTATTCAGCAGAAATTGTACAGAAATATATAATCTTTAGGAGTGCTGATCAATAAATTATTTTCTGTGAACTGCTTCATCGGTAAAAAATTTTGATTAAACAGGGAAATTTCGAATTTCCATATGTTTAATTGGATTTTTCTCGAAAACTTTCAGCTCTACGGATTTTAGTTAAGAATACTATTCTATAGGAAATTTAATTTCCTACAAAAATGGTTCTATTAACCTCTGCTGTAAAGTTGATAGGTTTCAAGAAAAATCCAATTAAACATATGAAAATTTGAACTATTTATATCTTGAATTGGTAAAATTATTTCAATTGGATTTTTCTCAAAAAGTATTAAGTCTACGGTTTTTAGTCAGGAGAACTATTCTGTAGACAATTCAATTCGCTACAAAAAAGGTCTCATTAACTTCTGCTGTAAAGTTGATAGTTTTCATGAGAAATCAAAAAAACCATGAAATTTGAGCAAAAATCGACTTTAACATTTTTTACCAGTAGAGTGGTTCACAGAAAATAATTTTGTAATCAACACCTTCAAAGTTCATTTATTCCTGTACAATTTCTACTGAGAACCAATCAAATAGCATAAAATGCCGCAAAGCTATGCATGAATGAAACCAAAAAATTGAGATTTACATGTTAATCAAATAAGAAAATTTCAAAATTGATTTCGGCAGTACTTAAAATTAAAATTAAGAGCTTATCTTTAGTGGGAATTTTTTTTTTTAAATGTTTAAAATAATATTTCGTTCATCCCCCGAAAAAAAAAATAGTCCCCTCAAAAAATGCACCCTAATATATATATATACATATACACATATAAATATATATAAATATAACATCAGCAATGAGCACTTGTACTCACGTTCATTTTATCTGTTGGCGCATCGAACGTTCCGCAATGGTGAGCATCGAAGAAGCATCCAAGAAACAACCAACGTATATATATATAATAGACCGACTGTACAATGAATGTATACAGCGAACGTCCGAGGGTCGTTACTCGTTCAAGTTCAAGGACACACCATGGATAAAACGAAGAAATCGCGCGAAGGAAAAAAATTTTACACCATAATATAATATAATAAAACAAGTTTTTTCTTCTATTAAATTATTATAAAAATTATTTTTTTTATTTCATCTCCTCTCACATTTTCCTCAATTGTTTAATATAAAATAAAAATCATATCATAACAATGTCATATTTTCATATTATATGATATATAAAAAAGATGTTTGGGGCGAAGCGGGATGTGAAGAGAAAAAAATTTTTTTGTAATTTAATTTTGTGTTCAAAAATAATATTTAATAATAATTTTTATCATTTCCAACATGAACTCACATCAACTCTCACTATCTTAATGTGCAATAAGAGTTGAGAAGAAAAAAAAAATTTTTCCCAGTCTGAAAGACAAAAAAAAAATTACAAAAGTAAAAAAAAAAAATCGTAAATCTCACATATACTTATACTGTATGTAAGTCTGTGGTGTGCCGCGAAAGAGCGATGAACGTGACAGCATGTGAGACAAGAATATAGTTTCATCTTAACAGATCTATAAAAAAAAAAAAAAAAATATAAATAAATATAAATATAACCATAAAAATGAAATAAAAAAGTGATAAAAAAATTTATTTTATATACAATTCAAATGCACTTTATTCATGGAAATAAAGGGCGTTTTACCACAAGTCTCCTGAATAATTATCACCCAAAGCCACACTATATAAACAATATATATACATATGTATGTGTGTATATATATGTAGAGCTACACGTGATAAATAGTCACCAGCTCCGTCCATATTCACTATGGATAAGATCAAAATATCCAATGGAGGAATTCAATGCATTCACAAACGTATATAATATGTACATGTATAAACTAAAGAGAGAGCCCTTTGGCTTCACTTATATGTATGTATAGCTAGTATATATGTATATAAAGTGAGTGAAGCCACATATAAGTCGGTTTGTTTGTTAAAAAATAAGTAAGCAAGTACCATGGGAGATTATATACCGATATCAAAGCGCGTGGAAATAACGTCCTGCGATTCTAAAAGAGAACTAGTATGTGTATTTGGGTGTGCCATTTTTAGGAAACTATTTTTTTCAGCGAATAAACAGGCTGACAAACTTAATGGACGGTGAAAGAAGAAGCCTGTTTGAAGCGGAGCTCTTAATTTTAATATTTGGAGAAGACTCAACGTAATTTTTGTTTTTCATTTTAAATAACGTGGGAAAGAATTTTTTTTTTTGTTTGGAATTTTGTAGCTCAGCTTTTGCGCATCATGGAAATGAGATGATGATATATTCTTGTGGGGAATCGAACGCTCTACAAAAAAGGTCTCTTACACTTTTTTCATAGAGACAGCCATTTTGAAGATATTCAAACTTTAAGTTCGAAATGTATGAAATTTTGATTTTTGTGTTATTAAATCGATACTAATCACTTTATTATTGTAATAAAAAAACACTTCAATTATTGTAGTTACATTGCTTTATTTTGTTCAGAATTTCTATTGCTAATTTGAAATTATAATAAAATTCATTTAACATAAGTTATAAATAATTTTTTTTATAGTAAATAAAATAAACAAAAAAAAATATCTGACACGTGAGTATTTTTTTTTTAGCTATACGAATATATTAGCACACTAAAACCAGTTTTCCGATTGAAAATAATTTTTAAGACAATAATAAAGTGATTAGTATCGATTTAATAACAAAAAAGTCAAAATTTTATACATTTGGAATTTTGAGTTTGAATATCTTTAAAATGGCTGTCTCTATGAAAAAAGTGTAAGAGACCTTTTTTGTAGAGCGTTCGATTCCCCACAAGAATACGCTATGAGCTAATTTCTATGATACGCAAATGCCGAGTTACAAAATTTCAAACAAAAAAAAAAATTTTTTTTCTCATGTTATTTAAATAGAAAAACGAAAATTACGAAGAGCAACCTCTAAATATCAAAATTAAGAGCTCCGCTTCTTCTCTCACCGTCCAGTCAGTTTGTCAGCCTGTTTTGTTATTGAAAAAAAAAAGTTTCCTAAAAATAGCACACCCCAATATACATTTATTTATTTATTTATTTATTTATTTATTTATTCATTTATTCATTCATATATACTTATTTATATTCATATAATACACATGCTCATCTCAACAATTATAATTTTCGTAATCTCATTAATTGAATACTTCCCATGTAAATCTCTCCAAATCTAAAAAAAAAAATAAATAAATCATCTCAAAATATTGTAATCCGGAACTTGTTTGTATAATCATGATCTATAAAAATAAAATTTCACTTTATCTTCCCCGTCTTTTTGTCTCTTTATTAACTCATATACTTTTGTCTGCCACATAAGAGGTTATAAAAGTAGTATATAGTATAAAGAGTCGCATTCAAGCAATCTACAGAAATATATCTCGTTACTTCTCATAACCATAAACAACTCGACCTCGTCACTCGCGTTCTCTTAAACACATTCTGCATTTATTTAATGCATTCACACATACACATACATATAAATACACTTTTACCTTCAAGGGCCCATGTACAAACAACTACAACAACAATACAACGAGAAGAAACAGGATACATCAACCTTACAAACTTTCATGATCAGATTTAAAACTACCAGTCGCTGTAAAAAAAAAAAAGAAATCTTATATAATCTTTGCACAATTTTTCCGCAAAATCCTTCTGAATATAAGTGTTAATAATTATTATCCTTAAACATTATACATATACATGAGTTTACGTGTGTAGTAAATAGAAGGAAAATAATTTTTCATATTTAATCGAGAGATAATTTTCAATAAATTAATCAAGTTGCAACAATAACAACCGCATCAGGAACGTCAGCTTTGACATCAAATCCAACATCGAATGCGGAAGCTTATACAGCTTAGTCAGCTTAATGTATTGCGGGGGAGAGAACATCAGGATCGTGAGTGAGAATGTATACATGTATGTATATAAATATATATATACATAAAATCAGCTACAGAAGATCGTGTGAGGGCCGTTCACCCTTTATCCCGTTTTATATTTTATCTCTTCGTCCATTTATGCATCCAACAATCCTTCAAATTCTTTTGCCAAGAGCAAAAATATATACTACAGTGATTAATAGAAAAAAAAATATATATTTAAATATACATTTATTTGTTGATTTTTATTTTTATATGGGTCTATTTATTTATTATTTATGTATTCATTTAGCTAGTTATTTATTTATAAAGATAAAGAGGGCGTTACCGTTAATCATTGATGAATATGACAAAGCAAATTGCTTCACATAGAAAAAAATGTGTAAGCATATAAATATGTTGGCATTACGCTACGTCATTATAACGTGTTTCAACCTGTCAAACTTGTAACGGATTTTCTCCCAACACCCACGTGCATATATCAACGTTTATAAATAAAAATTTATAATTTGTGAGATATGTATATAAAAATGTTCAAAGGCAACATTGGGTTTGCATATAATTAATACCAAATCACGAGGTAATAACTATATAAAATGTAAAAATATTATGATTATATATTCCATAAGTGCGCGCACTGATTGCGTGCACCTAGTCCACTGGGATCACGCACAGTGTACGTCAACTGCCTTGCTCGTATGGTAGCACAATGGGCCACTAAGTAGAATTCAAATGCCCCCCCCCCCCCCCCCCCCCCCAATAGCCTTTAGTACACTGAGAGAATTTTTGACTAAAAATTACGGCGAAATGCGGCGCAAAATTTACCCTGCATTCAAGTAACCTTGGGATATAATGACAATTAGGACAAATATTAACTATATGTGATAGGAATTTTTACCCCTCACGGAAGTAAAAAATATTCGAATAATTTTTACACGCTAACGGCCGTGACTCATGGGACAAACAAGCGACAAGCGTGCTAGTAGGATGAATGCTATGCAAGGGGGGTAAAAATTCAGCGTTTATACATTGTAAAAACTATACATATGATTACTTAGTACAATTTAGCATATTTCAGGTTATAAATGATTCACTCTCATTTTTTACCCTGCATCGGAATAAAATGTATTCGTAACTCTCGTAATATTTACAGCAGTTCATATTAAAAAATAAACAAATAAACAAATATCTGCACTGTGTGCACATATTGGAAGTGAAACTTCTTAGGCAGTGATGTGATTCGTTTCCCTAGACGACTAGCCCAATACTCGGACAAATTTGGGCTGGTTGCCTATCGAAACGAATGCTCCATCACATCACTGTTCTTAGGCGTGAATAACTATGATAAACTATAATTATACTGGATATATAACGAATATTATAAGAAATAAAATAAAATATATATATATATATATAGTGGTTTTGTGACGTCACAAATTTAACGTTTAACGCTCACGGAGTCGATTAAGAAGTTTCACTTCAATAACTTAAAATGAGTACTTTTCTATCGAATGTCGGTGTGTCCCAGGCTTACTATGAATTGCGGGGTAAAATTTCGTCAAAAATTCTTTTAGTGTACACTCCACGAAATTCCACTCCGTGCTCTCGCAAGAATCGATGTACATAAAGCGTTTTGGTGCAATAAAACAAATGATATCGGTATTTTTTGATACTATTTAGTGATAATTAGTCTTACATTTTGATGCATGAAATTTATTACACAGCATTTTTCCTCGTAAATGATTTTTTTTTTCTTCACAGATTTCAATCGGGGAAAGATCGAGGGGATCAGGGGAATGATCGAAGAAGGATTCAAATCTGTGAAGAGAAAAAAATCAGTTACGAGCAAAAAATGCTGACTGATAAAAAAATATTAAAGTTGGTAAAAAATATAATTCATACAACTGAAAAAAAATATTCGCAATATCACAAATTCCATGCATCAAAATGTAAAACTAATTATCCCGAAATTCACACAAGATTTCAAATACTACGTATGTGATATTTCTTGCGTGAATTTCAGAAGAGTCTTGACAATACAAAAAAAAAAAAAAAAATTGTAAAGCCATAAATATTCCCTTGTATATATGTATTTGCTTATAATGTCACACGTTCAATTCCACGCGTGATAAACTTCTTCCCGTATGGAGAAAAAGAAAATTATAAACATTTTTACTCAATGATATTTTTAAAAATATTAAAACATGAAAAGCATACTTTATGAATATTATTCATATAGACACACATTTACATGTCTATATATATTAGGATGGTCGCGTTGTGCACCACACGTGGTACTCGTAATTCGTGTAAGCAACGACGCATAGCTGACGTCCATCGTATTGGCCAGCATTCATATATTCATATATATATATATATATATATATAAGAGTAGATCACAAAATGTTAAAAGATAGAATTTTACGCGCGGATGTATTTTTCATATTTTTTATTTATTTATTTATTTATATATTCATATTTAGCTTTTATTTTAACATTCCTCATGAATGTATATATATTATTCTTTAGGTCTGTTAACGCGGCAGAAGGCGTTATTTATATTGCTAAGAATATTAAATTCGTGTAACTATATGCAGAGTCACAAATCCGAATTGTGAATATAATAAGTTGGTTTGAACGTGTATTATGCGACCAGAAAGTGAGAGAGACAACGAGAGGGTACATAACAGGCCATCGGAACCTTCTCAGCAGTATATGTGTATAGATTTGTATATGTATTGAAGTGTTTTGTTCTTTTTTTTCGCGGCGATGACGAAATATAACTCTGAATATTCGAAAAAAAAATTCATATCAAAGATGAAGTTTTAAGTTTAATATTGAGAATTACCTCAATCAATTTGAGATTTTTTTTTTAAAGTATATTGGACCTTTTTTGTAGAGAATTAAATTTTCTACAAAATAGGTTTCTTAACTAAAACCTGTAGAGTTATTAGTTTTTAAGAAAAATCCAATCAAAGTAATATGCAGTTCATAGAGGACCAATTCAAGGTATGAGTAGTTCAAATTTTGATATGTGTAATTGGATTTATCTCGAAAAATATCAATTCTACGATTTTTGTTAAGACGACTTTTTTATAGAAAATTCAATTTCCTACAAAAAATGTTTCATGTACTTTTGCTGTAACATTGATAGTTTTCGAGAAAAATCCAATTACAATAATATCATGCAATTCTTAGAGGAACAATTCAAGGTATAAATAGTTCAAATTTTCATATGTTCAATTGTATTTTTCTCGAACCCTATCAACTTTACGGCAAAAGTTAATGATACCTTTTTTGTAGGAAACCAAATTATCTATAAAAAAGATTCAGTATACTTTGCTGTAAAGTTAATAGTTTTCGAGAAAAATAAAAAAAAACCCGAAATTCGAGCCACAATCGACTTAAAAATTTTTTACCGTGGGGCAGTTCATAGAAAATACAGCAGTGATAGGCACTTTCAATGAATATATATTTATGTACAATTTCTGCTGAAAACCAATTGAATAGCCTAAAATGAGGAAATTCCAAATTGATTGTGGAAGTACTTAATATTAAAATTAAGAGCTCATCTATGGTGGAAATTTTTTTTTTCGAATGTTTAGAGTAATATTTCGTCAACAACCGTGAAAAAAAAATGTCCCCTCAAACGAAAGACCCTAAATTACATGTATACATCCACTGAAGTTTGTAAAATATGCAAATACATAGGTGGATTTTATATAAATACATAACAGCAATGTCAAAATGCCACTGATAATTTTCCCAAAATAAATGTGATATATTGATCCAGACGTTGCAAAAAAAAATATTTATGCACTTCCGGTTGAGATAATTCCATCATGAAATAAAGAGGAAATTGTGTTAATATTTTCACTCCTCAATTTTTTTGTTATAAAAAATAATTAAATGGGGAATTAAATAAATTTCATGTCAATTTTTATTTTAAGATTTTTTTTTTCAATCTAATTATTATCGTGAGTTTATGAAAAATATTTGTAACTATGTCAAGCAGAAATTTATTGTTTGATTTATATATATGTGAAAAAAAAAATATTTTTCGATGTGAATTTAAAAACTTTTACTAAAAGAAAATTATGAAAAATAAATAAAATATCAAAAACATGAGAAATAATTATTTAAATTGGTTAGAATATATAAAATAAATTTATATAATTTGTTTGCATGCTAAAAATATGAGTGTAATAATAATTTTATAACATATCTGTAGCTGAAAAATATATTAAAGAATTTTTCATTGCCTCATTACATTAGTCATACCTTTTTCTCTGTTCAGTGTTTATACAACGCGTAATATAAACTTGCGCTTCGTTAACTGCAGCAATCACTTCCTAAGAACTCATCAAGACTCTTGATTGTAGAATATATTTAATGCCTTAATCGTGACAAATTACACAGGCGAATGAACTGAATAATACATATATACGAATAAAATAATTATCTATCTATAAATAAAACAAATAAATTAAACAACCAAAACTAAAATATTAATGAACCAAAATATTTTTCATATAATATCTCCATTTTTATTCCTTCTATTATCTACAAAATTATTACTAATATCAATTTTTGTGTCTTCATAATTAAATTTTATCCTGAGAAAATTGGAATAAAATTTTTCATAATTATTCTCAATTTATTTATTAATTTATTCTGACAACACAAAATACAAAAATTTCATTTTATTTTCTCTCTATAAACAAAATTATTCTTTATGTAAACAAAGGATTATAATTGAAATATAATTTTAAATTCATGTATTGCTGATGCAGATTTATAAAGACAAAATAATTTCTCACTTTTAATTCCATCGAAAACGCATTTTGCGATTTGTTGAAAAAAATCTTTTTCTGTTTATATACCTAGATAAATAATTTCTTCTGCAATATATCCATCGTTTGTCTTCATCAGTACATAAAGAGTGCTTATATACACAGGACAATCAGCATGCGTGTGCTCTCAACCATGTCTTCGTATTCACGATGAGAATCAACAAAGAATGCGAAACATAAAAGCCATAACAAACATGTATAGACAAGTAACTTTAAAAAATACATCCCTGCATATTAATCTTCATTCATGTATGTAATATTTATTATATCAGATCCATTGTTCACTTTCAAATAATATAATTTAATACACGATGGAAATTATAAATAAATTTTTTATTCTTTTTCCTCTTTAAAAAAACAAACTATTATTATTTTTAACATCTTTTAAATATAATTTAACAAATTTTATCATGTATAAATATTATTAATTTTGTTTAGATTTAGACATCAGAAACTTGAGAATAATATGGAAGAAAAAAACCAATGGCATAACCGAGGTTCGAACACTGATCGTCCGCATGCGATTTAAAACACGATACACAATGCCATATAAGATCATAATTATAAATATTAATTTGATTGATTTAAAAAGGAGAAATAAAATGAACGAATAATTTATTTTTTAATGATGATATAATATTAACAATGAGAATTATAGAATTTAATATTTTTATTTTTTAATAGATAAAATATTTAGTTAATATATAGCTAGAATATATTATTATGTGGTTTATTATATTAATTATTGTCTTGAGGCAATGACGAAGTATATGAAATATTTATTTTATATATGGATGTATGTATTTATTCATTATGTATATATATGTATTCATGATTTGAATGGATAATTATAAAATATTTATTAAAAAACTATTAAAATCAGTACGCATGGGATTCGAATTCGAATATCTTCTAAATGGTTAGAGTAATCGATTAACCACAAGAGACCTTTTTTGTGGAGCGTTTAATTTTCTACAAAAACATATATTGCGCACTTTATAATATTTATTTTTCTACGAGTTATAGAATTTAGAAGTAACAAAGAATTTTTGTTAAATTCTTCAAACTTTAACCTCCGATATCTTCTAAACAGTCAAAATTATACAAAAATTGTAAGATACCTTTTTTGTAGAGCGTTCAATTTCCTATGAAAATTTGTATTGATCATTTGAATCCGTCCATTGGTTCGTGAGTTACAAAATTCTAACGATAAAAAAAAAATTTTCCAAGTTATTTAAATAGAAAATAGAAATTCACGATGAGCGACCTCTTAATATTAATATTAAGAGCTCCGGGTTTCAACAGGCATCTTTTTACACCTCAATGAAGGTATTTCAGTGGGGGTTTTGGAAAAAAAAAATAGTCGATTCATTTGAAACAGTCTAATGTATATATGTGTGTTTCCTGACCTGTTTTCGACACGAATCGATTGTGTAAAATTACCGTCAACAAGTTGTCGACTAAATAGATACATACAAGTTTAATCAAGATAATAAACAACGTTATACATAATATAAACATGATCTTTATTGTATATTTATACATACCCTCTAATTGACCCAATTTTATTGTCATTAATTGTACATCTGTTTTCTATCTCCGCTTAAATTACTAGTGACATAAACAATATTTGATTTATTGTGCACAATCACAGGCTTAATTGTAATAATAATTATTTGTGATAGATATTTTACATAAAGAGAATTTTTTTAAATTATTATTTTTATATTTTTATACTCTTTGTTACGATTATAATTTATTTTTCCTCTATAATTTCATTAAAATTACATAAAAAAATTACCACATTGAGCACCATAATAAAATGAATATTTAATTAAATATTTTATTTAATCGTTACTCGCGATGAATCACCTGAAATTTAATTCCTCGCAAATTATTCATAAATAAACAAGTACTAAAAGCTAAACATCCAAAGAATGATGTAAATACCAACGTCCAATACAATAAATTTATATATTTTATTTTTATTCTTTACCTCTAACATACCAATAAAATCCACAACAAATATGCACAAATAACTTGACAAACATTGCAAATTCCTGAGTATAAATCGCCTTTACTTATCCACAATTATTTCTCATTTCGAAATAAACTAACGCAATTTATTAGACAACGTGTTGGTTCAAAGTTTACATTTTTTACAGTCCGAATTTTCTCTATATAAAATTGTCAATATATAGTGCAATTTAGGGTGTGCATATTTTTAGGATATTTTTTTTTTCTTTGGATTTTTGTAGTTCGGCATTTGCGCAAATTAAAAATGAACTCATGACTTATCCTTATAGGAAATCGAATGCTCTACAAAAAAGGTCTCTTATATTTTTTTCATAGAGACAGCCATTTTGAAGATATTTAAAAATAAAGTTTGAAATGTATGAAATTTTGAATTTTTTTGTTATTAAATCGATACTAATCACTTTATTATTGTAATAAAAAAACGCTTCAATAATTTTAGTTACATTGTTTAATTTTGTTTAGACAACATAATTTCTATTGCTTTAAAATAATAATAAAATTCATTTAACATAAGTTATAAATAATTTTTTTATAGTAAATAAAATAAACAAAAAAAAAATATCTGACACGTGAGTATTTTTTTTTTTTAGCTTCACGAAAATATAAACACACTAAAACCAGTTTTCCGATAAAAAAAAATTTTTGAGACAATAATAAAGTGATTAGTATCGATTTAATAACAAAAAAGTCAAAATTTCATACATTCGAAACTTTGAGTTTGAATATCTCCAAAATGGCTGTCTCTATGAAAAAAGTGTAAGAGACCTTTTTTGTAGAGCGTTCGATTCCCTACAAGAACACCCTTCCCGCTCATCTCTATGATTCACAAATGCCAAGCCAAAAAATTCCAAACAAAAAAAAAATTTTTTTTCCCCATGTTATTTAAATGCCCGTTTTTTTTTTTTTATAAAAAAAATAAAGTTGCCTAAAAATGGCACACCCTAATAAACATATACCTACCTACCTACACATACCAAACCAACAATTAAATTCCTTATTTGAAAAATACATAATAAATACTTGTACATTATAACTATGACGAAGAGTGGATTTTCCAGATTGTAAACGAGTGTTTCTTCTTCATCATCTTCTTCATCTTTTTATTTTACCTCTTTCTTCCTCCTCTTCGTTCTCTCACCGCATCCCTCTATCATTCACTCTCATGATGGAATGATATAATGGATCTAATTGTAAGGTACAAAGTCGCGCATCGCGTCACGTGGCCTCATAATGACGGTAAATGCCGGTGACCTCGAGAGGCGCGTGTGTTCCAGTAGCCCGCGTGTGACGAACGCAAAGTTATTGAGACAAAGAAAAAGAAGGATATTAAATAGATACATATATATGTACATATATGTATGTTCTGTAAGTGCATATACAAGTTGATACTTGTTTAAAGATTTAGAATTATTGTCGTATTCACTATAAAGACTATGAGAAAGTCCTGGAGAATTTTAGATGAAAAATATTTCATTTATTCTTTATACTCATGTTATATACGATCATTATTTATAGAGAACGCGTTTGAAGGTGCATTTGTTCACGTTTCAACTTGCAGAAGAAATAGATAACATACCGAACAAATATGTTTATGTGGGGATATAGTTAAAGGAATATATAAAATGAAAAACAAAAAGAAAAAAAATAATTAACGAGTTTTAAATGAATGATAATTGTTTCAAATATTTATTTTATTTGGTATAATTAATTTAGTTGGTTTGATTTATTTTTTTTTTTTTTTTTACAGTTGACTTGATAATTTGTAATGGGTAGAGGAATTATTTTTATTTATTTTGCGACAGATTTTGGGGATTTGTCTTTTTTATTTTTTTGTTTATTTAATTTTTTTTATGGAATTAAATTGTCTTTGTAGTGACAAAAAATAGTTGGTATGTAAATATCGTCTGGTAATCCGCAATTTAAATAACGTTCCCTTTCGTCAATGATATTATTTTCCGTTAGAGTTTTGTTTATATTCAAAATTTTACCTTGAAATTTAAATTCGTATGACATGGCATTGTTGTTGAATAATAAATAACGTTGTTTAATACGATTTATTGTGTCTTCTTCGCACACCTGATTTAAAAAATTGCAGAATTATTTTATTAATTGAATTATTAAACATTTATTTTACTGATGCTAAAATTTATTTTTATTTTTAAATGTCATTTTATATTATAAATAAAATTGTAATAATAATTTTTACATCAAGCTATTTGTTTTTTATTATTCATTTCATTTCTATTATTTTTCTTTTCATTCCAAAAATTAATATATTACTTTATAATTATTTTTTAATTGAAATTTTTTTTGAAATTTTGAAACATTATTTACCATTATTATTGCTGATTGTCCAGTTAAAACATTGAGAATTTTAATTGGTCGTGGATTGCTAGTGATTTTTCCAATTCGAAATTTATAATCGAGCCACCAGGGACATCTATGTAATGGCCGCCAATTACTCACTGGCATTACATTACCTACATCTGGTATTGGACCATGAGGACAATATGGCACTGAAGCACCAGTTATTGGATGAATATAATATCGAATATCATGACGCAAATGATCAAACCAATGACTAATATCTTTTCCTGCATATGCTAAAATTGGTTTTATTTCTTCAGTATCACGCCATAATGTGCACAAATTTGTTAGGTTAAACACATCAGTCATATATGATACCCAACAGTCGTCTGGTTTATTATGGATTACAACTTCCGTTGGCAAATAATATGGAATTGTATTAAAAGATTCAATATCACTCTCAACATCATTTGACTCATTGCACTTGTCCATTAAAAAAAGAAAAAAAAAAGCAGAAAAAAACAGAAATTATTCATTTATAAATTAAATACAAACAAAAAATTCAATATCATATTTAAATTACGCGCCATTTTTAGAACTGGAATAATATTCAATTGAGCGAATTTAAAGTAAAATATAAAGAATAAATAATAATTAAATATTATAATATTAATTTAAATCTATGTATCGTAGTTTATTTAATTATTTTTTCGATGATTTATCAAACGTTATTGCAATCATATTTTTTTATTTTATATAAATATTAATATATATGTATATATATATTGATCAACTTCCTGTTTGAAGTTGCACGTTTTCAATCTAGAGCAATCGTGGTTAGAATTTTTCAAAGTTTTACATTTTTATAACACACACAACACACACACGCAAATATACATAGGAACACGTAGAGACTTGTATAATGGCTGCAACTACAACACAAAAGGTAAGTGAATAATTATGATTTATTTATACAATAATAATCATTGTTTATTGAATGAATTAATCAAGAATGCCATTGAGAATGTGAAAAATTAATAAAATATATACGGCATTAGGTTAGTTTGTTCATCGACCGGTAGTCGTCAAGCGTGGCAAGAACATTGTTTGTGTTTTTTCGCAATGATGCCTTCTATTGTGGTAATCACATTGATTAATAAATAATTTTATTTATTTATATATTTTATAATAAGTATGCTAATATTATGTGACATAATTTATTATTTTTATATGCTTAATTGTTGATGCCAATTTGATATTGATTTCCTGAATTAATTTTAACCTCACTTTTTTACAGAATAAAAATTACATTTTGGCTATTTAATTTTTTTAAATTATTATCTCTTGGTAATTGTGATAATGTAATGAGTTGTTTTTTTTTCTCGTGTGAGGAATATATGTAGTGTCAGTTGAATTTATGTATTGATTATTAATTATTTCTTATGTATTACTTACGTTGGACGATTCTACCGACATTACGTATCCCTTGGTCATTATCCCAAGATTAAATCCACACACAATAGAATAAATGAATGTCAATAATTGATTTATTAATAACGTCAAGCTGTCAAGATTATCGATAATACAATATGGCTATTTAAAATTTTCAATATAAATAAAAATTGTGATATCATTTGGATTATTAATTTTTTTTTTCTTTTATTTGTAAATTCAGTTAATTTTTTTTTTGTCTTTCAATCCACACAAATGTTTCCAGCATTCTTTAGACCAAATACTAGCAGTGATTTAAAATCACTGAGAAATGTATTTACAGAAACTGAAACACTAACGGAAAATACAATAAATCGGGTTGGCATAAAATTAAAAATTAATTTAAATAATTATAAATATAAATTAATATTATTTTATTATTTCAAGTTTGATTCTATTGTTTCATCACGTTACAGGTTCAAGAATACAAAGATTCGCTGAAATCAAAGGTGAATAATTTTTATTTGATTAATACTAATTGTAAATAAATGTTGAAAAAAAAAATTTTATTTTATTTTTAATTTTAATTATTTTTTTTTAGGCTGAGCTATTATTATTGAAAGGATTTCCAGAGAAAATTGTTAAACTCAATGAAATCTTGGCAACACCAAATTTTGCCCATCGTCATTTGACAGAAGTTCATCAAGATTTAAATGTACCCATTCCAGATCCAATTGCAATTAATCATTCCGATGACGGGCCGATAAGTAAAAAAATTAAATTAGATAATAGCGGCGACGATGTACCGGGAACAAGAGTAATGATTTTACCAAGTGGCCCAATACCATGCAACAAGCCACTTTGCGATATGGTCCGGATTGTAAAACCATATATTATTCAATTACTTGAAGATTCCAATTTGGTAAACTATTTAAATTTTATTCATCAATTGACAAATAGTTATTTGTGTGCCAAGGCTGTGAAGTTGATTTTTTTTAGCCGAATCAGAAAATTTGCTGCCGAGGCCAAGCAAATTTCGGATGAGGCTAAAAGAGATCACACTGCTCATGGTGCACACTTAATTTTTTAGGCGAGTGTCTCAAAATATGATGTTTCAGGGATCAATAGTCCCTGAAATGACAGTAACAAATCTTGTAAATAAGCTAACAATGCATAAATTGTGTATTAACTCATAAAATGTGTAGCAACGCAACTTTTTCTTTTGCTTTATGGGTAAATAAAAGAAAAGGTTACGTTCCTACACAGTTTATTAACAAACTTTGTTTCTGTCAGTATTGTAACATTTAAAATAAAGCGAAAATATAAACGATCAAGTATAAAATTAAAAAAGCAAAATGAATGACAGTGATAGTGACAATCCTACCGAAATTTATGAAGCCGCCAATGCAGCGACGTTAAATTTACTGCCAGAAAAATCTCGAGAAATTTATATAAAACAGTATGAGAGTTTTATAAAATAATGCAACATACATAATGTTAAAAATTTTGAAAGAAGAAGTATTTCTATTATTTTTTCTAGAAAAATCCAAAAGATTTGAAACTACTTTTGCAGTGTCACTAGCCCAAATTTTATTTCATGAGTAAATATGCGGCCAAAAAAGCGCCATTTCAGGGACTCTATAGAGTCCGTAAAACATCATGTTTTGAAACAATCGCCTAAAAAAATTTTTATTGTTATTTTTTTTATAATATTTATTTATGTTTTTGCAGTTGAAAATGTGGATTTCATTCATGATTCCTAAAATCGAGGACGGTAATAATTTTGGTGTATCAGTTCAGGAAGATACTTTGGCAGAAATTCAATCAGTTGAAAGTGAAGCCGCCGCTTATTTCGATCAGATTTCTAGGTAAATAATAATTAAAAAAAAAATTATTTGGAAATGCTGACGTTTTTATTTATATTTATATATTGCGCTGATAATTTTGACTTTAATTCTTCTATTATTATTCAGGTATTTTGTATCCAGAGGGAAAATTTTGAGTAAAGTCGCCAAGTATCCACACATTCTTGATTACAGAAGGGCCGTACAAGAAATGGATGAAAAAGAATATACAAGTTTGTGGCTTGTATTGAGTGAGGTGCGCAATCGTTACTGTTCACTTCATGATTTGGTTATCAAAAATTTGGAAAAAATAAAACGACCACGATCATCAAATGCCGAATCTCTGTACTAAATTTCAATACAGTAAACTCAATATCTCGCTTCGATATTCACATTATCCATCAATAAATTGTGAAAAAAAATAATGAATAACGATGATATTAACAATATTATTTGAATAAAAGCCCTGGTACATCACTAATAATTTAAAAATAAATAAAATACAATTAATAAGATTATTCAATAACTTTCGATCCATCATTCAAAGATAATAAATAATGAAAAAGTCAAAATAAAACGAAGGAAATCATTGAAAAGAATTTTTTTTTCAATAATAGTATTCTATTATTTGTATTATTATTATTGTTCACTATTGTGAAACGCGTTTTTCTTTTCCTTTTGTGTAATTTATTTATAATTCTGCGGCATAACGAGTTAAAAAGTTTTTTTTTTTTATTTTCGTTTTCAATTTAAAAATCGGTTTTTAATTATTGGAAAATTTATTAAATTTCTGGATTATTACAATTTGTATAGTTGATTTTTCTCTCTGCTAAAATTGTTAATAAAATCATTCGAAAAATATAGTCTTTTTTATGATAATCTTTTAGTCATTAATATTCAATATTAATTTGGAATTGACAATAATTTCAAAGAGAAAAATAATTTTCCATTGGTAATGAAAAGGGGAAAAAAATTATTGTATACTTACTATTTTTTAAATTAAAGAAATAATGGACAACTTAACTTGAATTAACTTTGATAACTTTCTTAATTCATAGATTGATTGGAAGTAATTGAAATAAATATAACTTATTGAATTATTTTTTATATTCAATTAATATATAAATGTATAAAAGTTTTTTTTCTTTTCTTTTTCTTATGATTGGCACATCTAAAAATTGCTTACAAAACATGATTTTTAATATCAAAAATCATATCACATAGTGCTTATAAACAGTATCAAATATATAGATAATTTTATCTAAAATGGAACGATAAATGATAAATTAATAACTACAAGTAAAAAAAAAAAAAAAAAGAAAATTGAAGGTAAAATTTCTTCAATTTCATTTTCGAAGACTGCATGGAATGAATGAAATTATTAGCGATTAAATGCAACTAACACACAGACATTATACAAATGACAATGGCTTCAGTAATTTTGAAGAATTAAAAAATTTTCTCCTTAAAACATATTTTTGAATAATTAAAAAATTGTAAAATCATCATATTTTTTTTCTCTGATGTGGAAGATATTTTTTTACTTTTCAAACAATCCTGGATTTATATATAAATGTTTGTTGAATCCAATTGTTTTCACAGTTGAGGTTTGACAGTGCCCGTTTTCATCCCGTAATCCATCCAAGCACTCATCAATCTATTAAAAAAGTAAAATAATTCATCATTATTAGTAACAAATATTTTCAAAGCTTTTTATTAATGATAAAAAAAATAAATCAAACTCAAAATATATTATAAAATTATTTTGTAACGTTAAATTCATCAGTTTATCTGTTATTTAATGTATAAGTGGACTAAAAAACTTGGAAAATTTTTTAATGAGCATACTTTTCTCACCATTAAGAATAAATCTTGTATATGAAACTCATGAGCGTGTTGCATAAAAATACTGCACAATAACTGAATATACCAGGAGCCAGTTTTTCTATCACGAAACGATACGTAACCAGGTAAAGTTGAATGCGCCACAAGTATATCAGCATAATTTCGTACAGTACTATTTGTGAAATGTTGTGGTGCTACGTGAGACGTTGTAAATAATGATTCTTCATTATCAAATGCAAACATAAATTCTTCATTTTGATTTATATTTTTATTATTCATTCGCAAAGATTTTTGTTGCAGTTTACCCCTATGAAAATAAAAAAATAATATTTACAAGAATATAGAACAATTATAAGTTAAAAATAAATTTTATAGTAAATTAATTTACCTGCACGTTTGGAAAATAAATATCTTTGGTTTTTTAATTAAAGTTGGACATCTTTTAGCTGAAAAATACGTTAAAATTTCTCCCACTGTTATTTCATCATCACATTTATCAATAATTGCTGTTTGACTTTCCATTGTTGATCTTTTACCATGACCAGAAATTATTACAAAACACGAATTTACATTACGGAATTTTCTATCTTCAGCAAAATTTTTTAATCCATTTCGTATTTCCTGTATCAATTAAAAAAAAAACGAATTCATTTTATTTTTAACAAAAAGAAATAAACAATTAAAAGTAAATTCAATTTCTGTAAATATATAATATAAATTTTCATAAACATAAAGTTTTAATTATATATATATTCACTGAGAAAAAATAAAAGAAATAATTACTTACAGCAACAGTCAAATTTTTGTATGAAAAAACAGTAAAACCCATTTGTTGAAATAATTCTCTTAAATTTCTTTCATCATGTTCAGCGGCAGTACGATTTAAATTTCCTTCATAAGCAATTAACGTAATAATTAAAACTAAACCACGAACGTTTGATGTCATTGGATACCTGCCAATCGTTTGATTTTCAACTCTATCAAGAAATTTTTCCGATTTACGTACAACAACTTTAATTGGTTCTTCAGCTTTTGACGGATCGTAAACTTTTAATAATATATTTTTATCAATGCTGTGAAATAAATTAAAAACCATATTTATAATATTATTCAATAATTAATTATAAATATTTTATGAATTAATTATTTAAAATTTTTTTCTCACCAATCGAATCCTATGTGTTTATCTTTTATTTCACTACTATTATTATTAGCTAATGGCAGTGGTGTATTTTCTAATATATTTATTATATCTGGATATTCAGACTCTCTCAGACTTCGTATTAAATTTTGATATGCATAAGGTCCACGAGTTTTTATTGTTAATAATATTTCTCTCATTATCTTTTTGTCATTTAAGCTTTGCTAAATGAAGAAATATTATATATTAAAAATTAATATTAACAAATTGTAATTAATATTATCTTTGAAATAATATTTGAAATAAATTTAACAACCATACAAAATGTTATTAAAAATATCAGCTCAATTTATTAATGGATTAATTAAATACTTTTTATTTTAAATAAAATAATTTGCTCACATTTATTTAAATATTTTTTTCCAATGTAATTAAATTATTATTAATTATTATTTTACCTCCCACCGTGGTATATTAACATCGTCTTGATTATAAATTTCATATTGAAGTAAAAATGGCCATAGAATTGTCATATCCAAAATTTTCATCATCGCATCAACAGATCGATCAATTTTATCACGATCTTTTCTATTCATTTTCAATTTCAAATTGATCAAATGTTTCTCGTTTAAATTAAGCTGCCAAAAAAAAAAAAAAAAACGAAAAATTAAATTTATGAAATGAAAATTTTTTTTTTAATTCATTCTCACAAAATTATTCAAATTATTTTCATTCAACAAACTCCATTGTTTTATTCAATCCAAAGTAAAAAAAACAACTCGTTTATATATTGTAAATAATTATAAGAAAATAATTTATATACATTTAAACATTTAATTATAGATTTAAATATTTATTTACCTGACTACTTTACAATTAAATTTTACGTAAATTAATATGTTTTATATTGTCGACGATATAATTTACGATTCTCGATTCAGATTAACAATAAAAAATTAACTAAAACTACCTTCTACACTATTGTTCTAGAACATTCGAGAAACGGAGCTCTCTTTGTGTCAAATTTACCGAGAAAAAAAATATACTATACTTTAAATGAGTCATAGTACATAGTAGCAGCTAAAATGCAAGTGAAATTATGAGATTGTTCACTATTATTATTTTTTTCACAAACTATAATTCCCTATACCAACAGGGTAATACTGATAACACATTTTCGCTACGTCATCTGGGTACCATTATGAATTTTAATCCCCAAATTATTTCATATTAAATATCTGAATATCACGAATGAACTAATGACATAACCTACAAACTCAATCACATATGTTTATAAATCACGCTTGTAATTTACATTCTATTTAAAGGAGCTAAAGTCATGTCTGTTTTTGTTATTTATTACATGAAAATAATCTATAATAACAATAATCTTCTGTGCAAATTTTTAAAAAAATTTTTGAGTATAGATATCTACAAAAGTGGCCCACCGTGGAGCCAAAATATTACCATCTAGTTATCATTTGTAGTTAAAAGAGAAAATGTTCATGGGTATATTATATATATGTATGTAATTATAATTTTAGCAATAATTTGTTGCTATTGTATTCCGCTGTGTGAGCACCATCACGAATCACAGTGGGTTTATTATTAAAAATTTTGAGGTTATGTTCAGCAAATCTCTTGCATTATTAATAAAAAAATAATAAATAATCTTAGTATTTAAATAATTTTAAGATGAATCTACTCAAGTTTAATACACTTCGTCCACTTTTGTCAGGTAAAAATGATGAATGATTTATTTTATCTATATATTGTTAGTTATTAATTTGTCTATAAAAATTTTTAGTGGAAAAACTGGCGACAATGTCTCAAATTGCCGGATTAAAAACATTCAAACCACCACCAAAATTAGGTAAAAAAATCTGATATACATATTTTATTAACAATTATTCTTAAACCTTGAATAATAATATAAATAGCCATAAAGTAAATAATAATTAATTTTCCAAAACGTAACAACAATAATATACACAGATAAAAATCTATATAAATACCTCAAAATATTCCAAGAATTAATTTATTGTTATTAATTATAACAACAAATATATATTTTATTTCAGATATTGAATGGCCTGAAAAAGCAAAATTGGGTATTCAGCCAAAAGTTCCACAATATCCGGTTTCAATGCGACCATTTAAAATGCAAAAAAAATTACGATTGATGAGAGGTCCAGAACGAGTACACACTGAATTTATACATAAACAATTCGGTATTATTGTAAGTAAAAATATCATTCAATCTTGACAATGATAATAGTAAAAAAAACCGAATTCAAATAATTCAGTACATAAATAAAAAACATTATTTGATTGATTGATTGATTGATTGATTAAATTTCTAGGCACAAATAGGTGGACGAATGAAACACGAGCATTTTGAACTCATTCGAATGACTCTATTACGACGATGTAATTTTGATAAAATGTTTGCTGTATGGAGGATTGATGCACCATGGCAACCAGCTACAAAAAAGGTTACTATTACTATAAATTGATAAATTAAATTGCATCGAAAAAAAATCAATTATTATTTGCATACTCCAACAAATAATTTTACTATTTCTCAAATACTTTCTACGATTTATTAACGTATTTAAAAGAAAAGAAAAAAAAAGAAAATAGTTCAATCTGTGTTGACAAAATTATTTATAAAAAAATTTATTTATTTCAGAGTTTGGGACAACGAATGGGAGGTGGTAAAGGAGCAATTGATCATTATTTTACTCCATTAAAAGCAGGCAGAGTTATTGTTGAAGTTGGTGGTAATATAGAATATTTTGAGGTAGGTAAAAATATTAAACTGGTTCGAATAAATCGACAATTTTTTTTTTTTTTTTGAAAACCCTCACTGAAATACTTCCAGGGAAGTGTAAAAATATGCCTGTTAAAACTGGAACTCTTGATATTGATATTAAGAGGTCACTCATCGTGAATTTCTATTTCCTATTTAAATAACATGGAAAAATTTTTTTTATCGTTAGAACTTTGTAGCTTACGAACAAATGAACGGATTTAAATGACCAATACATATTTTTATAGGAAATTGAACGCTCTACAAAAAAGGTTTCTTGTGGTTATTTGATTACTCTAACCATTTAGAAGATATTACTACTAGTTATAAAATTTTATAACTAGTAGATTTAAAAGTAACAAAGAAATTTTGTTAAATTCTTCAAACTTGAACCTCCTATATCTTCTAAACAGTAAAAATTATGAAAAAATCGTAAGATACCTTTTTTGTAGAGCGTTCAATTTCCTATAAAATGATGTATTGATCATTTGAATCCGTCCATTGGTTCGTAAGCTACAAAATTCCAACGATAAAAAAAAATTTTTCTGTTATTCAAATAAGAAATAGAAATTCACGAAGAGTGACCTCTTGATATTAATATTAAGAGCTCCGGTTCGAACAAGCATCTTTTTACACCTCCCTGAAGGTATTTTAGTGGGGGTGTTAAAAAAAAAATAGTCGATTTATTTGAACCAGTCTAATAAATATTTATATTTTTATATTATTACTATTACATTTTGGGATGTATATAATATTATTTATTATACAATTTATTTATATTATTAAAGGTGAAGAGAATATTAAATAATCTGGCTAACAAAATGCCATTCAAAGCAAAAGCATATTGTTATGATGAACTGATGAAAGAACGTGAATATAAAAGACACTTAGAGGAATCAAATCAAAATCCCTACACGTGGAAATATATTATTCAAAATAATATGGGAGGATGTCATAAATGGTTATCTCCATACGATCAACTTTGGTATAATGAATATTTGTAAATAAAATATGATCATAAAATTAAATAATTTTATTACTAAAAATATTTGTAATAAAAACAAATAATAAATAAAAAAAAAAGCAAGTCAATGAATAAATGCGTTGTAATTATTATTCAGGATTATTTATAAAGGAAGAAAAAAAATTATGACAAATAATTGAATTCACACAGTAAAATTTGCAATTAAATCAATGAATACTTTTATCATTTTAATTCGCCATTGTACAATTATGATAATATAATTTTATTTTCATTTTATTACTCTCATAATTAATAATTTAATTACACAGTTAAAAATGTGTGCGTTAAATGATCATGATTGCGGTGGAGGAATGATTTTTTATTTAAATTTAATTCATCATTAATTATTTTTTATTTTTCAAAGCCACAACAAAATGACTAAACAAATTCCTCATTATTCATTCATTTATTTATTTATTTATTATTTTATTCATTTGTCTCATTATTTTTACTTCTTTTTATTTCATATGTTTATATTTATACCTTTTACTTATACATTTAATGAATATCATCAAGTTTTTCCGCCTAATCACGCACAGAGATTTAATTAAGAGTGAATTAACACGTCATAGCTTAACAATAATCAATTTTTTAAATATTATCCAAGCCATGCTGATTACAACTACATTATCTATTTTTGAAAAAGAAAAATCTCCCAATTAAATAATTTGTCTCTCTATTTATTAATATTATTTTTTTTTTTTTTCAAAATTTATTATTTTGGGACACTTTTTAAATTTGATTGATTGAACTAAATATTCATGATAATTTAATATAAATACGACATTATATATTAATGATTATAACTTGATAGAGGCAGGTGTTTTCATTATTATAATCTTTTAATTTTTTTAATTAATTATTTTATTATTTTTAACTTTAAATTTTTTTTTTTACTCCATTTATAATATCGAATATAGCACATATACTAATTCATTTCGTAACATGAGTGTGCGTGTGTATGTGTATGAGATGTGTATTAAATGATTGATTGGCATTTTTAATATAATAATTAGCTCTGAATGAACAATATAATAATTAATGTTGCCAAAATGGAAATTTGAAAATGTTACAATATTTTGTTTACATATATACGCGTGTTTAATTGCGATTAAATGATTTTTATATGATTGAAAAGGGAATAGAAAATATATGACGAGGCATTTTGGATTAATACAATAATGTGGTCATTAATTATTGATGAACAGCATCAGCCACACATAATTGAATTATTGAGGAAGGCTATGGCGTGCTGTAATTCTCTGTTATGTTATGCAGCACTGGGAGATCACTTTGCATCATGCATTTTAATTATTTATTATATGAATAAACATATTTTGTTAATTAATATGCTACAACGAGGTAGGACAAGAGTTTATTTGTTTCATTATTAAATTAATTTTCTTAATAAAAAAAAATTCTTTTAAAATTATTTCTCTATCGCAAATGAATTATTTGAGTGCTCTTTTTTTTTTTTATGCTTTGCTATTTGATAATACGTATTCAATTGCGCTAAAAATTATTCAATGGCAAAACGGCAACATCCAGTGTTCCGCAAAGAAAAAAATATTAATTAAAAAAAAAAATTAATTAACGTATTTGTATTTATATAATTTATGAAAATTATATGTGGAAAGTATTCAGTGTGAGTTTTTATACTACGTATACAATTCTCATTTATGCACAATACATTTTCATTAAATCTATATTATTTATTTATTTATTTATTTATTTATTTATTCAAGTAATGGACTAGAATATTCAGGGGGAGGCAAATAGTGTGTGGAATTTTATTTTGTTATAATGCGAGTTGATGTGATACGTTGTCTCGACATACATTTTATTAATTTTAATTATTTAATTATTTATTTATTTTTTTTTTTTCATTTTTTCAATTTTTTTTCTTACTCATTTTTACTATGATATTAATTTTATACAACGCACTAAACACGAATAACTTACCTAAGTATAATTAGGTAATTAGGAAATATTGTTCATAAAAGCTTTGAGATTATTTTTCTTCAATTAATGAAATTGTTACAATTTTTTTTTTTTTTTTTTCTATTTGTTTCATTTAATTTCATTCCACTATTGATTTTTCTTTTATATCATCATTATGATTCGCAATATTGATAGTGAATTTTTTTTTTTTTTATTTTGCAATGCGTATTGAATTTTGTCGAGCGTATATAAACATTTTGAAAGCTCTTATTTTTTTATTATAATTTATTTTTAATATATGGGATAACTCTCGAGGTTTATCACACCGAGATCTTATGGAACGTGTTTCATTTATATTTTTTATTTATTTATTCATTTATTATATATATATATATGTATATATATTTTTTTTTTTCGTTTTTTCCTTTTTTTTTTTTATTATTGTAATTTTTTTTTGTTATTAAAGCGTGTTCCGGGAGCAAGTAAGCGGCAACTCGACGCGCATACTTTCGTTATTATTTTTACTGAATGCACAAAAAAATTGAAAAAAAAAAAAAAATGGAAAAAAACTTCACATAATGGAAAATGTACGCGTCGAAGATTAAATATATATAAGTAGACATATACATAGATATATATATATATATATTTTTGCGGCTCTGTCGATGAAAATCCTTAGACCAATATTATAGTTTTATTTAATTTCTTTTCCATTATCCTCCAATATTAAACTGATATAATTTAATCTCCACTACGTAATTATTTTTTTTTTTTTTTAATTTTCATCTTTTACGCAAAAAGAAGAATAATAATTCCGTGGCGAATTACAATGGCGAAAATTACTAATAATACAAATTAATAATATATATGTCTTGTACTATAATCGCGTAACTATTATAATATATTTACAAATTCTTACAAAGTAAAATTTACAAATGTTTTTACGACTTTGGAACGCAGTCGAATTGAATAAATAATTTTCACAAAAAATTATTCATTCAATTTCCAATCAAAAATAAATTGTTGTCTCTCTCTCTCTCTTATTTTTTTCTCTCTCAAACGAATCTTGTTCGTATCATTTCACATTCACAAACTCTGAAATATTTATTTAAATAAATATTATTATGTTTTTTTTTTTTTATAACTTAAAGCTTCAATTTATTATGATGTATTTCACATGATCGACTGAATTTTTGAGGGATAAAAATTTGTATTTGTGGAAGAGATGATATAGATATGAAAAATTGAAGCTGTGATATGGTTAAATAACATACACATAAACGTACACATACACACAGACATACAGGCACAAAATACACACTTGAACAATTCGCACAATTATGTGTATATATTTATTATTTATCAGTCGATCATTTATTTATTTATTTATTTTTTTTTGTATTTATTCTATTGAAATTCAAATAAATAAATTCCCTAACAATGCTAAGAAAACAGTTTGAAAATTATTGACTGAGATCACTACACAATGCGATAATATAATTATTTTATATTCTATATTAAATTTATGTGTAATTTTTATTTGTTAAATTAAATATTTTTTTTTTTTTTTCACTTAGAACGGAAGAACTTGAGATCTGACAATTATTTATTTAATTTTTGCATTCTACATGTATAGTACGAACAAGCCACCAAGTGTTTTTCTTCTTTAACCCTGGACTGGTAACATTTTTTTTTTATTCATTTTATTTTCGCTTTTTTTTTTCTTCTTCTTTCATTTTTTGTTAACTTTTCTTCTTTCTTTTCTCATAATGGCTATGGGTGACCACCATAGAAGTAACATCTTAGCTCAGTGTAGAAAAGATATACAATATGTATTGTTTACAGAGAAAAATAATATTTTTTTTCTCTGATTTTTTATATTACTAATTTTTATTTTTTTTTTTTCTATTTTATGCTAGTCAATTATTTTTTTTAATGACTGAATTGTCATTTTGGAAATAATACTTATAAAGAATTGTGTGACGGCTTCGTAATTCATTGTGCTATTGTCCTCATTTTTATATATTTCTATCATTTTATATTATTTTTCCTTCATCATCGTCAAATTATTTATTTTTTCCTGCTCAATTATTTCATCGATTGTAAAAAATAATAAATTTTTCATGATTATGTTGTTTATTTGTCTGTATGAATTTTTTCAATATCTCAGTCTCGATCAACATTGTTGCATATTACACAATAATTAAACACAAAAATGTAAGTTAATTTTCAAACAAATAAAAAAAAAAATATTAAAGTGTTAAATTTGAATTAGCTCAATTAATAATTCCAGATAATTAATCCATAAATAATTCACGAACAAATTCGATATCCAGCTTATATTTCCATCAATTATTTATAATAAAATAAAAAATATACACAGAATACCACAGTTCAATTCGCTAATTATCTACTGATATTTTTTATTTCATTTTTTTCCCCCTACTTCATTTAATCAATCGCTTATTTAATTTATTTAATTATTCATTCCAGATATAAATAGCTTGAAATTAGAATGCGCTCATGTACAATCATATTATTTAATCAACTATCAAATTTGTCAGTCAATCAATAAAGCTACATATCAATTACACACATTAAAAAAAAATTTCTTCTCTTTTATTACCATCAATTGACGATTTAATAATAATATTCGTGAACAAATAAATAAAAAATATACACATATCAGCCAGTAGAAGTACCAGTGAAGGGTTAAAGTCGTTCATAATACATAAATACATTTTTTTTTTAATTTAAGTGCTGCTATGAAGCTGACTAGAATACATTTTCATATGTATAATTTATATGTATGTATATATATATTTATATATGTATGCGTGTATGTATGAATGCATGTATGTATACATATGTATAATACATAATTTATGCGACTGATTTCATTTATTATATTTATTTTCTACATATCAATTTATTTTTCTCATCATTTGTCCATATTTTATTGTTTGTCTTTTTAAATTTTTCTTTCTTCCATTTACGTAATTTAAATTCATTCAACTGCACATAAACACACACATACACATACACACTTACGAGTGTTTCTTATTCTCTTTCATTGTATCATTGATTTTACACAATCATTTCTTGAATATGAAATTACTTGTGAGATGAAGGAAAGAAAAAAAATCATTTGCGTTGGCTATTTATTTATTATTTTTTTTTTGTTCATTCTCATTCATTTAGAATGGAGTGCGCGGCTGCACTTGACGGACCATGTCATTAATATATTAGATGGACTTTGCCCAATCTACTAATTCGTGCAGCCGGGCGGTTACCTAGGCATTTGATTCCTTCAAATTATCAAAATACTGCATAATTTGATTGTAATCCATTCCCAAATTTAAATCATCAATCGCTACGGGTTCTTCTGGATCATTTATTTCGGATGTTGATGATCTTGATGATGACGAAGACGATGATGATGATGATGATGATGATGAGAACATTGGATTACCAACAATTGTCGCACGTTTTATTTCTCGCGTTGATTTTATTTCATTATTTATATTTTTTTCTTCATGATCATTTTGTAATTCAATAAATTCTTCATCGTTATTAATTACACTTTGTTGCTCTTGCTGTTCAGTCTTGTTGTTAGTTTTATTATTGTGATTTTTACCATGATTATGGTTGTGATTGTGATTGTGATGATGATGATGATGATGATGTTTAACGTGTCGATGATTTACGTGATGATGAGTTGAATTGGTAACAGCAACGCTGGCATTTGACGATAATCTATGTTGATTTTTCTTTGGTGTTTCGGATAAACGAACATTTACCCCGGTATTTCTGTGCGGTGGCACAGGCGGTTTGTAATCTTCATTATTATTACATGCATCAGTTGCAGATGATGATGATGATGCAGCGGTTACTCCATGTGGTGGTAATGGTGGTGGAATATCTTTTGTATTATTAATATTTCTGTAACGTGAACGCCTAATAATCATGAGTTAAGTATTATTTTTTTATCATTTGTTATTAAATTGTTAATAAATATTATGAATGAATTAATCATTATTGATATAATTATAATTACGTTCGTGCGTTGAGAGAATAAATTTAGTTGAAATAACTAAATTATATCAAATTCAATGTTTGTTTTTAATACACTAAACCAAAAAATTAAAGGGTCAAAAAAATTTCCGAAATTTTTGACAGACTGTATCTCAGTGAAAAATGGTCTTATCGAGGTTTTAAAAAAACGAAACTGGAGCTGAATAAACAAGCTATACAATCCAATCAATGGCTTAGCTAAAAAAAATTTTTCGAAGTTCGTAGACTTGAAACAAAAAAAACTAAATTTGCAAATTTGTGAATTTTTTTTTTCGCGCTATTTCTGAGGATAACGTAATAACCATGACTCCTTAATTTTTTTTGTTACAAGATCTGGAAACTAGAGACTCAGAGCTTCAAAATGCTTTTTTTGGAAACTCGATACGACCATTTTTCACTGAGATACAGCCTGTCAAAAAACACGGAAAAATTTCGGAAATTTTTTTCGACCCTTTCATATTTTGGTTTAGTGTAATATTGAGAAAAATGTTGGGTTAAATTTGATAAAACTGAGGTGATATTTAAATAATTTAAAAAATTACCCATTGCGTGGTGATGACGTAACAGCACCAGCTAAAATTTGTGGTTTCGATTGATTTTTCGCTGTTGAAACTGAAGCAACAGCAGAATTCCTTGGTATTTTATCACGTTTGCAATAAGTCGTTGTGTCAATTGGCGCCGATGCTGGACGACTTGTGGCTGGTAATTCAATATGATTCGGATTGTCAAAACTCGTGCCTAATTCTGTGGCTGTTACACCAGCAGAATCATCATCAACTTCGCCAGCCAAAGGATTATTTGTAACTCGTACCTAAAAAAAAAAAATGTATGAACATCAAACCACTGAAATCGATAATCAAGTAATAAAAATTGAAGCCAAGTGAGTGGGTCCTTGCGATGTGATTGCAATGGCATCTTGCCAGGAAATAAAACAGAAACAAAAAAAAAATAAACTTCAACAATCAGATAAAATAATTTTTCCTCGACACCTGGACTTGACAGTAAAGATCTTATATCCCTTGAGATTTTTCTATTCTTCTATGTTTTTCATGTCTCAAAATGTCTCTTGTGAGTTTGAAGTAGAAATGTTTTTTTTTTTACCTGTTGAGGCGCACAAGCTGCACGTTCAAGTGTTGCTCGTCCTAGCCATACCCAATCGTGTGCATTTGTTGTAGATTCACGAGGCCGACGACCTGATGCCAATTGGCTTGCTGCCGCGGCTCTTGCTCTAACAGCACCAAGCATCGGTAGACTTGGCATTGGTGAATCAGATTGATGTGGTTTAAATTTACTTGCATAAACAACGCAAGATATTACAAATACAACGATGGCAAAACAAAATGCCGCCAGCAAGACATACATTCCTATTTCCAATGGTGTCATGTAATTTGCATTATGATGACGTATTCCGACACCACCAACACCACCTAATCAAAAATAAAATAAAGAGATTATCAAAAAATCAAAAATTTAATTCATCAGAAAATGTACTGGATAATTATGAAAAAAAATTCTTTTTTTGGCGATTGTCTCAAAACATGATGTTTCACGGACCCAATAGAGCCCCTAAAATGGCACTTTTTTTGCTGCATTTACTCATAAAATAAAATTCAGGCTAGTGACACTGCAAAAGTAGTTTCAAATCTTTTGGATTTTTCTAGAAAAAATGATAGAAATACTTCTTCTTTCAAAATTTTTAACATTATGTATGTTGCATTATTTTATAAAACTCTCATACTGTTTTATATAAATTTCTCGAGATTATTCTAGTAGTAAATTTAACGTCGCTGTATTGGCGGCTTCATAAATTTCGGTAGAATTGTCACTATCACTGTCATTCATTTTGCTTTTTTAATTTTATACTTGATCGTTTATATTTTCGCTTTATTTTAAATGTTACAATACTGACAGAAACAAAGTTTGTTAATAAACTGTGTAGCAACGTAACCTTTTCTTTTATTTACCCATAAAGCAAAAGAAAAAGTTGCGTTGCTACACATTTTATGAGTTACTACACAATTTATGCATTGTTAGCTTATTTACAAGATTTGTTACTGTCATTTCAGGGACTATTGGTCTCCGAAACATCATATTTTGAGACACTCGCCTAAAAAATTATGTGTGCACCATGAGCCGTGTGATCTTTTTTAGCCTCACCCGAAATTTGCTTGGCCTCGGCGGCAAATTTTCTGATTCGGCTAAAAAAGATCAACTTCACAACCTTGACACACAAATAACTATTACCAATGAGAATATCATGTAAATCTGGCGCCACTTCACGTCCAGTTTTACGTTCACGATGATGATGAGTTGATCCACCTTGAACTGTACCGCCACCGTCATTTTGTACGAATTCTGGTCGATGCGGAAGATCACTCGATGCAAAATCAACTTCGACACTTGCTGTAGCTGTAGCCAATGCCGGTAATTGTCCACCATTTGCTCTTGATGAAGACGACGATGAAGATGAGGATGATGATGATGATGATGATCCTTTAGAACGTCTGTTGCCAGTTTGTAAACGACATGCTTCTGACAATTGTAATGTAACTCGTAATAAATCACCACGACCTTCACCCACGGCAATTACTCGTGGATGATGTGACGCAACCATTGGTGCAAATGCCACTACTTCAGGATCCAAACTCTCCACAACTAAATGATAATCACTAACAGCAATATCCCGCAATGGCGTTCGCGTTCCATCCGAAAATTCAATATCGATATCCAACAATCCTTCCTATATGAAAAAAATTGAACATAATAATTAAGTATAATTTAATGTTGAATATTAAACAAATTAAATTTTATTTTACTTTCATCAGAGAACGAAAATATAAAATAAAAATTGTTACAATTAATTGCCAACTTGTCTATCATGTCGACAAAAAATTGACCCAAATACAAGAAATAAAATATTTTTATTTTATTTCATCAATAAAAATATTTAAATTAGTAAAACGAAGTTGAAAAATTTTTTGCTACAAGTTTTACATATTCATTCATTTATTTATTTATTCATATATTCATTTATTATCATGAAAACATTTCTAGATAACAAAAAAATTTTTTTTCCTCTGCATAAAGTTTATATGAACGTTGAAAATAATTATTAATTCCAAATTCACCTGATATTGTGCTGTGAGTCGTCGTGTAACTGATGTCTCTGCGACATAGCCATTTTCAATAGCTGAATCAGGACTAATTGTTAGTTGCAAACCCGAAACAACTTTAACTGACAATCGTGAAATAGAAACACGATCATTTCCCACACGTATTTCTTTTGCTCCAATAACACGTCCAGTAATTGGTGATAATACTTGAATTTCTGTACGTCCAATGCTGCGTCCTTGAACAATACGATCCTGAAGTAATATTGCAATACGTGGATCTGATACGCGTAATAATCCAATAACAAGATCAGTAACACGTAACCAAGTACGACGATTAACAAAATAAGATTCGCGTCCAGAATCATGTCCAGCTGCTAAAAATCTTGCATGTATTTCAACAGGACTCTGTTGAAATCGCAATCGACATGTTGCTTGAAGTGGACTACGATCAATTGAATTAACCGTGTCCCATCGATCATCACCACGGAATCTTTCAATTTCAATATCATCAATAATATCTTCATCGTCAATATCATCATCATCTTTATCATTTAATTCTGTGATACCTCGTTTATTTATTTTCACGACAACTTCATTATTTTTAATTACACTATTGTCAGTGTGATTTAAACTACGTTTAGTTTTTTGTATTGGATGACCCTCTGGTACTTTCCATGCTTTAATCTGACTCAAACGTGAATCGCTCACAGTTACTTCAAGTGGAAATTCCGGCATCCAGACGGTGAAACGTGCCAAACCTGTGTACGTGCCGTATTTTACTAACACAGATGCATTACTCGATCCTCTTATTTCTGAACCATCAACATAAACGCTACTGCACGACGATGAAACCTGAAATTCACCAGAGAATTTATATATAAATTATGTAAAATACATTATATAAAATACATTTGTTAAATTCATTTTACATTTACGTTTGCTAAGAGAAATTCACCAGTATATTCAAATTGTAAAATTCATTTATATCAACAAAAAAAAAAATGTTAGGTTATGTTTCTCTTTTTTAGCTTTATCTTCTTACTTTAAGTACACTTTCATCCTCTGAATGGCATGATGATTGTAGAGTCACGTCTGCAACTGTTCCAGCTTGACTGACAATGAAAACCTTCATTGCTTGAGATACTTGTCGGCCAGTTAGTACTGCTGTATTCATAACTTCCCAGTTCTATAAAATAAAATGAATTTGTCGTTCGTAAAAGGTTGTAATTGAGATGAGAAAAAAAGAGAGAAAAAGAATTATGTGGTAACGCAAAAAGTTGGGAAAAAAATACAGATGGAATTCAAGTTTACTTTAATACTCATATGCATAACCTCCAAAAGAGAAATATGGTAAATGGTTTGCGATGAGAGATGAGCAGCAGCAGCAGCAGCAAAAGCTTTAGGAGCTAGGCAAAAGTTGATGTAAATTTATTGGAATTAGAATACATGGCCTCATTATTATTTCAAGCGTAGATATACTTCAACACTCATAATTCATTGTTCAAGTATGCATGTGAATGTTTGCACTGGAGATCATTTATAATACATGCTAGTCGATTAAGTGAAGTTGCGTAATATAAATGCCGCATAGAGACTGAGTCGTTTAATTAAAAACTTTGGATCTTGGAAGATAGAAAAAGCAGGCAAATTGAGAAATAACGAAAATGAAGAAGATGAATAAGGTGAATTAAGGACGTTAGTGAGCTACGCTAGAGTCAAATGAGTACTAATTTTTTATAAAATTTATTCAAAGCTTGAAAAAAGTTGTAAGATATATTAATAATTTTACAATGATTTATAATTTTTTTTATATGTAACAATTATTTTTCAGGTATTTATTTAAAAAAATCAATTGATCCACATTAAAAATTTATTTGACTCCATTTATCAGAATTTACCAAAACAGTTTTAATTATCTTTATTAAAATAATTAATATTTAATTTAAACATTCGTCAACACCTGTTTTTTTGTGGAGTTATATAAACTACATATTTCAAAGAATATTTTTAAACATTATTTATTATTGTATCTACTCTTACAATATACTTTTTGTGATTTTAAATACATAAAATGCTAATTCTCCATAAGGCTCTATGCTAAAAATTTGATTTTTGATTTTTAATAACTTTCTTAAATTATCGATAAGGCGTTTTGAATTTTCAAGGGTAGATAGCTACATGATTCAACTTATCAAAACTACAAAAAAAAAATTTTATGTACTAACAACTTTCACTAACGAACGTCCTTAAGAGAGCTGAAGAACGTGAAAAGAAAAGGAAGATAAGTGAGGAAAAAAAATGGAATTTGCGTGCCAAAAGATCAAAAGTGGGAAGAAATAGAAAATTTTCAAGAGTTTCTAACGAGTTTTTCAAACATCAATACACGAAATTTTCAAAGAAAATTTATATTATATACATGTTTATATAATTCGTATTGTAGTAGTATATAGATGAATTAATGAACAAATTAATAATCAACGTTTCATTCACTAACAAGTATGTTTAAGATTAGGAATGAAGTGATGCTTAAATAAATTACTTTGAGCTGAGAATTTCTGAGTAAATATAATTCAATGAGCTTGTATGTGACGCGAGTGATGCTGTAGTATGTTGAAATGGTTCAACAACTTTATAGATAGTAGATAGATCTTTAAGTAAATTCATGAAGATTTACTTAACCTACAAATAAGGCGTTTACATAATTTTATGTGATTTTAGTATTTTTAGTAATGATTATACATATTAATGTGACAATAAATTTCTATTTCAAGCACCCATGGACAATGTTCTCATTATTTACTCCACTACTGTCCTCGTAATTATCTAATAGCTATTATTAGCATAATTACTTTCGATAAAATGTAGAAGTAGAGGCAAATAATGAAGAAAAAAAAATAAAGTAGATAATACAAAGTGTGAAAACATTGTGAAAAATAGTTCTTTTGTACATGTTAATTAGGACAATTATATTCTTTTGAATAATACTACAATATCGAATGTGCATAAGTAAAAATACAAATTGAAAAATAATAGATTTTTATACAAACATTTAATAAAAGGAAGTGAGAAATCAAGTAATGAAAAAATATTTTCATAATAAAGAGATATAAAAAATTTTTATAACAATAAAACAAGAAAAGTTTTGCACCAGAAAAAATGGCTTTCAAGTGAAAGTACTTCAAAGACACTTGGACTTTTTAATTATTCAATTGAGAAAATAAAAATAATAGAGAGAATTTAATTGTTCCAATGAAAAGTGAGAGAATAAAAGAGAAAAGAAGAAATAAATATGTCATGTGGCAATTGTTATGTTATGTATAATATTTCATAGTACTAAAAATTAAATAACTTTACAAATGCATTGTCAGATTAATTTAAAAAAAAAAGGACAATGAAATATATAAAACATATACGTGCAGATGAATTTAAATTGTTTAAATTCCATGTATGTGTTAATATAAAAGTGTAGAAAATTCATTCGTTAGAGCCTGAAAATTGTAAAAGAAAAAAAAAATAATAATCAGCTTAAAAAATTCTGAATATTTCAATTTTTATTCTATTTTTATGGTTGAAATTATGAATTTGTGCCCATCCATCGCATGAATAATCAACACAAAAAAGAAATCAATTATAGATGATGATAATAATAATAAAATACAAATTTATTCTCGAGTCATTGTCGTCAATAAAATGCGATTATTCTGCTTGGTGAAACGGAGAACATTTGAATTGAAACTATTCAAATAAATGGACTGGCACAAAATAAAAAGTATACATATACAAAACACATAGACGCATGCAAATATGTATTTAAATTATCGTGGACAGTTTGAACACACACCTGTGTGTGTGTCGTGTGTGGCCCCCTCGCATTAATATATATTCACGCAAATTTGCAAGCGTCACAAAGACGCAAGTTACCAATTACTGAATCGTGAATGCGGTTAAGTCAATTATGCGCTAGTATTTAATTCATTATTATAGACATTTAAATATTTACCTAATTAGAAAATTAATTGTTCACAGTATTTTATTATGGGACTGCATGCTCGAGCAATAATTAATGTATAAATTAAACTGAGAATTTATACACATTAGGGGTGGGTCAAAATAATCGGCTATTTTTTTTTTAACTTTCGATACTGAAAAATTGGTTGTTAGACATCTTTAAAAAATGCTCTCCAAAGATGAGCTCTTAATTTTAATAGGAAAGTCCTCTTTATCTCAGTTTTCTATTTTTTCTTCAGTCCCATATGGTGAAATCCATATCTCGCCATTACTTGATCGTACAGAAAAGTTGTATTTACATTATTTGTAGGAAATTGTACGCTCTACAAAAAAGGTCTCTTGTAGTTAATCGATTACTCTAACCATTTAAAAGATATTCGTATTCATGACTTGAATGGATAAATTTGAAATATTTATTAAAAATCTATTAAAATCAGTATGCATTGGAATTCGAATGCGAATATCTTCTAAATGGTTAGAGTAATCGATTAACCACAAGAGACCTTTATTGTAGAGCGTTTAATTTCCTACAAAAATATATATTGTGCATTTTTTAATATTTATTTATCTACGAGTTATAAAATTTAGAAGTAACAAAAAAATTTTTGTTAAATTCTTCAAAGTTTGACCTCCGATATCTTCTAAACGGTAAGAGTTATGAAACAATTATAAGATAACTTTTTTGTAGAGCGTTCAATTTCCTACAAAAAATGTAAATACAACTTTTCTATACGATCAATTAATGGCGAGATATGGACCCCGCCCTTATACAACATGCATACATCAAATATCGAATTTAGTTAACCAAAAGTAATTACAAACACTGAGATATTTATCAGTTATCAATTATAATATTTATTAACCAATTTCCAAAATCATTTATTAATAGTTAATAAACCTGATTAAAGAATATTTGATTAATCCTCGTTAATCAATTACTTAATCATTAATAAAACTTATTGATGTTTAATAATTTTATTTTTCAGTGTGTTATAAAAAGAAACAAAATAAATACTGCAAATAATATAATGAGATGCAAATAATTACTTTTGAGATTGGTAAAACTGCTTGAATATCATCTTTTTGTATTTCTAATCGAGCGCCCAATTTTCGCCTCTCAACATGATGATGATGATGGTGATGATGATGCGATTGTTGCTGCTGCTCTTGACGTTGCAATTGCATCTGTTCAGATGCTTGTCCTTGTCGTGTTTGAATTGTTGCATCATCTTCATCGCCCTCCAATGTATAACGAACACTCCACATTATTCGACCCTCATCCCAGCTGCTGGTTCCATCGCCCTCTTCACTTGCTTCAAGCAACATCGTCATAATTTCCTCTGCGGACCTGTGTATCATGGAAGGTTGACATGTGTATAAAGCTTTTTGGATGCATCATAATGTAGTTTTATATCTGGAATATAATTATTATTTCATCGGGACAAATGGGAAATATTAAATTGAAAATTAAACTTACGTATTTGATGATCGTGGAGCATTTTCTTTTCGTCGTACTGTAAATGTTGCGGCTGTATTTTTACCATTTATTTCTGAAGTTAAAATCCAATTTGGACTACTTGACGATGCGTCCAATATTTTAACACCAGATTTAGCTCGTGCTCTGTGATAAATTAATAAAATATATGATATTATGACGATGATCGAATTATTTTGATGGATTTATTTATTTGTTGATTATTATTAGATGACACAGATTCGTGAAAATCTAATTAGCCCTCAGTTATACGAATGATTAATTAATTATATGAAATATAAATGATATTTTCAAGGAATATAGGTGAGTATCTATTTTCTGCAGATGTTTTGATCAATAGCAACTCGCGTGCGCAATGTCTTGAATTATTTTGTCAAAATTGTCTACCATTGATTTTATTATATTTTTAAACAATATTAACCTTTTGGAGAATATCCGTTGTCAAGCGACACTATTACTAAATTTATTCGCATTACTTGATAATTAATTATACTGATTTATATTTATTAGGGTGATTCAAAAAAAATAAAATTTTTGTAGCTTAAGTAAAATTGTAGTAACAATTTTAAAAATATTCTGGAAGCGTTTTATTTGTTTTATTAGCTAAAATACTATTGTTCAACATTTTTCGAGAGTTAAATATATGTTAGAAGTGAAATTAATACGTATTTTGTCAATAAAACTAACAATTTTGGTGTAATATACAATAATCAGCCGAATTTACGGAAAAGTGAACTTTGACATTGAATAACTTTTAAACAAGTAGACTAATCAAAAAATGAGAAGAGACCTTTTTTGTAGAGCGTTCAATTCTCGACAAAAAATATATATTGCAATTTTCTGTGTGATTGGTAGTTTGCAAGTTACAAAAATCAAAAGATGTAAAAACAATTTTTCCATGTTATTTTTATGAAAAATAGAAAAATGCGATGTGTATATTATCTTAATATTAAAATTAAGAGTACATATGTTCAAGCACTTATTTTTAGACCTGAACGAAACATTTAAGGCTATCCACAGAAAAAAGAAATTTTCCTTTTTTTTTTTTGAATTTTTTAAAAAATTTGAAACAAAAAAAAAAGGAAAATTTTTTTTGAATCACCCTAATATTTATGTTTTAATAATCTCACCTAAGAGAAACGGCAATAACTTGTGGACTCATCACGTCTTTATCCTCGATTGATAATGTTGATTCTGATGTAGGTACAGATGTCATTAAATTTTGTGGATGAAGAAATGCGGGCACGTGCAATCTTGATCTCGGATATAAAGGTCCATGTGGTACAAGTAACGTTAACGAATTATCAGCACGTAATTCTTTGTAATCTGCACGATTGGGAACAAGCGGAATTTTTCCAAGTGGAGTAACCGGCTGTATTTGAACCCTAGGTCTACATCCACCACCATTATTTATTGATCCATCCGTTTGAGATTGAATTCTCGGTGTATTCGCAAATGATTCACCACCCATACTGTCATCAGCAATGACAATTGTTCGTGGCTCCAGGACAGAATAAGCAACCTGAACAAGTTTTGGCGGTGATTTAGTGACCTTAACATGTCCAGTTGGATCCGGCGGTGACAGAGGTGGCCACCAATCTGCCGGAATTGTTATTTGTGCCAGACAAACGCCATCCTCACCATCCGGACTGCACGCTGCGGTTAATGGACTCTTGTTTGGTAATGTTGCATGCAATAAAACACAAACACGTTGATGACGCGCTAGTAATAATTGACGTCGGCCACCAGCTTCACTACCGGCGTGAAATAAAACACGAAGAACTGGCGAATCACGTGAAATTGAAGTTCCTACAAGATGTGCTGACATATCAAGATGTCTTGCGCCCAATTCTTGCGCGTCAATCAATGCGGCGCTTGATGAAGCTGTAATATTACGTCGTATTTCAGGACCCGGAAGTGCTTCTAATGGATCGGGAACGATATAACGTGCTGGAACTGTTTGCTTTGTGCTAAATGGACCATATGTTGCACGCACTGATGCTGGTTCACTAGTTTGGAATACGGTGAATTTATCAATTGAGAGAATTGATCCAGATGATGATGATGATGATGATGGAAGAGTGCCGGGTGGTGATGGTGGTACTGCACCCATAATAGTGTCCAAACGTGATGGATAATATTGTCTTGGTGTATGCTTGAGGAAAAACCCACCATCTTTATTTTCAAAGTGCACCTCGACGCACAATGCCACGTCTGTAATAAAAGAAAAAAGATAATTATATAGTGGTTTAAGATATATTTTTGTACTTGTTTCAATAAAGAATAATGCACTGATAGAAAAAATTATTGTCATATATAATATCGTAAGAGTGAAAATTTTGCCGGCAAATAATTCTCAATTGTTTCATGAAGGTTTGTTGCTTGTCAATTTTATTTATGAGAAATATTTTCTAACAAAAATGCGAGAAGTAAGCGAGCGATTTTGAGGAAAATATTTCGAGAAAAATTGACAAAAAGCAACAAATCTGAATTAAAAAAGAGAAAATTTTGACTCGAATAAAATTCGACATGACTATTTCGAAAGCATAATACACTAAACCAAAAAATTAGAGGGTCAAAAAAATTTCCGTAATTTTTTCGTGTTTTTTGACAGGTTGTATCTCAGTGAAAAATGGTCGTGTCGAGGTTTTAAAAAAAGGAAATTGAAGCTGAATAAACAAGCTATCCAACCCAATCAATGGTTTAGCTAAAAAAAATTTTCCCAAGTTCGTAGATTGAAAAAAAAAAAAAAACAAAAACAAAAACAAAATATGCAAATTTTGTTTTCTCGCTATTTTTCAGGATCACGTAATAACCATGGCTCCTAAAAATTTTCCGCTACAAGGTCTGAAAACTAGAGACTCAGAGCTTCAAAATGCTTTTTTTGGAAACTCGATACGACAATTTTTCACTGAGATACAGTCTGTCAAAAAAAACGGAAAAATTTCGAAAATTTTTTTGACCCTTTAATTTTTTTGGTTCAGTCAATATAATATATTATGTAAAATATCAAAGACTGCTTTATCGTGTATGTTATGGATTCGTTCATAGCAACGTAGATCTGGCTGTCCAAAAACAAAATAAAAATTATCAGTAGAAAACTCTCCTTTACTTTCCAGTGCAAAAGCTCATTGTTTGTTATTCGCGACAATTTTTCATTTGTTATGTATAACCTGGAGTTTTAACATCAGGATACAACAATTTCATTGGAAATAAAAGCTTCCTATTGATCCAATTAAAAGCGAGTGAAATAGTCATTAATATATTATATTTATTATTGATATAATTTATCAATAGTAAATACTATTTTTTCTATGAATGTATAAATAAAAATTGATGCCTAGTTTATTTTATATTCTCGAGGGATTTCAAACCATATCACATTATATATGTAAATAATATTAAAATTGATATTGATATAAATGTGAAAGGAATAAAAAAACAAAGTCATTATTTTTATTTTTAATATCAGTTGAATATCAATTTTGTTTTATTTCTCGAAAGAACATTCAATAATAATTTTTAAATGGTTATTATCATTAACATTTTGATTACTATATTTACGTAGGTATATGTATGTATATGTATTTATAGAGGCGTGATCGCAAGAATTATCCTCTGATTTATTTCCGGCCAATCAAGCGAACTGGAGTCCAATTATGAATGAAGTAGGCACAAGTTGAAGGAAAATTGATGTTAACGCCGGCGTTATATTATATCCTGCTTTCTCATACTCTCTTTCTCTCTTTTCTCTTCATTCTAGTTGAATGATCATCAGTAGAAAGGCACGTCGAACCACTGGTACTTTTTTGCTTGGCTCTCATCCAAATTGTATTCCACGCAACGTTCGGGATACCTATGCGGACATGTTTGTATTACGAATTCTTCAAATAATTCTCCACAAAAAAAAAAATGAAACATAAAAAAAAAATCAGATCGAATAAAAAGTAAAACCCACAATGATTGATTAAAAACATAATGAGTATGAGAATATTCCTGGACGAGTAGGAAAATTAAATTGAAAGTAAAGAGAAAAATTGTAAAAATAAAATAAAAGATTAATTGGATAATTTTATAACTCACGTTGAATAACGCTCGCAATCAATAATTGGATAATCATTACGAAAACATTTAGTGTTCAGTATGGTGAAGTAGATGGTACCAACTTTTCCACCAGCTTTGTCATCACTATTATGTAGACAATCATAAAACTTTTCATCGCAGGAACAATGTACTCTATTGTGTGTATAACCAAACAAACAAACAAACAGAAAAAATATATTGACCTACATTGTTATATTTTATTTTAATATTTTTTTTTTATTTGAAGATTAGGATTATATGTGGGACTAACTGCAGTATGTATATATATTAAGGTGGAGAAAAATGAAGGAAAATAAGTCGCCGAAAATTTGAGCTCTTAATTTTGATATTAAAATAGGGCTCATTGCACATTTCTATTTTTCATAAGAATGACATGGGAAAATTTTTGTTTTTATCGTTAGAATTTTGTAGTTTACGAACCAATGGACGGATTCAAATGATCAATACATATTTTTATAGGAAATTGAACGCTCTACAAAAAAGGTATCTTACAATTTTTTCATAATTTTTACTGTTTAGAAGATATCAGAAGTTAAAGTTTGAAGAATTTAACAAAAATTCTTTGTTGCTTTTAAATTTTATAACTCAAAGACAAATAAATATTATGAAATGCGCAACATATATTTTTGTAGGAAATTAAACGCTTTACAAAAAAGGCTTCTTGTGGTTATTCGATTACTCTAACCATTCAGAAGATATTCACATTCATAACTTAAATGGATAAATTTGAATTATTTATTCAAAAACTATTAAAATCAGTACGCAGGGATTCGAATGCGAATATCTTCTAAATGGTTAGAGTAATCAATTAACCACAAGAGACCTTATTTGTAGAGCGTTCAATTTCCTATAAAAATATGTATTGATAATTCGAATCCGTCCATTGGTTTGTAAGCTACAAAATTCTAACGATAAAAAAAAAATTTTCCATGTATTATTTAAATGGAAAATCAAAAATCACGATGCGACACCTCTTAACATCAAAATTAAGAGCTGCCCTTTTCACAGGCCCATTTTTTCGTCACATTGAACAATATTTTCGTAGTAACAAAATAAAAAAAAAATTAAAAGTTTTTTTTTTGGCCCATCCTAATATACATGACCAAAACAAACAATGGCGACAATGACGCCATTTTTCTCGATGGCATAGATACATATAAAAGGTACTTTAGATTTTTAGATGCATACATATATTAAAAAATAAATATAATATATAATAAAGAAATATATATGTGAGATGAGAGATTTTTATTTAGTAAGATTATATCAAATTTCACTATTCCTTTATGTTTTTATTTACAGTGTAATTTTTTGCACTCTAACCTTGTGTAAAATGTTGGATTAGTGAGGTTATGTTTGCTTTGCATTGCTTCGATTGTCTCGTAGCAATGGTCGTGCTCACGACAGCATTCATCTGTTTTGGTGAAGTCACCTAGATCGTCGTAGTTTTCTGCAATGCTTCCACTTCCGCACCACTTTGTTCCTGGGATTAATATATAGGTATATATTTATATGTAAATGTCTGTATACCAAATCTCTTGAAGCGGTCTCGCGTAACGAGGGTAATTCCTCGTTGTTTTCTACTCATTTCAGATATATATAGTTCAAACCACAAGGGTGAAAACCGAGAAATTGCTCTTGATATAGACACGCAAGCAAATAAGGAAGAATAAAAAATGGAAAAAAAAAAAAAGAATAAAGGAAAATTTTGCATTGTCAGCACTGATTATATCAAAGACTTTTTATAATTTTTTATCTCACTTTTGATCCTGTTATAATCAACTACGGATATCTAGTTTATTAAAAGTAAGTATAAATAAATTGATTTTTAATTTAGAAAATGATAAAATGGAGTTTATAATTTGAATATAAATATTCAAAATAATATTCATTCTCACTAGTGAACTAAATTTACAACTAATAATTCAAATCAAAATTTTGATAATCAATTTAATTAAACAACTAAAATTCATTAGATTCTAAAAATCAATTTAATTCGAATATAATTATTCCTTCTTTTTTTTATAGGTTATACTAAAATATCTCACCTGGAAATATTAAATTCAATCGTTCCGCCATAGTTTCCCTCAAACCATTACCCTCAATCACTTGATTTCCATCCCCTGATGGATAATTAATATCAATTGACCAACATAACGTTAAATCAATGTGAATCAGTGAAAGCACAAATATAATTGTCAAACAATGATGATAAAAATTGGTGATGAATGCCATTATTGTTCGTCAAGAGTTTCTCAGTGTAACTGAACATATTTTACTGTCTACACTGTTCTTAATTTATATTATAAATCCACCATATTTATAATTCTGTACGTATGTATGTATATTTAATATTTATCAGTGTCATATCCTTTGTAGTTAATATTTATTTTAATTTTATTTTTTAGCACACACGTATGAGGTAAATGATTAAAAACAAAATTTGACTATCATCAACTTTGCCTTCTCCTTGCTGATGTCATTCATTATACAACCTAAAACGTGACTTGAGTTTATTATTTATACTAATACCGCGGATAATTAAAAACCAGAATCTTTCAAGAACAAAAAAAAAGATGGGGCTCATCGCACTTTTCTATTTTCTGTAAGAATAATATGGGAAAATTTTTGTTCTTATCGTTAGAATTTTGTAGCTTACGAACCAATAGACGGATTCAAATGATCAATACATATTTTTATAGGAAATTGAACGCTCTACAAAAAAGGTATCTTACAATTTTTTCATAACTTTTACTGTTTAGAAGATATCGGAGGTTAAAGTTTGAAGAATTTAACAAAAATTTCTTTGTTACTTTTAAATTTTATAACTCGTAGACAAATAAATATTATAAACTGCGCAATATATATTTGTGTAGGAAATTTAACGCTCTACAAAAAAGGCCTCTTGTGGTTAATCGATTACTCTAACCATTTAGAAGATATTCGCATTCGAATCCCGGCGTACTGATTTTAACCGTTTTTTAATAAATAATTCCAATTTATCCATTCAAGTCACGAATGCGAATATCTTCTAAACAGTAAAAGTTATGAAAAAATTGTAAGACACCTTTTTTGTAGAGCGTTCAATTTCCTATAAAAATATGTATTGATCATTTGAATCCGTCCATTGGTTCGTAAGCTACAAAATTCTAACGATAAAAACAAAAATTTTCCCATAATTATTCTTATGAAAAATAGAAAAGTGTGATGAGCCCCCTCTCAATATTAAAATTAAGAGCTCAAATTTTCAGCGACTTATTTTCCGACCTAAACGAAACTATTTTAACCACAGTTCCAAGAAAAAAAATGTTGCTTTATTTTTTTTTGAATCACCCTAATATTTATACAGCTTTAATTCTGCAAGAAACAAGAATTTTGCTTTTGCCATCAAGATGATTTATACCCCAGCTTGGGCGTCGTTCCATATAACGTAAGACAAAAGGTGTCCACGTGACTATGCAATCAGAGCAAGTCAAGAGAATATATATAAATACGAAAGGGTGCAGGAAAATAGGAAGAAAAACGAGTGTATATAAATGCCATCACTGCATCACTGGAGACGAATTGTCCTGTCACATATCTCTCTCGATGTTGTCTCTACATGAGTATAGTAACATGGTGAGATCAAGAGAATTCAGTAGTGAAATAACGAGAGATCTATATAGAGAAACAAGAAGCCGACATTTATGCGTGTGCAGTTGCCGGAAGCTATTAGCCATTGTCCTGTAATCTCTGAGGCAATTCGTGGCATTGTGACGTCGTTTCCGAGGTGCATATAGTGTATATATACGTATATTAATACATTGTATGTGTGCGAGAAGGGTAAGTGAAGTGAAGGAAGATGATGATCATGAAATTAGAGCAGACTGTGTATAGTTTTGATGTATATAACACGCATTGTCATATAACCATGACACATTTACATCTTGGAGATTATGCACAATATTATTATCATCTTACAAAATAGTAAATTATCTATGTGATGATTATAACTTTGCATATATTTCAATTGCGAAAGTATAATCATTTCATATTTCCATTTATAATTCAGTTGAAATTTTCAATTTACATCTCTAGTTCTCATAGTTTTATGTAATTATTAATGCAGTTTAATTCAATATGAGTATTAGGGTGTTTCATTTTTAGACGATATTTTTTTTTGTTTGTGAACACTGAAAATCTGATAATTTATACAAAAAAAAAATATTCCTGTTTGAAAAAAAATTCAGAGTTAATTAGAGGCTTAGCGAATTCGAAAATTCGATTTTCCATATAAATGACACGAGAAAATTTTTTTTTTCGACTTCAACTCGATTTTTCGGTAATCAAAATTTTTTTTTGATGCTATTACATTGTTGATTTAGCATTAAAGCGTTTATTGTAAGATGATAATTAATGTCAAATGAATAAATTCCAGTTTAAAGAAAATTTTTTGTCAATTATAATCAATTTTCACCTTTCCAGCTCTACGTACAACTCGAAAACTGCTGGTCGGAGAGCGTTTGCGGTGAACAACTTTTTTGTAGCAAATTTAATGCCCTACAAAACTGTATATTCATTTTTTTCAAAAAAAATTTTTGATTACCGAAAAAACGAGTTGAAGTCAAAAAAAAAAAAAAATTTCTCGTGTTATTTACATGGAAAATCGAATTTTTGAATTCGCTAAGCCTCTAATTAACTCTGAATTTTTATAAAACAGGAATATTTTTTTTTTATAAATTATCAGATTTTCACTGATCACAAACGAAAAAAAATATCGCCTCAAAATGAAACACCCCAATAAATTTCATACCATAAGTACATAAATTTTTTCACAACAATACATATACACATAAATATTTATAAAAAAAAAGATTCAATATTTTTTTCTATTCTTAAAAGCATTATAATATTTTACAATTGTTAATTGCGATCATGACCAGTTTACCGTTCATAATATTGTCTACATCAATATACAAAAGTGCCGCAACTACAGGGAAAATACCTAATACTCTTTGTTCTTTATATCTAGAGGGGAATGAAGAGAAGTCGACGGAAGCTCCCGCTGCTCCAGGTCCGGCTGGTCTCGACTATCGCGCGTCGATAAATTGAACAAGGCGACGAAACTAGCGAGACTCGACGGTGGTATATAGAACAAACTATATAGCTGAAGAGGAAGGTGGATCGATTATCACCCGCCCAAACCATTCTCTATATACATAGATATATAGATATATATTTATAATGTATGTATAATAATGCGTTTACATATTCTATGTGAGCATCAATAATTTACATGTAGGCTTGACCATGGCGTCATTGAGACTAGCTCTATTGCTTTTGGTTATATCAAACACACAAATACAAATTCAATATATAAAATAAGAATATTCATTTATTTATTTATTTATTGTTTATATTTATTTAGCAAAGTGTTACATAGTTTTAAAAATTTACAAAGGAAATAAAATAGATAAATATATAAATTAAATTCCAATTTAAAATTGGGACAATACATAATTTCTGAGTAATCTTTTAAATGTAGTGAGCTATTGTTTATTCATTTATTTATTATTTATATTTATTTAGCAAAGTGTTACATAGTTTTAAAAATTTATGAAGGAAATAAAATAGATAAATATATAAATTACAAATTCCGATTTAAAATTGGGACAATACATAATTTCTGAGTAATCTTTTAAATGTAGTGAATTAGCTATTGTTTATTTATTTATTTATTATTTATATTTATTTAGTAAAGTGTTACATAGTTTTAAAAATTTACAAAGGAAATAGAACAGATGAATATATAAATTACAAATTCCAATTTAAAATTGGGACAATACATAATTTCTGAGTAATCTTTTAAATGTAGTGAATTAGCTATTGTTTATTTATTTATTTATTATTTATATTTATTTAGCAAAGTGTTACATAGTTTTAAAAATTTACAAAGGAAATAGAACAGATGAATATATAAATTACAAATTCCAATTTAAAATTGGGACAATACATAATTTCTGAGTAATCTTTTAAATGTAGTGAATTAGCTATTGTTTATTTATTTATTTATTATTTATATTTATTTAGCAAAGTGTTACATAGTTTTAAAAATTTACAAAGGAAATAGAACAGATGAATATATAAATTACAAATTCCAATTTAAAATTGGGACAATACATAATTTCTGAGTAATCTTTTAAATGTAGTGAATTAGCTATTGTTTATTTATTTATTTATTATTTATATTTATTTAGCAAAGTGTTACATAGTTTTAAAAATTTACAAAGGAAATAGAACAGATGAATATATAAATTACAAATTCCAATTTAAAATTGGGACAATACATAATTTCTGAGTAATCTTTTAAATGTAGTGAATTAGCTATTGTTTATTTATTTATTTATTATTTATATTTATTTAGCAAAGTGTTACATAGTTTTAAAAATTTACAAAGGAAATAGAATAGATAAATATATAAATTACAAATTCCAATTTAAAATTGGGACAATACATAATTTCTGAGTAATCTTTTAAATGTAGTGAGCTATTGTTTATTTATTTATTTATTTATTTTTCTATTTAATATTAGAATTATTTTTTTCTTCATCTTGCTAGAAAAATTCTTGAGAGCCAATCTAAATTCCCCATTTTCCCTGTCACTATTTCTTTGTGATTTCATTTTATTTTATTCTATTTTTTTTTTTTTTCACTTAATTTTCTTCCTGGTTCCTTGATTACTTTTCAATTCATCTTCGTTCTCTCTTCAATGTGTTATTCTCTACTTTTGCTGTGACGTAATGGCAAGCACGACCTACGTTAGATTTAACACGAATGGGGTTGCATGCCAGGCGCGTAAGTCTATAAATAAAATAAGCTCTGTAACACACTATGTGTGTGGGTGTGTATGTACATGTTGGTTGAATTATCTTGATGGTATTATTGGAGATGAGAATACGTTAAGGTATAAATAAGTAAAGCTTGAATGTTAATTGTGTGTGTGTGTGTGTGTTTAATATACTACGTCATTTCATCGTGTATATTGTCTTGTCTCTGAAGAATTTCTATGGGGAAAATTCTGTTTTGTGAATTGTAGAAATAGTTGGAATAATAATACAAAATTTTTGTCTATTTTCAACTTTGATACATATACAATTGTCTTTTTATTATATATGATAATATGTTCTTGTTTGCGGATTTATGTGAAATAAGGACATTTAATTTTGGATAGAGTAGGAAAAAAAAATAAAGAAAAATAATAGTAAGAAAAGTAATTTAATCCGTTTTTTTTTTTTTTTTTATATTTTGTGATATCTAGATTCGAATCAAAGGAGGCGAGAGAGCTGCGCAATTTCATCTACTTGTGGGGTTCAGTATAAATAGATAAAACTTCCTTGATAGTTGATATAGCATTGCGGAAGAGTCGGAAAAATATATAAAATGAAAATAAAAATAATAAAATTAATGTTTATCTTTTAACGAATATCTACGAATAGTTTGAACCTTTGGTCTATCAATAAAAAGTAAGAAAATGGAATGAAAGAAATCTTTTTATATACTGGAAATAATTTGTGGCATACAATATTATTATGTTATTATTTTTATTATACGTGAAATAATTTTTATGATTCATGTATGTAAGTATAATTATTATAGAGGAGAAAAAATGTGATAAAAAAATAAGGGTGTGTAGAAGAAAAAATGAACTCTCCGCGGAGTAAACGTTTTGTATCGATTGTGTTTGACGTGGTTGGGTGTAAAAATATTACTTCAAGGCGACGTGACGACGCCGACTATTTTTCCTCGTGCCATATATATTTATTTTTTTATTTTTACTTTCAAAATATATTATATACAATATCCCAAAGATATTATTATCATCGTCTATTAATCTGGTTTCTTCTCTTTTCTCTTTTCTGATATATAGATCTACAAATTCGCAAAGAGAGAAAAAAAAAAGATTAGGAAATATATGAAACAAGAAATGCTATTTAACAAATGTTTTTAGGCGATTGTCTCAAAACATGATGTTTCACGGACTCAATAGAGTTCCTGAAATGGCACTTTTTTGGCCGCATATTTACTCATGAAACAAAATTTAGGCTAGTGACACTGCAAAAGTAGTTTCAAATCTTTTGGATTTTTCTAGAAAAAATGATAGAAATACTTCTTCTTTCAAAATTTTTAACATTATGTATGTTGCATTATTTTATAAAACTCTCATACTGTTTTATATAAATTTCTCGAGATTTTTCTGGTAGTAAATTTAACGTCGCTGCATTGGCGGCTTCATAAATTTCGGTAGGATTGTCACTATCACTGTCACTCATTTTGCTTTTTTAATTTTATACTTGATCGTTTATATTTCCGCTTCATTTTAAATGTTACAATACTGACAGAAACAAAGTTTGTTAATAAACTGTGTAGCAACGCAACCATTTCTTTTATTTACCCATAAAGCAAAAGAAAAAGTTGCGTTGCTACACATTTTATGAGTTACTACACAATTTATGCATTGCTAGCTTATTTACAAGATTTGTTTCTGTCATTTCAGGGACTATTGATCCCTGAAACATCATATTTTGAGACACTCGCTTAAAAAATTATGTGTGCACCATGAGCCTTGTGATCTCTTTTAGCCTCATCCGAAATTTGCTTGGCCTCAACGGCATATTTCCTAATTCGGCTAAAAAAGATCAACTTCACAGCCTCAGCACACAAATAACAATTTTATAAAAGCAGAAATTGTAGACATTTAATTGTCTTTATTCATTCCAACATTTGTCTTGATTATTATCTTTTTATTTATATTTTTTTTTTTTCTTCTTCTTAACTAAAGTACTCTCTGTCGGGTTGTTCAGAGACAAGAGAACCAAGTGCCATTAATTAGTCTCAGTCTCATGAGAACTGTTGACGTCGCGGTCGTCATCGTCATTGTTGACATCATACAAACTTGGACATAGGAAATGTCTCAAGTTGCGAGGTCCAACGTGTCCTCCCTGTTGCAATGCACATTCTGTCAACCACAATCCAACCTTAGTGATACATTCATCACTAACAACAGCACCTATTCCAACCACATCATAATTGACAGAGGAATAAATTGTATTTTTCATTTTACAAATGAATTCAGTCACTTTATCACACGATGATTTTTCATCATACTCAGATAATTCTACAAGACAAGTTTTAGCTTCATTCATTTTTTTTATCTTCCATGATTCTTCATGACACTTGCGCAGACCCTCAAAAGAATTATCCCGACCATTCTTCATGTGGTCCTTCTGCTTTTCCATTGTATTAACGACGATATGCTGCTTCCTTTCTTTCTTAACTTCCTCGACCTCATTCACCATCTCCACCAATTTCTCGTTGACTCCAGTAACATTCGTTTTACCCTCGCCACCAATCTCTATGTCACCGCCCACCTGAAACATTATTAGTTTTCAAAAGTGACAAATCGATTAAAAAACTTTCTGGATATTTAACGAAAAACTTTCCGAGAGAATTTTTTTTTAAAATTTTTTTTCTTCATTTCTAAACGATAAAGTTTTATTTTTTTTTTATTAATCTAATATAAATTTATGTAATTTAATAGACACTTACCTGAGATGATGTCATTTTATTTTTGTTAACACTTATTGACAAGTTAGTTTTAATAGTTTCTTTAGTAAATTCTGTCGTTGATATTTCATTTGTCACATTTACTGTTGTTGAACTATCCAATGTTATCACTGATCCCTCAAGATCCCTCGGGCTATTGTGATTTCTATTCAACATGACATGTTCGTCCACTTCAACTTCTTCTTTTTCTTCTTCTTTTACTACTGTATTATCAAAATCCTTCTCAATTTCATCGTAGATCCCATCTTGAACTATCGTAACCTCATTCATAACGGTGAATTTCACGCTTGTCTCATCGTCTATCAGTGGCTTATATTCATTCACGGTCATTTCATCTTCACCAAAACCATCCTGACATTTGATATTATCATAATATGTCTTATTTTCACCAGTCGTTGTCACAGAATAATCATCCGATTCATCGAAAATCAATTCACAAATACTTTTATCTGTCTAAATGATAAAAAAGGAAAATTATTCAAGTAAAAATTTTACATTACTCGTCATTATTTTTCCTTATTTTTACATTTATCAATATCGAATAATGACGATGAGATTTATATACCTCATCATAAGTGCAAACAGATTCTAAGTCTTCCGTTGAAATTGAATTCATGGAAAGAATCCTTTTTTCATTATCGAACAATGATAACTTTACGGATTGTAAATTCCCTGAAGTAACTTCCGTATTTTTTAATGACAAATCAGTTGATTTAATATATTGTTTGCTTGAGCAGTTGAGCTTAGCTAAATATCCATAGAGATTTAGGAATGTTTTTAATGGTATCATTGAAGATCCACCGTCGGGTTCGTCAGTAAATAATTCACAGACTCTGATCATTGTTTCCATTAAATTCTATTGAGTAATATAAATACATTAGGGTGTTTCATTTTTAGTCGATATTTTTTGTTTGTTTGTGAACACTGAAAATCTGATAATTTATGTATAAAAAAAAAATTCTAAGTTAATTAGAGGCTTAGCGAATTCAAAAATTCGATTTCTCATATAAATAACACGAAAAAATTTTTTTTTTCAACTTCAACTCGATTTTTCGGTAGTCAAAAATTTTTTTTGGAAAAAATGTATAGTACAACTTTTGTAGGGCATTGAATTTGCTACAAAAAAGTTGTTCACCGCAAACGCTCTCCGACCAGCAGTTTTCGAGTTGTAGAGCTGGAAAGGTCAAAAATTGATTATAATTGACAAAAAATTTTCTTTAAACTGGAATTTATTGATTTAACATTAATTATTATCTTATAATAAACGCTATAATGCTGAATCAACAATGTAATAGCATCAAAAAAAATTTTTGATTACCGAAAAATCGAGTTGAAGTCGAAAAAAAAAAATTTTCTCGTATTATTTATATAGAAAATCGAATTTTTGAATTCACTAAGCCTCTAATTAACTCTGAATTTTTTTTCAAACGAGAATATTTTTTTTTTCGTATAAATTATCAGATTTTCAGTGTTCACAAACAAAAAAAAATATCGCCTAAAAATGAAACACCCTAATAAATTGACCTTGATTAACATTGATAGAAACATTAGATAATTTTCTCGTGAAAGAAAATTGTACTTTTATTTTTTTATCAAGAGAAAAAGGTGTCTTACATTACTAAGAAGGCCACAGGCAACTGATAGAAAGCGATGAAGATCAAGCTCGTAGTGTTTATCGTCATTTAACAGATGACCTATCATTAAAATCTGATAGAGAACGGTTTCGGAAAGAGCGATACCCTGCCAACAATTAAGAAGGGTCTTCAAGGTAACAATATTGGTGTCGTTGTTTGTACGGCCCAATTGATTGAGAAGGGTCTTCAGGTATCTTGGGGTCAGCCCTGTTGGGTGAGTGAAAGGTGGGTACTCAAAACGTTCCTGAAAAATAATTTTTTTTCATTGAAAAAAAAAAAATTTGAAAAAAAAATTAATTTATGACCATTTACATAATTTTTACTTTGAAAATTGGTCTCTCAAGATGAAACGAGAGAGAAGTTTACATCTCATCTCAATTTCCATTAATTTACCGCACTTAGAAACAGTTGCTAAATATGTTGGAATGTAAATTTTTTTTTTTTTAGTATAAATTTTAATAGCTCGATTTTGTGTGCGCGTTTAAAAATTTAAATGAAATGAAAAAAATTGCTTTGACGTTGCTGGTAATGGATTTCTTTAGAAAAATGTGTATATATTGATTTTTGAATGTATACATATATAACGATGATTTTTTTTATTATTTTAGTTTTGGTAAAAAAGATCGTGATATATAAATCATTTTTGTGTTAATATGGAATTTAATTTTTTATGGTTGAAGAGTTGGATTTAATCTGGGAATAAAAAAATAATTGAAGCAATTAAATTTTTTATATAAAACTGAATATTTGTTTTAAGGACGTTCGTGAGCTACGCTATAGAGTCAAATGAGTACTAACTTTTTATAAAATTTATTTTAAGCTTGAAAAAAGCTGTAAAATATATTAATAATTTTACAATGATTTATAATTTTTTTTATATGTACCAATTATTTTTAAGGTATTTATTTAAAAAAATCATTTGATCCACATTAAAAATTGATTTGACTCCATTTATCAAAATTTACCAAAACAGTTTTAATTATCTTTATTAAAATAATTAATATTTAATTTAAACATTCGTCAACACCTGTTTTTTTGTGGAGTTATATAAACTACATATTTCAAAGAATATTTTTAAACATTATTTATTATTGTATCTACTCTTACAATATACTTTTTGTGATTTTAAATACATAAAATGCTAATTCTCCATAAGGCTCTATGCTAAAAATTTGATTTTTGATTTTTAATAACTTTCTAAAATTAAAAAAAAAATTTTTTATGTACTAAAAAATTTCAATAACGAACATCCTTAAAGCCATAAATTATCCATTTTGAAAAATTAATATTCATATTGAAATCAATTAATATTCATCTGAACTGAACATTATTTAAATGATTATAAATAATGAAAGAATTTTGTAATTTTTTAAAAAATATTCCCAAATATTTTCTGTCAATTAAAATCATTTTGTTTTCATTTGTTAACACTACCACATTTAATTTTGTAACAAAATCTAACGGAGAAAAAAAAATGAATAAATTTTTAATTTCATTTTAAATTATCATATCAAAACATAACATTAATCTGTCTCTACCTTGATTGGTGGTATTTCATCATTAGCAAGAGCACGAAAATAAGCCGACGTCCAATGTAACAAATCATACGGTTGTGTGCGAATTGCGGCTTTTGCAAATGATTTTAAAATATGAGGAAATGTCACTGGGACATTTATTTGTTCGGCGCAATAAATATTTTCAAATGATTCGACAGTTTCAATTGGCATATTTTATTATTTTTTTACTCCTTTCCTTCACTGCCTTTCTTCATTTCCAATTCTTCAAAAATAATAAAAACAATGACAACACGCGACAGATTTTTATTGATACATAAAAGAATTTTTTTTTTGTTCCATTTCATTCATTTTTTTTTCTCTATAAAACTATAACCTCCTCTTCAATTGACACACGTCCTCATTCATTGAATGATATATCCATAGTCTCATTGACATATCACACACGTCACCCCGATTGTTAAATAAAAAAAATACATACATTTATAATAATAATATCCTTGAAAGTATAAAGAAAAAAAAAAAAGTATAAATGACACTGATCACATGTAAAACACCTTGAATTTATAATTATATATTTATAAAATGTATAAAAATACTACAATACGCACCATGAACACCTCTTACATCATAATAACACACCCATTAATAAAATTATAAATAACATTTCTTTGAAATATTTATAAAAATTATTCTATATATAAAAATATATTTCAATATTATTTCATCAATAAAAATCATGATATTTGATTGACTGTATAATTCATTAAAAAACAATTGAAACATATTAAAATCTGGTCTTATTTTGTGCGCCAGAATCTGCCCTACAATTTTGTTCATATATATCCATACTTGTAAAGCACTCAATGACCATGAGAGCACTTGAAACACAATAATGTCAAGACATACATAAGTATAAATCTATGAAAAACTGCGCCCCACTTTACCTCTCACATTTCCTATACACAATGCTTCATTGATCTTCTCCTTTGCCGAACATATACATATGTATATATACTCAAGCATATATACTTACATATACATATGTATCAACATCATAGTAATCTTATATAGACATATAAAGAAATGCGCGGGCGTAAAACTCGAACACTTTAATATATCATTTTAAAACGCAATACATAACATATATTTATTCAAATATATATATACGTCATGTACATACATATATAATGATACTTCAACATCTCTCTACATACATAGTTGTGTGTAAAATCAATAAAAACACGTGTGAAAGAAAATTTCATTTTGACAGAATAAATTTTGTCAATTTAAAATAAAATAAAATAATTAAATGAAAATCCAATTTGCATTCTATCTGTTATTCAATTTTTCAAATTATGTACATGAATATATATGCAACGTGACAAATGTCATAATGATAAAAAAAAAAAAATTCATTCATGATTTATATTCGTAAACAAAAAAAAAAAAAATAATATTGAATTGAGCTTGTCAGTTATAAAAAAAAAATCATTTGTGTTCCATATACACTATTCGATATCTATGTATTCATGTACATATGTATACGTATGTACATACTTTTCAAAATCCTCTATATACATATGTATATATATATAGATAGATATATAGGATGATGGCTGATGGAAAATTCACAAGTGCCCACACGATATTGAATCTCACAAAATGGCCCTCGTCATCCGTTGCACGATATGGAATTTGATATGCGATGCTCGACGAGATATAGAAATAAATATATAGTGAAATGTGAATTCTATTCAGCAAATAAAAAATATTACATCGAAATGTTTTTTTTTTTTTTAATATTTTATTTTGTTTTATATTTTTTTTTTTTTATTTTTATTTTATTTTATATTTGCCATATGACATATCATCACATATGTGCACATAATTTATTTATTTATCAATATTACTCAAAGTTTTTTATCACTAAATTAAAATATTCAAAATAATATATAAAAATATTTATATTTATTTATTTATTTTAAGGTCTATTTGATATTATTTTTTTAATAAATGTTTATTTTTGATTGCACTTGAATTGTTTATAATTAATTTAGAATAAAATAATTCTTACAATTTAAGAAGAAAAAGTTGAATTTGAAGCAAATAAAAAATATTACATCGAAGAGTTTTTTTTTATTTTATTTTATTTATTTTTATTTTTATTTTTATTTTATTTTATATTTGCTATATATTATAATAATACATCATCACATATGTGCACATAATTTATTTATCAATATTACTCAAAGTTTTTGACCACTAAATTAAAATATTCAAAATAATATAAAAATATTAATATTTATTTATTTATTTATTTTTTAAGTCTATTTGATATTATTTTTTGAATAAATGTTTATAATTGATTGCACTTGAATTGTTTATAATTAGTTATAAGAATAAAATAATTCTTACAATTATTAAAAAAAAAAAAAAGTAAAATTTAAATTACAAAAAAAATTTTCTCATATAATTTAAATATAGTTTAATGACAAGTGTTTTTATTTAAATAATAAACACTCTGTTGTTGTTGCTTAATGTCAAGAGAGCACTGTGCTACATACATGTATGTATAAAATGCCATTCGGATTTTCTTTCTATACCACAACTAAATATTTACAAAGTATATAAAAGTACAAGTTCACAAGAGCGAAAACGAGAAAAAGAATTTACCTTGTCAAGAAAAAAAACTAAACCTGACTCGTTCACTATACACAGCATTTATTCTATTATATTTATACATAAATATACACAAAGAAGAAGAGTACATGCAGAAAGGAAATAAAACCGTTGTAATTGAATATTAAAAATTAGAAAGGAAAAAAAAAAAAAAAATATTCCACAACTCAAAAAATCAAAAAATCGTAAAAAGAATTTTACATTGATTAAAATTTTTTTCATCCTAAAATTACCATTCGATTAAATCTGTATTTTTTACTCTTTTATTTCTCCTTCCTGCCTCTACAATAATAATAAATCAAAATATTTTTATAACTTATATTGCAGAATATAAAAAAAAATAAATAAATGTAATATACTTAAATTTTTATTGCCATATTTTAATATAAAGTTCAATGACCTATTTTAAATTTAAAAAAATACTAAACGAAAGAAGAATTCACAGATATTAATGTCTTTATTCATAATTAAGAGAAAGAAAGAGCAAGAAAAAAAATAAATATGTATATATATCTCGAGACATGGCAATTATATTGTGCTGGGGAGAAAATTAAAAGATGTTGCATCTTCTCAAGGACTACTGAAGTTGAGTGGAGGTTGTCGTCGACGACGATGACGAGAGAAAGAAAGAGTTATATCCAAGTGCATGGCAATTAGACTTGCAAAATTGCATCTCCACTGGATTCACAGGAGATGATGCACTTGAGAGAATTTTCGTGGTTAGAATTAATTACTACAGTAGACTTCAGCTCATTATATTTTTATATGCGTATGTGTAATATATAAAAATAAATAAATGTATACATATTTATTAGACTGTTTCAAATGAATCGACTTTTGGTTTTTTTGAAACCCCCACTGAAATACCTTCAGAGAGGTGTAAAAATGATGCCTGTTAAAACCGGAGCTGTTAATATTAATATTATGAGGTCGCTCATCGTGAATTTCTATTTTCTATTTAAATAACATGGAAAAATTTTTGTTTTTATTGTTATAGAATTTTGTAGCTTACGAACCAATGGACGGATTCGAATGATCAATACATATTTTTATAGGAAATTGAACGCTCTACAAGAAAGGTCTCTTGTGGTTAATCGATTACTCTAACCATTTAGAAGATATTTGCATTCATGACTTGAATGGATAAATTTGAAATATTTATTAAAAAACTATTGAATTCAGTACGCAGCGATTCGAATGCGAATATCTTCTAAATGGTTAGAGTAATCGATTAATCACAAGAGACCTTTTTTGTAGAGCGTTTAATTTCCTACAAAAATACATATTGCGCAATTTATAATATTCATTTGTCTACGAGTTATAAAATTTAAAAGTAACAAAGAAATTTTTGTTAAATTCTTCAAACTTTAATCTTTGATATCTTCTAAACAGTAAAAATTATGAAAGAATTGTAAGATACCTTTTTTGTAGAGAGTTCAATTTCCTATAAAAATATGTATTGGTCATTTAAATTCGTCTATTGGTTCATAAGCTACAAAATTCCAACAATAAAACAAAACTTTTTCTATGATATTTAAATAAGAAATAGAAATTTACGATGAGCGACCTTTTAATATTAATATTAAGAGCTGCGGATTTAACAGACATATTTTTACATCTTCCTGAAGCTATTTCAATGGGGGTTTTGAAAAAAAAAATAGTCGATTTACTTGAAACAGTCTAATATTTATGTCTATGTGTTCTTTTAAAAAGTCACAATTTTTTTTTATTATATTAATTGTCCTGCCATTTTATAAACAGAATTTATTAAATGTGCAGCATTTGTTGAGTTATAATATAAGCTGCACATTGATGTAATAAGTTTAACTAGTTATAGTTTAATACTTTTATGACGAAAATATAAAGTTTAATACTTTATATCATTAAAATAATAATGGGTATTTTATTCTTGGTAGAATTTAAAATTTTATGATAAAGAAAAAAATGATTTTAATAATTAGTAATACATCAAAAGATCCCTCGCACTGGATTAAATATTAAATAAAAAATAAAATATCAAAGAGAATAAATTAAATTAAATAAAAATATTATTTTAAAATAATATTCATAATAAAAAATCTCCCACTCATTAAATATATTATAAGTAATTTTTTTTTTCCATCAAAAATATCCAACGACAGGTTTCTATAAGCACGTCAAACACTTATGAAAAATAAACACTCAAACCACTCAACTTAATTCTGATTATACAACTTGAAAAAAAAATTCATATCATGTCAACTAATTTTCATTCATCTCTAAAAAATAAAATAAAATAAAATAAATATATAAATGAGCATAAAAAATTTCACACAGACTAAAAATAAACATTTCAATTTCACAAATGAATAGCACAAGAATATATACATAATAACCGTGACATAATATTAAAGTATAGATTTTTTTTTAATTAAACCAGAAGTTTATATTCAAAAGAAAAGAAAAAAATGAAAAAATACTTATTAATATTTTCTATGACATACATTATTTCACATTCTCTTATTATTCTTATTCCACCAACATTATTTTTCTCATTTTCTTCCTCTTATGTAAGATATAATAAGAATTTCATTGATATGCCACAGAGTTTCCTAACATTTTATTTGATAAATAACACGCACCCACTGCCAACATAGTCACGATATTTTTCCATTGCAAGCAGGTAAAAAAAAATAAATAAAAAAAGTATGCACATATATATTCTTACAATAAATATGTAGGACACGTCTTATACCATCGCTCATGCACCTGCCCCTCTTCCCAGAGGGAAATAGGTTACAATTAAAAAAGAGAAAAAAAAAATAAAATAAAAAATAAAAAACATATGAAATAATATTACTTTTATTTTTACTGAAATAAAAAATAATTCACAGAATATAAAATAAAAAATATTGATTACTCTCATGTGACTTTTATTATATTTTATTTTATATATCACACTACACTATTTCCAAAAGTATATATACACAATGTAATATAAGAAAAAGATGAAGCAAAAAAAAGAAAAAAAATATTAATAAAAGCCACAACGGTGGATCAAAGGCAAAAGTGAATAACCAGATAAATAGGCAGGTGGAAGATGCCAAGGCAATGCTGTATAAAATATAAAAATAATATAAATATTGTGTTGAGCCATTTTTGAACATATATATATGTATATATATATAATAAAAATACATAGAAGAATGGGGCGAATGCCAAAAGAAATAAATGAGAGTAAGAAAATGTAAATAGTCAAAATAATCGCGGCGAGACTTTATATATAATATTTTACGTTATTTTTATTTATTTATTTATTTTTTTTTATTCTTCATATTTATTGTATTTCATTTCTATTTTTTGTTTCCTTTCATTCTTGTTTTGTCTTTATTTTTTCTTTTATTTATTTATCTTTCTTTACTTACATTCCTGACAATTAAATATTTTTCATTTCATTTTTTCTCCTGCTTTTTTTTTTTTTTCTTTATTTATTTATTTCTTTGGATATAAATATTATTTTCAATTTTTTTTTGTGTTGTACACCACAATGATTCCCACTGTGTGAACGAATTTATATAACTTTGTAAATCTGTGTGGTATTTGTACAAAAAAAAAAAATGAAAAATAAAAGAATTTAATATTTTTTGATTATTATTGTTAATTAATTTTATTATGTAACTAATTACTGTGGGATTTTTTTTTGTGTGGAGAAAGAATAATATATATATAATTGGGAATTAAATCGACAGTGGAATAGAATGAAAAATCCATACAGTAAAATTGGATAAAATGATTTATCTATAAAATGAAAATTATGAGATAAACTGTATATGATATATAAAGCCAAATAGTTTCACGATAACGATGATAATTTTCTCGTTCAGTGCAGTATAAAAAGCTACTGACGACTCGAAAGAGATAAAAAAAAATATATACATATATCATTTGTTATTACACATATTTATAAAATAAAAAGTTTTCCTATTATTTATTTCTTCATTCGATATCAATGAAAAATAAATATATACAAGCGGTTAATTGTAAATATGATCAACAATATAAGGTCTAATTGTGGTGTACATATATAACCACGTTTTGCAATAAGAAAAAAAGTAATAATAATATATTAAATAAATTCCTGTTGGCATTGATCTAAAAATAAAGAGAATAATTCTTCGGTGAAATATAAAAGAAATGAATAAAAAAAATTTGGTTTCACCACCAAATGATAAATGAGAAAATGGATAAAGGAATTAGGGAAATAACTTGAAAATAAATGGTGAAAAAAAAAAATGAGATAAGCTTAACTGAATGGGAATAAACCAATTTGTTTAACTAATGAATCAATAAATTAATTATCCGGTCAGTAAACTTGCTTGTGCACACACCAATCAATATTATTATAATGGATATGATAAATTATTGAAAGGGGAGAATGAAAGATTGAATAATTTAAAAAATAAAAGAAAGAGGGAATAATAAATAAATAAATAAATAAATAAATAAATAAATAAAAGGGGCAATGATATGATAAGTTGGCATTAGCACACTTTTGTTTATTTATTTTTCATGTTATGTAAATAAATATTGATAAATCATTTATCAATTATATTAATTATATTATAATTATATTAATTCTTTTTCTGATTCGATGGAAAAATATTTAATTGATTCGTATAAAGCAAAAAATAAAACGAAAAGAAAAAAGAAAAAAAAAAGTGAAATTAATATTAAAATGAAATTGCTTTAGAACATGTACAATTATGTATAAATAATAAATAATATTAATTGTTCTTCGTAAATTATATTTTTGATTAATGTATTTAAATTTATAATATTACTTTTAAAATAATTAAATATTTTAATATTAATAAATGTATTTTAATTTTAGTTCAAAATAAATTATAAAATCCAAACACAAAACTTCCACTAAATTCAAATTATTATATATACTTAATTCTATTACTAAATATTTGTCTATTGTACACATGAAAACTACTAAAATTCAAACATAAATGTAAATAAAAAAAATAACAAATAAAAATTCCAAATATTTATACATTATTCAATCATTTGTTTGAAATTAAATAATATCCCCCAAAAAAAAATTATTGCAAATTATCTATGAATAAATTATCACTGAAAATCTGATAATTTATACAATTAAAAAAATATTCCCGTTTGAAATAAAAATTTAGAGTTAATTAGAGGCTTAGTGAATTCAAAAATTCGATTTTTCATATAAATAACACGAGAAAATTTTTTTGTTTTTTGACTTCAACTCGATTTTTCGGTAATCAAAAATTTTTTTTGAAAAAAATGAATATACAGCTTTGGTAGGGCATTAAATTTGCTACAAAAAAGTTGTTCACCGCAAACGCTCTCCGACCAGAAGTTTTCGAGTTGTACGTAGAGCTGGAAAGGTGAAATTTGATTATAATTGACAAAAAATTTTCTTTAAACTGGAATTTATTGATTTAACATTAATTATTATCTTACAATAAACGCTATAATGCTGAATCAACAATGTAATAGCATCAAAAAAAAATTTTGATTACCGAAAAATCGAGTTGAAGTCGAAAAAAAAAATTTTCTCATGTTATTTATATGAAAAATCGAATTTTTGAATTCACTAAGCCTCTAATTAACTCTAAATTTTTTTTTCAAACGGGAATATTTTTTTTTTTGTATAAATTATCAGATTTTCAGTGTTCACAAACAAAAAAAAATATCGCCTAAAAATACAACACCCTAATAACATATATATTTATATAAATAAAATCACCTCAATTATCACTATTTTATACTATTATGAATGACGCGACATAATAGTCATTAATGTTGCATATAAACTGACATGAAATAAATCTTAAATTATAGCTTTACAATATTATATCCCACCTACATAAACTATACACATACACACAACACACAAAACAATATTTCTATCCACATATGCTGCGGTTATATCCCGGAAATCCATACTAGTTTTGCAGACAATTCACACTCGAGAATTATTGCACTGTTGAATTTTCTACGCTGTTCGATAAACCCACAAATACATTTATACATTTATATACACAAACATATTATTCATATGCACATTCAGCTCTTTGCTATATATTCAAAACAATAATAATCCTTCTTCATCCTCCCAACAGATTTATTTAATAATTAAATTGAAAATGAATATATAAAATTTTTTCATTGTCAGAGAATTTTCATAAATTAATACACAAAACATTTTTCTTTATTCTCATTCATTTATTTAATTATTAATTCAATTTATTATTTTATTCTATAATTGTTATTAATTTACATAATATCATGCACGTACTTGAGTTGTATTTTTTTATTTATATTATATATTATTTGTTATTATAAAATTGGTCACAATTAAAATATTTCGTGAAGTGTTTGCCTTTGAACGATATATAAATTCATGTATTATATACACACTTTATATGTGGTTTACCCTCGACATAAAATTCGAGGGTTGTTAGTAATAAGATAAAAGAGTGTATATATGTATTTTATACATATATACACTTGTGTTTGTGTGTGTATTTGTGGGGAGTAGTAGAAAGAAATAAAGTTGTGCAAAATAGGACAGGAACAAACTAGCTCTGCTGTTTAAAAAAGAAAAAAAAATCTAATAAATAAATATTATTATGTATTTATTTATATTTTTTTAAATTAACATTGGTATATCCTTCACTATATAACCATTCATTCAATACCTACATCAATTTTTTTAATAATCAATAACGAATAATAAATCCCAATGTAAAATAATAAAATAAGTAAAATAATTATTTTTAACTTTTTCCTCTGCTTTTTAAATTTTAATTATTACAAACTTCATTTCTCATTGCTCCATTAATTCAATACGTTGATGAACTAATGAATGAAACAACAGATAATATAATAAATGAATAAATAAATAATTCAATTACATTTATAGGCAAAAAAAAATTAATTTGATAAATAAAAAAATTAATTGATGAAAACAATTGTTTATATTTATAAATATTTACAGTTTAATTGTTAAACTAATTGTTTCATATAGTGAAGAATAAATCAATAGATATTATAATAAATAAATAAATAAATAATTCAACTATATTTATAGACAAAAAAAAATTAATTTGATAAATAAAAAAATTAATTGATGAAAACAATTGTTTATATTTATAAATATTTACAGTTTAATTGTTAAACTAATTGTTTCATATAGTGAAGAATAAATCAATAGATATTATAATAAATAAATAAATAAATAATTCAACTATATTTATAGGCAAAAAAAAATTAATTTGATAAATAAAAAAATTAATTGATGAAAACAATTGTTTATATTTATAAATATTTACAGTTTAATTGTTAAACTAATTGTTTCATGTAGTGAAGAATAAATCAACAGATAATATAATAAATAAATGAATAAATAAATAATTTAACTACATTTATAAGCAAAAAAAAAAATTAAATTGATAAATAAAAAAATTAATTTGATTTATAAAAAAAAATAATTGATAGAAAAAATTGCTCATTGTTATAAATAATTACAGTTATTAATCGTAAAATTAGTTATTTTATAGTGGAAATTAAATCAACAGATAATATGATAAATAAATAAATAAAAAAATGAATAAATAAATAAATAATTCAACTGCATTTATATAAAAAAAAAAAATTGATAGAAAAAATTGCTCATTTTTATAATAATAATTACAATTTAATAATAAAATTAATTGTTTCACAATGGAAAATAAATCAATAAAAAAAGAAATTTTATTTCATTTTCTTTTTTATTTTTTTTAGTGAACTCCATTTTGCCCCATGTTCTTTATACATTTATGTTCTATGTGTTTGAACATACACACATGGGGGAAATATTTTCCTCCCTTCAGATGACCATCTGGTATGTACCAAGCTCGCCCCCCACATACATTTCATACATATATACATATATACACTGCTGCGTGGTCCTTCGTCACGTCCTGGGCCTTTTTTCTTCAATGTAAATCCGCGCGCTGTGGCGCCTGCACAATAGTCCGTTCCGTTTCAGTGGCACATAAAGAATTATATACACACACACGACAGAGTACGCGCGATATAATAAAATGACACACACAAAAGAGAAAGAAAAAAAAAAAAATAAAAAAAAAAATTTTTTTCTTCTTTTTTATTTATTTTGAATAACATTCGTGGAACACTATGTTTGTATAAACATAATGATACATGCTTATGCACGTCGGATCATTGACATAGAGAGAGAACAAGAGTAATCTTCAAAAAGATAAGATTAAGTATCAAAAAAAAAAAAAAAAAATTTGTTTTTAGTAGAAAGATAACTTATTTTATATGACAAGATATTTTTATGTATTTTATTACAAAAATATATGCGTATATAATTTTTAATTTTTTTATTATTATTGTCAAAATAATAAAAGAGAGGGAATTTTTTGAAGATGAAACTGAGCTATAAATTAAAAGTCGAGTGCAAAAGACGACACAATAAGTTAGATATCCAACGAGAAAACGAGACACGGAATTAACTGAACAATAAATTCGTTAGAGTCATTCCTTTCCCCTTGCCACTGAATATATATGCGGGCTATATATATATACATATATATATAACTGCAACATATAAATACATATATACAATATCAATCTGCATATATATATGTACAGATTTAACACACATATGTACCATATACATATATCCGAGTGTAAGTTTTACCCCGTGTGGTTCCGATTCCGGAGGAATAAAAAAAAAAATATTTATCGCCCCGACCTTTCGATCTGTGTATATATTTCTCTATAGCTTATATATATACCGTGATTGTGGATACAAGCCAGAGAATGCGCACGCATATATATGTAGATATATAAATATATAATATTATAAATATAAAAAGCTTTTGTCGTGTGTAGAAGTTAACAGTGGGAAAACGCCTCTTGTTATTGACCATTTCCGGCGACCCCGGCATTTTATATCTTTAATAATAAAATATATAAATATATTTTAATCTCAAAATGAATTGTTTTTTAGTTTGTATTATCAATATACATTGATGGAATATATGTGTTAGTTTATTAATTATTAATAAGGATTATTGATGATATAAAATAATTTGATGCGTTTGGAAAATTATTGTAATAATTGTATATTAATTATTTGTCATTAATGTATAAATTTATAAGTTATATAAATTTGGAAATTGTTAATTTGATATTTTAAATATATAATTGGTTGTTTAAATTTTATTTTATAATTTTCAGAAATTGAGATAGGAAAAAATTTGAAAATTTTTTACGAATTTTATTTCTATTTTATTTAATAATAAAATATTAATATATTTTAATTTGACAATGAACTATATTTTATTTTTTTTTATTAATAAATATTGTTGGAATATTAATTTATTAATTATTAATAATGATTATTAATAATTTAATAAAATAATTTGATGCGCTTGGAAAACTATTGTGATTTTTATTAATTATTTTTATTAATAGTTGTAATAAATTTGTGAATTGTTTTGATATTTTAAATATATATTGGGTTTGTTTAATTTTGAATGTAAAATTGTTATTTTATAATTTTCAGAAATTAAAATAGAAAAAAACTTTTGAAATTTTTTTATAAATTTTATTTCTATTTTATTAAATTCTTAATAATGATTTATTAAATTTTATTATTGTAAATTTATAAATAATAAACACAAGTTATAATCATTATTAAATTGTTTTTATAAAACACCGGATGTTTGAAATTAAATCTTCATTCGCCATTAATTTAAACAAATCTTCAGTACATTTTTATTTCATCGTAAAAGTTATTTTTGGATTTAATATTTAAACAGAATTAACTTAATATTTAAATAATTAAATATTAAATCTGAAATTAATTTCATATTCACACTAAACATCATGAAAAATAAACATACCAAAATTACAAATTGAAATAAAATATTGAAGAAAATAAATCATAAATAAATTAAACATATTTTATTTATTTGTTTGCTCGTGTAAAAACTCAAAAGAAAAATAATATATACATTTGAAATAAATCAAATCGCTTTTTAAGCTGTTTGTCCGAGAGAGCATTGCACCCTTTTCCACAACCCGTACACAAAGTTCAAAAGGAGATTTGTGAAAGAGCACAGAAAGAAAAGCTTCTGTATTGGCTTTGAATTGAATAAAAAAAAAAGATTTGCCCTGACTTTATACTTTGTCGAATGAAAAATGGCTCGAATGAAGAAATTATTCTACAAGAAGAAAAGACCTGCAAGAATTCGTCGTCGAATAACATATAAAAAAAAAAAAAAAAAGCATCCAAATACATAAATAAATAAAAAAATAAAATCAATCGAAAAAAAAAAAGAAAAAAAAAATTGTAAATCAATAAATAAATATTATAAATCATTCTGATGAACAACTTGATCAAGTATATCTCATATAAAAATTGTAAAAGATATAAACATGGTTGTATATAAAAGAGAACGCACTTATTATTATTTTTTTTTCTTTTTTCAAAGTTCTTTTTTTTTTATATATTTTTTTTTTGTTCTCTCAATTGAGCCGCAGTTGCGAGTGGGCGTGGATGAATGCCGGCAAAAGCTGAGAGTGAATGCTCTGACAATGCCACACGATGGCAATCTTTAACCTAAACCTTCATGAGATATAGAAAAAAAAATAAAAAAATAAGATGCGAGCGAGAGAAAAAACGAGAGCAAAGTGATGCAGCGAGGGTTGTTAGAAACATCGAAACAGACAGAAAGACCCCACTCATGCCAATGAAAAAAAAAAAAAGAGAGAGTTGTGTGTATCTATGACGGTGGAAAAACGTTTGAACCAAGTGTATATATGTGTGCACAGTATAGTGAGAGTAAAGTAGTATTAGTATACTGTGCACTATACAAAGAATAAAAATAAGAAAAAGAAAAAAAAACAAATAAAAGTAAAGTACACTTTTTCGCCCTTGTCGTTATAGTACTTCCTTTTTTTTTTTTTTTTTATTCTTTTGTATTGCTAATTCGCTATTCATCGCGTTGAACATCTATCGAAGATCCTGGAATAATAAAACGTGCAATAAATTTAATATCATTTCATTTTTATATTATTAATTCTCTATATCATGTGTTTAAAAAACTTCTAAAAATTATTTAGCTAACAAAAATTCTCATACTTCCGTTATTGCACGTGTAAATATTCAGATATTTGTATATAAAACCTCGGAAAATTGAATAAAACAAAGAGAGAGAAAGAGAGAGAGAGAGAGAGAAAAAAAATATAATAAATATTTTCCATTTAGTTTTAATAAAAAAATTAAAGTTTGAAAAAAGAGAGTAAAAATAAAATTGAATGAAAGAATAAAAGCAGAAGTTTAGTATCTTGAGAGAATAAAAATACACAAATCGAAGACAATAAATAAAAAAAAAATATAATAATAATAATAATAATAATAATAATAAAATTATAATAACTAAAGTTTTCTCCATAATGAAAAAGTAAAATACAAAGAAGCATTTTTGTGAAAGAATCTTTTTAATTTAATTTTTTTATCAATATGTATTTTATGTATCCATAAAATTTGATATAATAAACTTATTTAATTTCTTTTAAACAATTAAATTTATATTTTTAAAGTGTATTATAAATAATTTTTGGTTTTAAATAAAAATAAAAGAATTAATGAAGATGAAAAATAAATTAATAGGAATATAAAATTTGATTTAGTTTGAACGTTTGAATTGCAATGGAATAAAATAAAAATCAAAAAGCTCAATAGCTGTATGACATTTTGGCTCTTTTGCACTTTTTTTTTATTGTTGTCTACCTGGGGAATCACCACTGTCATCGTAATATTGTCGACGTTTGTTATTAGCTACGATGCCACGTGTGTACGTGACAGACTCTTGAGAAATAACAGTGTGCAATGGCTGCATTTTCCCATTTGTTCTATGGATATATATTATATATATATATAAATATAAATATAAATATATATTGTTGTATGTGGACGTAGTACGTGTGTGTTTAGTTAAAGAGAAATTGTCGTTAATATTGTCCACACGTTGTAATGAATCATACAATTATATTGAGATAACTATTTTTATTGTCAATATAAAATAATGAATTTTAAATGATTTATTTAACAAATGATAAAACAATTATTGGAATTTGGATTATAATTATTATCTTCAGTGATAGAATTTTCTTTTAATATAATTTATGATGGATTAATTAATGTTTTTATTGTTTAATTGATGGCAAAAAAATTTTGCAAACGTAATTTATTTTTTGTCGAATTTTTTTTCTGAATAATTTATAATTAATATTAATTTAATTTTAGTGGGATATTTATTTAATTTTTAATTTTTATTCATATTTTCATTTTGTTTACTAAATTTAATATATTTTTAAATTAAACAATTTTAATTATTTATGGAAAAAAAAAACAAATTTGACAAATTTTTATAAAACAATTTTTTTTCTGAATAATTTATTAATATTGATTTAATTTTAGTAGGATATATATTTAATTTTGAATTTTTATTCATATTTTTATTTTGTTTAATAAATTTAAAATATTTTTCAATTAAACAATTTTAATTATTTATAGAAAAAAAAAAAAAAAAAAAAACATATTTTACGAATTTTATTAAAACGATTTTCTTTCTGAATAATTTATTAATATTTTTATTATGTTTACTATGAATTCAAAATATTTTTAAATGAAACAATTTTAATTATTTATGAAAAAAAAAAAAAAAAAAAAAAAAAAAAAATTGATGATTTTTTTAAAACAATTTTCTCCCTAAACAAATGAATCTACACATAAATATTATTAAACAATATAATATTTAATAAAAAAAATAAATAAATACGCCATTTATTAAATATCAATAAAATTTTTTCTCTAATAAATAAAATTAAATTCCCATCACATTTAATTCATCACTCAAATTCAATAATTCATCTAAATAAATAATCTACATAAACACACACACACACACACACACACACATACAGCTCATATATTTACTTATTTTACATCGTCATAACGAAGATAAATTAATAACTAGCCAAAGATCCACACAAAGTAATATTGTTCTAACAATAAAAAAAAATAAAATAAAATAAATAAATAAAAAAAAAAAAATGTCCAATAATAATTATATATCACAGACAAATTTATTTGTACTTTAAAATACGATTATTTAATCATGAATCAGAGCGTGTATCTAATTTATAAAATTGATATCATTAAACAATCGAAGAAAATCCATTAAAAAAAATTAAATTCAAACACAGTTATGTATTATGCATATATAGGTGGGGCATATTAATACATACACATATGTATATATATATATATTGTATATCATATGTCCATATACTGACTTTGTGAATAGAATGGTAATTTTATATGTGAAGAAAAAGAAAGTGGAATGTGTGTTTGTATCTTGAAAGAGTTGCAGTGTAAAATAAAATAAGGCGGAAAAAAAAAAAACAGCGCATAGATGAGAAGCCACCGCGTAAAAGAATTATAAATACATATGTATATGTATATGTGTATATATGGATGGATATATGTGCATGAGTATATGGCTATATGAGCTGGGAGGATGGTTCGTTAATGAAAAGAAAACCGAGATAATTATACACAGCACAACTGGCAAGAAAGATGAAACAGTGGCGAAGTATATCAGGAGCGTACGAGTAAAGATGAAAATAAATAAAAAAAATGTTTTATTAATAATGTATGTGTATTAGGGTGGGTTAAAAAAATCGACTACTTTTTTTTTTTTGATTTCTCACACTGAAAAATGAGTTCCTGGAGATTTTAAAAAAATGCTCTTAGTTTTGATAGGAAGGTCCTTCTCAATACCAGTTTTCTATTTTTTCTTCAGTCACATATGGCGATATTCATATCTCGCTATTACTTGATCGTACAAAAAAGTTGTATTTACATTTTTTGTAGGAAATTGAACGGTCTACAAAAAAGGTATCTTACAATTGTTTCATAAATCTTACTGTTTAGAAGATATTGAAGGTCAAAGTTAAAAAATTTAACAAAAATTTCTTTGTTTATACTTCTAAATTTTATAACTCGTAGATAAATGAATATTAAAAAATGAGCAATATATATTTTTATAGGAAATTAAACGATCTACAAAAAAGTTCTCTTGTAATTAATCGATTACTCTAACCATTTAGAAGATATTTGCATTCGAATCCCAATGCGTACTGATTTTAATAGATTTTTAATAAATATTTTAAATTTATCCATTCAAGTCATGAATGCGAATATCTTTTAAATGGTTAGAGTAATCGATTAACCACAAGAGACCTTTTTTGTAGAGCGTTAAATTTCCTACAAAAAATGTAAATACAACTTTTCTGTACGATCAAGTAATGGCGAGATATGAATTTCGCCATATGAGACTGAAGAAAAAATCCTTCCTATTAAAATTAAGAGCTCATTTTTTTCGACCCACCCTAATATGTATTCACATAGATCATATATGTGGCTGTACATAGTATAAAAAAAAAAAAATCTGAGTGAAGTTTTAAATATAAACAAATGGAAGAAATATTTAAAATATTTTTAAAAATATCGATACAAAAAAATTTGTGCATTAAATATTTTTTATTATAAATAAACTTAAATATAAGTATAATATTGTAAATGTTTTGATGGTTCTGTGACAAAATACAATTTGAATATGTATAATAAAACAGAATGAGAAATATCGACCACATATCTACGTGGCGGTGGTTGAAAATGGTGGTGGGATGAAAGTGAAGAGAGGCGAAAAATATTCTGCGCAAGAGGGCGAATGTATAAAAAATTTATACTCATTATATCATTAAAAATCCTACGCGCTTTCCGAATGGAATATTAACCTCTTTTTACACACATACCAATATAATCTACAATACAAATTTCACGCTGCATATATAACATACACATATATATGTATAAAAACATCCCGATGATATAAATAGCACATATCACATGAATAATAAATTAAAAAATAAACCCAGCTATATCAATAATTATATAAACATATAAATTTAACATTTATAAATTAAATCCCTTGAGAATTAATTATAATACAAAATTAATTATCATTTTCCAGTAAAATTATTATCAATAATAATTATCAAAATTATTTTTCTTAATATTTCAATCATCTCTTTATATAAATTATATTTAATAAAATTATCAAAATTATTTCTTTTAATATTTTATTTAAATTATATCTTTGTATAAATTATATCAAAATTATTTTTCTTATTATTTCAATCGAATTATCACTTTGTATAATTTATATTTAATAAAATATTATCAAAATTATTTCTCTTAATATTTCATTTAAATCATCTCTTTATATAAATTATATCAAAATTATTTCTCTTAATATTCCAACCAAATTATTTCTTAAATATTTGTATAATTTATATTTAATAAAATGATCTGCAAAATTATTTGTTTATTAAATCCCTCGAGAATTAATTATAATACAAAATTAATTATCATTTTCCAGTAAAATTATTATCAATAATAATTATCAAAATTATTTTTCTTAATATTTCAATCATCTCTTTATATAAATTATATTTAATAAAATTATAAAAATTATTTCTCTTAATATTTTATTTAAATTATCTCTTTGTATAAATTATATCAAAATTATTTTTCTTAATATTCCAACCAAATTATTCCATTGTATAATTTATATTTAATAAAATATTATCAAAATTATTTCTCTCAACATTTCATTTAAATCATATCTCTTAATATAAATTATATTAAATAAAATTAATTTTTTCTATTTCCACTTACCCAAGACGGCAATGAGAAGGAAAATCCACGAATCCATGAGATTGTTTTTAGACAAAAAAAATTGTCTCAAATGAAATTCCGTTTGTTCTTTACCCGTCAGACAACGCACATGGTGATGCGTAACACAACGCGATGATACATGTGGAGATAAAATACACACAAACACACACACACACACAACTATCTCTCTCTATCGTTCTCTTACAATCTTTCTCTTTTATTTTTCTCTGTGTGTACAACATCTACTTGAAGCCCCGTCTCGTTGTCTCCACGTTTCTCTTGTCTCGTTGTCGTACAAAATTCCAACGATGCACTCACTCGTTGACTTTCATATACATATACATACACATATATATAATATATATATGTACCCTCCCTTACACGTACTCTTTCCTCCCTAATTTCCCATATGTATTGCTTTAATTATTTCATACACGCAATACATAAATTGTACATTACATCCAAAATTGTATTCAAGAAAAAAAATTTTTTTTTTACTCTTTTCCTTTTTCGTCTCTTTGACAAAATTTTAAAAAAACATAATACTTTTTATTTTTTTATTTAACATTTATCATTCACACACAAACACTCACCACACACACACGATAATTTACGTTTACGTTTTCATTCAACACATATAGTTCTCATTTGTATTTGAAAATAAATGAAAAGTCTTCGTAAACGAGCCATTGTAATTAAATCCCACTAAAATTCACATAAATACTTTTAAATATTCTCTGTGATTTAATAAATATATTAAATAATTTTAAACACCCTAAACAATCTATTAATACATATATACATATGTATTTCTTCCTCAATTCACCATTAAAAACACACACACAAATATATTTATGGATTTTGTGTATATAATTCTTAAATTTTTTTCATTTCATTTCAATTCATATATGCATGAAATATTTCATTATATTTATTATACATGTTTATACATAAAGATATATATATATTTTTTTTTAAACGTGTACACGCACGCGAGTCGATCAAAACACAGAGAGACATACACACGTCTGTGCGTAATGTGCACACGCCCGTCTCTGCGTCTCACCGCGCGCACAACTGGCCATGATCGGATTCTGCGCCGGAGAGCTGAATAGTGTGTGGCTGATTAATGCAGTGGTGGGAGAAAGAAAAACAGAGATAGAAGGAGGTTAAGGTGTATGGGAGGGGATGAGAGTGGAAACGAATCAGTGTGTGTTAGCTCTTATCCCCCCTCCTCCTGCGCAATGGAGACTGGCACGAACGCGTTTTAACCCGTATGATGCGCGTTATATTCGGGCGCCGAACTGCTTATAGGTTTATATCTGCTACCACTACTACTACTACTACTAGTTTACTACACTGCCAACACTGCTGATACTAGTACTATGACTATATAGTGACTACTATTATATTGCTACTAGGTATAATTCTGGAAAAGAGAGATGAGGAGAATTGTCAGCTGCGTGCGACGATGCGAATTCTTTTATAATTTTTTATGGATGTAAAAAATAAATTAATATTAATGATATGTATTTTGTTTTTAAGTTGATTATTAAAAATTTTTTTAATGAATGTAGATTAATTTGTTTGAATAAATTTGATATAATTTTTTTGGTTTTTTTTTTTTTACGCTGTTGTCATCGAGTTTGTTCTCCGTTGCGTTTGCCCCGGAGTATTGACCGGTTCAATCTTCAAGTTAGTACACAGCAGCACCACCAACAGCAGCTAGTAGTGTAACACACATACACACATACAATGGACATTCAGCTTTGGTAAGATGCGCGCGCAGATGTTTTCTCGCTGGGTATAAGTTTTTTTTTTTTTTTGCTTTTTTTTATATTCTGCACTGTCTTTCTTGATATTGCCACGCGAAGACGCCACCGGCGTGCGAGAGAGGGAGGAAGAATGGAAATGTTGTTGGATGATACTATGTGAGTCAATAAAGTGGGGGAACAGTAGAGAATTACAAACGTTCATTGGAAACTATAAAGAGCCCCTGAGATTGTGGAGAGAGAATATAGTTGGCAATGTTGCCAAGTTTAAAAGATCAGGATGATGATGATGATGATGGTGATGGGGAAATGATAATTGAAAATTGAATGATTTATTCAGAAAATTGTGTACTTTGTCTTCATTTATCATTGAAAGGAAGGAAAACCTCGACAAATTTACTCAGGAAAATTTGTATGAAATCAAAAAGTTTACATACTTTGTGATGAAAGGGGAGAAAAAAAAAATTTGAGATTATCTCTTGCGCGCGCGCATAAACACTTGAGTCGTGTGGCGCTTGTAATATTTCATGTACAACCTGCTTCCTCCACGCGCCACCTCTTTGTACACCTCATTCCCCTCTGTACACACCCTCTTCTTTTCATTCTATTGGATGTGTGTATGTGTGTGTTTAAGGTTTTATATAGATGCCGCGTGTACTCTCGCGCAAACAGGGGGTTGCCCACTTGTCCGCTTTTAATATCTTGTGTGTGCTATTACTGCCATTGCATGCAAGCACATGGAGGCTCTTTTTTTTTTTTTTTTAATTTTGTTTTAAAGAGAAAAATTCGCAGTTGAATGAAGTGAAGGCGGAGTTTGTGCTCCAGATACACTTTTTTTTTTTTTTTTATAACAGTTACGTGTGAGCGAATTTTTTTTCCTCTTTTTTTTTGAAGCTTTAAAATTTCGGTGTATATTTTTTTTTAATTTTTAAATTATATTGGAAACCTGGGTATTATTGATTTGAAATGAATCTATGGGTGATTGATTATTGCGTTGCTTGATGAATTAATATTAGAACTAATTATTTTTTATAATGAAAATTAAAAAGTTAATGATATAATTTTTAGTTTAGTCTTTTTTATTATGTTAACCCTTACCGTGTAACGTCGGGTTCTGATAAGAGTGACGGTCCTCTGTAGTTCGAAAGTTTTTATTTGTTTATGTACGAATATATTGTTTAAACAAATAAAAAATCGGTAATATATTAATTGATCCTAAATGTAGGATAGTTTATAAGGTAAATTTTTTCAGATTTTTTAGAACACTTTAATGTACTTTTTTAAGTATTGGTCACGAGATGCCCGACGTTATACGTTTAAGGACGTTCGTTAGTGAAACTTTTTAGTACATAAAATTTTTTTTTTAGTTTTGATAAGTTGAATTATGTAGCTATTTATCCTTGAAAATTCAAGACGCCTTATCGATAATTTAAGAAAGTTATTAAAAATTAAAAATCAAATTTTTAGCATAGAGTTTTATGGAGAATTAGCATTTTATGTATTTAAAATCACAAAAAGTATATTGTAAGAGTAGATACAATAATAAATAATGTTTAAAAATATTCTTTGAAATATGTAGTTTATATAACTCCACAAAAAAACAGGTGTTGACGAATGTTTAAATTAAATATTAATTATTTTAATAAAGATAATTAAAACTGTTTTGGTAAATTTTGATAAATGGAGTCAAATCAATTTTTAATGTAGATCAAGTGATTTTTTCAAATAAATACCTTAAAAATAATTGGTACATATAAAAAAAATTATAAATCATTGTAAAATTATTAATATATTTTACAACTTTTTTAAAGCTTCGAATAAATTTTATAAAAAATTAGTAATCATTTGACTCTAGCGTAGCTCACGAACGTCCTTAAGGTGCCAAAAAAGACGTTACACAGTAAGGGTTAAAATTATACTGAATTTCCATATAAATGTATGAATTTACTTTCATCAATCGCCCAAAAAATAAGGAAAAGTGAATATCGAATATCGAAAGTAATCCCGAATTCTCGAGGGAATATTGTAATAATCCCCACGACACGACGGATTTTCTCATCGTCATATCAATTCTTTTCTTTTTTTTTTTTTTATTATGATCATTTGTGAATTCGAAATGAAAATTTATAGTGGTTGATCTGTATGTTATGATCACAGTCATTCACTTCTAAAGAATATTTCTATTACATGTTGATTAAAGTTTAATAAAATATTTTTTTTAATTATTTTAATATGAGTATAAAATAATGATATATTTATTCATCTTCTTGATGGTGTGCTACAGCATGTTGTCGTTTCATTTCAAATGCAATTATACCTAATGCCATACCTGTATTCAAGCTATCAACACCATTAGTCATTGGTATATTTAAACGTACTCCATATTTTTCTTTTACCATATCCAATGCCTCAAGACTTAATCCCAATGTTTCACCGCCAATTATAATAATATTTTCATTCTCAGTAAAATTCGTGCTGTAATATGGTATCACTGGGATATTTGAGGTTATTTTTTTGGCGATTTTCGAATCGAGAATTCGTTGATGAAATGTATTTTTTCGAATGTGAATTTTATCTTCTTTAATTTCTTCTAATCCATCTGTACTATCTTCTTCTAATCCTTTCATATCTTCAATTGATTCATCTTCTGTTTGACTTTCATAATTCATTTCTTCATTTAATGTTACATTCTTTTCGTCACCTGATACAGAATCGATCATTGTGCAATTATCAGCCACATAAATATTTGCAAATGGATCTATTAATTTCGGAATATCGTCCCATGTTTTTGACGCAAATATTGGCATACGAAAATGACAACCTGCAGCGCTTTTTAAAACTTTTGGCTCCCAAAGATCGACGCAGCCTAAAAAATAAATATTCATTGCGAGTTATCAAATGAAAATCGTTGCGCTGATTCTCCACACACAATTGATAATTCGTTTTAAAATTATAGAGAGCAAAAATTAAAATTATATTCAGTATTATTCAATTACCAACGAGTGTAATTAATTTTTTACAACCAACTGCAGCAGCAGCTCTAAGTATCGAGCCTAAATTCCCTGGATCTCGTACATTATCACAAATAATTGTGAGTGGCAATGCATTATGAGCTGGTTCTTGTTTTTCTACCTCAGGAATTTTAAAGAAACCTGAAATAATTTATTAATTTTATCTCAAATGTTAAATATCAAGACGCTTATATTTGAAATTAAATCAAATTATTATTTAATCAATATCCTACCCATTAGTCCAGGTGGTGTAACTAATGTTGACCATATTCGAATTGTTTGATAAGGAACTTTAAATAATTTAATACCCTTTTCAGGTAATATTAATCGTTCAAGATCAGGTTTACGACTGAAAACAATTATTTCTGGAATTGCACCAGAATTTATAGCATCAGTAATCAATCTATGTCCTTCTAGAATTATCCTGCTATTTTTGTCACGTTGTTTTCTTGATCTCACTGACATCATTAGAGTGCTGTAAAAAAAAAATTTTTTTAATATATAAATATTGTAATATTTTTATTTGTATTCTTATTATTAATAATACGACATGTAAATTAATTAAATTAATTACGTACGTTAACATTCTATCATCCTCTTTTAATTCAGTGATATTAAATGATCCATCTTCTTTATGTGTGGAATCATCTGGAGTAACCTGCAATTTTTTTTTTATTTGTTTTGTTTTTGGTTTTACTTTCAGTGGTAATCTTTCTGTTCTTTTATAAATTGGTTTTTTTTCTTCAATAAATTCATTTGGGCCTGCAGCTTCTTCGGCGTAATTCAAAATTTCTTCTTCATTTTCAATTCGCACTGGTTGTCTGTGATGCCAAGTGCAATATTTTTGCATTTGTATTATTGGAGTAATATTATTTGTATTTAATTGATTTACACGCTGTAAACATCTTGCGGTTGTTTTAATACAATTAAAAAACATTGTTAATAACTTTATAATTGTTTATCATAAATGTTTGAAGAGGTTAGGATTTGAATAGAAATATACCCGGCAGCATGAAAGCAAAAACATAAAAGTTAGGTTAGGTATGAAAAAAAAAAATTTTTTTTTAATGCATCCGCCATTTTCACTTGCACTGCGCATGCGTAATATTTAATTCGTATAAAAAAATATTTATAAAGTTTTTCAGCAAAATTTGAAATGAAAAATCAAATTAATTTAATTAGTTGAAGTTTGGAGCAGATTTATTTTATCATACGTACAACTTAATGTATTTGAATTTTAAAAGAGATTTTTCCAGAAAATAAATTAATAAATAAAGCACCATTTTGAACAAATCAACATTATTATAACTAGATCGCTTGAAAAATTATTGCAAAAACAATTTCATTTTACAATTATATTAATGTCGAAGTTTCAAGTGTTGAATTCACATTTAATAATTCAACGAGAATATAAAAAATATATTGCATTTCTATTTTTCATATAAATTCAATATACTTTTTAAATATTTCAAATCGCGAATGACAACGTGATTCAAGTGCATCAAAATTAAATAAAATTCATAACATTCCGCTCAGATTATTTTTAATTATTATCAACTGGACAACTGATGATAGAAGATCTCGGCTGTGTCGATTGTTTCATGCATATTGGTTTATCAGCATCTCTATAAAACAATATTATACCATAACATTTTGCAATTAACAAATAATATAAAAATAAAATTAAAATATTTATTTACTTGTCCAAACGGCAAATTGGATTGTCATAAACCATTTGTAAATCCACTTTGGGTCCAACTAAATCTCGTATATTATTCAATTTATATTTAATCATCGTTGGTCTAAAATAAAAATTTATCTCCATTTATTATATTATCAAAATTAGAGTTAATAAACAATTATTATATTTGATATTACCTTTCAACAGATAAACCCCAAGCGAGAACATTTACATTAGCAGGTAAACCCATTGGTAACAACATTTCAGGTCGAAAAACTCCACTGTTACCAATTTCAATCCATTTACCCAATCCTTCATGATAACAAAATATTTCCATACTCGGTTCTGTATACGGATTGTATGCAGGCTTAAATTCTAATTGTGTTATTCCTAATTTCTTGAAAAATTCATGAAGAACTCCAATTAAATCACCTAATGTGAGGTTATAATCAGCTATTACACCTTCAACTTGATGAAATTCCGCAAGATGAGTTGCATCTAACGTTTCATTACGGAATACTCTATCAATACTAAAGTATCTAACTGGTTTAAATTCACCCTGTAATATAATAAACTTATATATTAAATATTGACAAATAATAAACATTAAATATATTATAATTTAATGTACAATACGTAAAATTCACCTGTTGCATTAATTTATATAACATTCTCGTGCTCACAGCAGTTGTATGAGTTCGTAAAATATTTTTTTGTGCCTCCTCCATTTTCCAATCGTATTGATAACCTTCAGAGCCATAGCCACCTTTGCTGTGAACTTCTTTCACCTTTTCTGCATAATCCATCGGGAAATTTGACGAAGTTTTTGGATCTACGTTAATAATTTTGATATTAGTATAACATTGATCATTAAATATAATTTTTAAAATAGAAATTAAATTTAATATTTATTTAAATGAATTTTATTACTGGAAATGAAGAATGTGTCGTGTGCATCGCGTGCTGGATGTTGTTGAGGTTGGAATAATGCATCGAAATTCCAGAAAGAACTTTCAATAAAATTATTTGTCGGCATTTCTGTGAAACTGAAATAATAACAAGACATGAATAAATAATTATCCACATTGTTTTAGAAATTAGGCTTTGATAATGTTTGAAATTTATAAAAAAAAAAAATGATTCATAAATCAATAATTTATGTATTGATTACTTTGATTCTTACCCCATTTCTAAAAATATTTTTCTAAACTCTGTTCGTACTTTGAGCAATGGATGCAAATGCCCAACTTCAAGTGCTGAACCCATTGCATCAAAATTATAATGCTTGAAATTTTTCTCTTTCCAGGCGCCATTAACAAGAAGATCTGCAGTTAAATCTGCTTCTGGTTTTTCTATTTTTGTCACAAAATTCTGTCCCTTTTTCACAATCACACTCTTGATAACTCTATAAAATAAAAAAACATTTAATCCAGATAATAATTACATGGAAAAAAATTTTTTATAATTATATTTAAAAATAATATTTACATTTCATGAAGAAGTTTTCTCTTCTTATAACCTAACTTCACATCGTCAGCAAGATCATTAATATTTTGCAAATGTTTCTGTGTTGTATCTTCAATAGACGAAACAATTTTATGGACAGTTGGCTTTCCGGTAGTTTTATCAAGTTTAATCCATCCTGCTACTAATGCTTTTTGAAATCCAACTTTTGCATACGGAACAATGTTCATAATTTCCGATTGTAATATTCCATTATCTGGTACAGCATGGTACACAGCTGCTTCATGACTACCATGCTCAATAACATGAATGCCTTCTGCAGTTGGTTCCCATTTTTTCTCTTTTATCTGATTAACTTCAATAACCTAAAAATAAAATAAAATAATCAAGAATTTTATGAAATTCATCAATATTTTTCAAGTTGTAAATATAAATATATATTGATCAATGTTAATACATTATCGAGAGTTTGGAGACTTTTTATAGCTCCAATAATTTTTTGATGATCTTCATTAAGTACATCAACTAAATCCAATGAATTAGCTTCATTATTTTTTTCCACATAGATAAGAATGTTTTCCACTAATTCTGATGTCATTTTCACTTTGATTTCGTCACTTTAACTGCAAATATGTTCACCTTTGAATATACCAAACATAAATTAATGATAGATATAATAATATCATTTTAAATGATAATTCGTTTGATTTTATGAATATAAATATCGTTTTTATTTATTTACATACAGTGATAACGATGATGTAGACTTGTAATTCAGATTTAATGTCTGATCCACGTTGGATTTTGAGGTTATTTTATGTGAATTAATCTTCCTGCGGTACCGGCTATTCGCTGAGGATTGAATATTGAATTTTGATATCAGTGATAAGGCAGAGAGACACTAACTACTAAGCCTGATACAGTGACGTGTGTCGAATTCTTATTTATTTATTTACACTGTATAGTATATACACTACTACTTAGTATAGTGTGGAAAGAAATATTGCTAGTGCGCACGCGCCTGGATACTCCATCACATTGCTGGGTGATACTGGACTTTGCTTAGGCCGGATACACACTTATGCGAACGAACAGTGGTACAAGAATCGCGCACGGTGCACGTCAGGTGTTTGGCTCGTTTGGTAGTATTATATTCCCAGCGTGGGGATATATATTACTATATAGGTTAAGCATGGAATAATTAGATAATAAGAAATTAGATCCTAAGAAATAAAATAATATATTTATATTCATTTAAACTATATATATATATAAGTTAAGATAAAATGAGAACTACCATTGATAATACAGAACTCTACTATTATTAAGAAAATGAATTGACAACTATATGCCCCAATAGCCTTTGGTGCTTTCCACGAAATTCCACTCCGTGCTGTCACAAGTTATAACTATCGTGAGGCCACAGTATTTCACGTTATGTAATAAGCCAAAATTATGTGGATTTCCCCAATATTTGACGCCGTATCACAGCATCACAACCAACCGACATGACTGCAACACGCCAAACCATGTTCTCGTTTCATTTTTTTCTGTATCTTAATTGGTGAATTCAGCAATTAATACTAATGAATATTGAAGATAATTATGAAATGTCTTAAGATGGAATAAATAATCATATGTGACAGTGAATGATTATTCCATCATTATTTATTCCATCGAAATCAATCCCCCCAATCCTCCCCCGATCCCCCCGATCCTTCCCCTGATCCCCCCGATCCTCCCGATCTTTCCCCGATCCCCCCAATCCTCCCCCGATCCCCCCGATCTCCCCGATCCTTCCCCTGATCCCCCCGATCTTTCCCCGATCTTTCCCCGATCCCCCCAATCCTCCCCCGATCTTCCCCCAATCTCCCCGATCCTTCCCCTGATCCCCCCAATCTTCCCCCGATCTTCCCCCAATCCCCCCAATCCTTCCAAGATCGGGGGGATCAGGGGAGGATTGGGGGGATCAGGGGAAGGATCGGGGGGATCGGGGAAAGATCGGGGGAGGATTGGGGGGATCAGGGGAAGGATCGGGGGGATCGGGGAAAGATCGGGGGAGGATTGGGGGGATCAGGGGAAGGATCGGGGGGATCGGGGAAAGATCGGGGGAGGATTGGGGGGATCAGGGGAAGGATCGGGGGGATCGGGGAAAGATCGAGGGAGGATTGGGGGGATCAGGGGAAGGATCGGGGAAAGATCGGGGGAGGATTGGGGGGATTGATTTCGATGGAATAAATAATGATGGAATAATCATTCACTGTCACATATGATTATTTATTCCATCTTAAGACATTTCATAATTATCTTCAATATTCATTAGTATTAATTGCTGAATTCGCTAATGAAGATACAGAAAAAAATGAAACGAGAACATGGTTTGGCGTGTTGCAGTCATTTCGGTTAGTTGTGATGCTGTGATACGGCGTCAAATATTGGGGGAATTCACATGATTTTGGCTCATTACATAACGTAAAATACTGTGGTCTCACAATATTTATAACTTGTGACAGCACGGAGTGAAATTTCGTGGAGTGCTCCAAAAGCTATTGGGGTTAATGCCATTTGGGATCCTCCCCAATAGCTTTTGGAGCACTCCACGAAATTTCACTCCGTGCTGTCACAAGTTATAAATATTGTGAGACCACAGTATTTCACGTTATGTAATGAGCCAAAATCATGTGAATTTCCCCAATATTTGACGACGTATCACAGCATCACAACCAACCGACATGACTGCAACACGCCAAACCATGTTCTCGTTTCATTCTTTTCTGTATCCTAATTGGTGAATTCAGCAATTGATACTGATGAATATTAAATATAATTATGCAATGCCTTGAGATGGAATAAATAATCATATGCGACAATGAATGATTATTTGTTTATATGTTTGATTATTCGTTCCATCATTATTTATTCCATCGAAATCAATCCCCCCGCAACCCCCCGAAACCCCCCGAAACTCCCCGGAACCCCCTGAAACTCCCCGTAACCCCCCGCAACTCCCCGAAACCCCCCGGAACCCCCCGAAACTCCCCGTAACCCCCCGCAACTCCCCGGAACCCCCCGAAACTCCCCAGAACCCCCCGCAACTCCCCGTAACCCCCCGGAACCCCCCGAAACTCCCCGGAACCCCCCGAAACTACCCGGAACCCCCCGAAACTCCCCGTAACCCCCCGCAACTCCCCGGAACCCCCCGCAACTCCCCGGAACCCCCCGAAACTCCCCGAAACCCCCCGCAACTCCCCGTAACCCCCCGAAACCCCCCGGAACCCCCCGAAACTCCCCGGAACTCCCCGTAACCCCCCGAAACCCCCCGGAACCCCCCGAAACTCCCCGGAACCCCCCGGAACTCCCCGTAACCCCCCGGAACTCCCCGTAACCCCCCGAAACCCCCCGGAACCCCCCGGAACCCCCCGTAACCCCCCGAAACTCCCCGGAACCCCCCGGAACTCCCCGTAACCCCCCGGAACTCCCCGTAACCCCCCGAAACCCCCCGGAACCCCCCGAAACTCCCCGGAACCCCCCGAAACTCCCCGGAACCCCCCGGAACTCCCCGTAACCCCCCGAAACCCCCCGAAACTCCCCGGAACCCCCCGGAACTCCCCGTAACCCCCCGGAACTCCCCGAAACTCCCCGGAACCCCCCGGAACTCCCCGCAACCCCCCGAAACTCCCCGGAACCCCCCGGAACTCCCCGAAACCCCCCGAAACTCCCCGTAACTCCCCGCAACTCCCCGTAACCCCCCGAAACTCCACGGAACCCCCCGGAACTCCCCGTAACCCCCCGAAACCCCCCGGAACTCCCCGAAACCCCACGATCGATTTCGATGGAATAAGTAAACAAATAAACAAATAATCATTCATTGTCGCATATTATTATCATTTATTCCATCTCCCAAAGGATCCCGCAGGATCCAAGAGAATCCAAACAAGGATCCAAGGATCCAAAAGGAACCAAAAAAAAAATCCCTTGGATTCTTGGATCTTGTCCTTGAATATTATCGAAATTCACATGATATCTCAAGTTTATTACGACTCATGTCTACATCATCCTAAAATTCGGATTCCACTTAGTGGCCTACTGTGCTACCACACGAGGTAGGCACCTAAGGTGCACTGTGCGTGATCCTAGTGCACTAGGTGCATGCACGGTGCACGATCGGTGCGTGCACTTGGCTAATGGGGTGGGTTCGCTCTATTCTCCAAGGGGTATAAACTGCATATCCGCTGGCAGCTATACTTACCGACCTTACCACAAATAATTTATAGTTCATGAGATCTGTCACACAATAATAAGAGTCGTTGCAGTTGAAAGTAGGTGTCTCTGTAGTCATAATCAGAAATGTCGTCACAGCGGAGAAATGTTACCAAGCCGCATTTTGTCTTTCGAGCGTTTTTTTGATGCAATTGATAATTCTTATTGTAAAAATTAGAAAATAATATTTCACTGTAAATTAATATTAATAATAAATTAGTAAATATATTATCAATTAGAATGTTAGCACTGCAAGGATATGGGAGTAGTGATGAAAATAGCGAAGGTGAAAATGAATGTAAAACAGAAATTAAAAAAAGTGAGGTTAGAGTGGACCAAAATGTAACAGATATTTTAAATAATGAAGAAACATTATCAAAAATGCCAATAAATTCATTAGCACTACAAATATGTGCTGCACCTGAAGTTGTACCAACCGTAAGTTTATTAAAATAAAATATAATTAATTTATATTTTATATATTTCAAATGAAAATTTTTTATTCTATATATTTTAGGGCACTGAACTCTGCGTTCGTCATATAGATTGCACAACAAGTGAATTAAAACATAACCCAAAGTATGAGGAACTATTTGCACCTGATGTTGGCCCAGAAAATCCATTTAAAACACAGCAACAGCGTGCTGCAAAAAATATGCTATCCGGATATGTAGAAAAAGCTCATATAAGTGAATTCCAATTTGAAAATCAACGAAGAACATTCTCAAGTTATGGTACGCAACAGTATTTTCATTTAACAAAAATTAAAAACAAAAAAAAAACGCACAATCGACTTATTAAATTTGTTTTTTCCATAATTTTTAGGTTATGCATTGGATCCAACGGTTGATGGTAGTGCAGAGGAGGGTAAAATGTTGATAGGCGCCACTGAAATAGCCGCGGAGAAAGGTGCAAAAACTGTATTTGAAACAACGACATTGAGACCGGCGGATAAGAGAAAAAGAAATCGAAATAATGATGCTGGTGATATTGAGGGATTTTTAGGACCATGGGGAGGTTATGTTGATGAACAACGTGTAATAAAACCAACGGAGGAAGAGGCAGCAGAGTTGGAAGAAATATTAGCAAAGAGAAATAAACGTGGAAAACAAACAGAGGAAAAACCATTAGAAGAAAAGACTGTTTTACATATAAAAGATCCAGTTGATTATCAAGGAAGATCATTTTTACATGCACCACAAGATATTGGTATTAATTTCCATTCTGATTCACCACCCGAACGTTGTTTCTTACCTAAAACACAAATTCATACATGGGAAGGACATACCAAAGGTATATCACAAATTAAATGGTTCCCAAAGACTGCGCATTTATTATTAACATGCAGTATGGATTGTCGTGTTAAATTATGGGAAGTTTATAAAGAAAGACGTTGCATTCGAACGTATTATGGCCATCGACAAGCAGTACGCGATATTAGTTTTGACAATGATGGAAAAAGATTTTTATCCGCTGGTTATGATCGTTATGTAAAACTTTGGGATACAGAAACAGGCGCTTGTATCAGTCGTTTTACCAGTAGAAAAATACCATATTGCGCTAAATTTAATCCTGATCCAGATAAACAACATTTATTTGTTGCTGGAACAAGTGATAAAAAAATTATATGTTGGGATATAAGATCAGGTGAAATTACACAGGAATATGATCGTCATTTAGGTGCAGTTAATACAATTACATTTGTCGATGAAAATCGTCGATTTGTAACGACTTCAGATGATAAAAGTTTACGTGTATGGGAATGGGATATTCCTGTTGACATGAAATATATCGCAGATCCAACAATGCATTCAATGCCAGCGGTCACACCATCGCCCAATCAAAAATGGTTGGCGTGTCAAAGTATGGATAATAAAATTGTAATATTTTCTGCGTTAAATCGCTTTAAAATGAATCGTAAAAAAACATTTGTTGGACATATGGTTGCTGGTTACGCTTGTGGAATTGATTTTTCACCAGACATGAGCTATTTAGTGTCAGGCGATGCTGATGGTAAATGTTATGTGTGGGATTGGAAAACCACGAAATTATATAAAAAATGGAAAGCTCATGATGGTGTTTGTATATCAGCGCTATGGCATCCGCATGAGCCATCGCGTTTGGCGACTGCTGGATGGGATGGAAAAATTAAATATTGGGATTGAATAAATTATATATTTTTTAATTTGTGTGGTATTATTTATTGTCCTTCAGTAAATATTTATTTATCAGTGATAGGAAACAAATTAGATATTTATTATTTAATATAAATATCATTTGTTTACAATTCATAAAAATTGAATAATTAAATTTTCATCAATTTCTTTATGCTATATTTGATTTTTAATTCAAAATAAAATTATATCAATTATTTTATTTTTTTTTTATCAGTTGGATTTTTTAATTCAATTTTCATTTTGCTATTGGAGAAAATATATAGATGGAAACTCGGTCGGTGAAAGAGAGAGAGAGAACTTGACAAGTCTTGGGGGGAAAAATCAATAATATTATATTCTACGACACATAAATAAAATAAAACACGTCAGTGTACGACTGGAATGTTTTCTCAGGACAATTTTAAATTGAAAAATAAATACATCAGAGATTATTATTTAATTGTTCATTGTAATTTACAATAAATCAACAAAGTTAATAATAAATTTCACAACAGAGTAAGAAATAATTTAGTAAAGGAAAGAAAAGAAGGACAAGGTAAATCTTTAATCGTGTTTTATTCATAGCAATATTCTATTGTTTTGATTTTAAACTCAGCTGATCATGTCATGTTTTGTGGTATTGAAAAAATTACCAAGTTTATTTTTTTTTATATTCCAATTAAAAAATTGATATGAATTTTTTTTTCTCCATAAATTTATTGAACTCTTATACAATAAAATAAATATTAAGCCTCAACTGCAATGGAAAACGCTGGATTGGGTTATTCTTATCATCTTCCATCAAGTGGATGGAATTTAAAAATTAGAAATACATTAACGCAATTTAGTGATTTATTTAGTGAATTTAATAAATATATTGCGCCTGCTTATCATCATGATCGTTGCGAGAGGTAATTGATATAAAAATTTAAAAAAAAAACTAAATATTCAATAAAATATCTCTATATTATTATAATTTTTCTAATATTTATATTATTATCATTGAAGATCTGTACCAATGCGTCTTTATTCAATGCATAAACGTGAATTTGTGATGGTATTCGTTGGATTTTTTGCCTGCTTTGGATTAGCTGTATTTATTGGACTTGCTGGGCCACCAATTACATCAACGACCAAGCAAAAAGCTCATTTAAATGGCAGCGAAATGGCAACAGGACCATTTATCATGAAAACTCCAACGTTATCTACTTACAGTCAACAATTATGGGTTATTGCAAAATTGTCAACAGCAAATACAGATGGTAATATTTTAATTTCAAATTTTTTAATAATATTTTATATCATTTTAATTAAATATCTTTTTGTTTTATTTTTTAAGATGAACGATATGATAAGAGCTTTCATGTTACTGTTGTTATTGATGGAATAACATCAGATGAAAAGCTTGTCTCAGTGTTATCAACCGAAGCTGGACATAATCGTACGAGACATTTAAAATGTGAAAGACAATTGTGTGAAGAATTTGTCGTTGCTCATCTTGGTTCACTTGATTATACACATTATATTATAACAATAAGATTTTATGGATTAGAGGGCTTCCATCAACGTTATTTAATTCGTGATCTTATATTCTATGTTAGTTGTTGATAATTTGAACTCTATTTTGCTTGATAAATTGAAATAATTCTCATATTATTTTTATTTAATATTGTTGACAGTTTAAGAATTATAATCCAGCGTTTACGCAAATTGAAATATGGTTCAGACTGATATTTTTACTCGCAGCATTTATTATTACGGTAATTATTATTCAAAAATTGATTTTTGTATTATATATTTTAATGGATGAATTTTTATTTTTAGTGTATTTTCGGACATTCATTGAGGAAATATCCAATGAATGATTGGTCCATTGAACAAAAATGGATATCAATCTTATTGCCATTACTTATTCTTTATAACAGTAAGATATTATTTATATTTAATTCCAATTATTAAATATAAATGCAAACATAACCTAAAATTATTTATTTTTCCTGTTTTAGATCCATTATTTCCAATGATATTTTTAATTAATTCATGGGTACCAGGAATGTTGGATGCAATTATGCAAACAACATTTCTCTGTGCTATTCTCATGTTTTGGCTTTGTGTCTATCATGGATTGCGACAGGTATACAATAAAAAATCTCTTGTAAATAATTTATTACCATAAAGAATATTAATTTAATATATTAATAATGATTTATAGAATGAGAGACGAATCATGACATTTTATCTTCCTAAATTGGTTGTAATTGGCTGTTTATGGGGAGCATCTTTAACTCTTGCAACGTGGCTTCGTTGTACAGAACTTGAAGATCCAACTTACAATTATATTCTTGATACATCGAATTATTACGTAAATTTAATATAGATACATAAAATTAAAATTGAATAACGTAATAAATTATATTTTAATCTTTGTTTAATAATTATTTCAGGGTTTTAAAGTATTTTTCTTTACATTTGGTGGAATTTACATTGCGTATTTACTTTTATTGATGCTACGAGCTTACAGCGAGCTACGTTCCATGCCATTTTTCGGTGAGAAATTCATTTAATAAATATCAATTATATTTATATTTATATTTAATTATTTATTATTTCAGATTTACGATTGAAATTTTTAACTTTACTCGCTGTAATTGTCGCGGGTGTTTGTACTTTTGTTACAACTCGACAATTTGGTGCTGGTGTTTTAGAAGACAGTTTTGCATCACGATTGTCAACTTATTATCGTACTTCAGCACAATTTATGGCGCTTTATGGGCTGTTGAATTTTTATTTATACACAATGGCTTATGTTTATTCACCTGGACTACAGCAAGTTTATGGTCAACGTAAGACAAATTGATTTTAATCGATGATAAAAAATTGCTGTTGAATAATTATTAATTATTTATTTTAGATTCATCTATAACGAAGGACAATTCGGCTTTTTCGATGATCAATGATTCAGATGAAGAAGTCATTTATGGATCTGATGAGGACAGTCGAAGACCATTAACAAGAACAGCTCGAAATACTGACGATAGTGATTGAATAATTAATTAATTAATTAATTAATTATTTTTATTATTTGAATAGAATCGTAGCATCGATTTTTGAATTTAATAATCATTTATGATTATTGACCACAATGACAATATAATTAAAAATAACAGCGAATGAAAATTATATAAATAATGTCTAAAAATTTATTATTCTTTATCAAAAAGAATAAATTAGAACTTTTCTCACTCGATAAATTTTTTATAAATATACATACATATATTATTAAATAAATAAATTGCTTGATGGAATTATTGTGCAATTATATTATATATGTGGAATGTAGATATAATAATATAATAATGTTGTAAAATAAAATTCGTTGAGCAATTATTGCGAGAAAGTTGAAATTTGTCTGTAAATATAAGAAAAAATAAAAGTAAATTTAATGTTAATTCATTTTTAATGATAATTTTAATTCTTAGAACACTTGAAAAATATAAATAATTGAAATTTAAAAATATTAATTGAATTTTTATCTCAATTTAAAGTTTCCCGCTATTTTTTTTTTTCAAACAAATCTGAATTTTTCAACAACCGTTAAATTTTTTTTTTCAGATTCGAGACTTTGGTAGTTATTTCTTCTTCTTTCTGTTTCAATTTGTTCTGTTGAATTTTCCGTAATCTGAATTGTTATTTTTTGTTTATTAGATTCAACGAATGCTGTTATTGAAAACTAGTTCAAGTACACAAATTCAACGGCGAATTTTGTATTCATTTCAATTACTACAACGCTATATTAGTTCAAGTGTCGTCATATGTAAGTTTTTTATACTCGATTAACAATTAATTTATCATTAAACTGTAATATTAATTGTTATAATTGAGAATTTATTTATTTCTATTATTGAATATGTAAATTGTATGTTAACACTTATGGGAATGATTTGTGAAAGTGCATTATTGAGGTTATGCATACAGCATATATAAATATTTTATATATACTGAATTAAATTGTATATATGTATTATTATAAATTAATTGTTATTATTGGAAATATGTTCAATTATATATAATTATATCTAAATGTTACATCAAATTGAATCATTTTTGCCAGTTTGATATTTCATAACCTCAAAAAAAGAAATTTTATTTTCATATTTTTTTCACAGACTGTGATAAATATCAAAATCTTTGGACAGAGGACTTTGATTCATTATATAAAATGCCGAAATCTAAGGAATATTTATCCAGTGATGAATCTAGTAGCCAGAGTAGTGAGGTAAATAATTAAAAAAAAAATAATTCTCAGTTTAGCAAGAATTATTTTTATTTTCATTGAATTTGATCTTTAGATAAACTCAACTTCTTAATAAAATTCGTTGAAAAGTTTCTTAAAAAGAAGAAAAAAAAATTTTTATCTGATTTTAATCATTAATTTTTGTCTTGATAATATATTTAACTATTGCAAAATTCATCTTTATAATATTATAAATTGATGTTGAACAAATTAATTGCTTGTTTAGGATGAGAAGCCAAAGAAGAAGGCGAAAGTAGATAAAGAAGTCAAAGAAAAAAAATCTAAAGTAGATAAAACTCCGGAAAAAGTTGAATCTTCAAGTAAGAAACCAACATCATCAAGCAAATCAGATGAAAAAGAACCAACATGGGAGCTTGGAAATCAAAAAGAAATTAAAGTTCGTGAATGGAAGGGAAAGCTTTATGTTGATATTCGAGAAATGTATCTTGATAAATCCGGTGATGTAAAACCTGGACGTAAAGGTATGCCCTGAAAATTTATCACTTCATAAATTTATTATTATATTAAATTGTTAATTAAAAAAAAATAACAACTCATTTATCTTTTATCACAGGCATATCATTGAATGCAGTGCAGTTTAGAAAATTAATGGAGTGCATAGAAGAAGTGAACGATGTTTTCAAAGCCAAGTCTTAAAATGTACAATATTAATTTTTATTTTCTTTTTTCTGTATTAGAATTTTTTCTTTTTCATTATATTTTGCTATTATTACTGCCTCACAGATGAGTACTTATAAACAAATTTCATGAAAATGTAAACTTAAAAAAATTACTTCTCCATACGAAAAATATTATTATATATTTATGTAAATTATAATTTCAATTAATGGGAAAAGAAATAAAACAAAATGTAATATTCAATTATTAATAATGTTATTGCAATCACAATTTTCTTTTCTTCACATAAATATATATCTTACAAAGACTAATTCAATCTTAACGTACTAATTAAACAAATAATAATTAAAATTAGTGCATACACATGTACAGTAACGATAAAAAGTTATTATAATATTGAATCAATCAATGAAAAATTAAGGGTCATATACAAATGATAAATATCAATTAAACCCGAATAATTTTTATCAATCTCTTGAAATCTTAGAGTTATAATTTTTCCTATAAATTTCTAACATTACATTTAGTTTTTTTCCCCTCTTGTACAAAAATATTCATCATTAAAATACTTCATAACCAATAAATGTATTGAAAAAGTGAGGTTATGTTTTTAAAAATTAAAAATACTCTGATAAATTTGTTTCTACAAAATTTTCAAACGATTGAATGAAGTTAAATTTTCATATAAATATGAAAAATTATTGTGTAAATGAATACACTGGTCTTTTGTCTTAATAATTAGCCTCAATGGCTTGTCATTCAATATTTCAATCAGTCTTCCCTCAAGGGAGCCAAGAGATGAACCGGTCATTAAAGCGCAACTAAATAATAATATCATGAATATCATAATAGAATAATTTTCTCATAATCAACAATTGTTCACGTCACATTTGTGTTTTTAACAATCAAAAAAAATAACTTTTGATTGAAATCAACTTTTTGTAATTGGCCCGTGTACTGCAATGAGAAATTCATCAATATTAACTCGACTCAACAAAAGCTTTGGATTTATCACGGCAGTCTTTTTCTCAGCCTAAAAAAATGAGAAACAGAAAAAAATTTGAACATATTAATTGTTAATATCAAACGTAATTATTGAAATAATACTTATAAATTACATTATTTTATTTACCGGTTCGTCATCTTTAGATTCTGAACGTTCTTTTCTCTTTCGTGTTGTCATGGATTGTTTTTTATTATCTTGTTTAACATTTTTTCCTTTATTTATTATCAAATCGTCAGGATTATCATTTGTTGATTTTATTTTTCCACTAATTTTCGCCGCTGTTTCTATTTGCACTGGCGACGATGTCGCTAAAGGTTGTGAAACAACAGTGGAAACTGGTGTTAATTTTTTATTTTTAGTTATTGTAATACCTTTTACAGTTTTAATTGATCGTATTGTAGGTTTCATGGGTGGTTTAGGTTGGGGTTGAATTTCAAGTTTAGGTTTTCTTGTCGATCTACTTCGCACACTCTTTGACGGTAATGTAAATAATATTTCAAATTTTGTTGCTGTCATTGTGACAAATTCATCATTTCGCAATTGAATTGTAAACTCTAAATCCGATGATGAAAACTTTTTAATATTCTTTTTTTTTATATTAACAGTGTCATCATGAATAAATGAAAATTCACGATGGCAATTATGCATTAATTTCGTTGAATTTTCCTCTGGATTTTCAACAATATCAATTTTACTTGCTGGAACTAATTTCAATGATTCTAAAACAGACAATTCTGTTTTAGCATTTTTCGTAGGGCTTTTTACAATTTTATTATCAATAGTTGAAGAAATTTGCTGATTAGAAGTGTCAGGAGGTATGAAAAATTCATCTTTTTGTGGAGAATTAACTGCAGTTATTAAATGATCAATTGATAATTTATCTGTTGCATTATTTTTAACTATTTCATTTTTATTATCCATTATTTTTTCTTCTTTTTCATTTTCATCCTCCTTGGGAATAATATTTTTCATTTCTTTCTTCGATTTACGCAACGTCATTTGTTCTTTTGCCTTCAAAGTCAATTTTAATCTTTGCTCCAGAATGGATTCAGTATCAGGTACATTAACAGTTTTAATTTTACCACTTTTTCCACGTAATTTATCACTATTTTGCTGTTCCAAAATATTTTTTGATTTATTTACGACATCAATCATCTCTTCATTGATCAATCTATCCTTTACCAGTTTGCTTGAACCTTCAACATTATCAAATGAAGCCAAAATATTTGTCTTAATACTATCAGCAGAAAGTTTTGTGTCTAATTTCCTTAATACTCCATGATATTTTCGTGAATTTGATTCTTTTTCCGCGCCAATAATCGCCGATATTTTCGACGTAAGATTTGTTAAAGTTTCAAAACCACATTTGGAACCACTTGGTGTCTCAGATATTTCAGCCTCGCACAATAATCCTTCATCTTTAGCTGGCGTTTCCGTGTCAGCTTCATCCAACGCCTGTTGCGTTTTATTTATAGGAATAACTTTTTCCGGTGATAATTCATTTTTTGTCCACAGAATATTTTTATCATTTACAACAACAATTTCTTGTTGATCGCACGGTGTATTATTTAATGGGATAATTCGCGCTATTTGTCGTTCAATTTTTTCACATGAATTTCCAGATTTATCATCGCTCATATCTTTATCATTAATCTTTGGAATTAATTTTGTAATTGATAAATTAATATCATTTGATTTCGATGCAGAATTTTTTACTTTACTACGTCGACTTGTTGACATTCTCGATGAATTATTTGTTGTATCACCATTACAACTGCATGACGATGATGATGATGATGATGAGCATGAACTTGATGAAGTATTACTTTCACTATCAGATGAATCGCTTAAAGTCATTCCACTAACTTCCGATGATTTATTTGTCTTTATTAAATCATTAGAATTCTCCTTTTCATCTGTCAATATATTTTTTTTTATTGATTTCGATGTCTCGGGGTCTTTGGAATTAATTGAAATATTAAGTTCTTTGCATGCTTCATCTTTTGGTAAATTTTCTTTGATTACTTCAAATTGTGTTATTTCTAGTTTATTTGTTTTTAAATTAATTTGTTCATTTTGTGATTGTTTAATTAAATTATCTTTTAATTCTGAGCTTGGATGATAATATGGCGCGGAAAATCCATTATTTATAACATCAGTTGTGTTTTCTAATGTTTGTCTTGGTGTTAAATTTATACATGGTGTTGGTGGAAATTCTGGTGTTGTTATAAAACAACGAACTTTACCGGTGTCTTCAGTAACTTGAATAAATGGTGTTGAACTACTTGGACTTAGTACACGTGGAGTTGGTGGAACACCTAACGTATTATCATTTTTACGTGGTGTTTCTAAATCAATAGCAATATTTGATAAATTTTGTGAATTAATTTTAATTAATTCACCGGATTTTTCACTTATTTCACTGCTAGAATTTGTAACATTTGACAAATTATTTTGTTCATTATTTTCAATACGTTTTATATTTGTCGCTAATGTTTTTAATTTTGCATATTTTTTTGTTATTACTTTATTATTAACAGTTATTGTTTCAGTAGTTAAATTTGTTTTTAATACTTTAATATCGCATATACTATTATCAATTTCATTAATTGGTGATAATTTATTTTGATTTATTTCATTATTTAATATTTCTGATTTATTATTATCAATTAAATTATTTTTTGATAATAATTGATTCGTATTTATTCCTTTTACATTCATTTTTCCATTGCGTTTACGTATTTTTTCTTGTGGCTTAACATCATCATCATTAATTTCTAATGATTCACGTAAATCTGCATCCCAACTTTTTTTAATTGTTGAATTATTTTTTGGTATCGACGACAATGATGATGATGAAATTAATGACGGTACAGTTGGTGAAACACATCCAAGAATTGTACCAACACCGGAAACTTTATCCCATCCGCCATAAAGTTTTGGCACCGGTGATGAATCAGCGCTTGGTGTTTTAATTGAACGTGAAGAACGTGAATTTTTTTGTTTATCAACTGGTGAATTATCAAATGGCGGTGTTTTAAATAAACTTGTACGGCATATTAACTTTGAATTGTTAATTGATTTAATTTGATATGGACAAGCGTCAGCTTCGCTCAATCTACGGCTTGTATTTATTTCTTTTGGTGGTGTACTAAAATCAAGAGCTCTTATGTGACCACTTCTACGTCTTGGCGTTGATAAACTCAATCGATGATTCATTGAACGGCTTTTTAATAATGATTTTGGCGTTCTTTTAGTGATATCACAGTCAGCTATACGTAATATTGTATTGTCATCAGGATTAGTAGTTACAATTTGTTCATTGGCTATCGTTGGTTGCGTTGTTTTTTTATTGAATTTTAAAAATGGCGATAAACCTGAATCGGAAAATGATACAGGATCATCGATATTAATTGTTGGTAAACTTGTGGGTTCAAGTACTTCAGTTAAATTATTTTCACTGATTCCATACAGTGTAATTGCTTCAGTTGTTGATTTTTTTTCAATTGGTATAACAATATTACTTTGCATTGTTTCATCGTTTATTATTTTATCAACATTTTGTTTATTTGTATTTGATGATGGAATTTTTTTAGCAACATTCACGGTACGAAAATAAAGTGTTGTTGTTGATGGTACCGGACCACTTTGATTTTTTGGTGCAATTGGAATATATTGTGATTTTTGACCGTCACAAATATTATTTTCTGTTTCAATATTATTAAATAATCGCACTGGTAATGCAGTGGATGTTACATTAATATCATTTTTATTACAGACAATTAATGTAGGTATTACTGTTTCTGTAGGAATTGATTTTTGTTTTGGTTTAGTAACTCGTGATTTTCGTCCCAATTTTTTTATCACGGTTGATGAAGTATTTTCAATCGGAATTATTTGTGAATTTACTTCCTGTGATATCTGTTGGTCATTTTGTTTAAAATCCACATTAGATATTGACGGATTATTGATTCCATCAATGATATTTGTTACGGGAAAATTATATTTTGGATCATTTAATTGTTTGTCTGATGATATTTCAGTTTCCATCACAATTTTATCTGATAATTTATTGTTAGCATTAATAATACTCATCACAGCAGCGGCATTAACGTCTTCCAATAATTGACTATCTACTGCATCAATTTTCGACGATGGATCATTCACAAATTCTGCATTAGTTTGAATAATTTCTGATGGAACATTTAACTGTGAATTTTTGTCATTTGATGAATTATCAATTATTATATTATTTTCAGCTTCTGTTGGACATTCATCCATAGTGCTGGGCGATGCATCGATTGGTGATCTGTAATTTCAATAAATCAATTAAAATAGATAAAAAAATAATTGATTAAATGAGAAAATAAATTATAAAACTTACTCATTGCTGTGAATAATATTTCGTCGTGTATCATCATCTTGATCCTGTTCACCCTCAATATCAGCTTGAAATATTTCATCAAAAAATCTTTCAAACACTGGATCTTTCTCTGTCGCCGTAACAATTGATTTAATTGCATTATTTAATTCTGTCATAATCGATGTGTTACATTCATTACCCGCAATACATTCAGAAAAACTTAAATCTTTTAATGACAATCCGTCTGTTGGAAGAATTGCTTTATTAATATTATCCGCTATTCTTTCTTGCAATTCCGTTCGATTCAAAAGTTCTTTTGTCAACAACTGCAAATATATGAAATAAAAAAAATAAATAAACGACATTATATAAAAAATAATAAATTCAAGTTGTATTATGGAATCAGAGGAAAAAAAATATATTTTCTTACACTGAGATTCTCAACTGGTTCATCAGTTGTCTCTGATTCAAACTCCATCACGTCGTATGGTGTTGTTTGTACTTCAGCCGTGGAATATGTCATTAATTCTTGCGTGTCCGTGCCAGTGGATAATTTTTTTGGTGTTAAATTATCTTTTTTTCTAAATAAATTTTCATTATTTGTAGTACACGAATTATCAACTTTTGTCAATGGTTGATTATTCTTTTCATTATGATCATGAGATGATGATGATGACGACGATGATGATGATTGGACACCATTTTGCGATTCGCCAACGGTTGATGAACATGGAACTGGCGTTTCATCACATGATAAATTAGAGCTTTGAGGTTCTTTAAAATTTACAGCTGGTTTTGTCATCACCGGTGGATCCACTGCAACTCCTGAAGAAGCTGCTGCTGTTGCTGATGATGATGATGATGATGATGATGATAAAGCCTTAATTTTATTAGCATTACAATGATTTGGATCATTTGTTTCATTACAAGGCAAAGATTGAGACTTTGATGAACGATTATATTTTTCTTTGTTAGCTGATCCACTATGTCGTCGTTTTCTAATACTACTTGTTATTATTGGTGAACCACCAGTTGAATTATTATTATTATTATTAATATTATTATTGATATTATTAATATTATTTGTTGATTGTGCTGGCACATTAATATTAACAAAAAAACGTTGACCACGACAATCATCAATTAACGTCCGTAATTGTTCACACAAATCACCACAACGTCGCAGACGTTCATCAGCATTAATTTTAGTTAATCTTTCTTGCACCAATCCATAAATATCACAGAATGTATATAATATATTTATTAATGTTAAACCAAATACTCGTGTGATAAATTTTCCACCAGTTGCAGCAACACGACGACATTCTTGGAGATCTGGTGATGTCTCGAGGAATACACGAGCTGCTTCGGGACATGATGATGTCTCAAGATAATCTGTAATATAATTTTTTTAGCAAATAATCATTCAATAAATGAGGTTATGTAACATTTGTTGTTAATATATTGATGAATGATATTGAGAATGAATATTATTTGTTATTTATAGAGTTAAATTGCAGGTTAGCGTTGGATGAAAGTTGAATAATAAAAAAAAAAGATGATTTCCTCTTACCTAAAACTAATCTTGCTATTTCCGATGGTAATATCCCGTGCATAGTGTTATAATTATTTATTTATGTTGAATACAACAATTGAATGGCACAATACACTGAATTGTTCACATATCTTTAGCTAAATATTAATTATTATATAGATTTTATTGAGATTGAGGATTGTTTTATTATTTGTGACCGTAAAAAGAAGCATAGAGCGCCTTTGAATGTTTTCATTCTTTCTCTTTCTAACCTCTTTTTCAAAGTATATACTTTGCTTTGGAGTAATAAATAGCATTATATATATACACATTGAATGTTATGTACTCTGAACAAATGTATGATGGCGGTTATGTAAAAATGTCCTATTGGTTGATGAGTATTTGCTATTTTTAAAAAGCGCGGGGAAAAAATAATTGGTTTTTTTCAAGGTTATGTTTGGTGTTCATGGCTATAATACTTTAATTTTATATTAATTCGTATATTATAAATGAAAATATGCATGTATTTATTACAGAATATTATTCTAATGAAATTTCATGACAAAATATTGATATAATTCGTGAATTTATTCATTTCGATATTTTGTCATTTAAAATCAAATTCTATATTTTGTATATGAACAATTATAAATTATTGCCATTTTTTTTATAGCAATCCTGAATTATAAATATGTAAATCATATAAATAAATATTGAATATTAATTCTAATTATATTAATTATTTAAAACAATTTTATACATTTCATAAATTCAGTTGATTTATATATAAGTTTGTAAAAAAGTTTCCATGATATTCAAAGACGTAGATTCGTGTTGTAGAAATAATGAAATAGCTAGCCAGTTAGGGGAAACATTAAAACATGTGTTAAAAAAAGATATGAAGAATAATAAAACTGTTATTAATATCATTTTTACGAGAATTTAATCTATCATCTCTTTATATCTGTTATTCCATATATTTGTGGCAGTTTCTCATTGGCTTATCGAAGCAATGACAATTGTTTCCCACAGGTGTTCATTTTCAAATAGATAACATTTATAAATTCGTATTCTTATTAATATTTCGAACATTCTAAGTTGTTTTACACGACATACAGATCCAATATTGCAGCCCACATTGAATTTTGAGCCTATTAAAATTAAATTATTGATAAAAATATAATATGGCGCAATTTATTGCGATTCCTTATTTCGTATTTTTATTAATACAAATAATATTCCTAAATTGCACCAGCGGTAAGTATTTATTTTAACATTTAAAAAATAAAACTCTATCTAGAAATAACTATTGTATATACTGTGTCGTTGTTTGTTTCATTTGTTTTGTTTTCAGCTTATTTCGATGAAATAACCACAACAATAGTGGACGAAAATGGCGTTGACATCAAATTAAAATGGATAAAGACAAAGCAATTTTTGGCTAATGAAAATTTACCTATATGGCGTGCAAGGTCATCACGTACATATCTCAGAAAAGATGATGAAGTTTGTATATAATTATATAATTAAATAATACTAATTGATTAGAAAATATTTTATGAATTTAGCGAGATATAAAATTTTTGATTCAATATAATTGTGATTATTTTTTAATATAAATAGGTAATGAGAAACATTGGGCATTTTGAAACTTATCATGATCTTGATAAATCATCTGCTGTTGTTTATATAGAAAAGGAAAACAGTCTTGTAAGTATTATTTTGTTGTTTGTTTGTTTATTTTATTTATAAATATAAAAGAGAGTTTAATATAAAATATGATGAATATTTTTTTGGATTTTTATGATGCAGTATGGATTTATTGACATGAGATATGAATTAATTGGTTTACCGGTGGAAAGATTAGACGAAAAACATATTGTTGGAAAAAGTAGATGGGTGATTTATGTTGATGAAGAAAACAATTCTGTGGATTCAGAATTAACTTTTGAACGCACTAAAAAAACGTCATCGATTAATAATAATTTACCATCAACTTCTCATACCCATCCATCATCATCGTCATCATCATCATCAATATCTAGGAAACGTCCGCATGATGACGTTGTTAATGGTGATTTTGATATAATTATATTAAATCGTTTTATGCAACGAGAATTTTATAAATTAAATATTTCACTATAGATCCCGAATCTACTTGTGACAATTCACTTTCTTCATCTAAAAAATATCAACGTACAAATCTTGAATCATCACCAATCTCTGATTTGGCTGTAAATTCTGGTTTAAATACATTGTTTAATAAGATTCGTAAGTAAAAAGAATTCGCTATTTTTTGATTGAAAAATGAATTTTATTGATGTAGAATTTTTTTAATTTTCAGATATTAAAAAACCTCTAGGCCCATTTTATCCAGAAATATTACTTCTAGTGGCTCACAATATAGTGATCAATGAGTAACTATAAATAATCGAAATTCATTGTTATCATAGAAATTTTCACCAAATTTTATTTGTTTAATTTATTATTTTTATTTTTATAGTCGATATAAATTGTCCCGTTATGATTATCCAGCGAAGCACGTGTTGTATTATTTGATATATATGAATGCAGTTGCAATGTTATTTGCTAAACTAGCACCAGATGTTGAAATACATATAAATATTGCTGGAATAATTTTTGAAGAAGTAAGTATTGTAAAATAAATAATTAAATATCATTTTTAGGCGATTGTCTCAAAACATGTTATTTCACGAACTCAATAGAGTCCCTGAAATGGCACTTTTTTGGCCGCATTTACTCATAAAACAAAATTTAGGCTAGTGACACTGCGAAAGTATAGTTTTAAATCTTTTGGATTTTTCTAGAAAAAATGATAGAAATACTTCTTCTTTTAAAATTTTTAACATTATGTATGTTGCATTATTTTATAAAACTCTCATACTGTTTTATATAAATTTCTCGAGATTTTTCTGGTAGTAAATTTAACGTCGCTGCATTGGCGGCTTCATAAATTCCGGTAGAATTGTCACTATCACTGTCACTCATTTTGCTTTTTCAATTTTATACTTGATCGTTTATATTTCCGCTTTATTTTAAATGTTACAATACTGCCAGAAACAAAGTTTGTTAATAAACTGTGTAGCAACGCAACCTTTTCTTTTATTTACCCATAAAGCAAAAGAAAAAGTTGCGTTGCTACACATTTTATGAGTTACTACACAATTTATGCATTGCTAGCTCATTTACAAGATTTGTTTCTGTCATTTCAGGGACTATTGATCCCTGAAACATCATATTTTGAGACACTCGCCTAAAAAATTATGTGTGCACCATGAGCCGTGTGATCTTTTTTAAGCCTCACGCGGAATTGGCTTGGCCTCAGCGGCAAATTTCTAATTCGGCTAAAAAAGATCAACTTCACGGCCTTGGCACACAAATAACTATTATATTCACCAAAATTTTCTTTTATTAAAAAACACATTTCTGATATATTCCTCTTTGTTTTTTTTTTAGTTGAAAGAAGGTTTTCCTTTTTCGACTTCATTGTACTTAGACAATGCACTTATCTGTACAAATCGTGATTTAGTATCGCAATCTGTCACTAAATATCTAAATCATTTAAAGTCTAACGATGAAGAAGCATTATTTCCTGAAGATTCTTTTGATTTCTTTCTTTACTCAACAAAGTAAGTTTAAAAAATATTTATCATTTATATACATATGTATATAATTCACCCCCAGAACAAAAGGTCTTACAAACAATAAATGATTTTAATATTAAAATTTATTAGCATCATTACAAGGTCAAATGAAGAGAAAAAAATGCTTTACGGTAAGAAATTAATTATTCAATATTAATATAATATTATTTATCAATTGAATTCCAGCTCAGAGTGTTATTTATCTGTTTAAAATATTATTTTTTCAGGCGTGTCTGTTGATTGGTTTGATATATTCGAATGGAGAGCTTTTTTAAAAGAATCAAAATTAGATAAAAAATTTTTAGGATCAATAGTTGACAATACTGGCATATTTCAAACATATATTGATACTTCACGTGAACTCGCTCATTTGTAAGTAAATTTCGCTTTTATTTTCACTAATAAAGAGTATAACTTATTTATTTAATAATAAGAAAAAAAATCCACTCATTTATTTATTTTAATTAATTCAGAATGAAAATCGATGACGATGATTGGGATTCTCATTCTATAATGCGAAAAAACAGGGTGCGCCATTCTCTAAACTATTTAAAATGGAGTAAAAATAGTGTAAAAAATTTTAGAGAATATTTCAGGTATTTTATCGAAAATAAAAATATTTATATTCAATGAATTTATAAAAATCGCTGATATTTCATTCATAATTATTATATTAATATTATTCACTATTGTATTGTTTCAGACGTCATAAAAATCGTTGTTTTCTTTTGAATAAACCTCGATCACTCAATGTCTATAATATACCAACAGCATATTTATCAACCCAAGTGCAATGTAAGTGCTATGGATATGCACCTCTAACTGAGGTTAGTCAGCATTATAAATTATGCTTCAATTTATTTACGTGAATATATATATTAATAAAAATATTATGATTTTATATTGAATTCTCATTATTAACAACAGCAATCTGGAGTTGTTGATTGTAAAAAACGTTTGGAATGTCAACGTATTCGGCATAATAATCTGGAACCAAATAAAAGAGTTCCTGTGAATGTTTCTCCAAAGAAAATACATCGTATGCCATATCCATTAGATGGTACTCCTTGTGATGACCGAATGGTAACAAATATTTGTTCTCTTAAAATAATTCAATAATCAGTAATGTATTCCTGATTGAAATGAATATTTTTTAGGTTTGCTGGCGACAACAATGTATTCCAGGTATTATAGACATGAATGATGAATCGATCATGGAATTCGACAATTCAGATGATGAAGAAGTGGTATCAATTAAGCCACCCATTCGTATATGAATTAACTAATAATTATTGAATTAATTATACATTTTTATTATTCACTAATGAATTATGATGTTTGGAAAAAAATTGTTGGATAATTGATTTTTTTTATGTATAAAATATCTGATTTGTGGTATATATAAAATTTTCGTTTTATATTATGAAATATTTGATGTTTTAAATATGTCGGAATAAATATTGTGACTGGGAAAAAGTTTACTTTTCTGAAATATAGATACTAGATAGTATAGAGAATTATATTTGAAATTCAGAATATTTGGAATTAGTGTTCGAATCGACTTTGTCGTAAATTATCAAACATAAATAAGAATAGAAATATATCAGAAACCTTGAAAATTTATTGGTCTATTACCACTCATAATGCGACATGTAACAACTCGTCATTGGTGAAAATATTTATACATACAAATGACATAAACAGGTGATTTTTTTTTGTAGATAAAAAATGTAATGAAATAAACATTAATAAACTGTTATAAAAAGAATAAGCGATTCTTGTACACTTCTTCAACTGGTGGTCTTGACTACCTTTCGAATACATTTTATACAAATAAGTAAAATAACAACGTAGCTGAAGACATATATCATGATGTTACAATTTTTTGGAATTGTTCGTTTCATATTATTTGGGCAAATAATTTTTTTAACCCGCTTCATCAATGGTAAATATTCAACATAATTCATCTATTTTTATTCGACTTTTATTCCGCTGAAACAATTTGATTATCTCCATCTCAAATTGCCAAAAATATAATTTAGTTTCATTCACGTTAATCTAATAAATTCTTGAATTTAATATCTCAAGTAATATTCCAATAAATCATGTTATAGTAAAGTATAATTTTGAGATGGAAATTTTGTGCTTAAGCTATGAATAGTGTCGTCATTATTACATAATCAAATTGAAGATATGCCAACAAAATAATATTGCTGAAATATTTTTTACGTGGCAAGCTTTTCCTGAAGAACTAACTACCACAATAGTTGACGAAAATGGCATTGAAATTGAATTGAAATGGCTGAAGACAAATCAATTTTTGGCTAATGAACATTTACCCATATGGCGTGCACAAACGCAAACACGTCTTCATCAAGACACACAAGTTCGTTTACCCAACACAGATATCAAAAGAATGTTTATCAAGTTCAACATTGAAAAAATTATGATTATTGAAATTTTATAGGTTATGAAAACTCTAGGGAATTTTAAAACGTATCATGACCTCGAAAAATCATCTGCTGTTATTTACCTAGAAAAAACAGATAGTCTTGTAAGTAATTTTTCACATCATCATTCAAACAAGTATAATTAGTATGATTAATAAAAAATAGTTACATAATAATTCATGTGCTTTCACTCATAGTATGGCGTTATTGGCTCAAAATATTTCCTCGCTGGTTTTCCGGTGAAGAAATTACACCAAAAACATACTGTGGGACAGATAGATTATTTAATCAGTCTTAGTGAAGAAATTCAAACATTACTTTCTCATATCAATAATGACAAACCTTCAATTTCTAACATGGATCCAAAAAGTATACCGTTGAAAAAACGTCCATATGTCGATAACAAAGGTACTGATTAATTACTAATTTTATGGTCTTTCGACCATCGATATAAATGTTTTACTCTATATAATATAATATTATAATGATAATAATACAGCTTCAACTTCTTGTGATGATTCAAATTCATTATATGGGAAACGTCCACGATTCAATGAAAAACGTAAGTATTATTTACTTATTTTAATTTCATTATTAGAATAAAAATTTGAATCATTTTGATTTATCCATAATTCATGATACTAATTTATTTTAATCCACACAGATGATTCTCCACATACGAGTGAAAATAATTCAGATAAACCTTCTACTTCCAAAATTCATTTAACATCAGAATTAGATAAATATATCGATGAAAATTGTAAGTTATATACATGATTAATTAAATACGTTATTTAATATACAATCACAATTTAAAAATAAAATATTTACAGCTGAAAATAAACCTCTAGGACCATTTTATCCTGAAATTCTTCTTTTGGTCTCTCATAACCTGATGAAAACTCGGTACATTTTATATTCATAATTATTATCATACTAATTTATTGTGAATTTTAATCTTATCATTATCCATATTATTGTTTTTACAGTAATCCTGAATTTTCCCTTGGTGACAATTTGGAAGGTGATATTATATATTATTTAATTCTTATGAATGCAGTCTCGATGTTATATGCAAAATTAGCAAAAAATGTGGAGATCAATATAAACATTGCTGGAATAATATTCGAAGAAGCAAGTGACATAGTTATATCACAGTATTTATATACATCAATATTTACTTTCATGCAAATAATTTTTTAGACTGCCGGTGCATTTCCTTTTTCAACATCACAATACGTGAATGGCCAACTCATTTGTCAAAATCAGCAGCTGATATCAGATTCCATATCAAATTATATAAGTGACGTGAAATTCGTCCATGGAAAAAGACTATTTTCCGAAGACAGTTTTGATTTCTTCGTGTTTATGACTGAGTAATTTTTTTATATTCTCGTTATTTCATTTTAGTTCTTATAATACTTGAAATTATAATTAATTATTCCTCATATTACGATTAATTAGGTTTAACCATATGAAAAATCATCATGAAGAAATTTCTCGCGGTGAGAAAATACCCATTAACTATAAAATAATTCATTCTGTTTGTTAATTTATCCAGCTAATCATATTTTGTATACATTTCAATTAATTATTCTTCAGGAATATCAACCGAATTCTTCGATGTTTACAATCAAAGGCTCTCAGCAAAATTAAGTTCACGTGCAACAGCAAAAGCGTTCTATGCGAATTTCAAAATAACAAAGTTTTTAGGATCAATAATAGATAACACTGTGATTCTCCAGACTTATATTGATACTGCTAGGGAAATAGCACATTTGTAAGTATTCTAATTGTTAGTTCTTCAAATAAATGAAATAATTAACTGAATTATTATTCAAAAATTGAATTAATATAGAATGAATATCAATGACGATGACGTAAAATCTCACACTATAATGGAAATAAACGCGTTCAATTCGTGTGAAGATTGTTTAAAATGGAGTCCCGAAAGCATTGAAGGTTTCAAACATTATTTTAGGTAAGTTTTAAAAATAAAAGTACATTACAAATAATCAGAAATTAAAAATTTTGCTACAATTAATGATTAAATTTTGAATATACTTCTAATGTTTTATTAGTCAAAATAAAAATCGTTGTTTCCTCCTGAATGAGCCACGATCACTTCATGCATTTGATACTCCAAGAAAGACTTTATCAATACAAGATCAGTGTATATGTTATGGATATAAATCTACTTCTAAGGTGAGTTTACTTGTATCCAAATTCTTCTTTATTCATCACAGCAAATAAAAGTTATAAATTATTCAAAATTCTAGATGGGACATGATTTACATTTTCTTCCCCTAAGTAATTCATGTCGAATTCGTTTACCATGTTTACAATATTATCTCATACCCGGAAAGACCTATGAGTCTTATTATACTCCGAAAAGTGTACCATATCCGGTCGATGGTACTCCATGTGCAGGACCCAATAAGGTAAAAACTACGTCCACTTCAACATATTTCATTAAAAATGAAAATACTATATTTATATTCAATAATTTCTTAATCGTCTTCAGGTCTGCTGGAAGAAACGATGTGTCCATCGTGCAATAAATATTTAATTAATTGCATCAACAGGACCGGCAATTGTATGGTACATGCAACAATCCAGAATTAACCGAGTATATGTCATATAATAATTAACCCAATAATTACATGATATTCATTGTATTTGTATGAATATAATTAATCATTAGTTATCTATAATTTGCATTTATTTGATAATATTTTGATGACGAAAGATATCATAATCAAATTACAAACATAATTATAATTAAACTGGCCAATTTACGAATATAAAATGAAAATTAATTTATTTATTTTAATCAAGCATGAATAAATAATTTTATTTTTTTTTTTTTCTATAAAGCGATGATAAATAAATGACTAACAGTGTATTATATTTTATATAAAATTATATATTATCACTTGTGATTTCTCTAAAAAAATTAATTTCAATTACAAATTAATCAATTATTCATAATTACTATGAATATTTAATTTGTTATTCAGTACACACTCACAAATGTAGTTGAATTTGATTGTTCAAACATTAAAAAATATCCTCCATCAAATATATTAAAAATACATATCAAATTATCTCCTGAACAATATTGCAATTTTTGTTTGTTCACTATTATCGTAGATATATTTTCATTTGTTTATACAGGCTCACAATTTTTTGATCGCATTCATTAATTCATATTCAAAAATATAATTTAACCATTGTCAGAAGTGCCATTTAGTAAACGAGACTTTAACCACAAATAAAATTCCACTTCATCCGTGAATAATTCACCAAGTTGTTTCATAATTAATTGATTCGAATGTATTTTATTATCAATTGTTTCATTGTGTTGTCTCATCACTGCAATTTGATAGAGAATTAAAAAAAAGAAACCGTTATCTTCCTTGTATCACCAAAATGAATAATAAATAAAATTAATTAAATGCCAATTAATAATTCACTTACTAATTTTTTTATATTCATTTTTAGCACCACGAAAAAAATATGGAAAATTATTTTCTAATTTATCCAATGTATCATCCATGTGTTCTAATATACCAACAACATGATACCATTTTTCGACATTTTCTTTAGCACGATTAAGTGGCCATCGACTATTTTTCTTCCTGAAATTCATATTAATTAAATATCTTTATAATAATTATTTGTATTATTTTACTAAATAGTTATAAGAGAATGGCAAGTTATTATATTATATTGTCAAGTCTTTCCTTTGCTTCAAAATATTATTTCTATGCTAAAAATAATTAAATTTGTAATTTAAATAAGAAAATAAATATATAATTTTTAATTAATTCGATAATTTAATTATAAATATTGTAAATACAAACGTGCAACGAGGATCTTGACCACAGAAATGTGATATTGCTCCTCGATAAATTTTTGAGATACTTCTTTTCCTGTTTATTTATTAAATACATAAATATTCATTTAATTAATTTGAATTATATAAAAAATATCAAATAATTTGTTCAGTTTAAATTTATTGTGATTATATTCACAATTATTCAATTCAATCATTTACCTATGTGTAATTCTGATGTCCAAAGGATTTTTTACCATTGAAATAAATACTGGCGCTTGTCTTCCAAATTGTGAAAAATTAAGAAATCTAACATTACCATCAAAACTTAACGGTATGGCTTCTTGTCGTATTATACCGGTTATTTCCTCAACTAATAATTCCTGAAAAAAAATAAAAATACTTAGAAATCAATAGAATAAATAAAATAAAATAAAATAATGAATTAAATAATTATTATTAATTAAATTAAAATTCAATATTTAACATATCGAATAAATATATTTATCTTTTTTTCCATTGATTCCAAACAAATTCACAATTATTTATGTCAAGAGAAACAATTACGACAGATTAATAATTTGTTTGATAATTTTTTTCTTTTTATTTATGATAACGTTATTATATGTATAAAAGGAAAATTGCTTTAATAAAATCGTGCCTTTGAATCGATAAATTTTGAATAAAGTTTTTGATAGCAGCGATTTAATTTGCTGATTTTAATAACAGAAAATATCAAGTATACTCAATTAAATCTTAAATCAATATAATAATTCTATTTGCAATTAATCCGCAAAGTTAATTTAATATTTTTCTTCATGTATAAAAGCATTATGAAAATTAATAATTTGTTATGAATACAATTTTAAATAAATGAATATTGATAGATATAAAACAATCTATCAAATGATAAAATTAATTTAAAATTGGAATAAATTGAAAACTGACGGAAAACAATTTTAAAATATTAATCAATAATTCATATTCAATATCAAATAAATTTATAACTAATAATTCTCGACGTTTGTTTAATTTTTAATTTAATTTTTCTCTATAGTGCAAAACGTGATGGGATAAAAATTTATTTATAATACAATTTCCTTTCACTATATTTCATCTTTGTAGACGAATTAAATTTCTCATAGAAAAATAATTTATTTAATAAAATAAATAAATAAATTAAGAAAGTAATATATTAATTATTTAATTTACATTATATTTTTACCTGCCGTAATGAAGTGAGTAATCCACTATCACCTGGCGGCAATCTAATGTGTTTGAATGCATTAAAACCTTGAAGTCTTTGTAAAAGTAAAATTAATAATTCAGAACCGGCACCCGGAACACGAGTCAACATTAACACGTGTTTATTAATCATCGGTGGCATTCCATAAATACCAAGTTCAGCAAGAGACTGTGTAACATACCGGTGAGTCTGTAAAAAATAATAAAAATAATTAATATTACAAATTTAAAAATAATTTCACAAAGCAAAAAAAAAAATTACAAATAAAAAAAATTTAATATACAAATAAATAAATACCTGAATTGTTGTAGTGAATTTATTTTTTAATTCATAATTATTCTTACTAGTTTCTTCGTAATAATCCAAAAAAACATTTGAAAATAATTTTGCGTCGAATACAATTAAAAATAACGTTACAGATACGAGAATAATTAATAAATTACGAGTACGAGACATTAGAAATAAATAAAATTTAACACGTTATAAAATATTAACTGACTCGATGTATCACTTAGTTTATTTATTGTATCAAGAATAATTAGATAAGGGAAAATATTTATAAACAACAGCGTGTATAATAATTTGAATTTCTATATAAGAGTTGCATGCAATGAGCAGAAAGATCGCGAGTATACTGAAAGAGAATGCCAGTGGGTCAAATACACACTTGGAATTATGTTATTCAGTACTTGTACATATAACATATCGTCTCTAGTAAAATGTACGAAGACACAAATCCTCCCCACTAAATTTTCTTACAGTACACAATATGTATTGAACAATTATTCAATGCATTCTAATTGAAAAGAAAAAATATGTATACAAAAATTAATTATTCTCATAATTTTTCTGCAGTTATGTATAATTTAAATTGTTATAATAAATATTATTAATTAATTATATTATTGTTTAGTATGAGAATTTTAATAAACAGAAAATTTCATACATTTCAAATGCGTTCGTGTTTTTTTCTTTATGGATTGTAAATTATTTGAACGACGTACAGGAAGATCGTGTGGAGAGTGCAGTGAAAGTTTATACTTCGCACTTGCATTCACATTCAAGTGTGTACATATCACGCACTATTTTTCATTCAAACTCTCATCTAGTGTATATATTTGTATATATTACATACAAACGAACGAATAAAAAACAGAATTTTTTTAATAATTCCAAATTGAAAAATTAATTTTTAAATTTCATACAAATATTTTTGTTGCTGATTTTACTTAATTTTTTTTTTTACAATGAATTAATGAATAGAAAAAAAAAACAAATTGTTTCATTATTTTGTGAAACTTGCCAACTTTTATGTTGCATCGATGAATGTACAATTTTTTTTGTATTAATAATATGGTTTTTTTTTTTATATTAATATGAATATTGAGAAAAGAAATTATTTTTTTTTTACAATCAGGCAATTTTTTTATATTTATATATTTACTTCTTTGTATATTTCTTCATCACAAGGCACAATGGAACTTGTATATTTAAAGAAGGCACATATTTTCTTTTTGTTTATATTGAAATTAATCAATTTTCTATTATAGTCAATAATGTGTTTATTTGAATTTCATTGAATATTTAAAAAATAACGAAAGAAAATTATGATATGTGTAAAATCATGGCGTTAATTATGAGCTGTCAAATTGTAATCTTGTGAAAAAAAAAAATCAGAAAAATTTATATGCGATATAAATTTAAAAAAAAAAAAAAAAAAAAAGATAATTTTTTGCACGAATTTATTCAATTTTAACGTTGGAAATTCGAGCAATTAATATTATTTTTCTAGAAACTTTTGGCAACATGTTATATATATTAATATTGTCAAAAATAATTTTCTTTTATAAAAAGTAATTTTTTTTTTTACGATTAATGAATTTATTAATTTTTTATTTCTTTTTCTCATTTTGCAATCATGAATGGAAGAATAATTTAAGCGTGTTTCACATGATTGTTTTTTCTCTCTTTCATCTATACATACAACTACAAATAACTTTTATTTTGTTTATAACTTACTAAAATTCTACATTGAATTTTTGTTAATCTTTCTTTATTTCTTTTTTCTTTTTTTAATAATATCTACATTGTGAACAAATCATTATTGGATTTGTTTTCGTTTCTTTCATTTATTTGTTGCTAAAATTGAATAATTGCGTGCTTGTAAATTGTAAACTAAATAAAACTGCATTTGTTTATAACCAAAAAATTCAAAAAAAAAAAAAAAAATATACAAATGAAAGGAAAAAATATTGTAACATAACAAATAGAGTGATGAACTTTACTTCTAATACTGCAGTTTCTACACTCGTTAATTTCACGGATTATTAATAACAATTAATGTGTAGTCAATTTGATTTCTAATGCCCAAACACAACAATAAAATTTACATATTCCATGCATTCACGTGTGGCATTTATTTATTTTTCTTTCATTTTAACACTCTTAGAAAAACTTTTCATCGATATATATTTTTTAAGCAACGTCTTTTAAATTTATTATTTTCCTCACATTCTCTTCTACTCTTCTATCAATTATCATATTAAATCTACGGTATTTACAAAAATGGCGAAGAGAAAAAAAAAACCTTGCCTCATAATAACGTGAATTTTAGTCATTAAATCAACAAAACATTTTCAATTGATTTTTTCAATGAACAGAAAAAAAAAACTAAACAAAATGAAGTTGGTCTTTTTTCTGTGCACATTTGTGCTTACAACAAATACACACACACTCACACACATATTCACGAATGAACAAGGTACACTATAATAATTTATTATTGGAGTTAAATTTAATTTTTTTGTATCTTATAAACTGTAAAAAAAAAATACATTGATTGAAAGTTGAAATATGGTATTGTTTTTTTTTTTTTGTGTGCGTGTCTGTTTTAGTCAAAGGACCTCACTTAGTTTTGACCTCTCCGCATCAATCGAAAATAATTATGGAGGGAATGGATGTATTTTAGTTTTAATTATATAAAAAAAAAAAAAAAAAATAGCAAACTGGACTTTTCACTCCTGTTTTCACGCTCTATCTATTTATCTCTCTCTCTCTTTTATTTCTTTTTTCTCTGAATGTTAATCGCACAAACAGCCAGCGTTTGTAATCTATATATAATTGATTAAAATCCGACTGTAAACTATTAGCGATTGATCAATGTTGCGTTTCATTTATTGATTGTGTCGCTTCGACATCACCAGCAGCCTTTTTTTTCTCCTGTCGATCATCATCTTTATCAGGATTGTCCCACGGTTGTCGTTCGCCCGACCCAAATATAACATAAAACGTAGCACAAACAATGTATATAGCTGCAGAAATGATAAATACCATTCTCCATTTGGCTTGAGATGGCTAAAAAAAAAACAGAGAAAAAAATTTATAAATTAATATTATTGCAATTTAATATAAATTACTGAATTTTTATTTAATGTTTTATTTTTATTTACCACTCCATCGATTATTTGACCAGCTGTTGTTGGTGCTAATAGTCCAGCAAGATTGGCAAGACAATTAGTGAATGACATTAAAATACCAGCGAATCTTGGTGAAATATCTAAATGATTGACTTTAAATCCAGAATAAATTCCGCCATTGAAACCAATTCCAATTGTTAAAATTCCAACTGTTAGCCAAGGATTACATCCGGTATAGGAAGCTGCGATTAGTGATATCGCCGGGGCATATTGACCAATACTGTTGATTATTTTACGTGTTGTTGAGTGAGTAAATCTTCCGGATGATATCATCCAATCGGCGACGTAAGAAATGAGCATTGAAAATATCCACATAGCAAGATAAGGCAGCGCTGATACGATACCATTCTGTAAATAATTTATAAAATATAAAATAAAATGTATTTATCAAAATTCACAGATATTTAGTTACGAATTATTAATAATTTTTTTAAAATAAAAACAAACAAAAAAAATACTATTATCAATATTTTTTTTATTTACTAATAGCATTGATAGATAGATAATGAAAGAGAAAAAAGTACAAATATTAATTTGCTTGATGATTTAAATATTTTTTTTTATTATAGTTGCTATAAAAATTCGAATTTTACTTACGAATTTGATATTAAAGTGCAAAATTTGTTTCATAAACGTTGGTAATTCTGTCATTAATGTTTCATATCCATAATTTTGACCCATATGAGCAATTAAAATAGCCCAAAATGGTAATGATGTTAGTATTGATTTCCATGGAACTGGCGGTGACTAAAAATACAAAACAAGAAAAATTACAAAAAAAAAAAAAAAAAAATTTGAAATTAATATAAAATTTATGTTTAAAAATAAAAAATAAACTTACTGATGATGCAGCAGTGCCCCAAAGTGCGCTCAATATATATTTCTTCTCATCCTCAGCAATTTTCGGATGACTTTCTGGATCTTCATGAACCCAAATGAGAAATGCAACACACCAAATGGCTCCAACACCACCAAATACATAAAATATTGAAGGCCATCCACCTGCGATTCCCGAGTTTGCCAATAAACCACTTAACGGCATTGAAATAACAGTACCAAATTGTGCACCTATGATTTGCAAAAATGAAATAAAAAATAAAAAAAAAGTAAGAAAAATTATCAAAATCAAAATAATAAAAAAATCTTTTTTTTTTTCCTTTCATATTCAATGACAACCGATTAATTATTAAATTAATTATTAATTAATCGGTGAAACAAAATGAAAGAAAAGAAAAACAACAATTTTTATCGACAATTTAAAAATACAAAATAAATATAATAAAATATAATAATAATTTTAAATAATGTGATTTCCATTGGTTTTTTTTTTTTTGTCCATAATTTATAACGTAGCGATGTCTCTGATGATGCGACGATGACTCGAATACTTTTGGGCCCAGTGGATAGGTTGATGATACACACAATTGTTGGTTGTGAGGGAGACACAGTCACGATATTGGCAAAATTAATTGAATATTTTTGTTTTTCTTATCCATTGGTCTTAGCTTACCAGCATAAACAAAGGCGCCCATCCTGCTCCTCTCATTCGGTGGAATCCACTTTGCCAGCATTGCGTGCGTACAAGGCACAATTGGACCCTGCAATAGGGATAATCCATTCCTAGGGGGAGGAAATATACCCGAACAATCAAAAAAAGCGTTCACACTTTGAATATTCTACATTTTTATAAGAAAAAATTAATTCTCAATTTAATTAAACATGAAAAAAAAAAAAGAATACTAAAGAAAAGAAGTTTCCAATATATTTTTAAATATTCATTTAACATTTGATGATAAAATATGAAAAATAATTTAATTTTAATTTTATAAAGTTAAGAAAAAATATTCAAAAATTATTTAATAGTATGTGATAAATATTTTTAATAGATTTTATAATTTTCCCACCCATTTTATTTCATAATCACATACACACATACTTTAATTACCACCCAAACCCATTGATGTAATTGAATATATATATTTATTTATTTATTTTTTTATATAAATACTTTTTCAAAGAGTCGCACGCCCGAATATAATTTAATGCTCTGCTGTTTTTGTTTTTCTTTTTTTATAATGAAAATTTACTTACCTCGCCCAGACCCTGGATAAATCGCACACCAATGAGCCAACCAAAGCCCCATTTGGCTGATATTGGTACGAGTAAACCAAATAATGAATTTATTAACATGCCAACACCAAGAAAATATTTGCATCCATAACGTTTAGCTAATATTCCAAATGGTATTTGTGTGATAACGTAACCGTAGAAAAATGATCCCAAGAGAAAACCTTGGAGCTTTAAATTCCAGACAAATGTTCCATCAGCAGCCTAAAATGAAATTTTATTAATTATAAAAATGATTTTTCAGTTTAAATGTGATGAATAAATATCCAAATATTCTTATCGAAAAGTCTTTCTAGTCCATGAAGATAATTTATATCAATTTCCCCAAATTTTAATAAACAGCACTTTTTTTTTCTTATAATAAAAAATTTTAAAGTTAACAATGAAAGAAATATAAAATAAAACGATTAAAATTTCTTATCTATTTTATTTTAAAAGACAAATTAATTATTCTTGGAAAATATATAAATTGAGATTATTTTAGTATTAAACATTCTGTAAAGTTTTAATAATTTTAAAATAAAATTAAAAACGTGAAATATTTAAAGTTAAATAATAAAAATTAATAAATAAATAAATATAAATTTTTATTCAAGATTTATTTTATTTTTCTATTTTGTTAATTCATTATTAAATTATTGAATAAAATATATTTTTTTTTTATTTATTTACGTACCGCATTATTTTCCATACTGTCGTAAGGTGTGTCTGGACATTCATCGTCAACTACTTCATCATGAGCCGCATCATTTGATGCTGTATGATTTACCATAGCAACAATAGCAACCGACATGTTGGTTCTCATCACATAAGCATTAGCCATTCCCAAAAACAGCATAAAAGTCACAATATGACGTGATCCAATCCATGCTATAAACAAATAATACACAAAATAAAATAAATAAATAAATAAATAAATAAACAAAAAATTTATCAAACAATAAAATAAATAAATATAAAAATTATTTTCCAACATATGATCGAAATAACTTTTTTTTTCAATTAAAAAAATTCAAAAAAATACTAAATAAAAAAATATATATTGATACAATTTTTTTTTGTCAAATAAATATTTAAAAATTCCTTTAATGGAAATTTTTTTTTCCCTTAGCGTGAAAAAATAAAATTATTTTTATGTTTTCTTCGTGATAATCATCAGTTACATTTCAAAATTATCTATGCTAAATAAACATTGAGAGAATGTTTATCTTAATAAAACTTTATCTTGATTATTTTCCAGACACTCTAAAAATATTATATAAAATAATGAAACAAATAATTTTCCTATTCTTTTCCATCTCACGATTAAATTAAACAAACAATGAAATAATAATTCCAATCAATACCATATAATTATTAAAAATTATTCCCAAATTAATTAACATCAACTATAAAAATAAAAAAATGTTGATTGATATAAATGAATAAATTTTTATAAAATAAAAATTTTCTTTCACTTTAACAAATAATTCCTTGAATATATTTTATTTCTTCACTCAACTTCTCATGAACTATTTATGAAAATTGACCACTCAACAATACACGTGTAATATTTATTTATTTTAAACCTGCCTTCAACCCACAAAAAAAAAAAAAACAAAATATAAAATAAAAATAATTCACATCGAAGGACAAATTTTCCAACTGTTGTGAATAAAAATTAGAAAAAATAAATAATAACAATCTCCAATTAATATAAAACAATTATTAAATAAATTTCCTATAGACAATGATTAAAATAATACAGTGTGAATCATTGAAATATCATTTTACTTGATTAAATAAAATCAGAATTACCCTAATTGACCTCACGTCACTGACCCTAAAACATTTCTTCTTATTTTTTTTTTTTTATGTCTGTGTCCAACATATATATATATATATAACACTGTATATACTCATATACTACATTATATCACGTGATACAGTGCAATCGTCAATTGCGTAATATTAAAAAATTTTTTGCACTAATTAAATTCGCTTCGTTCATTTAATTTATAAAAAAAATATTATTTCATTGTATTATTGTATCATAATTCACTCTACAAAACAAATAATATATTAAATAATAATTATGTATACATATATTATACGTAAATATATATATATTTAATATGAGGTTTCGTTAGGTTCAATAGCGATGATGATAAATAACCATTGAAGGTCGTCATCATTTAAAGTTTATTGGCCGAGTTCCAGTGACGATAATTTTTCTTTTCATATACTGCATCAAACACAATTTAAAATAATTTATACATTTTTCTAATTTATTAATAACATACATATTATTATTCTTATTCCTCTATCTTATTATATTAATTTATATAATAATCTTAACTGTTTTTTTATAATAATAAATCAGTGAATTATTTTATAATTTATTGGTATAAATTTAGTAAAATATTTTTTTATTTTATCTTTTGTTTATTATTTAATTTTTTATATGTTCATATGAGATCCTCTCATTTCTCTACAGATCGCATTACGTCATTTGATTAATTAATTCCAATTAAAATCAATGAATAATCCAATATTAATAATTATTAAAATTATTCTTATGTATATGAATATATGTATATTTTTTTTATTTTTTTAATCGTCATCGTAAATTTATCTGGCAACGACAATTGATTTGGCAATGAGATAAATATTGTTATTATTATTGTTATTATTGCATTGGACATTGAAATAATATATTAAATAAATGAAACAAATGAATAATAATAAGTGAAAATATATTTTTGTTTTGCATTTATTTAAATTTGTGATAATTATATTAATTCGTTTATTTTTTTTTTATTATTTTATTTTATAATGAGTGTTGATGAGTGGGTGATTAATACTATATATGTTGATTGATTAATTAATTAATTAATTAATTAATTAATTAATCTGAAAATCCCACAGGAATTGTGTGATAAAAATTAAAATTAAAATTAATAAATAAATTTGTGAGTGATTGAAACACATGAACGTTGATTTATATTGTATTTTGATCAGTGTATATACTATTAATAATAACAATAATAATAATAATATGACATCATCTGTGTATATAAATGAGCATGTTCATAATCATGAGTTTAATATTTTTTTTTTATAATTAAACAGATGAGTGTAATGTAAATATAAAATAAAATTGGCAGAGATAATAAGAAAATTTTAATTGTGTAAGTGCATTTTTTTTTAATGTTATTTAGTCTTTATTAGTTATTAATAATGTTAGAAAATTTATTATTTCAATGTTTAAGAATAGAATAAATTTTTTTTCAATGCAGAATGTTAACTGTTTGTTTAGTTTTGATATTTTCAGTGAATTTACTGTGTGATTTTTATAATAAATCTTTATTTTAATTATATAAAATGAAAAAAAAAATTATTTTAATAATATGTTTTTGTTAAAGACACTGCAAAAAATATTGAATAAAATTACTAAACATTTCCAAGTTATTAAAACTAAAGTTACTAAAAAAAATCTGAAAATGTGAGATAAATAATTATTACAAGGACATCAATTTTATAAAATAATTAGCACAGTTCAATAATTTAAAATATATTAATTTATTTTTTATCATAAGAAAAAATTAATTTATTATAACTATAAGTCTGAATTCTATTTCAATAATTTTATCTTAATGACGTCCTTGAAATAATTAATCTCTAACAGTTTTCCAATTAAATCTCAACAAAAATAATCAAAATTAAATATCAAATTAATTCAAAGAATTCCAATATAAATCGCACCAATTTTTATTTCTATTTATTTCATTTTTCTAATTCATAAAGCATAAAAAGAAAAACAAAAATATCCACGCTTTAAATCATCTAACAAACCGCCAACATAATCATGAGTGTATACCTAGTAGTCTTATAAATAAACTGCGAATTTTCAAGCATAACATTTGAATACACAAGCTCAAACACTAGATTTAAAAATGTTTATTCAAACATGCAATATTATCCCAACCGAGCAACGAAAGAGTCCAATGTACAAAATCACTCATTTGGACACATATCGTCGCCCAATGTCACTTCAGTATTAAAGTACACTCTACAAAAAAAAAAAAAAAAAAAAAACCAATAAAAATAGAAATAAAAAATAATAATTGAATAAAAATAAAAATCATTCACAAATGATTTTACAAGTTTGTTATTTAATTCAATATAAAAAATGTCCTTTCATCCCAAACACATAAAAATATTTATAATTATTAACAAATGTATTCCAATTCCCCTTTTATTAATAACAATGCCACATAAAAATGCCAAAACATTTTCAAATCCCAGCAGTAAATACAATGAAAAAAAAATATTTAAAACTCACAAAGAAAAAATTCCTTTAAGGACGTTTGTTAGTGAAACTTTTTAGTACATAAAATTTTTTTTTTTTAGTTTTGATAAGTTGAATCATGTAGCTATCTACCCTTGAAAATTCAAGACGTCTTATCGATAATTTAAGAAAGTTATTAAAAATCAAAAATCAAATTTTTAGCATAGAGTCTTATGGAGAATTAGCATTTTATGTATTTAAAATCACAAAAAGTATATTGTAAGAGTAGATACAATAATAAATAATGTTTAAAAATATTCTTTGAAATATGTAGTTTATATAACTCCACAAAAAAACAGGTGTTGACGAATGTTTAAATTAAATATTAATTATTTTAATAAAGATAATTAAAACTGTTTTGGTAAATTTTGATAAATGGAGTCAAATCAATTTTTAATGTGGATCAACTGATTTTTTTAAATAAATACCTTAAAAATAATTGTTACATATAAAAAAAATTATAAATCATTGTAAAATTATTAATATATTTTACAACTTTTTTCAAGCTTAAAATAAATTTCATAAAAAGTTTGTACTCATTTGACTCTAACGTAACTCACGAACGTCCTTAATCAAATTTCGCGCGCTCAATTCACATACATATATATTCACAAAAGAAACGATGAACCGAAACGTTTTTGTGTTTAGGAACACGAGAAAACTGGACTGTTATGCACGTGCGTTCATCATGAATTGCTCAACAACCAATACTTGTAAAAGAATTAAATTCAACAACGTATAACAATCACAAGCATTACAAATTTATCTTTATATTTTTACAATATATGTACTTGTGCTATTATTATTATTAATATTATCATCATCATTATTATTGTTATAAATGTATTTACGCGGTCAATTGACAAAGCATAATATATACACACATACATACACATCTGTATATTTATATATATATGAAAAATAACACGTTAAATAGACGATTGGCGCGTGTAAAATGTTCTCAAATTACGCGACTGATCCAATCATCGTCTTCTTTTATACACCTTTAAATGGCGTTAAATATATATTTAAATATGCAATTAATATCATTAACAATTTAAATATAATTTATTAATTAATATATATATATGTATTATTAATATATATATTTGAATATGAAAAGAAAAATTAATTGGTAATAATAATTGAGATAATAATCAAAATGAAATGTATATTTTAGATATTTGAGGTTAATAATTCGATTTGTTTTTTTGTATTTGGAGAATTTTTTAAATTTAGTGTCGATATATGTATTTATTTATAATATATATGAGTATGTATTATTAATATATATGTTTGAATATGAAAAGAAAAATTAATTAGTAATAATTGTGATAATGATGAAATTGAAATGTATATTTTAAATATTTGAGGTTAATAATTCGATTTGTTTTTTTGTATTTGGAGAATTTTTTAAATTTAGTGTCAATATATGTATTTATTTATAATATATATGAGTATGTATTAGTAATATATATAGGTTTGAATATGAAAAGAAAAATTAATTAGTAATAATTGTGATAACAATCAAATTGAAATTTTCTTTTTTAGATATTTGAGGTTAATAATTCGATTTGTTTTTTTTTTTTGTATTTTTAGGACTTTTTAAATTGAGTGTTGACTATTGGTAACTTTGTTATTACTAAAGGTAAAAAATTGTTTCAATTAGCAAAGTTTGAGTTTTTCGAATGCCCTTTAAGATGGAAAAATGAAAAAGAAAAAATATGTATATATATTTTTTTTTGTTATACCTCGTTGATTTTTTGGTTGTCTTTCAGAGTCATCTAAACCCGGCTGTTCCCATATCAGCACGTGGCCATTTCTCCCACGATTTTCACCATTATTATTAGCTTGTCCACCACTCATAATTAATTAATTTATTTATTCGTAAAATAAATTTATTTATTCCTAATTTAGTTACTCCACATGCACAAAATTAATTAAATGAAATAATAATCCAAAAAATATCACTAGAATTAAATAATTAATTTTTTTTTCTCGTTATTACGTGAACTCGTGCACTTTTTTTTATATATATGTAACGTGAACAGAATAAATTCTCGAATTTTCTAGATAAATATTTAATTTATAAATTGAGAAGAAAAAAAAAATTTTTTTAAAAAGAAATATACATGTAATTTAATATTGCATTTGATCTGTAATTTATCTTGTTTCTTTGATAATAGATAATAAATAATAAATAAATGAGAGAATGTTAAATAATATTTAAATTAAAAAAAAAAAAAAATACCGACACTAATTAACAAGCTCTTTACCTAAAAATTTAATACAACGAGTATCTTTAGTTGTGAATACAACCGACAACTGCGTAAAGACGGCGGCACAACGACGATCACAGGCATTCACACACATATACATATGTATTTATATATATATTCATGTATATAAAAGTCATATTGGTGCATAATATTGTCAATGTGTATGTGTGTGCACGCCGATAGCGATGATTACTCGTCACAACTTCTCATCACAATTACAACACATTAATATCTGTATTGCGCATGAGTGGAAATGTCGTGATGGGAAAATGTGATTGGTCCTGGGTTATTTACATTGTTGTATGTAACAATTGTATTAAATATATGTGTATATGTGATGAGGGAGGAGAGGGCATGATTTTGTGTGTAAACTAGAATTTTATTAGGTGGAATAAAATATCTCTTTGCGTTGGTCAATCTGTAAAATAAAATCTGTATAATTTCATTTTTCGTTTCTTTAAAAAGCGCCACACTGCGGCTGAATATTTAAACTTTACGCGCGTATTTTGATTTGTATTTTCAAATATATTCATTAATTGTTATGTATAAATTATGAATTATTATCGACGTTTATGAGAAATTTATATATTGTTTATTTTTATTTATTTGAAGTGTGTTTTGTATGAATATTGATGGGGTTGAGGATGAAATTATTATTATAATAATATAGAAGAGATTTAAAAAAAAAAATTTTTTTATTGATATGAAGAGTGTCCCAAAATTCACGCAAGAAAAAGCACGTTGGTAACATTTATAATCTTGCGTGAATTTTGAGACACCTTTTATGTGACTCATGATTTTTTAATAATTATTAATTATCTCGTGCGTGTATTGTATTTTTAATTTTTTTTTTCTTTTACATTGAGTCAACAGTTTTTTATTGATATATCAAAATTCAAGGTTAATGTTTATAATATATATGTATAAATAATAATAATATATAATTTTTTTTTTTTTTGAGTATTTTTATTTTGGTGTTTAATTTTTTTTTTGTAAATTTATTGAATATTCTAAATGAAAATAATATTAATAGTAATGATAAAATTGTGTTTGAGATAAGTAAAAGTTTATTTGTTAACGTGTGTCATTAGATTTATTTGTTTAATATGTACTTTTGGATTTATCAAAAAGTAAAAATTACTTAGAAATGCGTTTGTGATGAAATAGAAAATACGACGCAGTGTAAAAGTTTGATAAAAAATATTAGTCATTGTATAAATAATTTTATTATTTGATTTTATAGGTGAGATAATTTTATTTAAAGGGAATTATATAATTATAATATTAATTTTCTTTTTTGTGGGAGAAATATTATTGTGAGTAATGTAATGATAAATAAATAGATTAGTTGAAGATTAATGTCGTCGCAGACAATAAATTATAAATATTGATAACATATATTGTATGTGTTGAGACGGAAAAAATTAATTGAACAATAATTTTTATACTGAAGACAAGTGAAAATAAAAGAAAAAAATTATATAATAAATATATAAAATTGTGTGAAAAAATAAATTTAAATTTAAATTATTTAATTTTAAATTTTTGATAATTATTATATTTAATTATTATTTATTTGTTTGTTTAATTATTGGGGAGGTGGGGGAGGGGGGGGGGGGGGGGGGGTTATTGAAGGTTTATTGAATAATCTACACGTGGGAATATTTATTGGCTGGAAATGACATTTACAAAAATAAACTCATGAATTATTTTAATTCTAAATATAAAGTGAGTCAAAATGTGCCAAATTTTATTGCTCAAGTGTTATTTTTAAAATTCAAAATTGGACCCTTGTCCTTAACTTTCAGTAACATCACTTCGTTGTGATAAAAAAAATTTTTTTTTATTTGTTTTCTCGAAAAAAAAAAAAAAAAAATTTTTTTTATATGAATTTTTGTGTTTTATTTTTTTTTTTAATTATTAATTAATAAATTTATGGGAGTAATAAATAAATGTGAAGAAGTATTGATTTCAAGCTTGAATTTGAAGTTATAAAAAAAAATTCTGTCCATATAAATTAATTATAAATTTATTTATTGATTGAATAAAATGTATTTATTATTTGTAATTTTAATTATTACTAAAAAAAAATTAATTTGTGCCAAAAATTTTTTTATTTGTTCAGAAAGCTCAATAAAAATAAAATATTTCACATCAACAAATAATATTTTTTGATCTAAACTTCAAAAAAAAATAAATTTCCAACAACGTAAAATAATTAATCAAACAAAATAAAATAAATCCTAATCCCAAAAATTTATATTTCCATCTATAAATCTCACCAAGCCTCTCAAAATTCATTATAAATTCCCCAGAACCTATCCATAAATCCAATACCCCTAAATAATAAACATTATAAATTAATTTCCAACAATATCAGTCAGCAATTGTCAATGAAAATTACTGCAACTATTTAACTCTAATACAAAAATAATCTCCATAAAACAATACCCAAAATTCATTTATCTACATTTTACACACATACTCCAAACAATAATAAAATAATTTATTACCTTCAATATAAACCCCCAATGAATACTATACATAATATCCTCACAATATACATACATAATCCAAATACAAAAATAAATGAGTACAAAAAATAATACAAACTCACTTTTAAATTATTATACTTTATTATCACACGAAATAATAATAAAAATAGTAACCAGAGGTATAATTATTTATCGCAGCTGTATTGTTATACAAGGTCATAAACCAATTGTTCATATAACACATAATATATTACAATACATTAATACATACCACTGTACATAATCTGACTAAATTTTCAAAACAATATAACATAAATGTAAATATAGAAAATTATATTGGCAGTGAAAATCATGACTATTGTTTACAAATAACAATACAAATATAAATCCTTCATTCCAACATAATAATAATAATAATAATAATAATAATAATAATAATAATAATAAATAGTAAAAAAATCTAGAATGTGATTGAATGATATTTGAAATAATGATTGAAATTTGTGATATTTAAAAATTTTATTTCAGCTTTCACGATTTATTTAATATAATTATTTTTAATAATTAAACTTTATTCAGTCCACATATTTTCCATGATAAATAATATTATATCGGTCTATATAGTTATTTAAACAACATATTTATATTAATTATATAATTATTATTTTGAATTTGTGATTAATATATATTTTTGTAAATAATTGCGATCTATAAATTAATTATAATATCAATATAAGATATTAAAGTATAAAACTCAGTGGATAATAATAAAAATTAGATAAAATTATTATAATATTTTGTTTATCAATTGTCGGCAATAATAATTTCAAAACTATCAAATGTTAATAATAAATATGAAATTTTTTTTTTTTTTTTTCAGATAGTTTTCAATTATTATTAAATTGATAATAAAAATTATCAATTAAAATATAAAAAAAAATTTCTTTTCCAAAATATTATTATTATTATTACTATTAATATTTTTACTATTATAAATATTGCTACTACTATCACTATGATCACTATTATTATTACCACTTCTATTATTGCTACTATTATTATCATTACCATTATCACTATATTGTTACTACTATTGCTATTACTACTATTATTACCAACACTATATATTATTTGTTACTATTATTACTATTACTATCGTTGCTATTATACCACTACTATTGTTGCTAGTATTACCATTACTATTATCACTATCGTTACTACTATTACTATTACTATATTATTTGTTACTATTATTACTATTACTATCGTTGCTATTATTACCATTACTATTATCACTATCGTTACTACTATTACTACTGCTACTATTATTACTACTATATTATCTGTTATTATTATTACTATTACTATTAATATCGTCGCTATTATTACTACTATTACCACCATTGCTATTACTATTATTGCTATTGTTGCTTCTATTACTACTATTATCACTATAATTAGTATTGTTACTATTATTGCTATTATTACTAACGTTACTACTACTATTATTACTATTATTATTGTTCATACTCTAATTACTATTATTATTGTTTCCATTATAACTATTACTATTATCATTATCGCTATTACTATTATTACTATTACAACTATATTATTTGTTACTATCATTACTATTAATATTATTGCTTTTATTACTATTGATATTATTAATATTATTATTATTATTATTATTACTATTGTTACTACTATTATCACCATAATTAGTATTGTTACTATTATTGCTACTATTACTATTGCTATACTATTATTATTGTTCATACTATAATTACTATTATTGACATTAATATTATTATTACTGCCACTATTATTATAGTTGCTAGCATTACTATTATCGTTATTACTATTGTCATTATTATTATTATAACAATACCATGAATAATAATAATAAATACTAAAAATTTTTGCTGTTGAAATTTAGAATATATTTTAATTAAATGTATTTATCTGATTTTCTATTTTGTAAATATTTATTTGTATGATTTATTTAATTACTCCAATTATTATTCAAATGGATACAATAAAATTAGTGAATAAACAAGATAAATATTTGTAAATTAGGTCTTTGCGTGTTACTTTTGTCACATATACACATTGTGTATATAAAATGAGGATGTCGACGATTTTCTGATTATTTGATTACACATAAATTACTGGACATCTTTCAAACCCACTGAAATATGTCAAGTCTACGATTAAATAAATATATATGTATATATATCCGTGATATTCATTACAACAAGTGGCACGTTCGACCCTAATAAACATTTATATATATATGTGTTTATATAAACTGACAGTGGGTGTGAAAATTTTATGAAGAAAATATTCACATGAACCGGAAATGTGAAGGTCGCAAATTGCGACGAAACTTTAAAATTATTCTATTTTATTAATTCGTCTCTCAAATTTTTTTTTTCTTGTTTTATATATTTATTAACTTGATAATAATAGACACAAGGGGTTTGTAATATATTTAATAGTGATAAATAATATTGTTGAAGACAACGGAATAAATAATTTTATATTATTTATATCTATGTCAATTACTTTAATTATTTAAGTGGCGAAGATTAAGATAAAAATTTTTCGTTGTGATAATAATGTTAAGGGGAGAGTTGTGATAATTTTAAACAATCTGAATAAATTATTTATTCAATAAATAAATAGAGAGAGCACTATAATTAATGTCAAAAAAGATTTGATAAAAGCAATTGAAAAAATTATTGAATTCATTGTAGAAATTAATTTTGAATTTTTTTTTATTTTCAAATTCCAGGAAAATATTTTCAATAATTTACTATGTCAACCGGCATTTACTATAGTTAAAACCTTTAGTGATTTTTGTCAGAGATTAAATTTCCCTTTGAAGTTAAAAAGGAGGAAAAAAAAAGATAAATTTTGTTACTAAAATATTTGGAATTTTTTTTTCTCTCATCTTAAAACTTGGTATATAACTAAAGTGACAATTTTACGGTTGTTATCATCACCACAAAACTTTCTAACCCCGCGGCGAATGGTCATTTATTTATATTGAAAGGAATGAACAAAGTAACAATAGCAGTTCGTTCAATGGTTGTTTTCACAAAATGACTAATGCCACATAATTATATCTTTTAAAAAGGAGAAAAGTTATTTTTCTGAGAATTAATCTTCCCTCTACTGTCAATTTTTTATCGACTCAAATTTATAAATAACAAATTTCTATTTGTACATATATATGTAAAAACATTGTGGTATTTTTTATTTAAATTGCAATATAAAATAAAAATAAAAAAAGAAATATAATCAACTGTACCATTTTATAAATAATTATCAATAATTCAGTAGAAAATTATTTCTTGTATATTCAATTAATTTTCCAAACATTTTTTATTGATATAAATTCGCATTATTTAATTTAATAAAAATTTATTTAATATTGAATATTCAATATACAATAAATACACTCTAAAATTATATGAAAAAAAAAATTTATTAATATTAATATTCACTTGGCAAATAATTGCAATAAAATAAAAAAAAATCCACTTTAAATATTATTTTTCACATCAGAAAATAATTCACAAATAAAAATTCTATTTATATAATAATACAATGCATATATAAATATTAATTAATTATTCAATTTAAATACATACACGCACAAATATATATTTTTTTATTGTGGACATATCGCATTCTTCGTTTCCGAAAAAATAAACACAAAATAATTCGAAAGTATATATAATGTACGTCGAAATCTCCCATGAATTATTCAATGAATGTAACGATAGAAAAATTTTACACTTCTATACACACACATATATATATATTACATATGTATGTACTAAACAGGTGAACGAAGATTCACTTGAAATTACTCCATACACATCAGTATATAAAATACCAAAGGAATTAAATGTAAATTAATAAAAAAAAAAAAAAAGAAAAAAAAAAACAGAATGTCACAAGAAGGCCATGCAGATTCCTCGGTGAAGGTCAACATATTTCTCCGGCATAAATCCTGCACTGGAGACATTAGCAATAAACAATATACATATATATAACATCTACCATTTACATTAATTAAAAAAATATATTTATAAATATAATTAAATATATTTCTCTTAATTAAAAACACAAATAAAATTAAAAAAAGAAAAATTGACATTAAAATAAATATATTGAAACAAAAGATGAACTTTTTTTTTTGAATATTAAATTTGAATGTATATATATCACTGTATTGTTTATAATTTATTGATACCGTTAGAATTTTATAGATTACATAAAATAATTATAATATATAAATTAAATGTATATTGTTTTATTATAATGCTAAAATTAAATTTATATATTTATTTAATTTTTTTGTGTCAATTGGATTCACGTGTTTGGATTAATTTTTTTATGTATATATATAAATTATACAGTATCTGAATTGCTTATATATACAATAAATAATACTTATTGAGTGTCTCATTGCACATATATAATTGAAGGTGCGAAAATAATCGCTACTTTCCGCTGCACCCGATAAATATATATACTAATAATTATTTTAAATAGATTTTAATCAGTAGTGTGTACATATGCAATCTATATATATATTTATTTATAAAACATTGATGATTATAAACATGCGATAATATTAATATATCGATATATAAACAATACCGAGTAATTATATATGCATATATAAAATCAACTATTTAATTATTTTTTTTTATTTCATCGTTGTGTGGAATATTTTTTAATTTTCGAATTTGTGCTAAAAATTTATTGCTTTTCTATGAATAAATATTTTTATAGAATATTTATGTATGTTTAAATATGTTGTATATTATTATTACAATAATTTCCAATGTTAAAACTTTCTATTCTGACTCCGGACTTTTGTTTTAAATCCAGAAAGAAAAATTTAAATTATTTCATTAATATTATTGTTTAATTTTATTTTTTTATTTTAGTCGCGCTTTTTTCATCAATATATTTTATCGATGCGGTGATAAATTATAGCAATTTTGTTTCAGTTTTCTAAACTGTTATTTATTGTGTGTTGATAAAAAATTATAAAAAAATTTTTATGAGCAAAATGAAATAAAATTTCAAACAATATATTAATAATAATAATTATTAATTAGAGCCAGTGAAATTTTTATAAATAAAATTATTCAATGTACATACTCAATATTTATTTACAAATAAATACATATACTTATTCATATATTAAATATAGTATTAAATTTATTAAAAAATTGATAAAATAAAAATAATCTCAGTTTTTTTATTTTTATCAATTGCTTCATTTTATAATTAAATATTATTATTTATAACTATATAAAAAATCCACAGAGCTATTTAACCCTTTCATACCCTCGTGAGAATATTTATAAATGAATAATAAAATTAATATTAATTAATCTCATACTTTTCTATCACTATTAAAAATAAAAAAAATATTTTTCTAAAAAAATCCTGATGTAAATTTCTCTTCATAATTATTTTTTATATTTAATCTACAACACGACTAATATTTTAAAAGTGTCACTAACAGCCTGAGACACATGAGGTCATGTGAATCAAGCAGATAATTATAATTTATCTAATCCTGCAGTTGTCTGAACATATAAATAATAGAAATATATATCCATATAGTAAAACCTGTTTTCTGATCACCATCAAATGAATATATATTCACTGTGTGTAGTGACGTATAAGAAATAAATTTTTAAATATATATATTCATTGTAGACACCTGTTACACTTCAGGGTATAACTGGTTATGTATATAATATTATTTAATTTTTTTTTTCAATCGTTGTCGTCTGTAATCTTCCATTGAGAAATAAAATACAGTAATAGATAACATGAAATGGATTAAAATATTTTAATTCCTCAATAAATGTGCAATGTATAAAATACTAATTATACTAATAATAATAATAATACCGCAACAGGAAATAATTATAGAGCAAAAAAAATAAATAAATAAATAATTTATTTAAACATGAATTATTTTATCAATATAATACTTTATTTTTTCTTTTTAATTAATTTTATATTTTTTTTTTTTATTATGTTTATGTCATGGTTTATTGTTCTAAATGTTATTTTGTAATTTTATATAGTTTGTATACTGTATATATATGTGCTCAAGTTTATACGATAAATTGTATTGAATAATTAATTATGTGAAGAACAAAATTTAGAAGAGAAAAAAAAAATGAGATAATTATTATTCTATTTGAACTATCGTCAGTTTATTTATGTATGTGACTGTGACCTTGAATAAATATACATACATTTGTGATAGTGTGTACTGTAATTTACTTAGGATATGTACAGGCGTGTACGGAAATTGGTAAACGATTTATATATATATATATATTTATTTATTGAATAAATTTTGTTTATAGGCGACACAAAGTCGACATTAGTGAGTTTATTACCTTTAGATTTATTTTTTTTTTCTGTACTTATTTTATTTCATTACTTTGCTATTGAATCATTAATTTAACAGTACTTATAGTTTAACAAAATTAGTTTTGGAATAATTTTCCATTTACTGCAATTAATTTTGCGATGTTAATCATTATCATTAAGGCTTCTCTCTAATATTGTATAATATAAAATGAATAATTATAATATATTTTTTTTTATTTATATTGAGATATAAGATAAAAAAAACAATTTTATTTATGGATTTTAAAATTTTGTGACTTTAATTCTAGTTCGCGGAAATATAAAATTTTTTATTTATATTAAAATTCCAATGTATGATGTCGGTTTTTAACAATTAATTTTTAATTAAAATTATTTTCTCATATATACTTTTTTTTTTTATTTATTTTCCAAGGTTTCAGAGTAATTACTCAGGTATTTTTAGTCATTCCAAATACTACTATTTCTGTGGAAAACTTTATTTATAATACGACTTTAATGTTACTATTGTATTTATTTAAAAATAAATAAATTAATAAAAAAAAGTATCAATTTTTTTTTTTTTGGCAAAAAATGTGTTTAATTAATATCAAAACTATGATAAATATTTTTTTTTTACTATAGTTGGAATCAAATACGAATATATATATTTAATAAATCAAAACAGCTGTAGATCCATTGAATAAAAATTATTCGAATTATTTATTTATAATAAGAAGAAAAAAATATTGATTTGTATTATCTAATTTTTATAATTGCTGCTGTAAATATACACTTGGAAGGTTTGAAATAAAAATTAATACAGCATTAAAATCGATTTGTTGCCATGGAATAATAATTACCAAGGTCATGAGAATTTTAATGAGAAAAATTCTGTGAAGAAATGAAAATTGTAATTCATTTACAATGAGAATAAATATAAATATTATATTATAATGAGAGTATAATTATAATAATGAGTTTTCTCAGAATGAGAATTTGTTGAACAAATAAATCTAATAAATATCCTAATGATGTATTTAATTTATTTCATACACTTCCGTAACATCTGCTGCTTTGTATAATTGCAGAACATTATAACATATGGTTGATGAGTATAATAATACGTAATAATTGTTTTTTATTATCATATCAAATTATTCAATCAATATTTATAATATAACAAGACGTCATTGGTTTGTTTTAAAAGTTAACTCACTCTAAATATCTCCAGTAGATTTTTTTTTAATATTTAATCCAATATAAAAATAATTATGAGCGAAAAAAAAAATTTTTCTGGTCAAAATTCTTCAATAAAATATCATCAATGTATTTTTTTTTTTTTTTCAATACATTATATGTATTTTTAATACAACAATATTGTATTGTTTTATCATGTTGAATCAATTTTTTCCTTATAAAACTTCAGGAAAAAAAATTTATTATTTCAAATTTGAATTTACGTTCAAAAATATAAAATTTATTTATATTATTATTTTAAGATGACTGATTATCCTTGGATCAATATCGTTCATATAATTTAATTACTTTCAGATCAAAAGTGTGTAAATATATGCAATAAAACCCAAAGAAAAATATATTTATTTATCGTATGAAATAATAAAATATTAAAAAAAATTTTAAATACAATTATTTTTTAAATATTTATTTAACACGAATGTCAATCATATTCAGTGATTGAATAATTTTTTTTTGCAGTCCACATTTCATTGAGAACCAACAAATTTAAATAAATTAATAAAAAAAAAATTCAAACTGAACCGAAAGACGAAAAGTATTTTTCAATAATAATTGTATGTATACATATGCACAAATGGCAATGTAAAAAATAAAAATATACATGGATAGGTCAATGAACATCCAAGTGTATGACACACCAACAATTGTTATATATATATACACACATAAATACATGTATATAATAAAATATTGTAGCGCATGTGCGAGAGAAAGTTTCTTGTAACATCGCAAATTTGACAAAAATATAAAATAAAATTTTTTTTTGATATATAAATACAATGTAAAAATACACATACATATATAAATTTATATTATCTACTTAACAAATACGAATATATTATAAAAACGCCATTTCGAAAGTTTATTTATCTGTGCTACAATATTATTTTGTGTCAAGAGCAAATAAATAAACTTAAAATTCAAATATAAAAAAAAAAAATACATATAATAATTAATCAACCAAGATGAAAGAAAAAAAAAATAGCACGTGTGCTCTAATTCAAGAACTCTTGCGCAAAAAATATGAATAACCATAAATAAATTTTTTTTTCATATAGAAAAAAAAAAAAAATAAGAATAAAAATAAAAAATAAAATTTTTTTATTAACTCACATTTTGGTGGATTGATTTCATCTTGAAATACATGAGGAGGTTTCTTAATATCATTTTTGATTGCCATAGTTGAAACACCATTTTCCACGCCCATTTTCCAATTTATTTAATTAATTAATTAATTAATTAATTTAATTGATTATTCGTCTGTATAAAATTCCCGTTAAATTAATGGCAACAAATGAAATAAAATTGAGTACGAATAAAAGTGCGTAGAATAAATAAAATAAATACAATGTGAAATGCGAGATTAATTTTAATTTACGTAAATAAATAATATTTAAAGTATATTTATTGTAAACACTTTGATAAAGCGCCACGTGGATGAAAAATAATATATATTTAAATATGATAAATATATTTTGATGGTCACTTTAACACAACCGTGGTCACTGTGTCACTGGCAGGAAACCGACGCTGGTCGGAGAACACTTTAGTTCACTTTGTACTACCCGACACCTCTCATTACTTCAACCAATCAGAATGTACTATTTGCCTGTCTCTTCCCACTTCCGTCAACTTATATATATGTCAGTGAGTATGAAGAATTTTCCCCACCACAATTATTGTCATCACATACCTTTGAGGTGTGATTGAAATAAATTTGTAATTAAGTTCGATTTATTTATCAATTATTTTGTGATTTATATTATACTCGACAGAACATTGGATTGTTTATTGTGTATTTCAATTCATATTAACTATTACTTGGAACATTGAAAGTTTATTTAGTAATAAAAAAATTGAGACACAAAAAAAAAAAATTTATTTTATATATTTTTTTTTTTTATTTTATTTGATATTATTTATTTGTGATTTCAAATGTACTGAATAATTTTTTTATTATATATATTATTAGCAATGGTAATTAGTTAATAATGATATGAATTTTTTTTTTTTAATTTAATTATTAATTTTTGTATTTGTATTTAATTTTTTACAGATTTATTTATCAAATCTCCTGAATGAATTTATGTGTTTTATTGTCATTTCTATGAATCAATTAAGTTTTTTATTTTTATTGTAAACTATCGCGATTAACAATTACTTCACGTGTACAATAATAAAATTATATCATTGGATATCATAACTATTTTCTTGATGAAATTATTTTGTAATAATATTTAATTTTCATGGATGGAAAGTAAATTAATATTAAAATTTTTTAAAATTATAAACTTACATTTTATTTCTCCTTTGTCATGTGAATTATATTTTCATCTTCTTCATTGTTTTTTTTTCGTTTCCATTCTTTCTTATCTCCGCATTATTCTCATTTGATAAGCGAATAAATCTCACAGGAGGCAAAGCAGTTCATGCGCCAATCATTGATTGTTCACGCATGTTACATTTCATAATTTCTCGACACACACCTATTATCACAATAATAACACTGATGATGATGATGATGATGATGATGATGATGATGATATAAAATATAATAAATGACGTTGTCGAAACTGGAAAGAAAAAAAAAAAATTATGAGAAAAAAATTCAAAATGAATCAAAACAAATAAATAAATATAATCAAATAATTAAATAAATAAACATCTAACTTGATAAATAAACAAATAAATATATAGATAAATAAAATAATATGCACAGAAAATTATTAGATAAACAAAAAATATAAAAAATATAAAATTAATAATTATTACCATTTTTTTTTTTTTTTTTTTAAATGAAATGCAGATAAATTTTTACTTGAATTGAGCAATAAATAAATTTTCCTCCAGCTCATTAGTAAACTATTTGTTCTAATTGATTATGACGTCATTCATCTGATAAAAAAAAAAAAGAAAAAAAAAACTTTTTAAAAATTATTTAATACACTTATTTCAATTACAGATAAATATATATGTAATAATTTTGACTGTTGAATTTTTAATGTGATTGTCATTATCACGTGAATTTTAAATGATATAAAAAATAATAATAATAATAATTCATATCTTTAACACATTACGAATAAATCGTATAAAATATTTTTATATATTTATTAAAAAATACCTATCTTATGCTGGTGAAATAAAACTAATCGCAATTATAAACATCATCCAATCATATACGTCCATGAATATCTGCAATAAAAAAAAAAAATATATATACATATATATATAATAAAAATGAGAACAGTGTTAAAATTTATTTTCAACAATTATCCATTGTACTAACAATGAAAACATTTATTTTTTAAATATTTATTTTATCAACATTAATCCTGTGACGTAATCAAAAGATTATTATGACAAATTGTTTAAAATTTCCATCCATATGATGTATATAGTTCAATAAATAATGAATGAAAAAAAAATATTTATTCGTGAATTAAATTGAGAAAATTCAAATAAATACTTCATGAATAATAATAAAATAATTGATATATTAATAATTATAATAAATAAATAAATATATATCTTTTTTTAATATATTAATGTGGGGTTACGAAATTTATCTGAAGAAATTAGCTGACAGATTTTATTCATTTGTTTAAAACTTTATTGACTTGTGGAAAAACACAGACTGATTTGCGTGTACATTTATAAAGTTCAAGCAACTGACAATGGATGCACACAGCTATAAAAATAATTTATGTATGTGAGAAATATATCAGCTGGATTGAATGAAATTGATGAAGCCAAATGGTAATTGTAGATTATTTATTTTTTTTCAATACTTTGATGTATTATTATTACAAATTGTGGGCTATTTTCAATTTTTCTTATGAATTTCGTGACTGAAATATCAAAACTTTACTTTTATTTCATCGATATCGCGTTTGTGTAGGACTATATAATTTATTTTTTCTATATCTTTTATTATATTCTCATTGCAAAGATTTATTTGTGTTAAATTGAAAAAGAAAAATTAATATTTATGTTTTATTTTACAGTAATGTAAAAATAAAAATGAATTTATAAATGCAGATATTTGTCTCGTTGAATAATAAGTTTATTAATTATTAATATATGTAAAGTGAATTAATGAATTTACTTTTATTATTATTAATGAAAGATTATAATCAAGTGTTGATGAAATAACATGAATTATTGCATCGTGAATTGTTCTCATATTTCATAATTTAATTAATTAATAGATATATTTTATGAAAGAAAATTTATTTTTATTATAAGAAAATGAATCTACGTGTATTCTTTATTTATTATTTATTTATTTATTATTGTGAATCGTCACATTTAATTGACGATGCTATGACGAATTTTATTGTTGATGTGACTTCATCTTTATATGCGAAATCCAGTTTAACAGCATTTTTTTGCTTAGATCAAGGTGACTAATTAGTGCACGCATTTGCGATAATTCTAATTTATTCTTTTATGAAAAGAAAAAAAAAATTATAATGCTCTTTGTTTTGTTATTTTACAGATAATGCAGTTAAATTTTCAAAGCAAATGTCGCAGCATTTTTTAATACATGAAATAAAAAATATTTCTCTCACTCAAAATATCGATGAATTTTCAACAAAAATAACATCACAAAATTTCTTTGTTCTTGATCTCGATTGTCCACAATCTGCAAACATATTGTTTAAGGTATATTAATATAAATAATAATAAATAATAAATGAATAATATTTCAGAATAGAATATTGGATATCAGCTAAAATATTTTTTTATTACAACTCATTCAATACTTTCAATTTTAATAACAAAATTTTCCCAAACTTAACCTTACATTTTTCCGAATTTTATGAATCATTCAAAAATTCATTTTATTATACAATAATTTTCTTCTCCACATTTTTTTTAACGTCTTCAGATTTACTTTAAACATTATTAAATATTCCAATGCATCAAAAATTTCTGATTACACTTTGTAAAAAAATCTCCATAAAAAAATGAATAATACTCGTATAAATCTAATCAAAATGATTATGTTCATTCATCACGTTTTATATTCTTTCCATTAGTGTATCTAGAAAAAAGAAAAAATGATTAGTTTTTTCAATCCAATAATTATTAACACGTTTGAATGCTTTGAAAAATATTTGTATCTTTACCATCATATAGTGTCGTAAGAATGTTGTTGACGAGTTGATTTGGCTTCGTTGATGTTATGTACAGCTATATATTCATATATACTTTACACATACATACATAATACACATTTATCAATATGTACATATGTAAAGCCACAAGGAATCCGGATCTATTGGAAACGCCAAGAAATATTTATTACACATTTTTCATATGAAACATAACCTACAAATTTGTTATTCACAAAATTGTAGACAGAATTAAATTGTATAAAAAATAATTTGCATAACCTTTTTGTAATTATCCAAGTTGATTGAATGGATTATTTATGTATTTGTGTTATATTACAACATATATTTTGTAATATTTAATTATTACCAAGGATTTTTTTTTTTTTACAATAACCAATATGAAGTTATGAACGATAAATTTTTTTTCATGGTCACAGTCAATATCAGAAAATGTGTTTGAAGGATCATTTATATCACGATGTGACTTGATAATAAGTTCAATAGCTCTTCGAACTTCATCATGAAACAAATATACATCATTTATATATATTTTATGTTGAGATTAAAACGTTATCATATATGACGGAAGAAAGATAGAAAATTCAAAATCAACGATGTCATTATCGCCATGACAATTTGATTTTCTATTATATTAATGATAACGCGACAAAGTCATAGTCAAGGAATTTAATATCAATTTATGTTTTATGATAAACATGATAAAGAATATAAATGTATTCAGAGGGGAAAAAAAAAAAGAAATGGAATTTTTATTTTAATTATTTTTTAATTATTTCCAGGCAAATGCAAGTGAATTATTCATTGGTCCAAGCAAATGGTTAATTCTTCAGCAATTAAATAAAGAAAAAAATCTATCAGCTGACAATTTAATATTACAAGAAATCTTCAAAGAACTCCACGTGTTTCCAGACAGTGAAATAATAATTGGTCATCGAATTGAAGATAAATATTTCAAGATACGATCATTGTATCGTCCAAGTCCTTATCGAGATCTTGTCTTTGAAGATCGTGGCAGTTGGAATGACATTGATCATCTTTGTCTGAATGATGAACTACCAACATCGAGAAGACGACAAAATCTTCAGGCGACGCCATTAAAATCGTGTCTTGTGGTAAAAAATAATTGATTAATTATAGATAAAAATGAATTAAAATCAGTAATTGAAAAAATACCAAAGTTTGGGGAATCCATGAAAAATTATATTTATAATTATCAAGATTTCTTTATAGAATCAGCAATTATATCGAGAGAATTGCCCAAAGTATTTTGTATTATTATGAAATTTTTTCAACAATTTAGATGACAGATTCAGATACGTTAAATCATTTGACTGATTACAAAGATAAATTGGTTGACGCAGTAACAAAAGCTAATTATGTTTGGCTTCAACTTATTGCTGAACGAATGAATGTTACGTAAATATTAATTTATAATTATATAGCTATTATTGTATAATTAAAATTAAAAATATTTAATAGAATTAAGATGAAATAAATATATTTGTTTTTAGGGTTAACTTTACTTTGCGAAATACCTGGGGATATCGTGATAAAAATGGAACTTGGAGTGGAATGATTGGATTATTGGATCGTGGTGAAATTGATATTGGTGGAACAGCAACATTTCCTACTAAAGATAGAATTGGAGTTGTGGATTATGTTCAATTATATTCACCAGTTGGGTTTGTATATTTAAATAGATGAAAAAAAAAAATAAATATTTTAAATTTTCCTTATTTTATCATTAATTAATTTTGATTTTTTAGATCTAGATTTTTATTTCGACGACCATCGCTATCGTACACCAGCAATCTTTTTATCCTTCCATTTGATCGAACTGTTTGGATAGCAATTGGTGTATTATTAATTCTTGTTTTTGGAAATTTATATATTTCACTTAAATGCGAATGGAATAAAATTAAATTAAATCAATTAAAACGTAATTTGCCTGGAGAATTGGAAGAAAATCCATCTTTAAGTGATAATTTTATTATCCTTATTGGTGCAGTGTTGCAGCAAGGTAAAATTTAGAATTTAATTGAATAAAAAAAAATTTTTTTTTTCTCTACATTTCAATTTTTTATAATTAATGAAATTATTTAATTATTTTTATTATGATTGTAAATCAATCAGTCGATAACTGTTGGAAATATTTGTAGAAATAGTCTGTGATTAAAATTTAAATTTAAATAGAAAAAAATTCGAAATTATATTTTTTTATAATTTTTTTTCAATTGAATTATTTTTATCTTCGATTTTATTTGTACAGGATTTAACTATGAACCTTACACAATTTCATCTCGAATTGTAATATTTGTAATGTTAATTGCGGCATTGAGTCTCTACGCATCTTTCACAGCAAATATTGTTGCATTACTTCAATCAACATCATCATCAATTAATACAATGCAAGATCTTATGGACAGTGGATTAAATTTTGGCATTCAAGATATTGTTTATAATCGTTATTATTTTGGATCATTTAAAGATCCAGTGAGAAATGAATTTTATAAACATTTTGTTGAAAATAAAACTTCTGTATGGACATCGTTAACAGAAGGAGTTGAACAATTACACAAAGGATTATATGCTTTTCATGTTGATACTTCATGTGGTTATGAATTAATACAACAAACATTTGAGGAGAATGAAAAATGTGGATTACACGCAATTGATTATTTGAAAGTACTTGAGCCAATGTTAATTATTAAACGTAATTCACCATATCGTGAAATTTTTCGTGTTACGTATGTATTTATAAAATATTTATAAAATATAATGATTGTTATTGTTATATTAAATATAGAGAAAGAGAGAGAGAGAGGAAATTTAATTTTTAGCGCTCAATGGATTAAAGAAACTGGATTGCGAGATCGTTTAATTCCAAAATTATTTACTGAAAAACCAATTTGTACTAGTCATTCAAGTTTTATAAGTGTTGGAACAACTGAATCTTATGCTGCATTTCTTGTTATTGGTTATGGAATGGCAATAAGTTTTGGAATATTTTTTCTTGAAATAATATGGAATAAAAAGTAAAGAATTATTCAAATCAAATGAATAATATTATTTTTTAACCTCAAACAAAATTTGAATTTTAATATTGAAGATTTTGTTTTTATTATATTAAGGACGTTCGTGAGCTACGTTATAGAGTCAAATGAGTACTATCTTTTTATAAAATTTATTCGAAGCTTGAAAAAAGTTGTAAAATATATTAATAATTTTACAATGATTTATAATTTTTTTAATATGTGCCAATTATTTTTAAGGTATTTATTTTAAAAAATCAGTTGATCCACATTAAAAATTGATTTGACTCCATTTATCAAAATTTACCAAAACAGTTTTAATTATCTTTATTAAAATAATTAATATTTAATTTAAACATTCGTCAACACCTGTTTTTTTGTGGAGTTATATAAACTACATATTTCAAAGGATATTTTTAAACGTTATTTATTATTGTATCTACTCTTACAATATACTTTTTGTGATTTTAAATACATAAAATGCTGATTCTCCATAAGACTCTATGCTAATAATTTGATTTTTGATTTATAATAACTTTCTTAAATTATCGATAAGGCGTCTTGAATTTTCAAGGGTAGATAGCTACATGATTCAACTTATCAAAACTAAAAAAAAATTTTTTTTTATGTACTCAAAAGTTTCACTAACGAACATCCTTAAATATAATAGAAATATATCCACATAAAAAATAAAAATAAAATTCTAGACTGTTGTAAGATTCGTTATTGTGTGATGAAAAAAAAAAAACTTCTATTAATAAATTATTTTTCAAGATTCCAGAATCGTGAAAATAATGATGAAGTGGACAATAATTTAACGCCACAACAAGAATCAGAATCAATGGAATAATTTAATTTGCAATTGTCCATTTTATGACTAGAAAAATTTTTAAGGCCATTGAAGTTATTTTTCAATTGTGGAAACTCTAAATAATAGAATATATATGTATATAGTTGTGTACATGTAAGTAATTAAATATCTTGTATGTATAAATTATATTCAAAGCTATTTTGGCGCTGGAAGAAAATGTTGATAATAATTTTTTGTAAAATCAATCATGAGATCTAACGTACATTCAGGTAAATCTTCACTGGGCATTGCAGGATTACCAGAAAATCGAGTAAAAGAAGGAACAATTGTTTCTGGTGGTATAACAGCACCGTCTTCAATGTAGCAGCAATCTTTTAAAATACATCGTCTACCCTAGAAGAAAAAATTGGCGGAATTTCTTTAATAACAATTGGATAAATAATTTAACTGTATAATTGATAATACAATAATACATACAATAACGGCATTTTTTCCTATGTAAACGTAAGAACCAACAACTGCTGCATTAACAACCGCACGTTCACCAACAAAAACATGATCACCCATTTGTAATGGAAAAAAAGCAACACTGAAATAATAAATACAAATTAATATATCAAAATTAATCTTATTATTATATCCATCAATTTCCTGATGATAATTATGAGATAAATAATATGTTATGAATAAAAAAAGAATTTTTTATAATGAATTTAATAAATAATTTCTTGCTAAGAAAAACTTTGAAAAAATATATATTGTAATGTAAATAAATTTTTTCCAACTTTATTTTTTCATTGGATTAAATTTAATTAACTGTTTTATATTTCATTTCATTATAAATGTCTTACCCTTTGCTAAATTTTTTAAATGGTGGTCTTATAACAACATTTTTACTGATAATGCAATAACGACCAATTCTCACATTAGCTAAATCGCCACGAATTATTGCATCAGATTGAACAATAACTTTACCATGTAAAACAATATTTTGCGATCCACATAAGACCGTTTGTCTGCTTACTTTATTACCCGATGCCTGAAATAAATAAATAATTGGATAAATAACAATTAATAAATAGTCGTGTAGGTTATGTTGGTATAAAGTCAAAGCAAATAATTATTACAAAAGAAAAAAAATACATAATAATCTCACAGTTTCAATGTATTCTGTTTTGTTGTAATAAACATCTTGAGGCTCCATATTATTCAATTAATAATTAATAATAACGCACATATGTATTATATATAAGTAAACAATTTGTCATCAGTTATTTCGATACTATAAAAGTACGTGTATAACCTAAAAACGAGTAAAATACACTCATTTCCTTATTTTTTACAATAATAATAATAATAATAATATTTCTCATGCTATCAGGTGCTGCCATCTAATTTATTCGTCATACGCATGCGCGTTGATAGCATGGAAAAATTTGAATTTTATATTGCAAAATTGATATCTGTCTTTTATTTTAAACAAAATTTTTATTGTTAAGGTTCATGAAAAACATTGAACCCGGATTATAAATTTAATAATCATACAATAATGCTATATTATTCATGTAATTTTAATTATAAAGATAATATTATAATCGATTTATACAATGGAATAATGTAATGGTCGTTGATATAAATAGAAATTGATTTGAAATGTTTTTAAATTTTATCGTCATGCCAACGAAATCCAGTTCGTTTGTAATAAAGAGGTAGTTTGAAGATTAATATTGGACATTAGTTTTATGGTTATACAGTACAAGTAGAAATTTTCTTATAGCAAACGTATTATAACCTCCAAATTCTTGGGAATTTTGTTTCATGAATTTTAACGTACAATTTTGAATAATGTCACTGTTTCGTACAAAAGAATGGTGGAGAACAGAATGTGGCCATGGAGAAACATTCGATGGACAAAGTTTGTTAGTTATTCCACTATTTGGTGATGATAAAAAGGATATTATTATTGTATCAAGCCACAGTGGATATTTACGAATATATTCACCATCATCACAGTGGAATGATGAAATTAATAATTCAACAGGATATAAAATAACTGATTTAATTATTGAAACTCAAATTGCTGATTGTATAATTGATATTAAATCAGGAAAATTTATGTCGTGAGTAAATAAATATTATCTCAAATTTCTTCATTTCTAATTAATTAATTAATTAATTATTATTATTATTATTATTATATATTTGTGGATTGAATAATTATGAAATATTTTTTAATATTCAATCAATAATTAATTAATTATTCTCATAATTTTGTTTCTTTTTTTAGCATTCTGATACAGAACATATTATAAATATTGTTAATTTATTTATTACAAGTATTTTATTCATTTCAATTTTTATTTGATGATGAGGCGACAATTAACCTAAAAAAAAAATGAGTGGAATTAAAAAATACAAAAATTGAATATTTTAACAAAAGGTTGAGTCAATTTAATGAACAAATGAACACACTGAAACGCCAATTATTTTATTTATTATTAAATTAATAGAATTAGAAAATCAAGAATTATAAGAAAAATTGATTGCAAATTAATCTTGAAGTATAATTGACGATAGGTAAATGTAAATTATCACTAGAGATGGATTTAATTTGAAAGCAACTCTCATTTTATATCAAACTATTTCATCAGTTTCAATTTGTCACAAATGATACAGAGTTGTATCCACAACAAGAATAAATAAATAAAATAACCAGATAAAATTTTAATATCGTCAATTTTTTATTATATAATTATGCTATAATTTTCCGTGTCATTAACGATCTCATTAGTTGGATATTAAGTAATAGTTTGAATATACATGAAAAAAAAATGAATAGAAATAAAAATTTATCTGAATGATTAATTCATTTTCTACGAATAATTAATATAATATAATTATTTTTGCTATTACAGGGGCTCTCAGGATCAACAATTGGCAGTATTGACACCTAGCAAACTCATTGTGTATAAAATTATTCTCAGTACAGGCACAATTGACTACGGTTAGTTGAATTTATATCATCAATTTCATCATTTCTCTTATAATTAAAAAAATTCTATCAATCGTTATTAATTTTTCTTTTGAATTTCAAATGAATTATTTCGATTGATAAATCAACACAATAATATATTCTTTTAGTACTTAATTAAACTTTATAATTTTTTTTTAGCATTTAACAAATTAATTAAATATTATTATATATTACTAGTTGACCGGGCAAACGCTGTTTTGCCATATAAATTATTTCTAGTGAATATTTCGGTAGTTAAATTATTACTATATACAAATATAAAAAAGGAATTATTACAGTACTAATATCACTATTGAAAAATGGGGGTTGGTGAGTAGAAGGGTGAAAATTAGGGGTTATATGTATTTTTAATGTCAAATCATAAAAAAACAAATTAAAAAAATTTTGTTCAAAAAATGAAAAAAAATATTTTGAAGTGTTCTCAAACCTACTGAATATACACAAAAAATTTCATGAAAATCGGTCAAGCTGTTTCGGATGAGTTTGATAACAAACACTGTGATACGAGAATTCAATGTATAAAAAAAAAGATTATTCAAATATTTAATTAATAATTTGCCTTGAAATTTTCTTTACCGTGAACTTTATCGTATTTTTTATACTCATTATTTTTTTTATTTTCACGTTATTCTGTCTCGCACATCATTCAAGACATCAAGTGGAAATCTCGTTAAAAAAGAACCGCAAGATTTTTAATGCTTGACGCATTTCATTCGCGATCAATTCAACGGCATCATCATCTTGACGGTAACATCTCGTGTGTTTCATAATAAATTGTATATACACATCAGGAAGCAAATTAAACTTGTATATAAGCCCGCAAGTTTCACACTGTTGCCAGTTTTATGGCTCGTTAGATCGACATGTGCTCACAGTACTGTATATTTATTGCTTTTAAGTATATATTTATTTATAATACAGGTGTAGAATATTATTATTTTTATCCATATTGATCTTATATTACAAGAGATATTAATTAATATTAGAGAAACATATAGAGTCTTTTTTTATTTTTTGATGTGTCGTTATAGGTGAATAGGATTTCGTTTTAATTTTGTATTTATATATTTTTGATTCGTCAGGAATTCTTTTGATTATATCCAAGAAGAGAAGTAGTCACTTCTTGACGTGTGAGTAATAAAAAAATTTATTTTTCATTCGTTTACGAAACGAACACACGACACAACTACTGCTTTTGGCTTTGGAATTTGTTTTGATGGATCTTTTAATTGGTTGAACGGGATTTGTTCTTCATCGAATAATGATCTGCAGCATCTGTCAAGTAAATAAATGATTTAGATATTATTTATCAATATAAATGTTTGTGATAAATTGATTGTATAGAAATTTTTTATGTAATAATCGAGTTAATTAATTTTCAATTTATGGATTTTTTAATTTAAATGTATTTTTATGATTTAGAGAAATTATTTTTTGCTTTTATGAAGTGAATGAAGCATGACAGGTTGATGTAGAATGATAAAATAGCTAGATTTTATATCGTTTATTAAATAAAATTGTGTATTTAGATAAATATAAATTGAGTATGAATTATTTTTTAATGTTAAAAATGTTTGTTTCATAATTTATATACGTTAATATTTGTACGCATATCAAAAGTGGTATAAACGAAAAAGAGGAATTTAATATTCAATTCTTTTTTATTTTATTTTTTTTTTTTTACCGCTGAGGTATTTAGCTACCGGTTATGAATATAATTCCGATATCTCGAGAGTTTGAAAGATGAAAATGAGGATAGAGGATGAAGATAACGAGTCGATGAGACACACAGAGACATTTGATATATGTATAATCGTGCCATCCAATTTCAATTAAGACTTTGGCTCGAGCATACGTTCATTATGTATATACATATGATATTTTGCAATTTTGTAAATTTCATCATCAGTTTTATTATGTCACACTTTCAATGACAGCAAGTGACTGAAATTGACAGAAGAAGGGGAAGAATAATATTTGTGAAACGAATATAAATAAGTTAAAATACTCGAATTTAGCACTGGTAGAAAATGGCGTCGAAAATTGAATATATAATTTCTTAATTTAAAAAATATTGCATGCTATTGATGATGATAGATTTGTTTTCGTAGATATATTTATTGATATATTTGTAGTGTCCTATAAATGTTGATTCTTATTTAGAAATGATTAATTTTATGTTTTTTTTACCCGATTGAACAAGTGCACGCATCGATCGTGAACGGTGCGTGCCCCTAGTGAGCTATTGGATCCAAGAGGATTCAAAAAAGGATCCAAGGATCCAAAAAAGGATCCAAGGATCCAAAAAAGGATCCAAGGATCCAAGAAAGGATCCAAGGATCCAAAAAAGGATCCAAGGATCCAAAAAAGGATCCAAGAAAGGATCCAAGGATCCAAAAAAGGATCCAAGGATCCAAGAAAGGATCCAAGGATCCAAAAAAGGATCCAAGGATGCAAAAAAGGATCCAAGAATACACAAAACCGCCACTACCACTACCGCCACTACCACTACCACCACCACTACCACTACCACTGCTACCACCACTACCACTAACACTACTACCACTCACACTACTACAAACCAATCTACTACCGACCGATCTTGAGATCCTGTTTAAAAGCACAAAATGCATCAAGTGCACAGGTCATATAGACAAAATGAATATGGATAAAGTGGTAAAGAAGCCACAAAAAGTTAATACAGAAATAGAGGAAAATGCACTGCATGTAAAATTAAATTCATTTTTAGCATTAATTTCCTTATTTTGTTCGATTTGTTGCAGGCGATCGTTGTTCGATTGATGTAGTTTATGAGCATCAATTGCCACGATTTCCAGCATCACTGGTAACCGGTCCATTTGGAGGTGTAAAAGGACGTGATTTTTTTTGCATTCAATGTCTGGATGGAACGTTAATATTTTATGAACAAGAATCACACACATTTAATCAGTCATTCAAAGATCGTTTATTACCAGAACGACTCACTTATGTGGCGAAAAATGATGTTTTTGTCACTATCAATCCTGGATGGATAATTGAATGTTATAGGTATATATGTAAACAATATATCTTCCATATATATAAAATTTTCGTATCACAGTGATTGTAACCAAACTTCTCCGAAACGGCTCCACCGATTTTTATGAATTTTTTTTATGTATATTTGGTAAGCCTGAGAATAGGTCGTCAACTATTTTTCATACCCCTAAGTGATAAGGGTGACCCACCCCAAAAAAATTTTTTTTTATTTTTTGTACAAAATTTTTTATTTTCATTTCTTAATGACTCAGCATTAAAAATACATATAACCCTCAATTTCCACCCTCCTATCATCAACTCCCATGCTTAAATAGCGATATTAGTACTGTAATAATCCTATTTTTTTTTTTTATAACTATCAAATATTTTTATATTTTTTTTATAATAATTTTTACATGTATAGTTATAATTTAACTACCAAAATATTCACTAGAAATAATTTATATGGCAAAATAATGTTTGCCGGATCAGCTATAGTTTTATTTATAAAACGATTCATAAAATTCATGAGAATATAATTTTTCCGAAGATAAAATAAAAGTAATTAAACAAAAAATAAATAACTACTGGCGCCTACGTGAAGATCTTGAAGTCATGACGTCTAAATATTACATACACACATACATATTTACACATAAATAATTGACTACATCTTCATGGCTTTCTAATTGGGTCACTTCATCATCTAATACATAACAGTGAATGCAAAATATGCAAAAGTCTCAAGATCATGAGAACTTACTGAACGAAGTCTTTTGTATTCATACAGTTTAAATTGAAATTGGATCACATCAAAAACACACACATCATCTTCATTCATTATCCCCACAAAAAATTATCATAATAAATAAAAAGATCATTCCAAATTAAACGCAAAATTTCTTATATCATCAAAATTTTATTTCTTGCATAAATTTCAAAATAACTTTTACATATCTACTTTATAGTACATATTGTTTTTCAAAAAGTCTTCTGTCAAGAGCCTCTTCATACACTTGACGTCTACACACGTTTACGATAGTAAAAAAAAAAAAAATTAGAAAACAAAAAATGAATAATAAATAAATAAATAAAAAACAAATATCAAAATTAAAATATAAAATACCAAGAGATAGAAACTTAGTTGCGGCTATATGTATATTAAGCATAAATAATTTATGCCGAACGCACTTAGAGACCGTTTGAAATAGTCGAGAGTTGTAGGTATATATATATATTATATACATATGCATATAGATATAGATATATATTATTTCAATGAATAATGTATGTAACAAGGTATGTATAACCATATACGAGTGCGGCGACGATGACGACGCTCGACAGAGCGAGAAGTATGCATGAGAGAACTCGTGATGTTGCTGTCTGGAATTGTGAAATTTCATTGGAGTCAAAGTAGTTATCATTCCAAGTGTTCCATGAATCGTTTTCCCATCAATCGTCCTTGTCTATTTATTTATTTCATTTTATTTTATCATTCTTTCTTTTTGTTTTATTTAACTTCCACTTGTACCATCAATTTTTCTTTATAAATATTTATTTTCATTCATATATATTGATAATTTATTTATTTATTTATTTATTTGTCTTTTATAATTCTTTCTTTTGCTGATTTAATTGACCTTCATTTGAACTATCAATTTATTTTATTCATATTGGAGAATTTATTAATTAATATAATTTTTCGCCTTATTTATGTTTGGATAGGTATCAGAAAATGGCGGAATTTGGACGAGTACTTGTTGAAAATACTCGTGATATAAAGTCAAATGACAGATGGCTTGAACCCGATTGGAGTTATAATGTTGGTGAAGCTGTCCTCGCTATTCAACCTGTTACATTGAGCAGTTTCGAGGTCGGAATTGTTGTGCTTGGCGAGAGAAATCTGTATTGCTTCCGTGATAATTGTACAAGTATTAAATATACAAAGAAACTTGATTATAATCCATTGTGCTGTCACGCTTATGTCATCGGTAAACAAACATTTTTAATAATGTATACGTTAGACACTCTCTGGTGTGCCATTTTAAGGCAACTTTTTTTTTTTTTTTTTTCATCAAGAAACAGACTCTTAATTTTGATATTTAGAAGGGACTTATTGTAATTTTCGTTTTTCCATTTAAGTAACATGGGATTTTTTTTATTTTTTTTATTTTTATAGCTCGGAATTTGTGCAACTTAGAGATGAGCTCGTAACATATTCTTGTAGGGAATCGAACGCTCTACAAAAAAGGTCTCTTACACTTTTTTCATAGAGACAGCCATTCTAAAGATATTCAAACCCAAAGTTCCAAATGTATGAAATTTTGACTTTTTTTGTTATTAAATCGATACTAATCACTTTATTATTGTAATAAAAAAACACTTCAATAATTGTAGTTACATTGCTTAATTTTGTTTAGACAGCATAATTTCTATTGCTTTGAAATAATAATAAAATTCATTTAACATAAGTTATAAATAATTTTTTTTATAGTAAATAAAATAAAGAAAAAAAAAATATCTGACACGTGAGTATTTTTTTTTTTTAGCTTTACAAAAATATTAGCACACTAAAACCAGTTTTCCGATTAAAAATAATTTTTAAGACAATAATAAAGTGATTAGTATCGATTTAATAACAAAAAAGTCAAAATTTTATACATTCGAAACTTTGGGTCTAAATATCTTCAAAATGGCTGTCTCTATGAAAAAAGTGTAAGACACCTTTTTTATAGAGCGTTCGATTCCCTATAAGAATACACCATGAGATAATCTCTATGATCCACAAATGCCAAGCTACAAAAATCCAAAGAAAAAAAATTCCCATGCATCCTCTAAATATTAAAAAAAAAAATTGCCTAAAAATGGCACACCCTAATACACATACATATCAAATTAATAATAACATTAATGATAAATATAGATGATAATAATAGTAGAAATAATTATAATAATAACATATTGATCATTATTTCAATAAATATTCCTTGAATTAATTCTTCATTTTTATTTCAACTTGTTAATTTACTTCTTTATATTTATTCATTTATTTATTTATTTATTTAATTATTCGTTTAATTATTTCACAGAACCAGACGGCAAACTGATGGTTCTTGTTGTCGCAGACACGGACACCCTGCTGGTTTACGAAGGCACAACGCTCAAGTGGTCCGCGCAATTGCCTTTCACACCTGTCGCCGTTACGAGAGCGAACTTCCAGGTAAATCGAGCAGTATATAAATATACATACATGCATATGTTAAGTCCACATGTTATGGTTAATGCATCTCAGTTTTTATATTATTCTCAATTGAAATTTTTATTTTTATATTTCATGATATATATTTATTCATTTATTTATTTTTTTTATTATTTATTTATGGGGTTAATTGCACGATAGGATGAAGATAAAGTTTTAGTGACACTTTATATGTTTAATATTAAATTTAAAATTTATGTTATGGCTTTCTTGATTATATATTATCATTTTAAAAGTGACCTTTTAACTATAAATATAATAATCTTTGTCCCATGTTTTGTCGTTATGCAAATAGGAATTTCTATCAAATACGAGAATCATTCATTGCACTGAATTTTTATCAATTAAATAACTCATTCATACATGAGATATTATAAACATATATATATATTATATATGTTGATATAAAAAATATTTTTAATTTTATAAAGTATAATGAATGACAAAATTATCATTGAACGAATAAAAAAAAAATTAAATCAACAAAATTCGTTACATCAAGTCAAATTTATATTTATTTTAAAATAATTTATTTATTTCAATTTTTAATTTTAATTTTCATACAAAAAATTTATTTCAGACAACAATAATTCATTCAAAAACAAATAATTATTCATATATCTGATGCGCGGCAAATTGTTTATATTCCATCCAATGGTTTCATTTGTGTAAGAGAAAGAAATTGAATTAAAAAAAAATAAAGAAGAAAAATTCTTGAACGATGACTGTTAGGATCGATCATAAAAGGACACGCCGATGAGTATCACAAAGAGCTGACATATATATATGCGAGCGTGCAGCAGTAAAAGAACAACAGAAGTAATAAAAGATAATAAAACAAACAATGAAATAGAAGGATCGTTATAAATGTTTTGTAGAGAGCTGAAGAGAGAAAGATAATGAATCGTTCGAAACAAAATATATAATTCGAAAGCGAAACGCAATATCTCAGTTGATGGGATATATATATATGTATGGTGAAGTGGTCGAGTGGCCAAAAAAAAAAAAAAGACCTCAGAGAATTAAACCCGCACATTTCTATATATAAAAATATATATAGAACCGATATCCGACCCCATTGCTGATAAGCTAATGGCTCGTTCGAATTTTTTGTTGTGTCGAATTTGTCGTCGTTGCGGTGGTGATGTTGGATGACACAATATAGAATGAGGCAGAGAGAGAGAGAGAGGGGGGGGGGGGGAGAAATAAAAGAAGAAAAAATAAATATATATAAAGAGTGTTCCAAAATTCATGCAAGATTTCAAGTGTTGCCAATGTATTAATTCTTGCGTGAATTTTGGGACATTATAAAGTAAAGTGAAAGAAAGAGAATTAGGTATCGTATTTATTAAAATTATTACCCATTCCTTTTAGCGTCATTTTCTAATGTCTCGTGGGAATAAAAGATTTTGTTGAAATATACATGTATGGATTAGGGTGCTTTGTTTGAGGGGACTATATTTTTTTTTTCTTGCGGGATGGACGGAATATTATTCTAAACATTCGAAAAAAAAATTTCCAGTAAAGATGAGCTCTTAATTTTAATATTAAGTACTTCCTAAATTTATTTGAAATTTTACTATTTAATTTGTATGTAAGGTTCAACTTTTTTTTTTATTTATGCATAGCTTCGCGGGATTTTATGCTATTTGATTGGTTTTTAGCTGGAATTGTACGGAAATGTATAGTCTTTAATAGTGTCTATCACTAAATTATGTTTTGTGAACTGCACTATTGATAAAAAATGTTAAAGACGATTTTTGCTCGAATTTCATAGTTTTTTTGATTTTTCTGGAAAACTATCAGCTTTATAGCAAAAGTTGATGAGACCTTTTTTGTAGTAAATTGAATTTTCTACAAAATAGTCTTCTGAACAAAAATTGTAGAATTAATAGTTTTCGAGAAAAATCCAATCAAAATAATATGCAATTCATAGAGGACCAAATCAAGATATAAATAGTTCAAATTTTCTTACGTTTAATTGGATTTTTCTTGAAAATTATTCAATTTACAGCAAAAGTATATACGACCTTTTTTGTAGGAAATTAAATTTTCTACAAAATAGTCTCCTGAACAAAAACCGTAGAGTTGATAGTTTTTGAGAAAAATCCGATTAAAATAATATCATGTAATTTATAGAGGACCAATTCAAGGTATAAATAGTTCAAATTTTCATATGTTTAATTGGATTTATCTCAAAAACTATCGATTTCACGGTTTTTTTCGAGAAGACTAATTTGTAGAAAATTTAATTTCCTACAAAAAAGCTCTCGTATGAGTTTGCTGTAAAGTTGATAGTTTTCGAGAAAAATCAAATTAAATTAATATCATGCAACCAATTCAAGGTATCAATGATTCAAATTTCCATATATTTAATTGGATTTTTCTCGAAAACTATCAATCCTACAATTTTTATTGTGAGAACTATTTTATAGAAAATTCAATTTCCTACAAAAAAGGTTTCAAATACTTTTGCTGTAACTTTAATATTTTTCGAGAAAAATCGAAAAAACTAAAACTATTATAGTAATAGGCATTTTAAAAATTATATATTCCTGTACAATTTCTGCTGAAAACTAACTAAATACCATGAAATGCTGCGAAGCTATGCATAAATAAAAAAAAATTGAGATTTCGGGAGTACTTAATATTAAAATTAAGAACTCATCTTTGTTGGGAATTTTTTTTTGAATGTTTAGAGTAATATTTCGTCTATCCCGCGAGAAAAAAAAAAGTCCCCTCAAACGAAGCACCCTAATATACATACATACACATTTATTTGATATTTAATTAAAATTTTATGATTTATTATTACTCAATTAAATGTAGATTAATTTCGTTTGTGATATCGTATTTAATTTATTTTTTTATTTTTTCATTTCTTGAGTGTTAATGTTTTATTTTTTATTTTATTTTATTAAGCATTTAGAAGGGGTCGTTGTGATTTTGTCGGATGAGGGACGATTGGAGGCGTGTTACCTTGGCGCCGAGCCGTCTCTCTTCATTGCCCCCCCAATGCACAGACGTGGATTCGACTATCAAGCAGCTGAGCAGGAGCTTATTGAATTGAGAAAGAGTGCAAAAAATACTGCGAAATCAGGTGAAGTTGATGAATTCATTTAAAAAAAATTAAACTATAATTTTATTGATAAAAAGAAAATGTTTAATTGTTCTTTTAATCATTACTGCATTATATATATTTCCTTATATTTTTTAATTTTATATTTTCAATATATTATTAAATATATAAAGTTTGATAAAACTATTTGAACAGTTGAAAAAAAAAAAAATAGTAAAAAATTCAGAAAAATAATAAAAATACATTTTAAATTATTGATTTTTTAAGGTGATCATTTGTCAAATGCGACATTAGAATCTGAATTACTCATCAATGTAAATATTCCAAATATTCTTGAACAATCGTCGCCATCATCGTTAATTACAACAAATAATGACGACAAATATCCGGAATCAATATGTAAAATCAATATTGAACTCTCCTCATACACATCTTTACACGATGTACAAATCATTTTAGATATTATGAAACCACTACATGTGATTGAATATTACTATTCATTTTCAAACTTACGTAAGTTGTCATAATATTAATAATTCATAAACCAATCATGAAAATATCTCTGAATAACAAAAATGTTTTTTTATTTTAATATTAAAAATACAATTTGATTCAGGTGATCGACAAACAATTCAGCCAATGATTTATATTAATGATGATTTACCATTGTTATCATCAGAATTACGAGTGACTGCAACTTATGAAACTGACAATGGCGATTTACGTATTGTACAAAAATTTATTCAACTTCCTCTAAGGATAATTTTACGTGCTTGTCCGCCTGAAAATACAACGTCGTTTTCAGCGACAATAAAGTGTCTGGATTCACTCATAAATTTTAATCAACTCTTTCCCGGTAAGTACTAAATTAATCATTAAAAATAATATAAAATTAACAATCAAAAAATATTTTTGTGCGTATAATTTATTTGAATTTATATTAATGAGTATTCAATAATCAACAATGTAATTTGAATTGTGAAAATTTAATAGAATATCTTGACATTAATTGGGTGAATAAATCAGAACACGAAGATTGGCTGATAAATGGGCGGATGAATAAGTTTGTATACATAATTTTTGTTTTTTGTTTTATTTTTTAAAGTTATATACCATGTGTATGTGTATCTCAATCGATTATTGCCTTTCGTCGGTTTACTTAAATGCTTATTTTATGTCGATATAAATCAAAAGGTTCGTGGATTCATATCTTGTAAAATAAAAAAAACGTAATTTTCGGACTATACTGTGAACGATCAATTGTGGCCGCAACTCGGACTTTTATGATGGTCAGCAGGCAGGAATTTATTATCTCTATCAAGACTATAACTGATTATTTTTTGTTTCCTTTTCGTTATATTTATTTCCCTATTTTTTTTTTTTTTTTTTTTTTTCTAACATTTAATCAACGAAATTAACTCGAATTTCCGCTTCAATAAAATAATGGCACATTTAAATCTTGACAAATTCCTGCACTCGTGCTTGGGTGAGATAAATAAATGAATAAATAAATAAATAAATAAATAAATAAAACTATATATATAAAATTCTTGTGTCACAGTGTTTGTAACCAAACTCCTCTGACCGATTTTTATGAAATTTTTTGTGTATATTCAGTAGGTCTGAGAATAGATTGTGAACTATTTTTTACACCCCTGAGTGATAAGGGTGGCCCACCCCAAAAATTTATTTTTTATTTTTTGGACAAAATTTTTTATTTTTTTTTATGATTTGGCATTAAAAATACATATAACCCTCAAATTTCACCGTTCTACCACCAACCCCCATTTTTTAATAGCGATATTAGCATTGTAATAATTCCTTTTTTTTTTTTTCAACTACCAAATATTTTTTTATTTTTTTTATAATAATTTATATAACTATATAGTAATAATTTAACTACCAAAATATTCACTAGAAATAATTTATATGGCTAAACAACGTTTGCCAGGTCAGCTAGTAAATAAATAAATAAATGATGAAACTAATCGAAGAAATAAAAAAAAAATAGATTTAAAATTGAAACTATTTTTGATTTTTTGTCTTCTTTTTTTTCTTGTTGATTTAAACTAGAATTTATTCCCGATACATCGCAACGTCAGTTGTCAAATGCACTTGGTCTGTGTTATATACATTCTGGCCACGTGGTAACTATTGTAGCGGGGACAAACACCAATCGTTATCGAGTACAATCAAATGATGCTTTGTCGATGACCCTGATAATCCAGCAGTTGGTTGGACGACTTAATGGTCGATTGCCCGGAAGAATTGTCACATCCATTAGTCAGAATCACTTGCAACTAATTCACTCACATATTGAGGCTCATTTTGCTATACGAGAACGAATTAAAGAAATATCGGTTGGTAATTGGGCCCATTTTATTTGTTCAATTTATTTTTCATTTATCTTATTATATCAATTTAATATTTATTATTAATTTGACCCAGATATTTACTTGTATATAATTATTGTTTGTTTAGAATGAGATTGAATTAATGACGGCACAATTGAGGAATGTTGAAAAAAAATTATTACGTAGTGTAAGAGAAACAAATGTACGCTCGTTGGCGTCAACTGGTCTACCATTTATTTTGGATTCAACATATGAATTGTTGACGTCACAATTGGATCAACTTCAAGCGGCACAAGTGGTAATATTTATGTGTAATTGACAATATAAATTAGTTAAGTAGGTAATTGAATTTACGTTGATAAAAATTTAATTCTTAAATTTATTTCAATGAATGCATGATAAATAGTTCTATTAAGAAATTAAGTTTAAACATAAGATAAAAGAGTAAAAAATAATATTATACAATTTTTTTACAGAGAAATACATCCAATTTTTGTTTTATTTATTTTTAAAAATAGTTATTTGAGTGTTAAGGCTGTGAAGTTGATCTTTTTTAGCCGAATGAGAAATTTGTCGTCGAGGCCAAGCAAATTTCGGGTGAGGCTTAAAAAGATCACACGGCCCATGGTGCACACATAATTTTTTAGGCGAGTGTCTCAAAATATGATGTTTCAGGGATCAATAGTCCCTGAAATGACAGAAACAAATCTTGTAAATAAGCTAGCAATGCATAAATTGTGTAGTAACTCATAAAATGTGTAGCAACGCAACTTTTTCTTTTGCTTTATTGGTAAATAAAAGAAAAGGTTGCGTTGCTATACAGTTTATTAACAAACTTTGTTTCTGTCAGTATTGTAGCATTTAAAATAAAGCGGAAATATAAACGATCAAGTATAAAATTAAAAAAGCAAAATAAGTGACAGTGATAGTGACAATCCTACCGAAATTTATGAAGCCGCCAATGCAGCGACGTTAAATTTACTACCAGAAAAATCTCGAGAAATTTATATAAAACAGTATGAGAGTTTTATAAAATAATGCAACATACATAATGTTAAAAATTTTGAAAGAAGAAGTATTTCTATCATTTTTTCTAGAAAAATCCAAAAGATTTGAAACTACTTTTGCAGTGTCACTAGCCTAAATTTTGTTTTATAAATAAATGCGGCCAAAAAACTACCTTTTCAGGGACTTTATAGAGCCCGTGAAACATCATGTTTCGAGACAATTGTCTAAAAAATATTTATTCTTCATGAATTTTATATACAATATTTGTGAAAGATTGTTTTTTATTGATAAAACGCACGTGCGTGAGCTTCGGGCAATCGCGTGTAGACATCATAAGAGAAAATAAAATAATATATTATTATAGTTCATATATTTTATTATTATTATTATTATTATTATTATACATATACATGCGCGATATTAAAATACAACTCGTTGTTGATGACATTTCTCACAATGGCCCGGGGGGTTTTTATTTTTAATTCTAATGATTACAGGAACGTGATCGTGCTGGTCATGGATTGGAGTGTGCCGTGAAGTTGGTGCTCGTATTACTTCGTCCAAACGTTCAAGATGACGATAAGTACGCAATTCTCGAGTCAGCAATCGGATTCGTGCCGCTGCCTCGCGACGATGTTGTATGTAACTAATACATATGTATATATACATATCAAAGCATTTATATTGTATAATGTTAAAGTTATTATTGTTGTATACATGTTTTGTATATTTGTATAGAGAATATTGTGCTTTATGATTACAAACGTCACGCATTTAATTTAATTTTATTTTTTGCATTTAATATTTTATCGCACCAAAGACTTTTTTTTTTATTTTCTTATTGTTTCACCTTCACATTTATTCTCACAATTTTCTTTATTATTTAATGCAGGGCTTTGAAACGATAATTCTATTCACAATGTGAAATAAAAAGTAACGGCTATAAATTTTGTTTTATTTAAATTTTATTTAAATAAATTATGAATTTATTTTTCAGTTTTTTTTTTTTTCATGAATTAATTTTGATTCTGTTTCAATTTTTGAATTTCAAATTTTGTATGTTATATTATTTTTATTATTTGTTATAGGATTGGGAAGAAATTGCAGATTTATCATTGGCAACATTAATGCGTATAACATCGAAGAAAATATCAGGAGAAAATTTGTTATCAACTGCGCGTCAATTGACATTAAATAAATTTCAAACTTCACGTGATATAATGAAATTAAAAAAACGTATTGCTCATGCAATCGAACGTTTCAACAAGTCATCAAACTCTGTTCAAGAAGATGAAATTGATAATTGAACATATAGAAAATAATATTTATCACCTGTAACACGACAAGGTCTTTTCATCATCACTGCCAACACATTTCAATATAAATAAATACATAAATAAATTCTACGCTAGCGTGAAGTATTGAGAAAATGACTAGAATGAATGTGCAACTAGAAATCCGAAGCGACAAAGCAAAACAAAGAAATGAAAAGGCAAAAAAAAAAAAAATAAATAAATAAAATGCAGCATCAAAAAGACCGTCGTGCAATCACTCGTGGCCCTGCCATTCGATTCGCAGATTTTACGAGCAATAGAATGCGTATGGTGTTTGTTCATATATGTTCACTTATCTTTCTTTAACATTGCGCGCCTCTATATTCCCTTTCGATTCGCAGAGTCGTTGAAGAAAATAAAACGGCAACGATAAATCTTGGGACAACAAACGGGCACACACGTGCGCATTACTTGAAGAATCTACACTGCAGAAGGTGTGATATTTATATATGTATAAATAAATAGAAAGAAAAATAAGAGAATGAAGAAGAGATTCGTGTGTTTTATCGGTAAAAATCTTGGGGATGTTCAATTACCGATAGATTCTGAAGAAAGCATCTGGATAATGATCAATGTGGTAAGCGCGAGAATTGTTTTTTTTTATTTTTTTTTTTATTTAATCGCCTCTCTCTTTCTTCGGTTTATTCGTCGACGTTGACTTATAACCTTTACAATTATTTATATATCTATCTACATAATGAAAACATCGTTGTGATAAATAGAAATTATTTTATCGTAATTATCTTCTTCAATGTAAATTCATTGCGTGAAGATGATGGAAAATTACTATTTATATAAATTTGTTTATAATATCACTGTGAATTTGAGTACCAGAATTTTTGAGATTACATATTGATTCAGAATTAAGGTTTAGCTGGGAAAAAATTGTGAGTTTAATAGTTTGAATGATTTTGATGAGAGAATTTATTTATGTGTGGATGATATAAAAGTTAATTTTGGTATTGATGATTTTATGTGAATATTAGAGTGTGCTATTATTAGGTAAGGTTTTTTTTTTATAGAAAAATCGGGCTGAAAAGTTTACTGGACGGTGAAAAAAGAAGCCTGTTTAAGGACGTTCGTTAGTGAAACTTTTTAGTACATAAAAAAAATTTTTTTTTTAGTTTTGATAAGTTGAATCATGTAGCTATCTACCCTTGAAAATTCAAGACGCCTTATCGATAATTTGAGAAAGTTATTAAAGATCAAAAATCAAATTTTTAGCATAGAGCCTTATGGAGAATTAGCATTTTATGTATTTAAAATCACAAAAAGTATATTGTAAAAGTAGATACAATAATAAATAATGTTTAAAAATATTCTTTGAAATATGTAGTTTATATAACTCCACAAAAAAACAGGTGTTGACGAATGTTTAAATTAAATATTAATTATTTTAATAAAGATAATTAAAACTGTTTTGGTAAATTTTGATAAATGGAGTCAAATCAATTTTTAATGTGGATCAACTGATTTTTTAAAATAAATACCTCAAAAATAATTGGCACATATTAAAAAAATTATAAATCATTGTAAAATTATTAATATATTTTACAGCTTTTTTCAAGCCTCGAATAAATTTTATAAAAAGTTAGTACTCATTTGACTCTAGCGTAGCTCATCGTAGGAGCTCTTAATTTTAATATTTAGAGGTGGCTTCGTAATTTTTATTTTTCCATTTAAATAACATGGGAATTTTATTTTTTTTTATTTTTATAGCTCGGCATTTGCGCAACTTAAAGATGAGCTCGTAACATATTCTTGTAGGAAATTGAACGTTCTACAAAAAAGGTCAATTTCAACCCGATTTTTTGATGAAAAAAAAAAATTGCCTCAAAATGGCACACCCTAATGTATATTTATAATTATATTCAAAATCGATCGTGATATATTTATTTTTGCAATCGATCTGTTTCATAGTGAGTGTAAATAGTGAAAAAAAAAAAAAAAGTTACAGTAAACCGTTCGAAATTGATGGTTGAAAGCGCCAAGTCGGCGCCGTGATCACGTGCAGAGTGAGGAAATGAATGAGTGTATATATGTGAGCATGTATATACATATTTATACATGTATGTACTAATATATGTAGGCATATGTATGTTTTTGCACTCAGCAGCAATACGTAGCAAAAAAAAAAAATGTACAGAATATTCATGATGAAAATTATTTAATATTATTTGAATATTTATGTTGAAATTTTTCTCGGCGAATTTTTCCAGTCTACTGGAGAATAAATAATTTTTTTTTTTAGTTCAATAATGAATTAATAAACAAAAAATCAACCCGAGAAAAAAAAAACATTGGTGAAATGAAAATATTTACGCACAAAAATTGAATAAAAAAAATATCAAATACAAATTAATATTTTTATACTAAATATTATTTTTCACAAAGATTAATTCTCCAATATTTAATTTTCTCCTAATGCTAATTTGAAGCTAATTAATGGATTGAAAATATCTCAAGTCTTGCACTCAGGTCAAAAAAAAATATTAAATTCTTATCTAAATATTAAAGAAAAAAAAATTCATATACAACCTGAAAAACAAAAATAATATTCTCAATTCACCATTGATATTTTTCCCTCATAAATACGAACATTAAATATCTGTATTTCAATCATAATTCTGCCCACAGTCCAGTAATAATCACAGTAAAATTGCCATAATTACCGTAATAATACAATCCAACACAAATAAATAAAAAAAAAAAAAAATAATAGTCACAAGAAATAATAGTATAACTGCAATTGACAAGAGAACTCGTGATATCGATCTGCGTAAACTGTGCAAGATTAGCAGCCGATATTTATCTTTATTATTTCCAATGTTCATTTTTCTTTATCTTTATTTATTCATTTTTATTTTATTTTTTTTTTTTCCTCTCTTTAGAGCCCGCGGACGCGCCGGCGCCGTCTACTATTCTCCATGGCGGAGAGTGACGGGAATAATTGGCGAATAAAAAGAAGTATATACAAACGCGCGCGAGTGCAAAGAGAAGTTTATATAGAATGGTTGGAAGCAAAACGCGATACCGATCTCTCCTCATGGCGTTACAAACTGAACGCACGCGTGTGCTCTCGGGCAACGGAAGAAGGCGGAGGAGTTTGTTGGGTAAGTGAGAGCAACAAAGATGCAATGATAAATAGATAGATAGAGGAAAAATACGTTGACTAGGCGCATATAATCCGGCGCCGGGAATAATGAGTGGACACGCCCGATCGTCGACATGTTCGCATGAGAAAGAGTCTCCAGATATATAGTGCTCGTGTGCGCGCGGTGTATGGCAAGCACTGTCTGATGGTAAATCGCATGCAAAAGATATAGACTTGATGGCGTTTATGGTGTGTGTATGATGTAGGGGGGGCATGGTGCGAAAGAAAAATAAAATAGAGGAGCCATGATGAGTGCTATACGCCAAGGCATCATCGCACTATCTCGTGCGGCATCCGGAAAAAGTCAGGAGGGTTGTATGAATGTATATTATATTGTATGTGAAAGAGGTCAGGGTCCGGTGTATGGAGGCATTTATATATTTTTTAAATTTATACAGACATTAAATTTATTGAATACGAGAATAGTGGCATGAAAGAGTCATTATCAATAATCCGGCCAAAAAAAAAAAGAAGGACTTGAATCGAGTCGTTGAGACTTGATTCAATTAGTCTAAAATTGACTTGTGTTAAGACTATTGATATTCTTACAAATAATAAAAATCTTGGACTTGATACAAGCGGAAAATTGAGTTGATGAAAGAATAACATCTCAAGTCTACAAATGCCTTGATCCAAGTCTACCAAATGTCGTGATCCAAGTCTAAATATGACTTAATTCAAGTCTTAAAATGTCTTAGTTTAGATTTGAAATTTTCTCACTGTGAAATTATTCATTCGGACAATACTTCAAGTCAATATTAAAATTAAATTATATTCCAGTTTTATTGTTCAATTATTAAATCAATTAAACAAATTAAATGGGAAAATTTCAAAAATTTTTAATCAAGCTTAAAAAAGTCTTCGATCAACTTGAATGACGACTAAAAACGACTCGAATCAAGATTAAAAAATGACTTGAATGAAGACTAGAAAGAACGATTTGAATCACGACTAAAAAAACGACTTGAATCAAGATTAGAAAAAACTTGATTCAATTTTGTTTTCGACTTACCCTTTTTCACGAATGATTTAACTCAAGACATGTGTAATGTCTTGAGTCAAGCATATTTCAGACTTGTATCAAGACTATTTGCAAAGACTATCAAGACTATCTACAAACATTTGACAGTTTATCAAAAATAAACGGCGTCGATACGACATATTGAAGATTTCGACGTCAAAAGGTAAGTAAGACCCGGCAAACATTGTTTTGCCATATAAATTATTTCTAGTGAATATTTTGGTAGTTAAATTATTACTGTATATTAGACTGGTCCAAAAAAATCGACTATTTTTTTTTTTTTTTCAAATTTTGAACTGAAATACCTTCGGGGAGGTGTAAAAAGATGCCTGATGAAACTGGAGCTCTTAATATTAATACTAAGAGGTGGCGCATCGTAAATTTCCATTTTCCATTTAAATAACATAGAAAATCTTTTTTTTTTTCTCATCAGAATTTTGTAGCTTATGAACCAATAGACGGATTCAAATGATCAATACATATTTTTATCGGAAATTGAACGCTCTACAAAAAAGTATTCTTATCATTTTTCTATAAATCCACTTTTTCGAAAATTATTCAGGGTTAAAGTCAAATTACTAGGAAATTTAACATTTTTTTTCTCATTTCTGGCACAACTTTGAAGGTTATCACTGAATGTTATGAAATACTTCTTAAAAATTTCATAATTCATAATTTCCGCTGAAGAATGACGTCATCTAACAATTTTTGAATAGTAAAGGCCATTATTTGAAAAAATTAACAAAAATTTTCTTTAGTTTTGAATTTTTTTGAATAAAAAATTTAGTTTAAAAATTCCGATAATTATAAAATATATAATTATATACATATTAAGAATATTTTATTGCGTTTAGTAATTTTTGGATTATTATTTAAAGATTATTAGAGGTAGTTTTAAAAAATTTTGTGGTTGTGATTAAAGAATTAAAATTTATTTAGACAATGAAGAAGAAAATTATTAAAATTTAAATATTTGATAAAAAAAAAATTTAAAGCACAATTATTCAGCTACTGAAGCTAATTAAAATTTAAATATATAAATTATTGTAATTACATTCAATATATGCTCTGTATAATTAGAAAAAAAAAAATATATATTCAAAGACAAGACATAATTTCACGTGAATAATTTTCATTTATTTATTTATTTTGTAATTGCGATTACTGTTAAATAAAAAAAAAAACACGCGATGCAATATTGATTGTCGCGCAAAATCATTAAAGAATAAATGATGAAAACAGAAACAAGAGTCAAACAAAAAAAAAAAAAAAAAAAAAACGTCACACACATAAATAAATAAACGAGTTCTAAATAATTGACTTCCGGCATTTCAATTGATTCCGCGCGTCGATAATGATTGAGAATAGAACTCACAAGATTATAATGAGTGACATAATTACCGAGTACTTGCATTTATTTCTTTCATACATACATATACATTAACACATAAGTGTATAATTTTCCTATACATAAAACTATAAAAATAATTTATTTCTCGATTTACAATAAAACCGTTTCTATTTTACATGAAAAAAATTATTAATCTCATAAAAAATAAAAATCCATTACATATTCACTTTCATAAATCAATAAAAAATTTATAATATCAAAAAATAAACAGAAAAAATTGAATATTAATTATTTATATACATGATATAAATAAATACGTGCAATATTTATAAAATAAATCAAGAAAATGTGAAAAGACAAAGCACAAAAGATAAAAAAAAAAAAAAGAAAAATAAAAAAATCTCAACTAAAAATTCACTCTATTATTTAAATTAAAAATATCTTTTACAATAATTGTTTATTAACATCACAACCAACTAGACTTCTTCCTTGTTGTATAATTTTTTATTAACAATAATTCCAAGAATAAAACCCAACGGAATATTCTATTCGTAATTTCCTGTAAAACAATTTTTAAAATCTCTAAATTTGTATTGAAATTAAATCATTTTTATTTCCATTGATACAAAAAAAAAAAATAAAATGAATACACACAATCTACAATAACGATTGAATATACAATATAAATAAATAAATAGACGTGGATGATCGCGCGGTATCTTTTCTCAAAGCAGTATAAATAATTGTAAAATGCGCACAACTTGAATTCCATTTGACCAACTTGATTGGACACACGCTCCTTCGTTCATCGTTATTATTGCGTGTACAATGTATGTGCGCAAGTAAGTGCAGCACACGTTTCACACACAGTTTGCGGTTTATGTCAATGTCGATGTTGGAATACGTAGAATTTATAAACGAAGAAAGAAAGAGAGAGAGAGACTACACGATTGCACAGTTGGCATTTGCACATTGTTCCCGGAAGCCTGTAATGCAGAAAGAGAAAGAACTATTATACATATATCCTTTGGTGAATATAATGTGCAGTGGCTTCCGCTTGGTGTGCGCACGTCATTCTTTATATATATTTATGTGTGTGTGTGTGTGTGTGTGTGTACATGAAAGAAAGGGAATTTAATAGCCACTGAAGAGGTAGATAAGAAATTTATTTTTTTATTTTTAACAAAAAGATAAAAGAAGAATGAAAGAGCAAATGCGCTGGGTTCTATGTAACAGAGGATTGATCATATTCCCATTCCGTGTATTTCTTAAAGCCCGCACCTGCACGCGTTCTTTCTCTTCATCGTTTCCTTCTTCTTCTTCTTCTTCTTCATTCAAGTTTTCTTCTTTGCTCGCGTTCTCCGCGACTGGATTCCAACCACAGCAGGGGGTGCAGATGACCTTTTTTTATTTTTCCTTTGTTCTTCCGTTGCATTTTAAAATAAAAAAGATAAATAATTAAATAATAAACACCGATGAATTCATTAGAATGTTTGTAAATATTATTTTAATTTTTAAAATAATTATTAATATAAATATTAAAAAAAAAAGTTTTGGTATATATATTTAAATAATATTTTATTTTATCAAATTATCAAATGAATGATAAATTTTATTTTTCATTGACGAAAATGTGACAATTTATTTCATGATGATTTTATTATTGTGAAATAAAATTAATTAATATTATGAGAGCTAATTAGCTATTTAAATAATTGATAAGAAAATATTTATTCTTGTCATATATTTATGATTTGACATGGTATAATGTATGACGTTGAATTAATAGAGATAAAAAGTCACAAGGAAGCTCTCGACATTGTACAAAACAACGCATTTATCCATTGCAAACCGGAAGTAAATATATATAAAAATGATTGTGGTTTTTATTTTCTCTATTTTTAATTTTTTTCATCAGTAAATAAATACATATATAATTTATCACAATTGACAAAAATATATTTCTCTGAATTTTCATTGCCATCTAATTTCATGATAAACAATTGTTCACAAAAAACGAATCACACTTTGAATGATTCACACTAATTTTTTTCTGTTGTATTTATTTTTTTTTTTTTCTAATTTTTATGTACATTTATATGTATGTATATATGTAAACTAAACATGAACTTGGTGAGGCGAGTGTGTATACAGTATACACTGAGTCATATTATTAAATGCCACGTACATAATATATTAATAACCGAGAATGTAATATATGATGAGGAAAAAATAAATGCGTTGAATATATATATTGTCGGATTGAAAATTATTATTTTGCCTATAGTGACCATCTAGCTTTGTGGCGCCTCATTAATTTATTATGTAATCTCATGATGAGAGAGTATGCCACTGTGTATAATTTTATTTATTTATATTTATGGATGAGGAATTGAACGTGGTAGAAAATAGAAATATGTATATTTTTTTTTATCTGCGGGATATTTTTATTATTTTATTTATATATAACTTTCTCGAGTGGATTTGATAAAAATTGTTGCTATTTAATTTTTTATTTAGATTTGTAAATTATTTTTATATATAGGAAATAGTTAATTGAATTAATTTTATAATTGTGCTGATATTTTTTATTTATTTGAGACTGATTTAAAAATTATCCAAATGCGATAATTCATTGTTTTTTTTTTTTTTATTATTTATTATTATTTATATTTATTTAGCAAAATGCAACATGGTTTGAAAATTTACAAAGGAAAGAGAACAGATAAATTTATATAGGGTAAATACCCCAATAGATGGACACCTCCCAATAGATGGACAAATATTATTTACAAAAGCAATTACATTAATTTTAAGAACAAAAATGTTCGGTAATTTTTTTTTTTTACAACTACATATAGTTTTGAGTGCGAAAAATATTTTTTTTCAACTTTTTATTCAAAGTAATGATTAAAAAAAAAATTTTAATTTGACATCTCGCAATTTTGCTTCGAGAGCGCCACCACTAGTAAACATGTGTCCATCTACTGGGGTTTTGGTCTTTTTCTTAAATTTTTGTTTTTTGTTAATTATTACAAAGTTTTATGAAGTTTTGCTTTTTTTTTTCTAGTTAATTATATATTTTTACATAAGTATAATTCACTCTATCACAACTTCTCTGTATATTACTATAATCTTTTGCTAGAAGAACACGAGAGTTTTCTTAACCGTCCATCTATTGGGGTATTTACCCTAAGTAATAAATTATAATTTAAAATTTTTAATTGGGACAATACATAATTTTTAAGTAATTTTTTGAAATAATATTAACTAATTTGAAAAATTTCCAATCAACAATTTTCATTAAATCTATAAAAAATCCTCAGTGTGAAATGGAAAATTAGGAAATCAAATTAGTTATTCCCTCATCAAAATTAAATAATTAAAAAATATTTACGAACTAAAACTAGTAAAAAAAAAATTTCTTTTTCCCCACTAAAATAAAATACAAATATAAATGACTCATGAAAATTTATAAACAAAAAATATTGTAAATAGAGTGTGAGCTTCTAGTCGGCTTTTTCATTTGTTCTGATATTTTTAATTCATTCGAGACTGGCTAAAAAATTATCCAAATGCGATGATTAATTTTTCAAAATAATACTAACTCATTCAAAAAAATTCCTAATCAACAATTTTCCTTCAATTGATAAAAACTCAATATAAAATTGATAATCACGAAACCAAATTAACTATTCCCTCATCAAAATTAAATAATTAAAAAATATTTACGAACTAAAACTAGTAAAAAAAAAATTTCTTTTTCCCCACTAAAATAAAATACAAATATAAATGACTCATGAAAATTTATAAACAAAAAAATATTGTGAATAGAGTGTGGGCTTCTGGTCGGTTTTTTCAATCTATCAGACGTGTAATTAGGACGAATGAGGTGGACTAGGTCAACGAAGACAGACCATCAGCTCGTAAGACGTCAAACGTCATTCTTTTACATTTCATACATACACACATACATATTTGTAGGTATATATATGAACTTATAAATACTAAACAACGTTTTCTCTATACCGTTTAGCTATATCCCAATCCTTGAGGGCATTCAGAAGATCCGCAAATTCATTCTGGCTTCGCCCTTACCATAATTGATGGGCTCCTGGGCCTCCCAAGAACAACGAGGCACCAATTACCGTCGGCTCTTCTCTCTTTGGATATAACCAAACGTCTCCACTCTTCCACCATCTTAAATGCACACACAGACCGATTGCCTCCTGCGCGCACAGTCGCATCCATGTTATCCCCTGTTGGAGAATTTCATTTCTGACCCTCAAAACACGTCCCACGTTTTTTTTTTTTTTTTTTTCTTTCTTTTATTTATTTATTTATTTATTTTTTTTCATTCAAAAAAAATATAAATGCTGATGGTTGATTGAAGAAAAAAATATACATATAAATAAATAAACATAAATATAAAAAAGTAATTGTAATGTCGCAAAATTATTTCACAACTTTTAACATTTTATTTATTTTGCTTTTATATTTGGATTATTTTTTTTTTTTATTTTTCTCATTCGAATTTTTATTAGTTTGTTATTTATTTTCTTACTGGTGGTTCATACGTATCACCAGGTGGTCTTCAATATGACAAACGAAGACAAGAAATTTTTTCATTGAATTTCATTATTAAAATTAATAGAAAAGTAACGAAAAAAAAAAAAAAAAATAATAATTTATTACTATTAATTTCGTATGAATTATTTTATGTTAATATTTATTTATTGAATTAATCGATAGAGAGTGTGGGATTTTAAGTGAATAAGCTCTTTCTTCATCATGTCAAAAGGTCAAAAAATCCCATAGGCTTTTTATATATAAATATTATTTTTTTTTTGTGTATTTTGTAGATATTTATTTCTGTTGGTTTTTCGTTGAGCTTTTTTTTACAATTTTTTTCATTTTTTATTATTGTTCATTCTTTTATATACAACCATCCTTTTTACCTTTTGTTCTTGGAACGAAGAAGATTCGCCTGGGTCGGTAACCACAGCCTCCTGTGGTGGTCCTCTTCGCAGGTGGTCCTTTTTTTATTTTTTTTTTTTAAAAAAAAAATTTTTTTTTTTCATATTTGTCGTCGGTCTTTTTCTTCATCTTCTTTATCTTATTTTTCTTCTCCATCTTTCCACTCTCGCTCTATTGCAAATAGGTGCAGGACCCATGAGTGGAAGAAGACATTTCGTTTCTCAAAACGATCAGGAAATTATTGTCTCTCAATTTCTTATCCATTTTTCGTTTGAAATATTGCCCGGTCTACAAATAGTTATCGTAATGAAAATTGTGCGTGACGATGACGTATTTATATACATATATATATATATATATATATATATATATTAAAGTGTCTGTGTGAGAGCAGAACAATATAAAAAAAAATGTTTCCATCCACTTAATTGCAGAGCTTGTTAGCAGCAGTTTGAAGATAGATAAAAATTTTTCTTTCTGTGAAAATAATTTTTGGGCTGTTTATATTTTTTTTTTTTCTACTTCATATTTTTTCATTGCCATATTTTTCAGTATTATATATATTTATATTCTGGCGGCATTTACTGTTGATCCCACCACAGGTGGTCTGCTCCTTTTCCTTCTCATACACACAAGTCTAAATGTTGATGGAACACGAAAAGATATTTTTGCCTTGATGAGTGTGGCCTCACTTATACTTTGGATGATGATGCTCTCATCTTCCAAATACAAATTTTATACATGTGTATATGTATATATAAGTGCTGCAGGTTGTGTTGTAGAAGACATTTGAGAAAAATCTCTGATGGAAATATATTTGAGAGGGAGATAAGTTAAATTGTGTCCTGAGATATTGTACAGACCTGACAAACTGTTGCAAATGTTTTGATTCGGAGAATAAAAAAACTTTGAGGGCGTCTTGAATATTATGATCAAAGATTTATTTGTATGCTTGTCTGTGCTATTGGGATTTTATTGTATATACAATTTTATATTGTTTAAATGTTATTTAACTTGGGGGAATTGAGGGAAAAATTGTGTAGTATTTAATTTCGTGATTTAATAATTTAAAATTTGAAAAAATGAAAATTATAATTGAAGATTTATTTGTTTGTTTGTTTGTGTTATTGGGATTTTATTGTATATACAATTTTATATTGTTTAAATGTTATTTAACTTGGGGGAATTGAGGGAAAAATTGTGTAGTATTTAATTTCGTGATTTAATAATTTAAAATTTGAAAAAATGAAAATTATAATTGAAGATTTATTTGTTTGTTTGTTTGTGTTATTGGGATTTTATTGTATATACAATTTTATATTGTTTAAATGTTATTTAACATTGGGGAATTGAGGGAAAAATTGTGTAGTATTTAATTTCATGATTAAATAATTTAAAATTGCAAAAAAATATAAAAGTTGGAATTTTTTATTTTTTTTTTTTGTTTTTTGTTTATTCGTTTTGTCTGAATAACAAATCATATTTTATGAATGTATAATAACTGTAATCAATTATTATATAGTCCCAAAATGATCAAAGTATTTTGGAAATTAATAGTTTTTATGAAGATAGAAAAAAATTTTTTTTTAGACAAAAGTTTTTGGAGATAAAAAAATTTATTAGATGCTAATATTGATTTAAATTTTGTATTAACCTTGAATAGTATGTAATATAGTACTTTATCTTTTTTAAAAGGTCTCGATGTCAGTTATATAGGAATATCTAATCGAAAATTTGGGATTTGTATTTAAAATATTTTAAGGCTGTCCTTGGTGAGACTTTTCAAGATTATTTCAAAGTCATATTATAATTCATAGAGAGCAACAGAGAGCTGTATATATAAAAGAAAAAAAAAACGTATTTTATATCTAAATATTTGGGATAAAAGTTACCACGTGTGTTGAAACAACAATATTATTTTCTATGATATAAATATAAATTTGGGTGGTAAAAAATATTATTTGAAAAAGAATTTATGTTGAACTTCGTGAAAGGAATTAATGTTTTATATTATTCACTTTAAATCTATCCAAAAAATTTTCAAATTGATCAATATGTGTCATAATTAAGATAATTAATATTCAAATTTATATTTATTTTATGATAAAAAAAAAAAAATATTTTTCAAATTTTTCCTCAATTTTAATAGTTTTTTTGAAGTCATATCTTCATATAATAATTTATTTTGATTGAACTAATCTCAAATCAATCAACATTATAATTTTATTAAATATTACTAATTAATAATAAAAAAAAAAAATTTTTTTTTATTCCTCAAATTAATTTTCTCAGTGAAAAATTTTTTTAAAGTCACATCTTCTCAAAATAATCCATTTTAATTCAACCAATCTCAAATCAATCACCATGACTAATTTTATTTATCATAACTAATTATTATTACACAAAAAAAAAATTTTTTTTATTTCTCAAATTAATTTTCCCAGCGAATAACATTTTTTAAAAATACTATTCGAATTATTTCAAAGTCAAATTATCATAAAAATAAATAGATTTATCCACTTTTCAAAATTTTTTCCACAATTAATTACTAAATTAATAATAATTATGACATTAAAAAATTATCCATAATAATTTCAACATCTCAGAATTTTTTGACGAATAAAATTTATCAAAACAAAAGCATTTTTAATACCATTAATTTAAAAAATCAATTTACAAATGAAAAAAAAATTATTTATCCATATTAAAATATATATTTCATGAATAACTATTGTGGAATAATTTATAAACACAGTGAAAGGGAGAATTTCATTGGGATATCCATTAAACGCGGTCCTATTTCAAAGTATCAAGCAATTTTTATTAATAATTGACATACACATCGCACGCGGATAAATAATTGGCATAATAACTGATCATTTATATTTTATATTCACTATTACTATTACTACCTATACATATGTATAATGTATGTATATATATACTCAGAGCAATATGACGGTGACGGTGTGTACAATCTGACCTGTAATAACAATCTCTTTTATCCTGATTCCATATCACGTTGTCGTCCGTGAGCGCCGTTTTATCCGCGTCAAGATCCTATTTCTTATCTAACTAACGCGATCGTAAACAAAACTATAATATTCTGGTTTTTTATAATAGTATAAAATGAATATTCATATTATAGACGAGCGTAAAAGATATATCAGAACTAAGAATATGATTGAAATTTAAATGAATTTGTGGAAATAATTATTTTCGATATTATTATTTTTGTTGTTGTGGTTATATTTGATATTTGATTATTAATCATTCAAATGGGATATTTTATGATGATTCCCGATTTTAGGGAATTTATTGTTGCTGATATTAATTAATATTTATTGAGATAAAATATTTTTTGTGCGAATTTTCAATTTATTTGCTCGAATTATTTAATAATTATTTTTTTCTGTTGTGATTATTTAATATCAAATGATTTATCATTTGAATGGGGTATTTCATGATGATTCCCGATTTTTGGGAATTTATTATTATTGATATTAGTTATTATCTATTGAGAAAAAATATTTTTTGTGAGAATTTTCAATTTATTTGCTCGAATTATTTAATAATTATTTTTTTCTGTTGTGATTATTTGATATTTGATGATTTATCATTGAACTGGAATATTTTATAATGATTCCCGATTTTTGGAAATTTATTGTTATTGATATTAATTATTATTTATTGAGAAAAAATATTTCATTGCGGGAATTTTCAATTCATTTACTTAAATGATTTAATAATTATTTTTTCCTATTGTAAATTTTCGATAATTAATCATTAATCATCTGATAGGATATTTTATAATAATTCCCGATTCTTGGGAATTTCTTATGACTGATACTAATTATTATTCATTACAAAAAAATTTTTTTTTGTGGGAATCTTCAATTCATTTACTCAAATTATTAAATAATTATTTTCTTCTATTGTAATTATTCGATAATTAATCATTAATCATCTGATGGGATATTTTATAATAATTCCCGATTCTTAGGAATTTCTTATTACTGATTTCAATCATTATTTATTAAGAAAAAATATTTTCGGTGGGAATTTTTAAGTCATCTACTCCGAATATTAAATAATTATTTTTTTTAGTTGTAATTATTTGATATTCAGCAATAAATTATTCATTTAAATGGGATATTTTATAATAATTCCCGAAAATTGGGAATTTATTGTAACTGATATTAATTATTATTTATTGAGAAAAAATATTTTTTGTGGGAATTTCCAATTTATTTGCTCGAATTATTTAATAATTATTTTTTTCTATTGTGATTATTTAATATCAAATGATTTATCATCTAAATGGGGTATTTTATGATAATTCCTGATTTTCGGGAATTTATTATTACTGATATTAATTATTATTTATTGAGAAAAAATATTTTTTGTGGAAATTTTCAATTTATTTGCTCAAATTATTTAATAATCATTTTTTTCTGTTGTGATTATTTAATATCAAATGATTCATCATTTAAATCGAATATTTTATGATAATTCCCGAATTTTGGGAATATTCATTATTCCATAAAAAAAATCTTTCCAAAAATCTACTGCAATTTCATTTTCAAATACATCCATTCATATTCAATCAATATCAAAATTTATTTTCATCCCATTTATTTCCTTTCATTCCCTCTCAAATTTTTTAATTTCTCCCTTACTCATATTCATCATTTCAGCTCTCATAATACGTCTAATAAAAATTATAAATGACCACTGTTACAGTGCACCATCATCATCACCATTGCAATAGAATTAATTTGTCTTCACACACACACACACACCCTCATATACTACATACACTTTCATTCGTACACACAATCTCTATCTCGCTTATTCAACCTTCAGTTGCAGCATTTTTATTTCCTATAATTAACAGACGCTCGCGCAGAGAGGTTTGTTCATTCCATCGACATGGCGTCACGGAAATTTCACGGGTTACGTTATGTTATTATACGCGCACTTAAAATCATCTAGACACGATGAAACAAATAATAATAATAATAATAATAATAATAATATTAATAATAATACCAAAGAGAAGTGAAGAGAAAAAAGAATTTTTTTTTTTTTTTTTTTTGTAGACACGACAACTTTCGTTCGGACTTTGAATCTTATATATATGAATTTTGATACTCACATGCCACATCATCAGGTATATAGAATAGAAGAGAGAGAAGAGAAAATAATATATGTATATATGTTTATTTTTTTATTATTATTTTTATTAATTTTTTTTTTCTTTTTTTTTTCGGTTCATTTTGGTTCATTTCAATTTTTTTATTTTATTCAATTTTTTTTTTTTTTTTTCGTTAATTTATATATGGATTTAAATGTGTGTTAAAGTATATACAAGTGTCCGGAGGTGTTTGTGAGAGACCTCGAAAGGACACGCGACGTCGTGTGTATAAATATATTTATATATATTTATTTATTTATATATATTTATGTATGTATGTATGTATGTATGTGTATATATATATATGTATGTTTGTGTTGCATAAGGATTTGGGAGTAAGTTGAATTCGTTACGGGAATGCAACGGGCGCAAGGTCGTTAATAAATTCCAGTTGTGGCCCAGTCTCCATGACGGTTTTCATTTCCATACTTTCGCCACTTTCTTACTTCCATTGTGGAATATAATATGTATGTATATTTATATTTATTTATATATATTTATATATAATATATGTAATATGAGATGTGTAATGTATATAAATAATTAATAAATTAAGAACTGATATAATAGGACTATAATAATATATAATTCGATAAATTGTAAGATAGTTATTGAATTGTTTGTTTAACTAAATGATCGTTTTATTAAATATAATTTTTTTTTTTTTTCATTGAAAAAATAGGCTGAAAACTTTGGGAACGGTGGGAAAGAAGCCTGATTGAAGTGAAGGTCTTAATTTTGATATTTAGAGGTGGCTTATCAGAATTTTCGTTTTTCCATTTAAGTGACATGGGAATTTTTTTTTTTTTTTTATTTTTGTAGCTCGGCATTTGTGCAAGTTGAAGATGAGCTTGTGACATATTCTTGTAGGGAATCGAACGCTCTACAAAAAAGGTTTCTTACACTTTTTTCATAGAGACAGCCATTCTAAAGATATTCAAACCCAAAGTTCGGAATGTATAAAATTTTGACTTTTTTTGTTATTAAATCGATACTAATCACTTTATTATTGTAATAAAAAAAACACTTCAATAATTGTAGTTATATTGCTTAATTTTATTTAGACAGCATAATTTCTATTGCTTTGGAATAATAATAAAATTCATTTAACATAAGTTATAAATAATTTTTTTTATAGTAAATAAAATAAAGAAAAAAAAATATCTGACTACGTGAGTATTTTTTTTTTTTAGCTTTACGAAAATATTAGCACACTAAAACCAGTTTTCCGATTAAAAATAATTTTTAAGACAATAATAAAGTGATTAGTATCGATTTAATAACAAAAAAAGTCAAAATTTCATACATTTGGAACTTTGGGTTCAAATATCTTTAGAATGGCTGTCTCTATGAAAAAAGTGCAAGAAACCTTTTTTGTAGAGCGTTCGATTCCCTACAAAAATATGCTATAAACTCATGTCTATAATATCCGAAAGCCGAGCCACAAAAATCCAAAGAAAAAAAAAAATTTGCTTTCCCATATTATTTAAATAAAAAAAAACAAAAATTACAAAGAGCAACCTCGAAATATTAAAATTAAAAGCATCGCTTCAGTCTTTTTTTTTCACCGTCCAGTAAGTTTTCAGCCTGTTTCTTAATGCAAAAAAAAATTGCCTAAAAATGGCACACTCTAGTACATGTATATAACGTCACGAACTTTAATAAAAAATTTATTTTACACTTTTATCTATTAAATTAATTTCACAATATCAAAATATAAAAATGTAAGGCCCTTTACAATTGAATATTCTCCCGGATATCAAATATACAAAATATAAAAATAGGTAAATATAACATCATGTAAAATAAACTGATTCAACTGCAATATATACAATATATATACTTACGCCATTGGATATATCTTAGAATTCGATATTATATTATATACCATATAGCTCTACATATATACATAAGAAAGCCTACTCATATATTTTTATTTGCTCTCAAAGAAAATATATTCGATACATATCCTTCTAAATATCCTCCAGGTATTCTACAACATATATCCGATAATATTAACTTGCAAAATTACGCTTGAATAATCCACCAAGTACAACAATATTAAACAATATCAAAAACAAAATTTCAATATTCCAATAAATTACAATAAAAAATTCAATATAAAAATTTTTTTTCCATTTATAATTAGACATAAAAAATTTCCTGTGTGCTTTTTTTTTTGTTCAAGTTCCAACGTATTAAAATCTTCAACGACAGTCGCCATTTATCCATATGCATATCATTGTATTCACACTAATATAGCAAAACTCACACGTGAACGAAAAAGAAAAAAAAAATACAGCATGCAAGAGAGAGAATAATTAAAATAAAAAAATAAACACATGAGTTAGTGGCTATCATAACAGAGGGCTTCTTTTATATTATAGTTTCTCATTTTCTCCACCATCATTTGGCTTCTGAATCCTCTCTCTCTCTCTCTCTCTCTTTCTCTCTCTCTATCCTGCTCTTTTAACCACTTTACAAGAAGTAATAGTACCTTCTTTTATCTCTTTTTTCTAGCACACTCTTCTCTCAATGTTTTTCTTTCCCCACTACGAAGCAATATTACTCTCATTGCTTCCTCTTCTCTCTCGTTTATTTCTCACATATATCCACACACACACACACACACACATATATATTTACATACATTTGTTTATATGTATATGATACATAAAACTCAAGTATAACTTGCTGATGATTCTGTCTTACTTACGCTCATTTTATTTAATAAATTCCTCTCTTTATCCTTCCTCATTTTTCTCCCTTCTTCGCTTCGACAACTTTATAATTTGTCTTCGTCATACTTGTGAGGATTTTATATTGTCTTACTTTTTCTTATTTTCTACCACCTCTTTCTCTCTTTATAATAGTGACGGTGGTGGTGGTGGTGGTGTTGCTGTTACTTTTGCTGTTGCTGTTGCCGTCGTCATCGTGATGATCGTGGTCGTCGTTGGCTGCTTATACCACATTGTCGTGTCCACCACCTCCTTTTTCTCCTCGTCCTTTCCACTACCATTCGCATACATAGTATGTATAGTTAATAGTAGTCTCACAACGGAACTCAGTGCAGCCGCGGCGAGCAGCTGACGCGGACAACAAATATTTATGAAAGACTGTTGCTATTTCATTTTATTTATTTTTCATTTTTATTTTTCGTACGCAAGTGATTGTTGATAGTGGCGGACGCCGTTTTTAGTTTTTTAGTCATATTATTATCAAGATATCAGCTTTATGATATATTTTTTTTATTTTTTTTTATAGTGGATTTGACGATAGTTTTTTTTTTTGTAACGGTGGTATTGGACGATTTTATTTTAGTTTTTATTTTGCGCGTTAAAAGTCGAGTTTGAAGAAATTTTTATGAATGAAAAAATTTTTCAACGATTTTAATTTATTTTTTTTTTTTTTTATGTTTTTGTTGGTGCTTTTTTTATTTTGTGTGGTAGTATTGTAGAATTTCGGTGGGTGATAATTCATTACTGTGGATTATAAGAATTGTTTGAGAGTAAAATAAATATTTGTGCATTTTTTTTTTTTTTTTTAATATTTTGAAATAGTGATTTTGTGCGCGCGCATGTTTAAACGAATTCACAGGTTAGTTTTGAAAATTAATCACCATGAAAAATTGAGAATTTGTGTATTATATATTGTGCAAATTAATAATTGGCGAGAGAAAATGATAAAAATTGAAATACAGAATTTATATGAATTTTTTTTTTCTTACGTTTGTTTATATAGATAAATTATTGATAAATGTGAATAATAAAAATACACACAGTCGTAATGTGTGTATGACAATTCATTCGCAACTGTCACGCGTGTTTTATACACATTTACAAACACCTCGATATAATTTATTGATCGTTTCATAATTACAAAATGCAACAATATATTTTTATTTCAAACTCAAGTAATTTTTTTTTCTTATATTTTATCCACTAAAAAATGTTTCCATTAGGCCTAAGTGGCCGATGATGAATCGGTGGGTTCTCAAGTATACTTTAAAAAAGAAACTATGTATGTATATTTTCTTTTTTTCTTTTTATCTCATTTTTTTTATTCGTCTTCTTCATCAACTGCAGTTCAAAAATCTTATTCAAAATGGATATTTATTTTTTACAACTCAGTTTTATTCCACTCAAACTCTTGGATATCATTGAACTTTCAATTTAAGACCACGAAATATTGATCCCTTTGATTACCACGTTCAATTATATATAAAATAAAAGAAACCAAAAAAGCAAACAAAAAAAATTCTATTTTTTGTTTCATTTTTAATTGATGTAAACATACATGTATATATTTTTTTTAAATACCATAACGAGTTTTTAAGAATGTTATTTATAACATCCATGACAGTCGCAGTTGTTATTTATATTTAACAACTCAAAAAAAAAATTTTTTTCTAAATTTCGTTTAGTTTTTTTTTTTGTAATTTTCATATCAAAAAATATATTCTTCTAAATACCATCACGAGATTTTAAGAATGTTGTTCATAACGTCCATGACAGTCGCAATTGTTATTTATATTTAAACAACCCAAAAAAAAAAATTTTTTTCAAAATTTCGTAAAATTTTTTTTTTCATAATTTTCATATAAAAAAATATACTCCCCTAAATACCATAACAAGATCTCAAAAATGTTATTCATAACATCCATGACAGTCACAATTGTTATTTATATTTAACAACTCAAAAAAAAAAATTTTTTTTAAATTTCGTTTAAATTTTTTTTTGTAATTTTCATATCAAAAAATATATTCTTCTAAATACCATCACGAGATTTTAAGAATGTTGTTCATAACGTCCATGACAGTCGCAATTGTTATTTATATTTAACAACCCAAAAAAAAAATTTTTTTCAAAATTTCGTAAAATTTTTTTTTTCATAATTTTCATATAAAAAAATATACTCTTCCAAATACCATAACAAGATCTCAAAAATGTTATCCATAACATCCATGACAGTCGCAATTGTTATTCATATTTAACAACCAAAAAAAAAAAAATTTTTCAAAATTTCGTAAAATTTTTTTTTTCGTAATTTTCATATAAAAAAATTTTATTTTTCTCTAATATATCTACATAATATACTATTACTATTATTCAAAATAATCTAAAACGTACAAATGTACACAAATACATGTGTTTATATTATAAATATAAATTTAATGTCTCCATATTAATATTTCTGCAGCATATATTCGTCATGAAAAACATTCAACGCATTTATTCTTCAATTACCACAATTACAGTGTACGATAAATTCATATACGAGTTGTTTTTCATCTCCAGGGGGGGATTATCATTATATGAGCTGGTTCGTGTCGGATTTCAAACCACGTCGTCCTCTTTTACCTCTTTGCCTCATTCAGTATATATCCCCGCACATATTATATTTATTTATTTATTTATTTATTTATATACAATTTATATATGCAGTAAAAAATATAATCTGCCTTCGATATACCTCACGCTCGTTCATCAAAAATATATTTTCCTCATCTTTATAAAAATAAATTTATAATTTCCATTTAAAATTTCATTTTTATATTCTCAACATTTTTTATTTTATCTCATTATTGATTTGTCTTTTTTTTTTCCTCTATTTAAAAAAAATATATATATTTGTATTTATAACTGTTAATGCTTTGGAAAAATATGAAAGAGATAATATAATTAGTTTAATATTACAAATGTACATTTACTGGTTTTTACATCCTGTGAATAAATAGAACACGTATGTTTTATATAAAATAAAATACGTATAACCTACTGCAGTTTGTACTTGGGTTTTCCGTTACACGCGCGTCGCGACGCTCAATGAATGAATAAATTTTTTTTCTTTTTTATAGTCTCTCTTTGACCTTAGACATTAATGTGTAACAATAAACGAGATAATCAAGTGTGCATTTAATATATACAAATGTTTATGTGTATGAATGATATATAAATAAAAATAAAATAGCTTTCGCTTAATATTTATGTATACATATATTATATATATATATATATATATAAGTATGTATATAATGAATATATACAAATTATATTTTGTTAGTGTGTTATGATATTTTCTAATGAATAATGACACTTTAATAGACACCATAAAGACTTATGGGTGCTAACTTGACCCTAATAAAAATTTTTTTACAATGACTCTGTTTATATTCTCTGTTTACTTTCACACATATACAAATATAAATATAAATATATACATAACTGTCCCGATATATAGTCAAGTTCATTTTTAATTTTTATATTTTTGAGTTGGAATTTTCATAAATGATTTAGAGGAAATATTTATTTATTTATTTATTTTAATTTTATAACCGCAGTTGATTAAAAATATTATTGATGGATATTTAAATATTGATTTTTATTATTATTATTGTGGTTATTTAAATTTTGATATTGATATAATTTATTAACAACAATGTGTAATGAAAATAAAATCAAAATATATTTTTATTATTTATTTATTTTTTTTTTTGTAACGACAGTTGATTAAAAATATATTTTTATTATTGTTGTTGTGGTTACTTGGACTTTTATTTTGTGGAATATTTATTTTTAATTTTAATATTAATATAATTAATTAACAGTAATGTGTGATGAAAGTAAAATCATAATGTAATATTTTTATTATTTATTTATTTATTTATTTTTTTTTTTATATCACAGTAAATAAAATAATTTAATTTACACATGAATATGTATTTTTATTATCGTAATTGTGGTACTTGAGATTTTTATATTGTGAAATTATGAATATTTTTTTTTCTTGGTGTGTTTATTTATTTTTTTATTGGTTTTTTGAAATTTTTTAAATTTAATATTAATTTTATTAGAGTCAATTCAAATGAAGTTTTATTTATTTTTATCATTATTATTGTTAATTTTGGGATTAATATAATTAATAGCAATGTGGTATGAAAGTAAAATTAATATGTATAATTTTTTTTTTATTTATTTTTTTATTATTTTCTTTATTTTTTTTCATTCTTTCTTTCAATTTGTTTTTTTGTTTTGTTTTTTTTCATTCAATAATATATATAATCACTTAATCTTTTGACATTCTGTCGAGTCGAGATAGTTTTTATTGCCAAGTTGTTTGCCATATTAAATATATACATGTATAAATATGTATAAATACAATGTTGGTGAATTGGACAAGTGTAAGCCGGATTTGCAATAAATGCAGAAGAATCGTTGACCTTCAACCTCTCTTTAAAAAATTTTTGCACTCTATACATAAAAGTTGACATAAAAAAAATAAATAAAAATAACAACCATTGAGATTTTTATTTTATTTATTTTTTTGATGATTTTTTAAATATTCTTTTTCGGTCTTTAAATTTTATTTTTATTCATTGTTTTTAATTTTATTTCTTATTTTTTTATGTTTCTTTCTTTCTACATTTCATTATTTTAGTGAAAAGAAAAGTATCGTATTGTTTTATTTGTAGACTTTTGTGTTCATTACAAATAATTAAATTTTGAAAGTACCAGCATTAATAAAACATTTTTTTCAAACATTTCTATAAACAAAAAACGTCATGATATTTTTTACTACTATCCACTTCCGGTCTATTTAATAATTATGATTATATACGAGTTGAAAATGTTTATTCAAATTATAAATCAATAAAATAACCCAATTAAATTAATTTGATAAAATAATCTTCGTTTTTATGAATAATTTCAAAGATAAAAAATTTCTATTTCAAAATTTAATTTCCGGATTCGTCGAAATAAATTCTTAACATTAAATAAACACAAAAATATCTCAAACACATACTTAAACAAATAATCAACAATTAAAAACATCAACTCCAACGTTAGAATTTCCAAAATCAAAAATTTTAATACAATTAATTATAATTAAATTCATAAAACTCTGAATTTTCACAATACATTAAAATTTGATTTTGTACATTCAAAATAAAAAGCAATTAAATATTTAAAAATACAGTAAAAATAATTAAAAAATTTTTTTTTTAATTTTTGCAATTAATTTGTTTTTTTTTTTTTTTTTCAACAATTATTTGAAAATTCTACGACGATTCGTCGTTGATTTCTCGTCTGTTTACTTTGAGTTCAACCGCAGGAATAAAGAAAATATCATGACAACACACCTATATATACATACATACATATATGTACATAGATACAAGCGATTTACGCGCGTGATTATCGTTCGAGTCTGGATGCAAGTGCGCTGCAAGTACTCGCACTCACCTATTCGACAGGTGCGCACAAGCGGCGGCGCGTAACTTTATATATCTCGTCGTCTCGTTTGTGCGTTGTGCACGCGCGTGTTTTCAATACATCGACAATACATTACACGATTATATAGACTCGCATTAATTAAATCTTGAAGAGGAGAATAAAAAGAAAAAAAAAATTTTTATATATCTCTAAATAAATTATAACTTTACAAATTTATATTTCTAATTTATTCATTATTTTTTTTTTGGACTTGTGTTTATATATTTTTATAATTTATATCAGTATTATTATCAAATATTTTATTTATGTATTAAATTCTCTGTTGGGTTTTGATATTAAATATTAAAAGTAATTATGATAATATTTATGATGCTTAGAATTAATTATTTTATTAGTAATTGATAATTTTTAATATTTGATATTTTTTATTATTTAATATCGAAGAGAACTGCATTGAATTTTCATGTTTTATGCGATAAATAATTATATTAATTTTACTATTTATTGAGAGAAAGAAAAAAAATTATTTTTCTAATTTTATTCAAATTTTTATTATTAATTAATGTTAATAACTTTATTAAATATTTAATCTGAATGGTAAATTTTAATTTTAACTTTGAATAGCAAATATCAAAAGTCATAATAATAATATCCAGAATTAATTATTGTATCAATAATTGATAATTTTATTATTTATTGAGAAAAAAAGAGGAAATTATTTTTCTGATTTTATTCAAATTTTTATTATTAATTAATGTTAATAACTTTATTAAATATTTAATCTGAATGGTAAATTCTAATTTCAACTTTGAATAGCAAATATCAAAAGTCATAATAATAATATTCGGAATTAATTATTGTATTAATAATTAATAATTTTATTATTTATTGAGAAAAAAAAAGAAAATTATTTTTTCTAATTTTATTCAAATTTTAATAATTAATTAATGTTAATATCTTTACATATTCGATATTTTTTATTGTTGAATATCAAAAACTACTGTATAATTATCATGTGTAATGTGATTAATAATTGCAAAAATTTTACTACATTAAAGAAAAAAAAAAAAAGGAATTTATTGATTTTTTTTTTAATTTTACACAAATTTAAATTATTAATATCAAATATTAAATTCTCTTTTAACCTTTGATAATGAATATTAAGAGCAGCAATAATAATACTCATAATATTTAGAATTAATTACCGCATTAATAATTAATAATTAATAATTCCACGTCTCCGATATTATTTTCTATTAAATATCATAAATGAATACAGCATTAAATTCACAGCATCAATTTAACTACATCAAAATACGAAAATAAAAAAACTCAAATTACATAATAAATAATAATAAACACCAATAACCAATATAAATATTATTTAATTAATTTTTAATTTTAATATTTCAGTGGAATTGAGAGAATCTCCATACAATGGAGTTCACAAAATTTCGGATTGTAATTTCACAATTAACTTTGACTCTGATCCTGATATCTATTGGTCAACAATGTAACGCTGTTTCCGAAAGTATAATCGGTAAGTTTATAAACAATACAACTTAACTCAGAAAAAAAAAAAGACTTGAATCAAGTCGCTGAGACAACATATATTTTATGACAATAAATTTCAACAAATTCCCATTGAAAATTAAAAAAAATTTCAATCAAGCTTAAAAAAAATCTCTCGATTAAGATTTTAGAAGTTTTGAATCAAGACTAAAAACGACTTGAATCACGACAGAAAATGACTTGAATCAAGACTTAAAAATAACTTAAATCACGACTAAAAATGACTTGAATGAAGACTAGAAAGAACGACTTGAATCACGACTAAAAACGACTTGAATCAAGACTAGAAAGAACGACTTGAATCACGACTAAAAATGACTTGAAACAGCTTGAATGAAGACTAGAAAGAACGATTTGAATCACGACTAAAAATGACTTGAATCAAGACTTAAAAATAACTTAAATTACGACTAAAAACGACTTGAATCAAGACTAGAAAGAACGACTTGAATCACGACTAAAAACGACTTGAATCAAGACTAGAAAGAACGACTTGAATCACGACTAAAAATGACTTGAAACAGCTTGAATGAAGACTAGAAAGAACGATTTGAATCACGACTAAAAATGACTTGAATCAAGACTTAAAAATAACTTAAATTACGACTAAAAATGACTTGAATGAAGACTAGAAAGAACGACTTGAATCACGACTAAAAACGACTTGAATCAAGACTAGAAAGAACGACTTGAATCACGACTAAAAACGACTTGAATCAAGACTGAAAAACGACTTGAGTCAAAACTAAAAACGACTTGAATCACGACTTGAATCACGACTAGAAAAAACGACTTAAATCAAGACTAAAAAACGACTTGAATCAAGTTTATTTTCGACTTACCCCTTTTTTACGACTGATTTAACTCAAGACATGTGTAATGTCATGAGTAATATAAAATATATTTCAGGTTTGTATCAAAACTATTTGTGTCAAGTCTGAATTGCGATTTGATTCAAGAATTTTTTTTTTTTTTTTCTTTCGGACGCTAATAAATATTATCATCATTGCAAAAATCACTAACAGCAATTTAAAAATACATAAATTTACATCGTTATTATTAAAATCGACAAAACATATAAAATTAATTAAAATAAAATGCGGAAATTAATAAATAAATCCAGGGAATCGTATTTTAATTATATTTTTAATTTAATATATATATTTCAACATTTATTTTAACATTAGAGAAAATTATTTATCCATTTAAATATACATTATACATATATTTTTATTTGAAATTCGATTCCTCATCTGGCTCGCACGTGTGATGCAATAGCGATATGAATAAAGTGTCTAGAATAAATTCAACTGTCACACTTTATCGCCTAAGTCTTATCCTCATACATATTCTAGTTATGTTCTAACGTTGTGTGAATTTTATCTTATATGTATATAGTTATTTATATTTAATTTGTGCAGCAATATAAATATAATATATATTCACAATTAAGTGTAATGATAAATCGTTTAAACTAATGTGTATTTATATATTCATGTACATTTATATATAGAATATAATTAATATGAACGGATTGAAGTTAATATTGTCAAATTAAATAATTAATTTACTGTCTGGAATTATTTGTACGTATAATTTATTTATTCATTTATTTTTTTTTTTTTTTTTTTATTTAATTATATGTTTGGAGAATAATTAAATGGGAGAAAGGGATTTTTTTTTTTTTTTTTCTTATAAATTCCGTGTTGTTATTGTTTGGTTGATATTGAGTTGTAATTTGTAAGCTCCATGTGCTTGCAAATATTTTGAAAGGAATTCTATTCTTAGTCAAGTCTTGAATCTCCCAACGAGTCACGACTTGGGGTTTTGCTCTGAAATATATTTTGCAATGACACTTTGTTTGCTGGATATTTATACAGATTAGTTGCATTTTAATTAATTAAGATTTGATTTTTGGAAACAAATTTTTTTTTTTTTTTTTTTGAATATTTTGAGGAATTAATTTTTTGAGTTTTTAATTATTTTGTAATATTATACGATTTTTTATTTTAAACTCAGCTAAAAGAGATATCAAGTAATTTTTCTATATAATTGCAATTCGTTTTTTTTTTTTTTACATTTGAAGATAATGAAATTTGAGATTGAAATATTTTTATATAAATTAAAAATCGTAATGAAGAAAAATAATTTTTTTAATTTATTGCATCGAACTGAATATGTGTTTTTTTCCAAATAATCAATTAATATTTATTAGGAACGCATGTAATTTATTAAGTGTCTGTTAATTTTTTTTTTTAATATTAAAAATCAAAAAAAAAAATGTTGATATTAATTTTGATTTAGTAATTTATCTTAAAAAAATCTATAAATGTCTTCAATTTTTATTTTTCATTTTTTTTTCATAATTCCTCATCATACTCTGAATATTCTCAAACATTTTCAATTAATTAATAAATAATTATTTAAACAAATAACCGAAAAAAAAAAAAATTTCGAATTAAAATATTTATTTTTTATTCAAAATTTTTACATTTAATTATTAATCATTAATCATATATCTATTCTCATCCCAATCATCCATTCTTAACAATATAATAATAAAATTAATAATTAAAAAAAAAAAATAAGAAACAATTAAAAAAAAAATTTGTTTATTTTTAAAAAATTTTTTTTCTATATAAAAATAGATTTATTATTATGTATCAATGTGAAAAACATTGTCGATATTATTCATGAAAGTGTGAGTCAATAACAAAATGCAACTATATCCACATTTATAATAATAAAAAAAAAATTGAAAAAAAAAAAATAAATAACAAAATAAAATTGCACTTTGTTCGTCGAAGCGCGGAGAGATTTTGCTATAATATGTATGCGCAGTTTAAAGAGATAAGAGAGCGCGAATTTGCATGTACCTACACGCGCCTTGACACACTCGCAGGCGTGTCCCGCTTGAACGAAAAAAAAAAAAAAAACAACAAATAATAAACAAGAAAAAAAAAAAAGAATATGAAAAAAAAAAAAAAATTTATACACAAGACATTTCGAACTAAAAGCCGTAGCCGCACTATGAAAATTTACTATTAACTTACATAGAACGCAAATGTCGTTTATGTTGATAATAAAATATAAATGTATAAATTTTATGTAGTAATAAATAATAATATATTGATCAGCATCAAAATAATAGACACGATGGGAATGAGAACATTGAAGTGATTTAATTCCTCTCATTTAATTCCAGTGACTCGCAATATCGCAATTATTTCTCATTGTTCATGTGTACACGATTGCTTTCGTAAGAAAATTCTATATGTTTATAATATGTATAAATTTATAAGTACAAGTAGTAACAACCAAACGTGGATAGGACACGCCTGGAAAAAGCGTCGGCGAATATGAGCATTCCTCTTTTCACTTTATGGCTATCTCATGTCAGAGTAATAGAACGTTTGCAAGTTTGTGGTATATAAATGTATGTATATTGATGTCAGACTATATATTTAATACAGGCTTTGACCTGTTGGGTATAGTTATAATTATTTGTTTATTGTGAAAAATTAACGGGCGATTATTTCAATGTAAACTTTGATTTGTATTTTTATTTTATTTTTATATTTCATTTTATTTCATTTTACCGAAAAAGAAAATAAAAAAATAATAGAACTGATTGATTAATATTTATAAAATTATTTTGATCTCTTACATCAATGTTTATAAAAATTTTAAATGTGTATATAGTTATTGTTTATGGTAAAAAATTAATAGTAAGAAATTATTTGAATTTTTAATCAGAATTTTTATATTTATTTTTATTTACAAAAAAAAAATAAAAATGACAAGGTAATATTGGTAAAACTATTTTATTCTCTCATATTAATGTTTATAAATATTATGAATATATATATGTATAGTTATTGTTTATAATAAAAAATTAACAGTAAGAATTTATTTGAATTTTTATTCAGAATTTTTATATTTATTTTTATTTGATTTAATTTTTCTTTACAAAGAAAAAAATAAAAATAACAAGATAACATTGATGAAATTATTTTGTTCTGTTGCATTTGAATTTATGAAATATATGAATGCATTGAATTAAAATTTTGTATATTTTAAATTGTTATTTGATTTTTATCCTTCAATTCCAGAAGTTTAAAAAATTCAGTAGATAATAAATAAATATTTTAATTATTTATCTGAATTGATATTTATATGTAAAAAAAATTTTTCATCATATGTGTAATATAAGTGATCATTTGATTATTATTGTATTGAATTTTTATTTAATTTATTGCCAAAAAAAAAAAAATTACAATCATAAAAATTTCTATGCAAAATAATTCAATATAATCTTTTAACTTAATAAATATTTATTTATAGATCAGAGTTAATTTTACCACCAAACTTTTGACATGGTATAATAAAATTCAACATTGAAATAAACAAAAAATAAATAAATTCGCCATTATTATATGATGAAGATCAAGACCACAAAATTAATTTTTATACATAATAATGAAATTATAAAATTTATTATACACAAATTTAGTAATAATATTTAAATCAAGATAAACTTTTTGATATTAGCTACATTATTTAAATATATATATATATATGGGTAAATATGTTATGCATGGAATAAAAGAGTCAAGGTAGATATATATATATATTTAATAAAATAAAAATCTACACGTCACGTGTGGCCTCGCATTCAGTCGTAAATTGTTCGATGGTCAATGTATACATATGTATACTTATATAGATAAATATAAAATATATAAACTTGCTTGTCCACAAATCCCTTCAGCCGATACAAGAATTGAAAAAAATAAAAAGAAACAAATAAATACCATGAAAAAGCTCACATAAAAAAAAAGTGAATATAATTATCAAAATAAAAATTAATTGAAAGTATATATTATACGATTGATAATAATTATAAATATTTATTTAATATTCTTTCAGGTAGTCGGGAAACTTGTGACATTGAAGGGGAAGATTTTACAGTTGACAAAATACCAAATACAAGATGTTTCAATTGCATTTGTAAGGTGAGATAAAAAATAATATTATACTGTAATATAATAATTTGATTTATAATAGTTATTTGTGTGCCAAGGCCGTGAAGTTGATCTTTTTTAGCCGAATCAGAAAATTTGCAGCCGAGGCCAAGCAAATTTCGGGTGAGGCTTAAAGAAGATCACACGATCCATGGTGCACACATAATTTTTTAGGCGAGTGTCTCAAAATATGATGTTTCAGGGATCAATAGTCCCTGAAATGACAGAAACAAATCTTGTAAATAAGCTAGCAATGCATAAATTGTGTAGTAACTCATAAAATGTGTAGCAACGCAACTTTTTCTTTTGCTTTATGGGTAAATAAAAGAAATGGTTGCGTTGCTACACAGTTTATTAACAAACTTTGTTTCTGTCAGTATTGTAACATTTAAAATAAAGCGAAAATATAAACGATCAAGTATAAAATTAAAAAAGCAAAATGAGTGACAGTGATAGTGACAATCCTACCGAAATTTATGAAGCCGCCAATGCAGCGACGTTAAATTTACTACCAGAAAAATCTCGAGAAATTTATATAAAACAGTATGAGAGTTTTATAAAATAATGCAACATACATAATGTTAAAAATTTTGAAAGAAGAAGTATTTCTATCATTTTTTCTAGAAAAATCCAAAAGATTTGAAACTACTTTTGCAGTGTCACTAGCCTAAATTTTGTTTTATAAGTAAATGCGGCTAAAAAACTACCTTTTCAGAGACTCTATTGAGTCCGTGAAACATATTCTGAGAAAATCGCCTAAAAAAATTAATTTGATTTACTAGAGAAATAATCCAACGATAAAAAAAAAAAATTAATGAATAATATAAATAAAATTTTGCCTAAAAAACAATTACAATACATAAACAAATTAATAAATAACACATTCAAAGGGCAATTGTAATATATAAAACAAAAAATTAAATGTCTCAAGTATTTTAATTTTCTTTTATTTCTTCACTCATTTATTTATATTTATTTATTTATTCATTTTATACATCACGTCAATTTTTCTCCCGTCGGAATTTGTAATCACATGTACGATGGGTGTGCAAAATGGTATATAACTTAAAAGCAAAACCCAGAGAGACGTAGTGTATAATACTATATACACATACATTGCCAGTAAATTTCTTGCTCGTCAAATAGTCTCCGTTAATTATCGACTCGCGCGCCACACTAAGACTAAAATAAAAAAATAAAAAACTCGTTATAAGAAAGAGCCAGTACGTAAATGAGGAAGAAAGAGAAAATTACAACCACGAGCAAGAGAGAGATTGAACAACAAAAAAAGAAAAAAAAAAAAAAGGTATACACAAAGCTTACTCGGTAAAGTCAATTCACGTCGGTCTTCATCATGGATATTTTGTTTTTAACACGCGTGAAATGTGCTCTGGCAAAAGCTGACAACACCACGCGAGAATCGCGATGAACATGAAAAGAGTATGATGTGAAAGAAAGGAAGGAAGAAAATATAAATATAATGGAAGGAGAAGAAGAAGAAGAAGAAGAAAAAAAAAGAAAACAAATTATTATTACTTTTTTTTTTCTTTAAAAAGAAGAAAATGGCAAATGAACGAGAAAGAGACGTTCTCGCGTCGCCTACTTATCTGACCCGGCTTGGTTCATTGACTCGTCACGTTCCAATCGTATATCGACTGTGAAACTTACAGATACAATATTTATATATGTGTATATAAATGCATATATATCAAACGCCGTTCATGTAGTGGATGACGCTAACTTGTTTTTGTCTCTTGTGCGCCGGCTGTGACATAATTATTTGTTATTATTAAATGCTCTTTGGGATCAAACGGCCACCGATCTCTCTTTTTATATTTCTCTTTATTATTTAACTATCAATCAAAAATTTATTTCACAATGAGATGAAATAATGAATAAATATTAATATGAATTGAATTATGATAATAGTTAAAGGAAAAATGTTAAATTATTTATTTTTGTGGATAGGAAAATTTTTATAGATGAAAATATTTAATAAAATATGTTGTTAAATAATAATTATTATATAGAAATGTTTAATGATATTAAATTAGATTTATAAATAGCGCGATGACACATGGGAGAAAATTCTCGATGTTATTTTCATCATGAATTAATTTAACGCCACACTATTCACTTCCGTAAATTTAATTTCACTGTCTCGTTATTCAGAAGTTAATTCTAATCCACGGACTTTGTATATATAAATCTTATTATATATATATGTATATATCTGTATTATGTAATTTTTTTTTTTTTAAACAGGAGTTTGTTTTCTCCTTTCATCTTCTTAAATGATTCATTTCATTGCCATGAAAATAATTTAATCGTTTGTCATTTTCTTATTAAATTATTTTTATTCTTTTTTTTTTTCATCCGTGAAGAAATTTAATAAACTTTATCTACCTCAAGTAGATTGAACTGTTTTTCCATATAATTTATCATTAAACAGCTGTTGAATAAATTATTTTGTTATATAAAATGTTTATTTGAGCATTGAAGAAAATTAAAATTACTGAAAAAAAAAAATAATAATTTTTTTCTTCGAGCAAAATATTTATATCAAGATTAATAATTCAACAATTTATTTATTTATTTATCCATATGCATAGTACATGATGCATAATATGTATACAAATATTAAAAATAAATAAATGTTTTGAGATAAATTTTGTGCGTTTTGTTTAATCTTTTTTTTTTTCTCGCACAAGTGAAAAAATAGGGAAAATAAATTAAATAAATAAAAGACTTGGATACTAAGTTTGAAAGGTTGAAGGGATTATTAAATTGTACAACTATATATACTGGCTTGTATGAGGAAGTCAGAGCGCGTGTAAGTTTATTTAAAAAAAATGAATATAAATAAATAGAAAAAAATAAAATATATTGCAAGAATATTTCACTCGAGGGAATATTTATACGATCGTCGACCTCCACTTCTCACCTCCAGGATCTATTTATTTATCTTCTCTATGTTATACTCTCTTTCTTTCACTATATCATACGCCATCTTTCATTAATTTATTTATTATTATTTTCATTTTTATGGAAGCAATAAAATCTCAAACGTAAACGAGCCAACACTCAAGATAAATAAATAATAAGATTGAATTATAGTTTCAAAGTAATTTATTTTATATTATTTATTTATAATTTTTTTTCTTGTTCTTTATTGTTTCAGAATGGTTTTGTTGAATGTTTAAAGCAACAGTGCCCAAGTATTGAGGGCTGTTATACATTATTAGAACGTAAAAATGACGAGTGTTGTCATCGATGCAAAGGTGAGTTTAAAAAATTATAATTATTAAAAATATATTTTAATATGTTGTGTAATAATTATGTAAATATTATTGATGATGATATATTTGTGTGGTAAGTGAGAGAATTTTAAATCATCATTGTTCAATCGTTAAGTACAAAGAACATTATTGTTTTATATATTTTTTATTTTATTTTTTTTCTGTAAAGTTTTTTTTTTTTCTTTTATTTTTTGTTTCTTTTATGTATCACTCTATGTATTTTTTTTTTTTTTTTTTTCGATGTGTTTTTCTTCTTGGATGTGACTTGTTCATATGTGCAGTATACCCTCGCATCAGAACAAAACGTGATAAATCTATACAAAATGATTGTTTATTTTCTGCGCTGACAGATGTTTCAATCTTGCCCAGAGACCTTTTATCTTTAGTATTAATTATGTTAATTGCAGTACGCGAGATTTATGGTATGCAAGTCCATTATAAAGTTGTAGAAACATCATGAGGGAAATGTTTATTGTAATGTTATTCACAATAATGTTACATATATTTTTCATTGATAAATGAAAATTTTTTTGTTACACAGGAAGAAATAAAATTATGAAAAAATAATTATTTTATGTTTGAATGTTCGGAAAATAATTATCACATGTTGGAATAAATTATGTTATTGTTCTTGGTAGTTGTAAATTTTTGATTTGTAATTATAAACAAATGATTTATTTATTTAATTTATTGACAATTGAAAAATTTTTTTTTTAGATTGTGAATTAAATAGTTTCAATTGTTTACAATATTTTATAAATTTAATTATCACATTTTGGAATAAATTATGTTATTGTTCTTGATTGTTGTAAATTTTTAATTTGTAATTATAAACAAATGATTTATTTATTTAATTTATTGACAATTGAAAAATTTTTTTTTAGATTGTGAATTAAATAGTTTCAATTATTTATAATATTTTATAAATTTAATTATCACATTTTGGAATAAATTATGTTATTGTTCTTGATTGTTGTAAATTTTTAATTTGTAATTATAAACAAATGATTTATTTATTTAATTTATTGACAATTGAAAAATTTTTTTTTTAGATTGTGAATTAAATAATTTCAATGATTTATAATATTTTATAAATTCAATAATATTGTTATTAATAAATTTATTTATAGTATATCTTGTTAGAAAATTTTATAATGATCGAAAAAAAAAAATTTAATTTATTTGAATTAAATATTTATTTTTAGTGATTGATATTTAATTTAATTAATAATTTAATTGACATGAAAAAAATGGGGTGATTATTTATAAATAGTAAGTAGGACGTCGTTTAAATTTGTTGTAATAAAATAACGAATTCTTTATTTATAAGAAAATTTATTTATGATATAAAATTTTTTTAAATTTATTTTTAATTCATGGGAAAATGTTTCTTGATAAAATTTATGAGATTAGCATTTTTTTTTCTCTTTCACTTGCTTCACGAAATTATTCCCTTGTCACAAACAATTTTTTTTATTCTCAATATAATTTTAAAATTATCTAAATTATTCATCTGTTCTAAATTCATTTAATCAACGGAATAAAAATAAATGAACAGGTCATGTTAATGTAGATTGTGAGTTAAAAATAGTGTAATAAATAAATTCGTTGATTATAATTAATTTAACAATAAAAAAAAAAAAACTTACAAATTTTTTTCATCAAAAATAATCGACATTTATTTAAATATGATCTTCAATATTATTTAATATAAATTAATAAATAAAAGTATTTTTATAATAAAGGGAAATACATTTGCTACAATATTTTTTATAAATAATTAATTATTTCTCATTATTAAATTTTATTTATCAAAATTATTATTTACATCCTAATAAAATTATCAACTAATTGTCGAGCTCAATCAATCATATTTTTTTTCCAATGCCAAGGTATCATAAAATATAATCTTTTGATTATATTTTCATCAACATAATCATTAAATGTGATCATAACATTATTAATTGATTAAGTCAACTACATTCTCAATCAATTATTCATCTTGACAATAATTTTTATTTCATTTTTTATTACTTTCAAGATGCATTGTCGTCAAGCCTTGTAATAAATTCATTCGTTTGCATCGTATTATAAACAATAAAATTATAAATACAACTCTATACATTAATTTCAACTAAATCTCATTGTAAAAAAAAAAAAAAACAAATAAATAAATCATTTAAAACAGTCATTGGATCCAAATAATAAAAATTTTTGTTCTAAAAAAATTTTTCTTCAATTATTAAATACAAATTAAATTTTTTGTTTAAAAAAATTCTTTTTTGTTTAAATGAGAAGAAAAAAAATTAATATTAAATGAAAATAAATGAATATACCTGATTATTTAATTTTAAAAATAATAAATAATTATTTGATGAATTAATTAAAATATTATATTTATAAATATTTTATTACAATATAATTATTTGTTTGATTTTAAAGGTTGTGTAAAAAATGGAATTCATCATGCATCAGGTACAGAATGGAGTGATTCAAATGATCCATGCAGGATATTGACATGTAAAGCTGGTGTTATAACTGAATCTAAGCTAAGATGTTATACACCATGCTCAAATCCAACTCCACCATCACCTAACCATTGCTGTCCCACCTGCCCCGGTTGTTATGTCAATGGACAAAAGGTTACAGCAGAGAGGACTGTCACTACAACCGAGGATCCATGTGTTACATGCAGGTGCAACATGGGTAGACTCACCTGCGCCAAGCAAGCGTGTCCAGTTCAACATTGTCCTGCATCAAGAATTGTTCATGAACCTGGTGAATGTTGTGCACATTGTACGGGTAAGTTGAAGAGAAATAAAAATATATTCACCATTAGATAAAAAAAAAAAAAAAGAGATAGTATTTATTAGGGTGGGTGCTTTTAAAAAATGCTCTTCAAGGATTAGCTCTTAATTATTTTAATAGGAAGGTCGTTTTTATCTCAGTTTTCTATTTTTTCTTCAGTCACATATGGCGAAATCCATATCTCGTGATTACTTGATCGTACAGAAAAGTTGTATTTACATTTTTTGTAGGAAATTGAACGCTCTACAAAAAAGGTCTCTTACAATTATTTGATAAATCTTACCGTTTAGAAAATATTGGAGGTCAAAGTTTGGAGAATTTAACAAAAATTTCTTTGTTACTTCTAAATTTTACAACTCGTAGATAAATAAATATAAAAAAATGAGTAATTATATATTTTTATAGGAAATTAAACGCTCTACAAAAAAGGTATCTTGTGGTTAATCGATTACTCTAACCATTTAAAAGATATTCGCATTCGAATCTCAATGCGTACTGATTTTATTAGTTTTTTAAAAAATATTTTAAATTTATCCATTTAAGTTATGAATGCAAAAATCTTTCGAATGGTTAGAGTTATCGATTAACCACAAGAGACCTTTTTTGTAGAGCGTTTAATTTCCTACAAAAAATGTAAATAGAACTTTTCTGTACGATCAAGTAATGGCGAGATATGAATTTCGCCATATGAGACTGAAAAAAAAATAGAAAACTGTGATAAGAAAGATCTTCCTATTAAAATAATTAAGAGCTAATTTTTGGAGAGCATTTTTTAAAAACATCTAGGAACCAATTTTTCAGTGTTGGAAGTTAAAAAAAAAGACAGTCGATTTTTTTGACCCACCCTAGTATTTATATCTATCTGATAAATCATTTTGTACAAAACAAATTAAATATCCAATTGAAATTATCAAAATATAAATTTAATCGAAGCTATTAAATAATTTTCTTACTGTCCACATCAATTTATTGTATGATAAATAATTAAAAATGAACAGGCAGTGGAAGATACTTGTCACCACCAAAAGGTGCTTGCATGCTTGGCGTTGCTGTATACAATTCCGGATCGACATTTTACGTTGACCAATGCACGCGATGTTCATGCACAAATTCAGCGATATCATGTATCAGAGAAACGTGTCCAGTGTTGGAGTGCACAAGCGAACATCAAATAACATTACCAGGACGATGTTGTCCACAGTGTCCAGTTGTTGAAGAAAGTCGTGCAGCTTGTACTTACATTGGTAAAACTTACCAGGCGAGTATTTATTTATTTTATAATTTTAATATTAATTATCACTAATTGAATAATTATTTTTTATTTTTTAAACATCTGGTTTAAACGCTTTAATTTCTCCTAGGCAGGATGGCGAATCATGGAAGCTTGATTCTTGCAAGGCGTGTGCTTGCATGCAGGGTAAAGTACGTTGTGCAATGCCAATGTGTCCACCATTAAATTTACCATGTCCACCAAATTCACGACTTGAACATCCTGAAGAACAATGCTGTCCACGTTGTGTTGAAAGTAAATTTATTTGTTTATATATTTATTTTTATTTTAGTTAGTTTTGTTGTTATTGGTATTTATTTGTTTATTGATTTTAGGCGATGGTATTTGTACGGTTTTTGGTGATCCACATTATCGTACATTCGATGGGAAATTTTTTAGCTTCAAAGGACCATGTAAATATCAATTGGTGAACGATTGTGTAGGTCATACATTTAGTATACGAGTGACAAATGATGCGAGATCAACTCGATCATCGGCATGGACAAAAACAATAGCGTTGAAGGTGAGAATTATATGAAAATAATAATAATTAATGGGGCATTTCACACGAAGCAGACATGAAAAAAAGGTTGAAGTTTTCAATTTCAGTTATATTTGATTATGTTTTACCTGTACTAACTTTTTATAAAATTCATTTGAGGCTTGAAAAAAGTTGTAAAATATATTAATAATTTTACAATGATTTATAATTTTTTTTATATGTACCAATTATTATTAAGGTATTTATTTAAAAAAATCAGTTGATCCACATTGAAAATTGATTTGACTCCATTTATCAAAATTTACCAAAACAGTTTTGATTATCTTTATTAAAATAATTAATAATTAATTTAAATATTCGTCAACACCTGTTTTTTTGTAGAGTTATATAAACTACATATTTCAAAGAATATTTTTAAACATTATTCATTATTGTATCTACTCTTACAATATACTTTTTGTGATTTTAAATACATAAAATGCTAATTCTCCATAAGGCTCTATGCTAAAAATTTGATTTTTGATCTTTAATAACTTTCTTAAATTATCGATAAGGTGTCTTGAATTTTCAAGGGTAGATAGCTATATGATTCAACGTATCAAAACTAAAAAAAAAAATTTTTATCTACTAAAAAGTTTCACTAACGAACGTCCTTAAGAGAACAAAAAAAAAAAATTACAAATTTATGGTCATTTTTGACGAGCTGTATTTCAGTGAAAAATGGTCGTATCGACAACTAAAAAAAAAGATTTTCAAGCTTGAAGATTCTAGTTTTGAGATCTTTCAGTGAAAAATTTTTAGAAGCAGCAGTTTAAACAAAAAAATTTTTCATGCTCATGGAGTGAAAAATGAAATATGAAAAATTTGCAAACATTCTTTTCTCTCCTTTCTCTGAGGATTTCATGAAAACTGCTGAATCTAAAAATTTTTCACTGAATGATCTGAAAACTAGAATCTTCAAGCTTGAAAATGTTTTTTTTTAATTGTTGATACGACCATTTTTCACTGAAATACAGACTGTCAAAAATGACCATAAATTTGTAATTTTTTTTTGTTCCCTTAATTTTTGTAATTAGTTAACATATAGCTCCTATAAACGATTGGAGGGCCCGTTATGAAACTTGGCGTGGAGTATAAACATAATTATGAGCTTTTTTTTAAAGAACTTAAAAAAAAATTAAAAAATGCAAACTTTGCAAAAAATGAAAAAAAAAAAAATATTTTTTTAATTTTTTTTCCGATGAATCGTTTTTTATTTCTGAAATCCATTTATGTAGTCGGAAGGGCCATTAAATGTAGTATAAAATTCAATAGTTGGTTCATTTTACTATACTTTTTTAAAATTAATACCGACATTTGAAGAGGAACATCAGCAAAAACCCATATCGTGTGAACCAGGTTTACCACTGTAATAATATTTTTTATCTGTGTCGAAAACATGTACAGGTATAATAACATACTCCAATATAACTAAAATCGAAAACCTCAACCATTTTTTCATGTCTGTTTTGCGTGAGATGCCCTTAATATTAATTTGTCTGATAAAATCCATTAGGTAAATTATCACTGTGAATAAATATATATTTTTCATGTAAATAAAATTTTGTTTGTTTATTATTTTTGTTCAGGTGGGCGATTTAAGAGTTAATCTTGGTCAAAAAATGAGGATAAAAGTCAATGGAGTGAAGATAAATTATCCTTATATTTTACCAAACAAGTTGAAGATCAATCGTACTGCTGACACAATTCTTGTTAGTACTCATATTGGTGTAAAAATATTGTGGGATGGTATTAGTTTTATTGAAGTGTCAGCGCCAGCTGTTTATCGTGGTAAATTGTGCGGTTTGTGCGGAAATTTTAATTCACGAACTAAAGATGATTTTACGACGCGTCGTGGACGTTTAATGCAAGATCCATATCCATTTGGACAATCGTGGGCTGTTGGTTCGAAGAAAGCGTGCAGTAAACCACGTCCCATTGATCCTGATAAAACTTGTCGAAGTCGAGAAGATCATAGGTAATTTTATTTATTTTTTATCATTGAATTATTTCTCTAGTAAATTAAATGGATTTTTTTAGGAGATTGTCTCAAAATATGATGTTTCACAGACTCAATAGATTCCCTGAAAAGGTAGTTTTTTGGCCGCATTTACTTATAAAACAAAATTTAGGCTAGTGATACTGCAAAAGTAGTTTCAAATCTTTTGGATTTTTCTAGAAAAAATAATAGAAATACTTCTTCTTTCAAAATTTTTAACATTATGTATGTTGCATTATTTTATAAAGCTCTCATACTGTTTTATATAAATTTTTCGAGATTTTTCTGGTAGTAAATTTATCGTCGCTGCATTGGCGGCTTCATAAATTTCGGTAGGATTGTCACTATCACTGTCACTCATTTTGCTTTTTTAATTTTATACTTGATCGTTTATATTTTCGCTTTATTTTAAATGTTACAATACTGACAGAAACAAAGTTTGTTAATAAACTGTGTAGCAACGCAACCATTTCTTTTATTTACCCATAAAGCAAAAGAAAAAGTTGCGTTGCTACACATTTTATGAGTTACTACACAATTTATGCATTGCTAGGTTATTTACAAGATTTGTTTCTGTCATTTCAGGGACTATTGATCCCTGAAACATCATATTTTGAGACACTCGCCTAAAAAATTATGTGTGCACCATGGGTCGTGTGATCTTTTTTAAACCTCACCCGAAATTTGCTTGGCCTCGGCTGCAAATTTCTCATTCGGCTAAAAAAGATCAACTTCACGGTCTTGGCACATAAATAACTATTGAAACATTCATTTATTCATTTATTTGTTTATTTATTTATTTATTTATAGATTGTGCAATCGTTTACGATCGTTAATTTTCGATCCATGTCACAAGAAAGTAAATCCAACAATGTACTATAAAGCATGTCTTCAAGATATGTGCGAGTGTCCAACGAGAAATTGTTACTGTCAATCATTCGTTGCATACGTTCATGAATGTCAACGATTGGGTATTGAATTACCAAGATGGAGACAGTCAACAAGATGTCGAACTGTTTGGGAAGGCGTGGGACCAAATATCATTCGACGGCGTCATCATTAATTAAACAAAATAAATAAATCAATCAACAAAACAAAAAACATAAAACAATGTCAAATATAAAATCGCGCATATTATTATGTATATAATTGATTATACGTCTGAATGTTATTTTAATGTGTGTAATTGTATTTTTAAGTGTGTGAAGCATGTGTAATTTAATATTATTAAATTTATATATATTTTTTTTTATTATTCAGAAGGTGAGCGCAAATGCTCATGAACAATTTTTCTACTAGTCATCGCTTTTGTGTGTCTCTGTAAATGCAATCAATGGCGCAAGAGAGAATGAAATAGAGAGATCGTTATTTGGCCGAAAAGAAAATACGTAGATAAAAATACAGGAGCTGACATTATAAACAAACGAAAAAAATCTTCATTCGAATAAAAAATTAAATCAATAATGATGGCCTTGAATAATTATTAAAATGAAAATATAATAAGGAAGGAATCATTATTATCGATTTATTAAAAATTGTATCTCCATTTTTAGCCATTTTTAATTTTTTTTTTTATTTAATATCACTGTTTCAAGATCACCGTGCAGTATTTCGGCCGATGAGCAGGCTCGCGGCATAGTATCTACATCTCAGTGTAATAAAATTGAAGTAATTTTTTTTTTTTTTATTTTTTTTTTTTTTCATTTTTCAATAATGTATTTGTAATAGATAATGATAAATTAATTTTTTTTTTATTTGAAATCTCTCTGAATAGGAATTATGTCTGAATATTTAGTTTGTAAAAGTATTATAAACAAAATTATTATCTCGAATTAAATGTGGAATTGAATGGAAAAAAATTTTTATAGCTCTGTAAAACAAAAAAGAAAATAATAATAAGATATTATTGTCTCATTTTATAATTTTTTTTTCTTCATTCCATTGCATTTTTTTTTTCTATCAAAAACATAATTAATTTATAGAAAAGAAAAATTGTAAATACAAATAGTGCATGCGTGAGATGAAAAAAAAATGAATGTATCTGAGAGAAAGAGCGTAATTTTTAATAATAATTATGTATCAATTTTTTTTTTATTGGGAGAAAAAAAAACATACGAGCAGTGTAAACCAATTTTAGTCCAAAGCAATAGATTCAACTATACATATTTTTTTGAATGAACTGAAAATTGTATCAATAAAAAAATTTATATTCACAAAATATTCACGTAAATATACATATAATATTAATAAATAATAATAAAAATATTACACAATGAAAATAATAGATTACAAAAAGTAAAAGACAATTGAGATAAAAAACAAAAGAGTGAAAAAAAATTGGCGCGTTATCATAAAAAATATTTTTGATAATGATGATTTTAGAAGGGGAAAACCGAGTTATTAAGCAAATACGAAAGATCACTTGACCTACAATAGTTGTATAAAATTCACTTGTGCACAAAGTGGCGACACGCATTTCATCAATTAATCGTTTGATTATAATTATGTATCGCTGGATAAATTTAATTTTAAATATTTTTTTAATTTTAAATAGTGTTATTGCACGACCCAAAGTACAGACAAATTATTATCACTTCAGAAATATTCAAGGTAGGTTATATAATTATACAGTTATACAAAATAGGAATATCATTTATCAAAATTGCATTTATATTAAAATAAATTTAATTAAATAATTAAGGCACAATATTTATTTAATTTTCAATAAATTGAGTAAATGAATATTAGACATTAGTTTGAAATCAATTGACTAAAGCTTCAATTAAATATTTTCTTTGTGATCAATTTAATTTTCATGCGAAAAATTAAATCAATTTCACGAATTGAAAACAAAAAAAATTTAATTTAATTGTCATTTATAATTTTTAATTTGATTATTTTTTTCAATTGTGCGATTTATAGATGATATAAATGACCGATTAATGCATCCAGTGCCAGAATTATTTGAGAAAGAATCGTACAGATGGTACAATCATGAAACTGGTATGTGATAAAATCTTTTGATTTTTTTAAGATTAAACTTTGAACTTATCTCATTCAGCCAATCTAGATCAGATATTTTATATAAAAAATAATGATAATATTATAGAAAATTACAAGATAAAGTTTCTAATCATTAAAACAATTTATAATTAGATAAAAAAATAAATAAATAAAATTTAATTATATTTAATACGTGAAATAATTTATTTTAATTCATTTGTATTTATTTATTTATTCAGAATCTAATTATTGGTATAAAGAAGCTCTTGGTGCATTGAATAAACGTGTAAACACAGAGATAAATACAAATGTTGCAAAAAATATTATTATTTATCTTGGCGATGGGATGTCAATACCAACGTTATTTGCAGCGCGAGCATATAAAGGACAACTTGATGGAAAATTTGGCGAAGAGGATGAACTTTATTGGGAAACATTTCCCTATACAGGTCTATCAAAGGTCTGTTGTGAATGAAAAATTTTAATAAATTAACAATTGGTTAAATAAATTTAATTTAAATTGTCACCCAAAAAAAGAAAAAAAAAACTTGAATCAAGTCTACGAGATATCTTGCTCCAAGTCTAATTATGACTTAATCCAAGTCTGACTCCCAAAAAAAAAAAAAAGACTTGATCTACGAAATGTCTTCGTCTAAGAGTAAACATGATTTAATTCAAGTCTGAAAATGTCTTAGATAAAATTTGGAATTTTTTCGTTGGAAAATTAATCATCCGGATAATACCTCAAATCAATATTAAAATTAAATTATATTCTATTTTTATTGTTTAATTGATGAATTAATTGAACAAATAAAAATTTGCCCAAAACTGGCCCAAAATAGTGAGTAAATATACTTTCAATAAATTCCCATTAAAAATTAAAAAAAAAAATATTAATCAAGCTTAAAAACATTTTCGATCAAGACTAAAAACAACTTGAATCAAGATTAGAAAAAACTTGAATCAAGTTTAGAAAAAACTCGGATCAAGTTTAGAGAAACTCAAACCAAGTTTAGAAAAATTCGGATTAAGTTTAGAAAAACTTGAATCAAGTTTAGAAAAATTTGGATCAAGTTTTAAAAAGCTCGAATCAAGTGTAGGAAAGCTTGAATCAGGTTGAGGAGAGCTTGAATCAGGTTGAAGAGAGCTTGAATCAAGTAGAGAAAAAACTTGGATCAAATTTAAAAAAACTTGAATCAAGTTTAGAAAAAACTTGAATCGAGTTTATTTTCGACTTACCCCTTTTTACAGAATCTTTAACTCAAGTCGTGTGTAATGTTTCGAATCAAGCATCTTTCAGACTTGTATCAATACTATTTGTGTCAAGTCTAAAACGCGACTTGATTCAAAACTTTTTTTTTTTTTTTCTTAATATAATATATCCAAATTTTGAAGCTTATTAATTTTGTAAAATTTATTAGACTTGGTGTATCGATGGACAAGTGCCTGATTCAGCTTGCACAAGCACTGCTTACATGACTGGTGTAAAATCTAAATTAAAAACAATTGGTATTAATGGTAATGTAATACGTGGCGATTGTAAATCTCAGAACAATAAAAAAAATCATGTGGATTCAATTTTAAAATTGGCACAAGATAAAAATAAATCTATTGGTATTGTTACAACAACACGAGTAACTCATGCATCACCAGCTGGTGGTTATGCACATGTTGCTCATCGTAATTGGGAGAGTGATTATGATATTATTTTAGATGATGTTGATTCAAATAAATGTATGGATATTGCAAAGCAATTAATTACACAATATCCTGGAAATGAATTTAAAGTTATTTTTGGTGGTGGACGTAAAAAATTTTTACCACATGATATTAAAGATGAGGAAAATGTTGGAGGTGAAAGATTGGATGGAATGAATTTAATTGAAATGTGGAAAGATGATAAAGAAAAACGTGGTGATAAATATTCATATTTATGGAATAAAACATTATTGATGGATGTTATTAAATATCCAGAAAATTATGATTTTGTTCTTGGTCTATTTGATTCTTCTCATCTTCCGTATCATTTAGAGACAAATTCTGAAATTAAACCATCACTTGAAGAGATGACTGAAGCAGCAATTAAAATATTGAGGAAAAATAATGATGGATTCATTTTATTTGTCGAAGGTTTTATTTTTTTTAATACACCTAAAAAAAAAAAGACTTGAATTAAGTATCAACGACTTGATTCAAGTCTAAAATCGACTTGTGTCAAGACTATTGATATTCTTACGAATAATCATAATCTTGAACTTGATACAAACGGAAATTTGACTTGATGAAAGAATAACACCTTAAGTCTACAAAGGTCTTGATCCAAGTCTAAATATGACGATACCTCAAGCCAATATTAAAATTAAATTAAATTCCAGTTTTATTGTTCAATTGATAAATTAATTAAACAAATAAAAAGTGTCACAATTCACACGTAAATGTGCACATTTAAATAACATAGAAAAAAAATTTTTTTCCCATGTTATTTAATTGGAAAAACGAAAATTACGAAGAGCCACCTTTAAATATTAAAATTAAGAGCTCCGCTTCAAACTGGCTTCTTTTTTTTATCGGCCAGTAAATTTTCAGCTCGATTTTTTGATGAAAAAAAAAAGTTGCCCAAAAATGGCACACCCTAACGTACAGTCCATATAAAAAATATAAAATTATTGTTCTGCGTCGTTTTCATGTTGTTATTCAATTCATGTAATGAATATCACATAAAAACAGCTTATACTCATTTTTTGAATTATCTATTTTCTGCTTTTTATTTATATTTTTAGAAAATAGTGAGTAAATATAATTTCATCAAATCCCCATTGAAAATTAAAAAAAAATTTTAATCAAGCTTAAAAAAATCTTCGATCAAGATTTTAGAAGTTTTGAATCAAGACTAAAAACAACTTGAATCAAAACTAAAAGAACGACTTGAATCAAGACTAGAAAAAACTTGAATCAAGTTTATTTTTGACTTATCCCTTTTTACGATTGATTTAACTCAAGACATGTGTAATGTCTTGAGTCAAGAATATTTCAGACTTGTATCAAGACTATTTGTGTCAAGTCGGAATCGCGACTTGATTCAAGACTTTTTTTTTTGGTTTAAAATTAAATGTAATTTTTTTTTTTCAATATTTTCTTTTCTTTATCTCTAATAGGTGGCCGTATTGATCATGCACATCATGGAACATATGCAACATTGGCGCTGGATGAAACACTCGAATTATCAAAGGCAGTGAAAATCGGAAGAGAAATAACATCAATTAAAGACACATTAATAATTGTAACAAGTGATCACGGGCATACAATGAGCGTTGCTGGTTATTCGGATCGTGGTAAAAAAATAAATGGCATTAATGGCGCAATAGCTATTGACAATTTAAATTATACAACATTAAATTATGCCAATGGCCCAGGATATAAAGAGCCCAATGAATCAGGTGGTAGATATAATATTAGTGAAGATAATATTGGTAAGATTAATATAAACATGAATATTAATATAAAATAAATAATGTACGATAAAATTCACTTGAAGGATAATGATTAATGAATATTTTATTTAACAATTATGATAACAGATGATGTGAGATATCAATTTTCATCTATGGTACCTTTAAAAAAAGAAACTCATGGTGGTGAAGATGTTGCAATATTTTCCAGTGGTCCATGGTCACATTTATTTACTGGAACAATTCAACAAAGTAATATTCCACATTTTCTTGCTTATGCATCTTGTCTTGCACCAAAATCTGCGTGTGATTATATTAAATAACTGGCTGACCCGGCAGACGTTGCTTTGCCATATGAATTATTTCTAGTGAATATTTTGGTAGTTAAATTATTACTACATAAAAATTATTATAAAAAAAATATAAAATAATTTGGTAGTTGAAAAAAAAAAAAAAAAGAAATTATTACAGTACTAATATCACTATTAAAAAACGGGGGTTGGTGGTAGAGGGGTGGAAATTAAGTGTTATATGTATTTTTAATGTTAAATCATAAAAAAAATAAACATAAAAAAATTTTGTCCACAAATTAAAAAAAAAAACAATTTTTTGGTTGGGCCACCCTTATCACTTAGGGGTATAAAAAATAGTTTACAACCTATTCTCAAAGAAGTTTGGTTACAAACACTGTGACACAAGAATTTTATATATGTAGATAAATATTATTAATTAAAAATGTGGATAAATTATTATTATTATTTAAATTTACTAATTGATTAAGTTACTATTTTTGTTTATGTCTAATTGTATTTTTAATGTTGTATTAATTGATAATAAATCATCTTGACAAGTTCGATTCATTTTTTTTTTTAATCTATTTAATTAGTTTCTTTTATTTTTTGTCTTAAATATTTTTCTGTTTAAAATTCACGTGCAATTTTATGGATATAAAAATTATTTGTTTTTATTTCAAGGTTAAAATTTGATAATATATTCATGTAAAAGATCGAAAGCAATTTATTTAGCATTTTTATCTGATTCTCATTTATTTCGATATAACAGAATGAAAATATATTCGAGTGAAGCCAGATGTATTTGATACAATATATTATTTGTCGTTACAGTGCTTCACATGAAAAATAATAAAATGATAAAATGGAATTAAATATTAACTTGTTTGAATTTAGTCTCACATTACGTCACTTAATTTTAATAATAATTGACTATATGAAATTATTCATTAATAACGATATCAAGTATTGACAAAATGTGTAAATAAAAAATTATTATTAATTGTATAAGCAATAAATTTTAACAGTCTCTGCATTTACTTGTTTAATTTTAAATTTCAGTGCTCATTTATTAATTCGTTAATTCTGTAAAAATTTACAATTGTTTTAAATGATAATAATTTCATGAGATTATAAAAATTATTTATTTTTTTTATTTTCATATTTTTCATTCAATCGTTGGAAGCCAGAATAAAATCACTTCATTATTGAATTATTTTCTAACATATTTCAAGGTAATGCTGTTTTTCAAGTTGATCAAATTTTTCCATACTCAATTTTTAAAAAATTTTTCAGTTGTTTAAACAGTTTGAGAATACATTTAGACTAGAAAAAAAATTTATTATACGTTAATAAAAATACTTTTGCACACGATACCTAAATAATAATTAAAAAAAAAAAAATATTTTACATCGAAAAAATAATTTATTGAACATAATAATAATTATAGATTATCAACAATAAAGTATTAACATAATAATGTGTCATAGTAACAAAAAAACAAAAAAAAAATATTGTAATGAACAAATTTGAAATTGAAATATAAAACTTTTATTTGTTTATAATAATATTATTAGCTTTTTTTTTTTCTATAAAATTTAAAAAACAATGATTTTGTTTTTTTGTTTTAATAATTTATTTGTTATCTAAATTATTAACAATCTGAATTAATATTTGTTTAATAGTTGAATTTTTTGTATAAACATTTAGAAATATATTGAAATTGTATAGAATTATTTTTTTTAAATGCGACGAATATTTGAAAATTTTGATAATTTGAAATAATTTGATGATATTCCACTTGTTCAAATAAATTAAAAATATATTTAAACAAGAGAAGACATCGCAATATTTTATACCAGATGTATGTTCATTCAAATTTAAATTTACTTTAATAATTCTGGATGAGTATTAAATGCCAGTTCGACATCGATCGTTCATTGCAGAGCAGTCGACAGTGGCAACAGGATCAAATAATTATCAGGTTCGTCAACAACAAAAAAAAAAAAAAAATTAATATCTCTTTACAAAATATTAAGAAATCTCTGAAGAGAATTTTTCACTCGAGTGAAAATTCGTAAAATAATATTGCAACTATTTAATAATAAATATAATTTTATTTTACAATAAAATTATAAAATAATATTTAATAAATCGTGAAATAAAATATTGCAAATATTACAAGCAATTAATTATATAATAAATTTTGGATTGAGTGTTATTAAAAAACATGGCAAAGATTATACTTTTATTTTTTATGATTTTGGCAATCAACAAACAAGTAATGACATTTAATATTTTCGGAATATCTCTTGATGATATAAAAAATGTATTCAATTATGTAAATGTCGTTTATCAAAAAGGAATAAAATATGCTAATAGAGATGAAATGGCTAGAATGGATCCTGAACAACAAATGAAAGAAATAATGAGTGAGTTAAAGGAAATATCAAACAAACTGACAAATTTTGTGAGCCATCAAGATGAAAAAATGGAACAAATTGTTAAAATATTGTTGAATAATATTGAAGTCACTGGCGATTTTCAATCTGCACGAAATGTGCTTATTGATTCTATTACAAATATAGATTTTTGGTTTCGAAATGGCATGGAGTATGAAACAAATGAAGGATATTCAAATAAAACATTACAAAGCTTTGCTGAATCAGTTTTATGGGGTACAGATAGAGTGGATCATTCGTTATATAAAATATACGAATTAATATTTCCTGATATTGATGATAATCTGAGGAAAAATTTTTTATTATTGACGCTTGAACATACACGAGTGAGTAACATGATCTATAAATTAATTAATTGAATAATATTTATGTGCATTATATAAATTAAATGATGATATTTTAAATAGGACAATTATTTACTTCTTTGTGATAAATATATTTCGTCACAACAGCAATTTTATTATATTTTTGCGCTTGTAATTCAAATTCAAGTGAAAGCATTTATAACAGTTACACAAGCATATACACTACAAACTACATTTGATCATGGTATATATTATGATAATAGATTAGTAATTATTTATATTTGGTGATTTTAATAATTATAATTGATTATATATTTAATATTTTTCACTAGTCAATTATACTCATGATTACATGGCATTCAAGAAAACATTTTATGAGAGATTGATAAACTATTTCGAATCTTTTATTTCCTACATGGCTGATTTTCCTGCAGACGTTCGTAGATGCGATGTTGAAAATCCTGCTCTCGGTAAATATATTTTTATACCCGAACACTCGATACAAATAATATTACCAAGTTGAAATTTATATTTTAATATTAATATTAATTTTTTCTTCAGGGAAAAATATTTTTCAAATGGAAGGAGTGTTTCAAGTGATTGTCGGTTATGAATTAAGTATAAAAAAAGCAATTTATTCTGAATATATGTTGGTGTGTGGAGGTTGTGAAGAAATATCTAATGATAATCGAATGAAATTCATGATTCACAATTGTAAATCTTATTCTTCAATGGACGTTTGTCTTGTATGTATACATGAATATAAATGTTCACGTTTCTAGATTAATATATTTTACAGTCACAATTAATAATATGAATAATTATCCAGGAATCTGAAATGAGATCTAGAGTGTACGCAAACCGTGTGTCATCATACAAGACAGATTCAGAAACTTTTGGACACTCAGATCGATGTGACCATGATTTTTTCAAAATAAGTAGTATTATAGCACCGAATCTATGTTATAATGATGTGTGTGTATGTTCCGTGAATACTACTGACCAAAGTAACTTTCCTAACGAAGACCTTGACATCATACTTGATCCCCCAAAAATCATGAAAATATCTGTAGAACCTCAACGTTCAGATTCTGCAAATGACATGTTGAGTATAAATTTCTTCTTCTCATTTTTATTATCTTTTTTACTGCGAATATTACAAAAATGAAATTGAAATTGTCTATTTGCAGGGTTGTTGTTGGTGTCAAGTTTATTCTTCACGATAATGCAATACATTTACAAATACAACAAGCTAAAATTTCAAAAGATTTCACCATTGTTGATGAAGGTTCATGGAAACCTGTTGATATAGATGAAAATAACAACACAATAAATATTGCTTACGAAACCATGTTTGATCGACGAAGTATTTTCTATCTGGATGATGTTTTGGTGGATCCTGATTATGTTGTCACTGGTAATTCAATACTGAATTATGAAAAATCATTACAAATTTATACGTTATTATTTAAATCGTTTATAAATATTTCAAGGTGTTAAACTTGCAATCACTAAAGATGGTACTGGTTTTGAGCTTCGCGTTCACTCTACTGGATACAATTATCAGACAGGAGAATTGACCTTTTTACAAAAATGGAGTAAGCCTGGTGATTATGCTGTTAATCATACGGATTATGAAAGAAATAGGTAATTGTTATACATACACTTCTTGCAAAAATTAAAGGACCAAAAAAAATTACCAAATTTTTTGGTCATTTTTGACGGACTGTATTTCAGTGAAAAATGATCGTATTGATAACTAAAAAAAAAGATTTTCAAGCTTGAAGATTTGAGTTTTCAGATCTTTCAGTGAAAAATTTTTAGAAGCAGCGGTTTTCATTTAATCCTTAGAGAAAAGACAAACCAAAAATGTTTGCAAATTTTTTACATTTTATTTTTCAGTCCATGGGTATAGAAAATTTTTTTCAGCTACGCCAATGCATGGGTCGGATAGCCTGTAGTCTAAACAGTTGAGTTATCTAATTAGTTGAGAGAAAATGAATTTTTTTCATTTTTAAGAAGATTACGCTAATTTTAAAAACGAAAACCTTGTGACATTAATTTTTTCCAAATTTTGATCAATTGGTCCAGAAAAACCGTCCAATCGATCGATCTGAAAATTTATAGGGTTATTAGGGGTACATTGAGCTAAATAATTTTCTTTGAAACTTAGCATTCTCCCCAGTATTAGCAAAGATACAGTCGATTTACCAAAACAAAGGAAATAGTCACTTTTTTGTACTTTTTTCAATTGAACGTTTGAGATGGAAAAAAAATTTTCTTCCAATATAACATGACAGAACCTTATAGGAAATTTCCTGCAAATTTCGGAACTGCCCTTTGATTTCTTGTACGACCAGTAGTTGCGTCAATATCGGTATTTGAATGAAAAAGGATCCTTTTGCATTCACAACTCGATATCTCGAAAACAAAAGGTCGTATCGTGGTCTTCAAAACCAGAAATCGAAGCTAAATAAACAGGCTATCCAACCCATGTATTGGCGTAGCTCGAAAAAAAATGTTCCATACCCATGGACTGAAAAATAAAATGTAAAAAATTTGCAAACATTTTTGTTTTGTCTTTTCTCTAAGGATTACATGAAAACCGCTGCGTTTAAAAATTTTTTATCGAAAGATCTGAAAACTAGAATTTCTAAGCTTGAAAATCTTTTTTTTTAATTATCGATACGACCATTTTTCACTGAAATACAATCCGTCAAAAATGACCAAAAAATTTGATAATTTTTTTTGTTCCTTTAATTTATGCGAAAACTGTAGATGATACAATTACAGTTTTTTTTATAATCAACTATTAATTTACAGAATGGAAATAAAGTTAGATGATCCTGATGATCCAGCATTTGGACACGAATATCATCCAGATCGTCAATCAAATAAATTCATTCGATTTCAACATACCTCCATAAAAAAAGATGCTGGATATCATACAGTTCCATTTTTTGACGGACAATCTGTTGAAACACGAATGAAATTTCCTCTTGGTGGTATTGGCCTTTTTCATCGAGGACGAGATGGATTTGGTGGTTACATTGCACCACGATTATTCACTTATAATATCACGCGAATTATCGAATCATCGTTCAATGATTGGAAACAATTAGAGAATATGTACAAACATTGTGGCCTTGAAGTACCCGCAAATGCTACAGTGTTGGATAAAAATGTCGATTGTGAAACACTTAAGCAAAATGCAGATCGACAGATTCATGTTCAAAATATGAGTCAAATCAATCGGAAGAATACTATCAATTCTCAACCCGATTCACAAGTATCTTATGAACGAATGAAAAAATTGAAACAAATTATCAAAAAGAAAATCAACCAAAATTCTAAAAACACAACGATTATAAAAAAAGCATCATGTTTGCCGAAAAATCGTAATAAACTAAGGCCTGTTCAAGTATAATATTCAACAATAACTTCTTCAAACATTTTTTTTACGCATTGATATAGTACTTTGGATTGAACTAAAAGTCTTTATGTCGTTTATATTTAGAGAAAAATAAACGTAAATTTGTTCAACATACTCGTCACCTATTACAATTATTATCAAGCTTTGTTATGTTGGTTTTGGTGAAGTTAAAAATATGCTTGTTTTTTGAAAATTGTTAATGTTATAATAATAAAAAATTATGTTATTGACAAGTGTCAATAAATAAAAATTCCAGAATAATTTTAGTACATGTATTTTTTTTTTCCAATTTTTCCATGTTACAATGAATGTTTCAAAAAGGTAAATATAAGTGTGACTGTGAATTATTACGAAATTGTGTTATTGTTGATGTGTATGTGTGTTGGAATATTAGTGTGAACGTTTGTAACTTTGTGAGTTGTGAGTATCTGATGAGAAAAGTGAGGGAGATTGAGGCTGTCAATATCTGTAAATGAACGGGTTCTCTTTGTCACTCAAAATAACGTCATAACTGTGAAAGAATTATAATCGAATTTCTGTACAGCGGAAATTCATCAACGCCAAGTGCTTTCATATCAACGAATATGAATATATGTATATAAGTGATGTCAAGGAAAGAAAAAAAAAAAAAAAAAGAAATGAGAATTCAAATATCGAAATTGATAATTTTACCATTTTCGATTGATTCTTTCCAAATAATTTTTGACCTCTGGATTCACTCGATTTTTTCATTTTTCTGAGATTTTTATTCTTGCGTGGAAAATTGTGTAAAGTCAAAATTTTATTTGTGACTTATTTAAATTACAACGCAAATAAGAACGAGTTTAAAATATTTTCAAAACATACGTCATTGTTGATAAAATATAATCTGAAAAATATATAAATTTTATGTATAATTTTATGATCTGCAAAAGTCGTGAGAGAAAAATAAAAAAACACTGATATTTAAAAAATAAAAACCGATGATAATAGAAAATTTTATATTTAAGACAAACCTTGGCAAAATAATTAAATTCGCTGATATTTAAAAATAAAAAAAAAATACGTGAAAAGTTTGAATATATTTTTTTAGTCATTAAAAATTTAAACAATATCCATTCATTTATTGAATTATCTACCTGAAACGTTCAAGAATATGTTGAAGTCGTTAAATTTATCGTTTATATGATAAATTTTTGAATGACGCAAAAAATTGTGATAATATTTCACTCATTCCTATATAAGAATACTTTCAATGGTAAATAATTCATTACATATTCAACAAAATTTTCATTGACACGTAAGTAATATATAATATTTTTTCTTTCGTCGCTGGTCATTCATACTATAATAAAAATATAAGAGTTTAGAAATTGAATTACTACACTAGAGAAAAAAATTAAAAAGTCAAAAAAATTTCCGAAATTTTTCCATGTTTTTTGACAGGCTTTTTCATTTTTTTTTAAATTCATGTTGAGGATGAAAAAAAATTTTTTTTTTCTTGAAATCATGGCAGTATCTTATAGGAAATTTATTCTAGTTTCCAAAACTGCCCTTTAATTCTTTGTACAATCATTCGTCGCTTAGATATCGATGATTGAAGACAAATGGATCCTTTTCCGTTAAAAGTCTGATATTTCAGTGAAAAATGGTCGCATCAAGATTTTTAAAAAACGTAATTCAAGCTGAATAAACAAGCTATCTAATCCAAATAATTGCTTAGCTGAAAAAAAATTTTCCAAGTTCGTGAACTCAAAAAAAAAAAAGAAACAAAATTTTCGAATTTTTTTTTTCGTGCTATTTCTTAGAATTACGTAATAACCGTGGCTCCTAAAATTTTTTGACCACAAGATCTGAAAACTAGAATGTCAGAGCTTCAAATCGCCTTTTCAAAAAACTTGATACGACCATTTTTCACCAAAATACAGCCTATCAAAAAACATGGAAAAATTTCGGAAATTTTTTCGACTCTTCAATTTTTTCCTCTAGTGGTAAATGAGATATAAAATTAATTAAAATAATAATTTGTGATTGAAATTTTGCAGAAAAATTATGGCACGAATTATTCTTATTTTGTTAATTTTTGCGGTAGTCAACAAGCAAACAATTAATTCATTAAGTATTTTTGGAATTGATTATAACGATGTAATGTATGTTTACGGATATATAAATACATTATATGAAAAAGGTATAGAATACGTAAATAAAGATGAGATCGAGGAAAATAGTATTCAAAATCAATTGAAACAAATAATGAATGAAATGAGAGACATGTCGAAACAATTAACAAATTTTGTAAATCATCAAGATGAAAAAATGGATCGAGTTATGAAAAAATTATTAAATAATATTGAAGTTATGATCGATCTTCAGCCTGTACGAACTGAATTTATCGATTGCATTTCTGGTATAGATTATTGGTTTCAAAAGGCCATAGAATATGAAATAAATGAAGGATACTCAGAAAAAGCACTGAAGAATTTTATCAAATCAGTTTTATGGACTGAAAATAATATAGATCATTTATTATTTAGAATGTACAGATTAATATTTCCTGGTATGGTTGATAATCTGAGGAAGAGTTTTGGATCATTGGCACTTCAAAACACAGAAGTGAGTTACATAAACTTTGAATTAATTAATTGAAAAATATATTTATGTGCACAATATAAACTAAACGATGTTATGTATTAAATAGGATAGTTATGAACGTCTTTGTGATAAATATATTTCGCCACAACAGCAATTTTATTATATTTTTAATATTGTTATTCAAACTCAAGTAAAAGCATTCATAACAGTTGTACAAGCATATACACTGCAAACTGTATTCGATCATGGTATATATTATGATTATAGATTAGTGATTATTTATATTTGGTGATTTTAATAATTATAATTGATTATATATTTAATATTTTTCACTAGGCAATTACACTCATGATTATAAAGCATTCAAGCAAACATTTTATGAGAGATTGATGAACTATTTCGAATCTTTTATTTACTACATGGCTCTTTTTCCTGCAGACATTCGTAGATGCGATGTTGAAAATCCTGTTCTCGGTAAATATATTTTTATACCCGAACACTCGATACAAATATTATTATCAAGTTGAAATTTATATATTAATATTAATATTAATTTTTTCTTCAGGGAAAAATATTTTTCAAATGGAAGGAGTGTTTCAAGTGATTGTCGGTTATGAATTAAGTATAAAACAAGCAATTTATCCTGAAGTTATGTTGGTGTGTGGAGGTTGTGAAGAAATATCCAATGATAATCGAATGAAATTCATGATTCACAATTGTAAATCTTATTCTTCAATGGACGTTTGTCTTGTATGTATACATGAATATAAATGTTCACGTTTCTAGATTAATATATTTTACAGTCACAATTAATAATATGAATAATTATCCAGGAATCTGAAATGAGATCTAGAGTGTACGCAAACCGTGTGTCATCATACAAGACAGATTCAGAAACTTTTGGACACTCAGATCGATGTGACCATGATTTTTTCAAAATAAGTAGTATTATAGCACCGAATCTATGTTATAATGATGTGTGTGTATGTTCCGTGAATACTACTGACCAAAGTAACTTTCCTAACGAAGACCTTGACATCATACTTGATCCCCCAAAAATCATGAAAATATCTGTAGAACCTCAACGTTCAGATTCTGCAAATGACATGTTGAGTATAAATTTCTTCTTCTCATTTTTATTATCTTTTTTACTGCGAATATTACAAAAATGAAATTGAAATTGTCTATTTGCAGGGTTGTTGTTGGTGTCAAGTTTATTCTTCACGATAATGCAATACATTTACAAATACAACAAGCTAAAATTTCAAAAGATTTCACCATTGTTGATGAAGGTTCATGGAAACCTGTTGATATAGATGAAAATAACAACACAATAAATATTGCTTACGAAACCATGTTTGATCGACGAAGTATTTTCTATCTGGATGATGTTTTGGTGGATCCTGATTATGTTGTCACTGGTAATTCAATACTGAATTATGAAAAATCATTACAAATTTATACGTTATTATTTAAATCGTTTATAAATATTTCAAGGTGTTAAACTTGCAATCACTAAAGATGGTACTGGTTTTGAGCTTCACGTTCATTCAACTGGATACAATCATCAGACAGGAGAATTGACCTATTTACAAGAATGGAGTAAGCCTGGTGATTACCCTGTTAATCATACGGATTATGAAAGAAATAGGTAATTGTCATACACAAATGAAACAATTACAGTTTTTTTTATAATCAACTATTAATTTACAGAATGGAAATAAAATTAAATGATCCTGATGATCCAGCATTTGGACACGAATATCATCCAGATCGCCAATCAAATAAATTCATTCAATTTCAACATACCTCCATAAAAAAGGATGCTGGATATCATACAGTTCCATTTTTTGACGGACAATCTGTTGAAACACGAATGAAATTTCCTCTTGGTGGTATTGGCCTTTTTCATCGAGAACGAGATGGATTTGGTGGTTACATTGCACCACGATTATTCACTTATAATATCACGCGAATTATCGAATCATCGTTCAATGATTGGAAACAATTAGAGAATATGTACAAACATTGTGGCCTTGAAGTACCCGCAAATGCTACAGTGTTGGATAAAAATGTCGATTGTGAAACACTTAAGCAAAATGCAGATCGACAGATTCATGTTCAAAATATGAATCAAATCAATCGGAAGAATACTATCAATTCTCAACCGGATTCACAAGTATCTTATGAACGGATAAAAAAATTCAAACAAATCATCAAAGAGAATATCAATAAAAATTCTGAAAACACAACGCCGATAAATAATTCTCCACGTTTGCCTGAAAATGAAATCGAACCATCAGTCATTCTAATACAATAAAAAATAAATATTAAATAACTTCTAAAAATATTCATATATTATTTTCTTATTCAAAAATTGTGCTACAAAATGAAATAATAATTTTCGTTTTCTGTCTATTCATTTTTTTATTATATCATCAATAAAAGTGATTTCATGGCATATAATCTTAAATATTTTGATCATGGTATATATTTTAAATTCACAAAAAAACATTTCCAAATTATTTAATTGTTTACTTGTATTATTTTTTTTTTCCTCTTCTCAACTTCAAAAAGGAAAAATTAAAACAAACACGACTTTGCAATATCCTCATTTATTTTATTCATCCATTATTATTTTTCATTTTTTATTTTTTATTTCTTTGATTTCTTCCAACTATTTCCCAAGTTTTATTTTTCTCATTTCCTGTTTTCATTTTATTTCCCATTCTTTCACGTCAACTTACAACTTGACAACGAATCAACACGAGAATTTTTTCACTGCATTGTACCAACAAAATAAAAGAAGAAAAAAAAGAATAATTCTTCACTGACATGATACAACGCTGGTCACAATCCTGATGACAATGCTAATGATGATGATGATGATGATGATGATGATGATGATGATGATGATGATGATGATGGTAGGATTAAATTGAACTAACAACAGGTAGGGAAAAAAAATCCACACAAAAATGCAATGAAAATATACACAAGTGTACAATAGATGAAATTGTTAAATGTTTTACAGATAATGAATCATAATAAATTTCAATCAATAATAATACTATAATTAATCGATTGTTATTGATGGAAATTATACAACATTTAATATTTTTTTTTTTTTCAAAGGAAATAAACGCACGAACGATACATGTGGAAGACTCTTCGAGAATTGGTATAAGAATAGATTTCGAAGTTTATATAAGAAAGTTTATAACTTGTGTGGGCGTCACTGTACGAAGATTATTATATTTTTTTTTTTTTTACGTTTCAATTATTTAATTATTTAATTATTTCAGATGTAAAAGAGTTTGACAGTTATATTATTCATTTGTATATATGAAATATTGTGACTAAATCACAATTAAAATTTTCCCTAGAGAGTTTTTGTATTTTATTTTTTTTTTGTTTTTTGTTTAACGACAGTGAGCATTTTTTTATTTTATTTATTCAATAGTATTTTTTTTTCATTTGACATGAAAATTATCTAACTAATATAAGAATCATCGGGGAAGGGACCAGCGTCGTTTTTTTTTTATCTCAATTATTTGAGACTTTAAACATTTTTTTTCTTCCAGGTCCCACATTTTTTTTTCTTTTTTTCTTAAATAATGATTTGTTTTTTATTCATAATCATCAGTTTCTATCCAAAACCTACACAAGTCTGTACCATTTATTTATTTCTTCACTACGAAGGTACATGAGATATGATAATTAATGAATAATTTCATTTTTTTTTTCTTCTTTTACATTTTCGCGTCGGGAGTTTTTTTTTTATTTCTATTTTTCAATAATACTTTCACGCTTTCAACGTGAATGGAAAAAAAGTTTTACAGAGAATTACTTTAGACAAAAACTCTTTCAACAATTATTATTATCATTCATAAACTCCCGCGCATGTTAATCATAATAAAATTATTTAATTAATTTCTATATCAATACAATTGATTATTACATAATAAGAGAAAAAATTTTCGAGTTGCCGAAAAAAATACGGACACGAAAGAGATCACAATATAGTCTCCTATACACAATTATAATTATTTAATTCAATCATATTTTTATTTATTTTTTTGTATTTTTTATTGTTGTATTTTTTCTCTTTCATTTGTTATTATCCTTTCGGCAGCCGGCACACTAAAAGTGTATAAAAATAATACAATAGAAAGCGAGAGAGCAACATAACCGATGTATAACCAAAAAAAAAAAAAAAAAAAGATTCGCAAAAATCAAAATACATTTTAATAATTTTTCATTTGTTTATTTATTTAATATCATCCCCCTACTTCTCTCTTATCACTCTTACATGCGTTCAAATACCCACTACAATAGTGACGTGAAAATTTAAGCTTAACAAAAGAAAAATAAATAAATAAATAAATAAATAATTTTAATTTTAATTCCAATTATTTCATTAATTTTTCATTCCATTTATACTCTCAATTATCGTTTCATTTCATTGTCATAATCATCATCGGTATGTTTATAAAATATATTTTTGATTCCTCAAAACATCCCTCAAATTATCAAAAAAAAAAAAAAAAAGAAAAAAAAAATTTTGTTTTTTCTTATTTTTAATTTATTTCTCATTTTTAATTCAAATACTATTTTAAATAAATTTTTCTTTCTCTTTCTCGCTCTCTCGCTATCTTTATCATGCAAAACATATTGCATGGGCACCATATAATATTCACAAAATTTTTTTTTGTTATTCAATTATCTTTTCGGTCCCCTTAAAAGTACACAATTGCTTCAGTGATAATTAATATATTCATACATTCAATATATCTGAATGCCATTAAATTATTTTATATATCTATTTATCTATGTTTATATTTTTTTTTTATATAATATATATACATATGTATGTATATAAATATAATCGGAAGGCGACAGTAGAAACTACTGAAGTAAATGCATAATATACGCAGACAAATACAGCGAGACTTTTCTTTGTTCTGTTTCTTTTTTTTTTTTTCTTTTTATTTTTTATTTTTCACGATTAAATTTGAATTATAATAAAATGTATTTGGTTTTGTTTTTTTCTTCCTTCTTTCATTCTGTTTATTTAATTTTTTCATCTTGTATTCTTTCTACAAAACAAATAATTATTTATTATTTGTTTATTTATTCTTCCCTCCTTTTCAATCATATTAGATTTTTTTTTTCTTCATTCTATGCGATAACATTTTCTATCAAATTATCCTTTTAATATATTATTCACATACATATATGTGTTTATGTATGTATTTTTATAATCCAATGGAGAGGTTGAACCTTCTGCCACGTGTGAGATTATCGCAAAAAGATAAAATGTTTTTTTTTTTTTCCTAATTGCGAATGAAATTTAAATTACATTAAAAATTCTCCATTATACAATAATATATGCTTTTGTTGATAAGATGGAGAATATATTAGTTAACAAATGTGTTAATTTAAATGACAATTTTTGTCATTAATTATTCGCAATAAAGACAAGTTTTTTTTTTTTTATTTTAATTTTACTGAGAGAGAAAAATAAGAGTGAGGAAAAAAATAGGAGATTTTTCAGGGGAAAAAAAATTAATTTATACTGATATTTATTATGGAGTAAAAATGATGTGATAGATATAAAAAAAAAAATTTTTTTTTTGATGACGAATAGGAAAAAAGTTGGTGGGGAAAAAATATTAAAATGTGAGATAAATAAATAAATAAATAAATTTAAATATACATAATAAATTCTGGATTTAAATATGAAAATCCCATGAATTCTGTTTGATCCAAATTCATCATAAATAATTTGTCGGTGGGCGTAAGATCCGTTTTTTCGGATGTGAATTGTTTGTCGAAATTGCTCACATCTTTTCTGTGTTTCTGAAAATGAAAATAAAAAAATAAATTAATAATCAAAAATTTTTAATTAATAATAAAAATGAATTTCTTATATTTTTTTTCACTCATTACACCCAAAAGAAAAAAAAAAGTCTTGAATCAAGTCGTGATTCCGACTTGACACAAATAGTCTTGATACAAGTCTGAAATATTCTTGACTCAAGACATTACACATGTCTTGAGTTAAATCAGTCGTAAAAAGGGATAAGTCGAAAATAAACTTGATTCAAGTTTTTTCTAGTCTTGATTCAAGTCGTTCTTTTAGTCTTGATTCAAGTTGTTTTTAGTATTGATTCAAAACTTCTAAAATCTTGATCGAAGATTTTTTTAAGCTTGATTAAAATTTTTTTTTAATTTTCAATGGGGATTTGATGAAATTATATTTACTCACTATTTTCTAAAAATATAAATAAAAAGCAGAAAATAGATAATTCAAAAAATGAGTATAAGCTGTTTTTATGTGATATTCATTACATGAATTGAATAACAACATGAAAACGACGCAGAACAATAATTTTATATTTTTTATATGGACTGTACGTTAGGGTGTGCCATTTTTGGGCAACTTTTTTTTTTCATCAAAAAATCGGGCTGAAAATTTACTGGCCGATAAAAAGAAGAAGCCAGTTTGAAGCAAAGCTCTTAATTTTAATATTTAAAGGTGGCTCTTCGTAATTTTCGTTTTTCCAATTAAATAACATGGGAAAAAAATTTTTTTTCTATGTTATTTAAATGTGCACATTCACGTGTGAATTGTGACACTTTTTATTTGTTTAATTAATTTATCAATTGAACAATAAAACTGGAATTTAATTTAATTTTAATATTGGCTTAAGGTATTGTCCGAATGATTAATTTTACATCGAGAAAATTTCAAATTTAAACTAAGACATTTTCAGACTTGGATCAAGACATTTGTAGACTTGAGATGTTATTTCCAAGATTTTGATTATTTGTAAGAATATCAATAGTCTTGACACAAGTCGCTGAGACTTAATTCAAGTCCTATTTTTTTTTTTGGGTGTAAATTCTATAATTCATAAAACTATTTATGATTTTTTTATTTTTTCAAATGATAATAAATTACTTACGATTTTTGGTTTGAATGGCGGTTGAACTTCACGATTTTCAATTCTATCCCAATCGATACGACGGAAAAATGCGTGACCTCTTACATCCTCTTCGCCTCGAAGTCCACAGCCCAATCTCTTGCTTGGATTTTTAGTCAAAAACTACAAATTAAAAAGAAAGCACAAACAAATATTAAACAATAATTCAACCAGCAAAAATAAAATAAAAATTCTTGCAAAAAGTTTTAAGTAAAAACTTTGGCTATTTATATTTTTCTTCATTAAAATTAATAATTAAAAAAAAATATATCATTGAAATAGTTTGAATGACTTTATTTTATCTTACCCCTTTACAGGCTTCTTTAGATTCTTTTGACAAGCTCTTTGGATAATTTACGCTATGATCAGTAATTGCAGCAAATAATTCTTCCTCATCTTCACCATCAAAAGGCGGTTGGCCAACTAACATCTCATATAATAAAACACCATAAGCCCACCAGTCTACAGACTTTCCATAAGGCTGATAAAGTATAATCTGAAAGAAAAAAAAATAATTCACAATAAAAATAAAATAAACATTTAATTAATTTTTCATTTTATCTTTCAATTAAATAATTAAATAAATATTATTTTATATTTACCTCCGGGGCAATATAATCAGGCGTACCACAAAATGTTTTTGTCGTTCTGTCTCCTGTAATTCCCTCTTTACACATTCCAAAATCAGCAATTTTTATGTGTCCATCAGCGTCCAATAATACATTATCCAATTTTAAATCACGATAAACAATACCACGTGAATGAAGAAAAAATAATCCAATTGCAATTTCAGATGCATAAAATCTGTGAAATATAATAAACGATAATATTTGAAAATAAAATTAATTTTATAAATATAAATAAAATTAATTAAAAACATACACTGCTACAGGCTCTTTAAATTTTCCACACTGTTGAATTTGGAACATGAGATCACCACCATTAACATACTCCATAACAAAGTACAATCGATCCTGTATAAAATTAAATATAACAAATATGAAAAAAAATATATTTAATAATTTAATTAATGTTCGATATTAAATTTTGTTTATTTACCATTGTTTGAAAGCAAGAATGAAGTTGAACAAGAAATGGTGGTTTATGTGACAATGCAAGCACACGTTTTTCCACCATTGTACATTCAACATCATCATCTTGAATTATGATATCTTTTTTTAATATTTTAATTGCATATAATTCGTCTGTGCCTTTTCGTTCAGCTAATAATACTTTTCCAAAGCTTCCTTTACCAAGTACCATGAGAAAATTGAAATCACTGGCTCTTATTAAATCACTTTTGCCCATATTGTGTGGTAATTCTTTGTCCAGCATTATCGATGGCTTCTTTGTCACTGATGTTTTCTAGATTTAATATTTAAGAAAATGAAATTAATTAGAACCAGAAAAAAATATAAATAAATTAGTTTTTTATTTTTTCTTCAGTTCCATATGGCGAAATCCATATCTCGCTATTATTTGATCGTACAAAAAAGTTCTATCTACATTTTTTATAGAAAATTGAACGCTCTACAAAAAAGGTCTCTTGTAGTTAATCGATTACTCTAACCATTCAGAAGATATTCGCATTCGAATCCCGAAGCGTACTGGTTTCAATAGTTTTCTTATAAATATTTTAAATTTATCCATTCAAGTCAAGAACACAAATATCTTCTAACTGGTTAAAGTAATCGATTAACTACAAGAGACCTTTTTTATAGAGCGTTCAATTTCCTATAAAAAATGTAAATACAACTTTTCTGTACGATCAAGTAATGTCGAGATATGGATATTGCCATATGGTTCAAAGAAATGGTTCAAAGTAATAATTATTTTTATTAATTAATTTTTTTTTTCTATTTTATTTGATGAATAATAAAATTAATTTACCCGCATCTTTGTTTTAAGCTCAGCTAAATCAACTCCTTCCTCTGGCACTGGTACATTGTAAAATTCACCCTCTTCTTGAGTAAGTAGCTTAAACCAACCGTTCGCTGGAGCTTTTATCAGCTCCGAAATACCAAAGGACAATGAACCCATAAAGTCGTTCCTCGACGTTCGATCCCAGTCCCAAATTTCTATCAACAGCCGTCGGTCTTTATCTTCCGCTTTCAAATCGCTTGATTTTAACAGAAACAAAAACGAAAAGAAATGAAAAAAAAAAAATTATAAGAAAAATTTTCAATAATTTTAATCAATATTTAAAGTCAATTATCATTTATAAACGCATGAGTAATTCCATTCGGATGATTCAATGTCGTAATTTATTCGATGAATATTTTCGTTTAATTAAAGGAAATGAAAAAAAAAAAAAAAAATTTTCCATTGATGGATTTTTTTTTTTTTTTTTTTTTTTCATGCGAGAATTTGATGAGTACGAACAATTGATTAATTAACCAATAAAACTCGGGGTTTCGAACCAAAAAAACCCATTCATTCATCGTGTAGAATTGTTTTGTAACGATTTTAATCATTTTTTTTTTCTAATTTCAATTATTTAATTTTTATTATTTTAATTGCTTTCTTTTTTTTTTCTTATTTTTAGTTTTTTTATTTATTCACTTGTGTTTTATCTTTGGATACTTTGTTTATATGATTATGGATGAATAAATGAATATATATGAATGGTGGAGTAATTTTAAAAAAACTTACAAAGTAATTGTCTCGTTCCATTCAGGATTTAAACATGATTTAATTGTTTTTGTTTTTTTTTTAATACCATCTGTATCAGGAATTAATTTTAGCTTCACGTAAGGATCTGATAGTCCATTTGGATCCATTGGAATGAGATTTCTTCCTTGTTTCACTGCGAAAAAAAAAAAAATTCATTCAATATTTATTATTATATCGATTAGAAAAATAATTTGAAATAATCAGAAAGAAAAAGAGTCAAATCTGTAATTTTTTTTTTTCATAAAATTCAAATTATCTCAAAAACGAATGGACATATCAAAAATTTGATAATAACAAAAAAGAAGCACAATAATATTGTCTACAACTTTTATTTGAAGAGTTTTTAATTTTTTTCATTATTACAATAGTTATTACACATGAAATAGTCGAATGACGTCAAATCAATTATTCCCTCATTTTTTTTTCTTTTATTTCTTATTCATTAATTATTTATTTAATATTTATTGACTTATAAACATACCTTCTATAGTGAGTTTGTTGTTGGCACATACTATGTTGAGGGCAATACGACCACGTCGCTCTGTGTGATCACATCCACAAAGATTTGGCACGCTTTCTTCGCACCTCTTGTGTACGTTCATGTCACATGCTAAATATCATCAGATTATTTAATATCATTATCGCAATTATGAATAAAAATAAACAATAGTATTATCATTATTAACAAATCAACAATAATAACAACTGATGTTCACAAATGAATCCATAAAATTATTAAATGTCTTCAACAATTTTTCCATCACGTCAAAACATTCTTTCAAAAAAAAAAAAAAATAAATAAAAATCAATTATTAAATAAATAAAAAAAATAATCTCCTATCTTCAGCAATAAATAATAATTAAAAATAAATAACTACAAATTACACGAATACACGTGCAGCCATAAATAAAAAAAAAACGTTAATAATTTTCATTTTAATCGATACAAAAAAAAATTTTTTTAATTTTTAATTAATCTAATGTTTTTTATTTTTGTTTATTGACTAATTATTTATTATTTTCAGCGTTATAATTGCTTGTATATACGTTTTTAATTCCAAAATAAATATATAGTAAAACGTGCGTCGGTAAATAATATTTAAAAAATTAATTTAAATATGCAAATTTTATTACATTTATAAATATAAATGTTTTTTTATGTATATGCGTGTAAATATAAAAATAAAGTGGAAGTCGCACGAATCAATTGCATATAAATGCGACTACGGAAACAAGGTCACATGTCAACAAGTATATAATAAAGAGAAAATGACATTTAAAGTATGAGAACGAGAATGGAAAAAAACATTTAGAACGAAAGACAAAAAAATATATTTTTTTTTTTTTTCGTAAATTTTTTTTTTTTTTAACAATAATTATTTGTGTGTATACAAACAATTGTCAGGATATAGTATATACTTATACACATATACATGCATCATTACTATTATTATTACCATTATTGTTATTACTGTTATTTCAAGTACAAAAAAAAAAAATATATAAAAACGAAATATTTTTTTTCAATTTTATTTATTATTTCAAATATTATTATTTTAATAATTATTTTGAATTATTTATAACTGTTCAATAATTCATTTCTGCTTGAACTTTAATAATTATTATTTCATAAAGTTTGTTTAGAATTCTTTGTACTTGAATAATAAATTTTTAATTAAATTTTATCGAGCTCATTGAAAAGCTCTAAGTATGATAGAAAAAAAATAAATAATGTTGTCAAATGATATTATTACACGTGAGGATAAATGATAAATTAAATAAATGTATAAGATAAATTTAGATTTATTATTAAAATATGAAATGTGATTTTTTTTTATTGAAATATAATTGTTACATAAAATAATAAAAAAATAAGAAAAGTACATTTTTTAAACTACACTAATTAATTATGTGTAAAATAGTAAACAAATACAGTTGTAAAATTGAGAACAATTAATATAGAACAGTGAATATTGTTAAGAAATTAAGAAATTAATAAAAATAAGAAATAGTTTATAGGAAATTAATAAATGTTTGAATAATAAGGTAAATAAAATTTAATATTGAGAAAAAAAAGATGATTATTTTTTGATAAAATTTTTTTTTCATATTTATTTTATTTTATATTAGTTAAAAATATTCCAGATTAATTTGAGCTTTCATTTTTTATTTTATATAAATCGACGAATTGTTTATTCATCTCGATGAACAGTTGAATGATTTCATTTTATTTTCTCTTTTGTTAATAATAAAAAAAAAAAAAAAACAAATGACTAAATTGAAAGGTGAATGTGGAATGAAATAATGATGTTAAATGTAGTGTATGCACTTGATCAATGTGCTCAATTAACTTTTTTCACCCACACGTTCGATGACGAAAAATGCAGAATAAAAAAAAAAAAAAATTAATTGACAAAATTTTATATTTAAATGAAATTTAATTTCGAAATGTGATACAATAATTCAAGATTAAATTCATTGGGTTGAGTAACAATATTCTATTATTATTATTCATATTATTGTTGTTTAATATATTTATTCATTTATTTATTTATATATTTATTTATTTAAAAAAAAATTTTTTTTTTTTTTTTTTTTTTTTGGTTCCAGTTTTTTTCTTGTATTTGTTATTTTGTCTAGCCATTTCCTTTTTCTCTACGTTATTTTTTTTTAGCTACCTGAACACTTGAGTCCCTGATGCGCGATGCCATGAAGCATCGAACCACAGTGGTCACAGAAGGTTGGCGTCAGGTAAGTGAAAACGTCCCACTTGTGTGGCGCACTCGCGGCCTGAGAACACAAATTTAATGATGCCCGGGAATTCCCAGGTGATATTCATTCATTTTTGTTTCCATCACTAACAAATAGAGACTAATTGAATGAATTGAATTATGGAAAAAAAAAAAAAAAAGAAAAAAAAATTTTTTTTTTTAATGAAATATTGAAAAAATTTTAAATAAATTTTCCATGTTGGTATTTGTGTATTGTTATGAACAAATAATCTTCTTCTTATCCGTGATGATTTTTTTTGTTCAACAAAATTATTGTTAAAAATATCCTAGCGATATTTAAATATGGATGAATAAATATTTATTAAATAAAAAATTTTTATTATTTGAAAAATTGTTATTTATAATGTTTATTATTTTTTATTTTGTTTTGTATACTCTTGTAATTGCACGAAGATGGATAATGGATTTATTGGGAAGGTGAAATTGGTGGATTTTATATTGTCTGACTTGTACTGGCTTTTTTCACTTGCTCGTGAAATTGTCATTTTTATATTTCGCTGATATTTATTTGAATTGTGGAAAAAAAAATATTAATGACTGTAATATTTTATTTCTTCACACTTTGTTGATAATAATATTGTTGAAAGAAAATACTTTATTCAAATACTTTATAAAAATATTCAAAGAAAGAAAAAAAATTCATGATTTAATAATTTTTTTTTTTTCGTTAATTTTAACAAAAAAAAAATTAACGATTGCTACAGCAAATTTTTTTATTTACATTTAAGTATTAGTAATTAATTGAAATACCTCAAAACATAATAAATAAATATGTACGTAATTAATTTAATAAATTAAATAAAAATTCAATACAAAAATTTTTTTATTTTAAATTATTTATTCGATTTAATACGAGAAAATTTTAATTTTTTCGCATAATAATTTTGAACTTTATCGTGGCTTTCATCAAATGCAATACACACACATAAATATTATAAAAATAAATTTTAAACAAATGCACACGTTAACAAATTAAACAAAAATAATTTCCACTGAAAAATTAATAAGAATTCAAAGTAAAAAAATTTCCAACTCTCATTTTCTTCCATTATAATCTCTTTGAAAATTTCAATATAATTCTTTCATCGCCATTACATGATGAAATGCAAAAAGGAAAAATATGTGACCATGAACCAAACATCGATCGCTATTCGTCGACATAGACTCAATGCTGCCCTTCATCACACTCTTCAAACATATAAAGCAATGTGCTCTTGAAATTCACGTGGGCTTTTAAGCTCATTGATTTTTTTTTTGAAGAATTATTTCAATGAGCTATGAAATATATCGAGAAAAAAAAAAGAACGATGGTCCTTCATAGACTATCATACAACGTTGTAAAGTGAACAAATAAAAATATAATTTATTCTAAAATCTGACCTTGAAATCAATCAAAAAAAAAAAAAAAAAAAATTTCCAGTAGAGTTTACGAATACAATAGAATAATTTCACGTTATCTAGAATGTTTACTTCATGTGCCTGAAGAGATTGAATACTATTGGGTTCACCTTGTCGAACAGCTGCTATGAAAAAAAAAAAAAAAAAAAAAAAAAAAAAAAAAAAAAAAATTGCGTTCAAGGTGAAAAGAGCCAGTAATAGTAGTAAGCACTTAATACTCACGTATCGTCTCAAAGTGAGCTGAGAAGAAAAGTCAAAAGGGATTTTCATATTTTTTAGAATTAATGACATGACTCAAGGATTTTTTGATTACTTTTTTTTTTTTTTTTTATTTTTATTTTATCTTCTTTTTTATTATTCAAATGCCTAATGGAATTTTTTATGATGACCGAAAATATTTTAATTTTATTAAAGGGATGAAAAAAAAAAAAAAAAAATTTTCTTCTTTTTAATTTTAATATTGAGATTTTTTTTTTTTTGTTTATTTTTAATTTTAATGAAAAAATAGGGAGTAGAAATGATTTTAATATGTGCGCCCTAGTTGTATTTTACAAATGGACATTCGACTCTTGCCCCAGTGCCCTAATAAAAAAAACTCTGTTTTACTCCTGTGGGAAAAAAAATTCCCAGAGAACAAAAAAAAAAATATGTATATAAATATTTAAGTGGAAGATGAAGAAAAAGCATAGATTCTTTTATGCATGTGGTACTTAAGCATTTACACATTCATTTCTCGTTATTACATACGATATATGTTTAACTTTGAATTTTTTATTTTCACATCTGTTTCTTATCTTTGAACACGATTTTTTTTTTGTACAAAAATACATTTTAACCATTTCATAATTTATTTTTCTTTTCTTTTATGTTTATGTGTGTATTTTTTATTATTCGTAAGAATTTGTTATTTGTAAAAATAACATGATACCCTGGGAAATATGTCAGACACTTTTTCTTATGAAAAAAAAAAAAATACAATCGACAATTTATTTAGAACGAAAAAAAAAAAAAATTTAATAAAACATTTGTAATTTATTTTGGATTGTTGACTGGTTAATTAAAAAAAAAAAAAATTACGTAAGACACAAAGTGAAACACTGAAATAAACTTGGTAATAATATTTTATTTTAGTTTTATTTGAAAATAAATATTCAGCAATTTTTTTTTAATGATTTTAAAAATTTATTTTTATTCCTCAATTTATTTTTTTCTTTTCTCATTTATTTTTTTTTTCACTCTCAACTCCCTACAGAATTTATATAGAACTAAAATAAATAATTTAATCTATAACTTTACCAACTAAACAAACATTTAATCAAACTTTAAATTTAAAATATTTTATTTCATAAATTTATCAAAGATAAAATAAAAATTCCATCAGAAAATTATTCTTGCAAATGGCATTTATATAAATAATATATGTACGTCAGTGTGTTTATGTATTTGTGTGTAAATGTATGTATTATATAAAACATTAAATAAGGAAGAAATATATATTGCTGTAGAATTCGTATATAATTTTATACTTTATGTGTTCTACTTTCGTTCAAAACGATACTCTCAAAAGTGCCAACGACGATGATGGTTTTTTTTTTTTTTTATCATCCCCACTAATATTCATCAGTCTTTCATTTCATCCCTCTATGTTTGCCACAAATTTATTCCACATAGACACACTTATGTTTATGATTCCTTTGTCATAAACTATTTTTTATTCTCTCAAGAAAATTCAATTTTACTATTGAAATCTTTAAAAAATATTAAATAAAAATTCACAAACGTTATCAAAAAATTAAATCCAATTTTTTTTCTTATCACTACAATATTTATTCAACAAAAATCACTCTGAACATGGTCGTTTTATTTTACCAAATGTTCAAAGTAGATTGATAAATTAACCTGGGAATTATAGATTATATTTCATTTATTTAATTGACATAAACATTTTTTTAAATAAATTTTATATTTTATATTATGTTTAATATTCAGTGATAATTTTTTGTTTGAATAAGATTCAAAATTCTAATATTAATACCGTAAATAAATTATTCTGATTAATCAAAGTTTTTAGATTTATAAAAATCAATTTTTATTTTTTTTATTAGTAATTTTTTCATTTTTTTTTTTTTGTTATGTCATTCATTTATTTCGAAATTTGAATAGAGTGATTAGTATATTATATCTCTCGCCTAATTTATAAGAAAAAAAAATTTAGAAAGTTAAATAAAGAGTGCTCGAACTCACATGGATGAAATAATATATTAGTTGTTTAAATTAATGAATTTTTAATTAGTCAATAAATTACTTTAGACTCACATGAAAAATATTTGTAGTATCAGTTTTATAATGGCTATCAATATAATGAAAGCAAAGTTCATTTATCAATTGTGTGACAAGAGGGAAAAAAAAAAAAAAAAAAAAAGTAGAAAAGTAAAAAGTGTAGAGAGAGATAATTCTAAACGAGATAAAAAAAAAATCAACGAAGCAATAATGCACATGATTAAGTAGAATGTAGTAGAAAAAAAAAATAAATAAAGCACGTGGTGTCAAATTACAGTAATTTGAATGATTAAAAAAAATTATATAATATTTTTATCTGAGCCATATAAGCACACTAGAGTGTTTCATTTTTAGGCGATATTTTTTTTTATCTGTCGGAAATGAAAATCTGATAATTTATAAAAGAAAAAAAAATATTCCCGTTTGAAAAAAAATTTTTAAATTTGATTTTCCATATAAATAACACAAGAAAATTTTTTTTTCTACTTCAACTCAATTTTTCGGTAATCCAAAATTTTTTTTCGAAAAAATGAATAGGACAACTTTTGTAGGGCATTAAATTTGCTACAAAAAAGTTTCTTACTGCAAACGCTCTCAGACCAATAGTTTTCGAGTTGCAGAGCTGGGAAGGTGAAAGTTGATTATTATTGACAACAAATTTTCTTTAAACTGGAATTTATTAATTTGGCATTAATTATTATCTTACAATAAACACTATAGAGCTGAATTAACAATGGAATAGTATCAAAAAAAATTATTGAATGTCAAAAAATCAAGTTAAAATCAAAAAAAGAAATTTTATCAAAATTTTTTTTCAAATGGTAATACTTTTTTTTTTTATAAATAATCAGATTTTTAGGTACGACAGACAAAAAAGAATATCGCACAAAAATGAAACACCCTAAGGCCCCCACACACACACACACACTTACATTTGAATAAAAAAAATTAATATCAAAGTTCAGAATATTTTTCGTCAAGTTTGAATACAATAAAAAAAAAATTATTCATCATTTTTTACGTTCTCAATTAAATACAAAATTTATTCATTAAAATTTAATAAATATTATATCATCACTTAACGAAAAATAAAATGACACACACCTTATATGTATACATACATATAAATATTTTATTATATACACTAATATGTACAAATATTATCGTAGATAAAAACAGAAAACAAAAACAAAATATCGAATAAATATAAAATTATTTCATCACTTTTATATACAAATAAAAAAAAAATAATAAAAAAAAAAAGTAAATATATAAAAATTATTAAGTTTAATTCACGTGAAACATTATTCATTACTTATTAGTAGAAACAGACATGTATCGTCAGACCACGTGTGTGAACATATATACATAAAGTATGTACAGAAAAATGCAGTTAGAAAAACAGCAGTCAAATATGGCGGCTGTCAGTGTAAAAAACACCATAAATAAAATATATACGTATACAATAAATGCAATATATAAAAAATATAGTTGAAAAAAAAAAAATAAATAAATATTTTTTTTTTATCATTTTTATTCATTTATAATTTAAAAAATTTTTTTTTCTTTCGGATTTTAATGTCATTTTTTTTTTTTACTGATTTTAACCGATACCTTGGCACTTCATGCCCTGGTGGATGACACCATAGAGTAGACTACCACAATGGTCGCAGAATGCGGGGCTGTTGTAGGTATGTTGCTTGAATTGATGCTTGGTCCGTGTGTCCTGCATTACGTCATTATTATAAACGTGTACAGACACGTTACAGTAATGATTATAACAATGATAACGATGATAGATAATAATAATTATAAAAGAAAAATTGAATAATCAAAAGCATGGACAAATAATTCATTATTAATTGTGACATAGTAAATATTAGGTTTATAGTTATGCCTGTGATTAATATCAATGCTAATTAATTATAAATAATAATTAAACTGCATGATATTTGATATTAAAATTAATTTTTTATTGTATCGGATTTTTAATAATTGGAAAAATTTTTTTATTTATTTTTATGAACGTTGGAATATTTATTGGATGTTGTAATCATTATTTATTTTTTCAAGTGTATTTTATGTTTGTTTATTAGGATGTATCGTTTTTAAGTAATTTTTTTTTTTTTTCTAATATTTTTGTTATTTTCGTTTTTTCATTTAATAAACATGGGAAAAAAATTTTTTTTTTCTTTGGATTTTTGTAGCTCGGCATTTGCGCATTATAGAAATGAGTTCATAACATATTCTTGTAGGGAATTGAATGCTCTACAAAAAAGGTCTCTTACACTTTTTTCATAGAAATAGTCATTCTAAAGATATTCAAACTCAAAGTTTTGAATGTATAAAATTTTGACTTTTTTGTTATTAAATCGATACTAATCACTTTATTATTGTAATAAAAAAAACACTTCAATAATTGTAGTTGCATTGCTTAATTTTGTTTAGACAGCATAATTTATATTGCTTTGAAATAATAATAAAATTCATTTAACATAAGTTATAAATAATTTTTTTTATAGTAAATAAAATAAAGAAAAAAAAAATATCTGACACGTGAGTATTTTTTTTTTTTTAGCTTTACAAAAATAATAGCACACTAAAACCAGTTTTCCGATTAAAAATAATTTTTAATACAATAATAAAGTGATTAGTATCGATTTAATAACAAAAAAGTCAAAATTTCATAAATTTCAAACTTTGGGTTCAAATATCTTCAAAATGGCTGTCTCTATAAAAAAAGTGCAAGAGTCCTTTTTTGTAGAGCGTTCAATTCCCTACAAAAACATGATATCACCTCATCTCTATAATGCACAAATGCCGAGCTACAAAAATCCAAAGAAAAAAAAAAATTTTCCCATGTTATTTAAATGAAAAAAAAAAAAAAAAAAAAAAAAATACAAAAAGCAACCTCTAAATATTAACTGTTTATAATATACTATATTATATTATATTATATAACAATTGACAGTACTAGAAAAATCTATCAACACATTTTATCCTTAAAGAAATGATAATATTGTATAATTTTATAATCAATCAGAAATTTATCAAATATTATAAATTTTCTATATGGTAAAGTGACATTTATTTTTGTCTCATGACAATTTTTTCTACCATCACATCAATATATATATTTGTATTATACACACACATGTATATATACATATACCTATGCTTATTTATTTTGAAACGTGACCACACTTTGACATGAAAGTTCAAAGTCCCATGTGACTTGTGAAAGATCCTTTTGACATCTAAATGAGCATTGAAACTCTCATTCTTACTATGTGATTGGTATCAACGATTTATATATATGTCTATGTAAAGTTTATTGTATACATATATACAAAAACGAACGTCAAGTAAACTGTTATAGAAACTTCGTAAATTTCCCTTGTGACTTCTTGAAATGTCTGGATCTATACTTGAACGTTTTAACTCATTTACATATAAATTTATTTTTATAAATGAATGAATGAATAAATTCCTTTTTTTTTTAGTTTGAATTTTCTTTTGTGGGGTTTTTTATTTTTTATATCAAGTCTTAGAGAGGTTGGATGATGTGATAATTAATTTGAGAATAATAATTACACGATAAAAAAATTATTTATCGATTTATCTGAAATAATTTCCAATTATTTTACAGATAATAAAAATTTTTGTATTAATTTTTTTGTAGAAAATTATCGTGAATAAAATTTTAATAAAAATTCTCAGTGGACTTTTAGATAACATTTTCGTCTGTGTATTCATTCAAGTTATGAATTTTTGATAGATAAAGAGAATTATAAATTTTCTTATCGTCATTTATACAGACGTGAAATTAATATTTACAATGGTAAACGTATGCAACGTCATCATCGTTTATATGTAAGCAAGTATGAACAAGTTCTTAAATTATGTAATAGGATATATGTCCTTGTGTGCTGTGAAACTTTGACTTTAATAATATTTAATTTTATGCGAGCATTGCTGATGAAAATTAGCAGGAATAATTTGTTGAAATAAAAAGTTTGCAAAAATATATTTTAAAATAATTTTGTTTTTTTTTATTTATGTTGTAGGTTTATTGTATATTTATTTTTATTTCACTTTATCCAACGTCTCCAATGTGTTGTCAACTACATTCACAGAGTTAATAAACTATACTTTAACATGTCGTGTGGAAAATGAATGGCCATTGAAAAGAAGATTGTGGATATTTTTATATTACAACTGTTTAAAATGTGTTATTAATATTATGAGAATATTTTAATGAAAACTTATTTTTATAACTATTTTTTTATACTCTTTTCATATTGATATATGTACATAAATTATAAAAATATTTATTCATTGATGGATTTTATTTAAAATTAATTTATAAACTATTTTTATTTCTCACAGTTATTTCTTTTATTTTTTTTTTTTACTTCTTCGATAGAAATAAATTATTTCAAATGTTTTATTGGTGAAATAATTTTTTTATTAATTTTATTGCATAAATAAAATTCGCAGAGAGTCAAAGGAAGAATGATGAATTGATTTTGTATTTTATTTATATATAGATGCTATGATTTAATTGAGTATGAATTTTTTTTTTTTCAGGTGAAATTTAAAAACAAAATTTATTTTTTTATTTTAAAACTTACATCAGAATCGGCGCCTTTGTCTGCGCCAGGGCACGTAAAAGTAACGTACTCGTGACATCGTTTGTGTACGACAAAACTGCATACTAAAAAATAAATAAATAAAATATATTTTGTGCAAAAAAAAAAAAAAATAAATAAAAATGTTTTAATTATTATTTGATTTATAATTTTTCAATCAGTAATTTTATGCTTACCTTGGCACTGATATCCCTGCTTTCCAAAGCCCCTGAAATGAAAATAAATTCATTAATATGATAATTACACGTGTTTTTTTCACACTCAGCATCAAGTATTCTTTATTATCTCATGCTCAAGGTTAATATTGATATAGATATTTTATTAAATTAAATTCTGATTCGTTAATTGGGAAAAGAAAAAAAAAACAAAATAAAATTTTTTTTTTTTACGTTATTTCATTTTGTCAGTTTTATAAATAATTTATAAAGACCTTTGAGAATAATATTGTATTGTTGTTACTAAAAATAATTTTATTTTATATTTTATTCAATGAAAGAAAAAAAAAAAAATCGATAGAATAAAAAAAATAAAAAATTCAAATCAAATAAATATTTATTGAATATTGCTTTTTCTTTAACAATAAATAAAAAAATATATTGTATCAATTGTCATCAAAAGAACAATCATAAATATTTATTTTTGACTTTTATCAATTTTATTTTCTGCCTTTTTTTTTTTTTTTTTTTGTTTTCACCCAATAGAGGGAAAAAACACAAAGAAGAGGCAAAATTTACACGATAGAATGAACATCTTGGGAGCTTTTATCGAGCTTTACTGTCTTCACATCAGGGGCTACAGCGAGACCGGAAATCCACTGAAATGAATTCCACTGATAATATGATCACATTTCTTCTTTGACATGTACATTTACCACCCTATTGATCGTAAGAGGGTTGAAGAGAGATCAAACTGAATATGGAAATGAAGTTGGAACTTGAACATATTTAATAAAAAATCTTATCAGAATTTTTTGTCAGGATAAAATTATTAAAAAGTCAAAGCAATTTTTATTTTTTATTTTTTTTTTTTTTTTTTTTCGTTGTATTAAAGATAAAATTTTTTATTTTCAATTATATGAATGATAACAATAACAATGAGACTAAATAAACAAATGAATAAAATGAAGAAAAAAAAATTATTCAAGTGATTAAATTATTTTAAATATTTTTTATTTTTATTAAAAAAAATTGTGAAATAAAATATTTTTTTTATTTTTCGTTGCATTAAAGATAAAATTTTTCATTTTGAACTGTATAACTAATTACAATAACAATGAGACTAAATAAACAAATGAATAAAATGAAGAAAAAAAAATTATTCAAGTGATTAAATTATTTTAAATATTTTTTATTTTTATTAAAAAAAATTGTAAAACAAAATATTTTTTTTTATATTAATTACGATATATTTATGAACATTCTACAATATTTAAATAATAAAACAATAAAATTCTCAGTATTCAGATGAATAATAGTAAAAATAATTTTGTGTAATCAAGTAAAATTTTGAGGTTATATTTAAATATTGAAATATATATTTATATTCAACTTTGTTTCTGCGCATCAATAAATAATATGATGTAGTCTACACGATTAAGTCAGCTTGAATGAATAAATCGATATTTGATATGGTTTTGTCAATCGATTCATTGCGCTCAGTCGCCTAAGCTGGATTTTTTTTTTTTTTATTTTTTATTTTATTTTTATTTATTTTATGTAATATTTTTTATTTTATTTTTGCATGCTTGTGCACGTGCTTTGACTCAATCACAATCAATAAACCCACACACTGATTTACCTTTTTTATTCTCTCTTTCAATTTTATTTTCAAAGTAAATTGATAATTCCGAATAAAATTATTTTGAATTATTAATCAAACAAATGAAAATAAATTCTAACTTAATTTATTCATTTAATTTATTAAATTCCATGATACGAATTTAATTATTCATCATCTCCAATGAATATTTGTATTATATTTCACTGCACATTACAGCTTAATTTTTTTTTTCTTTTTTTTTTTTGATAATAAGTATGATATTTTTGCAACAAAAGCTCAAATTTGTTTCATAGCTGTTATATATGATATTTATCTCTGTATATATAACAATACAATACACATGAGAGTATTACGTTCACTAGAGAGGTTTACAATCCTCAGTCGTTCTAGTTTTCCACAAGGTAGGTCATCCAATATTTTTTTTTTTCATTTTTTTTTTTTTTTATAAAATAAAAATCTCAGATTTTCTGTGACTCAATGAACAATTTACAATTTATCAAGCTCAGATTTTCTACTCACTCTCATTTTTATACCCAAAAATCCCTCAAACCTACTTATAAAAAAATATAAAATAAAAAATAATGACACAAAATATTTTGATAAAAAAATTCACAAAATTTACATTTTAAATAATCATAAATAATTCTTTATGATATCAAAATAACATATATATATATGGTCGTTTTTTGTGCGCCAAAATCTGTTCTAGAATTTTGTATCAATTCATTTTTCTGACAAATTTGTATTTTGAGAATGAAATTACTTCAAAGACTCAAGAGTCTAAAAATATCTGAAAATTTAATGATTACTTGGAAATCTTTTGACAAATATTAATTAAAGCTATTGCCGTTAAAATTTTCTCTTTCAAGAATATGGATATGTGGATGTATGTATAAACTATAAAGGCACATATGTAGGTTGCGATCAGGCCAGCGCATAGTCAATAGATGAAACGATGATGGCGAGGCACACCGAGTATTTTCTGCAACATAACGTTGACGACGACGCCGCTGGGTATTCACAACGGCGGAAAAGTGAAACGGGGTTTCGTGACCCGAACGTAAAGAGAATGACATAGAAGTTGAGAAAAGGGTGGTTTGAAAGGAAGAAAGAATAAAAAAAAATTCTTTTTCCATATGAGAATACATATCATCAGGTTTTTTTTTTTTTTTTATTTGTTTCATTTCTTTTCTTTACTTTTTTATTTTCTTCTCTTTTACTTGAGATCCTCAAAACGGCAAGAATATATAGTATAAAGTCAGCAGCATATGCGCGAAATTTTATAATATATCTATGTATATATTTTATATATAATGTTAGATGCTCCAAATCACGACACGAATTTGTTGGTGGATTTTCACAGAAAAGCACGTGAAAGGATGAGTAAAAAAATGTGTCATTTTATTTTTTTTATCTGTGAATATTTTTTCCTCTTACGGTCGTTGAATAAAAGATGTTGAAAGAACGTGAAGAATAGATAAATAATATTATAAATAAATCAAATTGATTTATTTATAAACGAGAAAAATATTAAAATTAATTGAAATAAAAAAAATATTGAATAAATGAAGATAAAACAAATGAAAAGAAAAAAAAAAATACGAATTTTTAATAATTTCTGATTGTTAATTAGTTTATATGAATAACATAAATTCATTAATAAACAAAATTTTGATTTTAATTTCATAATTTTTAATTCAAAAATAAATAAATAATAAATTTATATAATTAAGGGTGTTTTATTTTGAGGTGATATTTTTTTTTTGTTTGTCCTATCTGAAAATCTGATAATTAATCAAAAAAACAAAATATTCCCGTTTGAAAAAAAATTCTGAGTTAATTAGAGGCTTATCTCATTCAAAAATTCGATTTCCCATATAAATAACACAAGAAAATTTTTTTTTTTACTTCAACTCGATTTTTCGGTAATTCAAAATTTTTTTTGAAAAAAATTAATAGAACAGTTTTTGTAGGGCATTAAATTTGCTACAAAAAAGTTCTCCACCACAAACGCTCTGCGACCAACGGTTTTCGAGTTGTAGAGCTGTAAAGTTGAAAGTTGATTATAATTGACAAAAAATTTTCTTCAAAACTTGAATTTATTAATTTGAAATGAATTATTATCTTACAATAAACACTACAGAGCTAAATCAACTGTGTAACAGCATAAAAAAAAAATTTTTAATCACCAAAAAATCGAGTTAAAGTCGAAAAAAAAAAAATTATTTTTTTCTTCCTTTCACAAATTTCAGCAATTTTTTTCCATCCAATATTATTCGCTACTTGAATTTTTCATACCTGTATATATCTGACATTAAATAATACTCGAAGCATCTAGGTATTATATATTCTACTGGAAAATCGCTTCAGTGCTTCTGCAGTTGCAGCTGAACGAGCACGCGGCTGCTCCCGGGATACAAGGCTCAGGCTATTATGCCCTGGCACGAGCTAAACGAGGGGATAGTTGAGGGCGCACGACCCCAATATGGCCTAGACTCCAAGCGCGCCAGTCGCACTTTTGCACTAAAATCCATTGTATTTAATACTCGTGTGTCTTCATGACACATTTTTACACGTATAAACTCTCTAAAAATTATCAATTAATTACAATTAATTAATTTATCATTAATAATAAAATTAAAAGTATGTATATAAATGCTAAGAAGATGTCAATAAAATAAATAATAATTACAAATGATTTAATATTTAATTATCAAGTCCATTTTTTTTTTTATCATGAATTTTTACAACAAGAAAATCCAATTGAAATTAATTTTTAATTATTCTTTTATTCTTTCACTGTATTCTAAATGTAATTAAAATTAGTAGTACCTATGTATGTACGTATATATGTATGGATATATTTATATATTGTATAATATAATATTGTTAATAATAATGAAGGCGAAATTAGTACGACAATAACAAATAGAAGAGATGTCAATCGTTAATTATCGTATCTGCGTTATTGCACATGTCAATTTTCATTTATATAGAATTTCTCATGTTGTATAAATAGAATATTAATATATGTATGTATCAATAAATCATCTACTGGTATATATCTCAACAATCAACGACACATTCATCACACTATTGATTTTGAATTTGAAAATAAATATAAATATGTTTGTGACAATTTTTTTATTTATTTTTTTTCGTTACTTTTTTATTTTTATTTTTATAAGTTCTATTTAATTTTTTATTTCATGTGAATAAATTGGTGAGTATATGTATATTAATACATGATAATTTATATTAACAATGTGAATAAATTGGTAAGTATATGTATATTAATATTAAATAATTTATATTATGTATAAATGAAGTAAAAAAGTAACGAAAAAAATAAAAAAATTGTCACTAACATATTTATATTTATTCTCAAATTTAAAATCAATAGTGTGAAGCTTATGAATATGTCGTTGATTGTTGATATAAATTTATCCACTTACCAAAATGCTTTAAAATGTGTTTATATTAATTTCTTGAATAGTTTTAGTTGGTTTGTATTTTTTTTATTTTATTTTTTCATGTTAGAATGAATGTTTCAAATAGGTAAATATAAGTGTGACAGTGAATTATTACGAAATTGTGTTATTGTTGATGTGTATGTGTGTTGGAATATTAGTGTGAACGTTTGTAACTTTGTGAGTTGTGAGTATCTGATGAGAAAAGTGAGGGAGATTGAGGCTGTCAATATCTGTAAATGAACGGGTTCTCTTTGTCACTCAAAATAACGTCATAACTGTGAAAGAATTATAATCGAATTTCTGTACAGCGGAAATTCATCAACGCCAAGTGCTTTCATATCAACGAATATGAATATATGTATATAAGTGATGTCAAGGAAAGAAAAAAAAAAAAAAAAAAGAAATGAGAATTCAAATATCGAAATTGATAATTTTAACATTTTCGATTGATTCTTTCCAAATAATTTTTGACCTCTGGATTCACTCGATTTTTTAATTTTTCTGAGATTTTTATTCTTGCATGGAAAATTGTGTAAAGTCAAAATTTTATTTGTGACTTATTTAAATTACAACGCAAATAAAAACGAGTTTAAAATATTTTCAAAACATACGTCATTGTTGATAAAATATAATCTGAAAAATATATAAATTTTATGTATAATTTTATGATCCGCAAAAGTTGTGAGAGAAAAATAAAAAAACGCTGATATTTAAAAAAAAAAAAACCATTATATCTAATAATTTTATAAAAGATTTTACATCACCTAAAACTTGTGCCAGAGTCAAAAATTAATAAACTCAATGATAGAAAAAAATAAAAAACACGACAATATATCAAAGTTCGAAATAAAATTTTATATCTTCAAAAATTTAATGACAGAAATTTGATCGAAGTTGCTATTCTCTTCATAGCTAAGAGCGTGTAGATAATATTTCATAATCAGTAATATTGTCATCAAATCCGACGCCTATCACCTTTATATAAACGTGAATTTTCCAAATCACTTCATTGGAAATCCACAATTCTATAACATTCACATGTGTATAACTCAACATCTACTGAAGCATATTTACAAGCTGTAAGTATAAAAAGCTTGATAAATTATTCTTAACTTAATAATAATTTACAACAAAAATCAACAATATATTATTAAATCATTTCTTTTTTTATTCACTCCACTAAAAATTATTTAAAAATCATTTATTCAATTAATGTGGTGGAAATACATGTAAAAAAATTTTTTTCTTTCATCAAACAATTGTTTATACATTCAAAATTCATCCTGCAAAATATTATATTATATATAAATTTCATCAAATCGCTAATTTGATGAAAATATTAATATTCAATAAATTTTTTAGGCGAGTGTCTCAAAAAACGATGTTTTAGGGACCAAATAAAGTTCCTAGAATAATACTTTTCTATACACTTTTTAACTTCACGACCGCATGTTCTTTATTTATATATGAAACAAAATTATTTCAATAAATAAGGATATTTATTACGAATTTATTCTTGAAAAATAACAAAACTAAATCATGATGGTTTTTTTAATAAAACCATCCATTGTGATATCAATGTCAAGTCATTACAATTGCGTTTCTCTGTAGACGAGAGCAATTTAAAAGTTATTAAGCACACTGTTTTTTTCCAAGAAAAGAAAAAAAAGAAATTCCAAACTAATTTAATTTTATCGAAATAAATGACACAAAATTTTGTTTGATAAGTATTATCGATTGCAACTATTTTTAAACTCAATGTTTCTTGATAATTCGATATACATCGACAATATTTATTACTCAACGTTAAAAAACTATATAATTTTTGATTATTATTGAATTAAATCTTACAGGTAAAAATGGCGCGTATTTTTAGTTTTTTTTTGATAATTCTGGTAATGAACAACCAAGTTATGTCCCAAAATATTTTTGGAATCGATTTTGGAACAATAAAACAAGCATACAATTACATAAATTTGGTATACACGAAAGGATACGAATATGCCAACAGGGATATTATTAAGAGAAATAGTCCTGCGCAACAATTAAAAAACATAATGACCGAAATAAAAACTATATCAAAACAGCTGGAAAACTTTGAGAATCATATAGATGAAAGTTCAAATGATTTGAGAAATTTCTTGTTAAACAATATCGGAAATATGATAGATTTTTATGACGCAAAATCAGAACTTTTGAAACACATTGAGAGTGTGAACTTGTTATTCAAAAGAGGCATGGCATTAGAAGAAAATGAAAATTACAATAATAAGACACTGAAAACATTTATTCATCAAGTATTGTATGATAGATATAATTTGGAGTATTCACTATTTGAAATATATAAATTAATATTGCCTGGCATGAATACAATTATTAGAAAAGGATTCATAACACTGGCAAATGACTATGCAACAGTAAGTAATATAAATATGAAACCTTTACAAAATTAATAACTCGATGAATAAAATGATAGATAATAAAAACTTTTTGAATAGAAAAATTATGAAAGTCTATGCAATAAAGGTAGCTCATCACAACAACATATGTTCTACGTTTTTGAGCTTTTAATTCGTACTCATTTGAGAGGATTCACGACATTAACCCAAGCACATTCTATGCGAACTATATTCGATAGCAGTATGTATAAAAGACTGTTGCTCATCGTGAATTTTTATTTCCTATTTAAATAACATGAGAAAATTCTTGTTTTTATCTTTAAAATTTCGTAGCTTACGAACCAATGGACGGATTTGAATGATTGAAACATATTTTTATAGCAAATTGAACGCTCTACAAAAAAGGTCTCTTGTGATTGATCGATTACTCTAACCATTTAGATTTTAATAGTTTTTTTAATAAATATTGTAAATTTATCCATTCAAGTCATGAATATTTTCTGAATGGTTAGAGTAATCGATCAGCTACAAGAGACCCTTTCTGTAGAGCGTTTGATTTCCTATAAATATATATATTGACCATTTCAATCCGTCCATTGGGTCGTAAGCTACAAAATTCTAACGATAAAAAAAAAATTTTCCATGTTGTTTAAAAAGAAAAAAGAAAATAGAAATTCACGATGAGCGACCTGTTAATATTAATATTCAAAGCTTTGGTTTCAACAGGCATCTTTTTACACTCCTCTGAAAGTATTTCAGTGGGGGTTTTGAAAAAAAAAAAATAATAATCGATTTATTTGAAACAGTTTAATGTATAATATTTATCCATTTATTAATATTAATAATCTAGTGATTCTGAAAGTTCTGACTGATCATTTTAAAAACATTTCTCATCAGGCAGTTATATCCAAGAGTACAAAGATATAAAAAAAAGATCTCATGAACAATTGACAAATTATACCAAAGTTTTCATGCACGAATTAAATAATTTACGAGCAGACATTCGTAGTTGCGATGTTAAAAATCCTATAATTGGTAAATAAATTTATTCTCATCTTCATTCGATTGAAATTTTTAATTTTAATATTAATATAAATTTGTTTTTAATCTTCAGGAAAGAATGTTTATGAAATGGTGGGATTGTTCCGAGTGATTGTCAATACCGAAGAAAAGATTAAAGCAGCAGTATATTATCAAACGACACCGGTCTGTGGTAACTGTGAAGAGATAAGAAATAGTTATGGAAAATACAGGTTTTATAATTGTAAATCTTACGTTTCGGTTGAGGGTTGTCCTGTACGTATCCAATATATCACTTAATTAATATTTTTTTCAAATAGAATTACATGCTATGATGAATAAATTAATTTCTAGGAGTCCGAAATGAATTTGAATGGAAAATCAGTTCGATATAAATGGTTCACGGCAGATTCAAAAACTTTTGGACACAGAGGAAAATGTGATTATGCTTTATATGATTTGAATGATCATTACGGAGCGTATTGGTGTAAGAATGACATATGTGCATGCTCTATAAATATTACTAGATCCGATTATATGCCTAGTGAATCGAGGTCTTTTTATTTCTATCCCAACTTCGCGCCCTATATAGTTGATACAGATTTGCACATTGATGCACCTAAAATCATGAAAATTTCTGTAGAACCTCAATATTCAGATATTGCAAATAACATGTTGAGTATAATATTCTTCTTATTACTATTATCTTTTTTATTATGACACCTCAAAAAAAAAAAAGGACTTGATTCAAGTCTAAAATCAACTTGTGTCAAGAGTATTTATTTTCTTACAAATAATCAAAATCTTGGACTTGATACAAGCGGGATGTTGACTTGACAGAAGATTAACACCTCCAGTCTACGAAATGTCTTGATCCAAGTCTGAAAATATCTTAGTTCAAATTAGAAATTTTCTCGCTGTGAAATTAATTATTCGGACAACACCGTAAGTTGATATTGAAATTAAGAGCTCCGCTTCAAACAGGCTTCTTTTTTTTATCGACCAGTAAATTTTCAGCCCGATTTTTTGATGAAAAAAAAAAGTTGCCCAAAAATGGCACACCCTAACGTACAGTCCATATAAAAAATATAAAATTATTGTTCTGCGTCGTTTTCATGTTGTTATTCAATTCATGTAATGAATATCACATAAAAACAGCTTATACTCATTTTTTGAATTATCTATTTTCTGCTTTTTATTTATATTTTTAGAAAATAGTGAGTAAATATAATTTCATCAAATCCCCATTGAAAATTGAAAAAAAATTTTAATCAAGCTTAAAAAAATCTTCGATCAAGATTTTAGAAGTTTTGAATCAATACTAAAAACAACTTGAATCAAGACTAAAAGAACGACTTGAATCAAGACTAGAAAAAACTTGAATCAAGTTTATTTTCGACTTGTCCCTTTTTACGACTGATTTAACTCAAGACATGTGTAATGTCTTGAGTCAAGAATGTTTCAGACTTGTATCAAGACTATTTGTGTCAAGTCGGAATCGCGACTTGATTCAAGACTTTTTTTTTTAGATGGAGTATTACTAAAATAAAACTTAATTTGTCTACTTGCAGGGTTGTTGTTGGTGTGAAGTTTATTCTTCACGATGATGCAATACATTTACAAATACAACAAAGAAAAATCTCTGAAAGTAGTGCTGTGATTAAGGAAGCTGTATGGAAACGAGTTGATGTTGATGGTGAAAATAAACCAATAAATATTAGTCATGATAATGTTTATTATGACCGTAGTAGTATTTATCTCGATGATGTTATGGTTCATCCTGATTTTCTAGTCACAGGTATTTTAGTCAATTAGTTATAAATAGCAGAAAAAAGATTGTGAGTTCATTGCATATATTTTCATTGTATATATTTTTAAATATTTTCAGGTGTTAAATTACATCCTACTAAAAATGATGATGGATTTGAACTTCATGTTCATGCAACTCAATTTAATGCAAAGACAGGACTTTTAAGAGGATCGCAAAGATGGTTTAAGCCTGGCGAATATACTCCTAATCAACAGGATTATAAACGAAACAGGTAAATGTAATAAATACACTGAGAAAAAAATTTTCCAGTGGCAATTAAGTTCATATTTTGATAGTTACAATTCAATATTTAATTAATATACCGAAATTCTTATTCTATGTTGAATAATTGTTTAAATTAATATGAATAATCATATGTAAATGAGGGTTATTTGTTTCGATTCGCCAAACATTTAATCAAATATGTTTAATGTCCTTGCAGAACTAAAATTACAATAAATGATCCTGATAATCCAATTCTGAGAAATGATTACTATCCTGATCCAGAAACGAATAAATTTATTCAATTTCAACACACTTCTGTGGTAAAAGATGCGGGCTATCATACAGTTCCATTTTTCGACGGACAATCTGTTCAATCACCCCAATTTCCACTTGGTGGTGTTGGCCTTTTTTATCGTCATCAAAATGGATTTGGCGGTTACATTGCACCTCGTTTATTAACATATAATATCACTTGGAACATAGAATCATCATTCAATGCTTGGCGAAATATTGAAAAAGCGTATGAAAAATGTGGTCTGGAGGTACCACCAAATCCTATTGAAGTTGATGAAAATACAACTTGTGAAACACTCAGGCAATTGGCCAGTAACCAAATCGAAAAACAAAATATGGATGACACTGAATATACCACAAGCTCTATTCGTGGACAATCTCCATTCAATAATAATTCTCCTACTGTAAATACACGATATGATCCAACTGAAAATGATAATGCAAGGAATACAATATCCAAGGATCATTACTAATGATTGTAAAAATTATAAAATTGTCCTGATGATCTAAATTCTAAAATGTATCAATTATTTGTTAATTAAATAAATCGAAATTGAGACAGCAATGCTTATGTATCTATTGTATCTACTTTATTCACAACTAAATAAACGGTTAATCAATAAATTTATCGTTCATTGAAGTTAACGAATGAAAAAATCAAAACTACGGAGGTATATAATACTGATGCTGTCTTATATACAAATGATAATAGAAAATTTCATTATGTACAAATTTACCTTTTAGAAAAACCTGGGCAAAATAATTAAATACGCTGATATTTTAAATAAACAATTATATTTAAAAATTTCATGAACGATTTTAATTTTTCTCAGATTTTTATTCTTGTGTGAAAAATTGTGTAAAGTGAAAATTTTTCATGTGACTTATTTAAATTACCACGCAAATAAAAACGAGTTTGAAATATTTTCAAAACATACATCATTGTTGATAAAATATAATGTAAAAAATAGATAGATTTTATGTATAATTTTATGATCCGCAAAAGTCGTGAGAGAATAATAAAAAAACACTGATATTTAAAAAATAAAAACCGATGACAATAGAAAATTTTATTATGTACAATTTTATATTTTAGAGAAAACCTTGGCAAAATAATTAAATTCGCTATTTGAAAAAAAAAAATTATATCTAAAAATTTTATGAACGATTTTACATCACGAAAAACTCGTGACAGAGTCATTAGAAATGACTGATTAGTTTATTTATTTCAAACACCTTGAGTATAGCCACATATAAGTAAGTGAAATGAAACAAATACACATTAGTAAATTGATAAACTCCAAGATAAAAAAAAAAACCACATCAATATCTTGAAATTCTAAATAAAATTCTATATCTTTAAAAATTTAATGACAGAGATTTTGAAATTGCTATTTTCTTCATAACTTAGAGCTTGTAGATAATATTTCATAATGAGTAATATCATTATCATATCTGATGACTCGCGCCTTTATATAAACGTGAATTTTGTACAGAACTTCATTAGAAATCCACAATTCTATACATTCACTTGTGTATAACTCAACGTCTACTGAAGCATATCAACAAGTTGTAAGTATAAAAAGCTTAATAAATTATTCTCATTTCATCAGATTAATTAGATCATTTAGAATAGATTTTTAGAAAAAAATTTTTTGTTATTATTTTGTTATGATTTGGCATTAAAAATACATATAACCCTTAATTTTCACTCTCCTACCACCAACCCTCATTTTTTAATAGCGATATTAGTACTGTAATAATTCTCTTTTCTTTTTTTTAAGCTACCTAATATTTTTAGAATTTTTTTATAATAATTTAACTACCAAAATATTCACTAGAAATAATTTATATGACCAAACAACGTTTGCAAATTGAAAATTATTAAGCACACTTTTTTTTTCAAAAAAAAAAAAAAAAAAAAAAAAAAAATTAAATTCCACACTAATTTAATTTTATCGAAATTAAATTGATATACATCAACAATATTTATTCCTCAACGTAAAAAACTATATAATTTTTAATTATTATTGAATTAAATCTTACAGGGAAATATGGCACGTATTTTCAGTTTTTTTTTGATAATTCTGGTAATGAACCACCAAGCGATGTCCTTCGAAATTTTTGGAATCGATTTCAAGACAATAAAACAAACATACCAATACATGCACTTGGTGTACACGAAAGGATACCAATATGCTAACAAAGATATTATAAAGAGAAATAGTCCTCAGCAACAATTAAAAAACATTATGACCGAAATAAAAACAGTATCAAAACAGCTGGAAAATTTTGAGAATCATATAGATGAAAAGTTAGATGTTCTGGGAAAATTGTTATTAAACAATATCGACAATATGATAGATTTTTCTAATGCAAGATCAGAATTTATATCTCACATTGACAATGTGAACTTATTATTCAGAAAAGGCATGGCATTCGAAGATAACGAAAATTACAATAGAAAAACACTAGAGAAATTTATTGATCAAGTATTGCATGATGAGCATAATTTAGAGTTTTCATTATATAAAATATACAAACTATTATTTCCTGGTATAAATACAATTATTAGAAAAGGATTCATAACACTGGCAAATAACTTTACACAAGTAAGTGATATAAAGATTAAATCTTTACTAAATTAATAATTCAATGAATAAACTAATAGATAATAAAAACTTTTTGAATAGCAAAATTATGAACGTCTATGCAATAAAAATAGTTCACCACAAGAGGATATGTACACCGTTTTTTTGATTTTAATTCAAACTCATTTGAGAGGATTCACGACATTAACCCAAGCATATTCTATGCAAAGTATATTCGATAACAGTATGTATAATAATATTTATGCATTTATTCATATTAATAATCTAGTGATTCTGAAAGTTCTGACTAATTATTTTGTATACATTTCTCATCAGGCAGTTACATTCAAGAGTACGAAGATGTGAAGAAAAAATGTGAAGAACAATTGACGGATTATATCAAAGCTTTCATACAGGAATTAAATAATTTTCGGGCAGACATTCGTAGATGCGACATCGAAAATCCTATCATAGGTAAATTTATATATATATAAAATCCTTATATGTCACAATGTTTATAACCAAACTCCTCCGAAGCGACTTGACCGATTTTTCATGAAATTTTTGGGGATAATTTTATAACTTTGGCTTTGCTATAAATTGTATTTTGACATTAACAAAAATTGGTTTCTATTTTCCAGGAGAGAATGTTTATGAATTGGAGGGAGTGTTTCGAGTGCTTGTTAATAGAGAAAGTAGGATAAAAGCAGCAGTGTATAGTCAAAAAACACCGTACTGTGGTAAATGTGAAGAAATACATAATCATTATTTTGTGAAATACAAGTTCTCCAATTGTACAACTTATACTTCGATTAAGGGTTGTCCAGTATGCATCCAATATATCACTCAATTAATAATTTTTTCCAATAGAATTACATGCTATAATGAATAAATTAATTTCTAGGAATCCAATATGAATTTGGATGGAAAATCAGCTCGATTTAAATGGTTCACAGCAAATTCACAAGAAAATTTTGGACACTCAGAACAATGTAATCATACTTCATATGAAATTAGTAGAGGAATTCCGGGATATGATTTATGTTACGATGACATATGTGCATGCTCTGTGAGTATTACTACTTCGCGTCGTATGCCTACAGGAAAAAGAGATTATCCATTTAGTAAAGATATTAGCTATCATATCGAACGAGATTTGTACATTGATGATCCTAAAATCATGAAAATATCTGTAGAACCTCAATTGGCGAAAGTTACAGATAACATGTTGAGTATAAAATTTTTCTTCTCATTACTATTATCGTTTCAACTATGAGTATTATAAAAATAAAATTTAATTTGTCTACTTGCAGGATCGTTGTTGGTGTAAGGTTTATTCTTCACGACAATGGAATACATTTACAAATACAACAAAATAAATTAAATGAAAATGGAACTATTATTCAGAAAGCCGTATGGAAACCAGTTGATATTGATTCCGAAAATGAAAATATGCATATAAATATTAGATATGAGAATGTTAATATGTTCCGTAATATTTTTCATCTCGATGATGTTATGATTCATCCTCGTCTTTTTGTCACAGGTATTTTAGTCAATTAGTTTATGTTGGCAGAAAAAAATTATGAGTTCATTGTATATATTTTTGAATATTTTTAGGTATTAAATTACATCCCACTGAAGATAAATATGGCTTTGAACTTCATGTACATGCAAGTCAATATGATGTAGAGACAGGACGTTTAAGTGCACGACAATGGTTTAAGCCTGGCGACTATGCTCCTGATCAACAGGATTATCAACGACAAAGGTAAATATAATGAATACACTAAGAAAAAAATTTTTTAGTGGCAATCAAGTTCATTTTTCATTAGTTAAAATTAAATATTTAATTAATATACCAAAATTCTTATTCTATTTTGAATAATAAATTAAATTAATATGAATTATCATATTTAAATGAGGATTATTTGAATCGATTCGCGAAACATTTAATCAAATATATTTAATGTGCTTTCAGAACTAAAATTATAATGGATGATCCTGATAACCCAATTTTAAGAGAAAATTATTATCCTGATCCAGGAACAAATAAATTTATTGAATTTCAACACACTTCTGTGAAAAAAGATGCTGGGTATCATACAGTTCCATTTTTTGATGGACAATCTGTTGAATCAGCCCAATTTCCGCTTCGTGGTGTTGGCCTTTATCATCGTTACAATAATGGATTTGGTGGTTACATTGCGCCTCGTTTATTCACGTATAATATCACTTGGGATATGGAATTGGCATACGAACAATGGCAAGAGATTGAAAAAGTGTATAAAAATTGTGGTCTAGAAATACCACCAAATCCTAAGAAAGTTTATGGAGATACTTCTTGTGAAACACTCAGGCAATTGGCTAGTAACCAAATCGAAAAACAAAAAATGGATGACACTAAATATACCACAAACACTATTCGTCCACAATCTACATTCAATAATAATTCTCCTACTTTAAATACACAGCATGATTCAACTAAAAATGATGATGCAAGAAATACAATATCGAAAGATTATTAGTAATTATTATAAATATTATAAAATTGTCCTGATAATCTAAATTCTAAAATGTATTAATTATTCGTTAATTAAATACATCCGACCTGAGACAGCAATGCTTATGTATCAATTGTATCTACTTCCTCTAGTGATTCAAATTTATAAATCGTTTTTTCTTTATTTATAATTAAATAAATAGTGAATCAATAAATTTACCGTTTATTAAAGTTAACGAATGAAAAAATCAAAACAATAGGGATATATACTACTGACGCTGTGCTAAATATTGGAGTATATTTATAGTTATCAATGAAAAAAATTGATAATAAACAAAAAGGGGAAAAAAAAAAAACAAAATGGAAAAATATAATGAAAAAAAAAAATAGTTATAATAGAAAAACATACAGCAACATGCGCCATCTGATTCCGAGAGAAAAACCTCGAGCTGTTGTTTTGTTCAGACAAAGGCAATTTTTTTTTAATAAAAAAAAAATATAGAATAGAAAAAAATATTAATAATAATAAAAATAAAGACTAGTTATTTCTGGAGAAAGAAAATTATTTTCTTTACATCTAGTATCGTCCTTTTCTTATCCCATTCTTCATCTCAAATACTTAATAATTAAATTGCTTCAAAATTAGAACAAAAATTTTCGATTGAATATTTCTAATTTTTTTATAAACAAAACGTTGTAAAAATGAGGCTGTTTTCAGACTTTTCATTTTGATAACGTGTCATTTTGTCAATTTTTTTCTTTTCTTCTTTTCATTCTAGTTCCTGCGATAGATATATTCATAACAATTAAGGATCAATTTTCATTTTTGATTTCTGATTAATAGAAGAGCCAAAACCATTACCGCAAGCCAAAATTAGAATCACATTGTTGGTTTTTTTTTTATTAATAAAAAAATTTTTGAAAATCTATCGAATTCTTGTCCGCTAGACCAGCAGGTTCCCTTGAACGCAAATTTTGGTTTCATTTCCAAACTAAAATGACGTGAAATTCAGTGTTTTTTATTTGGTTGAATAAAGAGTTGAAAATATTTTTTTTTTTTTTTTTTACATTTCTTTAATAGTATTTACTAATATTTTCGACTTTGTGAAAATATTTGGAAATGAAATTGAGGAAACGACAGATCAAGAACAACGAATTCATTTTTATGACTGGTAAAAAGTCCATTTATCTGTGAAAAATGTGTTTAAATTAATGTATCATATATGATCGAAAATATTGAATGAAAAAATTAAAAACTCATTGAATAAATGAGTGAATGTAATAATTATTTCGTAACAAATATGAAGAACGTAATCGCTCAGTTACATAACGAATTACAATGTAAATAATACCGTGAGCATATTATAAAATTTACGCTGTTTCATACTTGTATTATTAATTTTAACCGGTAAAATTTTCAACATTGCATTAAAGTATATATTTCTTATGATGAGATTGATAATCATAATTTAGGTTGGGAGCAATCTTAAGGACGTTCGTTAGTGAAACTTTTTAGTAGATAAAAATTTTTTTTTTAGTTTTGATAAGTTGAATCATGTAGCTATTTACCCTTGAAAATTCAAAACGCCTTATCGATAATTTAAGAAAGTTATTAAGAATCAAAAATCAAATTTTTAGCATGGAGTCTTATGGAGAATTAGCATTTTATGTATTTAAAATCACAAAAAGTATATTGTAAGAGTAGATACAATAATAAATAATGTTTAAAAATATTCTTTGAAATATGTAGTTTATATAACTCCAAAAAAAAACAGGTGTTGACGAATGTTTAAATTAAATATTAATTATTTTAATAAAGATAATTAAAACTGTTTTGGTAAATTTTGATAAATGTAGTCAAATCAATTTTTAATGTGGATCAACTGATTTTTTAAAATAAATACCTTAAAAATAATTGGTACATATAAAAAAAAATTATAAATCATTGTAAAATTATTAATATATTTTACAACTTTTTTCAAGCCTCGAATAAATTTTATAAAAAGTTAGTACTCATTTGACTCTAGCGTAGCGAATGAACGTTCTATAATAGAAACGCAAATTTTATTGTTTGAATATTTTTTTTAGTTATTAAAAATTGAAGTATTATTCATTCATTAACTTTTTATTTGATGCGTTCAAAAATATGTTAAAGTCGTTAAATTTTTCGTTCGTATATACATAGTAAATATGTAAATGACGTACGTAACATTTGTTTAAATTCGATAAATATGTAAATTGATCGAAAAATTAGAGATAATATTCCACTTGTTCGCATATAAAAATATATTTAGGTGGAAAAAGAATTAACCACACGTATGCATACACTTGTTCAAACTCAATTTTGACTCTGGTTAATTTATTCATCGACACTGTGCCGACATTCACTAACCAGTCAAGAAAGAATTATCACTAGTATTAAACACAAATCATTATGAATTGATATAACAACATAATAAAATATCTATAATAATCCTTTCTTCATATGAATGTCCGAAAAATAATAGTGAAAGGTTATTTGACTAAATTGACCATTCAACAAAATTTTCATTGACACGTAAGTAATAAAAAAAAATATTTTTTCTTTTATCACTTGTCATTTATACTATAATAAAAATATAAGAGTTTAGAAATTGAATTACCATACTAGAGAAAAAAATCAAAGGGTCAAAAAAATTTCCGAAATTTTTCCATGTTTTTTGACAGGCTTTTTTCCTTTTTTTTTAAATTCATGTTAAGGATGAAAAAAAATTTTTTTTCCCTTGAAATCGTGGCAGTATCTTATAGGAAATTTATTCCAGTTTCCAAAACTGTCCTTTAATTCTTTGTACGATCATTTGTCGCTTAGATATCGATGATTGAAGACAAAAGGATCCTTTTCCGTTAAAAGTCTGATATTTCAGTGAAAAATGATCGCATCAAGGTTTTTAAAAAACGGAATTGAAGCTGAATAAATAAGCTATCTAATCCGAATAATTGCTCAGCTGAAAAAAAAATTTCCAAGTTCGTGAACTCAAAAAAAAAAGAAACAAAATTTTCGAATTTTTATTTTTCGTGCTATTTCTTAGAATTATGTGATAACCGTAAATCCTAAAATTTTTTGACCACAAGATCTGAAAACTAGAATGTCAGAGCTTCAAAATGCCTTTTTAAAAAACTTGATACGACCATTTTTCACCAAAATACATCCTGTCAAAAAACACAGAAAAATTTCGGAAATTTTTTTGACTCTTTAATTTTTTCCTCTAGTGGTAAATGAGATATAAAATTAATTAGAATAATAATTTGTGATTGGAATTTTGCAGAAAAATTATGGCACGAATCATTCTTATTTTGTTAATTTTTGCGGTAGTCAACAAGCAAACAATTTCAATTAGTTTTTTTGGAATTGATTTTAACGATATACAAAATGTTTACAATTATGTAAATACACTATATGGAAAAGGTGTAGATTATGCAAATAAAGATGTGATTGAGGAAAATAGTGTTCAAAATCAATTGAAACAAATAATGAGTGAATTGAGAGGCATGTCAAAACAATTGACGAATTTTGCCAGTCATCAAGATGAAAAAATGGATCAAGTTATGAAAATATTGTTGAATAATATCGAAGTTATCGGCGATTTTCGATCTGTAAGAGCAGAGTTGATAAAAAACATTGTTGAGGTAGAATTTTGGTTTGATAAAGGATTAGAATTTCAAGAATATGCAGGATTTTCTAATCAAACATACAAAAATTTCATAAGAAATGTATTATGGACTTCGAATAATATAGAGCACATGCTATTCAACATATATAAATTAATATTCCCTGGCGAAAGTACAAATATGAGAAGAAGTTTTCTGACACTATCACTTGACACTGTTCAGGTGAGTATTTTTAATGCAAAACTTATAGATAAAGAATTATTTCAATGTATATTATAATAAAATAATAAACAATTTTTCAATTAGAGGAGTTATGAACGTCTTTGTGATAAATATATTTCGCCACAACAGCAATTATATTATATTTTTATGCATTTAATTCGAATTCAATTGAAAGGATTCACGACAATTACTCAAGCATACACAATGCAATCTGCTTTTAATCATGGTATACCATAAAATTATTCGTTTTCATAATATTAATATTGAACAATTTCAATAGTTCGAGTTGAATAATTCTTTAATATTTCTTATCAGTTAATTTCACTGAAGAATACAAAATATTCAAACAAACATTTGATCAGAGATTAACAAACTATGTCGAATCTTTTCTTCATTTTATGGCTAAAATGCCAGCAGACATTCGTAGATGTGATGTTCAAAATCCTGTGATTGGTAAATAAATTTATTCTCATTTTCATTAAATCGAAATTCATATTTTAATATTAATATAAATTCATTTTCTTTTTTTCCAGGCCAAAATGTTTATGAAATGGAGGGATTGTTTCAAGTGCTTGTCACTTATGAATCTGCTGTAAAAAACGAAATTTATTTTCAGGATACACCATATTGTGGTGGATGCGAAGAAATAACCAAGAATGGTCGTTTAAAATCCATGATTTCCAATTGTAAATCTTACACGTGGATTAGCGGTTGTCCTGTAGGTATCTAATCTATTACTGGTATAATATTTTGAAGAGAATTATATAATATCATGATTGAATAAATTTCTAGACATCTGAAATATCCAGTTACGTAAGGTCGATTCGATATTCATATTTCACGGCAGATTCAAAAACTTACGGACACACAGAACAATGTAATCACACTTTATACGAAATAAGTCGTTATTTTGGAACGTATTGGTGTCACAATGACGTATGTGTATGCTCTGTGAATGCTGCATCATATCGTCCTTTCTATACACGATATGAGAGTATTGTTAATGACCCACCTAAAATAATGAAAATTTCTGTACAACCTCAATATTCAGATATTGCAAATAACATGTTAAGTATAAAATTCTTCTTCTCATTTTAACAAGATTGTTACTTACGCGCTGCCAAATCACCATGGATTTTTATAGAACTCGATGAGATAAGACTTTTTTGAAGAATAAAATTTTTCGATATCTCGCTTAATTTTCAAGATATTAAATTTAGAAATTTAAAAAATCGAAAGATAAAATAATTTTTTTGCAATGCATTTTCCTGGAATTTTAGATTTTTTGTTTATGTACTATTTGTTCACATTTTGGAATCTTATACTTTATCTGGGCATTGATGAATTATTTTATGAATGAATATATCTTTGGCGAAATCATCAGAATTAATTTTAGTTTATAGTTTTGACTCAAATTTTGAAAAATTTAGGAATTTTATTATTTATAAATGCGTACATATTAAATACAAACATACTTTCCTCGATGAAATAAAACTTTTTAAAGTATTATTTTGTCGAAGACTATTGTGCATAAAATAGAACAAAAAAAAAATAAAGGTTTTTGAATTTCGATACCTCGAAAACTAACCGAGATATCGAAAAATTTTTATTCTTTAAAAAAGTCTTATCTCACTGAGTTCTATAAGTATTCGTGGTCATTCGGCGGCGCATAAATCATAACAAAGTCCCCTTCATTACTATTATATTATCCCCTAGTCGAAATTTTGTTCCTACTTTATAGACCTGCATATAACTCGTTTTGTGAAAATTAAAGATATTAATTAAAGACGAGCTCTTTAATTTAAGTCTTTTTTAAGACCTTAGAAATGTCATATATTTCCATTTCTTTCACTTTAAGGTTTAAAAAAAGGAACAAGTTAGGAAATCTAAGGAGTTATTAAGGTTGAAATGAATCTAAAGAATGTGAAAGGTATTGGGAAGTCACTATTTAGGACTCACGAGGTACAATTGAGATACAGTAAAAAGCATAAAGGTCTAATGTAGGAACAAAATTTCGACTCAGATTTCCTGTGAATATTTCTAAAATGATATTCAATTTATCTACATGCAGGGTTGTTGTTGGTGTCCAGTTTATCCTTCACGATAACGCAATACATTTACAAATAAAACAAAGTAAAATTTCAAAAAATAGAGCAATTGTTGATAAAGGTTCATGGAAACCAGTTGATGTAGATGAAAATAACAACACAATAAAAATTTCCTACAATATCATGTTTGGTAAACAAAGTATTTTCTATCTAGATGATGTCTTGGCTGATCCTGATTATGTTGTCACTGGTAATTCAATACTGAATTGTGAAAAATTATTATAAATTCTTACGTTATCATTTAAATCGCTTATAAATATTTCAAGGTGTTAAACTTGCAATCACTAAAGAGGGTACTGGTTTTGAGCTTCATATTCACTCCACTGAATACAATCATCACTTAGGAGAATTGAACAGGGCACAAAAATGGTTTATTCCTGGTGATCATCCTGTTAATCATATGGATTATAAGAGAAATAGGTAATTGTCATACATAGATGAAATAATTACAGTTCTTTTATGTTCAACTATAAATTTACAGAATTGAAGTAAAATTGAATGATCCTGATAATCCATTATTTGGACACGAATATCATCCAGATCCCGAATCAAATAAATTCATTCAATTTCAACATACGTCGATAGAAAAGGATGCTGGATATCATACAGTTCCATTTTTTGACGGACAATCTGTTGAAACACAAATGAAATTTCCTCTTAGTGGTATTGGTCTTTTTCATCGAGGACGAGATGGATTTGGTGGTTACATTGCACCACGATTATTCACTTATAATATCACGCGGATTATCGAATCATCGTTCAATGATTGGAAGAAATTAGAAAATATGTACAAACATTGTGGCCTTGAAGTACCCGCAAATGTTACTATGTGGAAAAAAAAGGTTGATTGTGAAACACTCAAGCAAAATGCAGGTCAACAGGTTGATATTCAAAATATGAATGAAATCAATTGGAATAACCCTATGAATTCTCAACCCGATTCGAAAGTAGTCTGTAAACATTCGAAACAAATGAAACAAACCATCAAAAAGAGAATTAACGAAAATGCTAAACACAAAATATATAAAAAAAAATCTTCATGTTGGCCCAAAAAGTTGGCCTGACCATCAGTTGTTAACGTATAATATCAAATAACCTGATTGTTGATATAATTTCGTTACATACAACTTGCTAAATAATCAATGGATTCAAATATGGTTCTACTTTCAAATAAATTTTGATCATAAAGATATTATATTATCTGAAACTTAATAATTAATATTATAATTAATTACTGCAATTATTTTTCCTTCTCAAATTTTTTTCCACATTTCCTTCATTCATAATAAATAAAACTGAAAATTAAATCAACATACAATCGACAAATTTTTCTAGATATCGTCAAATATGTTCACTTGTATTAATTTTTTTCATCATTACAATTCATCATTACAAACCATCAAAATAATCACAAACACAATTGAAAATAAAATTCCAATCATTCTCCAATCTATAATGAATCATAACCAAGACTTTTTTATATTGAATTTATATAAAAAATTAACAAATAAACAAATGGCGTCTGGAGTCCTTACGCACAGATGAAGTGAAACTTCCCACTATGAATTGAAAATATTAACAAGTATTTTAATAGAATCTCGAACAGTAAACACCACAGATTTCAAATTGGTATTAAAATAAATCAACATAAGACGCTTCATTTACTTATTCCTCTCATAACCCACATTCTCCTACCATAGTTGCGTTAAACGTTTAACACAACCGTTGCCAAAGTCCATTAAGGACGTTCGTTAGTGAAACTTTTTACTAGATAAAATTTTTTGTTTTAGTTTTGATAAGTTGAATCATGTAGCTATTTACCCTTGAAAATTCAAAACGCCTTATCGATAATTTAAGAAAGTTATTAAGAATCAAAAATCAAATTTTTAGCATGGAGTCTTATGGAGAATTAGCATTTTATGTATTTAAAATCACAAAAAGTATATTGTAAGAGTAGATACAATAATAAATAATGTTTAAAAATATTCTTTGAAATATGTAGTTTATATAACTCCACAAAAAAACAGGTGTTGACGAATGTTTAAATTAAATATTAATTATTTTAATAAAGATAATTAAAACTGTTTTGGTGAATTTTGATAAATGGAGTCAAATCAATTTTTAATGTGGATCAACTGATTTTTTTAAATAAATACCTTAAAAATAATTGGTACATATAAAAAAAATTATAAATCATTGTAAAATTATTAATATATTTTACAACTTTTTTCAAGCCTCGAATAAATTTTATAAAAAGTTAGTACTCATTTGACTCTATCGTAGCTCACGAACGCCCTTAAGAAGTTTCACTTCAAAAAAATTTCAACACAAATTTCGAGTGGACTTTTTTTTTTTTTTCGATTTTATGTTTCACTCTTTATTTTTATAATTCAATTACTCAAAATTTTCTACTTGGCACATACAAACGTGTCAGTTTGTGGTAACATTTATTTATTCCATAGTTTCTCCCATCTAGCAAAAAGAAAAGAAAATTCCAGTTAAAATAGAAAAACCTAAAATAAAAGCTGGATAGGCAATGGATAGTTTAAGCTTTCACCTTGTCAATGCGACAGTTGTATGGCTTTATATATCATACATATATAACACATTTTAACCATCGATATACATATATATACATGCATATATAGCCTGTCTCTCACGCCTTCAAAAGCCTTTGTTCTGACTAATTGGGTTAGCCTAGTTTCTATCGATTTCATAGTTGTCCTCTCCGTTTCTCACCCTCAACCAAACTGATTTTTTCTTTCTCTTACTTTATCGCACACTCATTCTACTTGTCTTTCACTTTTGTATACCGTAGTTTTTTTACCCTTACCATTTGCTAGCTCCTTCTAAAGCATTATTGTTACCTATCCCCTTGGTAAAAACTTGACAAATTGAGTGTTCATCAGGTGCATAATGAATAATACACAGATATGACATTTGCATTAAAAAAAAATAATGATAGATTAATGGATAAGATAAATTTATTTATTATCTTTTAGAAGATATATTCACAAAACAATAAATTATAGAAATTTAAATATGAAAAATTGTTTTGGTGGAGGAGAATATTTAAATTTTTAAAAATTGATGAAATATTCTGGAAGAAATTTTAATAATTTATTTATTTATTTTGTTTTTTTATTTTTGATGGTTTAAGATCAAAGTTTATAATTGGGGATTTTATTATTCAAAATGTTATGTTGTTTATTTGATTTGTTTATCGTCGAAAAAGATGAAATAATAATTGGTGGAAATTATTTATCTGTGATATGGAAGCAAAATTAAGTAATAGAGAGAGTTTTTTATAAATTTTAATTCAGTACACGATTAAAATATAGAATATGAATAAACAAATGGAATTAATAAATAAATAGACATATTATAAATCATGTTAAAATAAAATATGATGAAAAATATGTGTAAAAAATATTAACAAAATAAATTCTGCTAATACATCATATTAATTAACAAATATTTAATTGTTATTTAAAATTATTTATTGTGATTATTTATTCAATTGTGTCTGGGTAAAATAATTAATAAATACTATTATCGATTAATATAAATATAAATATAAAAATTTCATTTTTACTTGCAATATTTTATAAACAATCTCACTTTGTTATAATATATTTGATCACTAGCAAATAATATTTTTTCATCTTCACAAATGTATTTATATTAACTGGATTTCAATGACAATCGTGAAATGAATACATTATTTTTCACAGAAAGTGAATGAAGATAAAAAAAGGAAAATAAAAAATACTACACATTCGATTCAACGTATTTTATAAATTTTTATCTTTTCTTTTTATTTTATTTTCATCCAATCCATATCCCTTTACCTATCACAATCTTCCTTTATTTATTTATTTCCGTTTTCCTTTTTATTTTTATTTTATCTTTCACTCTAATCTAATATCAGACCAGAAGTGAAGTATTATAATAGAATTTGGTCGACGGCCAAACGACGATCTGGAAAGTTTCCTCACTGAATGAAAAATATACAACAAAATAGATTGAATTATAAAAATAAAAAATGAAACATTAAACCGAAAAAAAAAAAAAAGGTGGAGCAATCGCATAATAACTTGGCCAAAGTCACGACCAAATATCACATGGATTAACACATTAAATTATCTTGCAATGTTTAGTATTATATTTCCATGTATAAATGTATACATTAGGGTGGGTCAAAAAAATCGACTATTTTTTTTTACCTTCCGACACTGAAAATTGGTTTCTAGACCAAAGATGAGCTCTTAATTTTAATAGGAAGGTCGTTCTCATCTCAGTTTTTTATTTTTTCTTCAGTCCCATATGGCGGAATCCATATCTCGCCATTACTTGATCGTACAAAAAAGTTCTATTTACATTTTTTGTAGGAAAATGAACGCTCTACAAAAAAGGTATCTTACAATTGTTTCATAACTCTTACCGTTTAGAAGATATCGGAGGTCAAAGTTTGAAGAATTTAACAAAAATTTTTTTGTTACTTCTAAATTTTACAACTCATAGATAAATAAATATTAAAAAATGAGCAACAGGTATTTTTGTAGGAAATTGAACGCTCTACAAATAAGGTCTCTTGTGGTTAATCGATTACTCTAACCATTTAGAAGATATTTGCATTCGAATCACAATGCGTATTGATTTTAATAGTTTTTTAATAAATATTAAAAATTTTTCCATTTAAGTCATGAATGCGAATATTCGATATTTTTGACCCGCCCTAGTATACATATGTATTTAAAAATAAATATCAAAGCCACTTCAGCCTCATTTGTAATGAAAATAAATAAAATCAACGATGCAATAATTTAAAAATAGAATTACAAAGTTAGAAAAATAAATTATTATGAAATATAATAATTTATATTAATGTATTATTTTGATGGCATTTGTTTATTAATGTTATATACTGTAAAGTCAATGAACTTTATATGGCTGTATGATAAAGTATGGTTTGTAATATGTAAAGTAAGGTCATGAGCTAATAGCAGAATTTTCAATTGGCCTCGAGCCAATTTTTAATAATTATCTCACTGATCATCGTATGATGTGTCATGAATTCTCTTCCGGGTGTTAATAAAAATGCAGACATTAAAGTTATAAAATGAAAAAAAAAAAAAAAAAAAAAAAGAAATTTATACATATATAGTTAATTTATTTTAATAATTAATTATATTTAATTTATTTATAATATTTTCTGAGTATCTCAAAATTTACGAAAAATTTCAAATGTTACTTTTGGGACACTCTTTATAAATTTATTTTACTCTTTATTTATTTATATTTAATTCAATGATTTTTTCATACTGTCAAGATTTCATTTTAATATTATTTTAAAAAGTACAAAATTGCAATTAATATTAGCGATGATTGGAAGATAAACAATAATTAAATAAAAGACTGATTTTTTAATTCAAATGTATGAATAAATATTGGAATTCAAATTATCTGAAATATGTATTTAAAAAAAAAATTTTAATAAATAAAAAAAAATTGTTCACATGTGCGAATTATTTGGATCAATTTATTTTCGTGACGCCAATCAATTTATCAACATTGTCAGCAAAGAAAAAATTGCCGCGTCACGTGAGGCACGTTTAAATATATATAAACACGCACAAACACGAAAGAAAACAATGGAGCAATATAAAACACGCGATTTAAGAAGGGAAAATATCTGTGCGAGTAGTCATAGTCACGATTTAGTCAGACATTCTTTCTCCCTTTCTCACTATTTTTACTCTTGATTATGTTTCTTTTTTTTTTTTTTTCTTTTTACTTTCTTCCCTCTCATAGTTATTATCAATTGTCTAACATTCCCCCTATTCTATTCATTTTCCTTCATCAATATGAAAAATCATCTCTAAGAAAAAAGTTTCGATAAAAGCAAATAAATTTATTCAATTAAATATTCAAGCAAACGATTTAAAATAATCCATATCCAAATCTAATAATTCATAATTATTCATTTCATCGATTTTTTCCAATGTCGTATGCAACAAACATTTTCGCATACTAATTAACTATTTAATTACAACTATTGAAATAAAAACTTGATTGAAACAAAATGTTTCCTCAGTTTATATTTAATTATCTTCAATTATTAAAATTCTATTTATACAAAGAGCAATCACGTGAATAACAATAATTATTTGTCAACACACATGTGTTGTTCAATGAATTGTTTATATGAAATTAAATACGTTAAATTATCCTGAATATTCAAATATACAAGCAATTATTCATAAAAATACATATTGCTTGTCAAATACATTTTTTTTTTTCTCCACCAATAATATTGAAAACATGTAAATATACTTCACTCCCAAATTAATATTCAAATCACACTATAGAAATAAAACAATACAACGATTATAATAATAATAATAATAATAATAATAATAATAATAATAATAATAATAGTAATAGGAATAGAAATAATAGTAGTACTAGCAATAGTAGTAGTAGTAGTAGTAGTAATAGTAATAGTAAAAATAGTTGAAATAATAATAGTAATAGTAATGGTGATAATAATAGTAATAGTAATAATAGTAATAGCAATAGTAATAGTAGTAATTGTAAAAATAGTATCAATAACGATTGTAATAGCAATGAACAAATAATAATAATAATAATAATAATAATAATAATAATAATAATAATAATAATAATAATAATAATAATAATAATAATAATAATAATAATAATAATAATAATAATAATAATAATAATAATAATAATAATAATAATAATAATAATAATAATAATAATAATGGTAATGGTAATGGTAATAATAATAATAATAGTGGTAATGGTAGTAATAGTAATAGTAGTACTAGCAATAGTAGTAATAGTAATAGTAAAAATAGTTGAATTAATAATAGTAATAGTAATAATAGTAAAAGCAATAGTAATAATAGTAATAGTGGTAATTGTAAAAATAGTAATAGTAATAAAAAATAGTCATAATATAGTAATAATAAAGTGACTGTAAATTAAATATTAAATTTATTATATATATTTGAAAACGTGTTGAAAATATGAAATTATAGTTGCTGAATAATCATGAGAATAATTTTCTTATTTCCAATTATTTGTTTAGATTTTTAGATAGATACATATTATTTATGGATAAACAAATGAAATAACACACATAAATTTTAGTATAGAAAAAAAAAAAAAAAAAAAAAAAAAAATAGAAAAATTGATGTATAAAGAAATAAAAATATAATAATGAAAATGTGAAATAAATCACAGTAAAATTCATTTTATTTAATGAAAAAAAAAAAAAAAAAATTCATCGTTCTCTCACGTCCAACGAACGCTTGGTTTGCTCACTTTGTTTCTCCATTCAATTTCATCATATCTTTCGCGTCTCTTGTGTTGGCCCATTTCAATTTATCGTGTCCGCCACAAACCCATTTTACTTTGTCCCAACTCAACATAAATAAACATACATCTATGCACAGGTATATTTATATAAATAATGCATTTTCTCATTTCTCTTCTCTCATCAACTTCTCTTCAATTATTATTATTATTATTATTATTATTATTATTATTATTATTATTATTATTATTATTATTATTATTATTATTATTATTATTATTATTATTATTATTATTATTATTATTATTATTATTATTATTATTATTATTATTATTATTATTATTATTATTATTATTATTATTATTATTATTATTATTATTATTATTATTATTATTATTATTATTATTATTATTATTATTATTATTATTATTATTATTATTATTATTATTATTATTATTATTATTATTATTATTATTATTATTATTATTATTATTATTATTATTATTATTATTGTTATTATTATTATTATTGTTATTATTATTTATATTAATATTCAAGATTATTAAATATTATATAAAATATATCTGTAAGTTAATTAAATTCACTATAAAAAATTGACAACAATTTCTCTGTTTCATTAATTGTTATTATTTATTGCTCATTTGTTTAATTTTTATTTTTTCTTTTTTAATTTTTTCTCATCTTCTCTACGAATAACAAATTGACTTGTGTAAGATTTTAAGTTGAACAATTGCGTTTATTATTCAATGAAAATTGAAGATCAACAAAAGTAACTTGGTGATAAAGCATTTCACTGTCGCTAAAAAAGCACCATGACAACAAAGAAAAAGATCTTGAGTAAACGCCGTAGGAATATATATATATATATATTTACATGTACATATGACATCAGCTCGCCCTCGACCTTTCACGATGTAATACCATATACACCACGTGCCACCCACACTCACACACATTGATCTACTTTGATATATTTACTCCCCTCTGTTCCTATTTTTCCTTCGCTCTTCCTATACATATTTATTTATTTATTTATTTTTTTTTTTCTCTTCTCGTTTTTATGTTTTTCCAATTTTCCAAAAGCCAATCGGTCACGAATTTCCTTTATCCCTGCACCATCTCTTTTTTTTTTCTTTGCCCTTCTTTTATATTTATACTTTATTCTAAATCGCAAAATATTTCATAAATTCAAAATATACGCACATATAAATTACAAATATACAAAACAAATAAAGAAATAAATACTACAACGAAATACTACATACACATGTATGAATAAATAAATAAATAAATAAATAAATAAATAAATAAATAAAATAATTCTATAATATAATTTGAATGGAAATTTAATTCCATAACATCAATTTAATTGAAACTAATAAAATATATTTATTATATAAAATAGAATGAGACCTCGCTACTATGATATAGTTTCTCCTTCACATACACTACTAATGTATATACATGTATGTATACATAAATATAAATCGTCTCTCCTTGTTTGTCATCGCTGGTATGATCGATAGCAAGTAAACTTGTGAACGAGAAATGAGAAAAAAAGATATATATGTGACATACTAAATGCAATCAATTGCACATCTTTCCTTATTTTATTCCCATTTGTTATTTATTCACAACATCAATAGAATAAACAAAACAATTACTAATCAATTCCCACATATTTATTATTCATTTAATAATAAATTATTTACTATTTCAAATACTTTCTTTACTATAAATTAAATATTAAAAGTGATCAGATTTTTTTTTTTTAATATGAACAATTTTTATTTGTAATGTTTTTTTTCATGGTTGTTTATAACTCTTGAATTATAAATTATAAAAATAAAAAATAGCAATAATAAATAAACATAAATATATTTAAATATATAAATAAATACAGATAATTCATGTGTGTAAATTTAATGTTGCAAGTATTGTTTAAAATATTCATTATTAACATTGTTGTCAATTTTTTATGGTGAATTTAATTAATTTATAATTATACTTTATTTAATTTTTAATAATTTTAGATAATAATAATAACAATAATAAATGGAAATAACAATAATAAATAAATATAAAAATATTTAAATATATTAATAAATTGTTGATTGGGACAATTGAATATTTTAAATAAATACAAATAATTTATGTATGTAAGTTTCATGTTGCAAGTATTGCTTAGAATATTTATTAATAAAGTAACAAACTAATGGATGAGATGACACACAGAGGCCTCATTTACTATGACATATTTTACGCCACTTCTACCACGAGACATTATTATTATTCATTTATATTATTTATATACAATAAATATGTATGTGTAGATTTTTTATATGTAAGATATAAGTTTGGTCCTGGAGGTAGAGCCACCAGCCTATCATTAATATTTATTGATTTAATGTGACCTCTGTGCTATATATTTTATTTTTTTTTTTTCATTGCTCCATTGTCATCTTGTTGCACTCAATAATTTTTCTTTCACTCTTTTTTATTTTATTTCTCATTCATAATTAAAGCTATTGTGATTTTCAATATTTATTCCTGTGATTTATTTAGTGTATTTTATTATTGAAATATTATATTTTATGATGGAAATAAATTCGAAGAATATTTGTTTATAATTTAATCAATATTTTTGTTTTATTTTTTTTTAATATATAATATTATGTTAACATATTAATATTATATTAATATATGAATATATTGATATATTATATTAATATATCATAATATTGATATGATAATATAAAATAATTATATATATATTATTAGAGGAAAAGATGCTAATTTGGAATACTGCTAGTAATTTGGAATACTACATTATAAAAGTATGGGAAAACGCCATCTATTAACGAATACCAGTATTATACGTAGTGTGAGTATTAACAAACAAAATGAGTATAGCTTAGAAGCAGCCATATTGATAGTGCCGTGATAAACTACATTGAAGTGAAAGTGCTATCTAGAAAATTTTCAAAGTAAGTAATAAATCTGTTTGCATTTTGAGTGTAACTTATATTTATATGTTTATATTTGTAAAAATCTATAGTCAAGTGTCTCAGTTGTAGAAATCAGCGCTTATTTGAGAAATTATTCGTAACACAAAATGATAAAAATATTTTAGGTTACAAATGGTTATGTTGCTAATTTGGAATATGGCTCAGGTTGTTGCTACGTTTGTGATTATTGCAAAGACTACAAAAAATATAATTAATTTAGATATAAGCTTCAAGTTAAATTTTTTAAATTTTATAGTTGAGATTTAAGTTTAAAGATATTTATATAGTTAATTAAAGTTGATTATTTAGGTGATTGTAATTTGGAATACACTATTCCAAATTATATTCATATTGGTTAAACCACGCCAATCTGCAATTTTATGATTAAACCAAAATTTATCCTATTTATAATAATCCGAGGCTGTTCATTTTTTTTTATTTAAATAAAATATAAGTTTCTTTAACATTTAATGCGGTTCTTAATTTTTTATCTCTCAACCCATGATTAATACGATTTTTTTTAATAGTGGTATTCTAAATTTTCATCCTTTCCTCTTTATTATATTTTATTTCATATTTTTCTTTAGCTATTTTCACTATGGTTTAAATACGTCATGAACACAGAAATATAACACACATATGTGTCATTGATTTAGCTCATTTTATTCTCGTTTGACTGTCCTTCAACGTATGCGCATTGACAGTAGAAAATATATAACGGAAAAAAAATATAAAAATATAATTCATCTTCTCGACGACTGTAATAAATAATTCTCGTCGCTTGTTCATAGTAGAAATGTGTGTAATGTCGTAAAATATTTACAATCTTGTATATATTTACGTTAGATAATGGTATACAGCATCCCCAAGGACGAGTCTGAACTAGTTCAGTGAAGAAGGAAGAAAATATTCACGTATATTTATTATATTATCACTCGAATTTATTACGAATATTTATGTTGATTAAACTGAGAGAAAAATATTTAGTTTTAATAATTAAATCATGAAATTTACTCACTTATACTCAAGTTTATTCATCGGAAATATTTATTTATTCATAATTCATTAAATTATTATGAAAATAAATACACTTGAATATTTCATTAAATTTTCTTCCAATCATAAATTTAAAAAAAAAATAAATAAATATTAAATAATGACAAAGTACCAACACATCAACTCTTTCTCCTGTACGTCTTATCATCACTTTCAATTCAACATTCAATTATAAAATGTCCAAAAATAAAAAATTCTCACTCGCCAAATGGAATAAAAAAAAAAACTCAAGCATCTAAATTTTTTTCAGAGCTCCTGTCAAAAATTAACAAACAGCACCTAAAATATTCACTCATACATGTCGAATCCTACATAATCACACTTTACTAGCTAAAAAAAAACAACAACAAAAATAAAATTAAATTAATAAAACCACAAAACTTCAAATAATTTCTACTTAAAATCATCGATTAATTTTTTTCATTACAAAAAAGTAAAAAAAAAACACAAAAGTGCAACAGTTGCGTGGAAAAAAGACCAATGACATGTTCAACTCGAGTGTCCGCTTTGAGTTAAAAAATGTTATAAACATCCGCGAGTGCAAAAAGCAAAAAAAAAAAAAGAATAAATAAAACACGAAACACAAAAATAAAAGCGAGAGTAATATAACCCAGGTCACGGTCTCATCTGGCTTCATTTCTATATACAATCTACATATATGCACATATATATGTATAATTATATACAATTGTACATATACAATCATATATACATACATTCCTGAATATAAGCAACAAATATTGTGAACTGTGAACTGTAAATGAAAATTAATTTATAAAATTTATCTTTGTAATTTAATAATTATTTTTATTTATATTATTGGGTTTGAATATATATATATATATATATATAGACCCTATATGCTCGATATAAAACTAAGGTATATAACTACATAAATTATTGGTTTAATATTAATAAAGTTAAATAAAATTTGAAGTGATTGTGATTATTCGAAATTTAATCACGTTATTAAGAAAAAAAAAAGGGGGTTCACTTAATTTCGATTATTTCATTATCAGATGATCGTAGAAACGTCATCACGTGCTCATTTTATGCGCCACACTCTGCACTATAATTTTGTTCATATAAATTTTTGTGTAAAATACACACAGTGAATTTTAGAACAATATAAATACCTAAATGTATATTTACGACAAAGTAACTTGTGTCAAAGTCTGTTATTATTTATAATACTTTGTTGAAAGCAAATAAATAAACATGAAAACTATACTTCAAGATGTTTTTTATATTCTTCAACGGAGGACAAATAAATTTTCAAAACTATTCAATAGGCGTTATTATTGATTCATTTTTCAAACAATTATTAATATGTGAAATTATTTTATTTCAGATTCAATTTTATAATTATTTTGACCACACATAATTAGCTGTTATGACACAGCGAATCGAATCTATGTATATACATATACACTACACAGTCAGAAACCTTCAGATGTATATAATATATGTATATATAACCGTAACTTTGTTATGTATATTCCTGTATTGGAAGCAACGAAGCTTGTAGCTCGATCTCTCATGGATCGTTGAACAGAAAACGAATCTCGGAAAGTAAATTTATTCTCGACTCGCCACACTCACACTTTTATATTTTTTATCACCTACCTGCTGTGTATTAAAACAAAAAAAAAAAAAAAAGAAAAGGAAGAACTATATTTATTTATATTAATTTGATCTAATAATAATATTCAGCAGTAGAACAGAATAAAAGGAATTTTTTTTATTCTTTGCTGAAATAAAAAAATTAATTAAAGCAATTATATTTATTGTATTGAATTAATTATATAGCCGGCTACTCATCTCACTTTGCATCTCCGATTTTTTTGATAATTTTTTAACTTATAGTACCCATTGAGAAAGACCTTCATGATTTTTTGGAATTTTTTTTGTCCAGCCGTTTTCAAGATATCGATTTTCGAAAAAATCGCTTTTTTTTTCAAATACCTGTAACTTTGCGAAAAATGAACCAATTGGAACGATTCTGTTATTCAAATTTTCCTTTTTTACAGCACTTTTAGAATATAAAATCAAAAAAATTTTCAAAATCGTATTTCTATAAAATTTTTGAGTTTGAATTATAAAATGTTGATTTCCAAAAAACCCGTAGCGATCGATTTTTTTGAAAATTTCTCCTAAAATACTGTCACCCTTTCCGCAACTTTTTCCCCACGTCCCTTAATGGGCAAATGATTTGATCTAATTTTTTTCGAATTTTTAAATTTTCATGTTCAGTAAAAAGTGATTTTTTTTTTTCAATTTTCGTCTTTAGATGCACAACTAGATAAAGAAAACCTTACGAAATTCCATAAATTGGATTCTCATATGATTCTCGAGCTCTGAACATTGAATGTTGATTTTTGAAAAAATGTAGTAATCGAATTTAAAAATCTATGTTTTTTCGAGTTTAAAAATTTTTTATTTCACTTATATATATACCAAAAAAAGAAATATCTGAAATCTAAAAAATGTTATCTAATATATAATCATGTTATACCGCCAATTTATTTATTTATTTATTTATTTATTTATTTATTTATTTTTAATTTCAGTGCAATAATTCAAATGTTTGGGATCCAATATAAATTCATGGTATTTGTGGTTGTAATAATTGTGGTTTCTAAATGCAATGGAATTCGAACACAGTCATCTGACAATGTCTCAGGCATGTAAATAGATTGCTTGTATATTTGTGTATGAATATATATATGTGGCAATTTCTAAAGTTTAACTATAAATTAACAACAATATTAAATAAATTCCTTCTGCTTTTCGCACATTCCATAGAGTTTTATTTTTTATGCTGTATACAATTATTATGGTTAAAAATTTATTATTGCTTTGGAAATATATGTCAATGACAATAGTTCAAAGTATTCAGTATTTATTTTTTATTTATAAATAATCAAGAAATATTTATTGTCTAATGTGTGGAGAAAAAATTTATTTATTGCATTTTTTTTTTCTATTTTATAAATTAATTTAATCATTTATGTGATTTTATAATTAATATATTAATTGTTTAAACATATTTAAACTGTTGGTGAAAGAGATCTCTTTGCAAAAATAAATATTAAAACGATTTTAATCAATCAAAAATTGATTGAAAAATATTAAAAAAATTTTCTTTCCTTAGTTTTTTATTCATATAAATTTAAAAAATATTTTTTACTCTACTATTATTTATTACTATTGTAATCAACATAATTACATATATCTGAAAGTTCTCACAACTTTTTTTTTTGCTAATTAAGCCAAAAAATTTAGTGCTAGAACTTACAAAAACGTCGCAATAAAATTAAAAAAAAAATTTCAAAGTCCAAAATTTTTTTTCCAATCTCAAAGTTTTATATAAAACTTTTCATACTAGATTCTATAAATAAAATGAATTCATTTAAATCTTTACCAAATATAAAATGTGTATAAAAATAAATCAATAATTATTTACACTTAACAATTTTAATTAAAATAAATAAAAAAAAAATTCAATAAAACATTAAACAAAATATTCCACCAAATAACAATACAAATATACAAAACTAAATAATTGAATATACGAAATAAAACCCATCAAAAAATAATCACCAATAAAATAAATTAATTTAATAATAAAAAAGTAATTGAATTCAATTGAAAATAAATAAAATAAAATATTTCAATAAAGAATTCTACAGACACACACATGTATATATTTATTTAACTGTAGATATATAACGTCATTACTTCACTCATGCAGTGAAGCAAAACGATTGAACGAACACTTGATATAAAGAAAGAAAAGAAAAAAAAAAAAAGAAGAAAACAAAGTAGAGCAAAGAAGTTTTCATCCCTCTGACACATAACGATCAAGAAACCGCCGCAAGTGTTTTGTGTGATGAACAAATGTGTTACATACAAGCATCAATATATATAGTAACACCATCAATGAGAGTAATGATGATAGGAACAAGAATATTCCAGAAGAAAAAAAAAGAGAAAAAAAAAGAGGGTGCGAAAATGGAAAAAAAATTTTTTTTTTCTTTTTCTTCTTTTTTTTTTTCCCGATCCTTCCATTCCTGTATTTAATATCGTCATATTTTTTTATTTCCCTTCCATCTGTCCGTTTATTTTATTTTATTGTTTATTGTATTTTTATTATTATTTTTTTTTTCTCTTCTGTTTGCTTTATTGAATAAACCAAGCTCGCATTTACACGTTTAATCGGGCAATATATAATACTAGAATACAACATGAGTGACAGTGCGACAAGAGAATGAGAGTGAGAGGGAGAAAAAAAAAATTAGATAGAGAGGCCAAAGAAAATGCCTTGCAGCAATGTTTAATTTAAAGAGTCGCGTATTGTCAAGGCCGTATTTATTTAACGATGAAACGTCGCTTGCCATGTAGCCAATGGATTGACCAAAGCGAATAACTTTATGTAAATGTAGTGAAAGAGATGCAAATGATTGAACGATAAAGAGAACAAGCAAGAAAGATATATGAAAGAAAATTAATTGAATCTACAATTGAAAGAATAAAAAAAAAGTAAATAAATGAATGAAATTAAACTTGTGATAGAAATTAAATGAATATAAAATAAAATAAATAATTAATATTTAATTATATATTTATATATTTATATATTTATTTATTTATTAATAAATAACTCACCAAATAAAATCTTTACAGTGGCTGCAAAATGTTGGCTGTTTAAAGAATCTCGGCATAAAACTGTGATTCTTTATCATATAAACATTTTTCTTTTTTAATGCTCCTTTACGTCCACGAAGACGTTTACCAAATGCTGTATTTGGATCAGCTGGACCCATTGAATCCTCGCACATATTATTACTATCGTCGTCAGCCATCGTGATTAATATATTCAATAAAAATTTCCGCTCGCAATAAAAATTAAAAAAAAAAAAAAACAACGAACAAAAACTAAAAATTCTCTTTCACTCTCTATCAAAAACAATTTATTTAATCGCTGAAAAATCCTAATAACAACATAAAAAAAACAGCGCCGGTAATTAAACTCAATTAATTCCCTTTGTAATTTGTTCGTAAATACGGATCAATAAAAATTTTTCCTCTATCCGAAATTTATATATAAATTTTTTATTTGTATTAATAATCCCCGCCGATCCGACGGCGTCAACGAGACGCACGCTGTGTCCCACTGACACGACAAACGACACACAGCTGACACCGAAGAGAAAAAGCGCAGATGAAAATATGAAAAACAAAAAAAAAAAACAAAAAAAGAAAATAACAAATAAATTGAATAATAATAATCTCGAGAGCGATATTACACTCAAACTCACAGTGGAAATAAAATTTAATCTCCCACCAAGTTGAGCACGCGTTAAAACGAAACTGTCTTTGTGTATGTATAAATAATATATATCGTATGTGTATTTATATACGTGAGCGTATATGCGAGAATGAGAAATAAGTGCATATGACTGACGTGCAGGATAGAACGCGCTTGCACCTACTCTGCAAGTCGTGACCTGTCCGGACGCGGCATCTCACCACCACCACCACCACTATTACCACCACTACCACCACCACCACCACCACCGTCACTAGCGTCTCGCCTCGTCTTTATTCCCCTCCTTAACCAATCGTATTCTCTTCTTCACTTCTTCCTACACACGAACACCTATCTCCCTTCTTTACCGTTCTCACAATCTATTCTGCCTACAATTTATCCATCCATCTATTTATCTATTTATCTATCTATTTATCTATCTATCTATCTATCTATCTATCTATTACACTTTATCGTTTAGAGTTAGACTCGATGGTCCGAGGTGTTTTACACACGCGCGCTCATTCGCCGGATTAGCTCTCACCGCGCTCTCTTCTTTACACTATATACTCTGACCATTTCCGATAATTTTAGATTCTCCGCGCAGCAGTTTCGCCAACGCCACTGCTCAGCCTGCGTCGCGCACTCCAATATCGACATCCGACCGCGAAAGAACGGGTGGTAAGGCAGAGCATGCCCCGATGGCGAATCCACGCGGCGTTGCTTGTCGAGCTGTTGCTGGCAATGGTGGGTAGTATTCGAGTAGAATAAAAAAAACTAGTAGTAGTATTAGTAGTTGAAAATAGTAGTGGTGGTGGTGGTGGTGGTAGTGGTGGATGTAGTAAAAGGTAATATAATATCAGTATTGAGCTAACGACAACAACAGCAGCAGCAGCATCAGCAGCAGTTGCAACAACAATTGCAGCAACTCAATAAATCATTCGCGCATATACAGAAGACATCTTTACATAGACATATATGTATGCAAACATGTTAGGGTGGATCAAAAAAAATCGACTATATTTGTTTTAACTTCCGTTACTGAAATAATTGGTTGACACCTTTAAATAATGCTTTCCAAAGATGAGCTCTTAATTTTAATAGGAAGGTCCTTCTCATTTTAGTTTTCTATTTTTTCTTCAGTCCCATATGGCGAAATCCATATCTCGCAATTACTTGATCGTATAGAAAAGTTCTATTTACATTTTTTATAGGAAATTAAACGCTCTACAAAAAAGGTCTCTTGTGGTTAATCGATAACTCTAACTATTTAGAAGATATTCGCATTACTGACTTGAATGGATAGATTTGGAATATTTATTAAAAAACTATTAAAATCAGTACGCATTGGGATTCGAATGCGAATATCTTCTAAATGGTTAGAGTAATCGATTAACCACAAGAGACCTTTCTTATAGAGCGTTTAATTTACTACAAAAATATATATTGCTCATTTTGTAATATTTATTTATCTATGAGTTGTAAAATTTAGAAGTAACTAAAAAATGTTTGTTAAATTCTTCAAACTTTGACCTCCGATATCTTCTAAACGGTAAGAGTTATGAAACAATTATAAGACACCTTTTTTGTAGAGCGTTCAATTTCCTACAAAAAATATAAATAAAACTTTTCTGTACGATCAAGACCTGGCGAGATATGGATTTTGCCATATGGGACTGAAGAAAAAATAGAAAATTGAGATGAGAACGACCTTCCTATTAAAATTAAGAGCTCATCTTTGGAAAACATTATTTAAAGATGTCTACAAACCAATTTTTCAGTGAAGGAAGTTGAAAAAAAAAATAGTTGATTTTTTTAACTCACCCTAAATATATATATGTATATATGTGTGTATATTATAGTAACCCTCTGGGTCCATGAGGAATTATTAAAGAAGTAAAAAAAAAAATAATGTATAAAGAATAAATAATTTGTCGATTTGTTCAATTTACCCAATTTTTTCTTGTTTTTTTTTTATTTCGTTACTGATATTTTCATCTTTAGGGGTATCACAATATTTTTTTTTTTCTCATCCCTTGTACATATATTATTTATTTATTTATCCTCTTGAGGTTTATATAGAATGAAATGAATAAATAGTGAAGATTTTAGTGGGGAATTTAGAACGAAAAAAAAAAAATGATTGTGTTTTATTTTCGAGATAAATTGGGGTTTTATTATTTTGTTATTTTATTTATTCAATTAGATTATTAAGATAATAATTTATGATTTGATGATTATTTTAGGTTCGAAGCATTTTAACATAATAATAAAAAAAAATTCACTTTAAAAAATTTTGGAAAAATAATGTAATGATAACATAAATAAATATGTAAATGTTGAATTTGTTTTTTATACATCAGATAAATGAAAAATATAAATTTTTAACCCTGTTGATCACGCGACAAAAAAAAAAATCTGTTTTATTATGAATATAAAATGTCCCAAAATTAACGCAAGATTTTAAATATCACTATCTTACTTCTTGCATGAATATTGGGACACTATTCACACATATATACTAAACACATACAATATACTATATACCCTAAACATAAAAAAACATTGTCACGCAGTCATTCGTTGAGGAACAAATTTGATTTTAAGGTTGAGAGAAATTCGATAATTTGCCAAACAATTTTTGCCTCTTTATTTTTTTTTCCCCCAATTTTTTATTTTATATTTACTTTTTCATCAAAAAAATAGGGGGGAAATAGGGGTGAAGTGAGTGATGACCCGATGGAAAAAATAAAAAAAAATATATACATCACGGATGATGGAGAAAGGAGTAAAGAAAAAAAAAAAAAAAAATATGACGATGATAATAAACCAATAGAGAGTTTACTACATATGTATGTATAAATATTTTTTTTTCCTCTATACATATACGTATGTATAGATGCTGTGAGGCTCTGTGACCTCGAACCAGTCGACCGAATAGACCCGTAACCCTAGTTGTAACGTTGTGGGTCAATAATATCCCCTAGGGCATGAGCTATTTTTAATATAACGAGATCTGCGCGCACGGACCAATGTCCACTGACGATGTATAGGCCTTAATGAAATGCGTTTGTGTATATGTTATACATAAACATATGTATAACATATATGTGTAAACATGTATCTACATAAATATGTATTTATATAGAGGTATATTTGTATTTTTTTTCCTATGTGGCTTCAGGCAATGGCGAGTCTAAGTTGAAAACAAATTTTAATGACAATAAAACATCACACACAATGTCTTGTTATTATCGTACATAAATATTATTATGTTTGTTCGTTTATTTATTCGTGTGTGTTGATATTTATTTATTTTGTATCAAATGTTGTTATTTTTTTTTGTTGCGGTAAATTTGTTGAATTTTATTTTATAATGGAAATAATTGATAAATTGGATTTTTTTTTTTTTTAATTTTTTGGATAAAAATTAATTGTTAGTGGTTATTAATTATTGCTGATGTCAATGGAATTTTGAAAATTTTACTTCATATTCAATAATTCTTGTGTGTTTGTAGGTGAATTTTGCATTTACATTTGCGGTTTATTGTCACATCAATTGTCGGTTTTTTTTTTTTATTTATTTTATTTAAGCTTGTAAGTAAATAAGATCAGTGTTAATGGTATTAGCCTATTGAGGTTTTTTTTTTATTATGATTTAATATGAATTATATTTTTCTTCAGTGGTTTGATTTTTTTTTTTGATCATTTTGTGAATTTTTTCTATCCATTTTTTTGTTTTATTTACTTTATTATAGTGTATTAATTATAATTATAAAAAAAATGGATATCATTAAATACAGTGAATTTCATTTCTCTATTTTATTTTGCTATTTCAATTGTTTTTTAGCTAACGTGAAAACAAAATTTTGAAAATGAAAAATTTTTTGTGGTATTTTCGAATAATTGTGATTAGAATTTTGTATAGCGAGATCTAGTGGTAAATTTCAAAAACTTCAGATTGAATATATATATATATATATATATATATATATATATATATATATATGATAAATATGGAATGCCGATAAAAAATAAATTTATATATTCTGCAATAAGTAACTAGAGTGATGCCACTGTGTTACCACTGTGGTTCACGCAATTAAATTATATATTATTATATAACTATTGTGAGACCACAGTATTTCACGTTATGTAATAACCCCATTAGCCAAGTGCGTGCACCGATCATGCACCGTGCGTGCACCTAGTGCACTAGAATCGCGCACGGTGCACGTCAGGTGCTTGCCTCGTGTGGTAGCACAGTGGCCCACTGGAGTGAAATCCAAATCATCGTCATCTTTAGATCTGTTTAAATCCAAGGATCCGAAAGGATCCAAAAAAAGATCCAAAAGGATCCAAAATGACATTAACCCCAATAGCTTTTGGAGCACTCCACGAAATTTCACTCCGTGCTGTCACAAGTTATAAATATTGTGAGACCACAGTATTTTACGTTATGTAATGAGCCAAAATCATGTGAATTCCCCCAATATTTGACGCCGTATCACAGCATCACAACCAACCGAAATGACTGCAACACGCCAAACCATGTTCTCGTTTCATTTTTTTCTGTATCCTATTTGGTGAATTCAGCGATTGATACTGATGAATATTAAATATAATTATGCAATGTCTTGAGATGAAATAAATAATCATATGCGACAATGAATGATTATTTGTTTATATATTTGATTATTCGTTCCATCATCATTTATTCCATCGAAATCAATCCCCCGCAACCCCCCGAAACTCCCTGAAACCCCCCGGAACCCCCCGTAACTCCCCGAAATCCCCCGAAACTCCCCGCAACCCCCCGGAACTCCCCGCAACCCCCCGGAACTCCCCGCAACCCCCCGGAACTCCCCGAAACCCCCCGGAACTCCCCGCAACCCCCCGGAACTCCCCGCAACCCCCCGGAACTCCCCGCAACTCCCCGAAACTCCCCGCAACTCCCCGAAACTCCCCGCAACCCCCCGAAACCCCCCGGAACTCCCCGCAACTCCCCGCAACTCCCCGCAACCCCCCGAAACCCCCCGGAACTCCCCGCAACCCCCCGAAACTCCCCGCAACCCCCCGAAACTCCCCGCAACCCCCCGGAACTCCCCGCAACCCCCCGAAACCCCCCGCAACTCCCCGAAACTCCCCGCAACTCCCCGAAACTCCCCGCAACCCCCCGAAACCCCCCGGAACTCCCCGCAACTCCCCGCAACCCCCCGAAACCCCCCGGAACTCCCCGCAACCCCCCGAAACCCCCCGCAACTCCCCGAAACTCCCCGCAACTCCCCGAAACTCCCCGCAACCCCCCGAAACTCCCCGCAACTCCCCGCAACCCCCCGGAACTCCCCGCAACCCCCCGCAACCCCCCGAAACTCCCCGGAACTCCCCGCAACTCCCCGGAACTCCCCGCAACCCCCCGGAACTCCCCGCAACTCCCCGAAACTCCCCGCAACTCCCCGAAACTCCCCGCAACCCCCCGAAACCCCCCGGAACTCCCCGCAACTCCCCGCAACCCCCCGGAACTCCCCGCAACTCCCCGCAACCCCCCGAAACCCCCCGGAACTCCCCGCAACCCCCCGAAACTCCCCGCAACCCCCCGAAACTCCCCGCAACCCCCCGGAACTCCCCGCAACCCCCCGAAACCCCCCGAAACTCCCCGCAACCCCCCGCAACTCCCCGAAAGTTTCAGGGAGTTTCGGGGGGTTGCGGGGGATTGATTTCGATGGAATAAATGATGATGGAACGAATAATCAAATATATAAACAAATAATCATTCATTGTCGCATATGATTATTTATTTCATCTCAAGACATTGCATAATTATATTTAATATTCATCAGTATCAATCGCTGAATTCACCAAATAGGATACAGAAAAGAAAGAAACGAGAACATGGTTTGGCGTGTTGCAGTCATGTCGGTTGGCTGTGATATGGCGTCTAATATTGGGGAAATTCACATGATTTTGGCTTATTACATAACGTGAAATACTGTGGTCTCACAATAGTTATAACTTGTGACAGCATGGAGTGGAATTTCGTGGAGTGCACCAAAGACTATATACTGGGGCAGATCCAAAGATGACGATGATTTGGATTTCACTCCAGTGGGCCACTGTGCTACCACACGAGGTAAGCACCTGACGTGCACCGTGCGCGATTCTAGTGCACTAGGTGTACGCACGGTGCATGATCGGTGCACGCACTTGGCTAATAGGGTATAAATTAAAAAAAAATTTGATATTGTTTATCAAAATTGATGATAAAAAAAAATCTATGTTTACTATATCGATATAAAATAATTGTATATTTTATATAATATTTATTAAATTAAATTTTGTGAAATTGTAAAATTGAATTTTAGATGAGAATGAAAATATATTATAATAATTAAAATTACCGTAATTGATGAGGGTTGTGTTAGTTAATTTACTTCAAGGTCACTCATTTTTGGTCATTTAACCGCAGATGAATCCATAAAACTATAAAATTTTCAATAAAGATGTAAAAAATCGTCAGCCGTAAATCTCTGAATTTTCTCTTCTCCTCTATTCATACGTATAATACAAAAAAATAAAATGGCTGAATGGAAAAATGAAGATGCAATTATTTCAAAACCAGACACTTACTATAGAAATTTACATAAGCGCCGCCAATGGTGATATATTGAACTAATGTACTTTAAAAAAATAAACGAATTAAATTAATATTATCCAAATCCTTTCAATAATTATAATAAAATATAATACTCTCATAAAAGGATAAAAATAATTTTTTTATCTCAATAAATAAAATTAAAATTTTAAATAAAAAAAAACACATATTATCCCAAAATTCGTTGTTTAAATCAAGTCTATTTCACTACCGCCATCTCGCGAGAATGTCATGAATCAACTCAATATCTTTTATGTGTATATTTTATGCATCGAATGAAGAAAATATATCTAAAAATATTTATATAGAAAAAAAAAAACGACATCGACAGTTGGCAAATATCATGTTATGATTAATATATATATTTATAATTAAATTCATGGTTATTTCATCGATTATTATACGGTATTATTAGATAAACGAATACGTGTGCAGTTTTATATTCATATTAAATAATATAAAGTACATATACACACACACACACACTTGAATACAATATTTGTTCATGATTTTTTTTGGAGTAAATCTGAATAAATGATAAATAAACTAACGCCATCATAATTCTTGTGTGCATCAGTAACAAATAGAGTGAGAGAGAAATCGAATAGGGATTAAACAGAGATAAAAAGAGAAAGAAGGTGCAAATGGAACATGGCGTTTGTTTCCTTCATATGCTCGGAAAATTCTAATTCATTATAATTAATTTATTATCGACAAATATATTATCGACATTTTTATCCCAAATATAAAGTGAGGTTAACCATTATTGGTCAATTAAATTCAGACCATGTATTATAAATTATATATTAAATTAATATTATAATTAATAATATTTAAAAATTAATATTATATTATTTGCGTGTATTTTTTTGTTTTGTCTTTACATTTGAATTGAAATTTAATTGTACTTTAATTGAATTATTTGTTTTTTTTCTTTCATTCTCAATGGGACATTTTTAAAGTTTGATGAATTATGAAGAGATATTATACTGTTATTTATGGCTTATGGAATGTGAAATGTTCATGATACATTTAATTATATGAAAAATGACGTCACGAAGTTATACAAAATCATACAGTCGCAAGGTGAACAGTGTTACACCTGGCAGCATTCAATTTGATAAGCTATTTAGAGAAAATAGCAATCGTCCATCTGCTGCTAAATCAGCAGGTACTGTTGGAAAATGGGGCATTACATCATTCACATCAATCAGAAGCACCAACATCAATGGTATATAAAAATAAAAATTTGAATAAAATATATTTATTTTTTATTTTCATTTACAAAAAAAATTTTTTAAATTTACAATTTATTAATTATCTCAATTTTCTTATTTTTTATCGTTTAATTAAACTATATAATATTAATTATAATATTTAAATGATGTATTATTTTAGGAAAACGTGATAATATCCACAAGACATTTGGGGCGAAAAAAATGAAAATTGATTACGCGAATCAAAATGCCCAAGTGAAATCTAACAAAGATCCATTTTCATTTGAAACAGATGTTGATAGTAAAAATGATACAGCTGCTGCTGTAGCAGCAGCCGCAGCGGCCGCAGCAGCAGCAGCAGCAACAACTGTTGCAGCACCACCAATAATTAAACCAAAAAAATTTTTTAAAAGCCGAAATGCACCTACAATTATTAATAATGAAATAATACAGGAAGCAACGGTGATAAATCGTTCAGTACCTGAAATACAGTATGGACGTAGTGGTGGTGGTGGTGGTGGTGGTGTACGATCACAAAAACAAAATCATCATCATCAATCAACGCCAAAGCAATCATCGTCACAAAAAACATCGCACGCGCCTGTACGTAAAATAAGCGAATCAATGGACGGTAGTTCAAGTGATACTTCAACGCGTGACGATGGTAAACCACCAATAGTATTGAGAATATGTAAAGGAACAGCGCGTCTTTTGTCTGGTGATAATCAAGAAATAAATCAAGAATCTGAACCGGAATCATATCGAATAACATCACCAAGTCCAACTAAAAGTGATTTGTCTGATCGTAAAAGTTTTAGTCCAGATGTTACGCAAAAATTAAACGATCAGAAAACAAACGTGAATATTAATTCTCGAACAGGACAACAACAATCAATTATTACAACTGTATCAATCCCATTAGATAATAATGATATTCCAACGCGTAGAACAACACGCAGTCGTGCGAAAAATCTTCAACTTGATCTCACACAATCAACAACAAATATTTCTCCACCCCAATCATCATCGCAAACAACCCCAAACTCACAAAGTTCGGGTTTATCATTGACATTACGTAAATCAGTGACTGATTCAAATAATACATTGATATCACATTATGATATTGTTAAGACTGACTGTACTACTTCGAATTATATAAATTCACCATCAAGTAATAAACCAACGATTGAGCCATTAATTGGTCGCGATCAACCACTGCCAACAACAACACAAGAGCTCATTGATATATTATCAAATGATAGTGAATTAAATAATTCACGTTTGGATGCACAACGTCAAACAACAGCAGCAGCAGCATCAACAATAATTTCGCCATCATCGCCAGCAGTAACAAAAATTATAAATGATAATTTATCATCAAATATTCAACATTGTTCAATTGATTTACCGTTAAATGAAGCGGCTGACGATGCGCCCGATACGGATAATGAACAAATTGAGGATGAAAAATTATTATCTGACGATTGTCAATCAACAAAATGTAATTTAGATACGACAAAAATGATTAATGACAATCAAATGGCAATTACAAATCAAATATCAATTGTTGATGGCGACAGATCAGCGGCTAAAACATTAGTTGATCAAGATTGGTTTTCCGGTAGTGAAGACAGCGAAAGCGCCAGTGTAAATGCTGAAATTGAAACGCCAATAAATATACCAAGTTCAATACCAATTGATTTACAACAATCAACCGTTGCAATGACGGCCAATTTAAATCCATCCGTAAAGCCAATAACAATAAAAAAAGGTAGTATATTCAAGAGTCGTTCAACTGGCGCAACAAATGGAAATAAACGTCGTGCATTGTATAAACACAAATGGTGCGATAATGATAAAGAAATAATAACAACAGATAATGTTATTGCCAATAGTTTAACGCCAAATACATCATTGGGATCACAAATAAATACTGGTCCAGTGACATTTGATGAAGAGCTTGATGATACAACAGAATTAACACGTGTTGTTACTTATCCAGATAATGCTGCTGAATTTGGCGATGATGCTGAAGCAATAACGTCCGTTCGTTGTGGTAAAAAAATTAAAGGATTTTACACTGTTGTTAAAAATGTTAAAAAAGCACATCAAATACAAGAGAGCGGTGAATTTCAAGAATTTAATGATGATGTTGAATATATACTTGATACATTACGTGAAAATAATCCAAATGCAACACGATGTTTATCGGCAATTAGATTGGCAAGTAAATGTATGGCACCGGCATTTCGTATGCATGTACGTGCACATGGTACAGTAACAAAATTTTTTAAAGCACTTCATGACGCAACTAAAGATCAAAGTCTTGGTTTATGTACGGCAACGGTGATGTTTGTATTAAGCCAAGATCGTTTGGCAATGGATTTAGATCGTAATTGTTTGGAATTAATGTTGAGTTTATTGGAATCAGATGCAAGTCATAAAGATGCATTAGATGATTGTGGATTAAGTCGCGCTGAATTATTAAAAAATAAAGAAAAAGTACGTCAATTATGCGCTGATATACAAGCACAAGGACACGCTAAACATTTAAATTTAGATAATATTACAGTTGGACAATTGGCAATGGAAACATTGTTAAGTTTAACGTCCAAACGTGCTGGCGAATGGTTTAAAGAGGAGTTACGTGAATTAGGTGGTCTTGAACATATTGTCAATACTATTAAAGATTGTCATCGGTATATTATTACTAGTGATGTTACAAGATGCGGTTGGACAGAATCTTTGTTAGATAAATTACGTAAAGTTGATCGTTGTTTACGTGTACTTGAAAATGTTACGCATATGAATGAAGAAAATCAGATTTATTTATTGAAATATGGTGATGGTTTATTAGTTAGTACAATGGCAAGTTTATATTATCTTTGTAGTCAGGAAGTACCAATTTATCCAACAATTGATATTACTGATAAAACATCAACTGGCGCAGTATTACGTGAATGTATATTTGCCATTTTGAAAGTTTTTATCAATTTAACTCATCGTTTTAATGGACAATGTAAGATATTATTAATTATTAATTATTAATATTATTATTAATGTTTGATAGAATTATTAAGGGAGGCTGAGGGGGAGTAATGATATTTCAGTGAAAATTAAGTCGATTTTAAAAAAATTTTTTTTGGAAACTACAAGTTATATAAATTCATTTTATTTATTGTGACGTTATACTATCATATGTGAACAATATTTCCTCGAATTTTGAAGGCAAAATATAAATAATTAAATCGATGGCGGAAAATCTTTCTCAAGGTTTTATAGAGAGAATTTTTTTTTTCTTTCATTTTTCAATTTTTGGTGACATTTAGACGTGAAAATACCGATTTTCGCTTGAAAAAAGAAGTAAATTGTTTTATGAATAATTATGGGGGAGTAAAAGCTCTCGATACAGTAAATTGAATGAATTTATGTTACTTGTAGCCTCCAAAAACTTTTAAAATCGAATTATTTTTCTGATTGTTGAGTTTATTTTAAAATTTTTTAATCTTCATTTTGTTTTTTATATATAATTGTTTGTTTATTTGATTTGTTTATTTATTTTATTTATTTTTTTTTAGCATTTGGAAGTAAAACTGTTGGCTCACAAAACGGTATGATTGATTGTAGTTTAAATCTTTTATTGCGCGTACCCGAATCATTGCCGGAGGAAAAACGTTTTGATATGATGATGTTGACGTTGATACTTTTGATTAATTTAATTGAACAATGCAATGATAATAAAAAATTGCTTATTGAATCAAATGCGCCACCGTATCCAGAAAATTTATTTAAACGTGAGTTGATGATTTGAATTAGTTGGATTTATTGTTTATTGGATATTTTTTAATTTATTTATTTTCGGTTTGATTTAGGTGAAGAGAGTGGAGTAGAAGCGCTGATTGATTTGTTTTATAAACAAGAGGAAATGGCACGTGGGGAAGAGCAGAAAACTGATGCTATTTTAGATGGTAAAAAAGATTCTGAACAACCGGAAACTGTTACAACAACGGCAAAAACACAAGAGGAATTTATCGAAGAAACCGTAGCAAAACGTAATTATTTTATTTGTGAAATATAAATATTATGGTGTTTCATTTTTTTTTGTTTGTGATACTTGAAAATCTGATAATTTATAGGAAAAAAATAATATTGGCGTTTGAAAAAAAAAATCAAAAATTCGATTTTTCATATAAATAACACGAGAAAAATTTTTTTTTCAACTTTAACTCGATTTTTTGGTAGTCCAAAATTTTTTTTGGAAAAAATGAATGGGACAGCTTTTGTAGAGCATTAAATTTGCTACAAAAAAGTTTTCTACTGCAAACGCTCTCCGACCAACAGTTTTCGAGTTGTAGAGCTGAAAAGGTGAAAGTTGATTATAATTGACAACAAATTTTCTTTGAAACTGGAATTTATTTATTTCCTTTTTATTTATTTATTTAACCAGAATAAATTTATTGATCTGACATTAATTATTATCTTACAATAAAGGCTATAATGCTGAATCAACAATGTTAGAAATTTATAGCGTTTATTGTAAGATAATAATTAAAGTCAGATCAATAAATTCCAATTTAAAGGAAATTTTTTGTCAATTATAGTCAACTTTCACCTCTTCAGCTCTACAACTCGAAAACTGTTGGTCGGAGAGCGTTTGTGATGAACAACTTTTTTGTAGCAAATTTAATGCCCTACAAAAGCTATACATTCATTTCTTCCAAAAAAATTCTTGAATTACCAAAAAATCGAGTTGAAGTCGAAAAAAAAATTTTTCTCATGTTATTTATATAAAAAATCGAATTTTCGATTTTTTTTTCCAACGGAAATATATTTTTTTCTTCATAAATCATCAGATTTTCAAGTATCACATATAAAAAAAAATATCACCCAAAAATGAAACACCCTAATAAACATACATACACATATATGTATTTAATTAATTAATTAATTAATTAAATTTTTTTGCTTTTAAAGTTTTGCAAAAAGCTGGTCGCCATATGGAGCACACATTGATTGGTGCATATGTAGTACTTCTTCTAGGATATTTAATAATGGATAATAAGGTAAAATAACATTGGAAAAAAAAAAAAAAAAAAAACTTCTCAATTATATTTTCAAAATTATTTAATTAAATTAATTTTTGTTTTTTTTTTTCTTATTCAATTTAGGATTATGAATTACTCGTACGTGATAAATTACCGGGCAATAATTTTTCAACAATGATAACAGTTCTACAGAAATTTTTCAATTTTATGAATTTAACCGCATCGGTAAGTAATTTTGTTTTTTAATTTCATTAATTAAAATTACAACAAAAATCAATTTAATAATTAAATTATTTTTTTCTATTCATTTAAATAGAATGAGGCGAGTAGCTGTGGCATTGCAGCCACGGATAAAGTGATAAAATTCCTGAAATTATCAGACGCTAAAGTGGAAGAAGAAAAAAATGCTTTGCCATTACCAGCACTAGAGGAATCAAGTATAATGCTGGATTTATCCTCATCTTGATTGCAATTATGCTTAAATATAACTTGAGATCATGTCTTTAATAACAATAGTAAAGAGAATAATTGAAACAATCAGAAAAATAAAAAGCGCCAACAGAGCCAAAGCTTTAGGGACTTTTTCTCTCCTTTATCAATTTAAACAATTTAAATATGGACAAATTGTTTCATGTAATATTGACCACTGTACACGTATTTTGATATATATTTATTCATTGACATAATTTATTGGTGTACGATACATATATATATGTATATATACATATACATATAATTTTTTTTTTCATTTTTAGTTTGTTCATGAGTAATTAATCATTATTTAAATCCCAAATAATTGTAATCATTATTCGATAACATAATTTTATTATCGTAAAATATAATTTTTCCACCCTCAATAATTTAAGTAAAACAACAATTTTTTTTTTTTTTTTGCTCGTTACTTAATTACGAGACGATGGGATTGATTGCATAATTAATTATATAACAAAATCGATTGTGTATATTATTATTAATTAATATTATAATTATTGTCGGAATTAAAAGACAGAAACAGAAATGAACATTTGATCCCACTATTTGATATTTAAATGTAATAATTTTAGTAAACATTATTATTATTATTTTTTTTTATATTGCGAAAAATTTATTATTATTAATTTAAAATGCGCATAATTTTTTCGATTATTAATTTAAAGATGAAACGAAATGAAATAGTGAATAATTATTTCTTGTGAATTATACACAATATACAAAGTTGCACATAAAAAATTATAATACCGCAAAAGCATCAATTAAATTGAAAATATTTTCTCTTTTTGTAATATTGCAATATGTGAAAATGGAAAAAAAAATTAAATAAAATTTAATTATTATTGTAATAATGAAATGTTCCATCGTTGATATATATATTGTATGCTCTGAAAATTTGAAAACATGTCGGATAAAAAAAATTGAATGAAAGAAAAATGCAAATTAAAAAAAATTTGATTAAATAAATTTAGAAGAAAAAAAAAAATTACTGAAGATTGAACGGTAGGCCACTAATTATTTAATATTAATATGTTATACAGTGTAAGTTTATTTTAATATTAAAAAAAAAAAAAAAAAGAAAACTACATTGTAAGGATTGTAAATGTAAATTTATAAATTATAATTGTACCTTAAATATTAAAAAGAACAAAAGTAAAAAGACAATTCATTTTAATTGATAATTATTTATTCTTCTTCAACAATATAAAAATAAAATAATCATTAATATTACTATTATCAATTGTTTATTTATTATTCTTTTTATATTTATTTTAAACACTCTTTGGAATTATATAACAGTAATCTTTTTGTCTTTAGAAGCATTAAAGCTTATTAAAAATCTCGAAAACGCATTAAATTTTCTTTAAACTTTGATTGTTTTTGAGTAATACATGCTAAAGCATGGCCCAACATTCTTTTTACATCCCAACGCGGACTGTATGGAATATTATTGAGTGTTTCTTTAAAAAGATTATCATTACGTGTGTTCAAATGATAAATCGAATGTAATTCTATTTTAGGCGCATCTGTCGGAAATTTTAATGATAAATTAATATAAACAAGAAAATGAAAATCATTTTTTTCCATTAATAATGTAATCATACTAAAATCATTAGCGTCATATTCTATAATATTACCACCTTGAATACATAATAATGTATTAATATATTCCTTTTTCTTTTCATAATTCTCAACAACTTCATTAATTTTTTTGTTAATTGTACATTTTATTTCTGGCACATAATCCATTAATGTTTTTATTGGTGGAAATTGGGGAATATGTAAATCACTTGGATTACCAAGTGCATCGATTAAACTTGATGAAAAAAATATTTGTGGTGTAATTCGTTGCCAATTTACGCCTTGAAATACAACATGTAACATTACAGCAATGTTATTTGAATTACCAATGGGATTTTTCATTAATTTTGAATAATCTCCGGCGATTCTAATGAGAAAATGCGCTTCAGTTGGATTTAATGCATCGGGTAAAAGTATTATTTCTAAATCTTCATCGCAAATTTCTGTTTGTTGAATTAACGTTGAATATTCCATTTGTAAACGATCGTTCAATTGACTTATCTGATGGGAGGAAAGAAAAAAACAAATTTAATTAGAAAAAATTATGCATAAATTACGAAGAATATTGGATTAAATTTGTGAATATTATAATTTTATTTTATTGATTAGAGACTAAAGAAATTGAAATGAAATATCATTGTTATATTAAATTGAGGAACTTGAAAGAAATTATTAATCTTTACTTTGAATCAATGAAACAAAATATTCACTTGATGTATTTTTTTCGAACTTAACCTAACATTCTTCACGATGAATATTTATCGAATTTTAAAATAAAAAAAATGTCAGTTTACTTGATAATGTTTGTAGACTGTTGAAAGTTCAACTAGAACATTGAATAAACAACTTTGATTTGTTGAATCCCAATTCATTAAACTTGGTAAAAATTGTTCTACTATTTCAATTTGTGGATCAGGTAAAAATGTTTTATCATGAAAATCAAAATCCGGACCCATTTCCGGATTTGTAGAATCAAATATTACTGTCCAATTTAATAATTGTTGTGCATAAGGTATGGTAATCTCAAAACGATCACCTTTTTCTTTACATTGACTTGATGTTACCTCAATTAATTCAATTGCACCACAAGAAACTCCTACATATAATCAAACAAAAATAATAGATTAATTAACAATGAATACTTTGAACATTATTATATTATTTATTATTAACTTACCAAATTGTTTTGATTGCAATACATAATTTAACATTGGTATAAATGGTGGATAAACATTTATCAATGATGTTTGAATTGTATTTGTCATATTTTGTTGAAATATATTTTTACTTTTGTTTAATAATAAATTTCGACTTAATTCATTCATTCTGAAATCAACACTTTATTTGTTTATAATAAAAAGATGCGACAGCTCATTATGATGCTCACCGTAGTTGTGTGTTGTCATGAAATGCTTTTGTAATGAAATTTCATTGGTTGTTTTGCCCTTCAAGGTTATGATACTCTTCTTCCCTTTTTTTTACGTCAATTGCTTTTCAATCAAATTCATATGCTTTTTCTAATGAATAATTTAGTTCAGTAATGTATTTAACTTAATTAAACATTCAATTTTTATATCTGTTTAATTTTAGGTAATATTTTATTCAACTTTATGTATCTGTCTATTTTTATTAGGTTATGTTAGTAATTGGAATGCGGAAATACATTTATATTATTATTATATAAAAAATGGCGCGATAATATTTTTATACATATATCAATATCGATATTATTTATAAAAATATATAATGTAAATATAATTATATCATATAATAATGAATATTATAATATTTAGAAACAAATTTTATGATGATATTGATAGGTTATGGAGTATCGGATTTCTCATTAATTAGTTTTAAAAAACAATTTATATTTCAAATAGGTTAACTAAATTAAATTATTTATAAGATTGTAAGCACATTAATATATGTTATTTATATATATGAAATTATTAAAAATAATATAGTTATATGGATAAATTTATTATCAGTAGATGGTAAAGGCGATATTTGTTAAAGAGGTTATGTTTAACATGATAACATAAATACATATACTGTGAAATGGTTTGACAATTCGCAATTAGATGCAATTATTATTTAATTAATTAAATAAAACAAGAATTATACAATAATAAAATAATAATGGCAGAAACAGAGAAACCAAATATCATTTTTCATCCCATCATATCATCAATACAAAAAATTGCACTCTATGAAACAAAATCTGTAATATTTATATTATTTCTATAACTATTTTATAATAAAAAATATTTTTATTCATTTCTTCTTCTTATTATTATTCCAGAGATTTTATTTAATGGGTTCAAACAATACATTAACACGTTTTCGTGTATTAAAAATCGACAGGATGGAGCCAAAAGAATTAATTGTTGTTGATGACAAAATAGAATATACACAAGATGAAATAGCTGATCTTGTTAACATGATTGATATGGGAAATCGAAGTAAAGTTGGTCAACGAAATAAAACTGGTGGTGTTGCTAGAATTGTATCAGCTTTTGGAATTGTTGGTAATATATAATTTTAATATAATTTTACTCTTATAAATTATTAATTGGTACTCCAATTATTTGTATATATTGCATTTTTATATGATTTATTTATTTATTTTATTAATTAACTGCATGAAAATGCTGCAATTATTGCATCCAATTTTTATTAGAAACCTTTCAATTAATTTATTTATATATATTTATATTATCTGCTTGCTATTTGTGTATATAATAAAAGGCAACAATAGTAAGAGTACAAAATCAGATGATAATGATGATAATTGCACGACAAACAATGATAATGAACCAATTCATAAACCTCAATTGCATAAACCAACACAGACAAATTTTAGATGGAAGTCAATATGGCAGAAAAATTCTTTTCCAAGATTAATTCCAGCTTTTGGGCTTGTTGGTAAGGCTTTGAGATAGAATGAAACAATAGAATCATATTTTTCATTAGCTGACATGACAATATCTTATCATTTTTCTTCAATTAATTTCATTATTAAATTCCACTAATAAATATAACTATTTATCATTGTTCATTCATCTCTGCATCACTTATTTCAAGTAGAAATAATTATAAAACATTGCATGAATATTTTCTCTGATATTATATCCAATTAAAAAAATAACAATAAAGTAAATATTTTAAATAGAAAATAAAATAAAATTTGAAATAATGAATTAATTTTATTTGTATAAAATTAATTGATTTTCAGGTTTTGTACGATTTTTGGAGGGATATTATATAATATTAGTGACAAAACGTCGACGAATAGCTGCAATAGGTCATCATACAATATATAAAATTGAAGATACATCAATGATTTATATTCCAAATGATAATGTACGAATATTTCATCCAGACGAACAACGTTATGTGAAAATGTTTCAAAGTATTGATTTAAGCAGTAATTTTTACTTCAGTTATTCATACGATCTCACTCATACATTGCAATATAATTTAGCCCCACCAAAGCACATTAAATCCAACACAAATACATCAATCAATAATGAACAATTAATGAACAATAAATTAAATTTAGATAATTCAAATGACGCTGATGATTATTTTAATATGTGGGCACAGAGAAAAAGTTGGGAAAAAAATTGTTATGGCAATAAAAATATTGATTATGGAATAAGAAGTAATCCACATCGACGTTTTGTATGGAATAATCATTTATTATCACCAGTAGAAAATGATTTACATCGTGATTGGATATTTTATATAACACATGGATTTATTGGACAATCAAATGTTAGTATATTTGGTAAATCAATTTACATAACATTAATTGCAAGACGTAGTAATAAATATGCTGGAACAAGATTTTTAAAGCGTGGAGCTAATTTTGATGGTGATGTTGCTAATGAAGTTGAAACTGAACAAATTGTTCATGATTCAGCTGTAAGTTCATTATATAATGGACGTTTTAGTGCATTTGTACAAATGCGTGGTTCAGTACCGGGTCATTGGAGTCAAGATATAAGTAAAATGGTCCCAAAACCAACAATATCATGCGATTTAGCTGATCCATTTCGTGAAACAGCTGGCGCACACTTTAATCAATTATTAAAACGTTATGGCTCGCCAATAATAATATTAAATCTTGTTAAAAAACGTGAAAAAAAAAAACACGAAAGTATATTAAGCGATGAATTAAATAGTGCTGTTAAATATCTCAATCAATTTTTACCACCAGAGCATCACATTCAATATAAAAGTTTTGACATGGCACGAATGAATAAAGGTAAAAAAGCCAAAGTAATGAGCAAATTAGCAAATATTTCAAACAATGCCGTTATAAAAACTGGTATTTATCAATCGCAATCAGTTTATTATAATAAAAAAAAATTATTTACAAATTTTGGTAGCATTTGTAAATTACAACGTAATGACATGAACATTTGGAGTGTATTTAATTCAAAAATACAAATAAATGATGTTAATTATCGTGATAATATTAATACAAAATATCAAATTGATGATATAATTAATAATGAAAATAATATTAAAGAATTATTTAAAAGTAAAGGAACATTACAAACGGGAATAATACGTACTAATTGCGTTGATTGTTTAGATCGTACAAATACAGCACAATTTGCAATTGGTAAATGTGCATTGGGCTATCAATTATGTGCATTAGGCGTATTGGATTTACCAAAATTAGAATTTGATTCAGATTGCGTGAGAATGCTTGAGGAATTATATGAAGATCATGGCGATACATTGGCATTACAATATGGTGGCTCACAATTAGTTCATCGTATAAAAACTTATCGTAAAACTGCACCTTGGACAAGTCAAGGAAATGATATAATGCAAACATTAAGTCGTTATTACAGTAATACATTTAGCGATCAAGAAAAGCAACATACAATTAATTTATTTTTAGGTTTATTTATTCCACACGAAGATAAACCGCCCATTTGGGAATACTTAACAGATTATTATTTACATAATAAATCAGCGTGTAAATATAAACGTAAAACAAAATTATTAACTCAATGGTGGGATAAAAATGTATTAAAATGTTTACCATATGCTTGCAATGAGGTGAATAAAAGTTGTTGTGAAATGGTTCAAGTGCAAGATTCTCAAGAGGAAATGATTGATATTTATTCGGATTATCAACGATTATATGAATTATTACCATTATCTGATATGTATGCTTATATAATAAGTCATTCAGTGCGTGATTTTATGCCACATTTTACCACGAATTTTAGTCCATTTGCTGTCCGCGTTCGTCCAGGACGTCGACGTGAAGAAACGGGAAATAAACGTGGTAATATGACAAATCCATCGATGACTGGACAGAGTAGCACAAGTAGTACAGCATCAAGCGCAAGTTCAAGCGCTGATTCAAGCTCTGATGATGAAGATAATCATCAAATGATTAATGATTTTGAATTAATTAATAATAGGGATACAAGTGAATTGATTACATTTGAAACGATATTTCCATCGATGCGTCAAGTTTATGGTGTAGAGCCAGAAAATCCAAAGCGTCATGATCTTGTGCTTTATAAACGTTTTGTTATGATTGACAGAAATGCAACAACTCATTTGAGAGATTATTCGGGCATTAAATCAAAAATGGTGCAACAAGCAACATTTCCAGACATTCCACCGATAAATATTGCATTACCAATTGTTAAAGACATTAGTATTAGTATTTATGAGCAATATGTCCAACGTGGAAAGGTAATATTAATTTTAAATATATAAAAATAGAGAAAATTAATTATTCTAAGGAATTAAAATTTATGTTTTCATTATTACGAGTTTGTTTTAATAATTTTTTTTTTTTCAGCTTGGCGGATTTACTCCTAATCCAACGGACATGAATTTATATGAAAAATATGCTCATCAACAAAATTTATGCTTGGGAATTGCTAGTAAGACGCCATTTTGATTTGATAATTGTGAATAAATGTAAATGGAGATTTGTTTTTGTTTGTTTTGTAAATAAATTGTTACAAATGAATAAGAAATGTTTGAAGATGTTTTTTTTTTTCTTTCGGTTATATAGATTTTATTCAAAACCAAAATTTTTTAATACAGGCGTAGTTGTTTAATATTGTTGGAAGTTTCCAAAGAAATATGATGGAAAAGTTTCTTGTCTTGTTTGAATTGCCTGCAGATAAATTTATGTACAGTGATATTATCTACTTCAACTTCTTTTTTGGGCGGATATTGTTTGTGTGTCCGCATTTCTTCTTGCGACAATTTGTTGCTCTTGGATGAAGACGAGCATAACATTTACGACAAATCATTTTGTCACAGTTGTACTTTTGCGCGAGAATTCGAAGGGTTGGTTCAATGACACCACCACGAAGACGTAATACCAAGTGCAAGGTTGATTCTAAATAATAAAATGCAAGAAAAAAAAAAATAACATTGAGAATCAAAGATAAAAAATTTGTTTCCTAACCTCACTTTTCTTTTTTTTTTTCTTTCTTATTAATTAAATATTTTAGTTTTACCTTTTTGGATATTGTAATCGCCGAGTGTACGACCATCTTCAAGTTGTTTTCCAGCGAAAATCAAACGTTGTTGATCAGGTGGAATTCCTTCTTTATCTTGAATTTTAGCTTTTACATTTTCGATGGTATCTGATGATTCGACATCGAGGGTGATGGTCTTGCCCGTGAGAGTTTTCACGAAGATTTGCATCGTGGCTTATTCTAATAAGAAAAAAAAAAAAATACACACACATTATATAGGAAAAATCAAAAGATAACCTCAAAATTTTTCATCATTTTACCTTAATAAAATATAATTTCTCTCAATTTTCTTTTTGTTTGTTTAATAATCAACGATATTCTAAATAATAACTAATTCGTTTCAATAATTATCAAAGAAAGAAATTAAAACAAAAATTTAATTTTGAAATTTTTAACTGAAAATTTTGTATTAACGATACGGTATGTTGCATGCCAATAAAAAAAAAGTACACACATGCAATTGTTTTTATCGTAATTCGTTTGATATTTTGCAAACAAAAATTATCCACATATATAAAAAAATTGTTTTTACAATAATATTAAATGAATATCCACGAATAAATCATTAAAATAAAATTAAATAATTAATAAATAATATTTCACTCACCAATTCAACGTGCTTGCCACAAAACTTGGCCGGAAAAGATTTCTTATATGTATATTACTAACACTGCAATTTCTGTATAAAAACCGGAAATCATAACTGCCACCTACTGGCAACACAAAAAAAATCCCCATGCTCTACTTTACTGACTTTCGATAACTAACCTAAAGAAGAAAAAAAATCACCACACTGTACACATAAAACTGCCACAACTTTTCAAAATATAATTTCAAATTATTACTTTTTTCTCTAAAAAGAACTATTATTAATTAATGCATTAATTATACTCAAACTTTATTTTCCATCAGTAAACTAGGAACAAAGTAAGTCATTTTTTTTTATATAAAAAGAAAACATATATACAATAATATAGACTTAAATATATTCTAAATTCAACATAATTTAACATTTCAAAAATATATTCATAAATTTCCATACACATAATATACATACATATTTATATAAATATACTCCAGCGAACATAACCTCATTGTTCCTTCACCAAAGTATAGTTAACCTTATTTCATTTCTTTTTAATAATTATCTCGTTTATATTTACAACCAACGTGAATTTCAATAACATTCTACACGCAATATATAACAAGCACATATGTACATATACATTATGTATACAAATATATTTAAAATATATAATCGTATGTGAGCATAACATTTTGTGAATCCCCGAGGGGATACTCGGAAATTTCTAATAGGCCGATATATCTCTAGTGAGTCTAGTGACGTTATACGATGAAAGAGGTTTAGAACTAGCACATATAGAGATGTGCCTCGAGCGACGTTCTTGTAGATAACATATAATGTACATATATATATATATACTTATATATACACATAAACATGTTGGTATGTATATATGTACGCCGACGTTGCAGGTTAATAACAAGCCTTCAGAGTTCAGAGCAGTGCAATTTAATCGTCTCTACATTAGATGTATATTATACATATATAACTATATATAAAAACATATATATGTGTGTGTGTTTATATACATCAGGGATATGTAAACATATATGTCTGTGTATTCGAACTGAAATGCACCAGAAAATTTGTTGGGTCAATTGGTAAAAACGTCTTGTTCAACAGAGCAAATGTTGTTTTATTTATTTTCTCAATTTTATAATGTTAATTTATTTATTTATTTATTTATTTATTTATTTGTTTGCAGGAAGAAGGAAAATTTGTGGGGATCAATGTGTAAATAAATAATGTTTATTTCAGACGGATTATCATTTTTTTTTTTTGAAGAGATATTTTATTGAAAATGAAGAAATGTCTTGGATTATCATTTTTTTTTTTTTTTTTCATTGTATGCTTTAGATTGATTAATTAATGAGAATTCATTAATGTAAAATAGTTTATTAGATAGTTTTGTAATTATGGGAGATAGTATTTATTATTGTAAATATTTTTGTGTATTTTATGAATGATTGAGTTGACTAATTTAGATTTATTTAAAGATTTTGAATGAATGAAAATGAGGTTGGAAAAAAATGCTTTGATTCTTTTTTTTTTTTTTTTTGCTTTATTGTCGGTGGGAAAATTTTATTTCCGGTTGAGCCGGAAGTGTCGCTTTTATATTCGTTTATTTTTTTATTTGAATGTGGGTGTTGCTGATCATTGAATTTCAAACAGGAATTATTTCAATTAATAATATAATTAATTTCCATAAACTTATTTATAAAATTGTTTTCACAATGAAATAAAATTTATGTTTCTCATTTTATTATTTATATGTATATTACATATAAAACTATTGCCTAAAACCAACATGAAAATAACAAAAAAGTTAAATAATACACAATGAATAACGTTTGATTTATATAAAATTAATCCGTTGATATTTTTATATACAAAATGATTGTAATTATTTATTTGTTTATTTGTTTATTTGTTTATTTGTTGCCTCTATCCGTACTGAAGAACCAACAAGCAGTCGTTCTATAGTGTAAGTATCATTTGTTTATATTTGTTTATTTGAAGGATATTTAAGGACGTTCGTGAGCTACGCTAGAGTCAAATGAGTAGTAATTTTTTATAAAATTTATTCGAAGCTTGAAAAAAGTTGTAAAATATATTAATAATTTTACAATGATTTATAATTTTTTTTATATGTACCAATTATTTTTGAGGTATTTATTTAAAAAAATTAGTTGATCCACATTAAAAATTGATTTGACTCCATTTATCAAAATTTACCAAAACAGTTTTAATTATCTTTATTAAAATAATTAATATTTAATTTAAACATTCGTCAACACCTGTTTTTTTGTGGAGTTATATAAACTACATATTTCAAAGAATATTTTTAAACATTATTTATTATTGTATCTACTCTTACAATATATACTTTTTGTGATTTTAAATACATAAAATGCTAATTCTCCATAAGGCTCTATGCTAAAAATTTGATTTTTGATTTTTAATAACTTTCTTAAATTATCGATAAGGCATCTAGAATTTTCAAAGGTAGCTACATGATTTAACTTATCAAAACTAAAAAAAAAAAATTTTTATGTTCTAAAAAGTTTCATAGCTTAAACGAACGCTTCAACTGGTTTAAAATAATTAATGCACAAATAAGAAAATAATTAATATACAAATGATAATAAATATTAAATAAAATAAATAATGAAGATAAGTTATCATCAAAGACGTCAGCAAATCTGTGACAATTAATAATAATTAAATAAATAAGTATATATATAATATAAATAAATTATAATAGCACACAGCTTTGTGTGAATTATAGTGAGATCATTAAAATCATTGCAGGGATTTTGTAACAGTGAAAGAGGTGTTACATATGTATAATAAAATATCCAATAAGCCTAAGTTATACAGGTCAAAACTCGTTCAACTACGGTTAACCTTTCATGACACTATTAGACGTCTGGCAAAAGCCATGGCAGTAGCACAAGCACCGGCTGTTTATAAACCTTGTCTACGTCTAAAACTCAAATTATCGAACTATTTTCACTTATGTGTATATATCTATGTACATAATAACCAAACTCTCTTCCCTTCATGCGAACGAACACCTTCAATTTATTATTTGTTTCCCTTACACAAGAGGAAAATTCATGATTAATAAAGCAGATAATAAATTTTTGCACACTGTGTATAATTCATTATTTAATTTCAATTATTATTTATAATTAATAAATGATATATATATGTATGTATATAACTGAGGATGTTTGTTTTGATAATTTATGATCGTGAATGTTGAATTATTATTATTATTTTTTTGATTGAACTCAGATTTTTTGTTTCTTTTTTTTTGCAGAGGATTTTAGGCGGAAACCTCCGAATAGCGGTCATCAACATTTTCGAGGAAAAATCAGTGTTATGAGGTAGGGCTTATATGCAAAGTGAAAATTCCTCCGAGTGACCGGTTTGGAGGGTGGCCGTTATTCAGAGGTGAATCGTAATAAAATTTTTATTATGCATTATTATGGATTTTGAATCAAAAGTCACAAAGAAAAATAAAATTGAGTGAAAATAATTTTTAATTTTTTTTTCAGATGATTTTAGTGGAACACCTCCGAATAGCGGTCACGAACATTTTCGAGGAAAAATCAGTGTTATGAGGTAGGGCTTATATGCAAAGTGAAAATTCCTCCGAGTGACCGGTTTGGAGGGTGGCCGTTATTCAGAGGTGAATCGTAATAAAATTTTTATTATGCATTATTATGGATTTTGAATCAATTAAAGTCACAAAGAAAAATAAAATTGAGTGAAAATAATTTTTGATTTTTTTTTTTTTTTTGATAAAATAATATAAATGTTAAAATTTTTTTTTTATGACTGTTTTTGGAAACATGGAAATATTTCTATATTCCTGTTTCCCAAAGTAAATTGTATTCTCAAACAATTAAAATTAAAAAATTTGTTAATTTCAACTGAAAATCTGCGCAACTTATATTTCATAATTCATCATTAAAATAATTCGAAGTAAACATTTTTTTTTTTTAAAAGCATTATTATATACTTTGGCCCACTTTCTTCAATAAGTTTCTATTCAAATTTTTGAAAGTCAACGCAAGCTCTTGAAAGCACGCCAACTAGAAAAAAAAAAAATATTTCAATGTTTCTCTCGAGCTCCTAAAAACTTTTATATTTTTTTTCCTTCACATTGGCTTCATTTTTTCCACTTATTCCAATGCAAAATATGCATTCGAAATGAAACTTTATACATCTCTAGTAGAATAAATAGCAAGAAAATACAAAACACAAAATTAGATCAATATGAAATAATTTATTTTTCAAAATTTTCACACCATAAAAAATTTTCTTTACAAATTATAATTTACATCGCACACCCAAAATGGATTATTATTTCTCCAAGCAATATAATAAGTAACTCACAAATATATATTTTCATTTGTGTAAATATTAATATATGTATGTATGTGTGTGTGTGTGTATATTTAACGTACATAGGACGAAAAAGCAATATTGATCTTATGCTAATTTCGCCACTGAGTTATGAAGGGCACGTGCCGAATAGGATAATTTATGCTGTTGTTAATGCCAACGGCATTTGCAAATGTACACCCATAATCTCACCCTCCTCCCCTATTTCTCATTATTATATACACATATATACACATATACAACAACACATGTATTTAATATATAGCACATATTAACGAGGAGAATTATATTAAAAAAAAAAAATAAAATTAAAGGATGTCCCAAAATTAACGCAAGATTTCAAATGGTGTCAATGTGTTATTTCTTGCGTCAATTTTGAGACACTATTTATAAAATTTTGATTTTTTTTTAAAATCATAAAAAAATCACATAATAAATTTTTTTTTTCTTTATTTCACTTTATATAAGTCATTTCGTGTCTCTTCATTACTATATAATATTTTTTTCATTAACAAAATAATGATATTTAACCTAAAAATTAATTAAAATTATTTTCTAATTACATAAAAAAATTCTTTATGTAGTAATATCAATATTGATATTATGTCACTCCCCAGTATGATATATATAAGAGATTAATGTACATGGTGAAAAATTAATTCATGATCGTATATACATTTTTGTTTTTTTTTTCTTTTTTTGAAACATCAATTTGTCGTGAACTTTGTCATCCCTTTTCATTTCTTTATACCAGCGCCCTCGTTTCATCATCCCTATTGAAAGTCGATAAAACAATACCATGAGCATATTTCATCGCATTTACGTATACCTGAAGAAAAGAAAAAAAAAAAAATCCAATAGGTTTTCATATAAACCGCGTGCGCGCCTGTAGAGATATCTACGCCGATGGTCGTCGTTGGTTAAACGAGCGAGCGCTCCGATTGGTGGACTTTGAATGGCGGCACGAACATAATTGGTCGACGCACGGAGGTGCGTTCAATAGCTTTAGCTCGAGAAATCTGGGAACCCCGCACCGCAGTTCCCGGCAGGGCCTCGAGCAGTGCATTTGTATTGTTGTATGACGCCAAAAATTTTTCGTCACTAGACGCGCTCCCGTAATCCATAAATAAATAAATAAATAAATAAATAATAGTGTTAATAATTGTGCATCGACTATTATTTCATTACAAATTATTCATTTTAATTAATCTTCGCGTTATTATTAAAAAAAATAATCAAATTAAATATCGAAAAATAAAAATAAAAATTCATAAAAATTGCAAATTTTAATTTCGAAAATTCTAACATATCAATGTGATTTTGTGTCGTTTACATTTTCAAATTAAAATCTCGCAAAAATATATACATATATATGTGAAAAAAATATCAAGTGAATTTTAAACAAAAGTGAAAATAAACCAGTGATTAATTATTTTGTTTTTATTATCATCTAACATTAATTAATGCAGGTTTTTAATTTTATTTATTAAAAAAAAAGTGTTTAGATATATAAATAATATTAATAATAATATTATTAATTGTTTATTGTAATTTATTTTCATCGTCAAAAGTCGGATATAAAAATATTATTTAATCTGGAATTTTTTAATCGAAAGGAGAAAATTAAGAAAATTTGATGCCAAATTTCGGTGAGTAAATTAAATACACAAATAAATAATATATTATCATTATTATTATTATTATTATTATAATATAGGATCGTCAATACATATATATAAATGCGATAAATAAATATTATGTGAATTAAATATGTGCAAAAGCATCAGAGCATCTCTCGCAGGTTGATTGCGCACGCGAGAGAGTCAGTTCATTGAACTTTATCCTTTGTGAGAGAGAGAGAGAGTAAGTGCGATTACTTTTATATATATATATACATTATACATATATATTTACTCCTCACTGCAGCACTCTCAATCGTGTTGATGTTATACATACACGAATAAATTCCACCAATCTATCAATATATAATTCCAGTATTACTTATTCAAGCTACAAAACATTCTCACAACGCCATCAAAACAAACTTTTAATCCCTCGAAAATGAACACACACAAAAAAAAAAAAAAACAATTAAGCATTCTGTCGTTTAAAAACCAACACGAAATAATTCTTGGAATTTATTTATATCAACTCAGTTCACTATACACTGTTTATCATCAAATAATAGGATTATTTTTTAAATCGTCAGAACAACACAAAAAGTGTCGTAAATTCTTTTACATTATTTTTATTTTTTGTATAGAATATAAATTCTATGACAAATATATTTTTTTTTTTTTTTGCCTTTTAACCTTGACAAATGGATTTCGTTTATTGAGATATTTTTTTGAGAGAAAAAATATTAATATATCTGCGATGTATTTTATCAATGATATTTTTTCATTTGTTTAATTTAATATATTTAGATTAACGATTAAATATGTAAAAGGATTCCGTTGGGGAATATTTATATTAATGATCATGTTTGGAGTTAAGTTTAGTGTATAGAATGGAGGAGGTATAGTTGTTGTGAGAGTTGGAAGATGGTTGAAGCTGTATATAAAGTCTCTGTAGCATCAGACCATAAATGTACAATATATAGCCATCGTGACCGTTGTGTATAGTGTCCGAGTGCCGATGTTTCAAGTACTACTCGCCCTAACAACGAGTCTACCTACTCGTTCGTTCTCCCTTTTGCTCATTCTTGTAGTATAGATATAGAATATAGAGTATATAAAGAGAGGAAGAGAGAGGAAGGTTCTCAAGTACGCGGGTACGTTTTCAAGTGCGACAGTAGGCACATGTATATGTATGTATGTATGTGTATATGTACCAGACAGGAACACCATATAACCAGGGGAATTTAATTCGAGGACGTATCCAACATATAACAAACTCATGAATATTCTACAATGTATTTTCGGTAGAAGGGACGCAATGTAAAGTTTACATTCTCTTGCTATGGCTTTTGGTGGTTTTTGCTATGTTGCAGACGGCTATTTTCATTTTATAGTTTGTGAAATGATGAATTTTAAATATGTTTTCATGTGATGATGATGATGATGGTGGGAAAATGGATGAAGAGTTTTTATTGAATGTGGGGGAGAAAATTATTTTTTTTTTCTTTTTAATTGTTGAATTTTTGGATTGAATTAGACAATATTTTGATTTTTTGGTTCAGGAATTATTATGATTTTTAGTTATTGTGATTTGATTATGATGGGGGAATTTATGAAGAATTTTGGTGATCTAGGGGAAATTTTTTTTTTTTGATTTTTATTTGTTGAATTTTTGGATTGAGAAAAATATTTTGATTTTGTTTGGTTCAGGAATTATTATGAATTTTAGATATTGCGATTTGATTATAATGGGGGAATTTATGAAGAATTTGAGTGATCTAGGGGAATTTTTTTTTCTGATTTTTATTTGTTGAATTTTTGGATTGAAGACAATATTTTGCTTTTTTGGTTCAGGAATTATTATGATTTTTAGTTATTGTGATTTGATTATGATGGGGGAATTTATGAAGAATTTTAGTGATCTAGGGGAAATTTTTTTTTTTTTTTGATTTTTGTTGAATTTTTGGATTGAGAAAAATATTTCGATTTTGTTTGGTTCAGGAATTATTATGAATTTTAGATATTGCAATTTGATTATGATGGGGGAATTTTTGAAGAGTTTTAGTGATCTATAGGGGAAAAAAATTTTTTTGATTTTTATTTGTTGAATTTTTGGATTGAAGACAATATTTTGATTTTTGGGTTCAGGAATTACTATGCATTTTGATTATTGAAATGTGATGATGATGGGGGAATTTATGAAGAATTTTAGTGATCTAGGGGAATTTTTTTTTCTGATTTTTATTTGTTGAATTTTTGGATTGAAGACAATATTTTGCTTTTTTGGTTCAGGAATTATTATGATTTTTAGTTATTGTGATTTGATTATGATGGGGGAATTTATGAAGAATTTTAGTGATCTAGGGGAAATTTTTTTTTTTTTTTGATTTTTGTTGAATTTTTGGATTGAGAAAAATATTTCGATTTTGTTTGGTTCAGGAATTATTATGAATTTTAGATATTGCAATTTGATTATGATGGGGGAATTTTTGAAGAGTTTTAGTGATCTATAGGGGAAAAAAATTTTTTTGATTTTTATTTGTTGAATTTTTGGATTGAAGACAATATTTTGATTTTTGGGTTCAGGAATTACTATGCATTTTGATTATTGAAATGTGATGATGATGGGGGAATTTATGAAGAATTTTAGTGATCTAGGGGAAAATTTTTTTTTGATTTTTATTTGTTGAATTTTTGGATTGAGAAAAATATTTCGATTTTGTTTGGTTCAGGAATTATTATGAACTTTAGCTATTGCGATTTATTAATGATGAGGGAATTTATGAAGAATTTTAGTGATCTAGGGGAAAATTTTTTTTTTGATTTTTATTCGTTGAATTTTTGGATTGAAAAAAATATTTCGATTTGGTTTGGTTCAGGAATTATTATGAATTTTAGTTATTGTGATTTGATGATGATGGGGGAATTAATGAAGAATTTTATTGATCTAGGGGAAAAAAATTTTTTTCAATTTTTATATTCATTGAATTGTTGGATTGAAAAAAATATTCAAATTTTGTTTGGTTCAAGAATTATTATAAATTCCAAACATTTCAATACGATAAAGAGAATAAAAAAATTTTTTTTTTCGTTTTCACTAAAAATAAATTTTCCGAATTTTTTTTTCTCTCATTTTTATATTCAAAAAAAAAAAAATATTAATAATTCACAAATAATACTATTCCGCGGGTTATAAATTACACTTTACAACAATTCCAAATATACTTTGGTTGTTTGAAATTTAATTTAAAAATAGTTACACTGGTAAAATAAATTCTACTTCGGTTCACTTATTTTTTTTTTTTTCACGTGTCTACACCACACGAAATTAGCTCCTGTTTTTTTCCAACCCCTCTCAGAGTTAATAGAATTATATAAAGTGAAAGACGTGAAGTTTATTTGTTAATATACATACATATATAAGATACTGTGTTCGCATTAGCTAAAAAAAAAAAAGAAAAAAAAAAACACGAAAAAATCTACTTGAACTTTCGTTAGTGGGCTTTGTTTGTTAGTGAGCAAAAAATCGATTAAAAAGTTAACTACATAAAAAATTAAGACCAAAGATATACAAACATATATATATATATATATATATACAATATTTCTTTAAAAAATATAAGGATACTCTCAGTTTATCGTTGATGATTTTTATTTAATTAAAAAAGTGAATCGAAACTTTGAATTTTTTTTTTCATTACTCTCAAAACATTATACATATTTACATTCAATTCAATTCTCGTTTTATATTCAAAACGTACATCAATTTATTACCGGAATTCGTTGCATTCTACAATTTTTTTATTTATTTATTTATTTATTTATTTATTTATTCATTTTTTTTTTAATTCAAAATTCACATTCAAATATTTTATATTTACTTTTTAAAATGTCATTCTAAAATATTCATCACAAATATTCAAATATACATTTATATCTTCATGCAAATACAAAAAAAAAAAAAAAATACTGGAGAAAAATAAAAAAATAATTTCAAAATTTTTTCGTTGATTTTCCAATGAAATATTTGCAGTAAAATATTTATATGATAAAAATGACGATTCTGTGCACGTGGCTATGTGTCAAACGTTCGTGCCATCATTTTTAATAATCGACTGATGAAAAAAAAAAAAATAAAAAAATGAATAAATAAATAAAATAAAAAATTCTTTGATGCAGCGAAAAAAAAATGAAAATAAATATTCTAGAGAGTATAGTGCAGCACTTTGCATACGCTTGGCACACGCCAAGTGTGGATAGAATATTATATATATACATATAATATAAAGAAAAGAAACTGCGGTTCAGATACGACTGTATGTAGTATATAATAGAAAATATATAGATATATATTTAGTGATAGTAGTAGGTAGTTGTAGTACGAAATATGGTTGCATATTGTAGTCACGTAGAACACGTTTCTACTCGCCCTATACTGATTTTGGATTCCTTTGGGTTACGCTCTCGGTCAAAACGTGCAAGGGTGCTCGCTGATGCTGCTGATGTTGCTGCTGCAACATGACAACGACGACTATTGTACGATACTCTGTGAAAATACGAGTGATTGTTAATGGGCTATTCGTGATTGAGTTTGAATATATTGTATAAATTGAAATTAGTTGATATTATAGTTGTATTTAATATATTTAATAAGGTGTGCCATATTTTTATAGGCAATGAATAATTTTTTTTTGATAAAGAGATAGGCTGAGAATTTAGTGGACGGTGAAAAAATAATAGATTGTTCAAAGTGGAGCTTTTAATTTTATTATTTAGAGGGGATTCATCGTAATTTTCGTTTTTTTTATTTGAATAACATGGGGAAGAATTTTTTTTTTCTTTGGATTTTTGTAGCTCGGCATTTGCGCATTATGGAGGTGAGGTTGTAGTATATTCTTGTAGGGAATCGAATGCTCTACAAAAAAGGTCTCTTGTACTTTTTTCATAGAGACAGCCATTCTAAAGATATTCAAACCCAAAGATAGAAATGTATGAAATTTTGATTTTTTTGTTATTACATCGATATTAAGGACGTTCGTTAGTGAAACTTTTTAGTAGATACAATTTTTTTTTTTTTAGTTTTGATAGGTTGAATCATGTAGCTATCTACCCTTGAGAATTCAAGACGCCTTATCGATAATTTAAGAAAGTTATTAAAAATCAAAAATCAAATTTTTAGCATAGAGCCTTATGGAGAATTAGCATTTTATTTATTTAAAATCACAAAAAGTATATTGTAAGAGTAGATACAATAATAAATAATGTTTAAAAATATTCTTTGAAATATGTAGTTTATATAACTCCACAAAAAAAAACAGGTGTTGACGAATGTTTAAATTAAATATTAATTATTTTAATAAAGATAATTAAAACTGTTTTGGTAAATTTTGATAAATGGAGTCAAATCAATTTTTAATGTGGATCAACTGATTTTTTTAAATAAATACCTTAAAAATAATTGGTACATATAAAAAAAAAATTATAAATCATTGTAAAATTATTAATATATTTTACAACTTTTTTCAAGCCTAGAATAAATTTTATAAAAAATTACTATTCATTTGACTCTAGCGTAGCTCACGAACGCCCTTAATCACTTTATTATTGTCTTAAAAATTATTTTTAATCGAAAAACTGGTTTTAGTGTGCTAATATTTTCGTAAAGCTAAAAAAAACAAATACTCACGTGTCAGATTTTTTTTTCTTCATTTTATTTACTATAAAAAAAAAATATTTATAACTTATGTTTAATAAATTTCATCATTATCATTATTATTAATATTATTATATAATAGTATTGTTTATGAAATAAAATAGCAATAGGAATTGTTGAATAATGTCACATAATTATTATGAAATAAATGTGAAATGGACAGAGGAAGAATTATTTTTACAAAAATCCTTTTTTCGTGGAAATAATTTTTAGACTGCCAGGTAAAACCACACACACAGGATATGTATATATATATTTTTTCTACGCGTCCTTCTTCTTCGGATTTTGTCGGCACAAAGCCTGTTTCAAGGAATGAAAGAAAAAGATGAAAAAAAAAAAGAAAAGAAAAATATTGGAAATTTAAAATATATAATTTCTACAACAGTACAAATATTCATTACAAAATGTATAATAACAGAAAAAAAATTCTCATCTACTGACTGTACTAAATCTCAAGTGGAGGATATGTTAATTATATAAATTAACAAATAATAATAATAATAATAATTTTATTTCATTGTACGCCTTTTTTTGTATGGCCTTTACAATCTCCATTTCACACTACTTTCTTGCTGTCTTTCTTGCATGCTTTCATCCACTCTCCCTCTCCCCGCCCCTCCACCCCTCTTTTTACTCTCTCTCACTCTCCTCTTCTTCCTCCGTCTCCCTTTCCTTCTTCTGCCTCTCTCTCTTTATTTTCTCCTCCACTTTTCTCATGTACTCACATATCATCGTATTTATTTCTCCCTTTAGCTCCCTGATTATCATTTCTCGCATTTCTCCTTTCCCTTTATTCCCTTTCCATATACTTATCTCCTTCTTAATTTCTTCCTCTTGCTCTCGAGTTGCCTCTTCACATTCTAGCAGATGCCATAGCGTCTCGTCTTCTTCTCCACACAGCCTGCACGTCCACTCTTTTTCCCCTTTCTTCCCTGCTCTTCCTATATTTCCACATCTCATTCGCGCCCATGTAACTCTATCTTCTCTTTTTACTCCCTTGCTATTTAAGTACCCATTTCCTACCGCTTCTGCTGTTATCTCCTTATACATCGTATTATATGTTGATTTTTTCATTTTCTCCTCCTCTTTTTTGCACTCTTGCTCCCACCACTCCTCCAATCCCTCCCTTATCTTTTCTTGTACTTCATCCCCTTCCTGCCCCCTCCATATCGCTTCGCATATTCCTCTGTTCTTGATTCCCTCTATTCCTTCTCTCATGCATTTTCCCCATTTTGTCGCCTTTCCATTCATTATTCCTCTCATCTCCTCCCTCATACATATTTTTGGCCATCTTTCTTTACCCATCGCCATCACATCCTTGATATATCTGCTTGCTCTTTCCTTTGCCGTATATTCCACTCCTTTCACCCCCATTTCTCTTCTCCATATGTATTTTGGTGTGTTCATGGCCACACCCAACGCATACTTGCAATATCTTGCCTGCGTTTTTTTTAACCACTCTACTTTTTCCCACCCCCATATTTCTACTCCATACAGTGCAATTGCTCTCACTATCGTCTCCATTAGGTAGATTTTCTCTCTCGTTTTTCCTCTTCCCGTCTTCATACTTAACCCCCACGTCGCGTTTGCTGCTCTTTGCGCTTTCCCTGCCATCTCTTTCATGTGCCTTTCGCTAGTGTTCCTTGTTGTGAACCAGTATCCTAGGTACTTGAAGGCATTCACCACTTCCAATTCTTTATTTTTGAACTTCCATTTTTCTCCTTTTTTCCTCTTTCCCCCGTTTCTAAACACCATGACTTTCGTTTTTTCCACGTTTACTGTTAGCTCTGCTTTATCTACATATTTCTCCAATGTTAGAATCATCTTCTCTAGTTGCTCCGCCGTCTCCGCCATTATCGCTATGTCGTCTGCATATTTCAGTGCTCTTATTTTTTGTTTTCCTATTGTCGTCCCTCCCTCTCCTCTTCTTTCCCATTCTTCTTCCATGTCGTCTATGAATAGGTCAAATAGTGTTGAACTTAATGCACATCCTTGTCTGACTCCTCTCTTTGCTATAAATCTTCTCGATATCCCTCCTCCTCCTCTCACCTCTACTTTCGTTTCCCTGTATATTTCTTTTATCATTTTATACATCTTTCCTCTTATCCCTACTCCCCATATCTTCTTCAACATCTTTCTCCTACTTATCGTGTCGAACGCCGCTTTAAAGTCAACAAAGACCACATATAACTTTCCTCTTTTTTCCTTTATTCTGTTGCATATTACCGCATTCATCACATATATGTGATCTCTTGTCCCCCTTCCTTTTCTGAATCCCGCTTGACTCTCCTTCAATATTCCCTTCGCCTCTATCCAGTTATTTAATCTTGTTGCCATGATGTTTGTTAACAGTTTGTACCCTGTATTCAGCAGTGCTATTCCTCTGTAGTTTTCCACTCTTTCCTCTTCCCCGCCCTTGTGTATTGGCACTATCCTTGCCACCTCCCATCCCTCTGGTATTTTGCCATCCTCCCATATTTTGTTTAAGGCCTCTGCCAGTTTTCTCCCTGCTCCTCTGTACACTGCCTTTATACATTCAATCGGCACCCCATCCTCCCCTGTTGCTTTTCCCCCTGGCATCCTTCCTAGTGCTTGCCCTATCTCCTCCTCCGTGATCTCTGCATACATACATTCTTCGCACGGCTCTCCTTCTCCTTCTCCTGTCCCCTCTCTCTCCCCCTCTTCTTCTTGCTCTCCTTCTCCCGCCTTATTCAATAACGCTTCAAAGTGCCTTACCCATTCCTCTTCCTCTATCTCCTCTCCTACTCTGTTTTTCCTTTTGTTTCTGAATCTGTTCATTGCTTTCCACCATTCTCCTCCATCCTTTGCTTTATCTATTTCCTCCCACTTTTCGTTTAACCATTCTTTCTTTTCTTTCCTGATCATGACTCTGAGCTCCTTCCTACTTTCTCTTAGCCTCTTTTTTTTCTCCTCTGTTTTTTCTTCTGTCCATTCTTTTAATCTGTCCATTACTCTTTTTTTTGCTTTCTTGCAGTTCTCTGAACACTTTCTTTCTTCTTCTCCACACCTTTCTCCCAATATTTCCTTTTTCACTATGTTTGCTTCTTTTGCCGCTTCCCACATTATCCTCTTTATTGAGTCCCAATCCCCCACCTCTCTCCTTTCTTTCTCCTCCTTTTCCCTTATTTTCTTCATGACTGCCCCTGTGTATTGTTTCTCCTTGTCTTTTTCCCACTTTATTTTCTTTCTCCCATCTCCTCCCTTTCCTCTTCTTTCCTTGTGTTCTTTCTCTCTCTTTTCATTCCTCTTTACTTCAAAGGCCACTGGCAGATGATCTGACTCTATTCTCGGTATGACTTCCATTTTTTCTACCGCTTCTTCATCACCTCTATCCACTTCTATTACTATATCCAGTACCGATCCCCTGTATGCATCCCCACCCCCCACGTATGTTATTTTTCCCTCCCTGTCTCCTTTCGTTCTCCCGTTTCGTACCGTTAGCCCTAGCTCTGCACACATCTCTATTACAATTCTCCCATTGTCGTCCACTTTCTTATCTTGCGATCTCCTTCTCTCTCCTTCTTCCTCTCCCCCACTACCCCCCGCATTTTCCTCTCCAATCCTTGCATTCATGTCCCCTACAATTATCACCCTCTTACTTTTATTCATACATTCCTCTATGTTCTCTCTTAGTCTTCTCTCCACCTTTTTCATCCCTTCATTTGCGTATACTGTTATCACGCACAATTCACTTTCTCTTTCCATTACCATCCCATATTCCCATTCTTTCGCTCTCCAGTTCCCACTCTCACTTTTTTTTATTCCTATAATTTGTCCCCCTGCTAATCTTCCCCTTTTCTTTTCTTTATTTTTTCTTTCTGCCCCTTTTATCCAGTACTTGAACTTATTACTTAGCTTTCTTGCCGCTTGCTTCGCTCTTTCGTCCGTTAACCATGTTTCCTGGAGTATTATCAAGTCTTGTCTTTCCACCAAATCTCCTATTTCCGCGAATCTTGCTGACCCGTGCACGTTCCAACACATGCACTTAAACGTCGCGCCCTCTACTGCGTGATTCCCTTTCCCCTGTTTTTCCTCTCTCCCCTCTTCCCCGAAAGTGCATTTGCTCCATCTCCCCTGTTCTTTCATTAAATGTCCACTTTTCTTCTCCTATTATTATCTTTTGGTATCCGACCCACACTGTGTTTCCTCGCTTTTTCTCTTTTTCTGCTAACCCTCTTAACCACTTTTGTATTTCTATCTCCCTCTTCGTGTGATCATCATCTACCCATACTCCTGTGCCTTTTAAGTTGTTTTTCTGCTCCAATGCTTGTAACTTTTCCTCTAATGAACTGAATTCTATACTTATTTTTTTCTGTCCTTCATATTTTACTCTATATTTTTTCCCATCTATTTTCAGTCTCTGGCTTGTTTCTCTCATTTTTTCTTTGACATTTCCCTCCTTCGTGCTTATGTTTATCCTGTTCCTTCGCTCTCTTCTCTCTCTCAGCTCGTATCTCCAGTGGTCTTCTGTTATACCCATCGGTTTTCCTACTGCTTCCCGTTCCTTCTCTTTTTCTTTATTTTCCCCTCTCTTGCCCCCCTCTGTTCTTTTTTTCTGTTCCTGTTTATCCTGCTTTCTCAGTCCCACTTTCCCTTTTATTGTTTTATTCTGCACCATCATCCGCTCGTTTTCTTTGTAGACTGCTCCTTCTCCTTGTCGCTTTTCTATCCTGTCGACTTCTCCATGCTCTGTTTGTTCCTCTCCGGTTTCCTCCCTTCCCATTCGCCACTTTTTCCTCTCTTCTGCCCTTCTTTTTTCCTCCCTGTCCTCTTTCTGCTTCCATATCCCCTCTGTCACTTCTTTTCTCATTCTTTTTACTTCCTCTTCCAGCCCCCTCACCACTTCCATTATCTCTATCTTCTCCTTTTCCCATTGCTCATTTGCCTTTACTACCTCTCCTTTAATGTTTCTTACTTCTCCCTCTAGCGCATTAATCCTCCCTCTCAACAGCAGGTTTTCTATTTTAACTTCATTTATCATTCTATTCCGTATTTCCTCCATCCCCTCCTCTCCCCCTTCTTCTTCTTCTACTCTCCATTGCTCCTTCGCTTCATATATCTTTACCCTCAATTTTTCTTTTCCCTTGACCCCTTTTACCTCTTCATTCTCTTTTTGCTCTTCTTCCTTTTCTTTCTCTTCTCCATTCCTTTCCTCTTCCTCCCTCATCTCCTCCTTATTACCCTTATCACTCACTCCGTTTCTCTCCTCAGTCATATTTATCTTATTTTCCAGCTCTTTTTCATCTTCTTTTTTCTGTCCCCTACTTTGCGCTTTTTCCTCCATTTCATTGTTATTATTATCGCTTCCTCCACGATTCCTAGTCACTACTCCTTTTGGCGAGTGCACTACCTTGGGTCTCCCTCTGTTGGCCGCCTCTATGAACTGCAGCATGGTCCCCATCTCCTCCCCACCTTTCTCACTCTTATTTTTCGCTGGCCGTCCTGGTCCTTTCTTGGCGCCTTTATTCGCCTCCCTAACCTCACTTTCTACTCCGCCTTTTTCCTCCACTTTTCTCATCCTACTTTCCCTCTTTTCCACTTTTTTCCTCTCTCTCTCCTTCTTGTCTCCCCTGTTCGCCTTTCACACACTTTTCGCTTTTTTCCTTCTTCTTTTTTTTGTCTCTCGCTATTCTTTACTCGGCACTCGTTTTCACACGTTACTCACTATCCGCCATCTTTCGAAGTCCTCTCTAAATTAACAAATATATAATATGTAATAAAAAATAAAAAAGAAATTTAATTATCATTAACAAAATAATATATAATTATATTTATAAAAGAAATCAAATGGAAAAAATAATTGTGAATCACAATTGACAATTGGCGCGAGATATTTTTGAAGATTATTATAATAAAATTGTGAATGAACGTGTCATAAACACATACACACACATCTGTAGAAGAAAATTCACTTGAAAAACCGGAATACCATCGCAATTGCGATCCATTCAGAATTACTCGAAGAAATATAAAAATAAAAAATAAAAAGAAGAAAGAAAAATAAATGAAGAATAAAAATGTCGGGTTGAGAGAAGGAAAGTTTTGCAAGCTCGAGTGCTTTTCTTCTGGATGAAAACCACATGGTATAGCATATAGAAAAGAGAGTTCGATCAAATTCAGTTGCTTTTAACTCTTTTTCATTTCTTTAACTCATAATATTTTTTATTTATCTTTTCGCGGACGAATCGTTTATTTATTTTTTTTTTTTTTCACTGTCATATTCCATTAATTCACTTTTTTCTCATCCATTTAAACATTGCACTAAATTCATTCTGTATATAAATGTGTATAACACACTAGTTTATTTTTCATAATAAACATTCATAATAAATTTTTCACTTGAGATAATTTAATATTAATTTATTATTTTAGATGGATAAAATAAATAAATTCTGATTGAATATTCAATTGTAAAATTTATCGTTATAACTCTAGAATTTGAATATAATAAATGGATTTTTTTGTTTATTATATTTACAACTGAGATAAACAATTCATTTCACACGAAATATTTTTTTTTGTTTCAATAGAAACTCTTGAATTAGAATTTGGGAGAAAATTATCTTGAAAAAATTTTTATTTCAACACAAATTATTTTTTGTAGACTTCTACAGAAGATGACATTTTTTTTTTTGGATATAAATAATAGGGTGTCTCATTTTCAATCGTAATTTTCCATTTTTCATTTGAGGAACATGAGGCAAAATTTTTTTTTTTTTTTGATTTTTGTAACTCGGCATTTGTGCATCATAAAAATAAGCTCATAGCATATTCTTGTAGGGAATTGAACGCTCTACAAAAAAGGTCTCTTTAATTTTTTTCATAGAGACAGCCATTCTAAAGATATTCAAATTCAAAGTTCGAAATGTATGAAATTTTGATTTTTTTGTTATTACATCGATATTAAGAACGTTCGTTAGTGAAACTTTTTAGTAGATAAAATTTTTTTTTTCAGTTTTGATAAGTTGAATCATGTAGCTATCTACCCTTGAAAATTCAAGACGCCTTATCGATAATTTAAGAAAGTTATTGAAAATCAAAAATCAAATTTTTAGCATAGAGCCTTTATGGAGAATTAGCATTTTATGTATTTAAAATCACAAAAAGTATATTGTAAGAGTAGATACAATAATAAATAATGTTTAAAAATATTCTTTGAAATATGTAGTTTATATAACTCCACAAAAAAAAACAGGTGTTGACGAATGTTTAAATTAAATATTAATTATTTTAATAAAGATAATTAAAACTGTTTTGGTAAATTTTGATAAATGTAGTCAAATCAATTTTTAATGTGAATCAACTGATTTTTTTAAATAAATACCTTAAAAATAATTGATACATATAAAAAAAATTATAAATCATTGTAAAATTATTAATATATTTTACAACTTTTTTCAAGCTTCGAATAAATTTTATAAAAAATTACTACTCATTTGACTCTAGCGTAGCTCACGAACGTCCTTAATACAAATTAAAAAATGTTAATTCTTCCCAATTTTTACTAATAAATTCCCCCTATAAATATCACAATATTTATTATAGTTAACCAATTAAACAAAAAATATTCAAAATTTCCAAAACTTTTATCCTCTTCACATACATCCAATTTTTTTTTCTCAAAATTTTCCATCTTCTATTCATCTTCATTTTCTTCTTCATAACCTTCTTTTCCCTTGAGTAATTCCAACGCTTTTAAGTACAACGATCTAAGTAGATATCCACACATACATTTATTTATTTATGTATATATTATCCTTACACATTAAGTCAACTAGCAGCAGCAGCAGCATAGTATTAGTATTAGTACTTTACTAATACATATAGTAACGTGGTGTATCCCAATGCGCCTTTATATATTAGTGAAGAGGAAGAAGTATATAATCCTCCATATATATATACCTACATATATACATATATACGCGGGTATATAACACAGTATAATGGTGGGGATGGAACGTGGTTAGTTGACTTTCCCGAACGGCTCCTCAGGGCGCGGTCAAGACCTCGTGGATATTAGTCGTTTTTTTTTTTTTTTTTTTAACCGGCGGCATAATACATATATATATATACAAACTTACAATAATACACAATCCCACTATGCAACACACACACACACACACACATATATGAATAAATATAGATATATAAACATTAATATTTACACTTTGATATGCGAATAAATTTTTAATTAATTAATTAACACTTTGTGAGATATTTTTAAAAATATTTATAAAATTAATTTTGATATTAATGTTGTGTTTTTGATTATTTAGTTATTATATATATATGTTTTTTTTTTTTTATTTATATATTTGTTTGTTTGAGGAAATTTTTTTTTTTTTTTTTTGTGGATTAATTTTTGATTTTTGAGGTTTCGTTTTTGAAATTGATTTGAATAATTAATTGATTGTTAGTTGGGGGAGGGGGAGGGGGAGGGGGGGGTTTGGTTTGGAGGATTTATTTATTTATAGTGTGTTGGAGTATGGATATAGTTTGGCAAAGTTTGTTGGATTTGTTGTAATTTTTGTGGAAGGATTTTTGAGATCCTCCACGCGTTATGTAGTAGAGGGTTTTACTATACTTCAAGGTGAACCGGTATATATGTATTTTATATGTGTATGTAGAGATGTTTTTTTTGTGTGTGTGTGTGTTGGAATCGCAGGTTTGAAGTTTGCCCCAGAGTGAATACACATTTTGTATTCAGTAAATTTATATGTGGTATATATACTCGGGTTATTTGTTTGGATTGTGAGAGAATATTATGTATTTGTGACGTTGAATTTCATTTGTGAATTTAATTTTTTGGGTTTTGTTTATTTTTTGATGGATATTTTTTTTTATTTTGTTATGTTGTTAGATGAAAATTGATGAATTTATTGATTGGGATTGTTTGGTGTTTTTTTTTTTATTTGGATTTTATTGTTCGTGAATAATTTATATCTGTTTATTTTTTTCAAAATCGAAAATTTCACTTTGAACAATGTTTGTAATTTTTTTTTTTATTTTTGAATTGTTTCTTAATTTTTTTTTTTCATTTATTTAATCCTTTGTGAATAATTTGTGATTGTTTATTTTATTAGAAATTGAAAGTTTCATTTTGAACAATGTTTCTAATTTTTTTTTCGCTCTCTGATATGTTCGAAAATCGAAAATTTTATTTTGAAAAATGTTTGTATTTTTTTCCGTGCTTTTTGAAATATTCTTCATTTTTTTTTTGTATATTTTATCTTTTGTGAATCATTTATATTTGTTTATTTTTTTCAAAATCGAAAATTTCACTTTGAACAATGTTTGTAATTTTTTTTTTTTTTTGATTTTTGAAATGTTCCTTCATTTTTATTTCATTTATTTAATCTTTTGTGAATAATTTGTGTTTGTTTATTTTATTAGAAATTAAAAATATCATTTTGAACAATGTTTCTAATTTTTTTTTCGCTCTTTGAAATGTTCAAAAATCGAAAATTTCATTTTGATCAATGTTTCTAATTTTTTTCGTACTTTTTGAAATGTTCCTCATTTTTTCCATTTATTTAATCCTTTGTGAATAATTTATATTTGTTTATTTTCTTCAAAATCAAAAATATCACTTTGAACAATTTTGGTATTTTTTTTTTTTTTGCTTTTTCAGTTGTTCATAACATTTATTTTTGAATATTTTATTTTTTTCTTGTTTGCAAAATTATTTTGCGATGTAGAATAATTTTTACGTAGCTTGGAAATTTACAAGGTGAATGATTTATTTATTTTTTTTTTTTTTTTTTGACCTCTTTATCATTTCCCTCAGGATTTTATGACAAATTATATAACAGAGTTTTATAAAATACTGAAATTTTTCGTAAAATTTAAAAAGTAAAGTTTTTTCATGAGTCATTACTAAAAAGATAACATTTCTGAGTTATTGACCTGCTATTAATATTCACGAAAATTTATATAATCACATAATTTATTATCTCCCTTATGAACCACTCAATTCTCATCATCACCCTAAAAATAAAAAATTAAAAATAAAAATTGTGATATATTTCCAGTCTTAAAACCCTCTAGCCCTTGCTGTGAAAATGAAAAAAAAAATAAAAACAATAAAAATAAAAAAATAAAAATAATTTTCTTCTTATTTATTTATTTATTTATTTTTTTTTTTTACATTCATTCATTTTATCAAGCTCAATAAAATAATTTAAACTAATTATATTCTTGCAAATATTCTCCACAGAATTGTCTTGTTTTCTTATGCAATCGTCGACGTCGTCGTCAACATCTTGAGAGATTCGCACGATCTTGAAGTTGTTTACCCAAATTAGCGTGTTGTTTACTTGAGATACACTCGCGTGCACGTCTATATTTTCACTTCTCTCATATTTACTCATTATTTCTTCTTCCCTTCTCTCATTTCCCGCATTTTCTCGATTTCCAAACTCGGTTTGCCACCTCGTCAACCAAAATAATTAATAAAATATCTCATCAAACACCCCCAAGTTTTTGATAACACACTAAAAATAAATATATAAATAAATAAAAACAAATAATTTCTTAAGATGAAATATAAAAATAAATAATATTAATTTTGAATAAATATTAATAAAGAAAAAAAATATACAGTTCAATAATATAAATTTACCTCAAACATTTATAATTATTAATTTAATAATTTAATAATTTATATATTAATAATTTTACAATGATTTATAATTTTTTTTTTATATGTACCAATTATTTTTAAGGTATTTATTTAAAAAAATCAGTTGATCTACATTAAAAATTGATTTGACTCCATTTATCAAAATTTACCAAAACAGTTTTAATTATCTTTATTAAAATAATTAATATTTAATTTAAACATTCGTCAACACCTGCTTTTTTGTGGAGTTATATAAACTACATATTTCAAAGAATATTTTTAAACATTATTTATTATTGTATCTACTCTTACAATATACTTTTTGTGATTTTAAATAAATAAAATGCTAATTCTCCATAAGGCTCTATGCTAAAAATTTGATTTTTAATTTTTAATAACTTTCTTAAATTATCAATAAGGCATCTAGAATTTTCAAAGGTAGATAGCTACATGATTCAACTTATCAAAACTAGAAAAAAAAAAATTTTATGTACTAAAAAATTTCACTAACGAACGTCCTTAAAGAAAATTTTAATTTTACAATATTAATATTGAAATTTACTTTTAATTATTCATCATTAAATATTTATTTCAATTATTAAATATATTATTATAATGAAAATTTGAGTTATTTAAATATAAATAAAAATTTCCCTGATATAATTTATCCATAAAAATAAATCCAGATAAAAAGAATTAAAATAATTAATATTAAATTCTCATTTCAATATTTTTTTTTCTATCTTCAAAATTTATATTAATTGCCTCTTTAATTTTAGTTTAAATTTGTATTATATGTATAATGTCCATTGCTGCAACAAAATTCAATAATTATTACATAAGTCTAATCAAACGACCTGGAAATAGACATATTTATGTGATGCACATGTGCATAATGTGATGACGACGCTTTAGAGCATTGCAGTTGACAGCAGCTGCAGTTAATGCACCATACGACATATATATTGTACCCCATATTACACCCGAATCGAAAATTGAACGTAAATCCTTTACATACATACGTATTTAATAATATATGATAGGCAAATAAAATATTAAATTTATTTGATATAAATTTATTTTATTTATTTTTTTTTCTTATTTGTTATGTTTTTCATTTTGGTTTTTTTTTGTTTTTTTTTTGTCAATTGATAATAATGCTTTCAACATAAAAAATGAATTATAAATATTAAAATAATTTTAATCATTCTAATTTTTATGTTTTTAAATTTTATTTTATTTTTATTTGTATTAATTTTTTTTATAAAATTGAAAATTCAATTTATTATTTTGATTTATATTAATTTCAATAGCTGAATAAATAAATAAATATATAAATTTTGAAATTATATAAAAAAAAAAAAAAAAAAATAATATCGAATTTATTTATTTATTTTTCAGTTTATAATTTTATTTTTCTCTATTTTCATTTTATCTTTCATTATTTAATATATTAAGTGTATATATTTGCTATAAATAGAAACAAATAATAGCCTAAATAAATAATAAATATTGATCATTTACAATAAAATGAATTTTTAATATTAATTAATTTATTAAAAAAAAATAATCAATTGATATAAAATAAAATAATATTCACCGATGTCAAATTCAGTTTATTATTTCAATTCATATCAATTTCAATAGCTGAATAAATAAATAAATAAATATATAAATTTTAAAATTATATAAAAAAAAAAACAAAAAAATAATATCAAATTTATTTATTTAATTTCCAGTTTATAATTTCATTTTCCTTTATTTTTATTTTATTATTCATTATTTAATTCACTGAGTATATATATATATATATATATATATATATTTGATATAAATAGAGATAAATAATAAATGTTGATAATATTTACAATAAAATGAATTTTTAATATTAATTAAATTTAATTAAAAAAATAATCAATTGATATAAAATAAAATAATTCACTGATATAAAATTTAATTTATAATTTTTATTTATTATTTTGGTGGAATATTAAAAATTATTATTAAACAAATCACAATTTATATTTATATAGTTACAATATTTATCAATTTATAATGAAAATAAAATAATAATATCAACAATACGTCGAGGCAATGACGTATAAAGAGTGTGTGAACGTCACGGTGCGTTTAACACCGTGCGTCAAGGTATATAACCTCGTTGTATATACATATTTATACATGTATTACATATGAATATGTATAAAACTATCACTTACTCTCACTTACACTTGTATATCATGATCATTCGTATGGAACTTCTTACAGCATTGTGTAAATATAATAAATGTTGCCTTGAAAATATGGACGAGGTCAAGGTTTTTATTTAAAAATAAATTTTATTTATTTTATACAATTTAATTGGCATATATATATATATATATATGTATATTGTCTTTTTCTTTAAATATATTACGTCAATAGAAATTGTAAAATAATGGAAAGTATAAAGGAATAAAAAAATAATTTAGTTAATTGCACAAAGTTATTTTAATTTTTATAATTTAATTCTTGTAATTTTTAATGTCGTTTTTTTTTTTTCTTTATTTTCCCACACTTGCAAATGCATCCTGCTTGCATCTGTATAAGGAGACAAAAGACGTTATTATACCGTGAGAAGGGTCTCACCCTTCATCTCAAGCTGTGTGAAAACCAATACTTCCGTTTAAACATTTGCAAAAAAAAAAAAAGCTATTTAATTCCAATATATCACATTCATAAATTTTTTTTTTCTAACAATCGCGTTGTTTAATAATTATTTTTATAGATCGAAATAAAATAGATAAATGTTTTTTTTGTTGTTGTTTATGTTGGGTTTATCAAAAATATTAATTTATAATAGTAACAAAGACCTTCAGCAATGTCACAATAATTCAAATGACAATTTCAACGCACTTTGACATAATTTTAATCTACCACTAATTCACTAAATTAATTATACAACCAAAATCCCACAACAAAGCAAACAATTACCACATCTAAATCCTCCCTCACATAATAAACCCCCTCTTGTACTTGAATTCGAAATAAAAATACAAAAAAAAATCACCAATAAAGATTAAAAATGACGATTAGAAATTAACCCTCGAATAAAATTTTTACTGAAATAAATTTTACATTTATATTAAAATAAAAAAAAATTTGGGGTTTGTTATTTTTAGGAAACTTTTTTTTTCATCTAAAAAACAGGCTGACAATTTACTGGACGATGAAAAGGGAAGCCTGGTCGAAGTGGAGCTCTTAATTTTGATATTTAGAAGTTTCTCATCGTAATTTTCGTTTTTTTATTTGAATAACATGGGAAAATTTTTTTTTTCTTTGGAATTTTGTAGCTTGGCATTGGCTCATTATGAAAATGAGCCTATAGCATATTCTTGTAGGAAATCGAACGCTCTACAAAAAAGGGCTCTTACACTTTTTTCATAGAGACAGCCATTCTAAAGATATTCAAACCCAAAATTCAAAATGTATAAAATTTTGACTTTTTTGTTATTAAATCGATACTAATCACTTTATTATTCTCTTAAAAATTATTTTTAAACAGAAAACTGGTTTTAGTGTGCTAATATTTTCGTGAAGCTAAGAAAAAAAAATACTCACGTGTCAGATATTTTTTTTTCTTTATTTTATTTACTATAAAAAAAATTATTTATAACTTATGTTAAATGAATTTTATTATTATTTCAAAGCAATAGAAATTATACTATCTAAACAAAATCAAGCAATGTAACTACAATTATTGAAGTGTTTTTTTTATTACAATAATAAAATGATTAGTATCGATTTAATAACAAAAAAATTCAAAATTTCATACATTTCAAACTTTATATTTAAATATCTTCAAAATGGCTGTCTCTATAAAAAAATTGCAAGACACCTTTTTTGTAGCCCGTTCAATTCCCCACAAAAATATCCCATCAGCTCATCTCTATGATCCGCAAATGCCTACAAAAAGCTACAAAAATCCAAATAAAAAAAAAGTTTTTCTCCCCATATTAAATAAAAAAAAAAAAAAAAAAAAAAAACAAAAATTACAAAGAGCAACCTCTAAAAATCAAAATTAAGAGCAGCTCCCCTTCAAAACCGGCTTCCTTTTTCACCGTCCAGTAAACTGTCAACCTGTTTTTTTATTTAAAAAAAAAAAAAAAAAAAAAAAAGTTGCCTCAAAATTTCACACCTTAATATTCACCCAACACATACACACACAAACATATATACTATATATACATATATTTATAAAAGCGATCATTGTCATCAAGGATGGAGGGTGTCATGAGGACCTGTCATCACCTAACGTCGCTCATATAAAAGGAAACGTGCGTTGCACATTGTCGTCGTTGTCATCATCCGTATATTATATATGACGAGCAATATCAACTATACATACACACATACATACATATATACATATATATATATAGCGTCATCATTTACCCTGAGGAGAAACGGTATATGGTACAGTAGTGTGACTCCAGTACCTACACGCGCACAACGGTTAAGAAAAGCGTCGTATACTCAACTTGATTCTTGTTATATACGTATTTATATAACTATATATGCATGTATATATATACACTTCTTCAACCGTCACATACACGCAGAATGCTTTGTGTTTTGTGTGTGCGAATGAAATAGAAGCCAAGAACACGCGCGAGTTATGGGGGGTTCCAAATCTATCTCTCTTTTTATTCTTCTTTCATCATATAATTTTTCTCTTTTTTTTTTATTTTTATTTATTTATTTATTTTTTTTTTTTTTCACGTCATATCCTCAACGACTTTACTTCATAGGTGTCTGTATATATGAGTGCAGATGAACGTGTTGATATATGTGTGTATGTATTTATATAAATACGGATTTTATATGTATAGGGATTGAGCGAGCAACACATTTGAGACGAAGAACACAATGTCAGAAAATGAAAGGTTCGCACAAGACGACGACGACGACGACGACGACGAGTCCCTGGAGATTTTTTAAACAGCATTTGAACTATATATATATATACTTTAAGCTAAATCTTTTTTTATGTTTTCCTGTATTCAATATGGAGAGAAGTCGTGTTTTTTTTTCTTTTTTCTTTTTTTTTTTTGTATGGCGATTTTATTTGCTGAGATTATAATTTTTTTTTTGTGATTTAAATCTGTCGATTATATTTTTATTTATTGTGTTATTTTATTTGGATTAGGTTTTTTGTTTTATTTTGTGGTGTATTGAGCGAGGCGAAATAGTGAATATTTGATTTATTTATTTTATGGAAGAGTTGGGGGAAAATTAGTGAAATATATATGAGGAAAAAAAATTAATTTTGTTTCGTTTTTTTTTTCAATTTTTTTTTATTTACTAGAATATATTTTTTTTTTTAATTTAAATCAATTGATTGTGGTTTTATTTATTGGATTATTTTATTTGGAATGAGGTTTTTTTTTTCTATGGTGTATTTAGGGGAGGGGAATAGTGCGAAAATTTTATTTATTTATTTCGTAAAAGAGTTTGGAAAAATTAATAAAATAATTATATTTTTATATTTATTGTAGTATTTTATTTGGATTATATTTTTTTTCTATGGTGTATTGAGGGGGGACATAGTGAAGATTTAATTAATTTATTTTATGGAAGAGTTTAGGAAAAATTAGTGAAATATATGAAGAAAAAAAAATTAATTTTGCTTTTTTTTTTTCTATGGTAATTTTATTTATTAGAAAATAATTTTTTTTTTGTGATTTAAATTAGTCAATTATATTTTTATTTATTGTATTATTTTATTTGGATTACATTTCTTTTTATGGTGTATTGAGGGTGGGGTGGAGAAGATTTGATTTATTTATTTTGTGAAAGAATTTGTAAAAATTATAGTGAAACATTTGAGGAAAAAAAATTAATATTGTTTTGCAACTTTGCATCTGACGATTTGAGATTAATCTGGAGGAATATTATTCATACATGGATATTCTTTTGTGTGTGTGTGTGTGTTTGTTGTCGACTTTAACTCGCTGAGAGTCTTGAGAGGAATGAGAGTAGACGAAACATCGAAATGCGAGGAGAATACTGAGGCAAACACTGCTCTGACAATGCCAACGTCAACTCCTTTGTGTCTATACTGCTATTGTTTAATGGCTGATGAGATGGAAGTCTGTCTTCATCCACCAACAGTTTTATAAAAAATATATATACACTTATATAATATATATATATTTGTTTATTTGTATGTGAATAATATGACGAAATTTAAATATTACAAATAATATATTTTCATGTGTACAAATTATTTAAAATACTTCAATGTTTATTAAGATTAATAAAGCAAAAAAAAAAAAATTAATAGAGAAATTCGAAATACCACTTTTTAAAAAAATCGTATTAATCATGGGTTAAGAGATAAAAAAGTAAGAACCGCATTAAATGTTAGAGAAACTTATATTTTATTTAAATAAAAAAAAAAATGAACAGCCTCGGATTATTATAAATAGGATAAATTTTTGTTTAAACATAAAATTGCAGATTGGCGTGGTTTAACCAATGTGAATATAATTTGGAATAGTGTATTCCAAATTACAATCACCTAAATAATCAACTTTAATTAACTATATAAATATCTTTAAACTTAAATCTCAACTATAAAATTTAAAAAATTCAACTTCAAGCTTATATCTAAATCAATTATATTTTTTGTAGTCTTTGCAATAATCACAAACGTAGCAACCTGAGCCATATTCCAAATTAGCAACATAACCATTTGTAACCTAAAATATTTTTATCATTTTGTGTTACGAATAATTTCTCAAATAAGCGCTGATTTCAACAACTGATACACTTAACTATAGATTTTTACAAATATAAACATATAAATATAAGTTACACTCAAAATGCAAACAGATTTATTACTTACTTTGAAAATTTTCTAGATAGCACTTTCACTTCGATGCAGTCTATCACAGCACTATCAATATGGCTGCTTCTAAGCGATGCTCAATTTGTTTGTTAATACTCACACTACGTATAATACTGGTGTTCGTTAATAGATGGCGTTTTCCAATACTTTTATAATGTAGTATTCCAAATTACTAGCAGTATTCAAAATTAGCATCCTTTCCTCTATTTATTAATGGAAAAATAATTTTTTAGATTAATATTGAGGAGATTTAAATATTTTTTATTTTTATATTTATTAGTTTGAATTAATTTATTTAGAATTGTTTTGTGTTTAGTACTTGATGGGCTTAAAATTATTTTTTTAGTTAAATTTGTACTATGATTTATTTGGTATAAACGACCGATGTGTTTTTAAACGTTTTTTTTTTACTTTTTATTTGAATGCTGAATAATTCGGGCGGAAATGATAATACAATATATTTTACGAGAGTTTGAAAATAAAATGAACAAAATTTCCTATTGAAATGGCATAATGTAAAGTCATTCAAAAATTTTTCTTTGTGTTGCGTATAAAAATTTGCAAAGCTGTCCGAAATTTTTTGAATTCAATAGAGTGCACTTTGATTGCATGAAGTTCAGAGAGAAATATTATATATGAAAATTCAATTTCAAGGAAGTAATCTTAAGTAGACAGTTGAAGCATAAAAATAGTTCTTGAACGAATTTGATGAGATTATTTTTAACAGAATTACAATTTTTTCAATTCGACCATTTTTATCTATCAATAAAAAAGAATTCTTATAAAATATTCCCAGACAATTTAAACATTATCCAGTAATTAATTAAAATCTCACCTTAATATAACAAACAAAAAATATATAAATAGTCGACTAAGAAATATTCTTCATTAAAAAAAAATTTTTCAATTGAGACATCAAAAAAAAAAATACTAATTTAATTTTTATAATTCAACATTATTTCATTTTATTTAATAATTATTTCACACATCTATAATTTCAAATCAAAATAAAAATTCATTGAAACAAAATCCAAATATCAATAAATATATTTTCAAATAAATTATCATTTGATTCGTTTAATTTTTTTTTCTCTAATTTTTTATTTTATTTCATTTTTTCTCCTCCTCACAAACACAGCGATCTTCAACCATAAGCTGTTGTAATATCATACAAGATTAAATGGTGTTTTGGGCCACATTATATAGAAAAAAGGAACGGGAAAAAAAAGAGCGAGCCAAAATAAAAAAAAATATATATATAGAGAAAAATGCTCGCACGTTTCGATGAAAGGGAAAAGTTTTTCTTGACAGCAACGTGAATATAGAACTGGATGAGACAAGATCCCAAAAGTGCCAAAGTATATACATACATGTATATACACATGTATATATACATATGACTATACATTAGTTTTTTTCGTTTTTTCTTTTTTCATGCTTTGCTTAGCTTTCTTTCAGGGGTTAGCAGAACCGAATAGGGCGAATAGACGATGTATTTTTTTTTTTTTTACTTCTCTTTCTCATTTTCTTCCTCTCTCTATCGGGCAAACTCGTGATGCCTCGCGGATCCTCGGCGGTCGATAGAGCAAACACGACCGCGCCCCAACCCCCCGGGGGTGTTCTCTCTCGTGGCCGCTATATCTCGCGCTTTACTCATGCTAACTGATGCTGACGCTCGTGCGAGAAAGTCATATTCGGTAAAATATCATAATTGTTACTGGGGCGTCGCATTATTACATTTACTCAAGAAACCTCTCAATAGCGGTCACCTCTCAATAACGGCCACTATCAAAATTTTTCGCCTTTCCATTACTTCGGGAATTTTTATTCGTTCTTCATTTTCTCTTTATAATCGAACCTCTTAATAGCGGGCACCTCTTAATAACGGTCACCCTTAAAAGCGGTCATCTTTCAAACGATTCAGGATTTTTTACCGATCGTTCTTTATTTTCTTTTTAGAATCAACCCTCTCAATAGCGGCCACCTCTTAATAACGGCCACTCTCAAAAGCGGTCACCTTTCGAATGCTTCGGGATATTTTTTTCGTGATTTATTTTCTGTTTATAATTGACCCTCTCAATAACGGCCCCTCTCAATAGCGGGCATTCTCAAACCTTTCGAATGCTTCGGGATATTTTTTTTTCGTGATTTATTTTCTGTTTATAATGTTCCCTCTTAATAGCGGCCACCTCTCAATAACGGTCACTTTTCAATAACATCCACCTCTCAATAACGGCCACTCTAAAAAGCTGCCATCTTTCAAATGCTTCAGAATTTTTTATTCATTCTTTATTTTCTCTATATAAACGACCCTCTTAATAACGGCCACCTCCTAATAGTGGCCACCTCTCAATAACGGTCACTCTGAAAAACAATCACCTTTTTCATTCATCATTTATTTTCTCTTGAAACTTTACCCTCTGAATAGCGGTCACATTTTTGGCCGCTATTGGGAGTTTTTATAATATTTGAAATAGTATTCAAAAATTATATTTATATTATAATAGAAACAAAATTTGGTTATTGAGAGAAGTTGAAAATTATTTAAAGGGTAAAATATATTTTTTTAATTAATTGCTTATAATTAATTCGGTCACAGTTTATTTATTATTTATTATGGGTTTAATTTATATATAGGAGATATTTTATTGAATAAATATAAATATTTGAAGGCAATGTAACATATAATATAGAAATACATAAATATATATTTGAAATAATAAATATATTTGCAGAGAGTTTAGTTTCTTTGATCAATAGCTTTGAATATTTATTTATTTATTTATTTATTTTTTTTCATATATTCGTAAATTTTTTTTTATTCTTATCAATTCCATTTCTACAAATATATATTAAAACATTTATACATAAATAAATATATAAATATATAATTATTATGAAAGCTTTAGAAGATTTAATCCTTTGACAAATCGATTCGTATTATTTCATCTTATTTTATTTCAATCTTCATTTTGCTTTTGTATTATTTATATTATTAACTTCTGTCTTGTTGTAATGTATTACATTTACTTGAATACAGATAAATATATACTCTTATCAATCTATATACATATATATCATATATATATGTATATATAAATTAATAAAGCTCAAAAAAAAAAAAAAAAAACGTGAGAAATATTTTTTTTTTTCTTTATTTTATTTACTATATAAAAAAAATTATTTATAACTTATGTTAAATGAATTTTATTACTATTTCAAAGCAATAGAAATTATTCTGTCTAAACAAAATTAATCAATGTAACTACAATTATTAAATTGTTTTTTTATTACAATAATAAATTGATTATAGTATCGATTTAAAAACAAAAAAGTCAAAATTTTATACATTTCGAACTTTGGGTTTGAATATCTTTGAAATGGCTGTCCCTATGAAAAAATTGTAAGAGATCTTTTTTGTAGAGCGTTCGATTCCCTACAAGATCATACTAAGAGCTTATTTTTATGATGCGCGAATGCTTAGCTACAAAAATCCAAAGAAAAAAAAAATTTTTTTCCCCATGTCATATAAATGAAAAAACGAAAATTACGATTAGGAACCTTTAAATATTAAAATTAATAGCTCCACTTTAAACAGGCTTTTTTTTTTCACCATCCTATATCATATACAACCCTCCTATCCTATTTTATATTGTCTATATATACCTAAGGTACAGTAACTTGGCATGGGATGTGCATTCCTCATTAGCAAGTGTCTGGAACTTTTGTGGAAGTTGAGTTAGACACAAATCCACAATTTTCTTACTCCCTTACTCTTATTTAGTGTTTTCGCCCTATTGCTTGTCTCCTTGGTATATAGTGGTTAATTCCCACGGTAACTTTCCCAAGACTCTTGTGTATATACCCTCCTTGAGTACCGCATTCTTGTTATCCAAAGTCATTTTGAGTATATGGGCCTGAGTGTATTTTGTATCTTCGTTTATTCAATATCCTTTTGCTCTTTCACTCATTTAGTACATAATATATATATTTATTATATATATCTATCTATGTACTATTCGTAATGATATATACATACATATATAAAATTTCAGTCAACTATACATAATACGTTAAATTAATCCTTCTTCAGGTTCTTCAAATTCTCTCGCACTATCTCTTGAGATATTTAATTTGACAATGTGTACAACTATGCATCGCTTTTGTTTGATGAATGTTTAAACGGTGAAGTTTATTCTCTCGTTGAGTTTAAATGCATTTTTATGTTATAATGTTGAGTAATATTTGTTGTATTGGATTGACAATATGTCAGAGTTATTAAATATTTTTTATTGATATAAATTAAAACAATGAAAAAAAAAACTCACGAGTTTTTTTCACTGGATATTAAATATTAAATGTTGCACATTTTTTTTTTAGAGTCTACAATTTTTATTTTTTATTTATTGCTTAGGGAGAAGTGAAATTAAATTTTTATTATAGACAATTAACAAAAAAATATTGTTAAACTATTTTTTTTTTTTATTTAGAAAAGAATTTATAAATTAATATTCACATCGAGATTGCGAATTATTTTTTTTTTTTCATATTACAATTGATATTTATGATATAATAATATATATATTTTGTTTAATTAATTATTTTTATTATGCACATGTTTAGGAATAAATATTAATTATTAAAATTATATTTTTTATGAAAAATTGTTCTTATATAATTTTAAACAGCTTTCGTTTTATTTTTTTACTTATTAATTTTATTTTATTCTCTAAATTATAATTACAATATAAATTACCTGAAATTGTAATTTTTATTTATAACATATATGTATATATATATTTTTTTTTTTTTTTTACATATGCATGAGTGTAAGTCACGCCAAGTTTTCACGTTTGACTTTGAACAATGCTGCTTTTGCAATTAAAATGAGTAAAAAATTCATGAGCCACAACCATCTTTCATGTCCCAAAAAAAAAAAAAAAAAAAAAAAAAAACATAAAATAAAAAATATTAAAACAAAATAAAAATTGCAAACGAGAATCCACATCATATCTCACCATAAAACAATATATCATACCAACTTTACAATAAATAGAATAAATTTAATTAAAGAAACGAAAAAAAAAAAAATATAAAAATAAATTGAAATAAAATATAATTTTCATATGAATTCAATATTTAATATTTAATATTTAATAAACAATATTTAATTAAGTAAGCACACTGATCGATTGTCAGAACGATGTATTTATACAATCAGTAATAAAATATAAATAAATAAAATAACTTAATAAACAAAATTGGAAATGATTACCAATTTGTTATTTACTCATTGATTTTATTTAACATAAACCTCAGATTATTTTTCTCTCTTTTTATATATTCCTAAACTATATTATTTATATTTATATAAATTTATATATGTATTGGATTGTTAACTGGGTGAATGTACTCTCGACTAAAAACTTTATGCACTGCAGAAATATATATCGGCTTTGGAATTAATCTATTTATTCCAATGAAAATTTTCATTCCAATAAATATCGAGTATTATTTGTTTATAATGCCTATATATTTATTATTTAAATACATATGTATATAAATATAAATTTTTTACAGTGTTTACATTTAAATGTTTATAAAGCTGTTTGATCTTCATCAGTTTATTTAAATTTCTAATAATGAAAAGAATTATTTTAACGATTGATTATTTTAACTATTCATGAATTAATGTCTGATGTATTTTACGAGTGCTCTCGACGTGTTTAAACCTGTCGATTGAGATGTTCAATTGAAGTAAAAGTTCATTAGTTGTCATATCGAGTGTCCTGACTTTATTTTATATTTTATTTTATTATTCAAATCACAAACGAGAGCTTAATTATTTAATATTCCTGAAAAAATATTCAAATAAAATAATATCAATATAATTTTTCACATTAAGAATTAATTATTATATCAATTAATTGTTATTACAATTATACATTAACGAATGATAAATAAAATAAAATGATGTAACATGTAATAAAATATTTTATTAATAAAAGTCAGTGTTTAAATTATTTTTGAGGGAATATTTAATTGCAGAAAAAAAATTTTTTTTGTTTATTTAAAATTGACAAAAATTAAATAGAAAAAATTTCTTTTATTATAAAATTATTTCCAAGATTGTTTTTGATACAGAATAAGAATAAATTTCATTTGTATTTATAAATTCATAAAAATATACATAAAAAATTAATAATAATAATTTTTTTATAAATTCATAAATATTTTTATTTTCTTGAATTAATTATAAATATGTTGAATATTATTTTAGAATATATTAGATACATAAATTATAGTTCTGTTGATGATAATTTCAATGAGTTTGTTCGAAAATTATTTTAAATTACAGAAAAAAAAAAAATTTTTTTTTGTGTACTTAAAATTGAAAAAAATATAAACAATATTTTTAATATGTTTACAAAAAGATTTCTCTATTTATAAAATTATTTCCAAGATAGTTTTTGATATAGAATGAAAATAAATTGAATTTATATTTATAAATCCACAAAAATACTCAAGAAAAATTAACAATAATAATTTATACAAAACTTTGACAAATATTTTTATTTTTTATTAATTAATAACAAATGCTAAATATTATTTTCAAATAAATTTCATATTCAAACGCCACTCGATAGTTTATTAAAAAATTATTTAATATTCGTTAAAAAAAATATTAAAATAAAATAATCAAAATAATTTTTCACAATAAAAAATTATCAATTACAATTATACATATATAATAATGAACAATAAATAAAATAAAATAAATATTATATTCCCATGTGAAGTAGAGTAAAAAAATAATGAAATTAAAATTTATTTTATTAATAAAAGTCAGCGTTTAAATTATTTTCAAGGGAATATATAAAGTGAATTTTGTGTTGTGCATAAAAGGGAGTGTGTGTGGGGTTGAAAAAAAATTAATAATTAATTAATATATTCCTTGGGTGAAGTACTAGATGTTAGATAAAATAAAAACTAAAATTAAAAAAAATATAGAGTGCCATTAAATTAAAAAAAAAAATTTTTTTTACGAGGTCACTCTTGCACATTTTACCTGTATTGAGCTCTGCACTCGACTGACGTCATCCGACATAAACCCGTAGTCCCATGACGTCACGTCGCAACGTCACTGCAATCGCGCATATAGTACAAATATATAGATATGTATGTATGTGTGTGGTTAGTTAACGTTAAGTTCTAACCTTTCTTTCGTTTTCTCTCTCACATTTCGCTCTTTTCGTTTACACTCATGGTGACCCCATCGTTAGTTTCCTACTTAATTCTCTGTGTCATGAGTTTCTTTTAATAGAACTGAACGCAAACAACCGCAATAAAGATAGGTCATGTTGCGATGTGTGTGTACTGGTTGGTGATCGATAAAAAAAAAAATTACTATTTGATATCTGGGTTGTTGGAATATATATTTAAATGAGGAAATTAATTTTTATGATTGAATGATTTATTTTAGTGAATAGAAAATATATTCTTTTATTTTTTTTTTTTTTTTTTTTTTGGGTTGATAATTAATGTTGAATATTGTTTTATGATATATTTAATGCATGGATCATAGTTCTGTTGATGAGGTTGATCGAAAATTATTTTTTATTGCAGAAAAAAAAATTTTTTTTTGGGTTTTTAAAAATGACAAAAATTAAAATTATTTTTTTATTTTTTTGAGTTAATAATTAATGTTGAATATTGGTTGAAAATATATTTGATACACGAATTAGAGTTCTGTTGATGATAGTTTTGATGAGGTGGGTCGAAAATTATTTTTTATTGCAGAAAAAAAAATTTTTTTTTGGATATTTAAAAATGACAAAAATTAAAATTATTTTTTTGAGTTAATAATTAATGTTGAATATTGTTTTATAATATATTTGATACACGAATCATAGTTCTGTTGATGATAATTTCAAAGAGTTTGTTCGAAAATTATTTTTAATTGCAGAAAAAAAATTTTTTTTTTTGATATTTAAAATTGACAAAAATAAAAATAATATTTTTAATATGTTTAGAAAAGATTCCTCATATCATAAAATCATTCCCAAGATTGTTTTTGATACAGAATAAAAATAAATTTTATTTATATTCATAAATCCACAAAAATATTCAAGAAAAATTAATAATAATAATTTTAATATAAATTCACAAATATTTTTATTATTTATAATATACATAAATAAATATATCACAAATGAATACAAAAAGAAAAAATGATTTCAAAAATAAAATAACAATTTATTAATATTTATAATAATTCACTATAAATAAAAATGAAAAAAAAAAAAATAATTACGTACATATAATTATTACATTTATTATTTACATACATACAAGTATATGTATATGATATATTTATATATTTAAACATTGTGCAATAATAATAATTGAAATGCAAGCTCACCTGTTATCACATCGTCATAATAATTAATATTATAGTGTGGTATATTGCCTCGATGGGTGTAATAATTACCTAAAGTATAAAATTCATGTGTCTCACTGAACAATCCAATCATAATGCACCCATACAATATCATACATAGTGTTATGTACAATAAATACATATCCATGTATATATTTATATATTTAATCCAGTTTGATTGTACCATCAATTAGTTTTCACAAATGATTTTCCAACTTAAATATTTGAAGTTTAAAAAAAAATATAATTTGTTATTATATTATATAATTTATTAATTTTATAATTTAAATTGACTATATATAGATACATGATATCACCAATAATCAATAATTACCAATTTTGTTAATAATTAATATCAATTAAAAGCGAAGAAAATTTTTGATTTCCTAAAATAAATATTTAACATAAAAAAAAATTTTTTTTTTATTTATAATACAATTAATTATTTTATAAACCGAATCAGTAATATTCATAATTGTAATCAGTAATCATAACCGTAGATTGAAGAAGGGAAAAAAAAATTTTTTTTTGATTATTCAAATTAAATATTAATAATAAAAAAAAAAATTTTCTAATTAATTTTTCAATCGGAAATACCTATAAAGATATATACATCCCAGATGTACAAATGGAATTTTTTATTTACATATAAATACGCCTACATACATATACATACATATATATAAAATGAAACAAATAAATATAATAATATATACACCATATTTCAATGTATATAAAATTATTTACATAAACACTTATTATACTTTGTAGACATAAAATAATATTGTGCAGACTTAAATGTGTACGTGAATATTTTATTATTGCATATATATATGTGTGTCCATATAAATGTATGATACATTCAAGAGTATGTATTGGATGTATATAAATGTATAGAGTATGTATATATTATATAAATATATTTGTGTATGCGTGCCGACGGAAATTAAACCGAGAAACTCGAGCCAACCCTCTTTACTCCCTTTCGGCTTCCAACCTCGTTGTAATTTCAGCTCGGTACCTTCCTCCGCAGTCGACGGAGCTGTTACCGCAGAATGACGCTCGGCATGCAATGAAATACTTTCGAATCCACTTATTTTCATTCCTCCTTATATAAATGTATACATATACGAATATTTGTCTCACTTAAATAGGTATACAATACCAAGAAAAAAAAGTCTTGAATCAAGCCGCGATTTAGACTTGACACAAATAGTCTTGATACAAGTCTGAAATATGCTTGACTCAAGACATTACACATGTCTTGAGTTAAAACAGTCGTAAAAAGGGATAAGTCGAAAATGAACTTGATTCAAGTCATTCTTTTAGTCTTGATTCAAGTCGTTCTTTCAGTCTTGATTAAAGTCGTTCTTTGAGTCTTGATTAAAGTCGTTTTTAGTCTTGATTAAAGTCGTTCTTTGAGTCTTGATTAAAGTCGTTTTTAGTCTTTATTCAAGTCGTTCTTTCAGTCTTGATTCAAGTCGTTCTTAGTCTTGATTCAAGTCGTTCTTCCAGTCTTGATTCAAGTCGTTCTTTTAGTCTTGATTCTAGTCGTTTTTAGTCTTGATTAAAGTCGTTCTTTTAGTCTTGATTCAAGTCGTTCTTCCAGTCTTGATTCAAGTCGTTCTTTTAGTCTTGATTCAAGTCGTTTTTAGTCTTTATTCAAGTCGTTCTTTTAGTCTTAATTCAAGTCGTTCTTTTAGTCTTAATTCAAGTTGTTCTTTTAGTCTTGATTCGAGTTGTTCTTTTAGTCTTGATTCGAGTCGTTCTTTTAGTCTTAATTCAAGTCGTTCTTTTAGTCTTAATTCAAGTTGTTCTTTTAGTCTTGATTCGAGTTGTTCTTTTAGTCTTGATTCGAGTCGTTCTTTTAGTCTTAATTCAAGTCGTTCTTTTAGTCTTAATTCAAGTTGTTCTTTTAGTCTTGATTCGAGTCGTTCTTTTAGTCTTGATTCAAGTTCTTTCTAGTCTTGATCCAAAACTTTTAAAATCTTGATCGAATACTTTTTTAAACTTGATTAAAATATTTCTCAATTTTCTCATATTATTCAAATGTGCACATTTACGTGTGAATTGTGACACTTTTTATTCATTTAATTAATTTATTAATTGAACAATAAAATCAGAATTCAATTCAATTTTAATATTGGCTTAAGGTATTGTCCGAATGATTAATTCTATAGCGAAAAAATTTCAAATTTAAACTGAGACATTTTCAGATTTGAATTAAGCCATATTCAGACTTGGATCAAGACTTTTGTAGACAGTATTTATAATCAATGACAAATTAATTAATACTACTAATTCTGTTTATGAAATAAATTAATTGTATTATTAATAAAAAAAATTTCTATTTTTTTTAAATTAAATTTTTATTTCAGGAAATCAAAAAAAAAATTTTTTTTTTATGTTTAATAATTATTTTAAGAAATCAAAAAAATAATCATTATTATTACATGATTCATGAATACATAAAATTTGCAAGAAATATTCCAGTTTATTTACTGTTATATTTTTTATTTAATTTTCTAGATAAATTAAAAATTTATTTTCTATAAGTTTAAACATTTATTATTTTATGTTTAATAATAATAAAGTTTATATTCAGCAAATATAAATATATCAGTGCTTATACATATTAATTATTAATATTAATTTAGAATAAATGACATTTATAAAAATTCCCATATTCAAATATTTCATAAAAAAAATTTTTAAAAAATAAATAAACAAATAAATATAATTATTATCAGTATTTCGATCACTCTGAATTTTTTTTCAAGATCAAATATACCAAACTACATATAGATAGACATACACAGACAGATGAATACATATATAATATTTATATATACATTTAATAATATAAATATATGAATTTATTTCGCCACTTTATGAATAATATTTTTTTTTCTCTTTTTCTTTTCCCTTTTTGTTCTTTTTTTTTTTTTTTTTGTATATGATACAATATGAAGAGGAAGAAAAAGCGCAAAAAGAATAGAAGCTTGTTCAGGTTGTGAATAAAATATTGCTATTATACATACCGTTCTTTCGTCGCGACGAATATAACAACGACGACGTCACGCCGAGAATGGAATTCAAAATGTCTCTCGACTCTATACCGAATAACGTTACATAAATGCATAACACTCGATGTTTGCCACAGGAATTTGATTTTCCCAACAAGTAGAAACATATTCTCATCGTCAATATTTTTTTTTTATCGTTTCAATATTTTTTTTCTTTCATCTTTTTTCACGTCAAATTTTTCACATTATTTTTATCATTCACACACATAATTCTTTCTTATTTTTCTCTTCAATTTCTTCCTTCTTTCCGTCAGTTTGTCAAATAGATTTTTTTTTTGTTACATACAGACAAGTCCATACATGCATAAAAAAAATATATAAAAACATTTACACATATATTTATATATATCCCTGTATTTTATATGTAAGTAAATATATTTGAACGAGGCAAAATTTCTTTTGAAACATCATCTCTTTACATACTAAAAAATATTTTAAAAACAAACATATATATACCTCAAACAAAATTATTTTATATGCTACATATTATAAATATAAATACGTTTTTTTTTTATATTGGACTGATTCAAATAAATCGACTATTTTTTTTTTTTTTTCAAAAAGTCTACTGGAATACATTGAGGGAGGTTTTAATGAAGATGCCTGTTGAAACCGGAGCTCTTAATATTAATATTAAGAGGTCGCTCATTGTGAATTTCTATTTCCTGTTTGAATAACATGGAAAATTTTTTTTTTTATCGTTAGAATTTTGTAGCTTGCGAACCAATTGACGGATTCGAATGATCAATACATATTTTTATAGGAAATTGAACGCTCTACAAAAAAGGTATCTTACAATTTTTTCATAACTTTTACTGTTTAGAAGATATTGGAGGTTGAAGTTTGAAGAATTAAACAAAAATTCTTTGTTACTTTTAAATTTTATAACTCGTAGAAAAATAAATATTAAAAATTGCGCAACACATATTTTTGTAGGAAATTAAACGCTCTACAAAAAAGGTCTCTTGTGTTTAATCGATTACTCTAACCATTTAGAAGATATTCACATTCGAATCTCTGCGTACTGATTTTGATAGTTTTTTAATAAATATTTTAAATTTATCAATTCAAATCATGAATGCGAATATCTTCTAAACAGTTAGAGTAATCGATTAACCACAAGACACCTTTTTTGTAGAGCGTTCAATTTCCTATAAAAATATGTATTGATCATTTGAATCCGTCCATTGGTTCGTCAGCTAAAAAATTCTAACGATAAAAAAAAATTTTTCCATGTTATTTAAATAAGAAATAGAAATTCACGACGAATGACTTCTCAATAATAATATTAATTAATATTAATAACTCCGTTTTTAATCTTTTGAAAAAAGAAAACAGTCGAACTTATTTAAATCACTTCAGCATATACCCTTATATATATACTTTTATATAATAAATAAAATATTTATTTAAACTCTATTTCTTATTATTTTTCTTCAACATTCACGTTTGATGCTCATGAATTATTTTATTGAAAATTATTCTCATAAATCTTTATTGAATAAATACATACATCTATTCCATACATATATACATAATATATTATACACCATATCCATCTACACAAGTCAATACATGTACATAAAAATATATACATTTAATATTAACAATTTATATAAAGAAAAAAAAAATTATTATATGCAACGATGAATTTTCTTGTTGTATTTTTTTTTTTGTTTATAAATATATATTGGGATGTTTATATATATTTTTTCTATGTATCTCTTATGTTGCTCTTTACATATGCTGTTTGAGATAAAAGGTATATATGTATTTAAGTATATTGTATTGTGTATAACACTCGTATTCTCCTTATAACGTCTCTCAACATTTCTTTATACATATAAAATAAATTTTCCTACTACTACTACTACTACTCCTACTATTACCACTACTTTAGTATTAATATTGCTGTATATATAGACGTTTGTGTATATGTAATATGTATTAGATGTATAACAGACGTTGGAATATTGCACTTTTATCTGAGGGAATCATTTCTTTCACACTTTATGTATACTTCATATGACATTTCCATTATTGTCTATATGTATTTATTTATATGTGTGTGTGTGTATGTGTGTGGGTATGTTAGGGAAAAAATAGAGGGTATATAGGTGAGAACATGGCACAAGACAGGGATTTAAACAAATGTCAAAAGAGACAAAAAAATTGGAGTATTAAAAATAAATGAAAATAAATAAAAAAATATTAAAATATTGTGGCAAATTAAAATTTGTATTTTTATGATGGAGAATCATAAATAGGGGTGACTGGTTTGATTTAATTTAATGGAAACTATGGAGATAAATATTTAATAATTATAATAAACAAAATAATTAGATATGTGTAAAAAAAAATATTTTTATTTTTGAAAGCAATTTTGTGTATTAATTTTTATGTATAAAAATAATATTATTTGTTATTATATTTGGGGGGGTTGGGGGTGGATTAAATGGATATTTGAGTGTAGTGGTTTTATTTATTTTTATTGTTGTAACTAGAGATGAGAGAACAAAAAAAAAATTTTTTTTTTTTTGTTATGTCGATGGAAATTTTTTATTTTCTCTAGGGAATTTTTTTGAAGTGGAGATGAGGGATGAAAATGTATTGGTGTTGGTTTCAATGAGTTGTTGGACATGAACAATTTTTAATTTAGTCCGGTATTAATTTATTGGATATTTTTTTTTTTTTATTCACGTTACGAAAAATATTTTTTTTTCTACATGTTTTGGTTATTTTTATATTGATTCAATGAAGGTATCAAATTAATTATCGTGTATTTGTTTTCCGAAGTAATAAAATAAAAAAATAAAAAAACATATGAGACTAAATAAATAAATAAATAAATAAAAAAATAATAAAATACTGAATTAAATTTTTTTTTTATGATAGAGAATTTATAATTAATTATAAAAAGGGGTGAAAGGTTTAATTAATATCAACAAAACAACAAACATAAATATTTAATAATTATAATAAAAAAATAAATGAATAAAATATAAAAATATCAAAACAAAAAAATTTAATTTTCAATTAAAAAATAATAATTTAATTTTATTGTAAATATAAATCACAAAGATAATTCGCAAAGATAATTTACTCGAAAATACAATATAAATTGTATATAATGTGTATGTATACATGTATGTATGTATATATATGTGTAAAAGATTTGAAGATGTTGAAAGGAGGCCAAAAGTCACAAAGGGAATGAGTAGAGAAATTTCACCAACAGCAGTAGCAATAGTGGGTGCATGGCGCCAGATAAAGGATGACGCGAATGAAAAGATTTTCATGTACATTGTGAAGAATAGAGGCATTGGTGTGTGTGTGTGCGCGCATTTACCTCTGCGTTATGAATTGTGCACGGGCGAATATCGCAAAATGAAAATTAATCGGTGATGCATTTATGCACTGTTGCACCTTTAAGATATAATTTAAACACAACAAAGGAAGTTCAATGTTGTTGAAATTCTAATCTATATAAAAAATATATATGTTCAAAAATGTTGTCAAATATTATAAATATGTATTTGATATTTTCTATAATTCAATAATGAATGATTATATATCGAATATATTTAGTGAAAAATTAGCAAATTTTTTTTACTAATTTTAAACAGTTGAAATAAAATTTGAAATTATTTTTTTTGGCACAAATTTTTGTGTTGGAATTTTATTAAAAAGTATCATAAATATGTTTGATATTATTCTTTATAATATTCAACAATAAATGATTATAAATCAAAAATATTTAGTGCGAAATTAGCAAATTTTTTTTACTAATTTAAAATAGTTGAAATAAAATTTGAAATTATTTTTTTTGGCACAAATTTTTGTGTTGGAATTTTATTGAAAAGAATCATGAATATATTTGATATTATTCTTCATAATATTCAACAATAAATGATTATAAATCAAAAATATTTAGTGCGAAATTAGCAAATTTTTTTTACTAATTTAAAATAGTTGAAATAAAATTTGAAATTATTTTTTTTTGGCACAAATTTTTGTGTTGGAATTTTATTAAAAAGTATCATAAATACATTCGATATTATTTTCTACAATTCAAAAACAAATATTCATTAATCAAAAATATTTACTAAAAAATTAGCAAATTTTTTTCTACAAATTGAAATAAAATGTAAATTTATTTTTTTTGGCACAATTTATTGTGTTGGAATTTTATTAAAAAGTATCATAAATACATTCGATATTATTTTCTACAATTCAAAAACAAATATTCATTAATCAAAAATATTTACTAAAAAATTAGCAAATTTTTTTCTACTAATTGAAATAAAATGTAAATTTATTTTTTTTGGCACAATTTATTGTGTTGGAATTTTATTAAAAAGTATCATAAATACATTCGATATTATTTCCTACAATTCAACAACAAATATTCATTAATCAAAAATATTTACTAAAAAATTAGCAAATTTTTTTCTACTAATTGAAATAAAATGTAAATTTATTTTTTTTGGCACAATTTATTGTGTTGGAATTTTATTAAAAAGTATCATAAATACATTCGATATTATTTTCTACAATTCAACAACAAATATTCACTCATCAAAAATATTTACTAAAAATTAAAAAACTATATATTAATTAAAATAATTCTCAACAAACGCCTCAAGATATCAAAAAACTTATAAAATATCCCATATTTAATCATCCTCCCATATATAAATAAATATTTAAATAAATCTAAATATACATATATATATCTATAAGTAATTTTTTTCTTCTCTTAAATCTATCATCTGACAATAGCATTCAATATATGGACAATTGCTTTCCGCTATTCAGAATGACGCTATTGGGTCATAGAACATTAAAATCATCCACGTGTTGATGAATAGAGAGCTTGTCCAAGAGTTGCTAGGTAAAATCTATCACTATGTATATATTGCTCTTATATATATCCATATATATATATATATATATATCCACGTATATACGTTAACCCAAGCATGAACGATATATTTGCATTTGAATAGTTTCGTTAGTCCATGTATACTTCATTTTGTTCAACGAATTTGATAAGCGTGTTCGTGTAAAAAAAATATTTTTATCAATGTCTGTACAAAAATATTTACAATTATATTTCCCCCCCCTATTTTTATTTCATTGATTCATTTATCTTAACTGTAAATAAATGTTGTATACATGGATATAAATTTATTGAGATGAAGAAAAAAAAAATTGAGCAAAAGAAAAAAAAAATTCATTAACTTAATATAATTTTTTTTATTTTATTTTATTTTATTTTTTTTTTTTTGTCAATCTCTATTTTCCGGCTGATTGAAATATATTTAATTCACTTGAATAAATGCACATGACCTCAACGAAAATTATTCCGCAATTTAGTTGGCTTTATTTATCTGTATAAAATAAATAACATTTGAAATATAATTAAATGTAAATAAAACTAAATATATTTTTTTTGCATAAATATTTTACATTTATTTATTAATATATCTGTCACTTTTTTTTTTTTTTGTAATTAATGGACATGTAGATGTGTCTAAATATTTGTTAGTTCATTATCAAGTTGACAAATAAACAAATAAAATAATAAAATTACTAGAAAAACGATAAAAAAAATTTTTTTCATTACAATTAAAAAAAATTTAATTAAACAAAAAAATATTATTAATTCAACGTAGAATAATTTTTTTCTTGTGCTAAAATTAAGTTCAATTGTTCGTGTTAAAAACAATTGAAGATAATTTATCCGTGTAATTTTTTTATTGTGTATTATATAAATAAATAAAAGTATAAAAAATAAAAATGATAAAATTGCGACAGATCTACTACACCTGTAGGGTGCGATGGATTGTACAGATAAAGGTTATACACGATTGAGGGTGCTACAAGCGGATTGTACGTACCTGGCAACCGCCCTCTACTCGATCAATATTATCTTGGTGGGGGTGAGAATTGAGGGGAGAATTCAAAGGGGAGTGTTGGCAAAAATTCTGGCTGAGATGAGGAGTCAGTGGGGAATAAACAGTAGTGATAACCAAGAGTGGGAATGAAAGGGAGAGAAAGATCGTGCGCACATACATATATACATATTTCACCCTTAAAATTTGATAAAAGTGGGGGTTGCACAGCAGCGCGTTTATACTGTCATGGCGCCGCATGCAATCGGTGAGCAAGCGATCAAACATACGCTTTAATTGTCTCGGTATACTCAAAATCTTTTATGGTTAATTATTACTATTTGTTGATTTTTTTATTGTGTTAAAAAGAAAGAAAAAAAAATTATAAATAAAATAATTTTTATATTTTTCTTCGGTTTAATGGCAATAATTTATTTATTGATAATTAAATTACTGATATCATTCAGTGATTATCAATACGAATTTTGTAAATGAATAATTAGTGATGTGTTATTTATTTAAATGAATAAATAAATAAATATATTTATTGGTAATATATTTATCATGAGAGAATAAAAGATAATTTAATTTATTGGTTAAATAATCTCTCGGGTAATTTTTATTTAAAATAATAAAATTAAATTTGTTTATCAACTTGTCTATGGACCAGAGTGTAAATAAATAATACCGGAATAAATAATGAATAAATAAAAAAGTGGTGAAGAAAATAAAAAATTTTTTTTTTCTTAAATTATTTTTTTTTCTTTTTTTTTTTTTTATTAGAATTATTAAAATATTCTCACAATATTTTGTGAACGTTCATTATCGGTGTGTTGATTTAAAAAAAAATTTTCAATAGTGTGTGATAATTAAATTAAAAAAAAAAAAAATTGTTAAATAAAAGCAAAGAAAATTAAGAAATATTTTACAGGAATTTAATAATAAATTATTAACATAATATATCAACAATGTCCTAGCGAAGGCAGGACATGGTCTAGGTTGTAATACATCCCCTTATCCTAACCTCAATTCCTTTGTCATCATCCTGTGTATTAATACAACCCTTCACAATAAATTTCCTTCACTTATTCACAAAATAATTCATCATTTTTTTCCTTATATTATTCACAAAAAAATAATAAATACTGTTTAATAATTCACGTCATCTTATTACAAAACGAATACACAATAAACTAACACAAAGACACACGCAGGCGTGTGTAGTTGTCTGAAATCCAGGTCCAAACTTCTTAATCCAAGTCTGATACATAGAATTTCCCATCGCCCCACCCGATTTATCCCAAAAAAAAAAAAAAATCTCTTGTCACGTTTTTCCTCTATCCCCACACACAATCATATTTTGCGTGTGTTTATGTACACATATGTATGGATAAAACTGCTTAATAGTGGAGGAAATACATCATGATTAATCATCAAACACGACTGTGCAGGTTTGTACTTGAAAGAACAAGAAATTATAAAATTGAATAGAGGAAAAGAAAATTTGACAAAAAATTAAATTTCATCGATTTTTATTTATTTTGTATTATTATTATAATATTTATACTTATATATACACATATATACATGTATATATTGATGATAAAGACTGCACATGGCCTCGTTCTGCTTTGGCACGCCGCTTTTGCAGTCTGCAACGCCGTCGCCCGGTCACGGGTGAGGTTAGTAAAAATGGTTTTTAGATCTTGCGCGCAAGAGCTTTACGCTATAGTTGGAATAACTGTACACATATTTATTATTTAGCATATATATATATATGGAATATATATGTAGATTTATATGTGGAGAATATTCGTTAATGTTTTGCATACGTATTTATTTATTAGGGTGGGTTAAAAAAATCGAGAATTATTTTTTTTTCTTTTAATTTTCTTCAGTCCCATATGGCGAAATCCATATCTCGCTATTATTTGATCGTACAGAAAAGTTCTATTTACATTTTTTGTAGGAAATTGAATGGTCTACAAAAAAGGTATCTTACAATTGTTTCATAACTCTTACCGTTTAGAAGATATCGGAGGTCAAAGTTTGAAGAATTTAACAAAAATTTCTTTGTTGCTTCTAAATTTTATAACTCGTAGATAAATGAATATTATAAAATGCGCAATATATATTTTTGTAGAAAATTAAATGCTCTACAAAAAAGGACTCTTGTGGTTAGTCGATTACTCTAACCCTTTAGAAGATATTTGCATTCGAATCTCAATGCGTACTGATTTTAATAGTTTTTTTATTAAATAATTTAAATTTATCCATTTAAGGACTTTCGTTAGTGAAACTTTTTAGTAGATAAAATTTTTTTTTTTCAGTTTTGATATGTTGAATCATGTAGTTATCTACCCTTGAAAATCCAAGACGCCTTATCGATAATTTAAGAAAGTTATTAAAAATCAAAAATCAAATTTTTAGCATAGAGCCTTTATGGAGAATTAGCATTTTATGTATTTAAAATCACAAAAAGTATATTGTAAGAGTAGATACAATAATAAATAATGTTTAAAAATATTCTTTGAAATATGTAGTTTATATAACTCCACAAAAAAACAGGTGTTAACGAATGTTTAAATTAAATATTAATTATTTTAATAAAGATAATTAAAACTGTTTTGGTAAATTTTGATAAATGGAGTCAAATCAATTTTTAATGTGGATCAACTGATTTTTTTAAATAAATACCTTAAAAATAATTGTTACATATAAAAAAAAATTATAAATCATTGTAAAATTATTAATATATTTTACAACTTTTTTCAAGCCTCGAATAAATTTTATAAAAAATTACTACTCATTTGACTCTAGCGTAGCTCACGAACGTCCTTAAGTCATAAATGCGATATAAATAATATTTATATACATAAAAAAATAATAAAAAAAAAACACAATTTATTGTGTATCAGATTAATAAAATGTATTAATTTTTTCTATGATTATAAATTTTAATTAATGTTTATTTTTATTTTTATTTATTTATTGAGATTTTTTTATGGGGTGTGGCATAAAGGAACTTTGAACTTTGAGGGTTTTTTTATATGGTTTTATGATTATATATTTATTTCAAAGGATCATCGAGAGTAAAAAAAAAAATGAAATATTTATTTATATATTCACAAGGAAATTTTTCATGAATTTTTGTTTTGATGAAATGGAAAAAGTTTTTATCATATTGGGGCTTCTCTTTGTGCGCCAAAATCCGACTAGTATTTATATTTTTATGTGTATGTATTTTTTTTTATACGTCATGCGGCTGCGAATCCAGTTTAAATCATTCGGGTGTTAAAAAATATGTATGGGAATCCATGACAAAATAATATTCATTTTCTCTTTGTTTCACTGTCCGTCTCGCTATTTTGTATATATGAATTATAAATATACATGCGGATGTGTGTATATGTAGTTGGGCACAGTTAATTCGATGTGACGAATGACGAGATGTGAATATTCATATTCAATTTATTTCATATGCTTTTTATAAATGAATATTAATACGGATTTCTATTTTATAATTTTTGCTATTTATTTTTAATGTCATAAAGTTCTCATTTATTTATGTAAACAAATGAAGCATTTTTAGTTTTTTTTTGTTTGCTGAATTAAAAACACTAATTGTTCTTTTTTTCTTTTTTTAATACATTTATCAAATTTGTTTGGTGTTTTTTATTTATCTTTCATTTTAGGTATAGTCAAAATTTTATTTAATTTTACTGTTAAATTTAATTTCATATATTATGTACAAATGAAAAATATATTTATATTTATGTATAAATAATTTCATCGTTGAATAAATAATTTTTTTTTACTAAATCAAAATTACCAATCGATTTTAATTTTATATTTTTTTATTAAATTGATTTTGTATTTTCAATTTATTTTTGATAGTTGAAATTTTATTCATTTTCACTATTAAATACGCCTCTATATTATATATAAATAAAAAATATATTTATATTTATATATAAATAATTTTATTGTTGAAAAAATAATTTTTTTTTACTAAATCAAAATTACCAAGTTTCATTTTATATTTTTATTAAATTCATTTGGTATTTTCCATTTATTTTTGATACTCAAAATTTTATTCATTCTCACTATTAAACATAACTCCATATTATATACAAATAAAAAATATATTTATATCGATAGATAAATAATTGCATCGTTGAAAAAATAATTTGTTTTACTAAATCAAAAAAACCAAATTTTAATTTTACATGTTCATTAAATTGACTCTGTATATTTTTAATTCATTTGATACATTTGAAATTAAATATATATCAATTCCAAAATAAATAACTATGAATATAAAATAAAAAAATAACATTTCAGATAAAATAAAATATTTTTGAATGAAAATTAAATCACAAAACATCTTGCAAAAAAAAAAGAAAATAGAACATAAAATAATATTCTTAATTAAAAAACACACACACACCTTTCTCTTCACGTATTTCTCTATACAAATATACACACAAACCAAACTCAAACTTATATGTATGCATTATCGCATCGTATTCAATTGCGTTTGAAGTTGACTGACACTGACAAATATTTCCTTCTATCTTACAACTCTCTTTTAACTCAAACTATAAATTTTTCTCTCTATCTTTCACTCTATACCTCAATACCTTTATCCATTACATTTGTCCATGGCATGTGGATTCATCTCTCGTCGTCGTTGCATGCTGTGTGTGCACAATTCTCATTGCAAATATTGGGACAGTAAACAAATTTGTCATCTCTCGCGTGACCATCATACGAAAAACGCTTTTGCAGCACTAAACTTATGAGATTCTACCACGTATATACATAAATATTTTAAGTATATATACATATATATATATATAAATATAAGTTTGAAAAATTGTTATCAATGTATTCAGTAACTGATAACAAAATAAAATTGAATAGAAAATTGTGTCAGTTGATCGATATGAATATTATTTGTTTGATTTATTTAAAGAGAGAAAAAAAAAATATGTCTGTTGTTTAATACAGACATTTATTCAATTTAATCAATTTATCTATTCACACAGATATTATTTGTGTGTTATGAGAGCACTTGATGTGTTTATATAGCTGTCAGTTGGTTTTTAATTAAGTTAAAATCACTGGCAATGGACTGAGAATTATTTACGTATTCGTGAATTATTTTACTGGAAATAAAATTATGTTATGGGCTTTTTTTTTTTTTATTTATTGCAATTAACAAATTAATAGGTCTTGTGTGTTTATTGTTGTTGATTGATTGATTGAGTTTCCAAAATATTTAATTAAGTTTATTGGATTTTGTGGCCTCGGATGCGCGACATCAGTGTGCGCATTAATACAATTGTTTTTATTTAAATATTGACGTGGATTTTTGGTGTTTAGTGTGGATGGATATGAATATTTATTTATTCATTATTTCGAAACAAATATAAAATTTTTTAGAGAGATATTTAGAGTGTTTGAAATATTATTTTGAAAGCAGAAAAATTAATATTATTTTACGTTAATGAATCTCTCGTATTTTTGTATGTTAAATAATAGAAATTTTGTGTCATTACATTTTTTAAATCTTCCTGAGTTTTTGAATACATTATTTATATTGAAGCGAATTGCAAAATGTTTGCCTTAATCACTCAAAAAACAAAAAAAAAAGTCTTGAATCAAGTCGTGATTTGGACTTGACACAAATAGTCTTGATACAAGTTTGAAATATTCTTGACTCAAGATATACATGTCTTGAGTTGAATCAGTTGTAAAAAGGGGTAAGTTGAAAATGAACTTGATTCAAGTCGTTTTTTTAGTCTTGATTCAAGTCGTTTTTTAGTCTTGATTCAAGTATTTTTTTAGGTTTGAATCAAGTCATTTTTTAGTCTTGATTCAAGTCGTTTTTTAGTTTTGAATCAAGTCATTTTTTTAGTCTCGATTCAAGTAGTTTTTTAGTTTTGGATCAAGTCATTTTTTTAGTCTTGATCCAAAACTTCTAAAATCTTGATCAAAGATGTTTTCAAGCTTGATTAAAATTTTTCAAAATTCACAATGGGAATTTTTCGGAATTATATCTACTCACTATTTTCTAAAAATGGAAATAAAAAGCAAAAAATAGATAATTCAAAAAATGAATATAAGCTGTTTTCATGTGATATTTATTACTTGAATTGAATAACAACATAAAAACGAGACAGAACAATAATTTTATACTTTTTATATTAGCTGTACGATTAGGGTGTGGCCTTTTTTGGGCAAATTTTTATTTGTAAAACTAATTTATCAATTGCACAATAAATGTGAAATTTAATTCAATTTTAATATTGATTTAAGGCATTGTCTGAATGATCAATTTTACAACGAGAAAATTCCAAATTTAAACTAAGACATTTTCAGACTTGAATCAAGTCATATTTACACTTGGATCAAGATATTTTCAAGTCAGTTTTAGACTTGATTCAAGTCTTCTTTTCCAACTAAAATAACAAAAAATTCGAGTAAAAATTCTGTAAAAAAAAAAAAAAAGTTCATCATAAATTTTCATTTGAATTTTTACACAAAATATTTATTACTATACTTCATATTAACTATCACCAAACTAATTCCATTATTATTCCCTCATATTCAAGCAATCAATACATTAATTAACATACAAAATTTATTCAAATACACCATAATAAAATAGCCAAAAAAGTCCTATCAACATTATTCCACATATTGTTACTACTCGAACATCATAATTATCATTAAATCCCAACCATACTATACAACCAATGGCATAATTGAAAGTGATAATTATGGAATAGATTGTAAATTGTACACACACAATATAGAGAACGTAATAAAGTTTTGTTCACTTGTTCATAGTTGAAACAATAGACACAAGAATAGATAGAGAGATAATAAGAGAGGTGACAAATGACAAGGCGTTAGCAGTAGCACAAGCAATGGACAATTGTTATATAGAGAAGAGAATATATATTCACACACTATGTCTATACACATAAAGGACAAATAATTGCGCGTAGTGAGACGACGAAACTTTGTCGTACAATTTAGAACAGCCGCAATATTGCAGAACGCGAAGGATACGAGTAAAAGGGCTATAGGCTTTATCTCTATACCTATTTTCCTCATCTATTCATGTATAATACACATAAGTAGTGCTACAGATATATCCATGTATACATACTATTATCTATGTGTATGTGTATATGAATGCTTTTGCTTTGGAAGCAGTTTCACAGTGCATGAGAGGACTAAATTCCATTTGCAATCCACCAGTTAGAGAACACACACGAGACAATATAACGTGCTGTGCGCGCTTAAATCTCACCCACAAATTCTCTTTTCAGAAGTTCCTTAGTGAAGATATATAATTCATATGTGTATTAGGGTGCTTCGTTTGAGGTGGCTTCTTTTTTTCTTTCGCTCCATATTGATGGAGTTATATTACTTTGAATATTTATCAATTGAATTTTGAACAAAGAATTATTTAGTTCTTAATTTTGATAGTAATAGTATTTGACAAATCAAATTGGAATTTGGAGATTCATGGGTACTTGGTATATTTGATGCTATTTAGTTGCGGTTATTAGTAGGGGGTGTGTGGAAATGTTGAATCTTTAAAAGCGACTGTTGGTAAATTATGTTCTGTGAAGTATGCGACTGGTAAAAAATGTTAAAGCCGATTTTTGGTTGACTTTGATGGTTTTTTTGATTTTTTTTTTTGAACTATCACAGTTACGGCAAAAGTATAGAGAACTTTTTTTGTTGGAAATTAAATTTTCTACAGAATTGTTTTTATGAGAAAAAATCGTAGAGTTGATAGTTTTCGGGAAAAATCTTGTTATTGAATTTTTTATATTTTGAATTGGTTCTTTTTGAATTGTATGGTATTATTTTAAATTGATTTTTTACGAAAACTGTCAATTTTATAGAAATAGTGCATAGAACCTTTTTTGTAGGAAATTGAATTTTCTACAAAATAGTCCTTTTAGCAAAAATCGTAGAATTGATAGTTTTCGTGAAAAATTTAGTTAAACATATGGAAATTTGAACTATTTATACTTTGGATTGGTCCTCTATGAATTGCATGACATTATTTTAATTGAATTTTTCTCAAAAACTATCAGCTCTACGGTTTTTAGTCAGAGAAACAATTCTGTAGAAAATTCAATTTTCTACAAAAAAGGTTTCACCAACTTTTGCTGTAAAATTGATATTTTTCGAGAAAAATCGTAAAAACTATGAAATTTAAACATAAATCGGCTTTAAAATTTTTTATCGGTTGGGCAGTTCACAGAAAATAATTTAATAATAGGCACTTTCAAACATTATATATTTCTGTACAATTTCTTCTGAAAATCAATAAAATATCATAAAATGCCACGAAATTATGCATAAATGAAAAAAAAATTGAAATTTACATGTTAATTAAATGGAAAAATTTCAAATTAATTTAGCAAGTACTTAATACTAAAATTAAAAACTCATCTTTAATAGTAAATTTCTTTTTTTGAATATTTAGAATAATATTCTGTCAATGAAACGAAAAAAAAAAAAAAAATGCACTCTAATGCATAAACAAATGAAATACTCTGATTGTACATTGAGTATCAAATTAAAAAAAAAAAAAAATAATTTTTAATAATAAATCGAAAATATTTATTAAATGTGTTTATGATTATATAAGTATTCAATGAAAAACTCTGAATAGCAATCAAAAAAATTATATTTCATACAAGAATTATTGTTAGGAAACGTTAATACTGAACATAAAAAATAAAAATGAAAATTTCTCCAATTTTTTTTTTTTTTTACTGTATTTTATTTAATGTGAAGAAATATTAATTGCATTCAACAATATAATTTGTTGATATTATCAATCTCATTTTTATTGAGAATATAAATAATTAAGATGGTTTATTATATAATTGCTCTAAAATTAAATAAAAATAAATAAATATAAATATAAAACAGTGGATAAATTTTTTGGATATGTGAAAGAAAAAATTTTCGTCGATGGGAAAAAACCAAATGTAGATCCCAATGGGTTTTGATTATATATCTTCATATATATCTAAAAGATACGTTACCAATTACAGTAAAACACAGTCACATATACTATCGCACGTATATACATACATATAAATAAATATACACACAGAATCTTTTTTTTTTAGTGTGGGATATGAAATTGTGACATGGACCAATTAGTTTATTTGATATATTCTCACAATTCTGCCAAATTTTTTATTAAAAAAAAAAATTTATTTTTCCAATTTCTGACTATTTTATTTAATTTTTTTTTTTTTATACATTTTTTTATTTTGTTATTATTGAGTGATGAAAAATATATTTCTGTACAATACAAAACTCTTTCATCAGTTGATGTATTAAATCCTCGAGATGAATTTTACATTTGGATAAAATTCGTATATTAATTATATTTAAAATATTGTCCCAAAATTAACGCAAGAATTAACATTATGTGACGGTTGAGATATTGCGTGAATTTTGGGACAACCTTTTTAGGGATTTGTATTTTTGTGGATGTAAGGGGGAGAAAAAAATTAAGGAGGATATATGGGAGTATTTGTATCTGGATATAGGTGAGAGATGATAGTACCTAGTGTTTTTATCTTTACTGCTGATCTTTATTGCTCAACCTACAATTGACGATCGATATGGGGAATTTTAGTGCGTGCTGATACTTGTGTATGTGTATATGTGTGATGTGTATGTGTGTCTGGATATCTTAGAGAGAATAGAGTTATTGTATGTAGTATATTGTTGGGTTTATGGAAGAATTTATATTTAAAGAAATGTGAGAGATATCAAAAGTTTATTTGGAAAATAAAATTTTAAATTTGGGAGTTGTAAAATCGAAAATAATTTTTTTGGTATTTTGGGAATGTATTAATGTTATAATGTTTTCTTAAGATCATGAATGAATTTTTTTTTTTTTTTGTGATAATTTTGGGACACGAATTAATTTTTTTGTTTGAAGAAAAAAATTTTTTTTTGTATGAAAATTTTGAAATATTTTTTTTTTTATTTCTGTGAGTTTGAATTTATTAATGTTCACATTTTTTGTTTGGATTGACACGTTTATTGAGGAAAAAAAATGGAGGATGTTTGGTAAAATTTCATGAAATTTTAATTGATTATTTTTTTTTTTTTTTTTTTAATGAAAATTTTTATGAAATAAATTATCAGAATGTTTTACAAGAGTTTTTAGATTATATATAGGGAAGTAAATTTTCTATCGAATAATACGACACAAACTTATTTGCAAATTTTTTTATATTAACATCAACGAAAGTTTTTGCGATTTACCGAGTGCACTTTAATTACATAAAACTCAGCGGAAAATTTATAAATTTTCAATCTCGAGTTAAATATCGAAAGCTGAAAGTTGAAGCATGAAAATGAATCTCAAACGAACTTGATTGAATCATTATTGACTAAAAATTATCTACTTTTTAATTTTTAACTTGAAAAAAAAAAAATAGTTCTTTATTAATTCTTATCTCTGGAATGACTACATCAAAATAATGAACACATAGCTGATTATTGTAGGAAATCGAACGCTCTACAAAAAAGGTCTCTTACACTTTTTTCATAGAGACAACTATTCTAAAGATATTCAAATTCAAAATTCAAAATGTATAAAATTTTGACTTTTTTGTTATTAAATCGATACTAATCACTTTATTATTGTCTTAAAAATTATTTTTAATCGTAAAACTGGTTTTAGTGTGCTAATATTTTCGTAATGCTAAAAAAAAAAAATACTTACGTGTCAGATATTTTTTTTTCTTTATTTTATTTACTATAAAAAAAATTATTTATAACTTATGTTAAATGAATTTTATTATTATTTCAAAGCAATAAAAATTATGCTGTCTAAACAAAATTAAGCAATATAACTACAATTATTGAAGTGTTTTTTTTATTACAATAATAAAGTGATTAGTATCGATTTAATAACAAAAAAATCAAAATTTTATACATTTTGAACTTTGGATTTGAATATCTTCAAAATGGCTGTCTCTATGAAAAAAGTGTAAGAGTCCTTTTTTGTAGAGCGTTCAATTCCCTACAAGAATCCACCATAAGCTCATTTCAATAAAGCACAAATGCCAAGCTACAAAAATCAAAAAAAAAAAAAATTTTCTTCCAATATTATTCAACTGAAAAAACAAAAATTACTATGAAAAATACCTCTATAAATATCAAAATTAAAAGCTCCACTTCAAAAATAAAATTACCTATATATGGCACACCCTAATACACACATATAACTATTTTTTATCCATATAAAAATCCAACAAATACACATTATATAACACTATTTTCATGTCAACCATCGTCAAATATATTTCTCCATCGTTTATATGTTAGATTTATTATCAAAAGACTTCCATCAACTCAACATTGTCCTCTTCCTATTGTTTCCCCCCCGAGGACAATTTTGTCACCGACTTTTAGATGCCTCACACATATACACATACACACAGATATTTTATATCTATTCATTTTTACACATCTGGACGTTTATTTAATATATTAAATGACCTCATAAAAATATATACACCTACAATGCGATCGTATTTGGATGGACAAGTGTACAGGGATGGGGATAATGTTCATATATATATGTGTATAATATAATATACAAGCGGGGAAAAAGAGGGTTGTATACGTACTATAGAGGGTGAAAGAAAAGACGAAGGTTATGTGCATTGCACCTGGCATTTTGGGTACACTCAGCAGGTCTTTTTTTTTTTTTTTCTCTTATTTTATATTTTTATTTTCTATTTACTATTGTGTGTAAGTTGAAGACATTCCACTAGTCCTTCCACAAATACATATACACATATATATATGTATTTATTGTATTTATTTTCGTGGGAAAAAAAAATTATTTTTTTTCAATGTAAAATTAATGATTTTATAATAATTAATATTTTGTTGAATAAATATTATTTAATATTTTTTTTATACGTGGTATTGTAGTTTGAAATGATTTTTATAATAATTATGATAAATAGTTTATAAATAATTATTTAATTAATATAATTCGTTGGATTATTTTTTGTTCATTTATTCTAATTTGAAATGTAATTTTAATTAATTTTTTTTTTATTTTTTAAATTGTTGCAGGTGATGCGTAAAGTAATTTTCATTGACGTCTAGTGAAGAATATTGAGGTGAAATAGAGAAGAAAAATAAACTGCAGAGACAAACGAAAGGGGTGGCAGCGGTAGTGGCGGTAAAACTGCAAGGGTGAATGAATTTTCTATTATAAAAATGTCTGAAATTAAAATTAACGTTATTTAATTTATGAATATATAATATATATAATATTTTATTTATTATCATATGATCGCAGGATATAGACATTTATATTTATATATATATTATAATTAAAAGGTACTATGGGAGCGGGGGTATGGAGGGCGGTGGAGGGCTACAGGCCACGAACCTCCAATGGCAGCTCACAAATACATTTCAACAAACAAAGAGTTCTCGGAGGACCATTCAATCGTTAAATTGCCATGGCTACAGCACTCCTGTCCAAAAACTCTCACATCACATCAATGACGAGTGGTATGTCAATATAAATGCCATTTACAATAAATACTTATATTAAAAATTGTATTAAATAAAAGAAAAAAAATATTTTTTTATTTTATTTTGCAATTGAAAATTTTTTTTTTTTGTCAAATTTGAATTTTATTTTTATTTCAATTACACTCAGGGAAATAAATATTACGATTAATTACTAAAGAGACAAATAACTATTTGATTTTATTGATTATTGATTATTTATTATCGAGTTTATAATAAATTAAAAATTCAAACAAAAATTAAAAATTATCAAAATTTCATTTTGATGATATTATTAGAAATTTCTCTGAGTATAAATATAGTTTCTTATTTCATTAAATTAATTTACAACAAATACTTGTATTAAAAATTGTATTAAATAAAAGAAAAAAAATATTTTTTTATTTTATTTTGCAATTGAAATTTTTTTTTTTTTGTCAAATTTGAATTTTATTTTTATTTCAATTACACTCAGGGAAATAAATATTACGATTAATTACTAAAGAGACAAATAACTATATTTGATTTTATTGATTATTAATTATTTATTATCGAGTTTATAATAAATTAAAAATTCAAACAAAAATTAAAAATTATCAAAATTTCATTTTGATGATATTATTAGAAATTTCTCTGAGTATGAATATAGTTTCTTATTTCATTTAATTAATCTACAACAAATACTTGTATAAAAAATTGTATTAAATTGAAAAAAAAAATTTTTTTTAAATTTTATTTTGCACTTGAAAAATTTTTTTTTTGTCAAATTTGAATTTTATTTTTATTTCAATTACACTCAGGGAAATAAATATCATGAATAATTTCTAATGAGACAGAACTATTTGATTTTATTGATTATTAATTATTTATTATCGAGTTTATAATAAATTAAAAATTCAAACAAAAATTAAAAATTATCAAAATTTCATTTTGATGATATTATTAGAAATTTCTCTGAGTATAAATATAGTTTCTTATTTCATTAAATTAATTTACAACAAATACTTGTATTAAAAATTGTATTAAATAAAAGAAAAAAAATATTTTTTTATTTTATTTTGCAATTGAAATTTTTTTTTTTTTGTCAAATTTGAATTTTATTTTTATTTCAATTACACTCAGGGAAATAAATATTACGATTAATTACTAAAGAGACAAATAACTATTTGATTTTATTGATTATTAATTATTTATTATCGAGTTTATAATAAATTAAAAATTCAAACAAAAATTAAAAATTATCAAAATTTCATTTTGATGATATTATTAGAAATTTCTCTGAGTATGAATATAGTTTCTTATTTCATTTAATTAATCTACAACAAATACTTGTATAAAAAATTGTATTAAATTGAAAAAAAAAATTTTTTTTAAATTTTATTTTGCACTTGAAAAATTTTTTTTTTGTCAAATTTGAATTTTATTTTTATTTCAATTACACTCAGGGAAATAAATATCATGAATAATTTCTAATGAGACAGAACTATTTGATTTTATTGATTATTAATTATTTATTATCGAGTTTATAATAAATTAAAAATTCAAACAAAAATTAAAAATTATCAAAATTTCATTTTGATGATATTATTAGAAATTTCTCTGAGTATAAATATAGTTTCTTATTTCATTAAATTAATTTACAACAAATACTTGTATTAAAAATTGTATTAAATAAAAGAAAAAAAATATTTTTTTATTTTATTTTGCAATTGAAATTTTTTTTTTTTTGTCAAATTTGAATTTTATTTTTATTTCAATTACACTCAGGGAAATAAATATTACGATTAATTACTAAAGAGACAAATAACTATTTGATTTTATTGATTATTAATTATTTATTATCGAGTTTATAATAAATTAAAAATTCAAACAAAAATTAAAAATTATTAATATTATATTTATTTGTTAATTATTTATTTTTTGGATTATTCAATTCCGGATATCTATATATATCCGAAATTGTCAGATCAATTTCACAAAAGCCATAAAAGAGCCGAGTGAAAAATAATCCGTGAAATAAAGTAGAAAAAAAAAAAATATTTGTTTATATATAATAAAATTTTTTTTGTTTGTTTAATGGTGTCAACTTTCACCCACAGGTCAATTATTGATACGACATCAGCACCTGGTTTTACATCCGGTCAACCCACCTGCATCGGTGGTATTGGTGTACGCGACAGACGTTCACAATCATTAGAGTGTGATAATAATAGTTTTGGGTGGTCTTGCATTATTGAAGACAAATTGGAAGGCCTGGGAATTTGGCGAAAACGTCGACGACGACGACGACGAACATCATCGGATGATCTCAAACTAACGTTGAACAGTTTGAGTGACAATTGCATTGTCAAGAATGATAAAAAGCAAGATTATTATACAGAGGATTGTGCGAAGAGTGAGGATTGTGACGAGGAAAACGAAGAGACGTTTAAGGAAATGGAGGAGAGAAGACGACGATGGATGTGGAGGTGCAGAGGCATCAGACAAATCACGGAAATAGCTGTTGGAACGTTGCTTCTTGGGGTGGCTTTACTCATTTCACCAGGTAAATAATTTATTTATTATATTTTGTAGAGTTATTAAATTAGTAATTTTTTTTTTTTTTTTTTTTGATATTTGGAGGAGAAAAAAATTAGTGATTTATTTTATAATCTTTGGAGAAGCCTACTATGGTTAATAGTAATTTTTATATATTTTCATAGTGAAAAAAGAATAGTTTTAATATGAAAAAAATTTTTTTTTTGAAATTTGGAAGAGAAAAAAAATTACGGATTTATTTTATAATCTTTGGAGGACGTTACTATGGTTAATAGTAATTTTTATATATTTTCATAGTGAAAAAAAGATGAGTTTTGGTATGAAATAATTTTTTTTTTAATATTTGGAGGAGAAAAAAAATTACTAATTTATTTTAAAATCTTTGGAGAAGGCTACTATGGTTAATAGTAATGTTTATATATTTTCATAGTGAAAAAAAGAATAGTTTTAATACGAAATATTTTTTTTTTAATATTTGGAGGAGAAAAAAAATTACTAATTTATTTTATAATCTTTGGAGAAAGCTACTATGGTTAATAGTAATTTTTATACATTTTCATAGTGAAAAAAAGAATAGTTTTAATATGAAATAATTGTTTTTTTTAATATTTGGAGGAGAAAAAAAATTACTAATTTATTTTATAATCTTTGGAGAAAGCTACTATGGTTAATAGTAATTTTTATACATTTTCATAGTGAAAAAAAGAATAGTTTTAATATGAAATAATTGTTTTTTTTAATATTTGGAGGAGAAAAAAAATTACTAATTTATTTTAAAATCTTTGCAGAAGGCTACTATGGTTAATAGTAATTTTTATACATTTTCATAGTGAAAAAAAGAATAGTTTTAATATGAAATAATTTTTTTTTTAATATTTGGAGGAGAAAAAAAATTACTAATTTATTTTAAAATCTTTGGAGAAGCCTACTATGGTTAATAGTAATTTTTATATATTTTCATAGTGAAAAAAAGAATAGTTTCAATATAAAATAATTTTTTCTTTGATGTTTGGAGGAGAAAAAAAATTACTGACTTATTTTAAAATCTTTGGAGAATGTCACTATGATTAATAGTAATTTTTATATATTTTTATAGTGAAGAAGAGATTGATTTGAATATGAATCAATTCTTTCTGATCAATAATTTCAAGTAATTAATTTGGTATAATTTGTAGACTTAGGGAATTACTAATTTTGGTTTTTTATTTCAATATTTGAACTAGAAAAAAAATTACTGATTTATTTTATAATCTTTAGAGAAGGTTATTATCATAAATAGTAATGTTTACGTATTTTCCTTATGGAAAAAAGATTAGTTTTATCATAAAATAATATTTTCTTATTAATAATGTCAAATTAATTAATTTATCATAATTTGTAGAACTATCAACAAAAAATTTATTTTTTGTTCAATTATTTAAAACAATAAATTTTGATTTATTTTCTAATCTCGTTACAATATTGTAAATGTCAAAAATATTTATAATTCATTATGGTAGAAGAAATTTAATACATAAAAGAGTAATTATTATTTTATTTAAAATAATAAAAATAGTAATTTTATTCCTAATTTTGAAACAATATTAATAATAATAATAATATCCATAATTTTTCATACTAAACAATCTAAAAATTTCTTCGATTAATTGCAAACAATAATAAATTAACTGATAATTATTCCAAAAAAATTTTCAAATATTCACAATAATTATGTATAAAAGTTTTTATATTTTTTTTTTTTTATATTCTTTTTTATTTCTTTCATTCCTAAATATTTTCTATTGAAATATACATACATATATATATATGTCGTGTGCTAATTTTACGCTTCGTTGCTGCGTGAGAATTTTGTTGAGCTCCGTTGCTCGTTGGTTCTTTTTTTATTTCTATACATTCTCATTTTTACAGTATAAATTCTTTTCTCTATTTCTCTTTTATAGTTAGTTTCTATTCCATATATCCTTCTTTCATTTTTCCCGCGCACTTATAAATAAATACATATATATTTTGAGTTTGTGTGGGAAAAAAAGTCATCGTGATGTGAGGTATAGTTTAATTTTCACACAATTGCCAACTTTAACCATCATTTTTTCTCTTTACCTGGCCACTTAAACTTCCTGTCATCTATTTTTTTTTTCTTCTCCTACTTGAGATGATTTTTTTTTTCTCTTTTTTGTATTTTTAATTATTATAGTTATTCGAGTTGAGCCACAGAGTTTTGCAATGTGAATTTTAATTTTAGCACGATGAAAGAATAAATTTTGATTATTTTCTTCGCTAGTTTTTGCTGGAGAAAAAATTTTTCTTCTTTTTATTTTCTTAAGATTAATTTTATGCATAATATAATGTATTAATGTGTGTGAACTCGATGTTGAGTTTTATTCTCATTAGAAAAGTTATTGAACTTTGAGTAAGTTAACTTAAACTTCGTACTTTTGTACATTAATTGAGGTGTGAATAGATTTGAAAATGTGCTAATTATTAAAGTTAATATGTGATTTGAATTTTATCACTAGTATATAAAATTTAAAATTAGAACATGTTTTGAATTTTGAAAATTAAGTTCAATTTGATATACCTATTTAGTATTTTTACTAAATTAGTATATTAACTAAATGTATAACTAACTAAAAAAAAACTAAGAACTAAAAAAAAAGTACAACTAACTAAAAAAATTGAAAAAAGGTACGACTAACTAAAAAAAAACTGAAAAAACTAAAAATACGTACAACTAACTAAAAAAAAATTAGTTATACTTTTAGTTAATATACTAGTTTAGTATTTTCACTTAATTAGTATATACATTTTTTAGTTAGTTATACTTTTAGTTAATCTACTAGTTTAGTATTTTTACTAAATTAGTATATTACTTTTTTAGTTATTTATACTTTTAGTTAATCTACTAGTTTAGTATTTTTACTAAATTAGTATATTAATTTTTTTAGTAAATTATACTTTTAGTCAATCTCCTAGTTTAATATTTTTACTAAATTAGTATATTAATTTTTTAGTTATTTATACTTTTAGTTGATCTACTAGTTTAGTATTTTTACTAAATTAGTATATTAATTTTTTAGTTATTTATACTTTTAGTTAATCTACTAGTTTAGTATTTTTACTAAATTAGAATATCAATTTTTTAGTTAGTTATACTTTTAGTTAATATACTAGTTCAGTATTTTTACTAAATTAGTATATTAATTTTTTAGTCAGTAATACTTTTATTTAATATACTAGTTTAGTATTTTTACTAAATTAGAATATTAATTTTTTAGTTAGTTATACTTTTAGTTAATCTACTAGTTTAGTATTTTTACTAAATAAGTATATTAATTTTTTAGTTAGTTATAATTTCAGTTAATATACTATTTTAGTATTTTCACTAAATTATAGAATATTAATTTTTTAGTTAGTTATACTTTTAGTTAATTTACTAGTTTAGTATTTTCACCAAATTAGTATATTAACTAAAAGTATACCTGATTGAAAAAAAAACTTAAAAAATGGAAAAAAGGTACAACTAACTAAAAAAAAAATAAAAAAACTAAAAAAATAGTTCATGTATTTTTATAACTTGATAAAGTATCTGATTTAAATTTGTTTAATCTGCAAATTAAAATAATTATTAGGTCACGTAGAATTTGGAATAAATATTCAAATTTAATGCATCGATTGCAATTAATTTGACAATACACATGTTTAATACAATAAAAAAATACAGTGAATTAATTAGTTCAATAATTGAACAGCGATATATTATTTTGTGTTGTTACATAAAATAATTTTTATCATCAATTAAAATAACGAATTAAATTCCTCAATTTTTTTTTTATTCTGAAAAAAATTCACTGTGAAAAATAAATTCATTCAAATCAAGTTAATTTTTATTCTGAAGTATTTTTTTTTTTCATGTATTTTTTTATCTTTGTTTAATTTATATTTTTTAAATTGAGTAATTGAACATTAAAATTATGAGATGAAAAATGGTTTTAATTAACAGAAACATTTAATATTTAATAAAATATTTATATGTATGTAGTTTAATTTTTTTTTCATGTTACTATTATATTTTATACTTTCTAAATTAATAATGAAATGATGAATTTAAATAAATAATTGGATTAGTAAAAAGAAATAAATCGTTTAGATAAATCTGAAATTTTATTAAAATAAATTTATATATTTTAAATAAATAAAAATTTAATTCTTGATAGTACAAAACTTATTTTTAATACGTTATTCGCATTTGTGTCAAGTTTATTTAAATACACAGTTCATGTTGTGTTCAATTTCCTTTGAGTTCAATGCAAAAAGTTGAGAGTACTTATATGCAGCATTATCTTATTTCGAAACTTTGAATGGTATTTCAATTTAATGCAAATTATTTATTCGAATTGCCAAAGTATTGTCAAGCTATTTAAATTCAAGTTACTTAAATTCTAATAGTTAAGTAATAAGAACGAATCTTTAAGCAATCATTCGAATTAATTTTAAGATACGAAATAATAATTATAAATGTGAAGTGAAGAAATGCAAAATTATCAATTAATTAAATACATTTATTACGATAATTCATATAATAAATTGTTCTTTGAGTTTAATTAATTTTTTATTAAATAAAAACAGTCAAAAAATATTATACAAAATTAAATAAAATTATAATAATAATAAAAACAAATTGATTTAATAATTAAATAAATTTTATCTATAAATTAAAACGATATAAAAATTTGTAATTAATGTAATTAATTGGCTGTTAAAATATTATTATCATTTGTTTGAATATAAATTTTTTTTGGTTATCAAAATTGTTATTTAAAACACTTAAAAATTTTACTGACAAAAAAAAAAAGTAAATTTTATTTATATTTAAATTTAAAAAATGATAAAAGATTTGTTTTTTTTTTTTAAATTTACTGGCATTAAATAAATATTAATTTGTGCTTTAATTAATTTTGTTTATGATTTTTCTAATTTTATATTGACGTAATATATTTTCAAAAATATTCTCCAGAGCAATTTTCAAATAAATATAAATAACAATGGGATTAATAAATCAAATGAAATTTATAATTGATATAAATTTTTGATTTTATATTTTATTTTGTATTTATTTTAATTTATTTTTTTTATTTTATAGGACTCTGTCATCAGGATGCGGTGCACATAACGGCCATTTTAGGAGAGAGCGTAGTGTTCAACTGTCATGTTGAGTTTCCTGGTGAGCATCCAGTGCCCTACGTTCTCCAATGGGAGAAGAAGGTAGGCGACACGGTACGATATCGGACGATCAACCTCTCTGCTCTCTATCCGTGAGTTAAATTCTTGGAGTTGCGCTCCAGGTTCACACCTACACCTGGTACCAGACCCAAAAAGAAAAAATAAAAAAAAGTTCTACGATAAAAATTAATTCATTGATTGATAATTTTTTATTTTTTTATTTTTTTTTATTTTTTTAATTAGGAGTAACTTTGATTATCAATTCTGGGAACGAGTGTTGAGCGCAACTCCATTGAGGCACATGTAACGAACGACATTTGGAACGATGATTCTCTGTGAAAGTGCAAAAATTGTATATATGTATTGGGTTGTTTAATTTTTGGGTGATGTTTTTTTTTTTTGATTGTGATTCTTGAAAATCTGATAATTTATGTAATGAACAAAATATTTCTGGTTGAATTAAAATTTTGAGGTTAATTAGAGGCTTATCGAATTCAAAAATTCTATTCGGAGATTTTTTTTTTGACTTCAACTCGATTTTTTGACAGTCAAAAATTTTTTTTGGAAAAAATGAATGAGACAACTTTTGTAGAGCATTAAATTTGCTACAAAAAAGTTTTATACTGCAAATGCTCTCCGACCAATAGTTTTCGAGTTGTAGAGCTGGAAAGATGAAAGTTGATTATAATTGACAACAAATTTTCTTTAAACTGGAATTTATTTATTTATTTTTTATTTATTTATTTAACCAGAATAAATTTATTGATCTGACATTAATTATTATCTCACAATAATCGCTATAATTTTGAATCAACAATGTGAGAGTTTTATAGTGTTTATTGTGAGATAATAATTAATGTCAGATCAATAAATTTTAGTTTAAAGAAAATTTGTTGTCAATTATAATCAATTTTCACCTTTCCAGATCTACAACTCAAAAACTGTTCGTCGGAGAATGTTTGTGGCGAAAAACTTTTTTGTAGCAAATTTAATGCCCTACAAAAACTGTCAAATTCATTTTTTCCAAAAAAAATTTTTATATACCGAAAAATCGGCTTAAAGTTGAAAAAAAATTTTTTGAATTTGATAATTCTCTAATTGACTCAGAATTTTTTTTCAAACAAGAATTTTTTTTTCTTATCCATAAATTATCAGATTTCCATATATAACATACAGAAGAAAAATATCGCTTAAAAATAAAACACCCTAACATCTATATATTATTGAAAAATTTTGTGTAAAAATTATCCACTGAAAATTTTTGTTGAATTTATTTCCACACGATTTTTTTTAATCCTGAATAATTTAATGTTGAATTAATGGAATATATTCATATGATTCCATTCAATATGAATATGTTGAACAGTTGAAAAGATTTAAAAAATGTGTAGACACAAAATTTATTTAAACAAATAATTTTTTCACAATTTGACCCAAATTTTTATATCAAAATTCAACTCAAAATTTGCGTTGGTAAAACACTCAACACAAATATCTCATGGACTTTTACACAAAATTTTTTCACCGTACATTACAAAGTTATTTGTCATGAAAATTAAATATTTAAAATTTTTATTTTATATTTTATTTATTTTTTTTTCAATATTCATTAATGCTTTGTCGTTGGAAATGTGCGTTTTAGCTTTTATATAGCCTGAAGAATTTATTGAACATACTGATGGCGAATGGGACGTGCCAGTGTATTTGTTCTATTTTTTTTTATTACTTTGATTCAGTAGTAACATTTTTATTGAAATATAAAACAAATATGAAATAATTTTTTTTTCCTATTTCATTTTGTATTTACTTACATATTTTTTTTCTTCATCATATGATTCCACACAGTCTAGAATAAAGAGGGCAGAGCGCGTTATTTATTAAACAAAAATTAATATATCTATAATCATCATTTATATAAAATTAAAATAATTTAATATTAATTATCTTTTTCATTCATAACATTATTTCATTTCATTCCATAATAATCAATCACAATGAGAAGAATAATGAATAGAAATAGTTAAGATATCAGCAACAATGCCCTCTGTCTCTTTAAATGTTTCATCGCATGATTTAAATTAAAAGAAAAAAATTGAATTATAAATTTTATAATTTAATTTTAATATTTGAATTTATTTAAAAAATTACATTTAATGTAATTTTTTAAATTAATTTAATTCATTTATTTATTTGTTTTATTAGTGGAATGAAAAGTGCATATATCGCAATTTGACAATTTAACATTTCGCATGAAATGAAAATTTAATTTATTTATAACTTCATCTTGTCAGTATAAATTCAGAGTAAAATAGGAATTATAGAAGACTATTTAAGAACCCTCTTCCTTCATTTACTTCTCTCTCTCTCTCTCTCTCATTTATTAATGTTTCGCTTGATATTGATTGCGAGCAATTCGCGTATTCGTTGCGCCATAAAATTCCATTAAAACTTATCAACGTCAGTTAATTTTCATCGTCCCGAATAAATTATAAATATCAAATAAATTCATTTAACGTCAGAAATAATTTTTTTTTTCTTTTATTTTTTTTTTCACATACAAATATCATCAAATTTTATTATTCTCTCTCATTTCCAAACTACACTACTATATAAAATTTAATTAAAACTGAAATATCAGTATTGTTATATCAGAAAAGAAAAAAAAAAAAAAGATTAATGATAAATATAAAAATAACTTTAAATCAGTTGATTGGGCGTTTGGGCGTGTGGTAAGACACAAGTCTAGCACGCGGACGGTTCGGGTTCGATACTCGGTCAAGACAAAATATTTTTAATATATAAAAATTAGTTTTCTGATCATTAAATGATGAAATATCAAAATTCATCAGGTCGTGCACATTGAAAAATGAATAAAGAAGTGTACTTGACGTATAACATTACATATATGTGTGCATAGACAAGCAAGAGAATATGAGTAAAAAAGGGCGGCCAAAGAGGAAACAAATAAAAAATGAAAATGAATATAAATGCGAAAGAAAGAAAATATTCAGGCGAACTATTACGTCGGGTCAGGGGGTTAAAAGTGGACGTCGACGATGGCCTTGTGCACATTTACTTCGTATTCACATGCACACAATTTATGTATACGTATATATGAATATATATCTAGTTGCAATGGCCAACGGGCAAACACACGCGGAATGCATTTTATTTGCGCTCTGGTGGCTTTTGGTGGTTTGAGTTGAGCACTCGCGAATGAAAGAGAGAAAAAGCCCGCATAAAATTCCACCAATGCTCACCAACCCGAATCAGACATCTCCTCTAACTCTTTCTCATATCCCTTGTTGTCTCTCATCTCCTGTAATTAATTTGCAGCAATATGTCACGGAAAAAAAATTTTTAAAAATAGTTTTATACTGCATAAAGGTCTTGTTGAATTTTAAAATTTAACAAAAAAATATTCGTACAATTTTTTAGAGTAGACACAATAGGAAATGAGTGAAATAAAAATAAAATAGAAAATTATTTTATTTTTATTGTAATAAAGACGATTTTTATATTGCATTAAAATTTTTATATTTATTCAGGAGATATTAATTTATAAATAACAATTAATATTAAAAAATTAAATTCAAAATGAATTTTGAATACTTGAGATATAGAATAATTTTTTAAATAATTATTATATTCTACTTTTATTTTGTATTTCCATTTCTGTGAATAAAAAATATCAAGTATTTGATTAGTAAAAAGAATAAAAAATATATCAAATCAATATTCAATATTGAAAAAATAAAACTACTCATTTATCATTTTGTTTAATAATTTTCGGAGACTGAAATTACTTTTTTGGTAATGTTATATATTTTGTTGTTGTTGTACATTGATGAATAATATGATAAGAATTATCAGATATTTTTTGTTTTTTGAATTATGTAGGAATTAAATAAAAAAAGAAAATTTATTTGATGATGAATTGAATTGAATTTAGAATTAATTTTAAATACTTGAGATATAAAATAATTTTTTAAATATTTTCCATATTGTACACTGATGAAAAAAATATTAATATGTGTAGTTATTTGTTTCAAAAATGTGGCCAAATTAGAGGAGAAAAAAATTCATTTGTAGATTAATTAAATTCAACCTGTGATAAATATTAATTTTAATTATTCATCAAAATATAAAAACAAAATCTTTCAAATATTTGATTTAATAAATAATGATTAATTTATTTCAATTATATATTATTTATTCATTCATTTTTTTTTCGGTGTATTCATTCTACTGTTACAATTTTTATACATATTTAGGAGATATTTTTTTAATTTTTTTAGTGACTTTGTAGGTAAAATATCGATTGGCTGTTAAGGCCAGTTAACCTGTAGTTGGCTTAAAAATAGGACAGAGCACTGAGCACCACCAAGCGGCCTTGTATATAAGCTCGAGTTCATGCAATAGCTTGACGTCATAGTTGTTCAATTGGTATTTTTGATTTTGAATTTTTTAAAGTAAATTTTTCAGAATATAGAAATTTTTTTTTTTATTATTTTTGTGAAAGCTTCAGATAAATTAATATCAAAAAAAAAAAATGACGAAATAAGGATAAATATAAATAGAAAATTGGATTGGTTTAATCCAATTGGATGTAATTTTTCTGAGCTTATTGTTTTTTGATGCTTTTCATTGCGATGGAATAATAGAAAGAAAATATATATTTCTATATGCGACTGCAATTTAATTTTTTATTAGTCGCGGTGCAACGACCCAGAGATAAGAGCTGATGGAGGAGACTATTTACTTCTCGTTAAGAGATGAATTATAAAAGACAAAAAAAAAAATATGAGAAGGAAAAAGAGAAAAATATAGGGGGAAAAAATTTTTTTGTGAAACGAGAATTGCATGCTCGACAGACTTTCAACTGTCATTTGACCTTAATGGAGCTTTTTTTTTTATTTTTATTCTTTTTTTTTTTTCTTTAATAGTTCTTATTATTTCAACCATCTTTAACTTCACATCAATATAATAGTACTATCCTCGGCAATCAAAGAAACATGCAATAAACAAATAATAGTTAAAATAAAAAATTTTTGAAATATAAAAAATAAAAAGAATTTTGAGATTAAATTACAAAAAATTATATTTCATCGAAATCGGATTAAAAAATTGAAGATTAATTCATTTAAAGTGTATTAATTTATATATAAAAATCAACGTGAATTAATAATTTAATTTACAACACAAAAATTTATTAATATAAATTATTATTTCCATTTCGATTATTTTATCCAAATTGTACAATTGATTTAATTGGGATGTAATGAAATAAAGATTAATTATTATAATTGTACGACTTGGATAAAATAATTGAGATGAAATTTATGATTTATATTAGTAAATTTTTGTATTTTAAAATAAATTATTAATTCATGTTGATGAAATAATTAAACTTTATTTCATTATATCCCAATTAGTCTCAAATCTAATAAAATTATTTCAATTAATTAATTTATTTTTTAATTTGTAAAATTATTGAATTACTAGTTTAGTTTTTTTTTTTGATATTTGGACTAGAAAAAAAATTACTTATTTATTTTATAATCTTTGGAGAAGGTTATTATTATTAATAGCAATGTTTATATATTTTTATAGTGAAAAAAAGATAAATTTTATTATGAAATAATTTTTTTCTTATATTTTTGGACTAAAAAAAATAACTAATTTATTTTATAATCTTTGGAGAAGGTTATTGTTATTAATAGTAATGTTAATATATTTTTATAGTAAAAAAAAAGAGATAAATTTTACTATGAAATAATTTTTTTCTTAATTTCTGTACTAAAAAAAAATAACTAATTTATTTTATAATTAGTAAAATTATTGAATTACTAATTTAGTTTTTTTTTTTTTGAATATTTGGACTAGGAACAAAATTACTAATTTATTTCATAATCTTTGGTGGAGGTTGTTATTATTAATAGCAATGTTTATATATTTTTATAGTAAAAAAAAGATAAATTTTATTATGAAATAATTTTTTTCTTAAATTTTTGGACTAAAAAAAATAACTAATTAATTTTATAATCTTTGCAGAAGGTTATTGTTATTAATAGTAATGTTTATAAAATTTTATAGTGAAAAAAGCTTGATTTTGACATGAATTAATTTTTTCTGATCAATAATTTCAATTAACTAATTTATTTTATAATTAGTAAAATTATTGAATTACTAATTTAGTTTTTTTTTTGAATATTTAGACTAGAAAAAAAATTACTAATTCATTTCATAATCTTCAGAAAAGATTAATATTATTGCTAGTAATATTTATATATTCTCATAGTAAAAAAAAGTTTAATTTTAATATAAATTAATAGAACCTTAATTAATAATTTCTATTAGTAAATTTTTGTGTTATAAATTAAATTATCAAATCACGTTGATAAAATAACAAATCTTCATTCAACAACATCCCAATTAGTCTTAAAATTAATAAAACTAATTATCAACTAAATATCTAGTCAAAATTTCGAATTAATTCTCCAACTTTAATTTTTCTTCTATAATCATAATTTTTTTTTTGTCTCTTTCACTCCCATTTTCTCTCAACAATAAATATACACAAATAAATACCTCCCCAACTTCAACCCTTAACTATTTCTCATCCAATAAAAAAACCAATTCTTTTTTTTTCCCAATCAAAAATTCATAACAAAAAAAAAAATTAAACAAAATTATTTCCTCCTCATTTTACATAAATGATTTTGATCTTTTCTCATGACTGCAGTATTTAGCATACATTTATACGATGCAATGGCGCATAATCTCGTGGCCGCCAATGTAATTTCCGCTATTGACAGAATATAATGTAATGGACAAACGATACTACACACAATACATATGTATATACACAAGTAAATGAGAGAGAATTGTATAAACTACATACTATGAATAGAATAATACACATATCGAACACAGAAAGCGCCACAACCGATTAATATTGAATTCGATCGTTGCAACTAGGCCAGGCTACAAATAGAATTTATGTGAAATATATATCACAGAACAATATAGATACATATGTATATAAATTATAAAATATATCTACATATGTGTATGTATATGTATTTATTACATGATAGATAAGATAGATATTGGAGTTTTGATAATTGTAGTGATAAAAACATCTTTTGTTATAGTTAAAGCATGAATTTATATGCATTATTATTTCAATCAATAATAGAAACATCAAAAAAAAATTAAATAAATAAATTAATTAAATATTTAATTTTATTTATAAATTTTATGATAATTTTTTTATTTTTATTTTGGCTCGTGCATGCAAATGACTTATTGTAGTGCACTTGTACGCAATAATTGCATTGTCATATTACTATTACTGAACCAAAATAAAAATAAATAAATAAATAAATAATTGGGTGGGGAGAATGAAGGAGAAATAAAAAATTGAGTTTATGAATAAAAATAAATCAGAGAGCATGTTTAAAATAAAATTGGCTGATATCGATTAAATATATGTATATTATTATATTTTTATTTATTTTTATTTAAATAAATAGTGTCCCAAAATATACGCAAGATGTAATAGAATTATTGCGTGAATTTTGGGACAGTATTTATTTATTTTGTATTTTAATATTAAATGATTGAAAAAGGAAAAAAAAATTTTTTTTCTGTGTAATTATTATTTTTTATTATTATATGAGGCTTTTGATTATTGATAGATATTATTTTTTAATGATGTGCCATTGTCATGCAACGCTGCAATTTGCATTTGTTCATTATTTTTATTGACAATGACACGTTGATGCAAGCTGGCATTCAAGTGATGTTTATGAATGTAAATTTATTGAGGTTGTAATTTATGTATGGAAATATATTTATGTTTTTATTATACATATGTGTATGTATTATTTTTTTTTTTTTCATAGAAAAATAGGCTGAAAAATTACTGGACGGTGAAAAAAGAAGCCTGTTTAAAGCGGAGCTTTTAATTTTGATATTTAGAGCTTGCTCTTCGTGATTTTTGTTTTTTCAGTTAAAAATCAAATATTTTTTTTTTTATTTGGATTTTTGTAGCTTGGCATTTGCGTTTTATGGAGATCATTTCATAGTGTATTCTTGTAGGGAATTGAACGCTCTACAAAAAAGGTCTCTTACACTTTTTTCATAGAGACAGCCATTTTGAAGATATTCAAACTCAAAGTTCGAAATGTATAAAATTTTGACTTTTTTTGTTATTAAATCGATACTAATTATTTTATTATTGTAATAAAAAAAACACTTTAATAATTGTAGTTACATTGCTTAATTTTGTTTAGACAGCATAATTTCTATTGCTTTGAAATAATAATAAAATTCATTTAACATAAGTTATAAATAATTTTTTTTATAGTAAATAAAATAAAGAAAAAAAAATATCTGACTACGTGAGTATTTTTTTTTTTTAGCTTTACAAAAATATTAGCACACTAAAACCAGTTTTCCGATTAAAAATAATTTTTAAGACAATAATAAAGTGATTAGTATCGATTAAATAACAAAAAAGTCAAAATTTTATAAATTTTGAACTTTGGGCTCGAATATCTTTAAAATGGCTGTCTCTATAAAAAAAGTGTAAGAGACCTTTTTTGTAGAGCGTTCAATTCCCTACAAAAATACACTATGAGCTTATCCCCACGATTCGCAAAAATCCAAAAAAAAAAAAAATCTTTTCTCCCATGTTATTCAAATGAAAAAAAACGAAAATTACCATAAGAAAACTAAATATTAAAATTAAGAGCTTTTTGATGATAAAAAAAAAATTTACATAAAATTTGTACAACCTAGTATGTGTGTAATAATAACCAAAAGTGTTAATTAACTTAGTTAAATATGTGATCAAACTTTTGCCAGCTTGCAACCAAAATGTCATTATTTATGAATTCTATCGTTTATGATATTTGTTGGTTGTGTTTGGTGTAAGGGGCAGGAGATACCAATATACATTTGGTACGAGTCATATCCAACACACAGTGGCGAAGGATATGAAGGACGAGTATCAAGAGTCAGTCCCAATTCACCGTATGGTATTGCCAGTTTAAATCTCACGAATATTCAAGAAAATGATCAAGGATGGTACGAATGCAAGGTGGTTTTTTTGAATCGTTCACCAAACAGTGGAAAAAATGGCACTTGGTTTCATCTTGATGTTCATGGTGAGAATCTATTATTATGATTAAATTTATTATTCATATTTATTTATTTATTGATTTTATTTTATTAATTTGATGAAAAAGTAATTGAAAAAAAAATTTTTATTTTTGTGAAATAATTTTTGGAAAGTGAAATTACTCTCTTGTTAATGTTATATATATTTTTTTTTCGTAGTACATTGATGAATAATATGATCAGAATTATCAGATATATTTTTTTTTTTCAATTTTGTGTTAAATAAATAAAAAAAGAAAATTTATTTGGTGATGAATTAAATTAAATTTAGAATTAATTTTAAATACTTGAGATATAAAATAATTTTTTAAATATTTTCTATATTCTACACTGATGAAAAAAATATAAATATGCATAGTCATTTGTTTAAAAAATGTGGTCAAATTAGAGGGGAAAAAAAAAAAAAAAAGTTCATTTGTAGATTAATTAAATTAAATTTGTAATAAATATTAATTTTAATTATTTATCAAAATATAAAAACAAAATCTTTCAAATATTTAATTTAATAAATAATGATTTGTTTATTTTAATTATACATTATTTATTTATTTATTTATTTATTTTTTTAGTGTATTTTTACTCGAAAAATTTTTTTATTTTTCTATTTAATATTTTTAACAAATTTTTTAGCTCCACCACGTTTTACTATGACGCCTGAAGAAATGATTTATGTCAATTTGGGTGATGCTATTATATTAAATTGCCAAGCTGAGGGTACACCAACGCCGGAAATAGTTTGGTACAAGGATGCCAATCCAGTTACGACCTCGAATACTATTGGAATTTTCAACGAGGGCACAGAATTACGAATTGCATCAATCAAGAATGATGACATTGGTGACTATACGTGTATTGCAAGAAATGGAGAGGGTCAAATTAGTCATTCAGCTCGTGTTGTCATTGCTGGTAAATTTAATTAATTTAAATAACATTTTTATTTATATTATTTTATTCATTTCAAAATAATTATCATTTAATTTTATTTTCTCATTATTTTGTAGATTAATTCAATTTTTTTATACGTCAACTATTAATCTTGACGGATTAATTAACAATAATAATCAACAATAGATGAAGGAAATAATTAACAAAATATATATTCTTCGTTTGAGTAAAATTTAAATTCACAAAAAAAATTTTTTTTAACTTGAAATTTTTCAAAGTGAAAATTAAAACAGATTTTATTTCTGTTTTTGTTTTAACTAACACACACAAAAAATCAGCCACTCGACAGATATTTTCCTGGATAAAATTGTTTGAAGTGGGATTAATTCAGGATTTTTTATTTCACGTTGGGGGAAAAAGAAAAATTGAAAATTGAATACTTGATTAAAGTTGACATCAAGGGAATGAATAAATCGTTATATTTCATTGCTCAACTTGCGGTTTTTTTTTTCTTTACTACTGATGGGAACTTAATTAATTAACCTGATTAAAAATTGTAAGAAGAGTCACTTAAAAAGTACTTTTTCCTTCCGCAAAAGAATTCAAGCATTTTTCCAACGTTTTTTCTTCTATTTTTTTTCTTTCTTTTTCACTTTTTCTATTTTATTTACACTCTAATAAATCTTTATTCGTAATTATCCTTTATCTACAATTTATATTGACGGAAAACATCAATAGTATATGTATTTTCCCTGACAACGCTCGTAAATTTTTATAGTTCAATACATTTTCTCACAGGTCGATTCGATGCATGAACAGATAAAGAATAATAAAATAGAAAAAAAAAATATCTTCAACAGAAATTGCAACTATAAAATTTGTGTTACCTAAATATATCAAACTACTTTTATTTTCATTTCCGTAAATAAAAAATATCAAGTATCTAATTAATAAACAGAATAAAAAATTGATCAAATAAACATTTAATATTGAAAAGAAAAATAAAACTACTCATTTATTATTTTGTTTAATAATTTTTTGAGACTGAAATTATTTTCTTGGTGATGTTATATATTTTTTTTGTTGTTGTACATTGATGAATAATATGATCAGAATTATCAGATATTTTTGATTTTTTGAATTGTGTAGGAATTAAATAAAAAAAGAAAATTTATTTGGTGATGAATTAAATTGAATTTAGAATTAATTTTAAATACTTGAGATATAAAATAATTTTTTAAATATTTTCTATATTCTACAATGATGAAAAAAATACAAATATGTTTAGTTATTTGTTTAAAAAACGTGGCCAAATTAGAGAAGAAAAAAAAATTAATTTATAGATTAATTAAATTCAACTTGTATATAAATATTAATTTTAATTATTTATATTCAAGAAAAAATATTCAAATAGAAATTCGCAACTATAAAAAAATTCACGTTACCTAAAAATATCAAACTATTTCAATTTTCATTTTCGTAAATAAAAAATATCAAATATACATTTAATTAATAAACCAAATAAAAAAATAAAACTACTCATTTTATTTATTTCTTTTTCTCTTTTATTTCATTATCAACACGAGTTACAATTTGCACAATAGAATAATAAAATCAACAACACCAGGACATGAAATAATACAGTGAGAGAATAAGAACAATTGAATAAAAAAAACTAAATATGATTACAGGCGGAGCAATCATCATTGTACCACCGACGAATCAGACAAAACCAGAGGGTGAAAAAGTTCAATTTTCATGCGAAGCTAAAGCACAACCGGGTAATGTTACAGTACGATGGTTTCGTGAGGGTGCACCAGTTACTGAAGTATCTGAATTAGATACAAGAGTGTCTATTAAAAAAGATGGTAGTCTAGTCATCAATCCAGTAAGCGCCGATGACTCGGGTGTTTATTTATGTGAAGTTACAAATGGCATTGGCGAGCCACAAAGTGCCACTGCCTATCTCAATGTTGAATGTAATTATTTTTTATTAATATTTAATTTAATATAATGAATAATAAATATATTTGTTAGGGTGCTTTGCTTGAGGGGACTATTGTTTTTTTTTTCTTTGTGGCATTGACGAAATATTACTCTAAACATTCAACAAAAATATTCCTACTAAAGATTAGCTCTTTATTTTATTATTAAATATTCGACAAATCAATTTGAAAATTTTCTATTTAATTAACACGTAAATCTCAATTGTTTTTTATTTGTGCTTATAGGTTTGCGGTATTTCATGCTATTTAGTTGGTTTTCAGCAGAAATTGTACAGAAATATATAATCTTTAAGAGTTTGTATTAGTAAATTATGTTTTGTGAACGGCTTTACTAGTCTAAAATGTTGAAGCCGATTTTTAGTTGATGATCAATGGTTTTTTCAATTTTTCTCGAAAATTATTAAAGTTAGAGCAAAAGTATATGAAACCTTTTTCGTAGGAAATTGAATTTCCTATATAATAGGTCTCATGAAAAAAATTGTAGGATTGATAGTTTTCGAGAAAAAGCTAATTAATTATATGGAAATTTGAATTATTTATACCTTGAATTGGTCCTCTATGAATTGCATGATATTATTTTAATTGGATTTTTCTTGAAAACTATCAACTTTACAGCAAAAGCATATGAGAGCTTTTTTGTAGGAAATTAAATTTTCTATAAAATCCTTCTTCTGAAAAAAATCGTAAAATTGATAGTTTTTGAGATAAATCAACATATAAAAATTTGAACTATCTATACCTTAAATTGGTCCTCTATAAATTGCATGATATTTTAATCGGATTTTTCTCAAAAACTAATAGCTCTACAGTTTTTAGTTAAAGAAACTATTCTGTAGGAAATTTAATTTCCCACAAAAAAGGTGTGATTAACTTTCGCTGTAAAATTAATAGTTTTCGAGAAAAATCGAAAAAACTATAAAATTCAAGCATAAATCGGCTTTAACATTTTTTATCAGTGGGGCAATTCACAGAAAATAATTTACTGATAAGCACTCTCAAAGATCATATATTTCTGTACAATTAAGTCTAAAAACCAATCAAATAGTATAAAATCCCGCAAAGTTATGCATAAATGAAAAGAAAAAAATTGAAATTGACGTGTTAATTAAATGGGAAAATTTCAAATAAATTTAGGAAGTACTTAATATTAAAATTAAGAGCTCATCTTTAATAGAAATTTTTTTTTCGAATGTTTAAAGTAATATTCCGTCAGTTAAACAAAGAAAAAAAAATAGCCGCCTCAAACGAAGCACCCTAATATTTATATTTTTTCAATTATTTAAAATAAAAATATTTCTATTTATTAATTTTTAGATCCGGCAAAAGTTACGTTTACCCCTACAATTCAATATCTGCCATTTCGATTAGCTGGCGTGGTACAGTGTTACATAAAAGCTAATCCACCACTACAATATGTTACATGGACAAAAGACAAACGTTTACTTGAGCCTTATCAAACTAAAGATATTGTTATAATGAATAATGGTTCATTATTATTCACCAGAGTCAATGAAAATCATCAGGGAAAATATACATGCACGCCTTATAATGCTCATGGTACACAAGGTGGCTCTGGACCAATGGAAGTTCTTGTACGTAATCCACCGGTATTTACATTAGAGCCAGATCCAATGTATCAGAGAAAAGTTGGCGATACTGTAGAAATGCCATGTGATGCACAGGAAGCTGAAGGAACAGAAAAGCCAATAATTCAATGGCAAAGAGTGAGAATAAATATTTATTTTAATTTATATTTTTATTAAAATTAAATTAAATTAATTGCATGATATTATTTTAATTGGATTTTTTTTCGAAAACTATCAACTTTACAGCAATAATACATAGAACCTTTTTTGTAGGAAATTGAATTTTCTATAAAATTGTCCTTACAACAAAAATTCGTAGAATTGATAGTTTTCGAGACAAATGTAATTAAATAGATGGAAATTTGAACTATTTATACCTTGAATTGGTCCTCTATCAATTGCATAATATTATTTCAATTGGATTTTTTTTCGAAACTATCAACTTTACAGCAAAAGTAAATAGAACCTTTTTTGTAGGAAATTGAATTTTCTATAAAATTGTCTTCACAATAAAAATCGTAGAAACGATAGTTTTCGTGAAAAATCCAATTAAATATATGGAAATTTGAATTATTTATACCTTGAATTGGTTGCATGATATTATTTCAATTGGATTTTTTTTCGAAAACTATCAACTTTACAGCAAAAGTAAATAGAACCTTTTTTGTAGGAAATTGAATTTTCTATAAAATTGTCTTCACAATAAAAATCGTAGAAACGATAGTTTTCGTGAAAAATCCAATTAAATATATGGAAATTTGAATTATTTATACCTTGAATTGGTTGCATGATATTATTTCAATTGGATTTTTTTTCGAAAACTATCAACTTTACAGCAAAAGTAAATGGAACCTTTTTTGTAGGAAATTGAATTTTCTATAAAATTGTCTTCACAATAAAAATCGTAGAATCGATAGTTTTCGAGAAAAATTTTAATTTTTCAAATATTTTAATATATATTTTTATATTTTATTTATCTGAGTATAGGGTGATGAATAAAATAAACTAAAATTAAATTAAATTAAGATTATATTTCTGAAAAATCAGGACTTTATTTCGACACGTTTCACGTTGAGATTAAATTTAAATAAAAAATCGTACGTTTAGATATTTATTTCATTTTTTATTTACACTGGAAACAAAACAATTTTGTAAGAACCAAGTTTATAAAATTTATTTCGAACAAATGAGAATTGAAATAAATGTTTCGTTCAATGAAATAAATTTTTTTACTTGGATAAATATTATTTTTTTTTTTTTATTTAATATTTTTGGTTTATTTAATTTATTTATTACGAATTATTTCTGTATATTTTATAGGGAAATGGTGCATCATTGGAACGTAATAGAGCAAAAATAATTGGTGGAAATTTAACGATAGAGGGATTACGTCGTGGTGATTTTGGGTATTATCAATGTGTTGCATCAAATGAAGTTGCAACAATTGTTTCATCAACACAATTAATTATCGAGGGATCTCAACCGCATGCGCCTTACAATGTCACTGGTACAGCGTCACAATTTTCAGTAACATTATATTGGCTACCAGGATATACTGGTGCGCCAGATTATAAACAAGATTATACAATTTGGTAAATGTTTATTTAATAATTTAGAGTAATATATTTTTTATTAATCAATTAATGTCGGAAATGTAAATTTTTTTTTTAATTTTATTTTCAAATATATTTTTTTATATGCAAAAAACAAAAGGATTTCATGATAAACTAGTGTATTCTACTAATTTTGAGTATGCTATTTCTGAATTTGAGGTACAATTTTGATTTCAGCCAAAGGAAAAACGAAATAGTAATTTTTTAAATTTTTGTTTTTTTTATTTTCTTATTTTTTTGTGTTTTGTTTTTCTTCATTTTTCTTATAGTGAAATACTTAGAAAAAAGAATCAAATAATGTCCAAGTTAAAATTTTTTCAAATTTTTTTTAAGCATTTTTTTCCAATTTTTGCTAAATAATAAAAAATACAAATAACAAAAATATCAAAAATATCAACAAAAAATTATGAAAAAAATCAGGAACGTTCCTTGAATAATTCTAAGCACTTTTTATTCCTAGCAATTATTTCTAAAAGTTGATTGTTTTTGAGTAAAAAATTTCTAAATGTTTTTATAACAATATGGTTCATTTTGGACGCCATTTTGGATTTTAATGATAATTTACCGGTCAATGAATAATGCATCTATAAAATTTAGACATTTTATACACCTATGGTTGACACTAGAGCTTGAATTCAATACATTTATGATATGAAAATAAAAGTTATAGAAAAAAAATTGAAGATATTTTCAGGTTTTTTTAATATAAAAACCGCCATATTGGATTTTCCTTTGGTCGAAATCAAAATTGGACCTCGTATTCGTAAAGAGCATACTTAAAATTAGTACGACACACTAGCTCATCATGAATTCTCTTTGTTTTTTCATATGAAAAATATATTTGAAAAAAAACATAAAAAAAATTGCATTTCAAGCGTTAATGAATTAAGGACGTTCGTTAGTGAAACTTTTTAGTATATAAAATTTTTTTTTTTTCAGTTTTGATAAGTTGAATCATGTAGCTATCTACCCTTGAAAATTCAAGACGCCTTATCGATAATTTAAGAAAGTTATTCAAAATCAAAAATCAAATTTTTAGCATAGAGCCTTTATGGAGAATTAGCATTTTATTTATTTAAAATCACAAAAAGTATATTGTAAGAGTAGATACAATAATAAATAATGTTTAAAAATATTCTTTGAAATATGTAGTTTATATAACTCCACAAAAAAACAGGTGTTGACGAATGTTTAAATTAAATATTAATTATTTTAATAAAGATAATTAAAACTGTTTTGGTAAATTTTGATAAATGTAGTCAAATCAATTTTTAATGTGGATCAACTGATTTTTTTAAATAAATACCTCAAAAATAATTGATACATATAAAAAAAAATTATAAATCATTGTAAAATTATTAATATATTTTACAACTTTTTTCAAGCTTAGAATAAATTTTATAAAAAGTTAGTACTCATTTGACTCTAGTGTAGCTCACGAATGTCCTTAATATATATATATTTTTTTTGTTTTTCCTTTTTCTTTTATTTCTTTTCATAATTATTTTCAATTGACAGGCATCGAGAAAGTGGCACGCAAACTTGGAAAACTCCTATACCAGTTACTCCCTCGGGTAGTACTTCAGTCACGATCAATAGTTTATCACCAGGAACAGTTTATGAATTTCAGGTAGTTGGAAAAAATGCCATCAGTGACAATATGACAAGTAAAATAGCAACAATAAGAACACTCGGTAAGCTTACATAATTTTAATTCAATTTTCACATCAGAAATTTTATTTTTTACTTCTGTAATTTTTTTTTTCCTCTAATTATTTTCAATTAATTTTCTTAAAGCTAATTATTGAATCATTATACATTTACCTAAACATTCAATGTGATTCATATATTTAAATCTTACTAAAAGTCACTTTTTGAAGCAAAAAAAATTTTTTAAATTCATTTTGTAATTTTTTTTATTTATTTATTCTTTTTTTTTGTTTATTTAAAGATGTGGGAATTGCGCCATCTGCAACGACACCGACAAATACTGGTGGAATTACATCAGATCACAATGGTGAGTTTAATAAAATAATTTTAATAAAACTTTAATTGATAAAAACATTTAATTGATAATTAATTTCACCTTTGAAAATTTCAAAATAATTTAATTTCATTAATTAAATTTATTTTCAGCATTGTCAAAGGTAAAATTCCTTTGTAATGATACATAGTACGTGATTCAATGTAAAAAAATATTGGTTAGATATTTTTGGTAGTATTATATTGCTATTTCATAAAAAATAAAAAATAAAAAAATATTATATTGATGGATAAATTCTCATGTGCAGCTTGTATTATATTTCGCCTCTCTAAAATGTTTTATGATCAGTAATTACCGTTCATTTCACGTACCACAATTTGCTATCGTGGTATATTTATATTCAATTACAAGAATCGATGAAAAGCGGTTGAAACACAAAGCATTTTATATTTAATTTTTTTTATTTTTTTATTTTTCATTCCAGTTTAGTTTGAACTGAAACAATAAACGTTTGTATGGTTTAATTGAATTGTGAATGGGATTAAATGATTGATTTTAATTGAAATACCGCTTTGTTTTTTCATTGTAGCTGGACCAAGACCGGGACCACCGAGGAATTTAACAGTAACAGAAATAAGTAATGGATTTTTAATCACTTGGCAACATCCGTTGGAAAAAAGTCATTTAATTCAATATTACGATATTAAATATAAAACTGATGGACCTTGGAAGCTGCTCAATAAAGGACAAATTCGTCCTGAAGAAACCAGTTATTTGGGTAAATTTATTCATTCATATTTGTTTTTTTTTAAAGTAAAAAATAAATTTTTTTTTTATCATATTGTAATTATTTTTTCTTTATTTTAATACTAAATATTTAATTTTTTTTCTATTTCTATTTGGTATTGAATATTAAAATACTCAAATTATTTAATCAATATCTGATAAGGCTGAATAAATTTTTTTTTGTTGCTATTTTTATGTAGAGAAAATTCTACAATGAAATATTGACCTGAAGACCTGAAAAAAATTTACAAAAAGTAAAATAACCTTGAGACATTGCGAGCCTCAATAATTTTTTTTCTCACATCAATCTTTCATTTAACAATATTAAACTTGATAATAAATAAAAATACAATAAATTCGTTGACAAATATTAAATAAAAAACGTTAAAAATAATTATTTTTCTTCATTGAAGAAAAAAATTTTTTTTCAGTAAATAAAAATAAATTATTTCAATTTATAAATTAATTTTGATATTTTTACAGTTAAAAATTTGGTTGGGGGTAGAACATATTACTTTCAAGTGCTTGCCAATGCGGCAACAACACATGGTGCAAGTGAATTAGTAAAATTTCCTGTACCAGCGCGTGTAAAACACAAGGCCATCACTGCCGGAGTTGTAGGTGGTATTTTATTCTTCATCGTCGCAATAATTTTGAGCATATGCGCGGTTAAAATATGTAACAAACGGAAACGACGAAAACAAGAGAAAGGTATATAGTATAAATTAATATTAATAATAATAGAATAAATTAATATTAATAATAATAGAATGAATTAATTAAATATACAAACGAATTATATGTACATCAAGACGAGGTGAATTAATAATTATTAATTAACATATGTTTGTAAAATTATAGAACTGATTTCAGCGTATAATCTGGTAGCCTGCAGGCCCACAGACGCTCGAAATGGGGCAGGGCAGGGGCCCCAGGGAACAGTGCCTTTGAAAAAGTAAGTTTCTTTATATTAAAATTAAAGAGAAAAAATTTAATTTTCAAATATTTAAATTGACCAATTTTTTTTAATGGAAAAAAAAATAAGGAAATAAATGATAATCAATTTATTCATAAATTTCATATTGAAAAATCGTTGAATGTATATCATAAATTATTAAGACCATGTGAGAATTTTATTTGAGAATAAATTCGGAATATATTTAATAGGGTGGGTCGAATAAATTGACTATTTTTTTTTTTAATTTTCTACATTGGAAAATTGGTTCTAAGACACCTTTATAAAATGCTCTTGAAATAGATGAACTCTTAATTTTAATAGGAAGGTATTTCTTATTTTAGTTTTCTATTTTTTCTTCAGTCCCATAAGGCGAAATTCATATCTCGCGATTACTTGATCGTACAGAAAAGTTCTATTCACATTTTTTGTAGGAAATTTAACGTTGTACAAAAAAGATCTCTTGTGGTTAATCGATTACTCTAACCATTTAGAAGATATTCGCATTCGAATCCCAATGCGTACTGATTTTAATAGTTTTTTAATAAATATTTTTAATTTATCTATTCAAGTCATAAATGCGAATATCTTTTGAATGGTTAGAGTAATCGATTAACCACAAGAGACCTTTCTTGTAGAGCGTTTGATTTCCTTCAAAAATATATGTTGTTCATTTTTTTAATATTTATTTATCTACGAGTTGTAAAATTTAGAAGTAACAAAAAAATTTTTGTTAAATTTCTCAAACTTTGACCTCCGATATCTTCTAAACAGTAAAAGTTATGAAAAAATTGTAAGATACCTTTTTTGTAGAGCATTCAATTTCCTACAAAAAATGTAAATAGAACTTTTTTGTACGATCAAGTATTGTCGAGATATGGATTTCGCCATATGGGACTGACGAAAAAATAGAAAACTGAAATAAGAAAGACCTCCCTATTAAAATTAAGAGCTCATCTTTGGAGATAATTTTTTAAAGATATCAAGAAACCAATTGTTCAGTGTGGGAAGTTAAAAAAAAAAAAAAAGCCAATTTTTTTGACCCATCCAAATATATAAATTTCTATATTAAATAATGAATAATATTTAAATTATTTCTATTATTTCAATGGTCTAATGAATTATGATCTAGCATTTTTTTATAGCAAGAATTAGCATCTAAGTCCCCGTGCAATAGGCCACCGAAGCACCACATTATTAACGAAACCTTTCACAATCGAATCTAGAAAGTTTTATAATAAAAGAATAAATAATATTGAAGAAATAAAAATATTAATTTGTGTATAAATACTGCATTATTACAGTATGTATACACAGTAAAACAAGGTAAAGATAATAGAAGATAAAATTAATGAATAATATTTATAAAATTCAAATTAAAAATATAATAAGTGGTGAATATTAATTTATTTATCTTCTTATCTATGGAAAACAGTGAGCCTTAGAAATGATATTTTATTTAGTGAGTGAGCGGCAGGTTAAACCGCAACGGCAGAGGTATTTTGGACGAGGTTGGAGTGCGACGTAGTACATATTTATTTATTATTTAAAAATTATATTATAATACAACACGAAAAAAAAAAATAAAAAATAAAATAAAATTCAACAACAATTTTTTAAACATGACGAAAAATCAATATCACTGCACTCGAATTTTATTAATAATTACAATCACGTTTCTCGTGCACGCAGCGTCGTCCCTCGTTATAGCGTTTTTTTCTTTCAACACAGAGCACGCAATTACAAAAATAATTTTCAATTTGTGAAAAAAATATAAACATAAAAAATTATTCAACATTTAATATTTTTAAATTACATTGTGAGGAAAATTATTTTTTGTACGGCATCCAAAAGTCCACAATACGACTGCAGTGATGCCTATTCTGGATTATTATCACATTTTGTAATGAATTATTTCAATTATTTCATGTCCGCGATTTTTTATTAAATTATTTTTATTAACTCGCGAACTAAAGTCGAAAAAAAAATTTTTAAAACAATTTTTTTTCTTCTTTTTCTTTTCTTCTATTATTCATTCATAACTTTTTATTAATATTTATTATTTAAAGTATCAATTCAACTGGAATTGATTTTTATTATTATAATTTTTATTCAATGAATATCTTTCAGTTTATTAATTTTATCTTTCTCACAAATTCTCATTTTTTCTTGCATTTATTAATTTATATCCGGCGTTGTTTTATATATTTTTTTTTTTTTATTATCTATCGTTCATCGATATTATTATGTCATCCATGTGCCTTCATAATATCCAGAACGGGCTGGACGGTTCAGCCACTGCCAGGAATTTAATTATCCTTCGGATCCACATGAAAGACTAAATGAAGTTTAATGAAAAAAAATAACATGAAAAAGAAATTTTAATAACCAAATCAAAGGAAAATAAAAAAATTATTTAATTGACAGAAAATATCTATGGAACGAAGGATAAAAAAATAAATTAACAAACTGGAACAAAATTGCTCTCATTGATACAGTGAAAATTTTTATTAAAAATTCCAAATTTCAAAAATCAAAAATACAAAATAAAAAAAAAAATTTACATATTCTATATTATAATAAATAATTTCTATTATAAATAAAGAATGGAAAAAAGTTCACTGAATTACATGTGCAATTTTGTATTTATAATTTGAAAAAAAAAATTAGGAATTTAAAAATAAAATAAATCGTGCTTTTAAGGACGTTCGTTAGTGAAACTTTTTAGTGGATAAAAATTTTTTTTTTTTAGTTTTGATAAGTTGAATCATGTAGCTATCTACCCTTGAAAATTCAAGACGCCTTATCGATAATTTAAGAAAGTTATTAAAAATCAAAAATCAAATTTTTAGCATAGAGCCTTATGGAGATTTAGCATTTTATGTATTTAAAATCACAAAAAGTATATTGTAAGAGTAGATACAATAATAAATAATGTTTAAAAATATTCTTTGAAATATGTAGTTTATATAACTCCACAAAAAAACAGGTGTTGACAAATGTTTAAATTAAATATTAATTATTTTAATAAAGATAATTAAAACTGTTTTGGTAAATTTTGATAAATGTAGTCAAATCAATTTTTAATATGGATCAACTGATTTTTTTAAATAAATACCTTAAAAATAATTGTTACATATAAAAAAAAATTATAAATCATTGTAAAATTATTAATATATTTTACAACTTTTTTCAAGCCTCGAATAAATTTTATAAAAAATTACTACTCATTTGACTCTAACGTAGCTCACGAACGTCCTTAAATATATATCATCAACAATATAACAGCAACACCACGTGGTGTTTTTCCATTTTGTCCTCTCTGTTATGTTCTGTAGGTCGACAAACTTAAACGCGTGCGGCGAGTCAGTGTCGACGCTGACCCGTTGCAGCCCGTTGAACCCGCAACCAAAACCACTTCATCAACCACTTCCTACGCAAGTAACCCCCGTCACTGCCACCGCGGAGCAGGTCCACGAGGCACCCTTGAATCGTGACCGTGATCATCACGCACTTCATCTCGATAATCGAGATTACGAGAGCGTTTTTATCATAGAGAGGCGGAACAGTAAGCCCAATCTCCGCTAAAAACAAAAAAAAAAAAAGAACAATTTAAAAAATGAAAAAAAAAAAAAAAAAAAATTTTAATAATTAATTAAATAAATAACTAAATAAAATTAAATTAAATAAAAAGTCCACTACCTAGACCAATGTTAGACTGATCGAAAACTGACCTAATCGATCTAAGAAAATAACAGAAATCAAGAAAAAAAAAAAAAAAAAAAAAAAAGAACAATATTAAAAGAGAGAAAAAAAAAAATTAATTAACGAAACGAAACGTTATATTAATAAATAAATATTGCTCCGAAAAATATAGGAGATAATATGCTATTAATAATTACTAAACTAAAAATATTACTATTATTACTATTACTACTATTACTACTACTACTACTACTACTACTGCTACTAATTACTACGACTACTATTACTACTACTACTACTGCTAATAGTACTACTTCATCCACTACCAATACCTACTGTCAATACTACATTAGGATGATTGTTATGACATGTAGATGAGATGAGCAAATACAGGCAAAAAACAGCTAGGACTCACTAGTTCTTCCAGTCAGTACCCAATACCTTCGCTCGGCGGCCTAGGGAGTACATAGATTACTTTTTTTTTTTTATTATTATTATAAATAAAAGATGTGTGTGGTCGCAAAATATTTTTGTATGTTATGACCATTTTGTTTTTATTTATTTGGGCGTATTTGAGACTTGTTATGATTTTTTTTTTAGGTTATTCTTTTGTGGCTGGTTTTATTTTATTTATAGTGATATTTATATTTATGGTAATTTTTTTTTTCTTTTTGGTTTCGTTTTTGTTTTACTGTTTATTTTCAAATTTATTGGGTTGGAAAATTGTTGATGCACACAGAGTGGAGAATTTTTGTATAGAAGTCTGCTGAAAATTTATGTTGAGGCTTTTTTTTTTTTTTTTTTTTTGAGTTTTTAGTTGTGAGTTTAACACTAATTTTTGGGTTGAGATTTGATTTGAAAAATTTGTATTGAATATAATTTACACAAATTTTTGTGTCAAGATTTGATTCAAAAGTTGTATTGAAAATCATTAATACACATTTTTGTGTTGAGTTTTGATTTAAAAATTTGTGTTGAATATATTTAACACAAATTTTAGTGATGAAATTTGATTTAAAAATTCGTTTTGAATATAATTGACACAAATTTTAGTGTTCAAATTTGATAGAAAAATTAATATTGAATATAATTATAAAAACACAAATTCTGGCGATAAAATTTGATTTAAAAATTCGTATTGAATATAATTAACACAAATTTTAGTGTTAAAATTCGATTTCAAAATTTGTATTGATTATTATTAACACAAATTTTAGTGTTCAAATTTGATTAAAAAATTTGAATTGATTATTATTAACACAAATTTTAGTGTTAAAATTCGATTCAAAAATTTGTATTGATTATTATTAAGACAAATTTTAGTGTTAAAATTTGATTTCAAAATTTGAATTGATTATTATTAACACAAATTTTAGTGTTAAAATTTGATTAAAAAATTAATATTGAATATAATTAACACAAATTTTAGTGTTAAAATTTGTTTGAAAAATTGATATATTGAATATAATTAACACAAATTTTAGTGTTAAAATTTGATTTCAAAATTTGAATTGATTATTATTAACACAAATTTTAGTGTTAAAATTTGATTAAAAAATTAATATTGAATATAATTAACACAAATTTTAGTGTTAAAATTTGTTTGAAAAATTGATATATTCAATATAATTAACACAAATTTTAGTGTTAAAATTTGATTTCAAAATTTGAATTGATTATTATTAACACAAATTTTAGTGTTAAAATTTGATTTCAAAATTTGAATTGATTATTATTAACACAAATTTTAGTGTTGAAATTTGATTAAAAAATTTGAATTGATTATTATTAACACAAATTTTAGTGTTAAAATTTGATTTCAAAATTTGAATTGATTATTATTAACACAAATTTTAGTGTTAAAATTTGATTAAAAAATTGGTATTAACAGTAATTAACACAAATTCTTAGAGGAGTTTTGAACAAAATTCTTTACTGTGTGATGTGTTTGATTTTATTTTCTTATTTTCAACTTGATTGAAGAATTTTTTATGCGACCACACACTGTAAATATTCGTTTGATATCTTTTTATTATTATTTTTATTTTAATGGCACGGCTGCAATTATAAATTTCTCTATATTCGTCTCTTATTCCATTTCAGTTTCTCAATTTTAGACGATCAATAAAAATGAAATACACTCATAACACCGCACAGAATAAAAGTAGGTACCCATTTTTCCTGTGTGCACCAGCTGGTATCGGGATTTTCATTGTTTTCCCTAACCACTAGCACTCTGCCCAATCACCCCTGCTCTTTTTTTTTTTTTTTTTCCTATTTTTACTATTATGTTTGCGCAGTGCCAGTCAGTGTATCGTTCGTTATATTGGAATCCGATAAATCGATACTAATTTTTTTATTTATTTTATAAACCATTTTACTAGTTATTTTTTTTTTTTCACCACGAGGATATAAATAAATATGACGAAAAAAATTTTTTTTCCACTTAACAGTTGTGGAGTTTATTATGCTTTTTATTTTTCATCACGATAAAAAATTGTAACAATCGTTTGGATAATTTATAAATATTTATTTCAATTAATTTTCATGTCGCAGTAATTTATTATTTTTTTTTTTACAATGTTTATTTGTTTTTTATTAATTCTTTCAACACAGAAGTAGCAGGACTGAATAATTAGTTGATTATTTGTTTGAAAATTTGGTAAAATTGAAAAAAAAAAAAATTTCAACAGATTTTATTCAGGGAAATTTATTTATGAAAATAGTTTAATGCAGTAATTAATATTTATTTACCAATGAATTATTAATAATTGTTTATTAGACTCATGTAATGACGTTGAAATGTCATAAAAAAAATTAATTGATTATTAATTATTTATAGTGTAGGGAAAATAAAATTTTTAATTTTATTCCAATCATAAAAAAATTTATTTTGTAACGTATTAAATTTTTATTGATAAAATTACACATATGATATTTTGTTCACGATGTTATATTGCATATTTTATTATTCTATGACATTAATTAAGCGTTAAAAAAATAGAAAAATGGTTTTAGTACTGCAAAATTAATTTATGAATTAAAAACAAAAATTTATCAATATTTAATTATTTATTTTATCATGAATTTAATTATTTCTTCACAAAATACATTTAGTGCAAATAATAAATAAACAAATAATATTATTATTCATTCATAATCATCGAAATTCCAAACGATTAAAATTTTTTTTCTTCACATGATGAAAAATAAAAATTAATATCAAATTTAATAATAAATAAATAATTTCATCCCTTTTTTCATTTGTTTAAAACTATCCCTTCGGTTCACCCCTCGCCTTGCATTGGCTTTTTTACTTTATCATTTCTATTCATCACACATTCTACACATTAAAAAAAAAAAAACCACACAAAAAAACCAAAAAAAAAAAAATAATTTTTTTCCATTACGCAAAATGCTTTTCATAAATAAAATTAATACATAACACACATAAAAAAAAAATAGAATTGCTATTAAAACTATCGCCCCGCTCTAACCAACCTGAAATACCAAACAAAAATAAAAAAAAAAAAATTAATAAAAAAAAAAAATATTTTTCTTTATCTCAATTACAATAAATTGGAGCGAATATTTATAATAAAAGCACATTTAATTCACTAACACAATTAATTTTTTTTTTTTTTTTTTTACGTAATTAATAAATTACATAAAAATTATTAAATAATGTCAATGAAATAATTACACTATCTATTTGCTCCCTAATAACACCGCCTAGAAGTAATATTTAATTAATTAGCATTATATTTGTTATTACAATTATTATAATTATTATTGATTATTATTACTACTGTTTATTATTATTATTATTATTATTATCATTAATTATTATTATTGATTATTTTTATATTGATTATTATTAACCACATTTGTTGTTCTGTGAATGTAATTGTTGTGTTACAAAAAATTCTCTCTCTCTCCCCAAATCTTTCCCTGCTGCGCCGGACCCGAAGGAGGAAAAAAGGTGACGAGATAATGGAGAGCACCCAAAATGTCCACAATTGTTAACACAATTTGAAAAAAAAAAAAATTTTTTTTTATTAATTATCTCTCTCAAAAAAAATTGTTTAAAGAAAAAAATAATCTCAGTAAAAATTCAAAAAGTTGAAATCATTTTTATTTCAGTTATTTGTTTATTTATTTATTTATTTTTTTTTTTTTTTTGGAGTAGAATATATTTGTGGGGATTATTTTGTTTAATTAGAAATGAGAAAATAAGTGAATTTTTATAAATTATCTCTCTCAAATAAAATTATTTAAAGAACAAAAAAAAATCTTAGTGAGAATAGAAAAAATTTTGAATCATTTTTAACTTATTTATTTATTTATTTATTTATTTTTTTTTTTTTGAGTAGAATATATTTGTTGGGATTATTATATTCAATGAGAGATGACAAGAATCAAAATTTATTTAAATTATCTGTCTCAAAAAGAAAATTATTTAAAGAAAAAAAAAATAATCTCAGTTGAAATAAAAAAAATTTTGAATCATTTTTATCTTATTTATTCATTTATTATATTTTTTTTTCCTTTTTTTGAGTAGAATATATTTGTTGAAATTATTTTGTTCAATGAGAGATGGAAAAAAATTTTTTTTTTTAAATTATCTTTCTCAAAACAAATTATTTAAACACAAAAATAATCTCAATAAAAAAAGTTGAAATCATTTTCATTTTATTTATATTTATTTTGTTCTCAAAGTAGAATATATTAGTCAAAATTATAATATTTAATGAGAGACCAAAGAAATCAAAATTTATATAAATTATCTTTTTCAAAAAAAAAAACTATTCAAAAAAAAAAAAAAAAAAAAAATCTCATTATAAAAATAAAAAAAATTTGAAATCATTTTTACCTCATTCATTAATTTTCTTTCCAAAGTAGAATATATTTATTGAAATTATTTTGTTCAATGAGAGATGAAAAGAAAAAAAAAGAAAAAAAAAATTTTTTTTTTATAAAAAATTCACACACAAAACCACTGACCCAAAAATCCTGTCACACCCAATTTCACGCCCAATAACGCACAGGAATGCGCATGCGCATGTTATATACATCCCTTTTTATATGCCTGCATCCAATATCCTCAATTGTCAATTAAATATCGAGATCTGTTTTTTTTTTTTTTTTTTTACATTCACATACGTATATATATATTTTTTATTTATATATATATATACGTTTAATTGTCGTTTATATGTTTAATAACGTGATCGTTGCACGTATTTTATCGTCGCGACATGGCGAGACACAAAAAGATTCATGAGAATTCTCGTAAAAAATAAAATAAAAAAAAAAAAAAGAATAAAAAATAAATAATTATAATAAAATAAAATGAAATAAAATTATAAATAAATATTAATCTCACCAATCTTTAACATAAAGTGTCTTGCAATGTCGTGAATTAAAAAATAAAAAATTATAAATATACATAATTTACTAATTCATTATCCTGTCTATACTGTAGAGCTAGAAAAAGCCGAGTACCAGGTCTAAATCTACTCCGAGAGATATTAAATCACGACACACCGGATTCATCTCGTGGTGATCGTCCATTGGGTAAAATATCACGAGCAGCTGATGGAAGATTCGTTATTGCCGATTCAGTATTGAGCTCAGCAAACAACAGTATCCTGGATGCATCAAGCAGCGATGACGGTGGATTTTTACCAAAAAAAAATAAATTAAAATCATCATGGCGTCGACCATTAGTTGGAACAAGTCAAATGAGTTTACGTTCTGATATTAGTGGTTTATCAATTGGTATTCCATCAAATACCAATGGTGGTTATTTAATATCATCACCAAATTCATTAACAAGACAGCCAAAAATTTGTACAATATCAACGCCAGGATTTTTGGCAAGTTCACCAAGTGTCGCTGTGGCACAAGTACCATGGAGTCCAACAATATATTTAAGTGATTTAAGCTCCGTACGTCAGCCATCATCTGTTGAACGATCATTTCCAACGCCACCGGTTTATCATCAACAATTACGACATCTTCATCAACGATACAGCCAAGAATTACCGTCATTAAAAGCCATTCACGCTGAATCACGACAATTTGTACCAGTTCAACCACTCGCAACATCATCACCACCACAATCTGCTGGTCGTCCACGTGCACGTTTACCATCACGTCATGCCAGACATGTAAGATCAGCGCCTGAGCTTGCAGCAGGATCGCCTGATTTACATATGGAAACATCACCGGAAAGTCGTTCAAGTAGTTCGGGTTTTGGTAGTAAAAATACATCGCAACAAAATCAAAGTTCACGAAGTGGTTCAACTGTTGCTGAATGGCGTCCACCTCCATATCGACCACCGCCACCGCCATTGCTTGGTCGTTGGCTTGAATTACAGGATAATCAACCAATTATTAAAATTGGTCATATTCATCATCATCATCATCATGGACATAATGCAGTTGATGTTGGTAGCGTTGATGGTCATTATGAATTTGATCCAGTTTCTTGTACGCCAACACCAACATCAGCGTCAACGCCTACTAGAGAGGAACGTCCACCAGTTCATAATATTCATCCAATACAATTGCCGTATGTTCATCAAATTCATACAACGATTCAGCATCAACATAAACAGCAACAGCCAAAGCAACATCATCAAACGTCACGTTATTCTAGGGATAATATTGAGGCTAGAGTGCAAGCTATGAAAGCTGAGTTTCATCAGTTTCGTCAGAGACAAGCCAGGCGAAGGCAGAGTGCACATTTAGAAAGTGCTTGCTGATATTAATTAATTTTTATTTGTTTCTTTTTTATTTTTGTTTTTTTTTATTTGAAACTTCGAGGACCAATTATTTATGTTGAATGTCATCAGGGTGATGATGATGATGATGATGATGATGATGGGGATTGGTGTGTGGTGATATTTAATGTGTCTGTGGAATTAAATTAATAATTGATAGAAAGATGGAAATGAAAATAGAAAAAGAAAAAAAATGAATGTAAAATTTATCATGTGAGGATTTTTGTGTTTTATTTTTTTTTCTTTGTTTCTGTTGTCGTGGATTAATTATTTATCTATTGAAGGTGAACTAGAGGAACATTATTGTGAAGAGAAAATAAATTTTAAACACGAGTTAATGAATTTTTATTGATGAATTTAATTGAGAAGTTTTCAAATGAAAATTAATATTAATTTTTCAAAATGTATAATTAATTATTTCTCGTGACGTTTTACACTTATTGATATATCTATGAAGATATGTATGAAAGAGATAGAGGAAAGTATGGGACAATTTGTCTTTATGAATAAATAAATTCAAACTGTGAAATAAAGTGAAAAGTTTAAAGTTACAAAAAAATAAATTAATAAATAATTTGATTGGAAAATCGATTGGGGAATATTATTGGCAATGATTGGAGCTGAAATGTGTGTCTGTCATGCAGTAATATGAAGTAATTGTGAATAACACTGACGATCTCATGTGGAGAATTATACAAAATATAAAGAAAAAAAATATAACTTTGTTGAATTAACGAAAAATTCGTAATAGCAACAATATCTTGCATTTATAAAATTTAACGCCAATATATTATACATATAAACGATTTTGAGAGGTGTTATTTATCTTGAGGGGCCTCAAAGTGTCGATGAAATCAATAAAATTTGTTTAAATGTAGACAAAAGTTGATAAAAAACAAAATAAATGAAATAAAAATAATAAAAATGAGGAATAAAATAATGACAAAATGTGTGGAAATGTCTTTTTCGATGATTCAACATAAACATTTTAATTATATATAAACAAATAATTAAACCAAGGATGAAAATGGCACTTGATACACACGCCAAAGAAGAAAAAAAAAATAATTAAAAATCAACTTTATCACGTACGTGCTCGATAAATTATATCAAGAAAATTAAAAAATAACCAGACGATCCAGAAGTAGATCAATAAAAATAAGAACAAGCAAAACGTTAAAAAACCTAATCATATAATAAGTTATTAATTGATAAATAAAGCAAAAATAAATAATTAAATAAACGACAAAGTAATTAAATTCAATGAGCAATGGACTCGAAACGTGATATTAGGCCGAAGCTTGCCTCGAGATTGCTTAAGGACTCACTCGTACTTGCACTGCCTATTTAGGGTTTTCCTAGTAACCCAATATATTATCGGCACAATAATTTTTCTTAAGCAACGTAAAAAATAAAATGAAAAAGAAAAAAAAATAATTAAAACAAAAAAAAAAAAAGAAATGAAAATTAAATTTAAAATGTAATGTGTTTTTGAATAATTGCGTGCGCACTTCTGCGTAATCGGCCATCTTGTCTTATCTTCTAGTATTATAAAAATAAATAAGATGAAAAAATAATAAAATATTTAATAAATAAAATTAAAATTTTGCCATCGTTAGCTCAAAATTTTTTGAAATTTTTACACGCAAATTAATGTAAAGTCGATTTTTATTAATTAACACACGATTAAATAAATTAATCTACAATTTGTTGTAGAAAGTTAATATTTAATGTGGAAAAATATTATTATAATTGTTAATTTATTTATTTAAATTTAAATAACAAAATTATTGATATTTTTGAGCTTTTGAAATATTTAAAATTTTGTTCAGGTGAATTAATTATTTATGCTCAAGTTTTCTTAATAAATTTTATTTTGGAATCAATTGAAGATAATGATGGCCAATTTCGCTAAAGAAAAATTAACATAATCGAATAAATAACAGCAGGAAAATTAATAACAACAAATAAAAATACTCTGTGTATTTTTTAAAAATGATTCGCACTTAAAATTGTATTAATTAATTAATTAATAGATATACACACAGCATAATTAACTTCAAAATATCCCACCTAATTCTCACCAAACGCATTGTAATAAATCATCACGAGGGTCGGGGCCCAAAGATGCAATATTTTTTTTCTTAATTTATTTTTCATTAACATTTAATATTACATTCATAACAGAAAGAAAAAAGAAGAAAAAAAAAAAAAAAGGAAAAATGTCGTATAAATTATTTAATTCAATATTATTATTTATTTCATCGAATAAATTTATCTATCTTATTCTCCAATATTCAAATAAATAATTAATAATAAAATAACGACGAATTATAATAATTTCAAAAAAATATTTTTGAAATTATGTAAAAAAAAAAAAAAATAGACTTTTAAATTCGAAAGAAAGGAAAAAAAGTTTTGTATTTATTAATTTGTAAAAAGACAGAATGTAAAATTAATTTAACATTTTTTCCACCCCGACTCCCCGGACATTTTACTTCTTTTTTTTTTTTTTTTTTTTTTTTTTTTATAGTACAAACACTTATTTATATACATAAAAAAAAATGCATATACATATACATGAATAAGTGATATATGAATATAATTATATGAATGAATAAATACACATAATTGACGAATAAAAAAAAAAATTAAATTAAAAGTAAAAAAAAAAAAAAGAAATTAATAAACACAACATGAAGAATAAAAATAAAAAATGAAAACAGTTAGTAAAGGGCTCTACTCACGATTCAACTATACATAATAAATACATATGTATATATATATGCATATATATATATATATTTCGACTACTGGACACGACGTGACGATGTTAGTGTCGATAATAATTATAAATAAATAAAACAAGCTGTATTATTTAGAAGCTGAAAGAAAAAAATAAATGGAGTATGTGTGAGAAGAGCGAAAGTGAAAATAATTTAAATGATAAAAGAAAAGGGGAAATAAAAAACAAATGGAAAATGTATAAATGCAAAAAAATATGTTGGAAAAGATTATGAATAAATAAATGAAATAATATTAATTAATATGAGTGAAGAATGCGTCACAAAGAGTACCAATATTCTAAAGTAATTCTAATAACTGAATTAATAATTTGATAATTAATTAATATTGTAAATCATAAACGATATTTGTAGTCTTGTAGTATTATTAATCAACGATAACGACGTGAAATTATTAGGCAGAAAGATGAAAGAACAAAATGAAATTGGTGAACAAAATGATTTTTTTTTTCTTTTTTTTTTTTTTTTTTTTTTGAGGAAGAAAAAAATAAGAAAGAATTAAAAAAATTTAATACTCAACTCTGCGTGAAATTTATATAGTCCAAAAATTGCCGTTGTATCATAATAATTATTGTTATTGATACAAAAAAATAAAATAAATAAATAAATAACAATACTATATAGTTAATAATAAATAATAAATATATTAAATATTAGAATTTATTTGCGTGGTCCCGATATTTTGCCGTGCAATGTTAAAAGCAATTTTTTGCAAGAAATTATATTAATAATTTTTTCATTATTTCAATATTTAAAATTTTAAATATTTCACAAACACATTTTAATTGTAAAATTATAAATTAAATAATTCAGCTCAAACTTTTAGATTTTCATATTTAATTGAAAATTTTTCGGGATAATAAATAAATAATAACGATGAAAAAATTTAAACTTTTTAATAAAAAATAAAGATGAATAATATTTACGAAAGTTGACGCGGAAATAAAATTTTGCATGGAAAAATTCACCTGTGCATAAACATTTATAATAACGCAGTCATTGCATAAATTTAACGTAAACAAATGAGAGAGAGAGAGAGAGAATAAGAGAAATTATAAATAATACATGGCATGTAGAAATAAAAAATAAGAAAAAAAAAAACGACGGCCAAAATCTGCCTCTATAATAAAACCGTCGTTTTTTTTTTCTTCTTTTAAATTTATTTTTATTTTTCTCTTCAAATAAAAACGCGTCGTTGTCCCGTCTATATTATTGTAGACAAAAGTGATAGTGTTTAAGTCAACTGTAGATATATCATGTAGTTAGAAACAACGATCTCAAGAGGACACAAATAAATCGTTGAAATCTTCTGGCTCACCGTTAAAATCGAAAGAATGAAAAAAAAAAAAAAAAAAATATATATACAAAAAAAAAATAGCGAGAGAAAGAGATGTTTATTCGCTTCGACTTTTACTGCGTGTCTGTGCGCTAAAGAAAATAAATAAACAATTGCACGATGTAAAAAAAAAAAAAAAAAAAAAAAAAAAAATAACAAAATAATGAAATGGATTTATGGTTGAATCGTGAATTTGTTGTAAACGATTTTTTTCACATCATTTAAAAAAAAAAAAAAAATAATCGACATCCCTATTTTAATCAAAAAAAATTTATGAAATTTTTTTTTTTTTTTTTGTACAATCAAAAAGATTTTTTTTTTAATTATAGTAGAACGAAACCTATTGGAGAAGGAAGAGAATGTAACAAAAATGAAAGGAAAAATTTTTTACAAGCGATCTGAGGTCGGGAAGTGGAAGGGGGGGTGAGTTTTTAAGGGTGAAAAACGGTTTATTTCGATTTCCGGGAAAACTACAAGTCCTATGGAAATTTGGTAAAAGGCAAAGTTGTAGGTAATGAAAAGATCTACAACTTTTGTATCTACACTTTTTTCACATAACCTCAAAATTCATGTGAAAAATTCAAATAACCAAGTTTTTGGTTTTTTATTTTTATCTTTTACAAAAAAAATTTTTTTTTTTCACGAAATTTGGTGAAAACTTACCTTTTTATGTTCCAAACAAACTGTAATTTTTTTGATTTGAAATATTTATTTTTTCAATGTATTTTGATTTAATATCGAAAAAGCACCCTAATTTTCAATTGAAAATTCTCACGTCAAAATATCTGCTTTTTTGGAAAAGTCGGTGGGCTTTTTATTCATTGAAATCTCTACTTTCTGATGGTGTTGAAAAAAATATATATTACAATGGTGAATTTTCTCAGCAAATGCCAAAAAACAAAAAAAAATCGAATCCGAAAATTTTTTTTTAATTATTATGTACAATTTTGAGCTATTTATTAAAATTTACACTTTAATTACTCGAAAAACGTAAGATTCCATGTCACATTGATAGACAAAATTTCAATAAATAGCTCAAAATTGTTTATAATAATTAAAAAAAAAATTTTTGGATTCGATTTTTTTTCGTTTTTTTTTCAATTTTCTGAGAAAATTCACCATAGTAATGTATATTTTTTTTTACACCATCAGAAAATAGAGATCTCAACGAACAAAAAGCCCACCGACTTTTTCAAAAAAGCAGATATTTTGACATGAGAATTTTCGATTCAAAATTAGGGAGCTTTTTCGATATCAAGTCAAAATAAGATGAAAAAACAAATATTTTAAATCAAAAAAATTGCAGTGCATTCGAAACATAAAAAGGAAAGTTTTCACCAAATTTCGTTGAAAAAAAAAATTTTTTTGTGAAAGATAAAAATAAAAAACCAAAATCTTGGTTATTTGAATTTTTCACATAAATTTTGAGGTTATGTAAAAAAAGTGTAGATACAAAAGTTGTAGATCTTTTTATTACCTACAACTTTGCTTCTCAACTATTTTCCATAGGACTTGTAGTTTTGCCGGAAATCGAGATAAACCGTTTTTTCACCCTTAAAAACTCACTCCCCTTCCACTTCCCGACCTCAAATCGCCCGTAAATTATTTTCCCTTTAATTTTTTTCATATTCTATTCCTTTCCCAATGGGTTTCACACCACTCTAATTTTTTTATGTTCCAAAAATTATCAACCCTCAACTATTTAAGTACAATTTAATTATTATTATTTTATTTTTACCAAATTTCATGAAGAAATTTTTTTTTTTTGCGATTAATTATTTGTATTTAATCACATTGATTATTATTTATAATTATTATTGTTATATATCGCTACTCTGATGATGATGATGATGATGATGACCCACCTACTTCCGTACCTGAAAGCCATTTGATGTTGTCCTTGCGAGATAAAAAATACAAATTAAATTTTTTATTTATTTTTTTATTTTTCATTCTTTCATTTATAAGTAAAATTTAATTTTCGTTTATTATATTATTATTATTATTATACCTGATAAATACTCGAAAATGATTTTTATTAAATAATCTCCATGGCAGTTCAGGTACAGAGATTAAAACTGGCCTTAAAAATTAAACACTGGATGAGCGAAAATATATTATTACTTACATTGTAATTAATTATATTCCTTTAAGAAAAAAAAAATTATTATTAAACGTAAATAGAAATTAAAACATCAATGAATAAACAATTTTATCACAGTACAATTTTTTATTTTTTAATAGTTGTATTATTTTATATTTTTATAGTTATTAATAATTAATTGATTTGATGATAATGAAAAGAAAAAAAAAATGATGAAATTTATTTTTGAAATTATATTATAATTATGGGAATTTTATTTATTTTTTTTTCTATTTTTCTAACATGTACACACACACACATACACGGAAATATATAAATATATGAATATATCAGTTTGAAATATAGAGAAAAAAATTTTTAAACTTTTATTTAGTGCAAAAGAAAAAAAAATTAAATTAAAAATTTTGTAAATTTAAAATTTATATTTTATCTGCTTTTTATTCATTAATTGAAAAATTTTCTTGAATTAGTTATAAATAAATTGTGACAAATTGTAGACAATTTTATCAGTGAATAAAATAGATAATAAAAATAATAAAAATATGATATTTAAAAAAATGAGAAATAATGATGAATAAAAATTAATTAAAAAGAATGAAGACATTATACTTTATGTTTATTGCTGTCAATCATGAGATTTATATGTTCATATATGTATATATATATTAAAGATACTGTAGTAATAATTTAATATCTACCAATTGTTCGTTTAATAACAAACGTTTCTAAATCACTCTGCAAAATTGATGAAGTAATTTTACTTGATTTTACGCACAGCTTGATGCATATTATATTTATTTTATGCTTTATATAATCATGTACAAAATGAAAATTGTTTCATTTATTTAATTGATATCCTCTTTTATTATTTATTCATTTGTTTATTTTTAATTTTATTTTTGAATACAGTGCACAATAAAAAAATTTTGTGAGAGAGTCGAGCTAGAAAATTGTGTTGAAATTAATAAATAAATAAATGATTAATACAATTTTTTTATTAGAGTATTGCACAGATCATTTGTTAGTTTACACAACAGGAAAATATAATAAATAATCAAAATCAATAGAAAAATTATTAAACAACGTAAAATTATTTTTTTGCTTTTGAAATTTAATTTAAAATTTGCATTGAAAATAATTAATATAATTTTTTTATTAGACTATTACACAGAATTTTTCAGTTTACACAACAGGACAATATAATTAATAAACAAAATCAATAGAAAAATAATTAAACAACATAAAATTATTTTTTTTTGACACAAATTTTTGTTTTGAAATTTATTTAAAAATTTGCATTAAAAATAATTAAAAAATTTTTTTTAATGGACTTTCACACTGAACTTTTCACTATACACAATAAAAAAATATAATAAACAAACAAAATCATTAGAAAAACAAACAAAAGATACGTAAAATTTTTTTTTTGCTTTGACACAAATTTTTGTTTTGAAATTTAATTAAAAATTTGCATTAAAAATGATTAAAAAATTTTTTTTATTGGTCTTTTACACTAAACTTTTTACTGTACATAATAAAAAAAATATAATAAACAAACAAAATCATTAGAAAAACAAACAAATGATACGTAAAATTATTTTTTCAATGCTAATTTTTAATTAAATTTAAAAAAAAAAAATTTGTGTTGAAATAAAAAAATTATTTTACGTTGTGTAATAATTTTTCTATTGATTTTGTTTATTTATTTTATTTTTTTACAATATTTTCATAAGACTCTTACACAAAATCTTCTACTGTACATAAAATGAAAGAAAAAAAATTATTAACATATATAATATCATATTCAAATAAATTCTAATTATTAATTATCATCATCTGAGTCACACACTTTGCTGTCCCTTTAATAGAATAATTCATCTTTTTCTCACTTTATCATAGATAATATTATATACAACACATTAAATATTAAAACACAGCGTGTGTAACTCGATTATTCAATCTTAACTTGTAAAATATCCTCCAAGAAAATTCTGCCACCGCATGATATTCCAAGGTTTACAAACTGTAATAGTAAACCCAAACTTGATGGCCTCGATCCATTTATAAAATATTAATATTATTATTTATCCAAAGTATACACATATATATCAACGATATAAAAAAAAAATTAATCAATCAATGAATTAAATAATACGAAAAAAAAAAATTAATTGTCAAAATTTTTTCTTTATTTCATTTTAATTTTAATATTTATTTTATTAATGTTTTAATTTTTTTTCTTCTGGTTTTAATATTGGTTTAATTTGATGATGAGGCTGTTGGAAGATTGTTTAATGGAACAACATCCTCTGTTAATTTGTGAAAACACATATTAGCATTATGTGGTCTATGTTATTATAGAGGAGCACATTATTTCCACTGTCCCATGCACGTTCAATCGTGGCTCGTGATCCATGCGAATGGATCTATTATCTCAACAGCGTGACAAGGCTGCTCTGTGGACTGTGGGCAGTCTACTAATACAGCAAGGGACGGATGTGACGTAATCTGAGGTCACCCACGTAAATGGTGTGTCGTCGACGACGCAATGATTTATTGGATAGTGTTAAAAAAAATTAAATAAAAATATTTGGCTATTTAATTTGTTCAATAATTCTTTTTTACTTTTTTTCTTCTTGTTATAATTAATTAATTTGTCGTTTTTATTTTAAGCTCATTGGTCGATATTGGTGAGCTTTTTTTAACGGTGATCGTTCATCACGACGAGAGAATTTTATTTGTTTATTATTTTTTTTTTAAATGAAGAAGAAGAAGAAAAAAAATTATGGCAAATTTTATTTTTATTTTTAAAGTCCATTTTTAATTGTTTAATTATTTTTTTTTTTTCGAGGCTTAAGCTCTGGATAATTATCGAGACAATTATAGTTGGTAAATTAAAAATATTTTCTAGCAAAAATTATTATTATAAAAAAAAAAATAAATAAATAAATGGAAATTAATTAAATACTTAATTGTTTTATTTATTCTATTATTATAATTTACCTGTGAATAATTAATTATAAAAAAGGTAACTATTTTTAATTAACATTTTTATTGCATAAGTTATTATAAATAAATATTTATTCACATAAAAAAAAAACAAAATTTTTTTTTTTCACACATTTTTTTATTTTTCATTTATTTATATTTTTTTTTTTAAACTTTTCGATGTTTGGATAATTATATAGACACTATGGAACAATGAATAAAATATATAAAAAATATTTTCCAGTAAAAATAACAAAAAAAAAATAATGAATAAAAAACTAAATTAAATATTAAATTATTTTATTTTATATTAATTTCCCTGTTAATAAATAATCAAAATAACCAACTATGTCTAATCAATATTCACAATTGCACGCTATATTTAATAAATAATAAATAATATTATTTAAAATAAATCCAAATTTTTATTCTACATATTTTTTAATTTTTTATTTATTTATATATTTTTTTAAACTTTTCGAACTATAAATAATCATCGAATCACAATAACAATAAACAAAATACATAAAAAATATTTCCAAATAAAAATAATAACAAAAAAAAAAAAATAATAAATAAAAAACTAAATTAAATATTAAATTATTTTATTTTATATTAATTTCCCTGTTAATAAATAATTAAAATAACCAACTATTTTTATTTAATATTCATCTATTCAATGCTCGTTATATTTAATAAACAATAAATAATATTATTCAAAATAAATAAAAGTACACTATTAATTTATATTTTATTATTTTTTATTTTTCATTTCAATTTAAAGCAAAATTTTCAATTATAAATAAAACTTATATAAATAATATAAATAACGATAGTTTAATTTAATAGTATTGTCAACACACCTGGTCACCGGCCTCATTTGTAAAGATTACAACAATATGTTGTTGGACAGGCCCATAAATGTTGGATTAATTTTCTCCCACTCGAAAATTTATTCTCTGAGTTTGTATCCGCTCTACGTGCAAGCCAGGCTCTTTCAATTATTTAGTTATCTCTGCTACTTCTCGATCACTATACAAAGAGACACTCTGTATAACAAACCGGTAGAATTCTCTAAATAAACCAATTAAATATCAATAAATAAATAATAAAAATAATAAATAATAATATTTTAAACTATTTGAAAATAAAATTTATGATATGAAAGTTCATGAAATTTTATTAATTTAAAGACGTTGAAAATAATTAATAAATATATTTTTTTGGGTGTTTATAATTTTTTATTTCAATATTTTTGTTATTTAAATATTTAAATATTATTTTAAAATATTATGGGGATTTAAATAATTTGTTACTGCTGCTGATTAAGATTGATAAGTGAAGGTGAAGGTGACAGATGTGTTGCTCAGTTATTTTTGTGATACTCGTTAAATCGAGTAATAATAATAAATTTAATTATCGATAATTAAAAAAATATATATATATTAATTATATATAATAAAATAAATATATTTATTATATATAATTATTTAAAATTATGTCAGGAATAAAAATGTCACAGTGTACAAAAAATTCAATTAATGGATTATTTTTTTTATTTACATTTTATGCAGGTAAAAATAATTAATATTGATAATATTTTATATCAATTTTATTTATTTATAACCGACATTTAATATTCATAATAAAATAAATAAATGATATTAAATTACAAATGATATTGAATAATATAAAATTGATATTTAATACACGATCAATATATTTACAAATTATTTTTTATTTAATTTCATTCTTTGAAAATATAAAAAAATTTTATTTATTATATTTATAATTATTTTATTGTTTTTATTATTTATTTAGTATTGGGATATGGGATGCTATTAGATGATGACAGGGATTCGAATAATTTTACAGCAACAATTGGTGATTATATTGTCTTCAATTGTCATCTTGATTTCCCTCATGAAATACCAATTCCATATATTTTACATTGGAATCGTGAAGTAAGTAATATTTATTTAATTATCACAATAATTTTATAACAATATATAAATTAATAATTTTATTTATACAATACATAAATATACAATTGTCAATTGTCAATAAAATAAATAATCTACAGGATTTATTAATTATAATCTATAAATATAAATAGTGATTATAAATTATAAATTTAATTTATAAAACTAAATAAATATAATTATAAAATAATATTTCACTTGCGGTTTTAAAATGCGGTTAATAATATAATATTAATTGTGTAATAAAACCAGTTATGTGTACATTTCAATTATTATTTCACCATAGAAAAAATTATTTTAATATTAATTTTATTAAAACGAAAATTAATTTTTTTTTTTTTTAAAGATCAATTTATTTTATTGAATATTTCTTTGGAATTTTAATTGTCATTGGGGGTTAATGTTTATAATGAAGTAATTAATTATTGGATAAATTAAAATAATCAATAATATTATAATGAGAAAAAATTATAAATAAAATAGAACGGATGTGTAAAAAATAGTAGTAGTTGAATCTCTCAAGTCAGATGAGGACATTGTGAGGATTGAGTTTAATTTGCAATAATAAATTCATTCTGGTACACGTCTAACGTTACAGGGACGAACTGTGTTTTCCTGGTACGAAGTTCCCGGTTATCAACGGGCCAATAGTGTGCTCTCTATTGCTGATGATTATGCTGGACGAATTCATTTAGTCGATAGCAGAATAAATCAAGAATATGGACAGGGAAGCATTAATTTGACTAATATTAGAGATAGTGATCAGGGTTGGTACGAGTGCAAGGTCATATTTCCTGATAGATCACCAAGTTCGAGAAATAATGGCACGTGGTTTTATCTAAGCATTGAAGGTGAGATTAACAAATATTTAATTAATCATTTTAATTAATTTTTCAATTTTATTTTTTTTTTTTTTTATTTATCGTTTTAATGGCTTTTTTTTTTTTCTCTTTTATTTATTTACTGGGGATTGGTTCACTTGTGCATTGTTTACACTATCTGGAATTTCATTTTAGTCAATCGTTAATTTTTTTTTTTTTGGTGAAAAAAAAATTTTTTTTTGTAATTTTGGAATTTATTTATTTATTTATTATTTTTTTACATTTTGATATTTATTATTGGTGATCAATTATGATATTGAGGGATTGTTGGATGTAATTTTATTAAATCATTAATTTTTTTTTTTTTTGAAAAAAAAATTTTTTTTTTTTTCAATTTTGGAATTTATTTATTAATTTATTTATTATTTTTTTACATTTTGATATTCATTATTGGTGATCAATGATGATATTGAGGGATTGTTGAATGTAATTTTATTAAATCATTAATTTTTTTTTTTGATGAAAAAAAAATTTTTTTTTTATAATTTTGGAATTTATTTTTCAATTTATTAATTATTTTTTACCGTTTTGATATTGATTATTGATGATCGATGATAATATCGAGGGATTGTTGAATGTAATTTTATTAAATCATTAATTTCTTTTTAATGAAAAAAAAAATTTTTTTTTTCAATTTTGGAATTTATTTTTTAATTTATTAATTATTTTTTACCGTTTTGATATTGATTATTGATGATCGATGATAATATCTAGGGATTTTTCAATGTAATTTTATTAAATCATTAATTTTTCCTTTTAAATGAAAAAATAAAAAATAAAAAAAAATTTTGGAATTAATTAATAAATATTTTAATTATTTTTCATAATTTTAATATTTATCATTTATGATAAATAATAATACCGAAAGATTGTGGATTAGTAATTGTTTATTTTAAATTATGATCAATATTAATATAAATTTTTTTCGTTAGTAAAAACAAAAAAAAATTGGAATTAAAAATTTGAGTATTATTAATAATGTTAATATTTATTATTCGTGATCATTTTTGGTATTGAGAGATTGTAAATAAATGGTTTTCTATTTTTTATTATAATTAATATTATTATTAATATTTATTATTGCTGGAGAAATTTTTTTTTCTTTTATTTTATTGCTTGGTTTATCGATTTTGGCATTTTTTTTGATAACGCTCAAATTTTACTAACCGAAAATAGGACAGACTTGTTAAATTGTTTAATCTTAGGTTTATTGCCACCGAATATCGGTGTTTCAGGTGAAAATTTATTGGTTGTGCCACCAATTAATAAAACAGTTATGGAAGGAGATATTGTTGAATTTGATTGTGTGACAAAGGATCCAAATATGATTATTACATGGCTGCGAGATGGCGTTGAGATACCAGAACTTGAAGTAGGATCAATTTAAATATTTAAATATACAATTTAATAATTATTATTAATTGTATTAAATAATTTATATAAGAAGATCATAGAGTACATTGTGATTAATTGAATTTATATCTTTCTCGATATTAATTTTGTTCAAACACAAAATTAAAAAAATGAAATATAGAAAAAAATTAATTATCAAAATTTTTTTGAGAATTTCAATATTTTTTTGAATTATTTTAATTTCAAATAAATTTCGTAAAATTATTCAAAATCCGTGGAAATGATATTATTACTAGTGTGAAGAATTAATATGTTAATTGTTATTAAAAAATAACAATAAAAATAAAAATGAAAAATTTATATTTTTGATTTTTTTTTTTTTTTTTTTTTTTTTTTTTTTTTTATAGAATTAATAAATAATTTATGAAATTTTATATCAATTGATAATCAAATTCGATATTGATTTTCTTCAAATACAAAATGAGGAAAATGAAATAGAAAAAAAAAATTAATTATCAAAATTTTTTGAGAATTTGAATATTTTTTTGAATTATTTTAATTTCAAATAAATACCGTCAGATTATCCAAAATCTGTGGAATTAATATCATCATTAGAATACAAAATTAATAAAAGAATTGTTATCAAAAAATAACAACAAAAATAATTTTTGGTTTTTTGGTTTTTCATAAAATTATTCAATATTTAATTTCGATTTTTTATATTAATTTCAAAATCGTTCTTTCCTCAATAATTCATAATACGTGCTATGATCTCTTTAAATAAATAAATAGATGAATAAATAAATGAACAAATGAACAAAAAAAAAAATTTTTTTTAAATTATATAAATAATATTAAATTTATTTTTAACAAAGGATCTCAGAGAGAGAGCTGCAGTTGATGATAATGGAACTTTGTCAATTAGACCAGCTGCTATTGGTGACTTGGGTGAATATACTTGCATTGTCACAGACATTGTTGGAGATCAACAATCAGCATCAGCTTTCCTAAACGTCCAATGTAAATAATGAAAATGAAATTTACCATTTAATTCATCGAATTCCTAATTAATAAATATAATTAAAAATTGTATTCTTCCAGATAAAGCCAAAGTCATTTATGCACCACGTGAAGTTTTTCTACCTTACGGAAAATCAGCACTTCTAGATTGTCATTTTCGAGCAAATCCCCCATTAACAAATTTGCGATGGGAAAAAGATGGATTTTTATTTGATCCTTATAACGTTCCAGGTGTTTTTTATCGTCGAAATGGTTCATTATATTTCAGTAAAGTCGACGAAACACATTCAGGAAGTTACAGTTGTACACCATATAATGAATTAGGAACCGAGGGTCCGAGTCCATCAATTTCAGTGGTAAATATTAAATGTTACACCCAAAAAAAGAAAAAAAAAAGTCTTGAATCAAGTCGTGATTTCGACTTGACACAAATAGTCTTGATACAAGTCTGAAATATTCTTGACTCAAGACATTACACATGTCTTGAGTTAAATCAGTCGTAAAAAGGGACAAGTCGAAAATAAACTTGATTCAAGTTTTTTCTAGTCTTGATTCAAGTCGTTCTTTTAGTCTTGATTCAAGTTGTTTTTAGTATTGATTCAAAACTTCTAAAATCTTGATCGAAGATTTTTTTAAGCTTGATTAAAATTTTTTTTTAATTTTCAATGGGGATTTGATGAAATTATATTTACTCAATATTTTCTAAAAATATAAATAAAAAGCAGAAAATAGATAATTCAAAAAATGAGTATAAGCTGTTTTTATGTGATATTCATTACATGAATTGAATAACAACATGAAAACGACGCAGAACAATAATTTTATATTTTTTATATTGACTGTACGTTAGGGTGTGCCATTTTTGGGTAACTTTTTTTTTTTTCATCAAAAAATCGAGCTGAAAATTTACTGGCCGATAAAAAAAAGAAGCCAGTTTGAAGCAAAGCTCTTAATTTTAATATTTAAAGGTGGCTCTTCGTAATTTTCGTTTTTCCAATTAAATAACATAGGAAAAAAATTTTTTTCCTATGTTATTTAAATGTGCACATTTACGTGTGAATTGTGACACTTTTTATTTGTTTAATTAATTTATCAATTGAACAATAAAACTGGAATTTAATTTAATTTTAATATTGGCTTAAGGTATTGTCCGAATGATTAATTTTACATCGAGAAAATTTCAAATTTAAACTAAGACATTTTCAAACTTGGATCAAGACATTTCGTAGACTTGAGGTGTTATTCTTCCATCAAGTCGCTGAGACTTGATTCAAATCCTTTTTTTTTCTGGATGATAATATCAAAATCCAAACAAAAGAATAAAAATGAAAATAAATAACGAAGCAATTTACAAATTTATTTTTAATCTTCAAAGTGTAGTGAATTCATTCAACAATTCACATTATTAACCATTTACTAGTCCCCCTAATTGTATAAATAACTCTGTTTTGTTCATCAATCAAAGAGCGATTATATATTACGTGCATATGCATTTATATTTTTTTCTTTTTTAAACTCTCATTCATTTTTTTTTTTTATCAATTATTCATAGGTTGTACAAAGGCCGCCTGTGTTCACAATTACTCCACAACGTTTGTACATGAGAAAACTTGGTGAAAGCTTGGAAATACCATGTGATGCTAAAGATGGTGATCAATCTCAACCACCAACGATCGTCTGGTTTAAAGTATGTTTTCCGTTCAATATAAATTTTTCAGTCACGTAAAAATGCAAGAAAATATTATTTTTATACAGCGCACAAAAATTTATAGCTTGTATAGATTTATTTTCTTTTTTATTCTATTTAGTCATTCTTTTTTATTTTATTTATGCTTTATAATTAGCATAATTTAGTCGCAATAACTATTTTTTATTTTAATTTTCTTCTCTGAATTTAGTTAAAATTCTTTGTTGTATTATAAATTAAATAAATATTTGCCATGATTTAAAGGTGAATTATTTTCATAGAAACAAATTAGTTTTTATTTTGGTTTATTTAAGTGGGGATTTTTTTATTAATTTCTTTTTTTTTTTTTATATATATATATTCAGTCAGTTGATATTAACTAACATTAGGGAGTATTGATTGCATAAAAAAAATATATTTGTATGTATATGTGAATAATTAAATGATAAATGGGAATAAAAATTTAAAAATAAATAAATACGATGAAAAAAAAAAATTTGGGGGACAACTACTAACACAACCTTCGGTCAGAAGGACGGGTCACCACTCTCGCAGGATCGAGCCATTTTCCATGGTGGAAACCTGACTATTGAACGGATTCAAGAGCAAGACCGTGGACTTTATCAATGTGCTGCAAGCAATGAAGCAGCGACGATTGTTGCTGATGCTGAATTAATGGTATTAAATGTTCCACCAAGGGCACCATATAATTTAACTGCTAACAGCAGTAAAACTGCTGTGACATTGACATGGGTACCTGGTTATGTGAGGCCAAAAATGGAATACGCTGTGTGGTAAATGAATTTTAATTTATAATATAAAATTTATAAAATATATTTATTGGACTGGTTCAAAAAACTGACTATTTTTTTTTGGAATCCCTACTGAAATACCTTTAGGGAGATGTAAAAAGATGCCTGATGAAACCGAAGCTTTTAATATTAATATTAAGAGGTCGCTCATTGTGAATTTCTATTTCCTATCTGAATAACATGGAAAAATTTTTGTTTATATTGTTAGAATTTTGTAGCTTACGAACTAATGGACCGATTTGAATGATCAATACATATTTTTATAGGAAATTGAACGCTCTATGAAAAAGGTATCTTACAATTTTCTCATAATTTTTACTGTTTAGAAGATATTGGAGGTTAAAGTTTGAAGAATTCAACAAAAATTTCTTTGTTAGTTCTAAATTTTATAACTCGTAGATAAATAAATATTATAAATTGCGCAATATATATTTTTGTAGGAAATTGAACGCTCAACAAAAAAGGTCTCTTGTGTTTAATCGATTACTCTAACCATTTAGAAGATATTCACATTCATGACTTGAATTGATAAATTCAAAATATTTATTAAAAAACTACTAAAATCAGCACGCAGAGATTCAAATGCAAATATCTTCTAAATGGTAAAAGTAATCGATTAACCACAAGAGACCTTTTTTATAGAGCCTTTAATTTCCTATAAAAATATGTATTGATCTCTCGAATCGGTCCATTAGTTCGTAAGCTACAAAAATCTAACGATGAAAACAAAAAATTTTCCATGTTATTTAAATAGGAAATAGAAATTCACGATGAGCGACCTCTTAATATTAATTTTAAGAGTTCCGGTTTCAACTGGCATCTTTATACACCTCCCTGAAGGTATTCCAGTGTTGGCTACCAGTCTAATATTTATAATATAATGTAAAATAATTAAATAAATTATAAATAGTTTATAAAAATTTTTAATATTAATTTTCTTTTTTTTTTATTCATTCAATTTTTTTTATCTCTTTTATCAAATTAAATTCATGAGTTATTTTATTTCATTTTAACACAATTTTCAAATAGGTACAGACCAGCTGACACATCTGAATGGAAAACGATGAAAATCCCATCGAAAAAAATAACCGAAGCCACAATTTTAAATTTAAATCCTGGAAAAGAATATGAATTTATGGTTTTAAGTCAAGATAAACATGGCGATGGAATGTTTAGTAAAGCTATTCGTGTTCTTACACAATCTACAGCTGGTATAAATAAATAAATATTAATTAATTATTAATTACAAGTTGAATTTTTCGTAATAATATATTCATTTAAAATTTTTATATATTTTGGTTTATCAGGATTGTATGATCGAAAATCAGCATCGGAATTTAGAAGCACTCAAGGAATGGAACCTATAGAATCACCGCGTAATCTTCGAGTTCAAGTTACTGGCGAAGGTTATTTAGTAACATGGGATCCGCCATTAAATAATCGAGAAAATGTTAAACTTTATATTGTTCGATGGTTTCGAGGAGCAATTGATGAACATTTACATGGAAGAGCTGAAACCACTGACACATTTTATTTAGGTATTTAATATTAATTATTCACATCTTCATATAATAATAGTAATAGTGATAATAGTAGTAGTAATAGTAATAACAATAGTGAAAATAGTAATGGTGATAATAGTAATATTAGTGATAGTGATAATAGTTGTAGTTATAATAGTAATATAAGTAATTCTGATAAAAGTGAAAGTAGTAATAATAGTAATAGTGATAATAGTAATAATAGTCATAGCGATGATAGTAATAGTAATAATAGTTGTGGTGATAATAGTAATGATAGTAATAATAGTGATAGTGATATTAATAATAGTGATGATAATAGTAATAATAGTAATAATAGTGATAGTAATAGTAATAACAGTGATGGTAATAGTAATAATAGTAATAGTAATAGTAATAATAGTAATAGTAATATTAGTAATAGTAATAGTAATATTAGTAATAGTAATAATAGTAATAGTAATAATAGTAATAGTAGTAATAGTGATAGTAATAGTAATAATAGTAATAGTAGTAATAGTGATAGTAATAATAGTGATGATAATAGTAATAATAATAATAATAGTAATAGTAATAATAGTGATAGTAATAGTAATAATAGTAATAGTAATAATAGTGGTAGTAAAAGTAATAATAGTAATAGTGATAATAGTAATAATAGTAATAGTAATAATAGTGATAATAGTAATAATAGTGATAGTAATAGTAATAATAGTGATAATAGTAATAATAGTAATAGTGATAGTAATAATAGTAACAATAATAATACATATTATTACTATTATTATTATTAAATGAAGCTGTAAAAATTTAAATGAATGATTTCGACGTTGAGAAAAAATTATTTGTCTCAATTTCAAATAAATAATTATTATTTATTTAATTTAGTCAAATTATTGTCAATTTTTTGAATATTCAATATTAATTATTTACATCTTCATATGATAGTGATAATAATAATAATTATTAATATTATTAAATGAAGATATGAGAATTTTAATGAATAATTTCGACATTGAGAAAAAAATATTTGTCATTATTTTAAATTAATAATTAATATTTTTTTAATTTATCAAATTATTGTCAATTATCGGGATTTTTTATAAATATTATTGTGTATGTATTAAATATTTATTTTGTTATTATTTTTATGATGGAAATATTTTTTTTCAATGAAATTGATAATTTTTTTTTTTTTTTTTTTTTGGTTTATTGTTACTAATTGATAAATAATTTTAATTTGACAGTTAAGAGCTTGGAAGAGGAGAGCAATTATGTCTTTGAAGTGTCTGCAATGTCACATAGTGATGAAATTGCAACGAGTGAATTATTTACATTAGAAGTACCGGCGTATCGAAGAAATCGTGCAATTTCAATGGGAATTGTTGCTGGCATTGGTTTCTTAGCTGCTGCATTGGCCGCCATTTGGTGGACGAGAAAAAAATTCTGTCGATCGTCATTGACGAAATAATAAAATCCATATAAAATGCAAAGAGAAAAAAAAAAATATTACTGCAATTAAATATAATGTTTATTGAGAAATGAAAATGAAAAAAAAAAATTTTTTTTTTTCAATGATATATATTTATTAAACAAATGAAAGTAACTGATTAATTAATTAATTAGATAATTGATCAATTCATTTATTTAATTGAGAAAGAAACTTTTAAGTTTTAATATTCAATCAAAAATTTTAAAGATATTATAATTGTATTGGAATATTTTTTTTTTTTCGTTTGTGAATGGTAAAACTTCGATTTAAATGTAATAATGTGTTCGATAAAATTATTTATCATTTTTAATTATAAAAAAAAAAAACATTTCGTATAAACGCAATGAGCGTTGCTTTGTAGTGTGTGTTACAGCACATAAATAAACAATGAAGGAAATAATTTATTAAATATTTAATATAATTATTTACAATCTCCTGAATTTTTATTTTTAATATAATAATTCATTTGTTTATAATATTAATAATTCTATTATGCAATTTTATTTTTATATTCCAGTGGAATTAATAAAAAAAAAAAAATATATAAATATATAAATTTATTTCAGGTTGAAATTATTTTTAACAATTTCAAAATAAATAAAAATTTTCTTAAATTGATTTTTATTTTATTCTATATTGTTATTTTTTATTTTATTCGTTCAAATAAAATTCAATTAACAATAAAATAAAATGACCCCTATATCTATTAGTATTTGTATTTATTAATCAAATTAACGCCTGAGAAGTAACAATAAAAAAAGCATAAAAAATATCAGCTGGAAAAAAAATCAATTTACTCATTGTCTATGTCGTATATAATTGCATGACGAAACAACAAGACTTTCTTACAAATTGTATATAATATTTAAAAGGCTTCTCAGTCACAAGTTAATCCAGCAACCAGAAGAGATTGAATTACCCTAAGAACATGCAGATATACCTATACACATTATTTATTTAAAAAAAGAAAAAAGCTCATACTCATTTATTTTATTATCAAGAAAAAAGTCAAAAAATGAAAGAAATTTAAAATAAAAAAAATCTTCAATAAAATATTATAACATACAAATAAATCAGACAATTTTATATAAAATAATAAAATAATTACAATTGTTTATTAATAATATTTCATAAAATATTATTAAATATATTAATATATTTTTTTTTATTCATAATTAATTTTTTTATTTATTATTTTTTTGATTTTTTTTTTTTTTTATATTTTAATTGATCAAACAATTTTTTATAAAATAATAAATCAATGACTATTGTTAATTAACTATATTCCACAAAATATTATAAAATATATTAATATATATTTTTTTTTATTATCATCATTAATTTTTTTTTTATTATTTTTTTCGTTTTTATATTTTTATATTTTAATTAATATTGATATTATATTTTCATTAATCAAACAATTTGATATGAAATAATTGAATAATTATAATTAATGACTAATATTATTTCACAAAATATTATAAAATATATTAATTTATATTTTTTTTTATTATCATCATTAATTTTTTTTTATTATTTTTTTCGTTTTTATATTTTTATATTTTAATTAACAAAACAATTTTATATAAAATAATAAATCAATAACAATTGTTAATGAATATTATTTTACAAAATATTATAAAATATATTTTTATTTATTCATAATTTATTTTTTTATTTATTATTCTTTTCGTCTTTTTATATTTTTATATTTTAATTAATAAAACAATTTAATATAAAATAATGATTCAATTACAATTGTTTAATAATATTATTCCACAAAATATTATAAAATATATTAATATATATTTTTTTTTATTATCATCATTAATTTTTTTTTATTATTTTTTTCGTTTTTATATTTTTATATTTTAATTAATAAAACAATTTTATATAAAATAATAAATCATTTACAATTGTTAATGAATATTATTTTACAAAATATTATAAAATATATTAACATATATATTTTTTTTTTAATCATCATTAATTTTTTTTCTTTATTATTCTTTTTGTTTTTATATTTTTTTATATTTTAATATGCACAAATTAATTCAAGGTTGATCACGTATAATATTTTAAGGCCACAATTACACTTGTATTCTAGTGATCATTCACCATATATATTTTCCTTTCTTATTTTAAAATGCTTCATTGCACGTTCGTTGTATTTTATTCTTTATAATATTAATAAGTCAATTAAGCCAACTAACTCGGACAATCGAGACGTCTCTGCCAGTATAATCTTCACTGATCTTTTATACTCCAGACACTACAAATATTGTTGCACAGATATTTTATAAATTTATTACATTTTTAATACATTAAACACATTGAAATAAACAATAAAAAAAAAATTATTATTCATACAAAATTATTCGTAAATTATTTTTTTATTTTATCAATATTTGCATGAATAATTTTTGTTTACGATTTTCCTGTTGAGAAATTAAAAAGAAAAAAAATTATAAATAAACAAATGGGTCATTTACATAATTTCAAGCATTGAGGTCAGTTAATATATTATTTTAAATAATGAGAAAACTTTTTCTGATAAATATATTATCAGTTGCTTAAATGGTTAAGCAATAATTGCATTCGTGTACACGAAAAAATTAAAAATAAATTTTATTTTATTTATTTATTTCTTTTTTTTTTTTTTTATTTAAATTTTTTGCATACGTGACAAAAGTATAAATAAAATATTCATTCAATTCAACGTCTCAATATTTTTTTGCTTGCATCATTTAAATTTAAATTATAAATAAAAAATTTTAAATATTGAAAATTTTTTTTAATTATATTTTTCAACTTAAAAAAAAAATATTAATTATAACAATAATAGCAGCAACAAAATTTTTTTAATTAACCGTACTAAATATGTATTCAAAATAAATATTATTTTCCTTCTCAATAATTTAATAATGTAAAAAAAAAAAATTTTTAACTCTATTTTAATAAATTCAATGTAAACAGGAAATTGAATTTTTAAATTCAATTTAAAATTTAATTAATAACCCAAGAATATTTATCAATATTAAATAATTATCTCTACTATAATATCAATAAAATTTTTCATTATAATTAATAAATCTAAGATATATTGTTGTAAATAATGTGAATTATTTTTTGAAATTCAATTTAAAAATTTTTAAATTTTAAAATAAAGTTTACGAACAATTTTGTATAAATAATAATATTTTTTTTTTGTTCATTCAAATGTGTGTAATATATATTGAAGATAAAATTAATTTAAAAAATTACTCTGCAACAAATAATTGTTATAAAAAATAAAAATAAAAAAATAATTTGATATCAAAAAATAAAAATTAGTGTTTAAGAGTTTTTTAAATTTGGTATTTAAATATATTTCTCTGCAATACCGACTGCAATAAATACCAGACACACAACTATACATGTTCACATGTATTATAATATGTGTACATATACATATATGTATATAATTGAATGACGCGCGTTCATTTCGTTATTCGAACACAAAGCGACACAGTATACGAGTTAAATATTCTCTCTTTTCACGTCAGTCGCCATTCGTACTCGCTATTGTGAGGATGGATAATTGTGCAAGGGCTCACGAAGCTCTTTAACACGTGTATGTATTCGATTTACATCAAACACACAGACACACATACACTATCAATTATTATTTGATAATTTTAAATTAAATTGTATCCGGTAGAGCGTTCACTGACACGTTTTAAATATAAATTTTTCATCTATTTTAATTATTCAATTTTTATTTCACATTAATTTCAAATTAAATATTTTTTATTTTGTTTATTAAACAGTGTATAAATTATTTATTGACGAAGACTCGTCAGCAAATATTTTGTGAGTATTTTAAAAATTTATCTTTCATAATAATTTATTAAATAAAAATATATAAAATGTGTTGACGAATTTTTTTCTTTTTTTTTTTTTTTTTTGAGTGGGAATAATTATATTGAAAAATTTTTAAGTTTGGGAAATATATTTACTACCTGCTTTGAAGGTTGTTTATGAGGGTTTTGGGATCACGGTTTGGTGGGAGAAAATTTTTGGAGATGAAAAAAAGGGAGTGGAAAAAAAAATTTTTGAGATGAAGAGAGAAGTGAGGGGAGATTTAATACAAAGAACATCCCCCCATGGTGTTTCATGGTGGTTCTTATAGTCAGTTTACTGTATACTATACTGCGTCATTACGTAAAATTTTTGTTAGAAAATTTTATAATAAATTTGTTGGAGAATTTAAAAAAAATTTTAAGTATATTTTTTGTGTCTAAAGCTCGTGGCACAGATAGAAATATCTTATAATTTTTTTTCTGTTCTTTCTTGTGAGTGTACACATGTAAAAGTTGTATTTATATATACATATTTACATTAAGTGATTAAAGTTTCTGTTAGGAAAGTGAAAGGAATGTATTGATAAACGACATTAAAATAATTCTTTATGAAAAATAATTTTCTATTTAGATAAAACTTTGATTTTATTATTATTTTATTTTCTTTGATAATTTCTACAGAAATAAAATTACAATAATTATTATACATCTATAAATATCAAAGAAAAATATAGAACAAATTTTGTTTATTTAATTTTTAATCACAATGAGAAAATTTAATTTATATTTTCAATATTTTAAAATTTTTCAATCAATTATTTTCAATAATTATTTTTTTATTTTTTATTTCTCAATACTATTGTTTGTTCCTTTGTTTATAATATTCAATTTTAATCCAATGATGAGTCTTATAGACAGTTAAAAAAATTCGCAATGATTAAATAAAATGTTTGTGCATGATGAATTTAGAATTGACCAAATAGAATTAAACATAAGAATGTCAACTAAGAATAAACACTGTGCTCTTGTGTCAAGTGTTTTTTTAATAGCCATCAGTACATGACTCTGATTATATAGTTAAAATATATATTATAAAACTACTTCATGCTTTGAATAATAATAGCAATAATATATTTATTTATTATTGTTATATTAAAAAATATCTATGAGTATTTTACTCGTAATTCAATCATTATTATTTTTTCTACGTTGTGTATATAATAATACAAGAAATAAATACGTTCACCATTTTTTTTTTTTTTTTTTTCAGGGTCTTATTATACTTTATATTTATATTACTATCACCAGCTGAATCATTCAAACAAATGCGTTGTAGCATTATCGTATAAATATTATCTTACATTACAATAAATTATCTTTGCTCTCATTGTAATAATTTAAATTGCATTGACATATCATCGAGCATTTATTTAATTTATTTATACAATTGAATAGAAAGTGAAGAAGAAGAAAAAAATAATATTACAATTTTTTTATTATTTTTTAATTGATATTTAATTTATTATTTACCAATTTTTTATTTTTCAGAGTTTGAAAAAAAAAATTATTTATTTTATTAATTGTGTTTATTAATTTTTTTTTTTATGTGATTAGTATTATTTACAGTTTTATTATTGAGTTAAATAAATATACGTCAATTATTTACTTTATTTATTTTTTTTTTTAGTATTTTGTTGATGAAATTTAAAATAGTGATAACAAATTGCAATTTAATTTGACGTTTTATTTATGTTTAATATTTATTTATGGTTATAATTGTTAAGATATATTGTTTGTTTGTTTTTGAATGAGAAGATGTAAATAATAATTGGATGAATTTATTTAATTAATTGATAAAAATTATTTATTTGATATATTGAGAAAAATTTTTATTTTATAATAAAAATGAATTTTTTTTTCGTGTTTTTACTCATACTGATAATCTGTACATGAGATAATTATATACATATGTACAAAGTTCATTTGAACTCATCCAACACACACAATTGAGCTGATAAATAAAAGAAAAAAAATAATTTACAATTTAAATAAGAGTAAATTTACAGTGAAGCTTTCCATTAAATTTTATTCATCTCATTATAATATAAAAAAATAAATTTCCTTCATTAACTAACTTCTGTCTACTAAACAACATTAAAAATCAAACAATTATAATTCTAAATAATTTTAAATATTATATATAAAATATTAATAATTAATATAATTCATCAAATTATTTTTTTCACATTATTAAATTTATTTTACTCATAAATTATTTAAGAATTTATAAATTATATTATTAAGAAGTAGATAAAAAAATTTTTTTAATTATATACTAACTTGTAAGTATATAAATGAGAAATTAGAAAAGATTAGATATGGTTTTATCATTTACAGTTGATTGGGGAACTGACGAGGAGAAAATCTGAATGTGTTCATTGGAAAATTCTTGAAAATAAATAAAGAAGAATTGTGATAAATAAATATAAATTGTGATGATTTATAACAATAAAAAAAATTACATTCATATATAAATATTAATGTGGATGTGATAAATATATATATTCAAAATAAAAAATTGTATATATAAAAGGAAAATAAAAATGAAGCCGTTGACAACAAAATTAGTGACCTTGGGAATTGTTGGATTATTTTTTAGCCTCTCTGGCATCATTATGTGCTTTTTTTGGCCCCACGTGTTTAATAAAATTCTCAGTAACGTAAGTATATTTTATATTTATTGGTTTATATATATTATTATTAAATATTGCTTAGAAATAATATTTTTTATAATTTTTATAAGTAATATTTAATTCATCATTTAGGAATTTTTTATTTCTCAGAGTTTAAAAAAAATTATGATTTATTTTATTTATTTATTTATTTATATTACGTATAGTATATTATATTTAAATCATATTTTATTATAATATGAATTTTTTTTTCATCTTATTAATTTAAATGTGGTAGAGTAATTTATTTTTTAATTTTTCTGATTTTTATTTTGAATTATTTTATTTATTTATTTATTTTTTTTTTTTTCTTCACGATAATTTAACAATTGCTGGGTTATTTTATTTAACTAGGCTGATCATTCTGTCACTTGTTCAATGAAGATTGCTTTATAAATTGTTCGTGTTATCTTCATTTATTATCATTATGTGATTTGTGAGATTTTTTTTTTTTTAAATATTATGTTTTATTGGGAAATTATTATTTTTATTTCTTTTATTAAAATTATTACGATTGATAAATTGTGTTTATCATGCTAGAGTCGAGACAATTTACTTTTATATATTGATAAGAAAATTATTTATGATATAAAATTGTGAAATTTATTTTTAATATTAAATATCAATTTTATTTTTCTTTTCATTTAAATTTTATTTCTTTATGATTTTTTTTTTTTTTACAGGAATTACCTTTAACACCAAGGTCACGTATATTTGAAATATGGAAAGACACAAATGAGATACCGATGAATATGGAATTTTATTTTTTTAATTGGACAAATCCAGAAGAATTAAAAATACCAGGAAAAAAACCAAATTTCATTGAAGTTGGCCCATACACATTTAAGTAAGTATATTAAAAAAATAAATTTAATTAAAATTTATATAACTCAATAATTATTTCAATGTTGCACAATGTGTTCAATTGTGATAAATAAAATAAAAGAGAATTTAATTGTCCTTGAACAAACAAAAAAAAAAAAAACAAAATTGATTCGGAAGTGTCGAAATTTTCATTGTAAAAAATAATTCAGATAAAATTAAATAAATTTTAATAACGTGGTTAAATTATTAAACAATATTATTATTACAGGAAATACATTGATAATTAATATTAAACTTTATTATTAATGTATAATATTAATGCAAAAAAATTCCTTTAGAAAACAAATAAATAAATAAATAAATTAATGATAACTTATTTGATGACTTATTAACGATGACTTCTTAATAAGTAATGAAATGATTTGTTCATGTTGAATTTTTATTAATGAATAAGATAATTCACTCGTGGGCGAGTTAATATAACTGTCTATTAAATAATTGACTAATTAATAATTATTATAAAGAACGCAAGATGAACGTTATTATTTAATATAAAATTGCGCGGACCAACAGTTTGAAAAATAATTTTTCATTAATTTTTATTTATTATATACGAAGCTGCGCTTATTTATTTATTATATTCCTCAATGTTTAAAAGCACTTTTTGAATTAATTTATATTTTTTTAATACAAACATTTTCCGATAATCAAAAAGAAAAAAAAAATATTTCAATTTAAAATTAAAATCAATTTTTATTTTTTCTATTGAATTTTATTTTTATTGTGACTTTGTTAAAGTTAAATAAATTTTTATGTCACGTTGACATTATATTTATTTATCTTGCATTGTTATTAATAATATCGTGAATGAATGTTTCTTTTTATAATTACCACTTTAATTTAATTGACATTGTAATTTATGTCAATTAAATTAAATTATTCTAATAATTAAACATTGATTTAATTTTTATTTTTATTTTTATTTTCATTCCGCAATTTTTTGTGCAATATTATTTATGGTTATATTATTTTTAGGGAGAAAATTGAAAAGGTTAATATTGTTTTTCATCCAGAAAATAATACTGTGAGTTTTGATCAACGAAAATTTTGGTATTTTGATCCTGAAAAAAGTAATGGAAAATTAAGTGATAAAATTGTTCATTTAAATGTCGTTGCTGTGGTAAGTATTAAAAATTATTTTAGTTAAATAATTATTAATTAATATAATTTTATTCTATAAAATAAAAATTTATTTCATTTTATTTTTTTAATTTTTAGTCTGCTGCACACAAAGTACGATATTGGTCGTATTTTATGCAAAATTCTTTGTCATTTATGTTGGATAAATTATCAGGTATACATATTGTAAAAACCGTTGATGAATTATTGTTTACTGGTTATGAAGATCCGTTAATTACAATGGGACAAATGGCAGTTGATGACGGTGAAGAAATTCCGCCATTTGATCGCTTTGGATGGTTTTATTTGGTGAGATAAAAATTTATTTAACTTTATCAAGTCACAATAAAAATATAATTTAATAAGAAAAAGAAAAAAAAAATCGATATTAATTTTAAATTTTAATATATTTTTTTGTTTTTATTATTGGACAATGTTTGTATTAAAAAATATAAATTATTTCAAAAAGTGCTTTTAAACATTGAGGAATATTATAAATAAATTAACGTAGCTTCGTACATAATAAATAAAAATTAAACGAAATTAAATTAACAAATTAATTAAAATTAAAAATTGAAAGGATTTTTTATATTTTTTATATTCGTCAATATTTTATTTATTTTAAACAACAAAAATTCTTTTACGATTGATTTAACAAACGTTTTTTATGCAACAACAAAAATTGATATTAATTTTAAATTTAAATATTTTTTTTTTTTATTATTGGAAAATTTTTGTATTAAAAAATATTAATTATTTCAAAAAGTGCTTTTAAACATTGAGAAATATAATAAATAAATTACCGCAGCTTCGTATATAATAAATAAAAATTAATGAACAGAAAAAAAAAAATAAAACAATTTTGTATATTTTTATATTCGTTAATATTTATTATTAATTTTAATGAACAATAATTTTTTTTTTTCGATTGATTTAACGAACTTCTCTAATGCAACAATAAAAAATATTGCTACTTGATGAAATTACCTTGATAAAATAAATAAAAAATTTGTTATATCATTTGCAATACTGGCAGCATTTAATAACTAATGAGGAAAATTTATTCATTATAATTATAGCGTTAATAACAAAAAACTAATCAGTAATACATCACGTAATGATACATGATATTCTTTGATCTGTTACATCACAAATGACACGTGGATTTATTTATAAATAAAGACCAATTGTGATAGGAAAAAAAAAAAAATTTAATATTTAATAAATATTCAGAATTAAATGAAGGAAATATAAAAATATTTTTCTTTAAAATTTACATTTTTATGTAATTAACAAGCGGATTTATAGATTAATTTAATTAAAAAAATGAAATAAAACGGTTTGATATCAATTAAAAATATTTTAAAAACATTTTAATTAAATTATTATTTGTTTATTTATCAAGTCTTTTGATTAATAGTTTGTTATTTTTAATTGGTTTTAGAGAAATGGATCGACAATTTTTGATGGACATTATAATATGGCAACTGGCGAGGATAATTTAAATAATTTAGGTGTAATGAAAAATTGGAATTATAAAGACACAACGTCATATTATAAAACACCTTGTAATGTTGTTGAAGGAAGTGCTGGTGAATTTTGGCCACCAAATCGTGACGCTGAAGAAATAACAATATGGACAGCAGATTTATGCAGGTAAATAAATTAAATTTATGTATTTAAATTAAATAAGAAAATTAATTTAATCAAAATAAAAAATAATATTTTTGTTTTAAAATTGATATCGATTTTTGTTGTTACACAAGAGACAATTATTGAATCAATAGAAAAAGACATTTTGTTGATTAAAATTAATGAAATATTGACGAATATAGAAATACTCAAAATTCTTTTAATTTTTTTCGTTTAATTTTCAATTTTAATTAATTTATTAATTTAATTTCGTTTAATTTTTATTTATTATATACAAAGATGCATTAATTTATTTGTTACATACCTCAATGTTCAGAAGCACTTTTTGAAATAATTTATATTTTTTTTATACATTTTCTAATAATCAAAAAAAAAAAAAAAAATAATATTTTTATTTAAAATTAAAATTGATTTTTATCTCGATTTTTGTTGTTACACAAGAAACAATTATTAAATCAATAGAAAAAAACATTTTTTTGATAAAAATTAATGAAAAATCGACAAATATAAAAAATCCAAAATTTTCAAAAATTTTTTCTCATTCATTAATTTTTTTTATTACATGCAAAAATGCGTGAATTAATTTGTCATATTCCTCAATGTTTAAGACCACTTTTAGAACTGATTCATATTTTTTTATACAAACATTTTCCAATAATCAAAAAAAAAAAAAAATATTTTTATTCAAAATAAAAATCGATTTTTTGTTGTTACACAAGAAACAATTGTTAAACCAATAAAAAAATACATTTCGTTGCTTAAAATTAATGAGATATTGACAAATATAAAAAACCACAAATTTTCGAAAAAATTTTTTCATTCATGAATTTTCATCTATTATATACAAAAATGCGTGAATTAATTTATCATATTTCTCAATGCTTAAAAGCACATTTAGAAATAATTCAAATTTGTTCATACAATCATTTTCCAATAATCAACAATCAAAATAAAAATAATAAAACATAATCAACAACTAATATAATCATTTAATATATTTTTTTAAAAATTTATTTCAGACCAGTAACATACGAATACACTGGTACAGTAATGCATAAAGGAATTTTGGGTTATCAATATGCAATTGGTGAAAAAACATTGGGCAACAGTACAAAAAGACACTATCCACATGATCAAGCTAAATATTTTGAAAGAACAACAACAACAGAAGACTTTTTTGATGCAAAACATTCAACAACTGAAAGCAATGAAAATATTGATGATCCTGACACAATAAATATGGGACAATGTTATTGCAATGGTGAATGTAGTCCAATGGGTGTTATAAATATAACTGCATGTCGTTATGGTGCACCAGGATTTGTTAGTTTACCACATTTTTACAAAGCTGATCCAATTTTACGTGAACAAGTTAATGGAATGAAACCAAATGAAAGCAAACACAGTTTTTATATAACACTTGAACCAAATACTGGAGTTCCATTAGATGTTGCTGCTAGATTTCAAATAAATATATTAGTTCAACCATCATTAAGTGTAGCATTATTTCGTGATGTTCCAAAAATTTATTTTCCAATATTTTGGTTTAATTTAAAAAGTGGAACTACTGAAAATTTAGCATGGAGTTTAAGACAATTATTAATTGTACCAAGTGCTGGTCTTTATGGTAGTGTAATTCTTGCAATTGTTGGAGCAATAATTATTATAATAATAGCAGTGGCAATATATGTTCGAAAGGGACCAAAAAAATTAATTGTAAGTATATTAAATATTTTTTTAGACGATTGTTTCAAAATATTATGTTTTAGGGGCTCTTTTGAGTTTCTTAAATGGCATTTTTTTGGCTGCATTTACTTATAAAACAAAATTTTGGCTAGTGACACTGCAAAAGTTGTTTCAAATCTTTTGGATTTTTCTAGAAAAAATTATAGAAATACTTCTTCTTTCAAAATTTTTAACATTATGTATGTTGCATTATTTTATAAAACTCTCATACTGTTTTATATAAATTTCTCGAGATTTTTCTGGTAGTAAATTTAACGTCGCTGCATTGGCGGCTTCATAAATTTCGGTAGGATTGTCACTATCACTGTCACTCATTTTGCTTTTTTAATTTTATACTTGATCGTTTATATTTCCGCTTTATTTTAAATGTTACAATACTGACAGAAACAAAGTTTGTTAATAAACTGTGTAGCAACGCAACCTTTTCTTTTATTTACCCATAAAGCAAAAGAAAAAGTTGCGTTGCTACACATTTTATAAGTTACTACACAATTTATGCATTGCTAGCTTATTTACAAGATTTGTTTCTGTCATTTCAGGAACTATTGATCCCTGAAACATCATATTTTGAGACACTCGCACTAAAAAAATTATGTTGTGCACCATGAGCCGTGTGATCTTTTTTAGCATCACCCGAAATTTACTTGGCCTTGGCTAAAAAAAATCAACTTCACGTTCTTGGCACACAAATAACTATTTTTTCATTCATTTCAAATGATTTTATGTTGTGTTATTATTTTATTTTATTTTTTTATTTAGCTTGCAAGGCGAAAAGTTGGTGCTTTTAATGGTAAAAAAACCGAGGCTGTTTATATGGATACAACAATTACTGATGATGAACATGACAGAAGTAGTCCATCATTACAATTGAAAATTCAAACTCGAAATTCGTAATTAAAAAATTTATTTTTATTATCAATTTATTTTTATTTTATTTCTTCACACTACTTGACGTGAATATATAATTGGTAATTAATTCATATATCTTAATGATGTATGTTTAATTGAGTTTGGAATAATTAATTGCAGCTGCAGAGCGTGAGAGTTTGATAATATTTTTTATGATTTTTAGAATTATTATTTAAGAAAAGAAAACTTGGCCATTTAATTTAGTACAAATTGTATAATTAAATGTATTAATAATGTCTCAATTAATGATGAATTTAATTGCATTGTATTAAGTCAACATGAGATTATTAAATTGTTTATCTTTTTAATAATGATCAAATTTAAATTTCAACGAAAAAGATTTTTTTTTTGTTTCAATTTTACGTTGAGAATTTTTGAGCTTTATTATTACATTTATTATTATATACATATATAAAATGGACTTTATGTTACTGTTTATAAAAATAATTTTTATTTTTTGCAAAATAATTACTTGTCAAAATTAAAGAATTGTTTTTAATTTTGTCAAATAATTGTGTGAATTTTTTTTCTTTTTTCTTTTTTTTTTTGGATTATTAATTAAATTCAAGACACTTTTGTTTCATAAATGAGCATAAATATAATTATTTTATTATAATATTGTGCGAGATAATGTAAAATTAACTCAGGTATGAATAATTATTAAGAGAAAAAATATTTTTCAAACGCAAATATCATTGAATTTTTTTCTTTGTTATTTTTTTCCATTTTTGTGACTGTAAACAAACGAGATAAAAAATTAATAAGTGTAAAATGAAATGATTATACCAAAGTTGAAGTCATGTTAAATAATTGAGCCATATAGACATTCATTTATCGATGGATTTTAATTTTTTTTTTATCTCATTTGCGTTTAGATATTAAAAAATACATTTTTTTATAATTCGTTATATTGATAGAAAAATTAATTATTATAATAAGATTATGGACAAAAAAAATTTTTGTAAAAATGCCAGTTAATCATTATTACCTCATTTAATTTTATTACATATTATATTGTGTAAAAATATAATTTTATTATTGATTAAATTCAAACATAAATAATTATTTACATTTTAAATTTAACAAAACAAATTTTTCTTTTTTTAATTTTGTTAATTTTTCATGCTCCAAATATGTGTATCCTTGAGTATAAAATTAGATATTTAATTAACAATCACTACATTTCATGAAAATATAAATATAATTTTTTATACAACAATCAATGAAATGGAAATATTAAATAAATAATTAAATATCTATTCTCAATTTCCAATATTTTTTACGTAGAATAAAATATATATTTTGATAAGTATTTTTATACAAAACACAATCGTTCTGATGATCATTTGTCAATAACAAATTAATTATAAACAAGTGTTATTATATAAAAAAAAAAAAAAACAAATTTAATTAATAAAATATTTGCTGATAAAAAATTGTGTATTACAAAATAATTATTGCATCAACGTGGAATATTATAAAAATTATTTCAACTAAAAACTTTATATTTAATTTACTACTCAAAACATTTTTCATTTTATTTTATTCTATTTTTTTTTTTTTCTTGAAGGAAAAATATTAAATGTGCTTAGTCATTTATTATATTTATTGATAACATACTTTAGGTGACAATAATTAAAAATGCAAGTTGCAAAAAAATTATATTTTATTATATCTACAATTATTAATTTAATTATTCAATAATAAATCAAAAATTTTCATCAACGTCTGGGAATAAAATTAATATTTATAAAAATAAATTTATCATCGCCCTAAATTTATTAATTTATAATTATATATATCCGATTTGTGTTTATTTTTATCATCGATTAATCGCCAATAATTTTTTGTTATTAATCAAAATGAATCGTCAATTTAGGTCATGGAAAAAATGTTTTTTATTCACTACCAAAAATGATCAAAGTCGAATTATAGTAATTAAACTTATAAACGATTAGATATTTTATATTTTATTTATTTTATTTTATTTTTTGTTTCATTTGAAGACAACAAATCTATATTTGAAAATTTTTAACGACACACATCAGTTGAAATTCGATCGTTGAAGATGAAATTGTGGACAAAAAAATTAGTGATTTTAGAAGTTACTGGAATATTTTTAATCATTGTTGGAATTATTGTAGGATTTTTTGGGAATTATGTTTACAATTTTTTTAACAATATCATCAACAATGTGAGTTAATATTATTAATAATTATTAATTTGTATATATTATTTTCTTTTAATTAATATCAATTAATTTAATTAATTTAATTTAAAGGAGGAAACTGAAATAAATGAAAATTCCAAAATTTCTCCAACGACTTTATTTTATATTGGTGTTAGTATTATAATTATTGGAGTGATGATTTTTATTATTACACTGATAGAACTATTCATACGAAGTAGGTCACGAAAATTTGAGGTAAAAATTAATAAATAATATTTTATTATATATTTATAAATTTAAAAAAAAAATTGTATCATTTATTATTTGAAATAATTCTTGGTATTTTTTTGTTTATTCAGATGTTATCAGACAATGACGAGGATTTAAATAATAAAAGAAAATTTTCAATAATATCAGATGCTATGTTAATGTCTAATGGATTTTACTGGAACGATCGACTTATTTAATATTAAAAATTTAATTCAAAATTTTATAATTAATTTTATATTTTTATTAGGTTCAAAATTCATTTGGGTTTACTGTTGAATTATTAATCATACAATAATAAGCTTGAATTCAACCATTTATTATTGGTTAGATTTATGTTAATGTTGAAAATAAAAAATAATAATGAATGAAAAAGAAAAAATTATATTTATGATTTGGGATTAAATAAATTAAATTGAATGAATAAAATGATGGGGTAAAAATTGTCGTCTACTTCACTGGTAAAATCGTATCACGTTCATTATCATGGTCACCGGATGAATGTGATGTTAAACCTTCGACGTGAATAGATTGCACACGTTCCTGAGACATTTAGAATAAAAAAAAAAAAGATAAAATAAAAAAAAAAATTTTTTTTTTTCTTTCTCAATATTTTTTCAAGGAAATAGATAAAATAAAATAATAATGATATATAAATGATAAATATATAAATTATTTCATCCAATATACTCACTGTGACAATGCAAATAAATAAATCGTTAAAAAGTAGATGAAAATATTTTTTAAACTATAAAAAAAAATTTTTTTTCTCTTTGTAAAAAAAAAAATTTTTTTTATCTTTTATAAAAAAAAAAACAATTAAACGAATCAAAGTATTGAATGATATATTTTATGTATCAATACTTTGAATTTGTGTTGAAAATTAAAAGATTTTTGATATAAATAAATTTTAAAAAAATAATTTTATTAATGTTTATTTTTAATTTAAATTTTAAATAATAAATTACAAAATAATAAAATTTAGAAAATAAATTTGATTGAAATTTATTATTAACTTATTTTATTAAAAATATTTATAAAAAATATAATTGTTTAATTAAACAAATAAATAAATAAAAAATTTTTGAGTATTTTTGCTCTTTTGTTTTTTTCATTCAATTTCGTTTATTTAATTAATTATTAATATTATATATTTGTTTATGAATATTTATTTAATTTCTTAATTAATTTATTGATTGAAATAAAAATTTAGTCTTCGAGATAATTATTAAAAATAATATAAATTATTTATTGCACTTCAAAAAATAAATATAATACTCAACACATTTTTTTTGTGAATAAATTTAATAAATAAATTAAACATTAAAAAAATTTAGAAAATAAATTTAATGAATATTTATTATTAATTTATCACATTCAAATTATTTATAAAAAATATAATTGTTTAATTATACTCAGAAATGATGGCACAAAATTAAGTAATAAATAAATAAAAAATTTTGGAGAATTTTCTTCATTCAATTTCGTTTATTTAATTAATTATTAATATTATATATTTGTTTATGAATATTTATTTATTTCCCAAATCAATTCATTGACACGTTCTTTCTGTGAATTTATCATAATCTCAAAAATCCACAATATATTTATAAACATTTAGATATTAATTAATTATTTTTTTTATTATTCAAAACACAATTGTAGTAATAAAGTAACTCTTCTTTTTTTTTTTTGTTTTAAATATTAAGTAGTTAGTATACGTTGGTGTGATTCATTCGAATGTATAATGTAAAATAAATGTTAGAGGTGAGGACTTCAAAATGGACGAAGTTTTGTCGGTCAGTTTGTAGACTATAGTTAGTTTAATTTAAACCTTTCGACGTTTCTCAGTTAGTTGTGTCCTGACACTCGAGTTGAACACTTCTACGTACGTAGATCACCATCACATAAATAAATAAATAATTAATTAAATAAATAAATAAATATCGAATATAATTCATCATGAGATCCAGTAATTTATTTATCATTTTCATATTCTCCATTATTATTCGTGAGTAAAATAAAATAATTTTTACCTAATTATTTATACTGCTTTTTACATCAATTTATATTTATTTATATTGAAATTTTATATGAATAATATTTTTTTCAATTAATACACTCTCATCATTCATTAATTCTGAATATAATTTCATTTTATACACTCCAATATTTCAATTTGTTTATTTTTTTCTCTTTTAATTATAAAAAAAAATTATTCATTTTTTTTTTTTTTTTTTTTTTCATTGCTCGAAAAATAATTTTTTTAAATAATATCCAACAAATTATATGAATAAATGTTCACTCAAATATAATAATTAATATTTATCATGCATTACCTTTGTTTAATTTTTTTTTTTTTTTTTATCTATTTAGAAAATATATTTAACAACATTCAATTATTATTTTAATATTAACAATTATTATACAACAACTAGATGACCTTATGCATAAATAATGAACCTTTTTTTTAACTGTTAGATAAAAGTTATATTTAATATAAAACATTTGAAAAATATTTTTAAATATTTATTTGAATTAAATTAATTATTTCATTGTGCTTTTATTTATTTATTTATTTATTATTAATAATATTACACTCCTGTATTATTATAATTTTCATCATTTTAATAAACAAGACCTTCTGTTGATTTATAATTCATCATCAAAGTAAACAATACACGAATTAATCTTATCAAATTAATTTTTATTTTATTTCAACATTAAAAAAAAAATATTGAAATAATTATTAAAAAATTTTATTTTCAATTTATTTATGAAGTCAATTCTAAATATTTTGTTTCCTTAATTACACAATCATTATTAATAAACATATGTTTATTGAAATAAAAATATAAATCCATAAAAAAAAAAAAATTTTTTTCATAGAAAAAAATATTATTTAAATTTTATAAAATATATAAACTAAATGTTACACTCGTAAAAAAATGTGTTGATATACACCGTATGTTGTCTGAAGTTTGAACAAGCTATCTCAAATACAGACACATCTGGGATACGTATGTTAAAACTGTGCAAACAAAATTCAATAATATTCAAATGAAAGTCCTGAAAATTCACGCAAGAATTTAAAGCTTATCAGCGTGTAATTTCTTGCGTGAATTATGGGACAGTCGTTATGTGTCGTTGAATGACACACACGATAAATATGTGTTATGTATATAGCACTAAAGCAGATTGTAGAGATGGAAAAAAAATAGGTATATGTATAATAATATCTGAATCAAAATGGAAGAAAATAAAAAAAATATTTATGCATTTATGAGGTCAGCAATTTTAATCTTATCAACAATGCAAACTGCAATATTTATAAATGTATTTATTTACGTTCGATTATAAAGTAAATAGTTTGTACATATACAGGAGAATAAAAAAATATATTTGTATATATATTAGAGTGTGCCATTTTTAGGCAACTTTTTTTTTAATATTTAGAGGTTAGTTTAAATGAGAGAAAAAATTTTTTTTTTTTTGGATTTTTGTAGCTCGGCTTTTGCGCATTATGGAGATAAGTTCATAAAGCATTCTTGTAGGGAATTTAACGCTCTACAAAAAAGGTCTCTTACACATTTTTCATAAAGACAGCCATTCTAAAGATATTCAAACCCAAAGTTCGAAATGTATGATTTAATAACAAAAAAGTCAAAATTTTATACATTTTGAACTTTGGGTTTGAATATCTTTAGAATGGCTGTCTCTATGAAAAAAGTGTAAGAGACCTTTTTTGTAGAGCGTTCGATTCCCTATAAGAAAATGCTATCAACTTATTTTTATAATGTGCAAATACCTAGCTACAAAAATAACAAATAAAAAAATTTTTTTTCTCATGTTTATTAAATGAAAAAACAAAAATTACAAAGAGCAAACTCTAATTATTAAATAAAAAGTTGCTTCAAAATGGCACACCCTATATATATACATATTATCTACATTTATATCTATATATTTATTTATATCCATAAATTGATTGTATGTGTAAATAATTAATTAGTAAAAAAAAAAGGTGTGGCAAAATGAAGTAGATTATTTTGAAAATTAATTATCGTTAAAAAGGGAATTAAATATAAATTGCAATAATTCTTGTCTCTTCCAATGAGTCATGTGATGAATTTTTATTTAAATAATTAATCCAATTATATTCCACACTCATCTGGAATTTCTGTATATTTATTAATCATTTTTTCTTTCCATTCTTTTTAACCATCTTTAATTAATATCCAGGAAAGAATATAAAAATAAATTCAACAGAATGTTTAATTTTTTTTATTCATTATCATTTAATTTATACAAACCAATTTTTTTTTATTCATCCATTTATTTTATCAATCATTGGAAAGGAGAAAATTTACTGATAAAACATATTAACTGTTGATAAAATAATTTATTATTATTCCCAAAATAAATATAAAACATAAAAAAAAATTTATAAATTTATTTTATAAATAAATACACACGAAATTTATCTTATTATAAAATATTATTAATTTATCGATAATAATATTATATTATTATATTATTTATTTGTAGAATTTTAGTAAAGTTGACAAAAAAAAAAAATTTATTTTAGCTCGATTAAATAAATGGAAAAAAAAAATTATAACGATAAATAAAGTTGACTGTAAATCAGGTTATATCAACGGTCAATTTTTTTTGTATACCACTTGCTAATAATATTACAGTGTTGTTTGATACAGACTACGAAAAGGTATATAAAATTTTACACAAACTATATATAATGTGTAGTTATATCACACAAACAAAAGTCACAACGTGTAAAAACACTACAGTTTGATCGTTAGCTAAATTTATTTATCATATTTATATGTTAATAAATATTAATATTAATATTTTCTTTTTTTTTTTTTATTATATTAAATTATCTGTGAATTGTTGTCAGGGATGAGTTGAAACAAAGCCGGTTCTTTTATGTCAATTAGACTCTTTGTTATTTTGTAAATTGACCGAGGTCAGTTTGTGAATCGTCATGGTTAATTATTATGTAGTATTTTACATTTATATATATATATATATGTATATATATATATATATATATATATTTATATATGTATATATGAGTGGTTATGTGTGTGAATTATGTGAAAGAGAAAATGAAAAAGAGAGTGAGAGTTATGTTTAAAAATGACTTTAGTCTTCATGGAATTATTTTCACTTGTGACCTCGAAGATGAAAAATAAATTTTACACTTGAGAATATTTATTATTTGTTCACTAATGGAGAAATTTTCTATTTAATAATTAAATAAACAATAGTTTGTTATGTTATATGAGATAAATTAACGATATAATATGAATGAATTCAATATTAAATATTAAATATAATTAATAAATTGAATTGATAATTTTGAATTTTTTTTTTTTTTCAATTTTAATTATTATTAAAATAACATTATTTTTTTATTTGATAAATGAATGAACAATTGTTTGTTATATTGATGAAATAATATGAATAAATTCAAAATTGAATATTAAATATAATTAATAAATTAAATTGATAATTTTGAATTTTTTTTTTTTTTCAATTTTAATTATTATTAAAATAACATTATTTTTTTATTTGATAAATAAATGAACAATTGTTTGTTATATTGATTAATTAATATGAATGAAGTCATATTCAATTATTAAATATAATTAATAAATTAAATTGATAATTTTGAATATTTTTTTTTTTCAATTTTGATTATTATTAAAATAACAATATTTTTTTATTTGATAAATAAATAAACAATTGTTTGTTATATCGATTAATTAATATGAATAAATTCATATTCAATTATTAAATATAATTAACAAATTAAATTGATAATTTTGAATATTTTTTTTTTTTTCAATTTTAATTGTTATTAAAATAACAATTCAACTGCTATTTATCATTCTATGTATTTATATTGAACTATTAGTTATAATTATTGAATCAAATTAATAATTTCATCCATTATTTTTTTTCAATTGGAATTTTTTGTCGAATTATTTTAAAAAATCGTTAAAGATTAATTTTCAACAAAAGAATTTTTTTATTTTATCTAAAGTTGACTTTGTGATTATAAACAAATGATTATAGAACGTGATTTATCGTTAATTTAATTATCATGACAAAAAAAAAAAAAAATTGTTATACTTCACAATACAAATGTGATTATAAATATTTATTTTTACAATAAAATCCATATTACTCAACATTATTGTTATAAACATAGTCCGAAGGTCATGTGAAATATATTTAACTCGTGTCTGAATATAATATTTGAACAATAATTAATTATATTATTTAATTTCAGCTGCAATTATGAGCACGAAAATTTCACCAGATCTAAAGGAATTTTTCCAATCACAAATTTCTGGTAATTTAACAAAAATAACATGGGCCCATGCAGTAAATAGCCAAGAAAAATTAAATAAAACACTAGAAAATGGTAAAAAAAAAATAATTATTAAAAATTAATATTTTCAATATTTTTTGTGGTTAAGAAAAAAATTAATAAATAATTTATTTTTTATTTTTTCAAGATAAAATAATGATGATAGAAGCTGATGTTGTTATTGGAACATTAATAAATGGTACAATTGATACATTAATACCAATAATGTCACATCCACCTGTTAATTCTAGTGATTTATCACTAGAAATATTTTTAAAAGACGTTTTAAACAATGGCAAACATGGAATTAAATTAGATTTCAAAAGTATTGAAGCTTTCAACGCAAGTTTGCCAATTTTAAAGCAACATCATGATAAAGTAAATAATTATATAATTATTTGAATTATTTACCAAGATAAAAATATCATTTATTTAATTTTTATTTTATTATTTATTTAGATGACAATTCCAGTATGGTTAAATGCAGATATTATTGATGGTCCAACGAAATTAAGTTCACCAGTAAATGCAAATGAATTTTTATCTGGAGCTGCAGAAAATTTTCCTGAATGTACTTTATCAGTTGGTTGGACAACCAGGTAAACAAATATAAATACAATTAATTTATACATATATAAAAATAATTTTTAATCCCTTGAAAAAGAAAAAAGAAAAATTAATTTAAAAGTTGAAAGAATTTTTTCTTTTTATTTTTTTTAATTATTTGTTAATTCATTTGTTTTTTAATTTGTGTTTTAGTTTGCTTCCAATTCTTGGCAACAATTTGATATCTGATGATTATTCTCAGCAGCAAATTCAGGAAATGATTGATACATTGTCCAAGAATAATATTACTCAAACGGTAACTTATCCAGTGAGAGCTGGAATTGCTGCAAATTCTTTTTCTTTGTGGTCAGAATTATTAAAAAATACAACGAAATATAATTCAACGTTAACTATTTGGTCAAGTGAATTGGATCATGTTGATGCTGATAAATTATCAAAACTTATTCGAGATATTGGCGTTGATAAAGTTTATGTTGATGTGCCAGATAAACTTTGGAAAAAATTAAATATTTCAGCAGCTGCTGATAATTTACCAGGAATTTTTATGGTAATTTCTATGATTGCAGCTAATTTTATTCTTAACATTTTTTAATCTGTCATATTCAAAATCCCAATGGCTTTCTTTCAAAAATCAATAAAAAACAATCTTATAAATAAATTTTTATGGCAAAAAAAAAAAAAAATAAAAGAAATAATTTAAATTTTGTAATGACGAAAAAAATTTTTTTTTTCTCTCAATATTATTTTATTTTTGTAATTATATCTGTATTATTCTGCATAATTAGGGTTTGTATTCATAATGGGTGTATTATAATCTTTCATGCTCGGTGAGAAATGAAAAACAAAAAATTATTTGACGATTAATGTTGGCCTTAGTCAACATTCTACGAATAAAACGATGAGACAACTTAGATTAAATTTGAGACTTGCTTAGTAAGCTAAAATAAGAATTCAGTTCGTATTTAAACTCATACATAAATGCATACACACACACACAGACACATATTTATCCATTGTAAAACGAATATAACAAAAGTACAAGCATATAAACAAATATAAATTCGTATTAATAATTTCCAAATGTAAATTAAATTAATTTAAAATTAAATATTTTTTATTTTCCATTTCTAACATTTAAAATTAATTATAATATTTATAGACAATTATATTTTATTTCGTTTATGTTAATATTAATTATTAAACATTATGAATAATTTAATTTTTATTAATTATATATTTGCTAAATGAAAATAAATATTTGAATGAAAGAAAAACTGCAGTTAAATTTTCGATTTAAAATTTACAAACAATTTATTAATCCGGTTGGGTATTTCCGCCAGTTTATTGTTGTATTATTGCTAAATAAATGTACGTGTATGACTGAGATTTAATCTCAGAGATTAGTAATAACACAGGTCAATTCGTGTTACAGAATAAATTTAAATTAGACACAGGTAAATATAAATAATTTAAAAATAATCTGAATTTAAAATTTACTTTAATTTTCACACGAATTATTTATTTTCAGGTTCAAAAAATTTTTTGATAGTCTAAACTATTTTTTTTTATACTTAGATTAGCTATTATTTATTTATTTATTTGTTTATATTGAATTTTAAATATTTGCTTGAAGAGAAAATAATATTTTAATAAATTTTTAAAAATAAACACATTTTATTTTATTTTCATTTTTATTTTTATTAATTGTTTTGGCATTTATTTTACGTGTTTATTTATTTGTAAAATTATTTTTACATACACGAAATATATTTGGTAAGGGCTTAGGTAAAAGTGACACTATTTACATATTAAAAAAGCAAATGGGGACGAGTCTAAAAATTTATGAATGACTGCAACTGCTGTTTAAGTAATCATAAATTAAACATGTCAACGTATAAAATTTTGTTGCGTAATTTGATGAAAATTGCGTGCCAATTATGCAAGTGGAAAATATTTTGAATAAATATATATGTGAATTTTTTTGTGATTTGTGAAATAAAAATTTGTTTTAAAAAATTCTTAACACAAAAAAATTTATGTTAAAATTAATAAAAAAATATTTTGTCGAAGAATTTTTTTTTTTCTTTTTTAAATTATTATTATCTTTGATGATAACCTCGTTCCCTATATAAATAAAATGGATGTGTAAGTGTCAAATGATGTGTTAGTGTGAAATTCAAAGAAATGACCTTTGCCATTTTTGGTCGTCTGAGGTCAGCCAGATGAGCTTCTAATAATAACTATTATTAATTTGTTGCACCAACAAATTGACCACTTTTTGAATTAGAATAAGTGCATTAATGTTAATTTAATATTATAATTGCATATTTATTTTTAAAAAATTGATTTTTTCACTCACAATTTTTTTTTTTTTTTTTTTTCCAATCGAATCGAAACATGAATTATTATTTTTCATTCAAAATTATTATTACTACATAACTCCTATTTGTAAATACCATATTTAAAAAAAAATAACAATGAAAAAAATTTTTTTTAATACAAAAAAAAATTTTTTTTTTCAAAAAAATTTATAATTATTTTTTTCTACAATCAAATTCGAATATAAATAATTATTTTTTACTAAAAATGATAAGACCTACATAATTTCTATTCGTAAATACCAAATAAAAATGAAAACAATGAAAAAAAAATTTTTTTCATGACAAAAAAAATTTTTTTTTTCAAAAAAATTTACAATTATTTTTTTCTGCAATCAAATTTCAATATAAATAATTATTTTCCACTAAAAATGATTACTACTACACAATTCCTGTTCTTGAATTCCAAATAAAAAAAAAAGCATCGAAAAAAAATTTTTTCAATGAGAAAAATTTTTTTTTTTTTTCAAAAAATTCACAATTATTTTTTTCTACAATGAAACTCGAATATAAATAATAATTTATCACTAAAAATAACTATAACTACATAATTCCTACTCCAAAATACCAAGTAAAAAAAAAATGAACAAATAAAAAAAGTTTTTTTATTTTTTCGAAAAAATTCACAATTATTTTTTTCTACAATCAAATTCAAATATAAATAATCAATGTACCCTCCAAATGATTCCTCCTACATAATTCCTGTTCCTGAATACCCAACAAAAAAAAAAAAAAAAAAGTACAAATAAAAAAAAAAATTTTTTTTCAAACAAAAATTTTTTTTCCAATTAAACAATACATTCAAAATTAATATAAATGACAGTAGCATAATCATTTAGCTCCTGATCATTATAAAAAATTAATCAACTGCACAAATTAATAAAAAAAGAATAAAAATAAAGTGTCCCAAAATTTCTTCTGCCGGTCCAAAATTATTTCTTGCACGAATTTTGGGACACTTATTACAAAAATCAAAATGTACATCAAGCTGAACCACTTGTTAATATATTTTCCAATTTCGGCGTGCGCAAGCGTAAAAAAGATCTCTCTCATACGATGGGACAGTGGCACAGACATACACACACACACAAACACACACTCAGTCAGTCACACACGCGATAAAAAAGCCCGCGCGACACGACACTGTATTTTGCAAACCAGTTTTCGAATATATAAATGTATGTACACAACACAGTGCGCCCAACCTGAAAGACTGATTGTAATCTTTTCGGAAAGATTTTGCGTTTGAGAGAATGGACACGCGCGTTTAAAAATGAACAAGGGACAGAAAGAGAGAGAGAGAGATAGAGAGAGAAAAAAAAAACAAAAATGATTTTGCGTGGTGGAATTTCTTGAATGGCAGGCAGAAGATCAGTGAATGGACAAACGAGTGAGGAATAAAATAAAACGTGAAAGCGTATATAATGTTTATATGCTAATGATGATGAAGATGAATATATATATTTATATATTTATATATATATAAATGTGTGTGTGTGTGTGTGTGTGTACATAAAAGATTTAGTGATGAGAATAATTTGTGATTTTTTTTTTTTTTTTTTAAATAAAATTCCGATTGAGAATTTATTTTATATTAATTTTTTTATTTTTCTTTTATTTAATTTTATTTTATTTGCTGCGGGATTTTTGACTTGAGAATAGTTTATTTTTGAAAATTATTGTGTAATTTGGAAGCAATTTTGTAACACGTTTTTTTTTTTAATTTTGCTGATTTTTTTTTTTCTTTTTTTTTTTTTTGGGAGGAAAATTGAAAATAAAAATTTATTGTGTCTTATTTTTTATTTAATTCATTTTTTTTGCTATTGGTAGAATTGAAAATGAAAATATATGTCAACTATTTCTATTTTTTTTTTTTTTTTTTTTTATTCAATTTTCTTGTTAATTAATTTTGCTGAAAAATTGTTTAATATTAAAAATCATTCTCTGTTTTGATAGTTATAACTATTAATAATATATTTCCCTAATTTCAATGAATAAAATTTTTTTTTTTTTGATTTTTCGTACAAAAATTAAAAATTTATGAAAAATTACATTTCATCAATTTTTTTTTAAATGAGTTTTTTGTACGTATTTATATATATTTAACTATAGGTGAATATTAGTAACATATATCCCCAATAATTTCAATGAAAAAAAAATTTTTTTTATATTTACAAAAATTAAAAATTGATGAAAAATTATTTTTTTATAATTTTTTTTTTTTAAATGAGTTTTTGATATATATTTATATTTAAATGTATTTATTTATGTATGGTTTATGTATGAGTGTGATGTGTTGGGTGCTTTATATTACATTATACATACAATTGTGGCGGGGATGATGGTTGGATGCACGCATGCGCCCTGCGTTTCGCGTTCTCTATACTGTAAGTCGACGCAGACTCAGTCGCCCGCGACATTCGGTCCGCGATACGATTGGGCAAGTTAACTATACACCGCATAATCCTGAAAATCAAACGAAAAATTAAATATCCTCAACCGGGACACGCGCTCAATTAAATTAAATCCTCATCAACCGCCAATTAAAAAAATTAAAATCCAAACTAAAAAAAAAAAAAAAAAATTTTTTTTCATCATCAATCAATAATTTATCATCAAAATATTTATCAAAAATATACATCCAATCTCTCAATCAACAATCATCACCTGTATACAAACCACAAATAATTAAAATAAAATAAAAAAAAAAAAATTCCACTCAAAATAATTTTTACCAAAAATAAAAAAATAAAAAAACTAAAACAATAAAATTATTCATTAATTCATAAATATAAACAAGCAAACAAAAAAAATTCACCTACATAAATATCCACAAAAAAAGGATAAATAATAAAATAAAAAGGTGAAAAAAAAAAAAATTTTTTTTTTTCTCGTAAAAAAAAAAAAAAAATTAAAAACACAATAAATCAAATAAATAATACAAAAACACCCTATAATTCAATTCGTGAGTGTTAATCATCCTCATAACAATAAAATCAAACCCTAAAACAAAAACAAAAACAACAAAAAAATAAAATTAAAAAAAAAAAAAAAAAAAAAAAACAAAATCTAACAATAATGTAATCCGAGTGTAAAAGTGAGGCTCAATCACGAGCAAATAATAATTTAATGATAAAATTAAAACCAAAATGAATAGCATTAAAACACTATCGTTAATAACGCTGCTGACAATAGTCATTTCGTTAATAGTATTAAAAGTCGACGGACGATATCATGGTGAAAATATTGACAATATTCGTCATCGACATAGACATCGTCATCAAGTGTCATCTTTAACGACAAAAAAAAATTACGAGCCCCATAAAATTCCAACAAAAAAACCAATTTGGAATCAAAATAATAACAACAACAATAAAAATAATAATAACATTAAAAATAATAATAATAATGATGATGATGATTACATAGATGATTTATTTCCAATTGAAAATGATGAAAAAAAAAATAATAATGAAAATAAAAATGATAATAATAAAAATAATTATTATCATTTATTAAAAAATTATCCATCAAAATATGAAATGGAATATCGTGATAGGAGATATCATATTAATAATTCACCACGTTATGGAATAAATTTGTGGCAAAATAATGGCCAAGTGGAGCAACATCAACAGCAACGTCGAAGAAATATAAAATTTCCAATGAGAGGCCACAGAACACGCCCTTGGATTTATCCCCCAAGGAATCACGATTCATTGGACATTGAAGATGAAAATGATGATATAAATGATGATAATATTGATGACTATGATGAATATGAAAGATCACGTTGGATATATTTACAAGATGATGATTATGACGAGTCATTTTATCGAAGAAATTTACCAATGCATCGTGGACGTTTTGATTATTTGCACAATTCAAAATATCGTGGTTGGATTGATTTAAATTTACCATTTAGAGATGGTAAATTACGACGAGTTGATTATGATGCAAGGAAAAAATTAGATGGACGTAAAAAATTATTATTTAATAATTATTATAATAATAGAGAGTATGAAAAAAATGAGAATGAAAATATTTCGGGGAGTTTTGTGAGGAGTAAAATTAAAATATTTAATGACACGGTTGGTAATTTTGATGATGAGAGGGAGAATATTTGGAGGGTAGCTAAGCTAGATGATGAAGATGATGATGATGATGATGATGATGAAGAAGAAGAAGATGAAGAAGAAGATGAAGAAGAAGAAGAAGAAGAGACTGATGATGATAATGAAGAAAATAATTCTGATTTAATTAATAATAATTTTTTTCACAATACTGATCCACCCTACAAGACCTTCGATGATATTATTAAAAGTTTAACCTCTGATGACCCGATAACAACGTCTAAACCGCCAAATATCAAGCGAGATTACAGAAATATTGAAATAGAAAAATATTTAAAGCGCGATGCTTATGGTAATCTTAAGTATGAACCAAAAATATTAGAGAAATCATTAATGAGTATTAAAAAACAACCGAGTATGATTAATACCAAATATTCAATGACAGTAAATGATAAAAAAAAATTATCAAATGGATTAATAATTGTTGATAATGATAAAAATGATCAGGATAAATTAAATAATGTGAAAAATCAAGTGAATGAAAGTAAAAAAATTCATTTTGTGCATCGAGATTTTAATGAAAATGATGATAATGATGAAGATGATGATGATGAATATATCAACAGTGATGATAAACATTCGGATATTCAAGCGGATGTTACAAATGTGGTGAGTAAAATTAAAAAAAATATATATAAATAAAATTTTTGTTTTATAAAATTTAATTTCAATTTTAAAATATTAAAATTATTTCGACTGTAATTTTAATCAATTATAATAATGGATTGTGATTGAATTAAATGATGAATTAGATGGATTATATGATCTAGAAAAAAATTTATTCGAGTTTAATTGAGAAAATTTGAAGCAAAAAAAAAAATTATTAATTAATATTTTGGAATTAATATTTTAATTCTTAAACGGTGATTTTCTTTTTATTATTTTTTTTTTCTTCGACTTGAATGAATATTGTGTGTAAATATATAGAGAAAACATTAGTCTTATCATTGCTAGACGATGTAGATATGTAGAAAGTGAAAAGGATATATGAAGAGAAAAGATACATGCAATCTTATTGCAAAGGTATAATATAATAAAATCTCGAGTTACTTTGCAGTCGTCTCTGCAACTGGTGTAGTATTTATTATAGACGAAGGTATATATACGATTTTTCAATTCAAGTTGTCCACATCCGGTCTGTAGAATTGATTGTTTGTGATTGTTTTTTTTTTATTTTATTTTTTTATGTTCAAAGTTGAGAACAAAGATAATATCAGAAGTGATTTTTAACCTTTGAAAAATGCTACTTTTTCTTCAGTCTCATATGGCGAGATCTATATCTCGGTATTACTTGATTGTACAGAAAAGTTGTATTTACATTTTTTGTAGAAAATTAAATGCTCTATAAAAAAGGTCTCTTGTGATTAATCGATTACTCTAACCATTTGAAAGATATTTGCATTCATGACTTGAATGGATAAATTTAAAATATTTATTTGAAAACTATTCAAATCAGTACGCATTGGGATTCGAATGCAAATATCTTTTAAATGGTTAGAGTAATCAATTAATTACAAGAGACCTTTTTTGTAGAGCGTTTAATTTCCTACAAAAATATATGTTGCTCATTTTTTAATGTTTATTTATCTACGAGTTGTAAAATTTAGAAGTAACAAAAAAATTTTTGTTCAATTCTTCAAACTTTGACCTCCGATATCTTCTAAACGGTAAGAGTTATGAAATAATTGTAAGATACCTTTTTTGTAGAGCGTTCAATTTCCTACAAAAAATGTTATTACAACTTTTCTGTACGATCAAGTAATAACGAGATATGGATTCCGCCATATGGGACTGAAGAAAAAATAGAAAACTGAGATAAAAAGGACCTTCCTATCAAAATTAAAAGCTCATCTTTGGATAAAATTTTGTAAAAGTGTCTAAACAAAAATTACAATAAATTAATGCACTCAATTTGTTTAAATAAATTCCAATATTTTTATTTTGATAATTTATTTCACAGTTTAATAATTTTTTTTTTTTTATTTCACTGAAATAAATTATTTTGCTCGTGGACATAAATTTTCATTTATTTATCCTTTTATTATTTATTTACAACCCCAGTCTGTTTAATATTTAATAGAAAATTCGTAGCGATTATTACCCGTATGATCTCTTTAAAATATTTACGATCACCGCAAAAGTTCACTCGCGACACTTCGCTCGTGACTACATCGCAAATTGGATGTCCTGAAAGGATATATGTCTCGAGGATCGTTAAATGCACTCTTGACACGCGATCACACCAGCCAGAATATATCCCCAATGGACTTGAGTATAAAATAAAAAATAAAATAATAAAAATAAAAATAAAAAGAATAAAAAAAAATAAAGATAACACTTGCACTCTCGATATAATTTCTTCTCGCAATTTTTCAAATCCTTCTCAATCTCTCTCGCATCCAATTTCACCGCTCGTGATTGATGTCTTATTTCAATTTTATCGTCAAAGGATCCGCAAGCTCATTACGTGTGTTTAAAAACAAAAATAAAATAAAAAGAATGAAGAAAGAGAATTCCTCAGTTTTTGTTTTTCTTTTGTTTTTTTTTTTCATTCTTTTATGGATAAAGATGTGCCGACATAAAAACATCGTGAACCACATGTTCATTCGTTATTTCTTTCGTTCCTTCGACAATGTTTTTACAAAACAGCAAAAATAAATGGAAAATAAAAAAGATTGAAGAAAAATAAAGAATTATAATGGCGCGTTGAGTTACACTTTTGACCTTCATTTCTCTGTTGTTTTATTTTATATAAAATAATCATTGGAACATTATTTATATCAGGGTAATGATATATTATCTTTATTTGTTGCGTTTATACCGTGAGATTGAGATGTTGAATTTTAAATAATGTAATTTATAATATATTTATTCGTAATTTTCGTTTTTTTCATTTAAATAACATGGGGAAAATTTTTTTTTTTTCTTTGGATTTTTGTAGCTCGGTATTTTTGTATTATGAAGATGAGCTCATGGTATATTCTTGTAGGGAATTGAACGCTCTACAAAAAAGGTCTCTTACACTTTTTTTATAGAGACAGCCATTTTGAAGATATTCAAACTCAAAGTTCAAAATGTATAAAATTTTGACTTTTTTTGTTATTAAATCGATACTAATCACTTTATTATTGTCTTAAAAATTATTTTTAATCGGAATACTGGTTTTAGTGTGCTAATATTTTTGTAAAGCTAAAAAAAAAAAAATACTCACGTGTCAGATATTTTTTTTTCTTTATTTTATTTACTATAAAAAAAATTATTTATAACTTATGTTAAATGAATTTTATTATTATTTCAAAGCAATAAAAATTATGCTGTCTAAACAAAATTAAGCAATGTAACTACAATTATTGAAGTGTTTTTTTATTACAATAATAAAGTGATTAATATCGATTTAATAACAAAAAAAGTCAAAATTTTATACATTTCGAACTTTGAGTTTGAATATCTTCAAAATGGCTGACTCTATGAAAAAAGTGTAAGAGACCTTTTTTGTAGAGCGTACGATTTCCTACAAAAACATACCATGAGCTTATTTTTATGATGCACGAATGCTTAGCTACAAAAATCCAAAGAAAAAAAATTTTTTTTCCCATGTTATTTAAGTAGAAAAACAAAAATTACGAATTAATATTTATATTGTATATTTTTTTTTTATCACATAGTATGCAGAGATAATTTATTGAACAATACAAATGTGTATTGATATATCATCTTTTGTGTATATTTTTATTTAAATTATGAGTGCAGTTACATTGTGAATAATATATTGAGGTTGAATGACTCATTCTTCAGTTGATATTGATCATTAATGAAGACGATATGAGTCACTCAATCACTTTGAGTTGATTTTATTTAATAATACTCGACGAACAATCTTGCAATTTAATTCAATCATTTGATAATATGTATACAAATAAATATTACTCATAAATTTTTTTATTTAAAATTTAAAAAGAAAAAAATTGTTCGATTAAAACGAATAAAATTATTTCCATTAAATTAAATATTTATATTTAATTAATTTTTATTTTAGACAATCAATATTCACTCGAAATGCAGAGCTTTCATTAATAAATTATTGATTAATTAATAAATATTTTTATGATATTTTCTTATAGATAAAATATTTTTCTTGAAGTAAAATTGAATTATTTTTTCTTCATATTTTATTTTTGAATTTACAAATTTGTGAATATTATTTATTTTATTTTTCTACTTTCATTTGTTTATATAATTTCAATTGAGATATTTAACATTCAATTATTTGTTTATATAATTTTATCGTGAAAATTAAACGAAGGAATTTAAAAGAGTAAAAAAATATTAACAAAAATTGCAAAATTGTGATGGAAAAATTTAATTGAATTATTAATTTTTTTATCATTTTATTATTTATATTTACACTGAATCATGTGCGTTTTGATATAATTATTTATTATATTTATTCTCTTTTTTTTTTTGTATTATTATTATTGTTGGCATTTCAAACGATTTAAGTGAAATTGTTGAGTTCTATTTATTTTTTTATTTATTTATTAGATATATATATATAGATGAAGGTTTAATGAGTTTGTGCGTATTTTCTTGTCAGCTAAAAAGAAAACAAAATCAATACACGAATTAAAATTAAATAAAAAAATAAATAAATAAATAAAATAGAAATTAAATAGAAAGTTGTTTGAGGCGTGTTTTGAAATATTTTCAATTTATATATTCGGGATTTAATATTTAAAATTCATGACTCAACATTTTACAATAGGATTATTTATATTTTTTTTATATACCTATATATAATGACTAACAATATATCAACGTGAAAAATTTTTTTTTCAACTTACAGTCAATGAAATATGACAAATAATCTTCGTGAGAATGCACAAATTTTGCGGATAAAAAATTTTTATTTTCACTGCATTTTATTTATTTATTTATTTATTACAATTAATTTCAAATATTATTTTAACTATGTTTATTTATTTATATACATGTTCATTTTGAGTAGTTAATTATAGTGGAATGAATAGTAACAAAATTGGATTTGCAGGAATTAATTTAAATAAAATAAAAAAAAATTTTAATTGATATAAATTTTTTTTTTTTTCTGTTTACTTTTATTTTGACAGATGTTTTGCGATAATTTTCTCGGTAATAATTCATGATTATTTATTCAAATAACAATATATCAATGACCGGTTATCGGTTTTATATGCAAATTGTAAAATCGCGTGTTAAAAGATTTATTATTAATAGTTTAATAAATATTTCTGTGAATGATTAATTTATATTTAAATATATTCCAATGTTCTGAGTAATTTTATTATCAACACCTGTGTAATTTTCAAATAATCCCAAAATTATCTCGTATATTTAATACTTCATTCCATTTTTTATATCGCTCATAAAAAAAAAAAAAAAAATGCAAATTAATTTCGCAATTAATTTTATTTTTTTCATCATAAATTTTTCTTTGATAAATTATAAAAATATAATTTATAATAATTATCAAATGCAACAATGATTATTAATTTTTTTTTCATTCAAATAAATATTATTTATTGTATTTAAAAATATTTATTTATCATTTGCATTTAATAAAATTTATTAAATGCGAATTTTTATTTTTATTTTCCCAGGGATTATTTATGCAATTAATAATTACATCGTGTCCTAAATACAGGAAATTTTATATAAAACATCTGTTTATGTGTTTATAAATACTCATTAAATTTTATTAAATAATAAAAAAAAAAAAAAAAAATATTTTTTGTAAATTTATTTTTGTTTTTTATTACTTTTTTTTTTTGTTTTCTTTATTTTTTTTAATTTAAGGCTATTGTTATTTAAGGGTATTGTCATCATCAGTGGTAGTGGTCAACGCCCACATTTAAAAACATTCAAATCCCATAAATTTCTATCAGTTAGATGAATGTTAATACAACTGAACCGCTCATTAAAATTAATCTCTGCTCGTAAATGTCGAAAGCACACTCGCACTGATCGTGTAATAAACACAATCCCTACATACAGATATTCATAGCAATATTCACATGATATTTCGCTTATAACTGCATTTTTTTTTCTTCTTATTTTTAATTATTATCAATGAAGAAAAAAGAAGAAAAAAAATTCATCTAAATTAAATTGACAACAAAGTAATATTTATAAATTGCTTTATTCCTATCTCTATTGTTTTTAATTACGAGGGGAAATTTATGATTGTAATTTAATACAAGAATTGAATTATTAAATAAAAAATATCCAGCATGAAAAAAATGTTTTTTAATAATGAAAAAATATTTAAAGAGTAATTTTTTTTTTGTTACTGAGAATCTTTGGATTAATTAATAAACAAAGAAATATTTTTTGTTTTGCAATGTGAGATGAATTTATAGATATTTATGAGTATAGAAAAAATATTTGTTAACAAAAAAATGAGATTTTATAAACAAATAAATATTTTTTATATTTTTTTTTCTTTTTTTTTCATTTCAAAAAAAAATTTATTGAAGCTTAATATGAAAGTTAATAACAAAAAAGAAATTTATATCGTCTCGTAGTGTGATAAATACATAAACAAATTTATAAAAGTATAAAAAAAAAATTAAATAATAAATAAATGCGTATTAATAAACAAAAAAATATTTTATATATTTTTCTTCTTTTTTTTCATACTAAAAAAAAATTATTGAAGCTCAGTATGAAAATTAATAACAAAAAAAAAATTTATATCGTCCCGTAGTAAGATAAATATATAAACAAATTTATGAAAGTATAAAAAAAAATATTTATTAATAAATAAATGCGTATTAATAAACAAAAAAATATTTTATATATTTTTCTTCTTTTTTTCCATACTAAAAAAAAATTATTGAAGCTCAGTATGAAAATTAATAACAAAAAAAAAATTTATATCGTCTCGTAGTGAGATAAATATATAAACAAATACATAAAAGCATAAAAAAAAAAAAATAATAATTAGCAAATTAATATTTTATCAATTTTTCTTTTTCTTTTTTGTATCTTAAAAAAATAAAAAAAAAAATAATTCAACACCAACATAAAAATTAATAACAAAAGAAAATAACTCATATTATCTTGCAAAGTAAGATAAACAAAAAAAAAAAAATACATTCAGTATGAAAAGAAATGTTTATTATTCTAATGTGTTTATGTATGGATGGCAGAGAACGGAAATGAATTTTTTTTTTTTTCCATTTCCTCAAAAGTTAATTACAGAAAAAACTATCGTACGACATCAGCATCTTCGAGCATGTTACAGTACAAACAAACAAAACATATATACATAAATAAATACATATACATACATGTATATCTAAACAATTAAGAAAAAGACTTGCAATATGTGTGGGCATATAACCCATGCATCATTCATGACGTTCTTGAATAATATTTTAAAAATGAAAAATAAATTAAGAAGAAATTACGTTTGTTCATATATAATTTATTTATTTATCTATACATTAATATTTCCATATATCAATATATATAATACAATAAATAGATGCACTTATATACCTGTAATAATATTATAACACAAAGTGTCGAGAAAAATAAAAAATAAAAAAATTAAAATCAATTATTCAATAATTTTTTTTCTTTACATTTAAATATTTATTTAAATGTTAATAATTATTACAATTGCATGGCATGATTGTAAATGCATTTGTGTGGGTCTTCATATGGCGCCAAGAATTTAATTGACTTTTAATTAATTATCATAAACAGGAGAATTAAATAAAAAAATTTTTAAAAAAAATTATTTTTTTTATTATTGATTTTATTCAATGTCACATTTAATTAATACTGAATGACATTTATTTATTTTTAAACTTGACATTATTATAAAAATATAACAATTATATATGTAAATATATACTTGCATTTATATTTTATAAATAATGCAAAGAAGTTTAATTTAAATATGGGTCAAATTAATTAGTTTAAATATAAAATAAAATTATTACTATTATCAATTGTATTTTATATTATATTAAATATTAATAAATATTAATAATATAAAATAAAATAAAATAAATGAATAGATTTATTATAATTACATTTATAATTAAATAACATTTATTTATCTAGATATTTTTATTATTATTATTCACACAGTTATTTAAAACAATCTATACGTGACTCCCACGTTAATAATTCAACCAACTTTACGATTATACTATTCATAAACGTGTGAAAATTACCAATCGACATCTATATATGCAGATAAAATTAAATATATTCATAAATAAATATAAAAATAAAATTTGCAATAATATAAAATTTTTTTTTCATCGATAAATAAAATTGATTGACAGCTCGTGCAAATTGTTGACATAATAATGACACATTGTAATAATGTTGTAATAATATTAATGATAAATTACGTGAGAATAGACATTTGTTATTTAATTATTAAATGAAGAAATCGAAGAATAGAAAATAAAAAAAAATTTTTTTTTTTTTTTTATTTATATTTATTTATTTATTTCAATTTATTATTGCTTTCAGCCCCTTCGTGTGGTCACGTACATTTTATTCTTGCATACAACAGCTTTCTATAAGGAGTGTCAGTGACTTTAAAGAATATATTCTTCAAGGCGTGAATATGAGATGATGTCATATGGTGTCGCTGCACCTTTTCTTTATTTATTAATAACCCCTGGCAACTACAACATTTGTCAAGTACTTCCAGATGACCTCATTTAATAGATATTTATACATATATGTATGTATGGATATTAATTGATAGAATGTAATATAGTGGATGCGATTGTATAGAAGAAGAAATATGTATTTATTATTTTCTGTCAGGGATTTTTTTTTTTTTTTTTTTATAGGTTTTAATTATTTTTATTTTTTATTTTTTTTTAGTTGTGGTGATGAGAGAAATCTCGTGGGATTATGGCATTTTTTTTTTATTGGTAGTCAAGCGAATCTTTGTGTGATTTTTTGCTATTCAGAATGTGATTATAATGTTTTATGTTTTATTGATTGATTTAATGAAGAATTTTTTTTTCTTTTTTTTTTTTTTTTTTTAAGGAAGTTTTTGAAATTAATTGCTGCGAATAAATTTTGTTTTATTAATTTTTATTGTTTTTAGGTGGGATTAGTGTTTCAGGAATTATTAATGAGTGTATGGAAAAAAAAAAGAATATGAATTATTTTGGGATAAATTTTTTAATTTCAAAATTTAATTTTTTTGTTTAATAATTGAATGAAAAAAAAATATTTTATGGTGCGATTATTGTTGAATGAGTCAAATGTGATGAAGAATTTTGGATATATTGAAGAAAAAGATTCAGGAACTGAAAAAAAAAATTTTGAAAATTTTTTTAAATTTACTAAAAAATTTTTAATTTTCAAGACAAAAATTATTTAGTTTGTTAATATTCAATTTCAATAACAGAAATTTGAGAAATGAAAGAGAATGGATGATTTCATGAAAAAAATTCTAACATCAAAAATTTAATTTTAAAATTTCGAATTTTCAAAAAAAAATTGGAAAGAAAATATTCATTATCGTTGAACTATTATCAGATGGATAAATGTACTAAAAAAATCGAGATAAATTTAAAAAAAAGATTCAGGAACTAAAAAAAAAAAATTTTCAAATTTTGAAATTTTTTAAAAATTCACTAAAAATTTTGAAATCTCAAAAAAAAAAATAATCAAGTCAATTAATCAACAATCTCAATAACAAAAATTTAGAAAAGAGAAAATAAATAAATGATTTCATAAAAAAATTCCAACATCAAAAATTTAATTTAAATTTCTCAAATAATCAAAAAAAAAATTGGAAAAAAACATTCATTATCATTCAACTATTATCAAATGAATCAAATGTATCAAAATATTCTAGATATATTAAAAAGAAAAAAATTCAGGAACTAAAAAAAAATTTTTCAAATTTTTCAAATTTTCAAAAATTCACTAAAAATTTTGAAATCTCAAAAAAAAAAAAAAAATAATCAAGTCAATTAATCAACAATCTCAATAACAAAAATTCAGAAAAGAGAAAATAAATAAATGATTTCATAAAAAAAATTCCAACATCAAAAATTTAATTTAAAATTCTCAAATAATCAGAAAAAAAAATTGAAAAAAAAAAATATATTTTATGATTAACTTATCTCCAAACAAACTAACATATATCTGAGTATATATAGACATTTTATTTAACATGTCTGTGAACGCGTAGTAGCGAATATAATTTAATATATGCAAAATTCTGAGAAGCAGTAATAAACTCATCTTGATTGCCAATGCGAATTGTTGTTAGTTATGATCACCATGAGACGTCTGTACGTGGCCACCTCACTGTTATACATATTATATTACCTACTCTATGGTTTTGTCTGGCATCGTCATCATCAACGACATATAAACCACGAGAGTAGACAGCTTGGCAGCGAAATAATTCAGATTTGCATATTCTCATTCTCAGAATAACTAAAATTGCATTTTCGTCATTATAAATACACTAAAGATCACACACGACGAGATTTTTCACTCTTATTCATTGCCACTTGCTATTACTATTCATCAGAATAACTCAATTAGTAAATTAAATCAATTAAAATAATTTATTTTGATTAATTTAATTATAAAATCATAAAATTTTAATTTTTAACTGTACTAAAAAAAAAAAATTATCGTTCAATTAAATCAAAATTTTTTCTGATAAATATTTTTACCTGTTTCTTCTAGTTATTTTACAATACATCCAAATTGCAAATTAATTTAATTTTATTAATGACATGAAAAAAAAAAAAAAAAATTGATTTTTATGATTTAGATAAATTTTTATGGTTTTTTTTTTTTCTGTGAAGGAAATAAATATTATTATAAATATTTACTCATTCTCTGTTGTGACTCTTACGCAGACGGCGTATAAGGTGTACGCGTCGGTTCTGGCGGAGAGGCTGAGGCAGGATGTGGAGGAAAAGGGGTTGCTGCCGGCGAGTCAGACGGGGTTTAGGAGAGGGTTAGGCTGCATCGACAACATCTACGTCCTGAACTACCTAATTAACAGACAGGTGTGGGTAGGAAAGGGGGGATTGGTGTTGTTGTTTGTGGACCTTAGAGCGGCGTTTGACTCGGTAGATAGGGTCAAACTAATAGGGGAGATGAGAAGGAGAGGGGTGAGGGAGGGATTGGTGCAGAGGTGTGAGGAGGTGCTGAAAGAAACAGGGTGTAGGGTAAGAGTGGGGGAAAGGGTGGGGGAGAAGTTTTGGACGGCGAGGGGGGTCAGGCAGGGGTGTCCGCTTAGTCCGAGTCTGTTCACGTTGATGTTAGCAGACTTGGATGAGGAATTGGAGAAAGGAGGGTGGGGGGGTATCAGGGTGGGAAGAAGGAAGGTGTTTTCATTGGCATATGCGGATGACATTGTCTTGATGGCGGAGGATGAGAGAGGGATGAAAGGCATGATGAGAGGATTGGAAAGGTACTTGGAGGGGAAGAAGTTACAGCTGAACGTGGGAAAGACAAAGGTGATGAGATGTAGGAAGGGGGGTGGGAGACAGAGGAAGGTGTCGTGGGTCTGGAAGGGGGAGGAAATAGCGGAGGTTTCGAGATTCAGGTACCTAGGGTATGTGATAATGAGGAATGGGGGGCAGGAGGCGCAAGTGGAGGACAGGGTTAGGAGGGGGGCGGCGGTTATGGGGCAGGTATGGGGTATTGGGAAGAGGAGGTTTGGTAAAGATTGGGGTAAAAGGATATGGTTGTTTGACAGGCTAGTGGGATCGGTGATGGAATATGGGGTGGAAATCTGGGGATGGAAGGAGAGGGAAGTCTTGGAGAGGATGCAGGAAAGGTTCTTGAGGTGGATATTGGGGGTGGAGAGATGCACGCCGGGGTATATGGTGAGAGAAGAGTTGCAGAGGGGTAAGTTGAGGGGTAGGGCGGGTAGAAGAGCATGGGGATATGAGGTGAAGCTAGAGGAGGGGAGAGGGGGAGAGCTGGCAAGGATATGTCTGGCTGAGTCGCGGGCGAGGAGGGGAGGGGGAGACAGGGAGAGAGGATGGGAAGGGGAGAGAAGGGGGTACTTTACGAGAAGGGGGTGGGAGATGGAAGAGCTGGTGGAAAGTGGCGGTGTTGGGGTCTTGAAGGGGGAGGAGCTGGTTGGGAGGGAGAGAGAGTTGGAGGAGATGGAGAGATGGGGAAAAATAAGAAACTCCAGGTATGGAAAGTGGTATGGGGGGGTGAAAGGGAAAGGAATACCGGCATACCTAAAGAAGGGGTGGGGGGAGAGTAGGTGGCAGAGGGTTGCGAGTTTTAGGTTGGGTGGTCAAATGAGAGGGAATAGATATTGGATGACAGTGGAGGAGAACAGATGTAGGGTATGTGGATGGGAAGAGGAAACGTGGGAGCATGTGTGGGAGGGATGTGTGGGAGGTGGATGTAGGGGAGTGTGGCAGGAGAGGGTGGGGGAGGTCTTAGGGGATGAGGGAGATGGTGAAAAGTGGATGAGAAAGATAGAGGAGTGGAGGGGAGTGTGTGAAAGGTTGGATGAGAAGGAATGGAGTGCAGAAGAGGAGCGACCAGAAGCGGGGGTCTAGCGTTAGGGATGGTGGGGTGTGTATGTGTGTATGCGAAGGGGTAAATAGGTTTAAGGAGTAGGTTAAGATAGAAGTTAAGTTGGGTTATGTAAGAGCAAGGAGGTTGTATAAAAATTGTAAACCTAAGGGTGCAATAAAAGTTATATACTCATTCTCTGTTACTATTATTATTAATTATTGAAATAAAATTGATGAATTGGATGAATTAGAAAAAAAATTAAGTCAATTTAATTGGATTATAAAATTATATAAGTAATTTATTTTGATTAATTAAAAAATAAAATCATAAAATTTAAATCTTCAATTCTACTTGCAAAAAATAATTATTAAATAAAACTAAATTTTTTTTCTGCTTCTTTACATTATTTTATAACACACTAAAATTACAAATTAATTTAATTTTATTAATAATTTGAAAAATAAAAAATTGATTTTAATAATTTAGTTAAATTTCTGCATTTTTTTTTTTTTATAAATGATATAAATATTATTAATTATTTATTTATTCACTCATTCAATGTTACTATCATTATTAATAATAGAAACAAAATTAATAAATCGAATTAAATTAAATTAAAAAAAAAAATTAGGTTAATTTAATTCGATTAAAAAATCATAAATAAATTATTTTAATAAATTTAATAATCTCATCGTCATCAATTTTAAATATATTCATAATAAATCTAATGAAAAAAAATTCACAACAAATTCTCAATACCATCAAAAATATAAATAAATAAATAAATAAATAAATAAATAAATAAATAAATAAATATCTATTAAAATCATACAATTTATCATTAACAAAATAGTCACAGTAGTTGATTAAAAAAAATTTGTTTTAATAAACTCCAGCATTAATATATTCCATTCAAAATGCAAAACATCACGAATTGAATTATTACGTGTTAATGTATTTTATTGTAGCATACAACTCTTTGTTTCGTGTTCAATGTATATACAATACACTCGAGTAGGTATTTATCTACACAAAAAAAAAAAAAAACAAAAAAAATATCCTGAACGTGAGGATATACACACCGTGGGTGGGCCATCACCGACCTTATATACATACATATATACACTATCCAGGATGCAATCGGTCCGCCTCGAGACGTTATAAACTGATCCTTTTTTACTCTCGCTCTCTCTCTCTCTTTTTATTTTTTTTTTATTTATTTATTTCTTCATTTTTTTTTTTTTTTTTCATCTCTTTGCAGCGCATCAACTCGTATATTGCACACATTGTCTGATATATACATGCCACTCATTGTGTGTACAATAACTAATAGTATAATATTATCTAATATATAAATAATATTATATTTAATTTATAATAATTAATTATTTTCGTTTACAAACTTTATTGCACAAAATAATTCTTAATTCTTTTTTTTTTTTTTTTTTAGTTTATTAGTTATTCAATATGGTGCATCATTTATGTGTAGATGCAAGCTTATGAATTATAAATTTATTAATAATTAATAATAAATAGATTTTATTAATAATTATTATTAATAATAATGAAAAAAATTTTCAACTTTTTTTTTTTAGTTTATTCATTATTTTATATCATTTATAATTTATGCAGAGATCAAATTATGAATTTTACATTTATTAATAATTAATAATAATTAGATTTTATTAATAATTATTATTAATAATAATGAAAAAAATTTTCAACTTTTTTTTTTTAGTTTATTCATTATTTTATATCATTTATAATTCATGCAGAGATAAAATTATGAATCATACATTTATTAATAATAATTAATAATTAGATTTTATTAATAATTATTATTAATAATAATAAAAAAAAATGTCTAGCTTTTTTTTTTAGTTTATTCATTATTTTATATCATTTATAAATTATGAAAAGATAATTAATAAATTATAAATATATTGATGATTGATATAATAATCAAGTTTTGTTAATAATAATTATTAATAATAATAAAAAAAATTCCAAATTTGTTTTTTGTTCAATTTATAAATTATTTGATATTGTTTAGAATTCATGTAGAGATAATTCTTGAACTGTGAATTCATTGATAATTGATAATAATTAAATTTTATTGTTAATAATTATTAATAATTGTAGAAAAATTTCTAATTTTTTTTTATTTATTAATTATTTTTTTATATTCATAATTTATCTATATAGATAATTCATAAATTATGAATATATTGATAATTAATAATAATTAAATTTTACTTAATAATAATTATTAATAATAAAAAAAAATTCTTAAATTTTTTTTTTATTTCATCAATTATTTTATAACATTTTTATATTTATAATTTTCATATAGATAATTGTTGAATCATAAATTTATTGATGATTAATAAGAATAATAAATAATTATTTTATTTTATTATTAATAATTATTAATAATAATAAAAAAATTTCTTCTTTTTTTTTTTTAATTTATCAATTATTTTACATTATTCATAATTCATCTATAGATAATAAATAAATTATAAATATATTGATAATTATCAATAATTAAATTTTATTTATTAATAATTATTATTAATAATAGTAAAAAAAATTATTTTTGTTCATACAACATAATTTTTTTTTTTGTCATATTTCTTCTTGTCTATTATTAATTTTTAAATCTGTCATTTGATTGGTTTAATTCATTTTTATCATTCATTTATTCCCTTCGTTTGTTTAGATCCTTTTTCTTTTTTCTTTTTTGGGTTTAGTGAAAAAATTGCAATAAAAAATTTTTTATGGGTGAAAATAATTGGTGTAAAATTTTTGGGTGGTCGTTCAGCTCTTCTTGATGGACAAAAAAGCAAGTTTAATAACAGGCAGTAAATTTTTTTTGAAGATAATTTCTCTTTCACCATTGGTCAACGATAACGATGCGTTTAAAAAAAAAAAAAAATTTTTTTTTTTCCTTTGCATCGAAAATTATTGTTTGTACTTGCAATAATTTTAATGGATGACAATGTATATGCAGAGTATTTATCATATAACACAAACCTACTTAATAAATAAATTAAAATAAATAAACAAATGATGAATTGCGCCATTAATAATTATATATTTAAATATTTTTAGTTATAATTTTTTTTAGTTAAAATTTCAAATTAATTTAATTTTTAAAATTCTAAATATCTTCAACTAATTTTTTTTATTTATAATATTAATCACATTATTGTACAGCAAACCATAAAAAAATGTTTCATCACTCCCAGTAAATTCCATAAATAAAACCAAGTTAAATAATTGTAACAAAGTTTGATTAATGTCCCTTGAAATAAAAAAAAAAATTATAATCAACAAGCAAAATACCAACGTCTGTGAGTCATAAATACAGACGCGTGAAAACGTCTGGTCGTCTGGAGCACTTTGAACTTTAAAAAAAAAAAATTCCAACGAAGAAAAAACAAGTAGAAAAAAAAAAAAATAATTGAAATTAAATAAAAAATAAAAAATAATATATTTATTCAAGTAGGGCTTGAAAATTGTACATATCACTTCAGGCTACTGAATTTACATACGCCAAAGTTACATATATGTATATGTGTATATGTATAATAGAATAGTGTGAGAGAAGATGTAAAAAAAATAAAAAATAACAAAGAGAAGAAGAAGAAGAAGAAGAGTGAAATGCGACACAATATTGACAATTATTAATGTCAAGAGTAAGCTTTGCCCTGAAGGTCTGCTATCGGTATAATGGTGTTTATATATTCTTTAGGCATATATGTGCATGTATATGTATGTATTAATAATGTACACACACGCGCATGACCGGTTCTAAGCCCTGCAGGATTGTTTCTATTAAAGAGTCGGCGCAAGATTATCAAAAGATGTTTAAAGTGCAGATGTTCAAACGCGGATTTGTCTAGAGTGCAAATAAAAAATTAAATAGATCTCTCTGACTTGTTTATGTTTATTATATGTACATGTTAATGTGTGTGTATATGTATGTGTTGCTGTCGAAAAATAATGCTGATGACAGGGGGATGTTAATTAAAATGTTATTGGTCAATTGATAAATTAATAAAATTAAATGAATTAAAATCATTTATTTTTGCTGTTTAATTTTTTTTTCTTTTATTTTTTGTTCAAGTTGAGAGTTGGTTTTCTTTGGATATTGTTGAATTTTATTAATTATTGTTATTCATTTTGTGAGGTGGAATAAAAAAAAAATTTTTTTTCTGTTATAAATAATTTTCTTTTTTATTTTTTTTTGAGATTTTTTTTTTTATTTTTATTTTTGGAAATTGGGGGATTTTTATTTCATGTTTTTTTGTTTATTGAGTAGGTGATTGTATAACATTTGAAATTTGAAATTAATTATTGAAAAAATAAAAAATATTTTTATATAAATTTTTTTTTTTTATTTTTATTTAATATAATATTTTTTTTTTTGAAAAATTGATGAAATGATCTGTAATATTTGTTGAATTATTTTGAAATATGATAATTGTGAATTTCGTAATTAAATAATGAAGAAAAAAATTTATTTTTCGATTAGTAATAAATTTTGTTTATTTTCATTTTATTTTGTAATTTTTTTTATTTGTTTATTTTAATAGGATGCAGTGGATGAAAGTGATGAAAATGAAACATCCGCTCCAACACACAGTACTATGACCCCAATAATATCAACATCAACGTTACAAACTACAACAACAACAACAACAACAGCACCAATAAGCACGTCAAGACCTGTCATTACCACTACTACCCAGCACAATTACGATCGAAAAGATTCACGCTTTTATAATGATACAAGTAGTACTCCCACACACAGTAATAATGATTCACAAACAACGCAAAATTCTCCAGTGAAGACATCGATAAAAAATTCAAATGTTCAATTTAACAACAATGGAAAATGTAAGTTGTATTTTTAATTCTGATTCCACTAAAACATTACATTTAAACATAAAATAAATATCAATTTTATTCTGGGTAAACCGAAAATCAGATCACGTGGTTTCTATTAGACACAGATGGACCATTTGCTTGCAAATAAAAATTTTTTTTTTATATATAAAAAAAAATTTCTGGTCATAAAAATTATAAAAATTAACATAAAATACTAAAAATACAATAGTTGAAATAAAAAAATTTTTATTCATATTCATAAACTTTGAATATAAATTTTATTGATAATTCATTCAATTATTTAATTAAATAATATCAAAATAATTTATCATAATCTCCAAAAAAAATTATTAAATACAAAATTTTGTATATTTTGAAATAGAAAATATTATTTATATTACAAATGATGATTGATGGACATGAGGGAAGCATTTTTGCTTCGAGTGCGAAAGGTCCCGGGATCGAATCCATGGAAAAAAATTTTTTTTTAATATCAATATTATATATAAAATATTTATTGAATTCCAAAAATATATTATCTTGGAGATTAAATAAAATCTCTTTTTTTTTTTCTTTTCCCCTTTCGTTTATTATATTTTTTTCTTTTTGTTTTCATTGTTGAAATATTTTTTTTCTTATTCGCAGCTGCCGAAATACGAGAAGCCCTTCAGCATGCGATTAAAGTGTCACGTGAAGGGAACTGTCAGTGGCCACGTGCGCGACTTATTCCAGTTAGAGATGTATATCCAAGCCCCTCAACAACATACATTCCACACTGTGCAATTTTACACAGATGTTCTGATGATACTGGATGCTGTAGATCAGAAGCCCTCACTTGTGTCCCTAAACAATCACACAAAGTTGAACTTTATTTCTACGTGAGTAAACCAATCAATGGATATAATCTCTATTTCTTTATTAAATCTACATTATTATTTATTTATTTATATATATTCAACAATCCATTTATTTATTCTTCTGTTATATTTAATATTTTTATATCTACACTCATCAATATTTGAATTTATTTATATATTTTTATCGATGAAAATAATTTAATGAAATTTTTTATTAGAAAATCTCCGCGGCCGGGATTCGAACCCGGGACCTCTCGCTTCCGAAACAATGATCATACCCTTAGTCCAACTAACCACTTTAATATTTTTTACATATTTAAATATATTTTCAATTATTTGTTTTGAATTTTTATTTTGACAATTAAATAATTTGTTCAAATTAAAAAAATTTGGGGGATTAAAATTATTATAATATATTAATCTTTATCCAATTATTAAACAATTGCCATCACATTTTTTAATTCAATAAAAAAATCTTTTTTCTTTTAAATATTCAAAAAATTTTTTTTTCTCTGCATGAAAATTAAATATTTAATTCACTGAATTTTGTAAATAACAGTATTAAATATTTTTCATCTCATTACTGGTTTTAACGAGAGATTAATCTGAAAAATTTTGATATAAAATTTTAATTAAGATGATTATTTCTTGCTGCAATGTCGTTGGATATCCAAATAGCTACAGTGCATAAATAATTCGTATCAGAATGTTAATTTACTGGTCCAGATGATTAGTTTTATTCCACATTGACAAATATATTTACACACACTATTGCTAAATACAATTTATACATTTTGTGTGTTCATTCAACCCGCACAGTCAGCAAAAATAATAATAAAATAAAATAAAAATTTTAAATGCATAAATTGTTGCATTTAAACGATGAAATATTTTCTATTCATTTATTTTACTTATTTATTTATTTATTTATTTATTTCTACTTGTATATATCTGTAAATGTCAACGCGATTTAGATTATCGTCTAATTGGAACGAATGATATATGCAATAATAATAATTTATGCCTTTCACTGTGAATCATTACAAAATATCACGCGTAGCCAATTCTTATTTCATCCTCTATTAAATGATACAAAATAAAATAAAAAATCAAGACATTAAAATTTATTTTACTATTGGTGCCACTGTAAATTACAAAGCGTTTATTCAACCATTAAATATTATTATTAATTCACGAATCAGAAATTTTCCAAACATTAATATTTAATTTATATTTAAAATATCCGGTAAAATTAAACGATTATTAATTAACATGATGAAATTATTAAGATAATTAATCTACTTATTTACAATTATATATCTTTCTATATAAATATTTAAAATCACAAAATTATCATTGACACAATTAATTAAAAAAAAAAAAATTTAACAATCAAATTAAAATTACCAATAAATATTTTTATTATTAAAAATTGATTATAAAAATTTTTTTTCATTCATTTAAATAATAAAATACACATTAGAAATATTTTTATTAAATTATTTTCACTTTATTTTGTACCGATAGTTCAGATAAAAAATAAAAAAAAAAAAAAACAATTGCTCACTCAGATATACTAACATAATAAATTAATTAAGTGCACGAATAACATATAAATAAATGCTGCTGTCTCGCATAGAGTTTAATAAATAAATTAATGGAGCGTGACACTTACGGGTCACAGAATATATTATTTATCGAAGATGTAGTGTGTAAATATTATTACATAAATAAATTACAAACACAAACATAAATAAAAATATTTTCCACACCTCAAAATTTAATTCATTCAATTGTTTATTTTATTTTTTTTTTTTATTTGAACAAATATTTATTTTTTTATTTTTATTCAACTTGTTTATAACAATCAGATTAAATTCCAATGTATTATATGTGTGTGTTTATGATGTTATTAATTATTAATCGGTAAATAATACGCGAATGAAAAATGATAAATGATATGTGTATTTTTTTTTTTTATTTATTTATTTATTTATGTGGTCTTAATTATATATATTTATTTATAATTGCTTGTGTGTGTGTGTTGTGTGGAGTAGGGCCGGAAGGAGTGGAAAAACAATCGATCGATTTACGATCGGCAATTATACACGGATATTTGTTTTTCTTTGTTTATTTATTTATTTATTTTATTTTTTTTTTTTTAGTTAGTTTAAATACCGAAAGCTTTTAAATAAAGATAACGACATACTTTTCGTCTTGAGGAATTACAATTGACTGCACACTACCGTAAATGACAACAACATTAAAAGAATTAATTATTTAATGTGTTTATATATATATATATATATAAATTTTTTTTTTTTACTTCCGCTTTTAAATGGCGAAATCATGATTGGAATTTAAATTATTGGCAATCATGTCGTGAGTATAATAGTAATAAAAAATGGCGTACGAATTGGAATTTAAAAAAAAAAAATTTTTTTTAATTAATTTGTAAAAAAAATTTTTTTTTTTTTTTTTTTTTTATAATTTTGGGGGGTTTAATATGAGAACGAATTTTTGCTGGTAATTAGGGAGGGTAATTTAGTTTTTCAAGTACATAAATGATAAAAAAAAAATTAAATTGAGGCGATGGAATTTTTTATAATTATTTAAATATTTTTTTTTTCAAGTGTTGATATTTTTTTTTCATTTTTTTTATTTATTTAAGATAGTTTAGGGAGTGAAAAATTATTAAATATAATTAAACAAATTTATTATTTATTGTTTTTTTTTGATTGATTAATTAATTGTGAATTTTTTTGATGGGAAATTGAATTTTTATTTATAAAAATTTGTAGAAATTAAAATTGATGGGATATATTTATAGTGCAATATTTTAAATTAGCTTTGAGTGGTATTTGATATTATAAGATTTGTGATAATGCTAGAGAGAAGTTAGAATATATTTTTAAGCCACTGTCGATTAAATAAAAATATTTATATTTATTATATTTATTTTTTTTTTTCTACGATTTTTTTTATCTTTTATTTATTTCTTTACTGCTATGTACTTTGTATTCCAACTACCGTTGGCTAAATATCAAGTACGTCAGTAGAGAATAGAGAAAATACACATATTTAAACACATACATATGACGAAATGATCGTATAACTTTAAATCCTCAAGCAAATAGTCGTCGCTCGCGTCTAAATAAATACGAGAATGAAATTTCGCTCTCACTTCCGCATCATGTACACCAAAAATACGCTTGATTTATGATATTACCATCTACCAACACTACATTGCTATTAAATTATTTATATTAAAATTAATACACACCAAATTCCAACATTAATTAATAGAAATATTAACGCTGCAATTTTTTTCTTTTTTTCTAACGAATAAAATTAAATTATTAAAATTTTCCATTGACAATTTATTAAAAATTTATAAATAATTTCTTTATTTACTATATACACATTGATTAAAATATTGCATGAAATTTATTAATATTATATATTACCGAAATTTAATTAATTAAAGTTATCAATATTTAATTTAATTAATATTTTATTTTGTTAATTTATAAAACTGAAAAAATCAAATTAAAATAATAAATTTATTTTTATAATTTATATTTATAAATATTTGATATAATATTCATAAACATGAATATAAATAAATGTTTTATCATTTTTTTTTATTACAATTTATTCACAATCGAAAAAAAAAAAAATTTTTATTATTTTACTTTATTAATAATTAATTAATATTTAATTGTTTTAATTTCAATGGCTATTGATAATTTAATTTAACATTTACCTTAGTGTATACATAAACATTTATAATTATTATCCACAAAATTAATTACGTAAAAAATAAAATTAAATATTTAAATACATTTATTTATTTTTCAATTATTTATTTTTTTTTCATTTTTAACTTATGTGGTATTTTTTTTTTATACAAAAATTTGATGTAGTTGAAACGATGATTTGAAATTCAAACTGGGAATGGGATTGTGATGGGGATGTGTCATGGTTTTATGGACCATCATCGTAAGAATATTTATTTGATATATACCAAAGAAAAATTTCTATTATCGTTCGTTACAAATTTATGACTCATGAATGCCATTAGTTATCTCGCATAACACGCGAGTGCTTACCAAAAGTGCTTATATCAATTTAGGCACTTTCAAAAGAGTCAGAAAAAAAAAAATATATAAATCCTAATCACCCCCTTATAAAATTGTCGAAAAATCAATTTAACATTTTCAAAAAATAACTAAAAAGTGAAATTAAATAAAATTTCATATAACAACATTAATAATAATATTAATAATAATGATAATCTTACCATATAATAAATTATAAACATTAACAAAGAGATAATAATTGCGAGAAAAATTAATTTAACAATTTTTAATTATTTGTTGAAGAAAATAAAAAATATTTCATCTAAAAAAACAAATTATTTAATAAATTCACAACTAATTTATTAATACATTATTCAATGGAGTAAATTAATGTGTTCAACAGTGCAAACATTGCTAATATTTATCTAATAAAAATAATTATTAATTAATTCAACAATAAAAAAAAAAAATTTTTTATTTCTTTCATCAAAAATTAATTATAAAAAAAAATTAAATCTCTCTAAATTAAATTATTATCCAAAGCAATACAACGATATAATATAAATTATTACTCCCAAACATAAATAAACATTGATAAAAATTTAATTCGTCATAAAAAAAAAAATTTTTCACATTATTACAAATTATAATATTTTTGTAATAATTATAACATTATAATTATTCAATCAAGTAGTATCAACACTCTCTCTTCCTCACTACAAGTAAATAACTAAATAAATAAACATCTCAAACAAATAATAAATAAATAAAAAAAATATTTATAAGGTAAATTCAACAGCTGGAAATATTTTCATATGAGAGATACAATTGCCAAGAAATTATGCGGACATTTGACCAGTAAATTGATACGATCTATGTCGTCTCCATTAAAAGTACCCTGTGATGCCAATGGCTAACAATATTATATATGTATATATATTTGTAATAATAATATAAATACTAGCAAGCACAAGATAATTCCAACCATTGTCTCTCAACATGATTTTATTCTTATATTTATTTTTATTTTTACTATTTCTCTACTTCATGACCGGGTAAAGTTAATGTGCATTCCAGACGACGTAAACGAATAGCTTTTGCTCAACATCAAGCAGAGGAACAATATATACATACATATATATAAATACATAAATATACTAACATGTACATTTTACATATATAGCGAATGAAGAAGAACCGCATTTCTATTCTCGTCGTCGTCGTCTTCGTCGTCGTCATTGCTCGTACAAACAGAGAAAAGGATTATATATTATAATTTAAACTACTAATTTTACTGTAGACTAAAAAGTATCTAGATGGCTAGTTGGACTAAGGGTATGGTACTTGATTCGCGCGCGAGAGGTCCCGGGTTCGAATCCGGGACGGGACGTTTTCAAAAAAATATTATTAAAATATTCCTTCGATTGAGATTTATAATAAAAATTTTAATGTTGAGTTATGGATATGGGAAATTAATCCGTCTGATTGAAACGTATAAGAAAAAAAAAAAATAAAGAGAAAGAGAGTTATATATTTGTATGATATTGATTCAAATAAATCGACTTTTTTTTTTTTTTTTTTTTTTTTTTCAAAAGGCCTACAGCTGGAATTCCTTCAGGAAGGTGTAAAAAGATGCCTGTTGAAACCAGAGCTCTTAATATTGATATTAAGAGGTCGCTCATCGTGAATTTCTATATTTCCTGTTTAAATAACATGGAAAAATTTTTGTTTTTATCGTTAGAATTTTGTAGCTTACGAACCAATGGACAGATTCAAATGATCAAAACATATTTTTGTAGGAAATTGAACGCTCTACAAAAAAGGTCTTTTGTGGTTAATCGATTACTCTGACCATTTGGAAGATAATCGCATTCATAACTTAAATGTATAAATTTAAAATATTTATTAAAAAACTATTTAAATCATCACGCATTGGGATTCGAATGCGAATATCTTTTAAATGGTTAGAGTAATCGATTAACCACAAGAGACCTTTTTTGTAGAGCGTTTAATTTCCTATAAAAATACACGTTACGCATTTTATAATATTTATTCATCTACGAGTTATAAAATTTAGAAGTAACAAAGAAATTTTTGTTAAATTCTTCAAACTTTAACCTCTGATATCTTCTAAACAGTAAAAATTATGAAACAATTGTAAGATACCTTTTTTGTAGAGCATTCAATTCTCTATAAAAATATGTATTGATCATTCGAATCTGTCTATTGGTTCGTAAGCTACAAAATTCCAACGATAAAAACAAAAATTTTTCCATGTTATTTAAATACGAAATATCGAAATTCACGATGAGCGATCTCTTAATATTAATATTAAGAGCTCCGGTTTTAACAGGCATCTTTTTACACCTCCCTAAAATTATTCCAGCTGTAGGCCTTTTGAAAAAAAAAAAAAATAGTCAATTCATTTGAATCAGTCTAATACGTATGTATATTAGAAATTTGGGTTTTGTTGAAAAGTCTTAAAGGTTCGTCTTAGAATTATCGAGTATAAAGAAGAGAAAAAAATACAGATGAAGAAGAAATGAAAGAGGAAAAAAAAAATTTGGGAATGCGGTTGATTTTTTTTTTGTTGGCAGTTTTTTAATGATTTTATCTTTCTCTTAATTTTTTTTCCTTCTGCTTTCAAGTGTTTTTAACGTCTTAATGTGCATACAGAAACACTTTATGTGTGTCTTGAAGGTTTCGGAAGCTGATAACTAAAAAAAAAATTAAAAATAAATATAAATATCACGAGTGTCCCAGAATTCACGCAATAAATAACACGTTGATGGCGTTTGAAATCTTGCGGGAATTTTGGGACACCATTTATGTGAAAGGTAAAAAAATTTTTAAAGATGTAATGCATCATCAGTTGATGTCACACCAATGTTCTTTTATATAAAAGGATAATTTTATAATGGACCAATCCTCAAAAACAGTATATATATATTTTTTTTGTTTATTTTTATCTGAGGATTATGAAAGTCATTTTTATTCAGGCTGTAAAATTTCTGTCATAATTTTAATTTCATTTATAAATGTTCAATATCGTTATGATTATAAAAATGTTAATGGTTGTTTTATTTTTATTTATATAATTATAGTTTATTACAAAATGATGCGGAAAAAAATTTTAATTGAATTAAAAAATTTTATATTTAATATGTTGATGAGAAAAAAAATTTTATTTGCATATTTATGGGGAGAATGTTGATCAATTAGTGTTATGTGTTGTAGAATTAATGAGAGATTTTTTTTTTATTTTATTTTATTTTATTTTTTTTTTTTTTTTTTTTTTTTTTTGAATTATTAAGTGATTGGATCAGGTCAGACGCGTGTAAAAAATATTTGTGCGGGTAATTTATTTATTGAATGTGTGTTTAACATGCAAGTAAAGTGATAAGGATTCAAAAGACACCATTCAATGTTTCTATTTTTGCAACTAACACTCATTGTTATTGTTATAATAGGAATATCACGCACAATATTACAGGTCTAGTCACGTTTATACAGAAATCTACGCGTATGTATTTATGCTGAGGTATACAAATTGTTTATCTATCATTTGGCATTATATATTCAGTTGTACCTGCGAGAAAATTAAAATAACGATGAAAAAAAGTCATAAAAATGAGTACTAAAAAATAAAAAATAAATATAATTAAATAAATAAAAAGAAATTTATTTCAATATCTTTTTTTTTTTTTTTTTGATACATCCGGGTTTAATCTTGAGTATGAAAACGTAAAATTAACTAAATAAAAGCAAAAAATATTGAATAAATAAACAACACAAATTTTTTTTATTTTCAATTTTTCTTCGGTTATATATTTATTTAAATTTTTTATTAACATTGTCGATATTATAATAACAAAATTTCACGTGAATTAACAAGACACGCGAATATTTATATGAATAATCCAAAATTAAATGTCGTAATTTTCAATTTAAAAAAAAAAAATAATTCTAAATTTTTTTTTTTCGTTTTTTAAAATTCATCAGGATTTTAATTTCAATTTTTTCTCATGCTTCCTCTCATCTACTACTTCTTGATTGATTTTTTTATCTCTCAAGAATGATTAATTTATATAAAAAAAAAAAAAAAAAAATTTCTATCAAAAGAAAAAAAATTTAATGAATAGATAAATTAAAATAAATAAAAAAAAAATGCTAGTTATTAAAACAGCTACATAGTTTATACATATATACATATATACACATGTATATACATGTAATATGTTATGTACATGTGTATGTAATTTTATCTGTGTAAATAATTGTACATCGTTGAGCTTAAAGCAACTCTTTACAGCGATACATCTCACTAACTAACTGCGGGCCAATCGGGTAATAACCCCAACTAACCTTCGTACAGAGAGGAAATTTATATATATACATGTACATATGTGTATACATTTAAACGTTCAAGGATAAATCTATGTACGTATTTGTTTTTGGTTTAATTATTTTCTCAAATTTCAACTTTTTTAATTTTTTAACGCGACCTTCGCATTTCGCTTTATAGTCTTCTATAATGAATCCAAATTTGACACGTTCATACATGTTTAGACATGTTTATACAAGGGAACATTAGGGTCTAAGAGTTCTTTGTATGCTAATATGAATCCTGATAGATACTTTGAATTTTCTGTGTTCATATATATTTTTTTTTTTTTTTTTATTAAAACTCGCACGTTCGGGATTCGATCCCGGGACCTCTCGCACCCGAAACAAGCATCATAACCTTAGTCCAATAAGCCACTAATTTTCTGTGTAATTTTATTCCATGGAATTCGGAAATTAATTTTTTTTTTTATTTTTTGTTAGAGATTTTTTTTTTTAATTGGATTGTTGGTAATTTTTATTTATTATTTATCAGTTTATGATGATTGAGGATGTGAGGATTTATATTCCCAAAAATAATCTTGTAATAAATAAGAAAAAATTACCAGAATTGATGAGAAATAAATTTTTTTTTTTTTAATATTGTGCAAAATAATTTAAAATTGATATCAATAATATTTTTTTATTAATCATTCATCAATAGATGTAACTGGAAATGAGTCGAACATCACTCTAAAATGAGTGAAAATAATTTTCCCAAGTAATTAAAAAAACATTAAAAAAAAAATTAATTTTTTTGTATAAATTTTAAAATTGATTCAAAATTAATAATATAAATATTTCCTCCAATTTATTCATCAATGCATGAACCGATAATTGAATACAATAATAGTCAATATAAAAAACCAAAAAATAAATAAATAAATAAATAAATAAATTGAAATAATTTTAATGTTCTAAAAATATTTATCAAAGAATCTAAATGAGAAAGTAATTTCTCATGTCGTTGTAAATTAAATAAACAACACACGCTGCATAAATAAATTTTCCAACATAAACATTTGTAAAATAATTTAAAAGGTAAACGGAAATAAATTAAACGTAGATTAAGAGAAAACTTTGCCAACAAAACTCGCGTTAATCACAATTTAAACATGAGCAAAAAAAAAGAAAAAAAATTCTCCATTTGGAATTAAATAACCAAAAGAATTTTTCGTCTGTTTATTAACTAATTATCTTCACATATATACGAATATATTTACATTAAGAAAAGTATTTATTCATGTCCGCCCAGATTATTATGGGCGGTCCAACTCAATGCGTGGGCCAAAGAATAAACCACATTGCTCTATGGTTCATTGTTGTTTGTAGACAGTTCACAAATGCTTCAACGTCAAATTTCAATTGCGCACTTTGTACAGTTATTAAATGTAGGCGGATCAACAACAATGCTGCATATACAAACGTAAATAAAAATATAAATATACATACATATTTTATTTTATGTATTACAATGTAAAATAAATACAAGTTTCATCTTCTATTTTATTTAAAAAAGTTCCGGCAATTTTTTTTTACGTTGATATATATTTTTTATACATTGAGAAAAATATTAGAAGCATAATTTATGAAATTATCCAATTAATTAAATGCACAAAAAATTATTAAATATTAAATTTCATTTAATTTTTCATCTTTAAAATTTTTTTTTAGTTTGCGATATTTTTTTTCTTAAGAAAAATTTATTTGGTATAATTAATAAATTACTGTATGATATAAAATAAATATATTTGTAAATATATTACAGTGGCTTGGTGGACTAAGAGTATAATGCTTGTTTCGGGTGCGAAAGGTCCCGGGTTCGAATCCCGAACGCGCGAGCTCTAAAAAAAAAAAAAATATTCATCTCGATAGAGACGTATTAATAAAAATTAAATAATAATATAAATGGTTATGGAAATATTCTATCATACTAAAACGTATCTGTTAAAAAAAAAAAGTAAATTAATTAAGCTATATAGTTTATAATAAAATATATTATTAATTAATTATTTCATCCAAATTTGAATCGATTGATTTTAACAATTTTTTTTCTACAAATGAAATTGAGATTAAAATTTTTTTTTTCCTCATTGTAAATTTTTTTTTTAAATTATTCCTGTTTTATTTACATTTTCTAGAAATTATAAACACAATCATAAACTTATTATTTATATTTTATCGTTGGTAAATCCGTGCAGGAATATTAAATACACAAACAGGTTAAAAGTCTAATTTTTACCACCAATAAAATATTCTACAAGATCTTGTGCCTTTATTTTATTTATATGTATGTATACATGTACATATTATGTGCGTTGGTATGTAGATATTTATTCGGCGGCTTCTGTTTTATATGGCATAATTACACGCCTGGTTGGCTGGCGGATAATATGTCTAAAGGCGATTCACCACCACCTGAAGATCAGTTACAAAATACCTTGAGGCTACTGGTATTACTCAACATAATCTAACATATTTATTTTTATTTATTTATATATGTATATGTATATATGTGTGTGTGTAATTTGTGACCCAGAGCCCCCAGAAGTGAATTCAGGTCCTTGAATTTAGAGTTTCTCTAAAGCAGCAAAAATTTCACACTGGAATATTTTTTTATTTTGTAGATAATAAATATTATTTTTATTTTTATCTTTTAGCAAAATCTTTAAACATTGAAATTCACTTTTTTTTGTGAATTCAAAAATTCTTAATGACTTTTTTGTAAATATATATAGTGAGGATATATAAAAAAAAAATTAAAATAATTTTTGTGAGAGAAAGTGAGATGTGAATTTTTATTTTATTTCAACGAAAATTTTTGAGTAAAGAATTTTTTTTTTTCGTGTTTTTAATCGTTATATTTGTGGACTTGAAATTGAGAATTAAATTATTGGAGTTTTTTTTTTTGTGTTGTAATTAAAAAAAAATACATTGAATTATTTTTTGTGTTTAAATTTTTATGAAACATAAATAACACAATTATATCTCATACATAATATATACAAAAGTTTTATAAACATTATATGATCATAAATATTCTAAACATTCCCGAATAAATATTCAAACACGAAAAAAAAAAAATTTCTAATTTAATTCAAGAAAAAACACAAAAAAAAAATTTTTTTTTTTCTTCTTTTTTTTCTCTTGCAAAATAATATATTAAGAAATAAAATAAATAATGTACCGTTTGATTTAATCGTCATAAGAGTGAAGGTATAAATCTTCCGGTATGTGTAATTCACATTTATTAAAAATAATTAATTACTTTTTGCTTCTAAGTCAAGAGCTCGCGCGCAAACAGCTGTAATTAGATCTTTTAAAATCGCGCGTGGCCGGCGGTCTCTCATGGTCGCATCTTCCTTTATATATGTATACATATAAATATATGTAATATATCCTGTTTGAGGATGAGCGCTTCTTCATGAACACGTCACGCACATGAATCCCAAGTTGAAATATTGAGGTCAATGAATTTATGTCGTGAATTATAAACGTCGAACAAATTTCAAGTCGATAAATTCAGAAACATAAAAAAATAAATATTTTTTTATAAATATTTATAATAATCATTACTATATTTTAATAATAATTATCTCAACAAATACAAAATTCCTCGACTAAAGAATTATCGGAATTATAAACAAACAATATAAATTATTACTTTTAATTAATAATTATTTATTATTGATTATTTTATTTTCATATTTTTTAGATGAATTTGTTTATTATATTGATTTTGTTTATTGTTATTATTATTTATTATTGATATATTTATTGTGGATTTCGAGCAATTTTTATTTATTTATTTAACAAACAAATTTCAAGTCGATAAATTTAGAAATATAAAAAAATAAATATTTTTTTATAAATATTTATAATAATCATTACTATATTTTATCAATAATTATCTCAACAAATAAAAAATTCCGTAACTAAAAAATTATCGGAATTATAAACAAACAATATAAATTATTACTTTTAATTAATAATTATTTATTATTGATTATTTTATTTTCATATTTTTTAGATGAATTCGTTTATTATATTGATTTTGTTTATTGTTATTATTATTTATTATTGATATATTTATTGTGGATTTCGAGCAATTTTTATTTATTTATTTAACAAATAAATTTCAAGTCGATAAATTTAGAAATATAAAAAAATAAATATTTTTTCATAAATATTTATAATAATCATTAATATATTTTAATAATAATTATCTCAACAAATAAAAAATTCCTCAACTAAAAAGTTATCGGAATTATAAACAAACAATATAAATTATTACTTTTAATTAATAATTATTTATTATTGATTATTTTATTTTCATATTTTTTAGATGAATTTGTTTATTATATTGATTTTGTTTATTGTTATTATTATTTATTATTGATATATTTATTGTTGATTTCGAGCGATTTCTATTTATTTATTTAACAAAGTGAATATTAATTAAATAAATTATTGCTTTAGAATTTTTTTATATATTTTTTTAAATTTACAAAATTTTTTTTTAAAGTAAAAAATAATTTTCATTATTCAATAATTATTTGTTCTGTTAATTATATTCGTATAACAATTATTATTTATTTGTTTTAATGGAATGGAAAACTTTGATTCAAAGCAAACAAAAATTATATTCCAATAAATAAATAAATAAATAAATAAAATTAATTGATTGATATAAATTATTACGAATTTATTTTACTTTTATCTATATAAAATGACTAAAAATAAATTAAATAAATAAATAAATATACACGAGTTTATCTAAATACCTGTATAAATGTATACCCATATCTCAATTACAAACATGAAAACTGGTTTTACATTCCGTTGTATCGACATGTCCACATGAAACAATAAAAAATATATAAATGCAACTAACACAATCAACGTCATTGGAAAATAGTATAAAATAAATTTCTATGTGTACATATATATATATATTTATATAAATATTGGTTCGTGTAAAAAGTAAAAAAGCAATTGCCAAGCAACATATTTACTTGTAAATAATTTTTTCATTGATAACAAATAATTTATCATTTATTCGTTGAGTAAATAAATATATAAAATTCCAAAGTTAAATTCAGGAAAAAATTACGTGACCTCAATTAACCTTTAGTCAAACTTACAACAAAGCTGTAAGAAATAATAAACAAATAAATAAATAAATAAATAAAAAATATTTTATTTCCTCAACAGATAAAAAATTAAATTAAATAATTAATAAAAATATCACCAACAATGATAATAAAATAATAATTCATTTCATAAATTAAATCTCTTTTTCAATAATCAATTAAATTAAATTATTCAATAAATAAATAATAAATATATCAATAATAAATTTTTATTAATAAATTAAACACTCCTGAAGTTATTAATATTATTACAATTATTGTTTTTCATTGTTATTATTGTGAGAATAATATTAAAAGTTATCACACTATAAGGTAAATAATTTTATTTAAATAATGAATATATTTTTTTAATTATTATTCATTATTTAAATTATTTTTTATTAATTGTGTTATTTAATTGTTTAATTATTTGCATTGATTTTCTGTTGCAACTGTGAATATTTCATTTATAAAATATTCAAATTGAATTTATTTAAATATTTTAAAGCAAAAAAAATTTTTTTTCTCAAATTTTTTTATTTATTTTTTTATTTCATGGTGGAATAGTTGTAATTTAAATATTTATAGGAAGAAAGGTATTTCATTCATGAGGAAGTAGATAATGTCTCTTCTTATATAATCATTCGATCGCATCATTATGCGTGTTTGTATGTACATGTTTATGTATTTATTGCGTGGGAGTATATACATATATATATATATGATAGTTAAAGTGAATTTAATTAAATTTGTGAATGTAATACATAAATAAATAAACGCTGGAGTTTATGAGAGAGAACAAAATTGGAGAAAAAATATTTTTATTTGTAAAATTTATTTATAGAAATGAAAAAATTGACAAAACAATTTTTTTTTTTTTTTTTACTAATCAATTATTAATTAAATTGTTTATATGTGCTCATGGGTGAGGAACAATATAGTCGAAAATAAATCATTGGTTATTTTTATAATTATTTTTGTAGTAGAAAAAATTTGATTTAATTTTTATTTTAATATTTTATTTCTTTTTTTTAAGAATAAAAAATTGTTAATTGTTGTCGTTATTCATTATTGATATATTTATTGTTTATTTTGACCAAATTTTCATTTATTATTTACCAAAGTAAATTAATTATTGTGTTAGAATTTTTTTAACAATTTTTTTTTAATTTAAAAAATTTTCACATTCGCTTTAATTTATCAATTTATCAATAATAAATTATCACTAATAACAATTTATTTATCGATGTATTAATTATTAATTCCTATCATTTGTTTATTCATTCTTCACCGAAGTAAAAAAATTATTGCGTTAAAAATTGTTTAAAATCATTTCAAAAAGAATTAAAAAAATTTTCACTATTTTCATTAATTATTAATATTCCTAAATCAATAATTTCAAAGTAAATAATATAATCCCTTTATTTAATTATTCATTTCATTTATTCATTTATTCATTTTACCATCCAAAAAAATAAATATTATACATTAAAATTGATTTTAATTATAAATAAAATTATTTTCATCGTGTTAGCAAAAGTCATGTGTCAACACATGAACAATCTTGTTATCAATGATAACCCTACTATATTATTGCACATATGTCTCTCATCTGAGCAGATAAATTGTCTTCACTGGTGTGAAACGCACGAGCGTTGGTATAATTTACCTATGCAAATTCTCATCTTGACAGATCAGATCAGATCAGCTGTATAATAAAACGTGTTTTACTCTCGCGTGCGTCCAGCTTAACCTCAACTTTATAAACATACATGCAACCACATAATATACTATACATGTGTATAAATATTTATATACTTGTAAAAATAAAAAAAAATAAAATATTTAAGTTAAATAATCGTGATCGAATGTATATTTATAAATATTTGTTTTTATTAAATAATAGTGTGATTTAATATCAAATAATTGTATGATTTGATATCAAATAATTGTATGATTTAATATCAAATAATTGTGTGATTTAATATCAAATAATTGTGTGATTGAATATCAAATAATTGTGTGATTTAATATCAAATAATTGTGTGATTTAATGTCAAATAATTGTGTGATTTAATATATAAAAGGAAAAACGATGTTGATTTATGAATTAATTTCATCGCATTTATTTAAAGTTTACAGTAAATATCGAACAAAGATGTTAATAATTGTTATTAATAATTTAATAATATAACCCTTGAGCCATTTGCAAAATTCTCTCAATTTTTTTAATTTGACAATAAAAATTTTTCGAAATTTTTATTTATTGGATTACACTAATGCCGGCAGTTGATTAGATCAAGTCATTAGGAATACATTGGGCTGAAGAATTTTCTTTGAACCTTAGTATTCCCCCCAATATTGGCAAAGATACAGTTGATTTACCAAAACAAAGGAAAAAGTCATTTTTTTTTGTACTTTTTTCAACTGAACGTTTGGGATGAAAAAAAATTTTATTTTCAAAACAACATGACAGGGCCTTGTAGGAAATTTCCTCCAGATTTCAGAACTGCCCTTTGATTTGCTGTATGACCAGTAGTTGCGTCAGTATCGGTAGTTGAATGAAAAAGGATCTTTTTGCATTAAAAACTCGATATCTCGGAAACAAAAGGTCGTATCGTAATCTTCAAAAAAGGAAATTGAAGCTGAATAAACAGGCTATCTGATCCATGTATTGCTGTAGCTTGAAAAAAATTTTCCATGTCCATGGACTGAAAAATATAATGTGAAAAATATGCAAACATTTTTTTTTTGTCCTTTCTCCAAGGATTATATGAAAACTGCTGCTTCTAAAAATTTTTCTTTGAAAGATCTGAAAACTAGAATCTTCAAGCTTGAAAATCTTTTTTTTTGATTGTCGATACGACCATTTTTCACTGAAATACAGCCCCTCAAATATGACCGGAAAATTTGGAATTTTTTTTTGCTCCCTTAATTTTTGTTCGTACTTTATGTATGTATAAATTATTATAAAAAAAATATAGAAATATTTGATAGTTAAAAAAAAAAAAAAAAGGAATTATTGCAGTACTTATATCGCTATTGAAAAAAGGGGGTTGGTGGTAAAAGAATGAAAATTAAGGGTTATATGTATTTTTAATACCAAATCATCACAAAGTTAAAATAAAAAATTTTTGTCCAAAAAATAAAAAATAAATTTTTAGGGCGGGCCACCCTTATCACTCAGGGGTATAAAAATTAGTTTACGACCTATTCTCAGACCTACCGAATATACACAAAAAATTTCATAAAAATCATTCAAGCTGTTTCGAATGCATAAACAAATTCATGCATTAAGATTTTTTTATTAATTTCTAAAATTAAAAAAATTTAATTATTCACCCTAATTAATAATCAATTTATCAACAATAAATTATCACCCATGACAATTCATTATTGTTAAATTTATTATTAATCCTTAGCAATTTTTATTTACTATTTATCAAAATAAACAAATAATTGCATTAATATTTTTTTATTAATTTCTAAAATTAAAAAAATTTAATTATTCACCCTAATTAACAATTAATTTATCAACAATAAATTATTACCAATAATAATATTCATCATTAATATAATCATCAATAATTTCCATTATTTGTTTATATTCATCATTCACCAACTTTCGTTTAATTAAAAAAATCCTCTTCAAAAATGAAACTAAAAAAAAAATTTCAATTTATATAAAAAAAAAAAATCTATCAAACTAAATTATTATATCACCTTCCAAATTCTCTTTATAACTATTAAATACATCATGTTGACAGCAACTAACAAGCATAAATTATTCCTCGCATGTAAAACAAATATAATCCAATTAATTTCACAAGGGGAATTTTGTTACTAAACGATTTAAATCCTCCTTTAATTCCTCCTCTCACCCATTACATACACACACTTTGCCTTCAAGCCTAAAGGTAAAGCAAATATATACATATATATACATGTGCATATACATAATTTAAATGGAATGCATGTACATAATGTACATGATGTTCGTGCACGTGTCAAATATTTGACGTGTGCTCGCCCCTAACCTCAAAAGCATCGTTGATCATTTTGCCATGAGTGAATGAATCGAATGAAAGTTTCCCCTGAAGCAATATTTATACACTTGGAAATGCAAATTAGCCTGACATTTAAATAAGATTGAAATAACTACTTTAAATGAATTAAAGAGATAGTTAAAAAAAAAAAAAAACTATCATTGTCATAAAGACAAAAATTTGAGGTTAAGAAAAAAATTCAGTAATTTATTAATTAATTAATTATTAATAATCAATTCATCAACAACAAATTATTGCCTATGATAATTTATTATTAATAAATTTTGTATTAATTCTTAGCAATTTTTATTAATTATTTATCAAAGTAAATAAATTATTGCATTAAGATTTTATTATTAAACAAATAATATTTTATTATTTGTTTTATAATAAAAAAAACAAAAAAGATTTTATTAATAAACAAATAATGGCAATTAATTAATAATATATTCACTCTAATTAATAATCAATTCATCAACAACAAATTATTACCTATGATAATTTATTATTAATAAATTTTGTATTAATTCTTAGCAATTTTTATTGATTATTTATCAAAGTAAATAAATTATTGCATTAAGATTTTATTATTAAACAAATAATATTTTATTATTTGTTTTATAATAAAGAAAACAAAAAAGATTTTATTAATAAACAAATAATGGCAATTAATTAATAATCAGAAATAAATAAAAAAATCTACATACATAAATTTATAATAAATATTTCATTAACAATAATATTTTTATCATAGTAATTATTATTTTATCATAATTCCAATAATACAAATGACTTTTGTTAAATTTATTTGCATTTATTTATCTACCTCATGCAACATTAAATGTTGTAATAATTCCATTTGCATTAGGTTGATAAAATGTCAAAAACGTTTCATTAGATGACATCAATATAAATATTTTAATTTTTATTTATACGTATTTACATTGTAATTTAATATAATGTAATATGTATTTATAAAATATTTAATACATGAGTCATATTGTGTGCTTTTATTTATCATTATTTATCTAATCATACCGCACCCTCGCTACTTAAGTGAATTAATTTATAAATAATAGAGTGAATAATACAAATATAGAAAAAATAAATTAATAATATTAAATTGCAATGAGATAAAATATATAAAGAAATATTTAATAGTCATAAAATAGAATGTAAATAAATTTTCCCACCATTGCGAGGTTATGTTCTATTGTTATTTCATATCATTATATCAATATGTCTTTAAATTTATGTGTTCTACTTACGAATCATTCATTTCTTTCATTTCTATTATTTACATAGTTTTTTTTTTTGCTTGGTTATTTATTTTTTTCTAGCTATTCTTCATTCGTGTCAATTGTGAGGTTATGTTTGATTTGTTACAGACGACGAGCATCGGTGGTAGCAGTGTGGCTGAAAAATTGTCGTTTTACAATCATACAAAATGTGAATGTCGTGAGAAAAGCGAATATGGAATGACAACAACAATGTCGAGTGATAATAAATTGCTCTCAGGACAAGACACTAATGAATATAAATCATATACAGGTAGACAACAACAGCATCAATCGGCTATGCCGCCACAGAATATAAGAAGACCGCCACAAAGGAAACCGTAAGTTAGTTTTGTTGAATTAATTTATTTTAAAAGGATCAGTTAAATAAAATTCAAATATATTTAATTGTTATTTTTTAGATGCCGTTGTCCATCTGAATTTACACCACGAATTATTGGAGGTGAATGCCAATGTAATTGTTTTGAGAATGATCAACGTTGTATTGATATTCGTCGTGGTAAAGGATATTTTTCTATGACAGACAGACGGTGAGTATTTGTTTTTTAATAATTTATTATGTAATAAATTAATAATTTTAATAATTTAATATTTTTTTTAATAATTTTAATAATTTTAATAAGTTCATAATTTCAATAATGAACATAGTAGTAAGAGAAAATATTTGAATAATTTGTTTAATCTTATTTTATTGATTTTAGATTTGAAGGAATTTAATTAAAATATTGAAGACTGATTATTAATTGGCAGGTATACGGTTTCCATGACGCCGCCAATGACCATGTATTATTGTATAACTCGACGAGCTAAGACTTTTTTGAAGAATAACATTTTTCGATATCTTGCTTAGTTTTCGAAATATCGAATTTTGAATTTTGAAAAATTGAAAAAAAAAAATTGTTTTTTTTTTTTTCGCAGCGCATTTTGATGTAATTCATCTGTAGAAAAATGAATTTTGTATAAAAATGACATTATCTTTGATATTTTTAAATATACAAACATGAATGTGCTTATGTTGAAACACAAATTTTCAAATTTAGCGCTGAAAAAAGCGTCACAAAACAAATTTTGTTTTTTTTTTAAGTGAAGGACTCCGCCCCCATTTAAATACAGGAAGAATATTAACAAAAAATGCACTATTTGTTTATATTAATATTCATATTTGATATTTGTTTACGTTTGTGAACAAATGATTTGGGCATTGATAAATTTTTTCATAAAATGTTTTATAATTTCATAAATTAACTAGCTGACCCGACGAACGTTGTTTTGCCTTATAAATTATTTCTAGTGAATATTTTGATAGTTAAATTATTACTATATACATATAAATTGTTATAAAAAAAATATAAAAATATTTGGTAGTTGAAAAAAAAAAAAAAAGGAATTATTACAGTGCTAATATCGCTATGAAAAAATGGGGGTTGGTGGTAGAAGGGTGGAAATTAAGGGTTATATGTATTTTTAATGCCAAATCATAAAAAAAAAAAAAAAATTTTGTCCAAAAAATAAAAAATTAATTTTTCACGTGGGCCACCCTTATCACGTAGGGGTATGAAAAATAGTTTATAACCTATTCTCAGAGAAGTTTGGTTACAAACACTATGACACGAGAATTTTATATATACAGATTTATTTTTAGCGAAATCATCAAAATAAATTTTAATTTGTAATTTTATCTAAAATATAATGTTACTTTTTTTTTCATTTTTAATTTTATTTTTAAAATGGGGGCTCAATTTTAAACAAAATTATCAAAACTTATCAAACATATAAACATAGAATTATAAATAAAAAAAAAATAATTTTGAAGATTCAATATCTCGAAAACTAAGAAAAATATCAAAAAATTTCATTCTTTATAAAAGTCTTATTTCATCGAGTTCTACAAAAAATACATTACATAGTGATTTGGTGGCGCCACAGAAACCGTATAATCCCCTATTAATTTCTGATGATTTGTTATAGTGAAATTATTCAAATGAAACGTCAAATAAAATTCGTGATTTTTTTATTCACATTCGAGTCAATAAAATAAGATATTTACTCGAATAAATAATTAATTTATTATAATTTTATTTTATTTTATTTTTTTTCTTCATTGCATTTTATTATTTAATGTTTATTATTTAATTACAGGTGTATACAGAATAATGATTGTGCATTGCCTGCTTGTGAATTTGGTGATTATATAAAACGTCAAGGAAAATGTCCAAGAAAAAAAGATAAATTTGATGCAATAGCAAAATATCCAAGCAAAATGAATTATAATCACAAATATCGAAGTTGAATTTATTATCAACATTAATTATCAATTAGTAGATTTATTAAATTATATTAATTATCTACAATAATTGTCGATTTAAAATTTTAATTAATTAAACAATAGAAAATTATTATTATACGAGCATAAATATATGCCCAAAAAAATGGTGCCATTTTTTTTTTCTTTATTTTTTATCTTTTGTAAAACGTTTTTAATATTAATTTCAATTATTCATTTTTTTTTATTTTTTTTTTTTACATCATCAAAAATAAACGGCACTTAATTTTGTCACTAATGCAAAGTATTGTATATATATTTTACTGTACACTTACTAAATGTTTATTATTAATTTTTTTTTTATGCAATGTGTGTTATAGTATAAATGCGAAATAATTTTTTTTTTATTTGTTTACCGATTAATTAAATGATAATTAAATATTTCGGTGAATTATTATTGACAGTCACGCGATAATCTTCGATGAGAATGATGGAAAAAATATTATAAAATGATAGTGAATGAATAAGTGAATAATATAGTTAACTAAATAAATATAATAATTGCCTAGTCTGAGGTTTTATTTTATGCCTGCGATTATTTTTTAAATTTTCCTCGTGCGATTTTTGTTTGGGATAATTAATAATAATGTCAATGAATGACATAAATAAATGGATTAATAATAATTAATGGCAATAAAAAAAAAATGATGAAGAAGAAAATATAATGAAATATTTGAACGCATAAAATTTATTTAATTTCAATGATAAACAAATTTTTTTTCATGTATTAATAATGTATTTGCACAATTTTTTATAATTATTTGCGCTCAAAATACGCTTGCATAATTTTTTTTTTTTTGAATATCTATAATAATATCTGTGTAATGTTTTTATTATATAAATACATTTTATCCATTTTATTAATTTAATTATTCAATCTGTAGCTTTTTATTTAATATAAATAAAATATTATCGCTCTGCTATAAAACTTGCGATATTTATACAAAATAAAAAAACACAAAAAATCAATTCATAATTAAAATATAAATGTTGTATTATGTAAATTACAAACATTGAATATGAAATTTATTTTATATGCCAATAAAAATTATGAAAAGTATAAAAATAATTTTTATTTCCCACAGGTTTTTTTTATTATTATGTTAAATAGTTAATTAATTAATTAATTAACTAAATATTACATAATGAAATGTTTCTAATATAATAGTATATAAATAATAATTAAATGAAAACAAAGTAATAAATTGTAGAAAGAGTAAATTAATTTTTTTGAGGTTAGAAAAAAAGAAACAAACATTTTGATAATTCCCCAATTTATTCATATCAAAAATTATTAATAATTATTACCTTATTTACCTATATACTATATTCATAAACTTTGTTTGTGTGTGAGTCTGATTTTGTTGTAAAGAAACTTAAAGCAGAGGGAGTTGTAAAACGTTCAAATAAATTTCACGAAATGAACATCAAAAATTCATCAAAAAAATTTATTATTAAATTACGAAATGAAATTTTCCGATTGTTTATTATCATATGAAACAAACAAATGATCTATTCATTAAATATAACAAACAAAAACGATAATAATGAATTAAAATTGCAAAAAAACTTTAGCATCACAGTGAATTTGAGGTTAGTTTACCAAATATTATTTACTGATAAAAATAAAATCAAATTATTTTTATAACTCTGTGAATAAATATTTAAATCAAATTTAATTATGTTTAGTTGGATGAAAATGATGGATAACCAAGTAATATCTGTCATAAATGTATTATAAAAGTTTATTCTGCTTATGAATTATGGAAACAATGTCAGTTAACGGATGAAAAGCTTCAGGCAATTCATAAGAAACCTGAGAGAAATCGGTCGACATTTAATTCTCTACTTGTCACGGTAAAATATTTTTTTTTCCATCATACATTCAATTAAATATTTCTATGTATTTATGAGATAATTATAAATTAATATTAAATTATGCAGGAACAATCATGTCAAGCAGAAAGTTATTCGTCGTTATTTTTCTTGAACGAAAATATTGAAAGTCGTGAAAGAATTTTAGCTGAAAAAAATTATTCCTATAAATGAATTATCATTGTCAAATATTTTACAAATGAAAAATAAAAATATTGGAAGTAAAAGAGGTTATGGTGGCAGCAGAACACGTTTAAACGAGTAACATCGATGGAAAATTTATAAAATCATAATTAAACGTCAATGACATTAACCTAAAAATCACAAAATGTCTTCATCAAAATTAGATAATTCTAATGATTATAAAAAATCATTAAACAACTTGTAATCAATGAACAATAAATTAATTTGTAATTTTTCACACATTATAAATTTATTTATGCATTAAAATAATTTTTTGCATTTTTTTTTTTCGCGGACTTTTTTAAATTATATAATTGCGCGCGCCACCACCACAATACAGATAAATATTATACAAGCAAACTAACCTCAATTAAATTCCATGAAATTTTCATATGATTTAATACATTTCAGCTCCAATATTTACAATACAGACAATTTTAACAATAAAAATAAACTTTGTTCTGAATTTTTTCTTATCTCACAATCAATTAATATATATATATATATATATATATATATATATATATATTAAAATATATGTGTATATATATAAACATTATTAAGTACGTACATTGTGTTTATGTATAAAATTACATATATAATACATATTTTCTTATCTAGTTATCAATTTTCAACCTATTTAAACACATATTCATTATCTACAATGCGGCAAAATGTTTCATAGCCGGATGGCCCTTTTGATTTGAGGTTAGGTTTGGTTAGGTTTTATTCCGCATTGTATGTTGTGTAGATGAAGTAATAAATACGCATTAATGTTACATATACAACGTATTATATATAAAATATCAACTTTTTATATAGTATGTATGTATTAGAATAGATAAGTGTAATATTTCTCCGAATATAGAAGGTTTTTATATATCAATAAATCATATATAATAAAAAAAAAAAAAAATATCAGTGGGCATCTTCAATCCAAAGTCCTTTTTTTAACATGAATATTTGTGTGTGGACGCTTCAATAAATTGGTTATATTTTATTTTTAGATAAGCTATTGAAGATAATCTGTTCTTTATAGTTATAAAATATGACTTGAATCTCAACGAATGATTTGTATGTGTATTGTTATAGATTTAATTATTTTATTAAATTTAATATCTGATATATGTTTTATAATATATTTTAAGATATTTACTAATTATTTATTTATTTATTTGTTTGTTTGTTTGATTGCAGAGAATGAATAATTTATGTTTGGACAAAATGATGAAACATAATAAATCTAATAATTGATATATATTTATTATTTTATGTAATGAAAATAATATTTATATAATGGGAACAATGAAAATGTTACGAGAAATTATGAATTATTTAATGGATCCATTTTTAGTTGCCAGAATACAAAATTTTTTTGGTGTTGATGTTTGTGATAAAGTTAAAAAAAATGGTTTAAATAATGATGAATCAAATGAACGTTGTGGAGTTAAAAAAAATGGTTATTCATTGTGTGAATCAGACACAAAATTTTCTACATCAATAACAAATTCTATTGATAAAGTGGAAAATAATACTGAACTTATAAATAATACGAAAATATTATTGGATTCAAAGAAATTATTACCAGTTACGAATTATTTTTGGTATTATTTATTTTTATTCAGTTCCGAACTTGGCGATGAAATTTTTTATACTGCATTTATAACAATTTGGTTTTGGAATATCGACGCTGAAATTGGACGTAAAGTTATTTTAGTATGGGGAATTGTTATGACAATTGGTAATAATATTAATTATAATATTGAAATTAATTTTGTTTCTTATTAATTTTATTTTATTTTAAATTTGAATATTAAATCGTTTTATTATTTATATTTTTTTTGTTATTTCAGGACAAGTAATGAAAGATATTATAAGATGGCCACGTCCTGCATGTCCACCTGCAGTGAGATTACAAAATAAATGGTCACTAGAATATGGAATGCCATCAACTCACGCTTCAGTTTCAGTATCAATTCCATTTAGTATAATATTATTCACAATGAATAAATACAATTATTCAATCACATTAGGAATAATAATTGTCTTAATATGGTAATGAAAATTTATTTAACAATTTTATTGCATTCAATTTGAATAGAATTAACTGCATATATTAAAATTAGTCTATTTCATTTTTAGGCGATATTTTTTTTTGTTTTTGAACACTGAAAATCTGATAATTTAAACAAAAAAAAAATTCAGAGTTAATTAGAGGCTTAGCGAATTCAAACATTCGATTTTTCATATAAATAACACGAGAAAATTTTTTTTTTTCGACTCCAACTCGATTTTTCGGTAATCAAAATTTTGTTTTTGATGCTATTACATTGTTGATTCAGCATTATAGCGGTTATTGTAAGATAATAATTAATGTCAAATCAATAAATTCCAGTTTAAAGAAAATTTTTTGTCAATTATAATCAACTTTCATTTTTCCAGCTCTACGTACAACTTGGAAACTGCTGATCGGAGAGCGTTTGCGATGAAGAACTTTTTTGTAGCAAATTTAATGTCCTACCAAAGCTGTATATTGATTTTTTTCAAAAAAAATTTTTGATTACCAAAAAATCGAGTTGAAGTCAAAAAAAAAAATTTTTTCTCGTGTTATTTATATGGAAAATTGAACTTTTGAATTTGCTAACCCTCTAATTAACTCAGAATTTGTTTTTTCTATAAATTATCAGATTTTCAGTGTTCACAAACAAACAAAAATATCGCCTAAAAATGAAACATAAAATAATTCATGAATATTATTTTTTATAAACAATTATTTTTGTTATTTGGATTAGGTCAACATTAATATGCATCAGTCGACTTTACCTGGGTATGCACTCTGTACTGGACGTTATCGCTGGTTTATTATTAGCAATTATTCTCATGATACCGCTGATACCAATTGTTAATTATATGGATCATTATTTCATCACGAATTATTGGTCACTTGTAATTTTAATTGCAATTAGTATTATAGTTGTTGTTTATTATCCAACTAGTGATAAATGGACTCCAACAAGGTGAAAAATATTTTTTTATTTCGTATTTAAGAATATATAATTTTTTTATTATCAGAATTTATCAATTTATTTTTGTTTGTTTAATTATTTGTAGAAATGATACGACAATGGTTGTATCAGTTGTCAGTGGAATTCATGTTGGAGCTTGGCTTAATTATTATACTGGTATTATTTCATTTAATTCTCAACTACCGCCATATGATATTAATTTACCAACTTATACAGAACTTGGACAGATAATATTACGAACAATATTGGGATTTTGTTTTGCCATTCCGTTGAAATTAATTATTAAGTTATTAGTATACACAACAATGTGTGGGATCAAGCGAATTAATGCAAAGGAATTGATGAAAAGTGAAAATTCATTAGAGAATAGAAATAAAATTATTGTTGATTTAGTTTATAGATTTATATATTGTTTTACATTTGGAATTGTCACTGTTTATGTTTTACCGCTAATTTTTGCTATGGTTGGATTAAGTAGACCAGGATTTTATAATGGAAGCTAATTTATTGATTTATTTTTTAGCAATTTAAGGTTATGTTCAATTCAACAGAGTTAATTTTTTATTTTATATAATGAATAATTAATTTATTGATTCATTTTTTAGCAATTTAAGGTTATGTTCAATTCAACCGAGTTAATTTTTTATTTTATATAATAAATAATTAATTGATTTATTTTTTAGTAATTTAAGGTTATGCTTAATTCGACATAGTTAATTTTTTATTTTATGTAATGAATAATGAATTTGTTTTACAATTCTTGAAGCACAAAGTTATTCATTTCAATTGTGAGATAATCAAATCAAATTTATCTGTAAGGAATATTAATTAATTAACTCAATTTAATTTTTATTTTTTATTTCTTTAATAATGAGGCTATTATTTTAATAGTGAAATTAAATGTAAAATAGTATTTGAATAAATGCAATAGTAATATTAATTTAATTATTAAATCAGCAAATTTTTTGGAATATATAAATAAATTTTATAACTAAATTTGTGAGACAGAAAACAAAGAATATTTTTCTTTTCTTGGTAGGAAATAATTATTTATTGAGGCACCACCGGCATTTCCAAACGCAATATCTGAAAAATGAATAAATTTTAGAATAAATTTAATAAAACTAATCTCTATTTTTCCTACATTTTTATTATTAGTGTAAGAAATTAACCTGAAAATTTGATTCCATCGTAGCAACAACTTTGTTTGGCTTTATAAAATAAGGAAGAAATATATCCACTAAATAATTAAATCCAATTGCTTCAACAACAATTCTATCATCATTAACATTCACATCAATATCATTAATGCAACATTGATTAGGAAGTTTGAAAAATCCGATTAATTTTTTAACTTTCTCATTATCCAATGATTTTTTTAATAATATAACATACTTTGGATCATCAATAACTTTAGAACAATCGGAATTAAATTTTGATTCATGAATATTTTTATTTTTATTTTTATCAATAATTTTTTCTTCAATTTCTTCAATCAATGGCTTTTGTATTATTGGCTTTTTTACTTCTCTTTTTTGCACTCTGTGATCGTGCAATGTTCCAGTTACCTTACGATTCTTCAATACAACATAATTATTTGAATTTATATTTTTATCATGCTTAGATTCAATGGCCGATATAATTGTTAATACAGTAAATGTAAGAAAGTGTTTTTGCGATTGAATTTTCTTAAAATAATTTGTATTTATAGCAATATCATAAGTCAAACATTTTGTTCCATCTTTGCTAGACTCAAATCGTTCATGACCAACACTCATTGGTATACACCATGAAGGTGGTTCTTCATCTAATATTGCATAAAATTTTTCATCTGATATATCTTCTGGTGGTGGTATATCTGTAGTATGACAAAGATTAATGAAGACCTTTTCATTATTATCCGTTCTTGCTTTAATACAAATGCCTGGTGTTGGTCTAAATATTATTGAAGGTATATTTTCACCCTCAATAGTTTTAATTAAATTATCCAATTGATCATTTTCATTTTGTCTCTCTGGTAGTAATAAATTTTTCCTTATTATTGATTCGTCAATATCGAGAATGTTATTTGGCATTTTGGATTATTAATTCAATATTGAATAGATTATTTTATGATGAAATAAAATTTTATTATCAAAATATCTTTCACATGAATCACAGGACAATAATAAACAATCTGTAATGAGATTTAATGCATATTTACAATTTGAGGTTATTGCTAAGTAAATTTCTCTCTTACCAACACTGATGATAATGTAGTTTCATAACCTTAAAATATTTATACTATACAAATAAATGAAATTTTCAATTAAAAGCTATCAACAATATTATCAAAATTAAGAATAGCTCTATAAATATTTAAAGAAATTAACTATAACATAAATTGAATTGTTTATTAATTAATAATTATAATAATAAATCGGAGACCTCAGCCAAAAAAAAAAAAGAAGTTATTTTTTAATTTCATCTTCCGTCACACATAATGGCGGCGCTAAGATCATATCTATTGAAAAAAAGAAATGCATCATGGTGGCTATTATAACACCACATAGGAATGTAATGGAACATGAAACGCCGTGAAAAACATGTTGAATGAACCGCGTGAAACGATTTGGAACATGGAGCGCACCCCCACAAAAGAAAAACGAAACAAAACGCAGGACAAGATGGCGGCGTTTGGGTGTTGTGGCTGTTGAATACGTGCTGAGTTACGCTACACTACAATTTACCTCAATATCTCATCATTAATATAACATTAAACATTTGAAGACTGTGAAACAATTAGTGCCTGATAATTTAATACTAAAAGGATTAATCCAAGGTGTTGAAAAGAGCGGGAAAATATCAAGTGATTAAAAAGTCCACGGGGCCACGGGGGAAACAATGCGAGAACGTCGTTGAAATACGATAAAAGCTCCGGTAAGTTTTATTATATATTCCATTCGTTTTTTTTTTTCTCTTAAAATCATCATCACTATCACAATCTATTAATCATAACCTCCAATATTACCAATATCATTTTCATTTTTTTCTTCCCTCACAATTTACTTTTTTTTTTTTTTTTCGTTTTTTTTCTCTCGTTCTATAACGAATATTTTATTTGGATATATTTCATCATGAATGGAGAGCATATATATACCCTTCTCCCTCCTTCCCACGTTCTTTCTCTCTCTTCTTCATCACTTTTGACGTGTATGTGTGTGTATGTGTGTCCACAACTACATAAAACATTACCATTGTGTATGTGTCCCCGCGTTGTTTCTCGCCCCCCCCCTCTCTTAAAATCCTTAACAAATATGTATTTATTATTTATTTATTATTCCGTGCTTTCTCCCTTCGTATATAAATAAATTCATTATTTTTATTAATAATTTAAATAAAAAAAAAAATTCACCTCAATTTGCCATTTTTTTTTTTTTTTTTATTATTTTATAAATCACTTTCTCTCTCATTTTATATATATATATATATTTTTTTTTTACATATGTGTGAATGTATACGTGTATGATCTGTATGTATTACATACATTTTTTGTCATCTATTTTATATATGTACATAATTTTTTAAATGAAAAAACGAAAAAAAAAAAATTATTATTTATGTATATATGTATATATATATTTATATGTATATATATATATATATGTGAATTTCTACGACACTTTCACCGTGACTAAAAAAAAAAACCACTCCAGGATAGTATATGGAGAAATGAAAAAAAAAATAAATAAATAAATAAAATTGAAAATTAGTGAATAAATTAAAAAAAAAAAAAAAAAACCTTTGCCGAAATATTATGTAAAAACGTCTTTATTTAATTTATTGCGAAGCCAAAATCTCGTGTGTCTGTTCATTATTGTTATTATTTTATTGTATATTGTTTATTATGTAATTGATACTATTTTTTTTTTATTTTTATTATTTTTTTTTTTTTTTTAATTTATTCAAATCCCGCATGTTTAATTGTCCGTATATATAAATATACGTATATATATGTAATTATGTATGTAAAGAGTGTCCCAAAATTTTTGCGTTAATTTTTGGGACACTTTTTTTTTTTTTTTTTTTTTTTTTTTAAATATGTATTTATTATGTATATGTATATGTGTATTATGTATATATGTGGCGTATTATTATTTAGTATATAATATTGTCAAGAGATATATATATATGAATTTGAGATTGAATTGAAAAAATTTTTTTTTTATTGGATAAAAAAATTTTAATTGAATTAAATTGATAAAGTTATTATTTATTAGAAATGGAATAAATTAATGAATAAATATTTAAATGAATTGATGAATATTTGGAGGATAAAGATTATAATGGATATATATATATATACGGTTCAGGGGGTGGATAATTGTTGTTACTGAAATACCCGGAAGATCAAAGAGTGCCCCAGTCGATACACTGGAGAAAGACGGTGGAGCTTCGGAGGAGGGGGAGATGTCCGCTGGCACCCAGGGCGAGATTCGGGTCGGTCCATCGCATCAGGTTTGCTAAATTCAATTGCAACAATATCCTCTAATTTTTTTTTGTTCTAAAATGTCCATCGGACAAAATATTCATCTTGAATTAAAGCTAAATGTGATCATGATTCTCTTTATTGTCTTGGATGATTTGTATTCAGATTTTTTTATTTGTTAGAGATTAAATTAAGGACGTTCGTTAGTGAAACTTTTTAGTACATAAATTTTCTTTTTTTTTTAGTTTTGATAGGTTGAATTATGTGGCTATCTACCCTTGAAAATTCAAGACGCCTTATCGATAATTTAAGAAAGTTATTAAAAATCAAAAATCAAATTTTTAGCATAAAGCCTTATGGAGAATTAGCATTTTATGTATTTAAAATCACAAAAAGTATATTGTAAGAGTAGATACAATAATAAATAATGTTTAAAAATATTCTTTGAAATATGTAGTTTATATAACTCCACAAAAAAAACAGGTGTTGACGAATGTTTAAATTAAATATTAATTATTTTAATAAAGATAATTAAAACTGTTTTGGTAAATTTTGATAAATGGAGTCAAATCAATTTTTAATGTGGATCAACTGATTTTTTTAAATAAATACCTTAAAAATAATTGGTACATATAAAAAAAAATTATAAATCATTGTAAAATTATTAATATATTTTACAACTTTTTTCAAGCTTCGAATAAATTTTATAAAAAGTTAGTACTCATTTGACTCTAGCGTAGCTCACGAACGTCCTTAAATTGTAAAATGATTTTTTTTTTTTTTTTTTTTTTTTTTTTTTTGAGAGAATATTGAATTTTAAAAGTAAAATTTTAATGGCGTACCTAAAACGTTGGATCGAGGCTTGTTGTTGGATTGATCTATGTCGACGTCGGGGTAGGAATTGATAATGTAAATAAAAAAAAAAATGTAAATTATTGAAAGATAAAAATGATGGGCTTTTAATGATGATTTTTCGAATTGATATACAAAATGTAATATATGCATAATTTATACATATATATTTATATATTTTTTATAGCTGCGATGGTTCAATTAACCGTAATTATCGTATGTTATCATGAGGCAAAGGAATCTAGTGGTTTAGTCACGGTGAAATATAAATAAAAAAATAAATTCCTACCAACTTTTTGTATGCATTTAAAATAAATGAATGAAAAAGAAAAAAAAATAATACTAAATAACTTTATTTATTTATTTTTTCTTCTTTCATTTGAAATGTTACTTGAACCGTCTAACATGATGAAAAATAAATAGAAATACGATTGTAAAGCATCTCCCGACCTTCGTACGATTGCACCACGCAAGCCTGATGCGTTTAGGTTCCTATTAACATTAAATTAAAACGAGAAAATAATTTAAGAAAATGAAAAATACAAATGATGTATATTATTAATATTACTAATTGGCTGTAGAATCGGTTACAAACTAATCGCGGAGAATCCTTCAATGAATATTGTCGGTACAGGAATTGGTTTCTTGCCAGGCCCGATTGCCTGATTACCGGCCGGGCGTGCCACCAGCCGATCTCCAGCCCGATCCTGAATTCACAAAGGAGCGTGAAGAATTAAGATGGATCCCGGCGATGTCATTGGATGGGGATCTGCTGATGTACCTGAGAGCAGCACGCTCAATGGCAGCATTTGCCGGTATGTGTGATGGGGGCTCACCGGACGATGGTTGCGTCGCGGCTTCCAGAGACGACACGACAATCAACGCCCTTGATATATTACACGACTCTGGATATGATCCAGGTAGGGCACTACAAGCTCTCGTCAAATGTCCTGTGCCCAAAGGCATCGATAAAAAATGGTCCGAGGAAGAAACTGTAAGAAATTTTCATTATTAAATATCAAATGATTTAATTTACATGAATTATTTATTTAGGCGATTGTTTCAAAATATGATGTTTCAGGGACTACATTGAGTCCCTGAAATGGCACTTTATTTGGCCGCATTTACTTATAAAACAAAATTTAGGCTAGTGACACTGCAAAAGTAGTTTCAAATCTTTTGGATTTTTTTAGAAAAAATGATAGAAATACTTCTTCTTTCAAAATTTTTAACATTATGTATGTTGCATTATTTTATAAAACTCTCATACTGTTTTATATAAATTTGTCGAGATTTTTCTGGTAGTAAATTTAACGTCGCTGCATTGGCGGCTTCATAAATTTCGGTAGGATTGTCACTATCACTGTCACTCATTTTGCTTTTTTAATTTTATACTTGATCGTTTATATTTCCGCTTTATTTTAAATGTTACAATACTGACAGAAACAAAGTTTGTTAATAAACTGTGTAGCAACGCAACCTTTTCTTTTATTTATCCATAAAGCAAAAGAAAAAATTGCGTTGTTACACATTTTATGAGTTACTACACAATTTATGCATTGCTAGCTCATTTACAAGATTTGTTTCTGTCATTTCAGGAACTATTAATCCCTGAAACATCATATTTTGAGACACTCGCCTAAAAAAATTATGTTGTCCACCATGGCCGTGTGATCTTTTTTTATCCTCACCCGAAATTTGCTTTGCTTCGGCGACAAATTTCTGATTCGACTAAAAAAGATCAACTTCACCATCTTGGCATACAAATAACTATTAACCAATCTTCAATTCATTTATTTAATATATTTTTTATTCTGTTTATTATAGAAACGTTTTGTTAAAGGTCTCCGACAATTTGGCAAAAATTTTTCACGAATACGCAAAGATTTATTGCCACATAAAGACACACCGGAACTCGTTGAATTTTATTATTTATGGAAAAAAACCCCTGGCGCAAATAATAATCGACCGCATCGTCGTCGACGTCAGGGATCATTGCGTCGTATACGTAATACCCGTAATTCACGTGCGGGAACGCCAAAAGAGGAGACACCTACTCCAACAAAGGATAATAATACAACAACAAACACGACGAACGCAAAGGAATCGTCAGGCGCTAACGAGCCTGAAACACCGTCAGTCGGTGCTTCAGCTAGCAGCAATAGCAATAATAATAATAATAATAACAATAATAATAGTAATAGTAATAATAACAATAATAATAATAATAATAGCACAAGCAGCAACAATAATAACAGTAATCCAGGTGGTGAAATCAGTTCTGTGACAGAGGACGATAATTCTGAAGAGGATAGCGATTCAAGGGACACAAATACAAACGGTTCAGCATTTGAACGTTCATGTCAGCATTGTTTTTCAACAACTTCCAAGGATTATCAGATAGCTGGCAAGGATCGTTTATTACTTTGCCTGGAATGTCGTTCACACTTAAAAAAAACTGGAGAATTACCACCGGCGCAGCCTTATCTATTTCGACCCGTGCCTGCGGAGTCGCCCGACAGTCCAGGTAGAATGCGGACACGTAATAAAGCTAAAGAAACACCCCGTACAGCAAGACCAAGACGTACTGGTGGTACAGATACACCTGATCAAGATAAACAGCAACAAAATCAGCAGCAAAATCAATCGACGCCGGATAAAAAGAAAAAATCAAATCAAGTTAAATCGGAAACACCGAAAAAAGGTCAAAAACGTTCGGCTATTGATGATACAGAAGAGGATAAAGACGGTAATAAAAGAAAACGTGGTGAACGTACGGAAAGTCCAACGGAATCATTGACAACTGACTCAAATTCGCTCATGGATGAACCAGAGCGTGAAAATGAAGTTGATTCTACTGAGAATCAACAGAATAATGGACCAATTGTGAATGAAGAAGCTGTATCACCAATTGAAACAACGCCTGATGATAATTCAGATCAAACACCAATTTCAACTCCAATACCAACGACAATTACAGCATTGCCAATTAATGTACCGGTTATTCATTCATTGGATAAGAAGCCGGTGATTGATGAGCCAACACTTGAAATTAAAACTGAACCGGACGATTCTTCATTAATGCGAGAACCAATTCAATTAAAATTGGAGCCGATAGAATCGGAAATGTCACCGGTGCATGAGGAACCAAAAGATATTGAACAACAACAATCATTACCGCCACCTCCGCCACCACCATCACAATTACAGCCACAAAATCTTCAACATCAACCACAAAATCTTCAACAGCAGCCACAAAATCTCCAACAACAGCCACAAAATCTCCAACAACAACAATCACAACCAATTGGAATTAGTGATTTAAGTCAAAATATTCCAAGGAATTTATCACAATCAATGAATAATCCTATTTTAATACCCACTAATGTCCCATCAGTTTTACCACCAACACAATTACCACCCCAACCGCCTCATGGTATACCATTGAATATGCAATATTCAACAAACATACCATCAACACAAACTGTTCCGCAAAATTTATCGCAGAACATACAATTAACATCAAATATTTCCCAATCAATTCCACAAAGTCTTGTTCAAACATCACGTGAATTAATTTCCGCACAAAATATGACAAATCACACGGATATTCAAGCGCCATTGCCACCACCAAGTATGACAATGCCGCCACTTAATTTAAATATCCCACAAAATTTGTCGCAAATGTCACAAATGCCACCATCACCGCAACCATTAGGTTTAACAGTAATGTCACAGGACAATCGTATCAACGATCGTTTGTCCGATGAACGTCTCCAAGATCGTAATAGATTATCAGACAGAATAAATGAACGTATGATTGATAATAACGAACAGGAACGTATTCAAGAACCACCGCAGAATTTATTCCAACCAATTCAACCGCCGCCATTATTACAAAATGACAAGCCATCGTCAATTTATAGTTTGGCCGCGACGCCTCCAATGGAGCCACAAAATTTAAAAATTAAACAGGAAATATTACCGCCTGATCCTGATCCATTGCAGAGCCTTAAAGAAGTAAAAGTTCCTGGATTCCAAGGTGGATTTCCCGGTCCAAGTTTAGATAATATTAAAAAAGATCCAGACGCAAATAAACCATCAACACCCAGCAAACATTCATTAATGGCTCAACAACAATTACAACAACAACAACAGCAGCAACAACAACAACAGCAGCAGCATCAACAATCTGTACCAATTCAACAATCAGTTGCAGCATCACCAACGCCATCATTGCCACCACCACCTACGTCAATTCCACAGCCAGTTATGCATCCAAGTCAACAGCCAAGTCCGCATATGTCGCATCCATTTCATCCCCATCATTCGCTCATGCATCATTCGCTATTTGCGGCAATGCATCCTTATCATCCTCATGCTTATCCTGGATATCCGCCAGTGCCAGTTGGCGCTGGTTATCCCTCATTTCCGCCCTATCCATACGGTCCAGTTCCTCATGCTATTCCACCGCCGTCGCCACAACGTTCAAATCAAGAGAGCACGACAATGATGACGGCACATCATTCAAGCACCAGTTCAAGTGTCACGACACGTGATGAAGGTGAAAATTTAATTGCCACTCATCATCATTCATCAAGTCTTCATCAAGCAACGACATTACATCATGATAAATTAATGAGCATATCACATTCGTCGCACAGCCATTCATCATCGCACAGCTCTCAGCACAATAGTCAAAGGAAACCGTCAATGGTATCTGCGTGTTTAACGTCAACTAGTTCAGTTCATCATCATCATCGTGCTCCACAACAAATTGCTCAACAGCAGCAGCAGCAACAGCAGCAACAACAACAACAACAATTAGCACCACAACAAGTTCAACAGCAACAAATGCAACAGCAACAACAGCAGCAGCAGCAACAACAAATGGGAATGATTGATCCTAAAGTTGAGGAAATGATTGAACCAGAAATTGAAGAGTCGCCGAGTCCACGTGGACCATCGCCAGAACCGCGTATTGAAGATTCAGAATGTCATAGATCGCAGTCGGCTATTTTTCTACGTCATTGGAATCGTGGGGAAAATAATTCGTGTACAAGAACGGATTTAATGTTTAAACCTGTGCCGGATTCTAAATTGGCACGTAAAAGAGATGAAAGATCGCGCAAACAGGCTGAACGTGAGCGTGAAGAACGTGATCGTGCTGCTGCACAACAAGCGAGGAAAATGACAACGCCTGAAAAGCAACCTGAGCCCATTTGTAAACCTCCGTCGCGCGGACAAATGGAACAAGTTGTTTCACCTTATGATAGATATGCTGCAAGACCTGGTGGATATGCTGATACACCGGCTTTAAGACAATTGTCAGAGTATGCAAGACCACACGCGGCATTTTCACCTGCAAGACATCCTGCGGGACATGATCCAATGTTACATTATATGTATGGACCTGGTGCACGTGAACGATTGGAGATTGAGCATATGGAGAGGGAGAAACGTGAAAGAGAAATTAGGGAATTGAGAGAGCGGGAGTTGAATGATAGGTTGAAAGAGGAATTGATGAAAGGAACACCCAGGCCCATGCCCGCGCCTGTTGATCCACATTGGTTGGAGATTCATCGAAGATATGCCGCTGCTGGAATTGCGCCAGGACCTTCAGGACCTCCGCAGGGTCTTCAGCATTTTGGACTTTATGGTGCGCCGCCTGGACCAAGTCAATTGGATCGAGAACGCCTTGAACGATTAGGTAAAAATAAAATATTGATATTTTAATTATTTTTCATTTTTACAATGTGATTATTAGATTTATATAAATTTGACGTTATGGATTATCGTCGTGGATTGTTTAATGGTCATTTTGGCTGTATGTTTAGAGGAGAAAAAAATTTAAAGAATAGTTATTTGTGTGCCAAGGTGGTGAAGTTGATCTTTTTTAGCCAAATCAGAAATTTGCAGTTGAAGCCAAGCAAATTTCGGGTGAGGATAAAAAAAGATCACACGGCCATGGTGCACAATATAATTTTTTAGGCGAGTGTCTCAAAATATGATGTTTCAGGGATCAATAGTTCCTGAAATGACAGAAACAAATCTTGTAAATAAGCTAGCAATGCATAAATTTTGTAGTAACTCATAAAATGTGTAGCAACGCAACTTTTTCTTTTGCTTTATGGATAAATAAAAGAAATGGTTGCGTTGCTACACAGTTTATTAACAAACTTTGTTTCTGTCAGTATTGTAACATTTAAAATAAAGCGGAAATATAAACGATCAAGTATAAAATTAAAAAAGCAAAATGAGTGACAGTGATAGTGACAATCCTACCGAAATTTATGAAGCCGCCAATGCAGCGACGTTAAATTTACTACCAGAAAAATCTCGAGAAATTTATATAAAACAGTATGAGAGTTTTATAAAATAATGCAACATACATAATGTTAAAAATTTTGAAAGAAGAAGTATTTCTATCATTTTTTCTAGAAAAATCCAAAAGATTTGAAACTACTTTTGCAGTGTCACTAGCCTAAATTTTGTTTTATGAGTAAATGCTGCCAAAAAAGCGCCATTTCAGGGACTCAATAGAGTCCCTGAAACATCATATTTTGAGACAATCGCCTAAAAATATATAATCCATCCTAATATATATATATTTTTTTAAATTTCTTTTCGTGGATGAGACCAATTGGTATGGAAGAAAAGGTGGCAGAGCTTGACTGACTGATTCATTGATCAATTGATTAATTAATATATTCACTAAGCTGAATTAAGATGAATTAAATATAAAATTATAAACAAAAGCACATGAATGTTATAAGATTAGTTACACAGAGAGTGAATGGAAGGTTAAATTGGGTCCGATTGCAAGTGAATGACTGTGTATGAATGCAAAAATAGAAGTGAAACATTTTTTTTTTTATTATAAAAAATAAGAAGAAAGAGAAAAAAAAGTCTGTTGACATTTGCGTACATAGACGTTGATGTGTGCGGGTTTAGGGATTCCGACTGGTGCCGGCGGGGGTCCAGCGGGTGGAGGGGCCGGCCATCCTGTGGCACATCATCATGGCCAGCTTGATGAGCGGTTGGCTCTGGCTGCCGACCCGATGGTACGGCTGCAGATGGCTGGCATCTCGCCCGAATATCATGCTCACACTCATGCCCACACCCACGCGCATACCCACTTGCACCTACATCCAGGACAACAACAACAACAACAACAGCAACAGCAGCATCAACATCAACAGCATCAAGCGCATCAACAACAGGAGGCAGCTGTTGCCGCAGCCACTGCCGCTGGATTCCCCCTGCCTGGTATGTCTTCAACCAGACGAACCAAAAAAAAAAAAAAATGCCAAAGATAAATTTTTTTAAAAATTTTTTCTTTTGTGTTTTTATTTATTATTCAATATTTAGGCGAACTTTGGAATTAACTGTGAAGAATTTCCTATTTTTTTTTTTTTTTTTTCTGATATGATTTATGAATGAGCTTTAAAGCAATTTTCAATCTTGAACTATTTTGAATATTTTTCTTTTAGTGATGGAGAGAAGAAATAAATTTATTTTGTCGTGTTTCTTTTTTCTATTTGAGTTTAAGTGAAGGTTGAAATTTACTTTTGGTTCATTGGCTTTTTTTTTCTTTTTGTTTTTTGGCCCAGTGTGCGTGTATGAGTGGGTGTGAAAGAAGCCAGGGAGAGAGAGAGAGAGAGAGAGAGCAAAGTAAACACGAAAATGTAGAGAGGATGAATAAAAAAAAACAGAAGAAAAAATATTGATAGATAAATGTGACATATTTTTTTTTTTTTGTTTTCTTTTCTTTAGTTATGAGTGAATGGGAAAATTTGTTTCTTATATTAGTAACTAACCACATCGACGCTTGTATAAGTGAACGAGGACGAAATTAATTTAACAAATATAATAATAATTTAGAGATAAATAATTTTTATTTATTTATTTTTTTTACTTTTTTCTTTTTCATTCTGATATTAAAATTGTGTGATTTTTATGATGGAAAAAGGTTTTAAAACTCAATTCACTAATAATTATTTGGTCTGTTTTTTTTTTTTCTTGTTATATCTCAGCTGCTGCCAGTGCAAATTATCCAAGACCGGGTATGATGCAACGGGATCCATCGTTAGCGATTCATCCGGCAGAATTACTTGGTCGTCCTTATGCAGACATGGCCGCTGCTCATCATGAACAATTGCAACGTCATTTAATGATGGAACGTGAGAGATTTCCACCGCATGCGATTGTTGCCCATCACGAGGAGTACCTCAGGTTCGTGTTGTGAGTTTAAACCAATGTGAAACAATTATTCTACCCCGTGGCAATGAAAATAACAAAAATAAAAAGAAAATAAGTCATTAAGACAGGGGTCTGATTTAAGAGGGTTAAAAAACTGGTTTTTTTTTTTTTTTTTGAGGATTTTTTCTCGGACAGAAAAAAATAAACAACTCTAGCGAACTTTTGAGATTATTTTATTACATTTATTCAACATTAAAAAGAAAATTTCACGAGCTAAAAATATTAAAATGCAGCAGATTTATATGCACATTTGTGCAACACTTTGTAATTGCAGTCTCCAATTGGCGGGAAATATGGAGGTCGTAATTTTCGTGTGAAACAAAAAAACTAAAGAAAATTTTTATTTTCATATATTTTTCTTCTATATGAACTAAGAAAAATCCAAAAAATAGTAAAATTAATAAATTTTTCTCAAATTTGAAAAAAAAATGTGCTCTTTGTAAAGAAAAAGTTCGTTTCAACTTGTAAAAAAAAGGTTTTTAAAATTTTTTTTTCATGAATATTTTTAGTTCAAATAGAAGAGAATACAAAACTAAAGCTAACAAGCCTTGGATCATTTCGATTGGTCGTTTAGTTTTCTTGCAATCACGCCCGCCACCTTGAAAAAAGAAAACGTAAAAACAAAAACCCACTGCATTCAGTGATGTATCTTTGAAAATATTGCAAATTAACCTCAATAACTTTGGGTACATATTCTTAGATACATTAATAATAGATTCAAGCAATAAAAAAAAAATCAGGCCCCTGCCTTAAATAAACTAATAAATAAATAAAATTTATATTCATGCGAATATAATGGGGCGAGATAAAAACAAATGTGAATTAAAGATTAAAAATACACAATAACAAATGAAACAAATCAATCAATTAATCAATAAATCAAAATAATTTTTATGAATTTATTTACTAATTAAATTTTCATTTTAGACAACAACGCGAACGTGAATTAAAAGTTCGCGCTCTGGAAGAAGCAGCACGTGGATCACGACCTTAAATCACTCTTCGTTTTATTATTTTAATTATCTTAATAGAAACATATATATTTATATATATATATGTATATATATGTACGTACATATATGTATATTTGTATATACATATGTGTATGTGTGTGTGTGTCAACTTCGTCCTGAAATGAGTTGTGATTCTTTAATTAATTTTATAATTATTTTTAGCTTTTAAATCTAACCTAGAATTTTTGAATTGGAAATAGTTTATTAATATTAATAGAATTTTCATTTATTTTAATTTAAATGATTAAGTTAATTTTCTTAAATGTGTCTTTTATGTGTAAATGATGTGTGAATGTATTTACGTGATGAGTTTCAGGACGATGTGGCAAATTTTTGGAAGAAAGAGAAAGAAAAAAAAAATAAAATTGTCGATTTTTTTTTTTTCTCGTTTTGTTTTTCTTCACGAATTAATAATAACAGAAAAGTAAAAATATTATAAGAAATATGTCCATTGTAAATATGACTATACGAAATGATGACGAGAATGCGACAAAGAAGAAAAATAATGCTAATTATTAAATAATTAATGAAGATATAGGCGAGCAAGAATTAGTTGATGCGAAAAAAAAAACAAAAAAAAAAGGAATAAAAGAAAAACAACATGGGATTTTTCCTTGGAGAGGAATAAAAATTAAGTAAATAAATAAATAAAAAAAGAAAGAAATTAATTATTATTTCTTTTAAACTGGTCACGGGACAATTTTATCCTCTTTGTAAATTTTTTTTTTTTTTCCTTTTTAAATAATTGTAAATTCCAATTAAATTAATTTATATTATACTATTGCAATTTATATTGAGTGCGAATTCTTTTGTAATTGACGTCACAGAGGCCCCGCAAATTAATCTTCGATTTCTTCGCCATTAACTGACAATTAATTAATTAATTAATTAAATAAATATTAATAAAGAGAAGAATAATAACAATTAATCGATGATGAAATCGATTGATAAAATCGCGATGTGCCTCTGAAATAATCAATCTCTTATTTTATGTAGTATCAAATTTTTCTTCCTAATTAATAGAATTTTTTTTCCTTTTTTTCATCATTTCTTCTTTATTCTAATTTCAATTTTCTATCCCTGTCCGGTTTCCAATCATCGTGACCACAATTTGGGTGCGTGTAAATTGTAAGCTAAAACAATAAAAAAAAAACAAAAAAAAAACAATATTCTATGTAACCTAGTTGTTTAACAAATAAGTAAAAAAAAAAAAAAAATTTCATACAAAATATGTTGAATTGTATTTTTATATAACATTATTATTAATCTTTTAATTTAAATAATGTCTACAATAACTTTTTTTTTCTTTTTTATTCTGTATTATTCCTGATGTCATAGAGAGAAAGAGAGTAATGAGTGAAATATGTAATTAGTTTAGCAGATGTATAAGTTTTTGTGTGGGGAAATATGTGCCAACAGACACAAGTGGCATTTTGTTGTTTTTATTTGATGGTAATGTGAAACCCAAGAGAGGTTATAATTTCTCATGATCTTTCATGATAAACGGAAATGAAATAATTCTGTATTAGCCATTCAAGAGTTTGTTCTCGTTATGTTAACATCGTAATAGAATGTTTGTTGTGGCATTTTATTTTAATTATTTGTAGTTGATAATTTATTTAGTAAAACGGAATATTAAAAGTGAGGTTAGGGCGTGAAGAAAAAAATATAATGTCGAAGAAAAAAGAATTACCTATTCAAAGATATCATGCAAATGCTCGTGAAAGAGATCGAACTCACAGGTATATGAAGAATTATAAATTATTTAATATTATTTTATTATTTAGTCTAATTATTAATATTTATTAAGAAGAATTTAATTATTTTATTCAATGTTTTTTTCTTCTTCGTTTTATTTCATTTGTAAATAGTGTCAATACAGCGTTTAGTATTTTGAGAACTCTCATTCCTACTGAGCCTGCTGATAGAAAATTGTCGAAAATTGAAACATTAAGACTTGCCAGTAGCTACATCAGTCATCTTGATGCTGTTTTAATTGCTGGATCAATTGATCAACCGTGTTTTAGAGTTAATGGAAAGTTAGGTGGACAATTTAAGAATAAATTTGATATGACACGATCACAAGTCTGTACGTTTTGTCTTACTATGCACAAGAAATACGTGAGTTTTTATGTTCTTTTTTTTTTTTCATTTTTATTTTATTTAATTAAGTATTTATATAAAGGTGATTAAAAAAAAAAAGAAAAAAATTTTTTTCACTGCGACCAGCCTTGGAAGTTTTTTTTAGGTTCTAAGAATAAGTCCCTGAAAATATATGTGCTCTTAATTTTAATAATAAAATAGTACGCATCGCACTTTTCTATTTTTCATAAAAATAATATGAAAAAATTGTTTTTACATCTTCTGATTTTTGTAACTTGCAAACTACGAATTGCACGGAAAATTGTAATGTATATTTTTTGTCGAGAATTGAACGCTCTACAAAAAAGGTCTCTTCTCATTTTTTGATTAATCTACTTGTTTAAAAGTTATTCAATGTCAAAGTTCAATTTTTCGTAAATTCAGCTGATTTTTGTATATTACACCAAAACTGTTTGTTTTATTGACAAAATACGTATTAATTTCACTTTTAATATTTATTTAACTTTCGAAAAATGTTAAACAATAGTATTTTTAGTTAATAAAACAAACAGAACACTTTCAGAATATTTTTAAAATTGTTACTGCAATTTTACTTGGTCGCAAAAAAAAAAAATTTTTCTTCTTTTTCTTTTTATTTTCTTTTTTTTTATTTACTCTAATATATATAAATATTTATTTATGTTTTTTTTTTTAGTTTGTAATGTGATGAATGTTGGTGATGAGAATTAATTGTTTTTTTCTTTTACAGAATTTAGAAATCACTTCACAACTGCTTCCAGATTTCATCGGTGGTGAACTCGTTTTGTAAATTTAAAATTCAGGAAGATTTTTTATTTTCCTTTTAATTATTTTGTTGAATTTCATTCTTCGTTTTTTATTGTAAATTTAACATTATTATATTGGCATTGAGATCTTTATGAGCGTGTAAATCAAAGTAATCTATTTTTAACATGAAAATTTGTATGAATTTAATAGATATTGAAAGTGATTTTCTATAAATTGTATAAAATTAATTTTTTCATTGTTGAATTTTAGAAAATATTTTGAAATTAGTGATTAAAGGAATTTTAAAATGTATCATACAAAATCGAATATTTAATTTTATAGTTTATTTAATTAATAATATATCACTGATGTATTTTTTTCATTGAATTTTTTGGAGAAAAAAAAAATGAAAAATATGCAATACAATAAATAAATTTTTTGTACTTATTTCAGCGTCATTTATTAATATTTTTATTCATTTCTAACATAAACATTTACTATTATTTTCATAATTAACAAATATACATAAAATTACTTACAAAAATAATATTTAATTTGAAATTACTGATATATAAAATTAAAATCAACTCGCAAAATGGCGCGCAAATAAACAAACATGGCAGTCACAAAAACATTTTCCTAATAAAATTCTAATATTCCCAACCTCTTTAGCAATAATCAATCACCAAAATAAACATAAATTAAACATTCACAAATTAATAATCATATATAACCTACAAAAATTGTATCATTTTCAAATATCGCGCTTTAAAGTCCGCCATTTTGTTGCGCCACAGGCATATACGTATAACCCATAAAACACAAAAGCGAGAAAGAAGAAGGATGACAAATTTCAACCTAGTATAACTAGCACACATACCCCTCAGTACTCTACTATACATATCAGCTATCAAAAAACCATATTAAACTTGTAAAAATAAAAAGAAAAACGAAACGAAATTGTGTGTCTCACGCGCGACAAAGTTTGGTGCTATTGTGTATAATTCAACATACAAAAAAGAAAGAAACAATAAAATAAATAGCAAGAAAGACAGAGACAAAGAGAGAGAGAGACATGTGTGTGTTGTGTAAAGCCTTCGTGTGTGTTAATACGAGGCTGTAGTAACCGCCGTCTCGTTAAAAGTCTCTCTCTCTCTTCACATATATTACATACTTACATACACACATATAAGTATGTACATATCATTTGAGATTCAATAAAAAAAAAAAAAAAAACAGCATTCAATATTTTAAGGGTGAGAAGTGAAGATAAAAAAAAAAATCATAACCAAGTGCAATTGGATATTTAACAAGAGGTGAAAAATTATTTGAGTGACAAATTGGCTTTGCAACCCCCGGGCAAAATCCCGCGGGAGCAAAGCGCAACCAGTTCTCGATACGGGAATATATATCTGTCTTTATTATTTTTTTTTCTTTTCCCTAGTTCTTCATCTCTTATACTTTTCTCTCACTCGCACGCACTAATAATACATACATCTGTTTCACTCGTTTAACCTCACTTTTTTTTTTCTCCGTTGGACAGAAAGATATATATATATATATATATATAGTGACGAGCGTTGAGCTAAGCAGTCAGAGGTAACAGGAAGAAAGAAAAGAAAAATACCAACAGGACTCGCCCACAAGTCCGACAGGACTCTAACATGGTAAATTAAATATTAATATATAAATATTCATTAATTTTTATATCGTTTAGTAAAAATTATTTTGTTTTTTGTTTCGTTTTTATTTTACAAATTATTTTTATCATTTATATTTTGTTTCGTTTATTTCAGTGTCATTTATTGTCATCCATCCATTAACATATATGTATGTGTATGTAGAGGTATATAGAAGTGTGATTGAAGTCATAATAGATTGGAGAGAGAGAAAAAAAAATTTTTTTTTTTTTTCATAACCTAAAAATTAATCGTTTGAGAGAAATTGATTATGTGAATAAAAGTTGGCGAATGGAGGGAATGGAAAAATGAAGATTGATGTGAGGAAAATTTTATGAATGTGTTTATTTGTTTTTTTTTTTTTCGTTTTAGTTTATGTCTTTTGTTGCCTTGTCAATGAATATTTTTAGGTTCAGCCATTTCCACACAGTGAGACAACGACGATGACGATGACGATGACACTCGCCAATGATTTTATCTATGTGTATAAATTCTCTGTTTACAAAATCAACGTTCTTTTTTTTTCTCACGAACATTTTGTTTCTCTTTTGTGTGTTGTCGGTGTTGAAAGGGGAGAAAAAAAAACAAAGATTTAATGTTGATCAATTTAATTCATTTCTCTGTTTCATTTGGACGATTTATTTGTACATCGTTGTGTTAAATTTGCTTCTTGGGAATTGTTTGAATTTATATTAGATATTAGATATATAAATTGTGATATATATACATGTGTATGTATGTGTGTGTGTGTGTAGGGGTGAAAGAGGGAGGTAAAGGAAAATTAAGAAAATTTCTTGTTGATTTTTCGATACTATTAGAGTTTTATTTGTGTGTAAAATTGTCATTTAATTTCGTTTCACTCAAATTTATCATTATATTTATTATATTTTTCATTTATTTTATTTTTTATTGTTTTTTCAATTGCACCAGAATGCAGGAAGAATTTTGTTTTGCCAATTTGGTATTTGGATATGTCTGTTGACAGAATGTAATGCAAACGAGTCATATATAAATATTTTTTTTTTTTTTTTATATTAAAATAATTTTTATTATATACGAAATTGATAAACGACAAAATAATACACGTATTATTGATTTTTATTTTATATACTTTGATTTAATTATTTAACATTTTTTTATTTATTTATTTTTATTGTTTAAGTTTATAAATTGTTAACTTTTCAATGCAACACCATAACCTATAAATATATAATTCATCAATTTCGTTTTTAAAATAATAAATTTTATTCATTTTGTCAATTTAGGTTATGTAAGAATTCAATGAGAGAATAAAAAATACCATATGTTTGTAAAATAATTGCAATTAATTATTAATAATTGTTGTTACATTGTGTGAAAATTGTTTACAATAATTTGAAATATTAGTTGAAATTACAAACAAATTATTTGAGGTTATAGAAGGATAATTTATATTTTTATTCAATTGATTGATTGATTTATGTTTTTTATTTTATTTTTTATAGAGTTCAGCATCAACAGGAGGTACTGAGGGGTCCAGTCCTTCCTCAAGTCCAGCATCAGCAGCAAGTCAAACAATGTCAGCACCAAAGTACGGTACACTAGTACCAAATCGTATATTTGTTGGTGGAATATCAGCGAGCACTAGTGAAGCAGAATTAGCACAATTATTTTCAACTTATGGCAATGTTAAAGCAACAAAAATTATTTCGGATCGTGCTGGTGTATCAAAAGGTTATGGATTTGTAACATTTGAAACGGAAGAAGAAGCAAAACGACTTCAACAAGAGGTAAAATAATATTTTATATTAATTTACCGAATATTTATTTAATATTAAATTTATTTTTATGTTGTTACAGTCCGAGTGTATTATACTTAGAGAAAGAAAATTAAATATTGCACCAGCAATTAAAAAACAACCATTTAGCAGATCGTTTGATGGTGGATCAGGTTCACCCCCAGCAGTCCCTACAAGTCCATATTATTATACAAATGGTAAATTTATATTAAATAATAAACCAAATTTAATATTAGAATGAAGAAATTTATAAGAAACAAATTCATTTTTATTTTTTTCCATTTTTTAGGAATGGGACTTCCATATCAAAATAGTTTGACATTTTACAATGCTGGTGCACCAGCACCTGGAACTCCCTTGGCACCACCAGCAGATCCAACGGCCATTTATCAAGCTGCAGGTGTCTTTGGTAAATAAATAAATCCAATAAAAATTAATAAATATCAAAAATTATTGAAAAACTAAATGAAAAAAATTTTTTTTAGGTCCACAAGCAGCTTCTGCTCATCAGACATATGCACCGATGATGTATCCATGTCCAGCACCATCCATGTACATGCCACAACAATATCAGTATTCACCAATGCCGGTAAATTAAAATTTATTTATTTAATTAATTGAAAAAAAAAAAAAAATCTTAACCCTTTCTTATAAACATTTTTAATCTCCTTTTTTTCATCATCAAACAATCAATAGGTTCGAATATTCATACAAATAACACACTTGGATACCTACATAAATACATATATAAATACAAAATATTTTTTTTTCCTTTATTTTTATTAAATTAATTTCATTACTAATCCGCATGTTTCTAAACAATTTTTTTACTTCACATACACTTGACGTGACTAATTATTTCTTTTATTCTATAAATATATTTTTTTTACCATCCAAAACATGGCACACTAAATTTATATTAATTTATAACAACCATCGATATTTTAATTTATTTTTTAAACAAAATCTTTCTAATTATCTCATTCAAATTACATTTTCAACTACAATAAATTAATGACAAATAAATCATTAATCAGGATAATAATAAACAAATAATCTTAGCATAAATAAATCATTAAATTGACGATAAATTATTTTTGAGTCTTCTTTTTTTTTTTAATAAACAAAAAAAATTCTTATACGTGTTTGTTGGTCACGGAATTATTTTTTTTTTGGGGCAGACAAACGGTCTGATGGGGGAAGCTATTCCACCGGCCTTTCTACCAAATCCTCAACAAATGCCTACTTATGTACTTCTCGACGCAATACAGTATTGAGGTTTAAAGGTACTCGATATACACTAGAAAGAAAAAACAGAAATTAAATAATAAAAAAAAATATATAAATAACAGTGTTTAAAAGCATGAACGAACAAATCTTCAATGTCTCTCTCTTTTTTTTTTCTAAGCACGTTTATTGTTCTTATCCCACAGGCATGCGCTGCATCAATGATATTACACCATCATCACCTTATTATTATTATTATTATTATTATTATTATTATTATTCTGAGAAAGAAAGAAAAATATAATCAATATGAATATATTTAAGTAATTGCCTGAAGCATAAATATTTAATTTTATAATATATTAGAAATTGTTTATTTATTTTGTTTTGCAACAAGCATTATTAATATTTATAATATTTATAATATTTATAATATTAATTTAATATATATAAACAATTTATTGGCTTTTGTTTGATAATATTGTTTTATTTTTTGCATAATTGCAATATAAATTGCGATATTTTTATATTTGCAAACATAACCTCGAATAATTTTTTTTTTTTTTCGCATTATTGATTAGTTTTAAAATAATAAATTGAATGATTGTTATTATATATTATTTAATGGATGAAATTTGTTTTTTTTTTTTTATATTTTACAATAGTATGAGTCGTATTATGCTGGAGCAGCTGGTGCTCCGCAATATCTTTATGCAACGAGCACACCAACGAGCAATGGAAATGGCGGCGGTGGTGGTGGTTCATCAAATGCCGGTAATAATGGAGCTAATGGTGCAACATCACCAGCTGCAACAATACAACATGGTTTACAATCACTTCCACCAGGTCCAACGCATTATTATACAGCAACTGGACCGCCAGCACATCATCATCACCATCATCCAATACAAAGTGGTCCAGGTGGTGGAACACAAATTGAACATCCATATTATAGTTTTACTGCGGCTGGTCCGCCACATCCACCGCCATCTCATTCACATCCGCAACAGCAACAACAACAACAGCCGCCACCACCACAGCAACAACAACAGCAGCAACATGGTGGACACATTGGACTTGGAGATCAGCAGCTACTTCTTTTTACGACAGATGCTACATGCCAACAGTCTGCCAACAATTCTGATGGACAAGCCATATCCCAAGAGGTATTTTTTAATATTATTTTCATTTTTACTATGAGAAAAATAATATTGAAATAATATTGGGGAATTGTTGAATTCATTTAATTTTTAGTTAAACAAATGCAATTTTGTTTTTTTTTTTTTTTAAATATATTTTTTATATGGAAAAACAAAGAGAATTTATGATAAGCTAGTGTATTCTAGTAATTTTGAGTATGCTAATTCCGAATTTGAGGTCCATTTTTGATTTCGACCAAAGGAAAATCCAATATGGCGGTTTTTATATGAAAAAAACATGAAAATATCTTAAATATATCATAAAAGTATTGAATTCAAGCTCTAGGGTCAACCATAGGTGCATAAAATGTCTAAATTTTATAGATACACTATTTATTGACCGCTAAATTATCATGAGAATCCAAAATGGCGTCCAAAAATTATCCCATATTGTTATAAAAACATTTAGAAATTTTTTACTCAAAAACAATCAATTTTTAGAAATAATTGCTGAGAAGAAAAAGTGCTTAGAATTATTCAATGAATGTTCCTGATTTTTTTCAGAATTTTTTAGGTTGAATTTTTTGGTTTTTTTTTTTTTTTTTTTTTATTTTTTAGCAAAATTGAAAATATTACTTTGAAAAAATGTACGCATATTGCTTGAATACCTGAAAAAAAAATCAAATGTCAATAATAATATTTTTTTCAATTTTTCTAAAAAATAAAAAATTCAAAAAATCAAGAAAAAATTCTGAAAAAAATCAGGAACATTCTTTGAATAATTCTAAGCACTTTTTCATCTTAGCAATTATTTCTAAAAGTTGATTGTTTTTGAGTAAAAAATTTCTAAATATTTTTATAACAATATGGGTACATTTTGGGCGCCATTTTGGATTCTCATGATAATTTAGCGGTCAATGAATAATGCATCTATAAAATTTAGACATTTTATGCACCTATGGTTGACACTAGAGCTTGAATTCAATACTTTTATGATATAAGAACAAAACTTATAGAAAAAAATTGAAGATATTTTCATGTTTTTTTATATAAAAACCGCCATATTGGATTTTCCTTTGGTCGAAATCAAAATTGGACCTCAAACTCGAAAAAAGCATACTCAAAATCACTAAAATACACTAGCTTATCACGAATTCCCTTTGTTATTCCATGTAAAAAATATATTTAAAAATAACATAAAAAAAAACTTCATTTTAGGCGTTTATAGGTTAATTTAATATGAAGTAATTCAAAACTTTTCCACTCCAATATCTATCTCAATATATTCAACTTTAATCCACCAATTTATTAGATTTAATGATTTAAATTTGATAAATAATAACAAATAAAATACATTGAAAATAATAATGAACAAAAAATCATAGGATACACGCTCAGCGTCAAGTAATTCTGAGCATCAAACTCAACAACAATCTGGCATCAACAATAACAACGAGACAACACACGTATCGACTTCATCGACCTCATTAATGCCCATATTACCCATAAAATATCCAATATCAAATCGTTGTTACACTAATTATCATCCATTAACCCTTCATCCATCATCATTATCACATAATTCACCAATGTGCCCAACAACACAAACACAAACAACAGATACAGATGACATAAACACAAATCAAATGCAATGTCGCGCTATTGTTTATCATCCAGTATTTATTCCAAATCCATATAACACAAATAATGGAAGTTTATTACCAACTCCACCTTCATCAGGTGGATTTGATACATTAAAAATTCATGATGGAATTAATCAAATTAATAAGTCACAATATTTACATAATAGAAATCAAAATGGTTATAATTTATATTCATCAATTAATCATCAAATTCCATTAAATAAATCAACAACGAAATTTCCATTAATACGATCAAACAATAATACGCACAATAGACGAAATAATAATTCAAATACATCAACGTGCCATATTACAACACGATCATTAAATTCCACTCTCTCATATAATAAATTACCAAATCAATATGTTAATTCACGAAATAATTACGATAATTATTCATTGTCAAATACAAGAAAAAATTATTCAGATTATTCTATTAAACGTAATAATAATAATTCATATATTAATAATACAAAAAATCATTTACATGATAATAATAATAGTCAGATTAATGATATGACGATATGTAAATCAGAGAGTGGAAATATTAATGATAATAACAAGACATTAAGTCCACCACCAGCTCCTTATTCACCAATGACACGTCCACTTCCAAATTTGTCCCCTCCTAACATTCAGGTGCAATTTTACACCGCCCAGAGTCGATACCAATCGCAGAATCAACCAAATAATCATCAACAACAACAACAACAGCCATTGCAATATCAACAACAACAACAACAGCAGCAGCAGCAGCAGCAAAGACGTTATGGTCCAGCAATGTCAAATCAAATTGGATCATCAGGACGTAAATCAACTGATAAATTTAATACCACTGGTGGTCAAAGTAGTGGTGTTATGTTGAGGAATAATAAATTTAAGGTTAATGGAATGATGCCAAATGCGGGTAAAAATGGTGAAGAAGGTGGTGCTGGTGATGCTCAACAAACTGTTGGTAGAATGCCATTAACACCACCTGGTACACCACATAATTTACAAGATCCTAATCAGATTAATGATGCTTGCCATCAAATGCAAGCATTAACGTTGTAATAATTGATATTTATTTATTATTTTTTTTTATTTATTTTATTTTATTTATCGTTTGTGGAATTGTTGGGTGCGTCGAGATTAACTCAGCTAAAATGTTGTTGTTTCTTGTTGTTCATGTGAGGAAGATATTTAGAGAGGGGATTAATGAGTTGATAATTTTTCCTGTGGATTAAATGAAAGAAAGTAGATTTTTTTTTTCTTTTCCTTTTTCATTCCAATTCAGATTTTCAATTTTATTTGGTTTAATAATTGTTTAAGAGAATTAGAGAATAAATTATTTATTTTCAATTTGTTTCATTAATTAATTATCATGAAAGTTTATTGAATTAAAAATTATCTTTTCTGTCATTTTACCATTGGAAAAATATCTTGTATAAATTCCCTCGACGTATTGAAAGGAAAAAAAAATAAATAAATAAAAATTCTTTAATACTTCCTATAAAAAAATTTAAAAAAGAAACAAAAAATCGTTATATATATACACATATTTCAATATATATACATATATATATTAGATGAAGATGTGAAAGAAGCGTATCGGCATGTTAAAGATTATTATTTAGGGTTAAAAATAAATCTAAATAAGTCATTTAGCAAATGCGATATTTAATGCAATTAATATATCTACAAATATATTTACACATATGCAAATTAATATTTAACAAAAATGTTTAAATTATAAATGAATGGAAGCACGCATTATACATATATAATATTATATATGTGAATATATTATTATAATATTAAATATCAGTGATGATAAAGTTTGGAAGCATGAAAAATTTTTGAGGTTAGGAAAGAAAAACAACAACGGACTAGAGATAATAATATATAATGAATAAAAAAATTAATATATATAATTATTGGAGGAATAAATGATAATGAGGAGGAAATTTTGAGAATCTTTAGACTTCATAATGTCATAAATTAAAATTGAAAACAAAAATAAATGCCAATAAATATAAAAAAAAAAAAATTCATATATTAAAAATCAATTCGAAAATACAAAAAATAAATTCATAAATAACGTATATAATTTGAATGATATAATATTAATAGCGAGCAATGACTAGTTTAGTTAGTTAAAATATGCCAGAGTTTTTGAGCGCGAAATGGAAATAGAGATGTGAAAAATAAATATTAATAAATAAATATTACAATGATTAGGTGGAAAAAAAAAAAAAAAACACGTTAAATCGTACAAATAATACGAGCGATCTGTCATGTGTTCAAAGACAAAACATTTATTAAACATTGAGCGATGGAATAAATAATTGAAAAATTATTTAGAAATTTTTATCTTTAAACGAAATTTCGTGATAAAAATTAGAGAAAAAAAAATACAGATTTAGAGGGCGAATTTAAAATGATTGAAACGAAAAAATTGTTGCTCAAGACACTGCCATCTTGTCTTTTTGTGAATGTTAACATTATTATTTATTTATATTTCTATTATTAATGTTGTTATTATTATTAGTACTTTTTTTTTTCTCTTCATTTTGTTTAATTTCACGACCAAGCAAACGTACTTACTTTATTATTATCTTTAATTATTAATTAAAAAATTATTTCTTTCTTTCACAAATATTATATTCGAGCGTGTGTGTGTGCTGTTAATTATTTTTTTTTGCTTCCATAATTTATTACAGATAAATATTACTTTATTTTCTTCCTTTTCTTTTATTTTATTTAATTTCGTGTGTCATTAAACGAATTCAATTCGTTGAGTAACTTGAATAAAAAACAGTGAACGGATCGAGCAAAGTATTTGTTGAATAGTAATAATAATATAAACTAAAGAGAATGTGAAATGGAAATAATTAAAAAAATAAATAAATAAAATGCGCGAGTAATAAAAAAATAAAAGCAAAAAATAAAAAGGCGATAATGAATATTTAAGAAAAAAAAATAAAAAAAAACGTGTCGGCTGTGAGCTTCCAAGCAAATAACAATAATTAAATTATTATAATAATTAGTGACGTGGAAATAACGTGGAAAGAGGTAGAAGAAATAAATAATAAAAAAAATAGTGAGATGGGAAAAATAATAAAAAAAAAATTAAATATGAAATGATTGAAGAGAAAAAAGTAGAAAAATTCGAGCAAACACGTTGGTTAATTATTGAAAAAATAATTATTATTATATAAATATTAAATATTATTAATGGATAGAATTGTTATAGCTAAAAATAAAACGTATATGTTTTTTTTTTTTTTTGTGTCTGTGGATGAATGAAGACGATAAATATTTGTTAATTGTCATATTTTCGCTATATAATTGCAATTTTTTGTTGCATAAAAGTAATAATAATTGCATTTTATGTGTTTTGAACGTGTGAAATTGACTGAATGTTATGTAAGAAGGATAAATTTGAATGGATAATGAAAAATCGATGGGATAAAATGAAAATAAAAGAAGAAATTATATGAGAAAATGATGAAAAAATATTTAATGGAGAGGAAGAAAAATAAAGAAATAAATAAATGGGCCTATGTTTAATGTCAGGCATCATCAAAGATTATTAAAGTAAAACATAAATAAATAAATAAATAAAAGAAACATTGAATAAATGATGAAAAAAAAAAAAAATATATATGAATAAATAAAATGTTGGACATTCGAAATAAATAAAAAAAATAAATAAGAAATATATATGAATAAGATGTGCCTTCTATTTGTTTATCTTTTTCGTCGTTTGTAATTGTTGAGCATATACACATATATATTTGTTGAGTTGCGTTTCATGAGCCTCGAAAAATAATTAAAAAAAACGATAATTGGAATGTCATGGGTGTGGTGGAATGCGTGATAATTAATGCAAATGAGAGAAAATTTAAACGGCAGAAAAATTATTAAAAATGCTAAAACAAAAAAAAAAATGTATGTTTGAAAAAAGAATGTTTAAAGAGAATTTCACTATTTATTTATTTATTATAAATAAAAAATATAACGATTTAAAACTTTATTCATCCTCGACGAGAGTTATAAAAAAAAAACATAAACGAAAAACAAGATAAATATATAAAAATTAAAATAATAAATGAGTAAAAGATAAATTGTTGATTGTTTTTTTTTTTCTTCTGATGTTGATGAGATCAGGTGGAATAATTATAACAAAAAAAAAAAATTAACATCAAAATTAAAATGAAAGACAAAATGAGTAAGATAAATATTTAAGAGACAAAAAAAAATAATTAAAAAAAAAAAAAAACAAACTAATGAGCAGCTCATTTCGACACTTATTTCTATGTATAATACACACTTGATATATATATAATATATATAATATATCCCAGCAATATTACATAAAAAAAGATTATAAGTAAAAGAAAAAAATTATATTAAAAATAAATCACGTATATATATATATGATATATTAACGTATATTGTATGTAAAATTATTAATAATAATAAATATCTAAAATGAAAAATTAAGGTGAATAAAAAAGAGTGATGATAATCGCCTAATTTAATTGTTATCAATTAATAATAAAATAAAACAATATATACAATATATTATTGTCATTAAAAATGAAAAAAAAATATATATATTATGTATATATATTATTAATATTATTATTAAACAAATATGAATGCATCAATGGGAATAATAAATGATTAATTATGTAATAATAAACATGGTTATAATGTGTGCTGAATGTTAGGTTATGGCTGTGATATTTATGCGTGCGATATGATTGTGTTTGTTGGTTATTATATATAAATAATGAGAAAAAAAACCAGTCATCATACTCTTATGAACAATAACGATAATAATGTTGAACACTATTAATTTGTTTAATGTTTCTTGCAATGAAAATTGGAAAAAAAAGTAAAAAAAATAGATGAATCCTAACCTCAAAATTGTTATTGTGAGAGACAATTTTGTGGGGAGATTTAAAGATAATTTAATGGTGTTTAAATGAAAGAGATGCATGATGATTAGATATATTATTATTAATTAATTAATTAATTAATTAATATATATGTATGCGTATTGTAAGGAAGAAAATTTATTGATAAGATATAGACGCTAGTAATTAATTATTATGTGTAGAGAGAAGTAATGATGGATTGGATTTATGAGAAGAAATTGGACATCAATGTGAGAGGAAGAAAAAGAAAATAATCAGAAAATGGAAATTATCAAAAGTTTAATTTTGAAGTTTATGTTTATTTTTGTTTTTTGTTTTTTCTTTCATTTGCCATTAATATTTTCTAAAAGATTCAATTATTCTTTACACTTGTGCAAATTGTTGCAATATTATTATTAATTTACGTTAATTTTGAGTGCCAGATTGAACAAATATTTGTTTATTATATTATAAATATTAATTGAACATTTTCAAATTTTAAATTTACCAAAAAAGTATTTTTTTTTTCTTGTGTTTTTCAATACTTTTTTTTTTTTCGTCTCAATTGTTGAATACAGAGAGATAAAAAATTGATCGTACAATTGGCATTTATGAAATAAATAAATAAATAAATAAAATACATAATTATATAATTATAAAGTGGAAAATATTGAGAAAGATACGTATACGTGAAATGTCGTTAGATTAATTGAAATTTGAGGTTATACGTACATGAGATGGGATAAATTATATTACGATATTATTCATATTTAATTAATTATTCATTAATAGGAAAAATTATATGAATATATATATAAATAATATAAATATATATTATATGAATTAAATTGTGAGTAAGTATCTCTAAAAATGACGAAAAAATAAGAAAATAAATCAGAAAAAACAAACGTATATTTAAAAAAAAAAATGGAATAAAGAATAAACGCTGATACCTTAATAAATTAAATATAATTAAAATACATAATGAAGAAAAAAAAATAAAAAACAAAAAAAAAAAGAATAATTAATTATGAATAGACTTTTAAAAAAAAATCTGTACATCAGATGGCGGATTAAAGTGAGAAAAATAAAAAAAAAAATACCCACGAATTCCAATTAATCTCTTCTAGTTTCCACAATATATAAAATAAGATACAAAAAACGAAACGAAAATTGAACAACACACACAATTATTAATCAACACATAATATTAATGATAAATAAATAAATGAATACAATGATAATTCAAACGATTGTAAAATCCAATTTATGTCATATGAATATATTGCTAGAATAAAAAAGAAATAAAGTGAATAATGTAAAAGAACTTTTGAAACATCATAAGAACAAAAAATAAAAAAATAAAAAGCAATGATTAATGAAAAATATATACTGTTCAACTCTTTTTCTATACAATATTTATTTATTATTTAAACTGTCTTCTTCTGAATATAAATAATATACAAAAACAGAAGTCGAAGAAACAAAATCATTCATTGAAATTAATATACATAATATTAAATAAAATATTGTAACTCTGAAAAAAAAAAAAAATGAGAAGAATAAAAACATAAAAATTGTTGAAATATCATTAATCTCGCAGCTTAAATCATTAATAAATTATTAATAGATGAAAATAAAATATTATTTCTCCCTCTATATGTATAATTATATTTGTCTTCATGTTTAATTATCATCAACATATAATTGTAGTTAATTAATATATTACAATCTTGTAATGTAATTTTCTGTTTTGTTTTTTCTATTGGAATTATGGAGAATCAAAAATTCTTTATTATTCCAGAGCCAAAAAGAGAATATTTATTAACATAACCTCTCAAAATACATTCTCCATCAACTGCGCATGTTCATAACTTAATAGCGCGTATTTTAAAATGAAATTCAACAAAATTCGACTGAAATGATGAAAAATATAAAAGAAAATAATTTTTAAGAAACAAATACACGAAATAATATTGAATTATTTAAACTGTTATCTTCTGATCATCAACATATACAAAAATAGCAGAAGAATAAAATTGTTCATTAAAATTAATATGCAATATAATATTGTAACTCTAAAAACAAATGGAAAGAAATGAATAAAAGCATCACAATTATCAAAAATCACTAATGGCGCAACTTAAATCATTAATAAATTATAAATAAAGACAAAAAAAATTTTCCCTGCATGAAATTGTATATATATATACGTTATATATGGCTTTGTTTAATTATTATTGACACTTAATTGTAATTAATGTATTACAAAAACTCTAAAGAATTTTCTTTTGTTGCCAAAAGAAAAAAAAAATAAAGAAAAATAAAATTCCATTAAAACACGACGTGTGGTATATTCAACAATTGTTATATAATTATCACAATATTATAATGCTGATGAATATGTTTTAAATTATCAATATAAAACGCAATTGAATGTCAATAACTTTATAATAACATTTAATTCGATATACTTATCGAGAAAAAATTTCTGGAATATTTCTTATTTAAATTCTTTGTTCAAGTCATTCTATTTATCATTTGTTTAAAACAAATTTTAAACAAATGAATCAATCATTAATGTAGATTAATGTTTAATATAAAGTTTGAAAAAAATTAAAAATCCTAATCACGAAGGAATAATGTTTACTGCGCATTATGAACAATTTGTCATTTTCTAACCTCAAAATATCCGAATCAATAAGCAAAAACTATTCAATGCACCGTTGACAAAAAATTTGTACGAATAATGCAACAATGTAAAATAAACAAATGACTCTCGTGTGACTTTATCACTCGAGTTTCCACATTAGTTTAATAAACAAATAAACTATTTATCAATTTTACAATTCCGTTGTCATATGCGAAGTGAGCGTTTGAACGCGTTTTGCATTACAACTTTTACATAAAATATGATCATCAAGTGGATAACATCCACTTCCTTCAGCATCTGATGACAATACCAATCCGCAATCTTCACATTTATAACATTGAATATGAAAACTACGATCAAGCGCAACAACGCGAACAGTTTCGTCTTGTCCAGGCTCGGGCATTATTGGTAATTTGCATACGCAACAACGTGGCGCAAATTTTTTATGAAAACATTGAATACAATGTATTTGATTAGTAGCATCAACTGTAAATGGAATCCCATCTAAACTTTGTCCACATACAACACAAGTGAAGCATGATGGATGATATGGTTTGCCAGTTGCACGTAAAATGCGATCTAAAATTGGTCTGGTACAAACACAACATTTTTCCAATGTATTTAAATAATCTTCTTCGCAATATGGTTTGCCCTCAAGTGAATAAAATGGTTTGCCTTGAAGATTAACACGACAAACAAAGCAACAAAAACAATTAATATGAAATACACGATCCATTGCTGAACATCCATTTCCTTCACCCTCAACTTTTTCACCGCATTGTGCGCAAATTCCATAAATATCACTGTCATCCTGATTGTCCTCCATTCCATGAACAAGTAAATCAGTTAGTGTATCAACTTCTTTAACTGGTGATACTTTACTTGGTGGCTGCGATGTTGCTGAACCATAACCGGAGTACATTGAATAATTGCATGATAATTGTGATGGAGGTCGTGGATTTATTGGTTCGTATATTGATTCGTATGTTGAGCTTGATTGTGAACTTGGTCCGTAGATGTCATTTGGATAATGACCAGTTGGATACTCTGTTTGATAGGTAGCACGTTGTAGTTCACTGTAGCTGGATGAAACCGGTGATGGTGGTGGCGGTAATTCATCAGGTGGTGGTGGAAAATTATTGCTTGATACACATGGCATGTATTCTGTTGGTTCTGGAGGTGGTGGCAAATCATCTGTGATCAAAATAATAAAATCATTTCGTTTATTTTTTGTTTCTTTTAGTTCAATTGTATTTCAACCAATGGATTTTTTAACTGTTGAATGGTTGAAATTAAGATGAAGATTTAATTTTGAATTAATGATTGGATTTATTCAGCAATTTTAGGTTAGAACTGTTCTGATATAAAATTGAAATGAAGATTCAATTATGAATTAAAGATTGAATTTATTTAGTAATTTTAGGTTAGAACTGTTCTGATATAAAATTGAAATGAAGATTTAATCATGAATTAAAACTTGAATTTATTCAGTAATTTTTGGTTAGAAATGTTCTAACATTCTGTTCTAATATAAAATTGAAATGAAGATTCAATTATGAATTAAAGATTATATTTCAATCAATAAATTTTTGAATTGTTGAATAATTAAAATTAAAACTAAAATGAAGATTTAATCATGAATTAAAGATTGAATTTATTCAGTAATTTTAGGTTAGAACTGCTCTAATATAAAATTGAAATGAAGATTCAATTATGAATTAAAGATTGAATTTATTCAGTAATTTTAGGTTAGAACTTTTTCAATATTCACTAAAATTTTATATCATCAGCCATTTAATTAATAATATTAAATCTTACCGTGATTATGTGCTTCTGAAATATTGCAATAAGTATTTTCAGGTTTATTATTCCATTGAATATTACTGTAAATAATTTCCTTTTCTTTCGTTATCGGAGCCGGAACTGGAATTGGTATTGCTGGTTCAATATTGCTATAAACAGCATTACGAGTTGCTCGACTGGAACGATCATCAACTGGCACTTGTGGCGCAGCAACATTTGTAATATTTGAATAAAAATTTTTATCATATTCATGCTTTGGCTGAAATTTATCTTGCAATTCATTTGTATATAAATGCTCATTATTTTGATAAAAATTATCATTATTTTCATGATAAAATTTATTCTGTGATTCTTGCTGATGTTGTTGTGTAGATGTCTGAGTATATCCATGATTTTTATTTGTTGTTTGACCAATTGACACCACTGCAGCAGATGATGGTGGTGGTGGAACATAAGGCGATGGTGAATTAGCATAAAGACTGGTTGTTTTTTCATTTGCTCCACTGTTATTTAATACTGTACTGTATAATGGCATTGACGGTGGCTTTATGGTGTAACTTTGCGGTACCTAAAGATAAATATTAATGAATATATACATATAATTAATACCGTCAATTTAATCATTATCAAATACATTGAAACTTTAAAATTATCATTACCATTAATGTTTCCATCACAATTATTTACGATGAATGGAATTAGTTTTATTTTTTGTGATGTAGAGAGAGAAAATGAGAGAAAGGTTAGAATTTAGTGCAAGTAAAATATATAATTTAATTAGTTTTACAATAATAAATATTAAGGTGCTTCGTTTGAGGTGACTATTTTTTTTTTTCTTTGATTAATTGACGGAATATATTATTCTAAATATTAAAAAAAAAATTCCCACTTAAGATGAGCTCTTGATTTTAATATTAAGTATTTCCAAAATCAATTTGAAATTTTCTGATTTAAAATTGTACAGAAATATATTGCTCGAATTTCATGGTTTTTTTTATTTTTCTTGAAAACTATGAAAGTTACAGCAAAAGTTTATAGGAGCTTTTTTGTAGGAAATTGAATTTTTCACAAAATAGTCCTCTTAACAAAAAACCATAGAATTGATAGTTTTCGAGAAAAATCCAATTAAACATGTGGAAAGTTTGAACTATTTATACCTTGAATTGGTCCTCTATGAATTGCATAATATTATTTTAATTGGATTTTTCTCGAAAATTATCAACTTTACAGCAAAAGTACATATAACCTTTTTTGTAGGAAATCAAATTTTCTATAAAATAGTCCTCTTAACAAAAAACCATAGAATTGATAGTTTTTGAGAAAAATTCGATTAAACATGTGAAAAGTTTGAACTATTTATACCTTGAATCCGTCCTCTATGAATTGCATGATATTATAATTGGATTTTTCTCAAAAACTATGCGCTCTACAGTTTTTAGTCAAGAAAACGATTCTATAGAAAATTTAATTTCCTACAAAAAAGGTCTCCTCAACTTTTGCTATAAAGTTGATAGTTTTCGAGAAAAATTGACAAAAACAATTATAAATTCGAGCAAAAATTGACTTCAACATTTTATACCAATAGGCCAATTCACAAAACATAATTTACTAATAAGCACTTTTAAAGATTACATATTTCTGTACAATTTCAGCTGAAAACCAATTAAATAGCATAAAATTCCACAAAGCTATGCATAAATAAAAAAAAAAAATCGAAATTCACCTGTTAATTAAATCATAAATTTTCAAATTAATTTAAGAATCAGTTCTTAATATTAAAATTAAGAGCTAATCTTTGGTGGGAATTTTTTTTTAAATGTTTAGAATAATATTCCGTCAATTGAGCAAAGAAAAAAAAAATACTCACCTCAAACGAAGCACTCTAATAAATATATATATTTGTATATTAACCTGTGGCTGAGATTTTTTAGGTTTTGGTGGGACAGCAGGACCCACTTTTTTTGCTGGTTTTGCAGCATCAATTGCATTATTACCATTGTCAATTTGCAAGCTGGCAATTTGTTGCTCCAAATTACCAACGTTCGACATTATTCTGAAATATGTAAAAATATTATTACAAATAAAAAAAACAATTGAAGTATAAATATATATGAATAAATTTTATATACGTACAATTAATTATTAATACTAATGCAAAAGTAGTATAAGTGGTGTATAAAGTTCAATTTTTCTATGACAATATTGTTTATGGAATGAATTTTTGATCCTTTGCTCGTGTGTCAAAATGACATCGGTGAAATCACTGATTGATATCACACTGGGCCAACGAGAGTTGAGTCATCCAGTATATAAATTCCTCTACAATGATTCTACGTGTGGACAGTGATTTTTCCTTGTCGCCGATACACAGTATGTGTATATAAACGTATATTATCATATGTAATAATATGTACTACCCCGCCCGAAAATTATGGCGCATGTGCGTGTAAATTTGCCGCGTTTGAAAATAACCTCATTTTTCAAATTGTTTATTTAATATAAGTATTTGATAAATAATTGTAATATTTTTTTATGGCAATAAAGTTAAATATTTCTTTTTGTTTCTAGCTGAATTTAATAAATAATTATTTTTGAGATGAATTTTCACCCGGAAAATTCCGCCATGTTTAATCAACTACGCATGCGCATAAGACAGACCTATCAAATGTTGATTATAAAAACGCGCGAGTTTTAGATTGGAATAAATAATTTTTTTCTTTCTTTTCATTATTTTATTAAAAATTTGATATATAATATTATTTACAATTATTTACCACTGAATAATCTCTGTATTTTTTGGTTATTTTTCATAATATTTGCTTTAGTTTGAAATATTTTTTCCATTTGATTTACAATAGAACTCTCAACATCTTTTAATGATTCTTCCAATGGTTTCAATGATTCACTTGTCATATTTCTTTCTATAATCAATTGTTCTCTAACATTATTAAATTGAATTCGCCAATCTTGAAGTTCTTTTTCCATTATTTCAGCATCTTCCTGCAAAAAATCCAACAATTTTCCCAATGGATTTGTTGTTCTGGTCAATGACTGTATTGTACCACGAAGTTTATCAATTTCCTTCACAACCACATCACGATCTTTTTTCAATCCAGCTTCCCATTCAATCTCCACTTTATTTGGAATTAATTCGACATTAATTTCATTAACAAGTTCTCTTTGTGTGTCTAAAATTTGTGCCACAAGATAACCATGTTCTTGGGTTAATTGATTGCTCAATAAATCTGTAGTTCCACCAAGAGGTAAAGAATCATTGTTAGTTGATGCTTCCATCACCACCATATCATCAGCATCATCATCGTCATCATCTTTTGTATCAAAATTCTCTACAATAACGTTCACTTCACCCATTTGATTTATTCCACCATTATTCATAATGAAATCTGGCTTGACACGAATTTTTGGTGCTGCTGGACGAGCACTGGGTGGTCGTGCACTTGGTGGTCTTAATAATCCAACTGTAGTCTTTGTTGTAATAACATCCGTTACTAATTTCTCCTCTGGTTTTTCTACTTTTACTTCCAACTGACTTGGTGACAACATAACCTCTTTTGGTTCATCATTCACTTTCTCACCAATTATTTCCTCTTGATTCTCTTGAATTGATGATGGTAAATCATCTGGAACTTGATTTTCATCTTCTTTATGCTCTTTTATCAATTCATCTGAAATAACGACAGGTTCCTTAACCTCAAAATTTTTTATATCTTTAGAAGATACTGTAGATTTAATTGGTTTTTTTTCATCAACTTTTGCATGTTTTTCAGTTGATTCTACATTCTTTCGTTTTTTAGAAGCATCTGTAGTTATTATTTCTTTCTTTTTAGTTTCTCTCGTTTTTGATTCTCGTTTATCAATACTTTTGTCACGAATTTTCGTTTCTTTTGATGAAGATTTTGATTCTCGTTTTGTTTTATCATCTTTATCTCGGATTTTTTCTCTACTTGATGGTTTTGATTCAGATGGACTACTTTTTTTCACTGGTTTCTTTATTTTTTCATCTGGTGATGAATTTATTTTTGTAGATTTATTCTTTAATCCTTCTTTTTTTTCCAAATTCTTTTTATAATATTCAATGGCTTCTGTACTTGAAACTTTTTTATCTAAAGCACGACCAATTGCTTGAAGAAATTCATTTGTTTTTATTGGCTCTTGTCCAGAAATTATCTTTGAAGGTCGAACTGAAAGCTCATTTCCAGTTATTAATTTCACCGCATCAATAAGTTTATTTAAATACAAAAGTTTTGCTTCTTTGTCTTTGATATTACTGCTATTTGATTCTTCATCAGTGAATAAATTCTTGAGGAAGCCAGTTTCTTTGATAATAGCATTAATAATATCATGAAGAAATCTGAATGGTGGTTTTTTCAATAATTTATCAGTTAATGGTGGTTTTTTAATATATTTACCCAATAATTCTTGAGTTTTTTTCACTGATTCCTGAAGTTTTACTTCTTCTGACATTTTTATCTGTAATTAATAAAGTTACAATTATTTCTGTATTTTATTATTCATTATCAACTCAATCATTTATGAGGTTAACTCACATGTGTATTTGTTTTACTTTTTCAATTGTCTTGACAACGCATTTCTGTATTATCGATTAAAAGAATACAGTAAATAAAAAACATAACCTCCAATCTTCAGATTAAAATTCATTTTTTTTCGTAATATTACATTGTCTTTAATATTATTTAATTATAATGACATATATTCTGATGATAACAATTAATTTATATAAAAATAATACACATGTGTGAGTATATTCCGTTACAGGAAAAAATTATTCATCAATTTGCCATACATATCTCAAGGTCATGCAAACTATTATCAATTTATATATTATCACAGTATGCATTTAATAAATATGTCATTTGGAATACATACAACTTTGTTGAGGAATTCATTAAATATAATAATATAAAACAATTTTTTATTTTCATTTCCTTTTTTATTACATAACCTCAATTTGATTAAAATTTTTAATACATTTTAGAATCTATATGAAAATGTAAACTTATTTATTTATTTGTAAATCATATGTACAAATATCGGTTATTTACTTCAAATATTTATATACTATGTACATAAATTATTAATATATTAATATTTATTACGTGTACTAAACAAAATATTAAATAAAATGATTCGTAAAAGAATTTAGAAAAATAATTATGTAAAAGTTATTTTTTGTGATATAACTCATGATAAAGTAAATAATATAGATAATCTTATTTACTTTTAATGTATATACACCTTTTATTATATATGTATGATAATTTATAAACGATTACAGTAATGAAAAATAATTTCTTTGAAAATTCTAACCTAAAATTCGATTTTAAAATTAATAGTAATAATATTGTATTATTCATTTCATCATATTTTTTTCATGTACATATACACAATCTTTATATTAAATTTCTCTAATTGTTTTCAAAAAAGCATATCAAACATTGGATATTATCAATAATGATTAGATAAAAGAAGACGTGAGAAAATTCACGTCTGTTGATAAAAGTTACCCTCTCTTTTATTAAATTATTTCATTTATCTTCAAATTATTAATTGTTCCTTCTACATTATCGAAGAAAAGCGATAAATTAATGATTATTCCAGTGATAAAACGATGGCATTAGCTAAAAAGGAAAAAAAAAACCATTCAATCTTACATAAAGCAAAGGAAATAGATGAAAAATGAATTTGTATAACCGTTACTAATTTCAAATAAATTGCCCCATTATCTCTGGATATTTTACATATAATTTGTTCTCAACAAACTATACTTCAATAACGGCATGTATATGTGTATATACTATATACTATGTATGTAATTTATCGTGATAAGGATTCACTGATGGTTGAGAAATAGAAATTAACAAATGATTCAAGTGGGGATTTTCAACAAGAATTTATATGCATGTGGATATGTACACGACAAAACTCTGTATTTTTCTTTCTTGCCAGCCCACACTTCGTTTCAGTTGGCCATTCACTTCATAAGATGTTAGTGTAGCTCATTGTTGTACTATTCATTTCTGTTTTATCAAATTGTTTATAACTATCTATAAAAATATCAAATTTTTTGAAATTATATCGAATAATTAATATAATTAATTATACGAAATATTTCAACACAAAATTATGTAATTGAATTTTTTAATGTTATTGTTCATTGTATTATATTGTTAACATATTGTTTATTTATTAGTGACACATCTGGTATAAAAATTTGTGAGTATTGTGTGTAATGAGAATAAAAATTATTTGGAATTTTTGTGGTGCATTCTAACCTATAATTTTATTCTTTTTCATACATTGTTTTATTAATTAATTGTTGGTTTTCTTTTTAGGTTTGCATTATTGTAATTAATTATGGTGAATGATAATGATGATAATGATGGTGTTGGTGTTACGTCAATTCCCAATGTTGCAATTGCAACAAATTCAAATAAACGATTATCAGATTCACATGATAATCGAAAATTCAATGAAAATACGTCACTCAGTCCACTGAGTAATCAAACATATTTTGCTGAAGAAAAAATACTTATACCTGATGTTGACAATGTATGTAAACAATGATAAATTATGTTTATAAATTATTTATTTTATAAAACAAATTAATTTGTCATTTATGAATGATTAATTGTATTATTTTCAAGTCGGCATTCAGCTTTAGAAAATTATGGGCATTCACTGGACCAGGATTTCTAATGTCTATTGCATATTTAGACCCTGGAAATATAGAATCAGATTTACAATCGGGTGTAGCTGCAAAATATAAAGTATAATTAAATAATTTGTATATTAATAATGTAATTGTAAATAATTTTGTATTTAAAATTTTTTATTTGATCATTTTCAGTTATTATGGGTATTATTAAGTGCTACTGTTCTTGGACTTATAATGCAACGATTGAGTGCACGTTTAGGTGTTGTTACTGGTCTTCATTTAGCTGAATTATGTTATAGACAATATAAAACATTACCGAGAGTTTTGTTGTGGATTATGACGGAAATTGCAATTATTGGAAGTGATATGCAAGAAGTTATCGGCACAGCGACTGCTCTCTATCTTTTATCAAATAAATTGTGAGTAAATGATAAAAATAAATTATTGATGTAATTATTTATTCATTCTTTTGTATTATTTTATTTTACAGAATTCCATTGTGGGCTGGAGTTTTGATAACAATTGTTGATACATTTACATTTTTATTTCTTGACAAATATGGATTGAGAAAATTGGAATTATTTTTCGGTCTTCTCATCGCGATAATGGCTGTGACTTTTGGCTATGAATATGTAGTATCAGAACCGCCACAATTAGAAATTCTTGAAGGCATGTTCACGCCAATGTGCAAAGATTGTAATCGTGATGTATTGCTCAAAGCTGTTGGCGTTGTTGGTGCAGTTATAATGCCACATAATTTATATCTCCATAGTGCGTTAGTAAAAGTAAGATAATTTTTAGTATAATTTATTTTTTAGGCGATTGTCTCAAAATACGATGTTTCATGGACTCAATAAAGTCCCTGAAATGGCACTTTCTTAGCCGCATTTACTTATAAAACAAAATTTAGGCTAGTTACACTGCAAAAGTAGTTTCAAATCTTTTGGATTTTTCTAGAAAAAATTATAGAAATACTTCTTCTTTCAAAATTTTTAACATTATGTATGTTGCATTATTTTATAAAACTCTTATACTGTTTTATATAAATTTCTCGAGATTTTTCTAGTAGTAAATTTAACGTCGCTGCATTGGCGGCTTCATAAATTTCGGTGGGATTGTCACTATCACTCACTCATTTTGCTTTTTTAATTTTATACTTGATCGTTTATATTTCCGCTTTATTTTAAATGTTACAATACTGACAGAAACAAAGTTTGTTAATAAACTGTGTAGCAACGCAACCATTTCTTTCATTCATCCATAAAGCAAAAGAAAAAGTTGCGTTGCTACACATTTTATGAGTTACTACACAATTTATGCATTGCTAGCTCATTTACAAGATTTGTTTCTGTCATTTCAGGAACTATTGATCCCTGAAACATCATATTTTGAGATACTCGCCTAAAAAAATTATGTTGTCCACCATGGCCGTGTGATCTTTTTTTTTAATTTTTGAACTACATTGTGGAATTTATGATAATATATTTTAATTTATATTTTACAGTCGCGAGACGTTGACAGACGACAACCTGCAAAAGTTAAAGAAGCAAATAGATATTTTTTTATCGAAGCAATTATTGCTTTGCTTATTTCATTTGTTATTAATGTATTTGTTGTCGCTGTATTCGGAAATGGATTATTCAATAAAACAAATAGCGAAATTGTAAGTAAAAAGAGCTATTAATATTAATTAAATTATTAAATTGATTGAATAAAGTTAATTTTTATATTTAATACTACTTTTTTTTTCTTATTAAAGCACCAAGTGTGTGTGGCAAGAAATGACAGCATAGGAATGATTGCATTCCCAGTGAGTATTTATACTTAAACACAAATAAATTAAACCTAACCTAAAAATTCATTTCATTTTTTAATTCAAATAATTTATTCTCGTTTTTCTTTTTGTATTTAGAACAATGCAGAGGGGGTTTCTGTGGATCTTTATACAGGTGGAATTTTTTTGGGTTGTCAATTTGGTATTGCAGCGATGTATATATGGGCAGTTGGAATATTAGCTGCTGGACAGTCATCAACAATGACAGGAACTTATGCGGGACAATTTGCAATGGAAGGATTTTTAAATCTCCAATGGGCACGATGGAAACGTGTACTATTTACACGTACAATTGCAATAATACCAACGTTTTTTGTTGCATTGTATGCACGAAATAACGAACTTACTGGTATGAATGACATTCTCAATGCAGTTATGATGGTTCAACTGCCATTTGCTACACTTCCGACAATTGCTTTTACAAGTAGTGCTCGTATAATGGGCGAATTTAAAAATGGAAAGTAAGTAGGAAGAATTAGATCCATTTAATAAATGCAATAATGAATCAAAAAAAAAAAAAAAAAACAAAAATAAATATAATTTTATTGTTTAATTTATTTCTTTTTAGGTTTAATAAAATTGTTTCGACTGCATTATCCGCTGTGGTGATTGTGATAAATATTTATTTCGTTATACAAACAGTTAAATCAGAATTTCCTGATCATTGGTCTGTTTATGTTGGCATGACAATTTACGCAATATTTTATCTTGGATTTTGTTTGTATTTGGTAATTCATATGGCAATTGCTATGGGCGCAGATTCGCTCGCAAATAACAGGGTAAATTAATTGAAAAAAAATTTTGAAAAATTTATATATTTGTGTATAATAATATTTAAATGGTATTTATATTTTTTTTTTTATTTATAGTTTATTGCTAAATATATTGGTGGGCCTATAGAGATGAATTTTTCATTGTCAAGTCCAGTGGATTATTCCAGGTAAGAAGATGAATTCGGTGTAACAAACAAAATATAATCATTCATTTTGTATGCAAATTAAAATATTTACCGACGAGAATAATGGCGATGGTGGTGGTAATTTTATTTTTAATTAAATTTTAAACAGTCATTCGTTGATAAATGTTAGTCATTTTGTATATTAATATTGCTTATTGCCATTATGTGTGTAAAATTAAATTAATTGAAGTAGTAAAAATGCTCAAAGTGTTTTTTTAGCATTTGAATAGAGAAAAAAAAAATAAAATACATTTATATTTCGTCTATGACTGATGAATGTGTTCAGAAAAGATCATGTAGTATGCATTAATCATGGCTAACCTAACAAACAATTGATTTCTGTGATGTAAATAATATTAATAATAATAATAGACAATGTGATGAATTTTCTAACCTCAAAATTGTATGTTTTATTAACTCTTTGATTGAAAACAAAAATATTTATATGTTATATGAAGGTTAACTAAAAAAAAAAATATTATTCTTATATATATTCCGAGTATAATGACGATATTTTATCATTAATTATTTTTATATGATGACAATGAAAAATAATGTGCTGCCATTATTTTTCGTTTTTGTTTCTTCTTTAAATCCTGTTATTTGTCCTTGTATGAATGTGTCATACTGCATCCTCTTGTACAATTGTTAATAACTTAAAATTATTCATCTAATTAATTAATCGTTTTTTTTTTGTTTCTTTATTTTAAATAATTAAAAAAATTCAAATCATTCTCTTTCTTCTTTTCAAATGTACGTAAAATTTATTTCGTCTTCTCAGTTTCGATAATGCCTCAGTGACATCTTTAGACTCTTATAATATGAGTCGATCATAGGATTAATTAATTCATCAACCCAAACAAAGTCATCAGCTCTACTTCGATTATAAATATTCAACTTTTTATCATTCATCATCAAAGAAATTTGCCCGAAGCATTTTTATAATCAACGCATTCGGCATTTGTAATTTCGTCTTCTGTTTTGTGATGTCAGCATGAAAAATATATATTGCTAGTGAGTACGTTATTTAAATTGTCAACTATACAATATATCAATTACAATTGTCTTTGCACTGTTAAAAAAAAAAATAATTCTTCAAAAGTTTGTTTGCTTTAATACTATAAAATTATTTTATAATTTAATGTGGCAATTAACAAAAATATTTCCTTGCAAATTTCTAATTTATATGCATCGTAGCATGACGTTACGGCGGATTCTTCTGTCTAAAAATGAACATTAAGGTGAAGAACATTTTTTTTATTGTTTTCATTTTTTTCAATTAATTATTAATCCATTTTTTATATTTTTTCTTTAATTTTATTAATTTTTTTTTTTCTCTTGCTGTAACAATTGCAATTTTTATTTTATATAATTCATTTTCCAGAGAAAATGCAGCATTTTCCATTCAGGATAATCTACAAGGCAGCATTATATTCAAAGAATTGAATTAAAATTAATTATTTATCATTTGTTTTGTCCTTTATTGTGTAAAATTTATCTTAAAAATTAATATTAAATTTATACACGTATTAGTGATAATTTATTTTTTCTTTTTTGTATATTCTTGACTACATATTTCATTTACAATAATTGCATAAAATACAATATACAGTAAAATATATAATTTATATATATAAATATTATTCACATGTATAAATATCAAATATTTGTATAATTAATTTGTTTTACAGTAATTTTTTAGTCTTGTTTTATTTCTCTCACGCGTTGTGTGATCTTTTGTGATGCATTTTAAAATAAAATGTGAGTAATTTGTGTTATTCATTATCATATGAATGCAGTGTCAAGCGAAAGCAGCAAAAAAAAATGATAACAAAACAATAACAAAAAAAAAAAAAAATATACATTATTTCTCGCAATTCACGGCATTGAGGTAGGTGAGTCATTGGACTCTATGTGTATAATAATAAAATATCTTCATATATGTATATAAATAAATAAATTTACTGAAAAAAAAAATTTGAGCAAGTGCGAAAATTTTTTTTTGTCAAAAATATCGTTAGAATTGTTAATATATTCATTCTTTGTCTCAAATGTCATTAGAATTTTTAATATTCTGTAATATTTCACAGTATATAATGAATTATAATCTGTATTTGTAATTTTTTCAATAATATTTTGATAAATTGCCAATAAATGGTCTCAAAAGTAGTACATAACCTCAAATTTGATTACAATTGATGGTAAAATTTAAGAAATTCTCATAAATATTTTTTTTCTTACGAAAGTTTCGACTCTTTTATATTGGATCCGTTGAGAGACGTAAATAATACTGATTATAATTACGTTTATAGTGCCAGCAAACAAATATTATTATGAGAAAAACTACAACAATTAGCATCAACATGGCGGAGGTTAAAATCACTGAAAATAAAATAATAAAAAATTAAATTCAGTATTATTAATATGTTTTATAATATTATGCTATTGTTTAAGTGAAAATAAAAATGTTCATTTACTCATTATAACGGATATATTCATATTTAAATTATTGTCATCTAAATCCATTTGACATTCTTTTTCCCAATCATCAGGAATTATGTCTTTTGTTAGTCGAGTAAATTCCTCAAGTGGACAAGCAACGTTACATCCAGGTAAAGTTAAAAGTGTCGGTTCACCAGATGAATTTTTATAAGAAACCTGCCAAGAAAAATAAATAAAAATCAATCATTTAATATTATTTGTAAAGTTTTGTTTAAAACATTCTTTATATCTAAACACTATAATTCGAAAAAAAATTCATGCTAATCACCTTTCTACCTGTGTCTATATATTAAATTGAATTAATTAATTTTAATATGTCAACTCACTGTTACAACATGTTGATTTTGCGAATTTAATCGCAATTCAATAAGTACAGTTGCTGCATACGGTGGACAATGTGGTTCAAATAAATTAAGTGCCATTAAAAAATTAGCAACTGTTTCGTCATGACCACTGTACATATAAATTTTACGATTTGGTTCTAAAAAATCTTCAGACTTTAAAATCATATGTCGAACCATTTCACCAAGTAATAATCCAATTTTTAATCGTTGAAGAATTTTATTATACGCAGATGTTGTAAAACTTAAATATGCCAATGGCTCCAATTGCTCTGGATAAATTGATTTTGTCCATTCGGGTAAAGTTTTATTATACAAATTCTAAATAAAAAATATTTAATTATAATAAAAATAATAATTAAATAAATTTAGAAAATAGATTATAAATTTTCAAACCTCAATCCACAGAATATTATATATAAATTCCAATTCTTGCAGTGAATTAATTCTTTTTCCAACATTTTTAGATAAATATTCATAAAGTTGAGCGTTTTGACGATCAATTTTTTGAAATGTTGGTGAATTTAATAATTTTTTCAATTCATAATTATAACGTGGACATAATTTTTTACCCGCCAATAAATTATCCTCATTTTCTAACGTAGTATGAACAGGAATTGGCATCCATTTAATAGAATCCCAAATTTGATTCCCCTTTGGTGGATAAATTCCAGCTAAATTTGCCTCAGCCGACATTAAAGTACGATCAACGTCAGTACTTCTTACATAAATTTCATGCAATGAATATTTATCAGATATTAAATGTCTATAACGTGATCTAATCCAACGTCCAAGCATTAAATGCTGATGCATTCCAACCTATAAATAAAAAAAAAAACAATTAGAATAAAAATTTAATCAAGCAAAACATTTATTCATACTATAAATATAATTTTGAGTAATATAATAACTAAATAAATATCATATAATCGTTATTACTAATGTAAAATAACATTAGCTAAAGAAATTATCATTTATATTTTTATTTCTCTCATTTAATTCTCTTATCTCAGTAACATAAATGTTATTATCATATCGCCTTGACAAATTGCCTGATATGAAATAAACATCTGTGATCTTTTGTGTATACAAACAGACGAAATTAGACAGATAAAAAGCATAAATAGTTTTAATTAAAGTTCTGAGATGTAATATTAATTATTATCATGTCATTTATTTGTGATCGATACTGAAAAAATAAATAAATAAACGAATAATTCAGTGAAATTAGTGAAATATCTTACTGGTGTTAATTGGCCAAATGGTACAGGCCATTCTGATTCATTTTTATGTGGATCATTTGGATATGGCTCCACTGGAGTTCTATCTCCATGTCTGAACAACTGAAATAATAAATAAAAATTAATACATGTAAATTAATATAAATATTATTTACTTATTTTAATTATTTTTTCCAGTGCATTCATAACCTCATTTCAATTATCATTCTGAAATTATTGTAATTATTTTAACATAATAAATATATTATTATTGTAAATGGAATGAATGTGAAAAAAAAAACAAAATTTTTGTTTTCATTTTCTACGCATTTAAAGAGATTGGTTGTGAATAAATACATTCGTTAATTAAATTCAGCGGTAAAAAAAAACGAAAAAAATTAAAAATATCAAGAAAAAGTGAATGGGTGAAAGCGAAAGGTGGACAAGTTTAATAAATGTAGGTTAAAGCCTTGAAGTTGGATAATGAATCAGGTTCTCCAATATGTTATAAACATTTCCAATTCATTTTTTATACACTAATAACAATTATGTATCACTTTTAATTTATAACATTTAATTTTAGTAATGAACAGAAAAATAAATATTTTTTTTTTTATTCCTGATTTATTTTTCGTTAATTTACTTACAATATTTGTGAATATAACAGTTCCAAGGTCATCAGCATTAAAAGCTGATGAATTATTGAACAATAAAGTCTGCCATATGATTGTTATAATTGACAAAAATAATTTCATATTGAATGAATTAAATTTCAATTGAAACTTAACCTAAAAATTTACTGCATGATTTAAAATTTTTAATGAAATATGTTTAATTATAATTATAAATATTATGTTTTATATACACAAAGGAATTTTACACACTATATTTGCAACCTGTGGAGCTACTAAACTGACCACAGCTTATAAATAAATGGAATGGAGCACGCGCCATTGTTTGTTGTATGAATTTTCATTGGCTGATGGAAAATGGCCGATGTTAATTGCTCAAAAAATTTTTATTACTAAATAAAACGATAAATGATTTTGATGAATAATAAATGAATATTAATTCTGTATTAATTATGAATATAAAAGGTTTATCTCCTTATAAACATTCAGTTAATATTCTGGCTGATATATAAATAATTTAATTAATGGACAAGAAATGAAAATATTTTTTTAAACTTGAAGAAAAAATGACAAAGAATGAGCGAGATATTATTTATTAAGAATTAATATAAACAATTGATTTCTCTTTTTGTTTGTTTTTCAGATTTATATATATATTGTACAATAAAATTTTTATTTATGAATACGTAAAATTTTTTTTTTGTAATTATAAATTTATATATTAATTATGTTTTTATTATACATTGTCTTTTTACCTTTAACACCATTATTTCCTCAGTTTTTTTATGTGTATAGCAATAAACTATAATTAAAGCAGTTATATATTTGCAGAACAAAAAATAATTATATTTATTGCGGAATTTATAACACGCTTTCTTTTTTTTTTTTCTCTCTTTTTTCCTAAAAAGTGAATCTAATTTTATACTTATAATTATTGTAAAAATTTTGTAATGAGATTTTTTTATACATATTGTAATTTTTTTTCTCTTTGTGACAACTGGAGAATATATTCTATATATACATACACACATACATACATACATACATACATACACATATTTATATATTTGTATATAATAAAATTTAACTTTTATATTTTTGTTTTGTGTTTCTATCTAGAATTAATAAATCACACGATTTCACGAGTACTAATTAAAATGTGAATTTCAACCAATTTTATCTTTCAAATAAATATAATCCTTTTACCAATTACACGAAACATAAAAACAAAAGATAAAAAACAAATTTTATAACCTCCAAAAATTCTCTTTCATTATTAATAATTTTTGCATTAATTTAACCTAACTTTTATATATGACAATATTTAATTCCTCACATTTTATTTACAAAAAACTATTGGAAATAAAAATTAATATTAAACGTTGCACATTTGCCAATTAATTACAATGTAAATAAACCGAAAAAAAAAAAAAAAAAAAAAATAATTCTTGAAATATTCGTTATTATTGATGAATCATTTTTCTTTTAATAATGTATATATGTATATATATTTGATAAATAGGCCTTGTATATAAATTTTGCATATTAATACCAAATTAATCACATTCGTCGCTGACGATATCGTTGTATAAACGTTATTAAACCATGAGCGAGAAAAGGCCACAATATTATAATTGTAAATATCCGTGGCGAACAATCGGACATTGGCCACCAATTTGGCTGAACTTTTGCACGTTCCTATAAATAAAATTAAAAAAAAAAAAAGAACAAACATTAATAAATACGATAAATAAATTTATCAAACGTACTAAAAGCATTAATTAATCACCAATTTTGGCGCAAGAGATTGTAAAGCTTGTCCCTCTAAACTTCGAACTCTGCCCGTTATCCTATCCAAATCACGTTGTAAATTTTGCATTGTATCCGCCATTTGATTACAAAATTCAGCGCCATCACGACGATCATCACGTTTTTCTCTTGTTCTACTACGATCCTGATGATGTTTATTATCCATTACCAAGTCCTTATTATTGCCATCATCTATATTTTTTATCGTATGTCCGCCATTCATTGAATTATAATGTAACGGTTTTGATTCTTGTCCAGATGATTTATTCGACTGTGGAATACCAATGGAAGATTTTGTCGTGTTGAATTCTTTGAAAGTTTTTTCTGGTGCTGACTACACAAAAGGAAAAAAAAAAGCCATCATTAATCATTTATATTCATTGATTATAACCTCAAAATATTTCATACAACAATTAAACAATTGAACTTAACCTCAATTGTGTCTTTGAATTCTTCATCGTCGTTATCTGTGTCAGGTGGGAGAGGACTGGCGCTATGACTACTTGCTGGACTGGTCTCCAAGCTGCTTGTAATATGTCTAGACGTATTACGAACTCTTTGCGGTGAAGTTTCTCTTGATCCTGCGAATAATTAAATTTAATTCGTTTTTTCACTGATATTAATGACGGAAAAAAAAAAAAAATAGAAAATAAATAAATATACAGAACAATTGAACTGTTAATTTAATTTCAATCACCTAAAGGTGATCCTGATAGTGGTGAACCAGGCTGTGAACGCATACGTTCAAGAACTGGACCAACAAGCATTTCTAAATCTTCAGCAGGAACATTTTCATAAAATGAATCAAGACTTCCTAAGAAATTTGCGACATTGTCAGTATACGACATTGTTTCAACAATTTTTTTCAACTCATCAACATAATTATTCATCGCTTCCTGCCGACTCATGTTTCCAAGACGCATCCATGCATCCCATTTTGCTTTTTTTACAACTTCCCAAAATGCTGGCTTTGATTGTTGACATTGGCCTTCAGTTGCTTGTTTATAATAAGCATAAAAACGTAATTGTAATTCATGACTTGGTTGATAAGTGCCTGAAAATAATTCTTTATTGTTATTCTAATTCTTTTCTCTTGGAATAAATAAATAATTATTAAATTAATTAACGATGGAAAATTATATTTTAAGATTATTATTATTAAAAGAGAGTGTTTGTGACTAGATAAATAGTGAGAAAAATATAGTTTGTTGGGAAATATATGAAGATGTGAAAGTATTTTAATACAACTAAGCATATTTTGTTGAGAGATCTTGTGACCGCTTGATATACTTTTTTCCCTTTCAACTCTTTACTGAGTAATAAAATTAATAATATAATTACTGGATATCAAAGAACAAAATTGCAACATATTTTATAATACTAAAATATAATTAAATGGATGAATTATGAATTATTATTAACTATCGCATTGTCATTGGTTTTAATTTTCATTCTAGGTTAAAATTAATATTAATAATGAGGGAAAAAAAATTATTATTCCAATGAATATATAATTTTGTGTGAATATTCATCAAAAATATAAGAAATTAATTATAAATTGATAATTAAATTTAAATTTATGATGATTTTTCTAGCCATATGTGCAATTGAAAATGGATGAAAGAAAAAAAAAGTATAATAAATTCATAGAGAACCAAAATAACGATAATTTCTTATTAATATTCATTGGACTTTGGATTGATCGTAGATAATGACAAGAAAAAGATAATATAAATAAATAAGGTCATGTGATAAATAATAGTATATAAATTATCACCATTTTTTGGTAAATTTCTGATAACTTTTACGGCTGCGTCGAATTTTTCCTCCGTTGTCATTATATTTATCTATACACACACACAGACGGACACAGACTGAAAAAATAAAATGAAAAATAATTAATTTTTTAAATAAAAGTGAAAGACTATTTATTATTATTTATTAATTAATATTCATAATGATAAATTTAATATATATATTTCAATATAACCTACAATATTATTTTATTTTTAATTTAAATTATTTATCGTACACAATTAAATAATTTTTTTTGTTATATCTACTTGATTAATAATTATTTCACAGCGTGAAAATTGTTTTCTTTAGACAGATAGGTAAAAGACACACTGTACTTACTCGTAATGTAAACGAGACTTGTTATAAACACAATATACGTACATGCAACATGAACTATTGTGAACTTGATGTTGTTTCAACTGTTTCAAGTCGTAGGAAAGAAATGTATAATTGTGTGTATTTTGTTGATGAGAATATAATACAACATGCACACACACAACAACACAGTAAAGATAGATTATATCAAATGAAAAAAGTTTTCACTTCCATTTAATGCATGAAATATTATCCAATCAATTGACGAATTCTAATTCATCTATTCGATAATTGGTCCAAATTATTCGCCATTATTGAAATGTGTATGCGCGCGAAATACAAGAGTTTATGGAACGCATGCGCAGATATTTAATGAATATAAAAAAAATTTTTTTTTTTACCAAAAATTTTTATTTAAATAATTAACCAATAATATTAATAGGAATAATATCTTCATCCACTTTTTAATATATATATGAATATCGAATTGATAATACTACCTTTTTTTTGAGGTTATGGATGATTTATATTGTTTGAAGTTGTGCGTTTGAATTACCCGCCGTTTACTGGTTAAAAATTTTTAGGTTATAGCCATAATATAGAGTTTAGGAAATGAATTTCTCTCTACATAACCACTTTCAAGCAGCCGTTCACTTTCTCGTGTCATATAGAAAGACTATTGAAGCACTAGTGTAGAAAGAGGTATTAATAATAACTTAAAAAAAAAAATTTTTTTTCTTCATTTGTATTCTACAGCGCATCAATCAACTCCGGATGTAAATGGGAAAGTCGATGCCATAACTGCACGAAATCGAAGTAGTCATAAATATTTATATTATTATCATATTTATTCATTTACTCTCAACAAACCGGTGGTGAGATCCATTTTTATTCTTTATCCCGCCAGTTGTGTTTGCTTTCTGGATTACGTATATATTTTTTCTTTTTTTTTTTTTTAAATAAAAATTAAATAATAAAAAATATAATGGGCAAATAATTAATTTGTGTACCTATTATGAATTATTTTATCCAAATGAGTTGTGTATGTATTTAAATGAATTTGTTGTTGTTGTTGTTGTTGTTATTTTTTTAGCAGAATTTAGGTAGGAAAAAAAAAAAGGAACAATGACGTCGGTTGGTAGAGGTAGAGGATGGGGAAAAAATCTTCAAGATAATTCTGATGGTTTACGAAGACCAGGACAACAATCGCCACCGATAGTAATTGAAAATGACGATTGGTTTGAGCGAATTAGTAAAATAGATATCAATGATATTGAATCTATCAAGAGTCTCACGAGTCCAGTTGCCAATCTTATATCTCAGGATGCTTCAAAAGAAGATATAACGTAATGAAAAAAAATTTTTTTCTAAATGAATGTATCAAATTTTACAGCGAATGTATTTATTTAATTAATTTCTTTCATTTTTTTTTAGGCATTTAAATAAATTTTGTGAATTAGCTTTGGATGACCGAGCATTTGCACTGAAATTAATTCTAACTTTTGCAAATTCAACTAATTATTTACCACTTTTTATGACTTGTCTTCAAAAATTATATAATCGTAAGAATTTAGTTATATTTTAATTGTTAGTAATTTTTTAATATAATTTTTTTGTATTATTTTTTTCTTTTTGATAACAGAAAGAGAAGAATTGAGCAAAAATAATCCAGCTCGATTTATTAATATGGTATTTTTTCTTGGTGAAACATTTCATCGTTTACGATTTGATAATGCATCATTGGATTGTCTTAAAACACCATTGGTGGTTTGTTTACGAATGTTATTAGGAACAGCTGGTGAGGATGAAATTCGATTAGCTGCGACACAGGTGAATTTTAAAATAAATTAATTCATAAACAAAAAGATAAAATAACTTTGTGATTTTAATATAAATATTTTATTTTATTTTTAGGTTGCAATTCATGGTAGAGAACTACTTGCAGCATCAATTCCGGGCTTACCTGAATTATTTATTTATGCCCGTGAAGTATTAGCAACTCGTAATTTAAGTACACGATCACGTAGTATGCTATTATTAATGATTGATTTATATAAACAAAATTTTATGCCATTATCTGGTGATTTACAAATATTTTACGTTAGTCAATTGGGCCAATCGACATTATTGGAAATGCAACGTAATGCGGAAAATATATTAGTAATAACTAATCCAGAATTACAAGGTGTTTGATTGATTTTTATCAACAATTACATTTATTTATTAATAATAATTTGCATGTAGTGTTTGAATAATATAAATATATGATGATGTTATTGAAATGTATGGAGAATTAATTATAAATTAATTTATTTAGATAATACAACGGAAAAATGTAATGTTGAACCTGGAATATTGATGCAAGTGACGGAAAAATTGCAAAAAAAAAATACACCAAAGAATTTTACATCACGTGGTGAATCTGGACGACCAATGAGTTCAGTTCCTCGTGCAATACGTGGTTCTGGTGCAGGAGAAATTCCTGAGAATTTTAAAACGCGAAATTTTGATACTCGTTCTCATAGAAATGACGGAAATAAAGGTTATGGTCATGATGATAGATTCAGTAAGGATTATTGAATTGTATAAAATTCTGTTTTTTTTTTTCCTTCTTTTATTTTTGACAATTTATCAAGAATTATTGTGATTCAGAGGAATGACTATTTTTTACGAATTAATTAAACATATTTAATCATGGATGTCTATATGTAATGAGGAAATTTAAAATAGGACAACAATCACGTGAATAATTGAGAACTGATAACATAGTAATATCAAAATTAATTTTTATTACATTATTATTTGCACATATGGTTATATCATGTTGGTTGATATAAGAAAGAAAATTCGCACTTGTATGTTGAAATATTTTGAAATATCGTTCAACATCAATTTAAATATTCACGTTATTCTGTATTTTAAAATGGTATTTATTACATATACTTATTTATAATAATATACATCACACACACGTGAATACATAAAAAGACTCAAATAATTTACAAATCAAATGTAATAAATAAATCATGTCAAACGAACAAAAAAATTTTAATCGTTTTGTTTATTTGATTAAAATAAAAAGTTAGGTTATACATACGAGATATATATTAATTAAACATTGCATGAATAAATTGCACAAATAATGGTTATTTTTATACACATTTTTATTTTTATTATCACTTTTTCGATTTTCAAATGAAAATTTTTTTAATTTTTTAATGATTGCGCACATTGTCGGGGAAGTTTTTTGACAGTTGGACACCCTGAAATCCAAGTTTAATATGGCGTTGTTCGAAAATCGATATATTGCCAGGTATTTTTTTTTATTTTTCATTCATTTCAGTCGTGTGAGTAAATAAAAATGTCATTACACCTAATTGTGCATCAATAAATTCAAAATTATAACGTTCAACATTTTAATTTGTAAGTAAATCTATATAACCTCACTTTCCCAGTCAGAAAGAACAAAATTAATCGTAACAATTTTCTTATTGTGTTTTGTGCTTTCCAATATTTTTCATTTATCATTTACGTATATTGCTTGAAATTCTGGATTGTATATATATACTCTCCCATACATATAACATTGTTTAATATTAAATTATTGATTAAGACACATATGCAAATTAATATCAATTCCTTCAATCACGAAAAAAAAATTTTTTCCATTAATTTAATTAACAACACCGGGAACATGTGGATGATGTTCATCTCATCAATATAAATAAAATATAAACAAAAATACAAAAACAATAATATTTCATTTATAAATAATTTAAATGTCTCCTTAACCTCAAAATTCACTTCTAAATATTATGAATATTAAAAGTTGAAATAAATTTTTGTTTCTTTCATTCAATTTAAACTCTCATCCACAATTACTTTGTAATTATTATATTTACATGCCAAATATTTTTAATGCGTCTTAAATAAATATACGATAAAGTTTAATGATAATTATAGAACCCTGTTTAATTCCAATTTATATGTTGTAGGAATTCTTGGTGTTGAAGCACTATATAAGGGCTGAAGTTTATTCAATTTTATCAGTGACGAATTTAATGTCATCAATGAAAGCCGATTTGACATGTCTTACACTGAATTGGAACATGGCTATCAAGTAAATAATAAATATTTATTCAAAAATAAATTTTAGATATTAAAAATTTATAAATTCTATTCAATTATTCATTGATCATATACAATAATTTATTTTAAATATTATAGGATCTTCGAAGTACAAGTCGACCAATTTTCTATGTAGGAGATATTGGCACAGTCCAACCTAATCTCGTGGGAGCTGTCCCACCTTCAGTTTACAGGTCGACCAAACACGTAAGTTAATTAATTAATTAACAAAAACATCACATTGAATCACATTGGGATTATTTATTCACTTGAAATATAAAAACACAACTAGATAATTTCACAGAGAATTAATTCAATAATTAAATTATAAAATGAATGAAAAATGTGGTAAGAAAAAAAAAAAAAATGATTTGAATGTAAATTATTTTTTACGTTTGTTGAACACTCTGAATTAAATGGATGAATTATCAACTGTGACTGAAGAGTCCACTGCACATCACACGACACAGTGATGAGAGTGAGGGAAAGGAATGGCCTCATTGGCCAAACACATTCAACTTTGCTAAATTTATCGAGTATATTTAGTCGCGAGAATATAAAAAAAATCAAAGGAAAATAAAATGATAAAAATAAAGTTAAATATATATTTAGTGTCGTTTAGTTCAATGATTTTTGTGTAATATTTCTTTTTCTCGTGGCATTTCTTGAAATTCTTTTTTTATTTATTAGTGTAATGAATATTCTTTGTGTAGAATTCATGTCGTAAATATTAAAGAAAATATTTGAATGAAATTTATGAATTACAAATGGAAAAATTGTAATAAAAAATGAAGTTCAAACAAGAGTGAAAATATAAATATAATAAATCACAGAGAAGAATTTATACGGGAAAAATAAATAAATAAAAAATATATAAACAATGGATATTTGGGAAATGTTTATTCCACTTTGGCAATGGATTATTCAGCATTATTATTACTTTTGTCGTCGTCCAATCACAAGATCTTCGGACGTCACTGTTGTGTGGTAAAGAAAAATAAATAAATTCCTGTGAATTCTTGTGTTTAAAATGACATTAATTTATTTACAAATACACAAATGATATATTTGAATATTTAATAAAACATTTAATCATTCATCAATAATTCACACATAATTTAGGATGAGAAACAAAAATAGAAGGAAAAAAAAATTAATATAATGAATTTTAGTGAGAATTTCAATGAATATTTGGATGGAGATGCTGAAAATAATGATTTATCATTATGCACAACAGTTTCTTATTCATTACCGGAAGTTTGTGTTACTCATTGTGAAAATGGAGCCAAATCTTATTGGCAAATGATGGTATTTTTCCTTACTATTCATTAAATATATTAAAAATTAATATTAAATAATTGTTTTTTCTCTCATTAACCTACAAAATTAATATTAATTGATAAAGTTTTTATGACTCTTTACATTTCTGCCAAAGTCTTCCTAACCTACAAAAACAACGTTAGACTTTTGTTTCCTTTTATTGCAGATACCGGTTACTTACAGTTTTTAGGTTATGTTTTGATTGGTAAAGTCTTTATGATTAACCTACAAAATTAATAAATTCTCGTTTATTATTTATCTCTAGTACCTTTGTCTTTATATTTAATCTGGTAATGAACTCAAATACATAATATTAATAATCTCTATAATTTATTTTTCCATTTTTATTTCACTCTATAAAATTATTTTTATCAAATCCACTTCAATATTTTTTATTATATCTTTAAATAATCAATTGTTACATTTTTTTCCATTATCTAAATCATTTTGCTGATTAATGATCACGATATAAAATAAAAAATAAATATAATAATAGGCGTTATGTTTTTAAATTGTAATTTAATTCAACAAATGAATGATAATTAACATTGATGACTTGTTTCAATGTATAAATTCATTTACGTCACGCATTAATTCACACATTATTAAAGTGACGATACAATATTTCAAGCCTTCAAACAATATAAATAATTCCAATGTCATATTTACAGTGATGTAAACAAAATAATAAATAAATGAAAAGGAAGAATTTAATATTAATTTTAATTCAAAGATGAATAATTTGGATTTTATTTTTTTATTTATTACACAATACGTTAGTTAACAATTAAGTCATAAGTTTTATGAGTTCTAGTGAAGCCTTAGTCGTAAATAATTATTATTATTTATGTGTGAGTATTGTTAAGAGTGGAATAATAATTTAAAATAATATTAAATGAATAGAACAGATGCAAATATAACAAAATACAATTGTGAATTATTTATTTGTCTATCATTTATATTAATAAAACAAAGATAGTAAACAATATTTAAAATAATATATTTTATTTATGAAATAAATATTTAAATATTCAACATTAATTTGGCGTTATTTAAAATTATATTGTAAATATTGGTGATTAGAATTGATAAAAATAAATTTTATTCTCATTTGAGAATTGAAGGAATGGATAAGATAAAATTATATGTACAAAATTTATATTACATTTAGATAATATTGTGGGTGGGTGAAAAATAAAAGAGAGGGAGATGCGCATAAAGATTGCGAGCAAAATATTTCTCAGTGTGTGCATGAAAGTGCAGTATAAACATTCAGTAATGAAAAATGAAGAATAATTTTGAGAGAAAAAAATAATTTATCTATTAAATGAATTTTAATTGTGATAAATTAATTTTATTTTGTTTTAACGTTAAATAATGGAGTGGAATTGGTGGAAAGATTGGTGGAGATTAAAAAAGTGGCGTCAAATGAATTCAATTTATAATTTACAACACAATGGCGAAAATTTTGATGATTATTACCATGATAATGATGATGATGATGAGGATGATGATGAGAATATTAATGAGTTAAATTGTTGTTATTGCGACGAATGTATTGTAAGCTTTAATTAATATATAATAATTATTTGTGTTAATAATTTATTTATTGTTTTGGTTTTATGTTAAAATTTTATTTATAAAATGTTTGAGAAATAATTGGGTATTTGTACGTGGAGAATTTTCTAATCTTAGATTATATTTACTGTAGTTATTTATTATTCTCGGTTGCTTTGGCGGTTTTAAAATGACGCACTTTAAGAACACGTGCGTGACGAATAAGAAAAATATTTATTCTCCAATTAATAAATGTCACGATGGAATATTTATGGTTTATTAATAGTGAACGAATGAATTTAATTTAATTTAATTTTATTTTTGAGGTTAAGAGAAAAATTATGAGAATTATTATTGATTTTAATTAATTTTATTTGTTTTTTTTTTATGTATTTATTTAGGGCGAGCTGTCGGACGGGTGTGTTAATGAGGATGGGTGTATGGGGGATGATGACCTGGAGGGTGATGGCAAACAAGTCCTGGTGGGAATATGCGCCATGGCCAAGAAATCACAAAGTAAACCTATGAAAGAAATTCTAACTCGGCTGGAGGAATTTGAATACATTAAAATTATTGTATTTGGTGAAGAAGTTATTTTAAAAGTAATATCAATTTTGTTTTGTTATTAATTTTAATATATTATATAGATTACACATACTGAGAGAAATATTTCAATTTTTTTAATATTAAATAATTGGAGCAATATTTAATTTTATTATGAATTCTATTTAATTTAGAAAAATTTTAGATTTAATTTTGTTAAATTTATTTTAATATTTCTCTTTGTGTAAACTTTGGTTGATATTAATATTTATCTATTAATTATTATTTAATTTTTAAGGAACCTGTTGAAGATTGGCCAACTGTTGATTGTCTAATTAGCTTTCATAGCAAAGGATTTCCATTAGATAAAGCTATTAGTTATGCTAATTTACGAAATCCATTTATAATTAATAATTTACCGATGCAATATGACATTCAAGTGAGTAATAATAATATTAAAATTAATTATCTAAGAATAATTTATCAAATATAAAAGCCATTGCAGGATAGAAGAAGAGTTTATGCAATTTTGGAGAGTGAAGGTATTGAAATTCCACGTTATGCTGTGCTTGATCGAGATTCAGCTGATCCAAAACGTAAGTTTATCATTATTTATTCATTGAATTTAATTTTAAATAGTAAAAAAAACCCCCACGCTTATCTATTTACTTAATCCTTCACTATTTTTCATTTTCCGCTTGTATAAATTGCATATTGATGTATAGTCTACACTGCAAATCCGAGTGTGTTAAATTATTTTGAGGTTATACATTGATTCAATGGGTATAGTTGATTCCAAACACATTTTTTAGTCTATAAATTCTAATATTGCAGTAAATAAAAGAATAAATACATAAAAAAACTTGTTATAATTCTAATTATCAATTAAATCAATGTATAACCTAAAAATTTTACATAATTAGGTTTTTAGTGTAGTCTTCAAAATATATAAATTAACTTTTTGAATGACAAATGTAATGGTAAAAAAGAAATATATCATTTGCTCTAATCCTGTGTTGAATGTTCAATTTTATGACATGCGAAGAACTAAGAATCCCTTTCAGATCATGAATTGGTCGAGTCTGAGGACCATGTGGAGGTTAATGGTGTTACATTCAATAAACCATTTGTGGAGAAACCTGTATCTGCTGAGGATCACAACATTTACATCTACTATCCAACTTCAGCGGGTGGTGGTAGTCAGAGATTATTCAGAAAGGTAACGAAGGTTCATTGTTGTAAACAATTAACTACAATGATCAGTTGATGAAAGAAGAAATTCGTACATCTGATGAATCAACCAACAGAGAAGCTAATAACTTGGATAAAAAAATAATATTAAAATAAATACATAATCATATTTAGTTGAATAAATAATTTAATGTATTTAATTTTTTTGTTTCTTTTATATTTTTTGTTTTATTAATTTTGCTTTTTTCAATTTAAAATAATTAGATAGGAAGTCGAAGCAGCGTTTATTCACCTGAATCACGAGTAAGGAAGACTGGCTCGTATATTTATGAGGATTTTATGCCCACTGATGGGACAGACGTAAAAGTTTATACTGTTGGACCTGATTATGCTCATGCGGAAGCGCGAAAGAGTCCAGCGTTGGATGGAAAAGTTGAAAGAGATTCAGAGGGAAAAGAAATACGTTATCCAGTTATTTTAAGCAACGCTGAAAAACTTATTAGTCGAAAAGTTTGTCTTGCATTTAAGCAAACTGTTTGTGGTTTTGATCTTCTTAGGTATTTAATTTGATGAATTTTAATTATAAATAAATAAATTTATATAGTTTTGTATTTTTAATTCATTTATTTGTATTTATTTTAACAGAGCAAATGGAAAATCGTTTGTTTGCGATGTCAATGGATTTAGTTTTGTTAAAAATTCGAATAAATATTATGACGATTGTGCTAAAATTTTGGGTAATATGATATTAAGAGAATTAGCACCGACATTACATATTCCATGGAGTGTTCCTTTTCAACTTGATGATCCTCCAATAGTGCCCACGACATTTGGAAAAATGTAAGTTTATTAATTTTCCATGCAATAATATGAACAAAAAAATTTTTATACTTTTTAATTTATTTGTTTTTGTTTTTTATTTTTGTTTTTTAACGTTTTTAGGATGGAGTTGCGTTGTGTTGTTGCTGTTATTCGACACGGTGACCGAACTCCAAAGCAAAAAATGAAAGTGGAAGTTCGACATCCAAAATTTTTTGAAATATTCGCCAAATACGACGGTTATAAACATGGCCACGTTAAATTAAAACGTCCAAAGCAGTTGCAAGAGATTCTTGACACTGCTCGAAGTCTCTTGGCGGAGATTCAGCATCGAGCAGCGGGTCCAGAGCTCGAGGAAAAGCAGGGAAAATTAGAACAACTCAAAAGTGTTTTAGAAATGTGAGGTTAAAAGATAGGAAAAATATTTTCTATTTTATCTCCAAGTTGAAATTGAATTTATTAAATTTATTTAATATTTCATATAATTATGATTGATTATTTAAATTAGAAGTCAATCTCCTGATGTTGAATCGGAAATTATTATTTAATCAATATAATAATTAGTTTCAAAAATGTCATTGAAACATTTTAATTTCTCTAACTGTGAATAGAATTTTTAAATAGAATTATGAATTTACCATACATTTTATTTGTTTATTTAATTATTATTAGGTATGGACACTTTTCGGGAATTAATAGAAAGGTACAAATGAAATATCAGCCACGTGGTCGACCACGGGGAAGCTCTTCCGACGATGGTAACACTCACAGTATGGCCAAACTCCATTTGAATCATTAATAAAATTAATCATATAAATTACTTATTAATATTAATAAATATTTTTTTAGGCAATTGTCTCAAAACATGATGTTTCATGGACTCAATAGAGTCTCTGAAATGGCACTTTTTTGGCCGCATTTACTTATAAAACAAAATTTAGGCTAGTGACACTGCAAAAGTAGTTTCAAATCTTTTGGATTTTTCTAGAAAAAATGATAGAAATACTTCTTCTTTCAAAATTTTTAACATTATGTATGTTGCATTATTTTATAAAACTCTCATACTGTTTTATATAAATTTCTCGAGATTTTTCTGGTAGTAAATTTAACGTCGCTGCATTGGCGGCTTCATAAATTTCGGTAGGATTGTCACTATCACTGTCACTCATTTTGCTTTTTTAATTTTATACTTGATCGTTTATATTTCCGCTTTATTTTAAATGTTACAATACTGACAGAAACAAAGTTTGTTAATAAACTGTGTAGCAACGCAACCTTTTCTTTTATTTATCCATAAAGCAAAAGAAAAAGTTGCGTTGCTACACATTTTATGAGTTGCTACACAATTTATGCATTGCTAGCTTATTTACAAGATTTGTTTCTGTCATTTCAGGGACTATTGATCCCTGAAACATCATATTTTGAGACACTCGCCTAAAAAAATTATGTTATCCACCATGGCCGTGTGATCTTTTTTTATCCTCATTCGAAATTTGCTGATTCGGCTAAAAAAGATCAACTTCACGGCTTTGGCACACAAATAACTATTAAATACTAATGATAAATAATTTTTTTAAATATTAATAAAGAATATTGTTAAGTATTTATAATATTAAAATATTAATATCATTTATTATCATCGTTAGGAAAATTAATGTTAATCAATTACGATATTATTTATTCTTATTTTCTTTTCTTTTAGATCGTTTGAATGAACCATCGCTGGTGTTGATTCTTAAATGGGGCGGTGAATTAACTCCAGCTGGAAGAATTCAAGCTGAAGAATTAGGAAGAATATTTCGATGCATGTATCCTGGTGGTCAAGGTAGACACCTTAGTGGTTCGTATCATGGCACTCATTTGCTTATTTTATTTTCTTCATTATTATTCTTTATTTTTTATTCCAACATTGAAATATATTACATCGTTGTTACTATATTTTTTTATTCAATTCTATCTATTTATTTTTCGTTATTCACGCTATAATTCATTATGCAATCATTCATTAGATTGGGTAATTGATGATATATTAAATTTAATATTAATTTTTATGGAAGCAAATTTTATAACCTTGGTTTGTCTTTTCTTTCATCGTTTTTTTGCTGAATTGCAAGAGGATGACTCAGAGATGTTACCAAGCCACGGTAACTTTTCACTGTTACTCCATGATTTATGTTTATTAAATTTAGAGAGTAATTTAATAATTTTTCTTATAATTAATAAAAATTATATTTATTTTTTTTTTTTTGCTCTTGAGTGGTATTTTTTATTCTCGTTTAAATATGTTTAGTTAATTATATTTAAATGAAGATAAACAAAAAATGAAATAAATGGATTTTTTTATGTATCAATGAGTGGATAAAAAATAATTAAATAATAAATAATATTAATTTTAGATATTGTATGATTTTGTGAATTAAAATAATTTTTATTGATAATTATTTAAGGTGATTACGCAGGTGCTCAGGGTCTTGGTTTATTGCGGCTTCATTCAACATTTCGACATGATTTAAAAATTTATGCCAGCGATGAAGGAAGAGTACAAATGACTGCAGCAGCATTTGCTAAAGGACTTTTAGCTCTTGAGGGTGAACTTACACCTATTCTAGTACAAATGGTGAAGAGTGCAAATACAAATGGACTTTTAGACAATGATTGTGATAGCAGTAAATATCAAAATATGTATGTAATATTTTAATATATTTAATTTATTTCCTGTGAAGTTGAAAAGAAAAATTGATTGAATTTATATTTATTTTTAGGGTTAAAACAAAATTACATGAACTTTTGCAACAAGATAAAGATTTTACGGCAGAAGATAGAGAACAAATAAATCCAGGCAATGCTTTGAGCATTAATGACGCAATGGATTTTGTTAAAAATCCTGTGAAATGTTGTCAACATGTTCAAGCATTGATTCACAAGCTTATGGATATTGTTCGAATAAAAAAAGATGATCCGAAGACAAAAGGTAAATTTTATTTTTGAATACGTGCATGAAAATGTCGAGTTTTTTATTTTTTTTTTTATTTGATATCTCGCCATTACTTGATCGTATAGAAAAGTTCTATTAACATTTTTTGTAGGTAATTGAACGCTCTACAAAAAAGGTATCTTACAATTATTTTATAACTGTTATCGTTTAGAAGATATCGGAGGTCAAAGTTTGAAGAATTTAACAAAAATTTCTTTGTTACTTTTAAATTTTATAACTCGTAGATAAATAAATATTATAAAATGCGCAATATATATTTTTGTAGGAAATTAAACGCTCTACAAAAAAGGTCTCTTGTGGTTAATCGATTACTTTAACCATTTAAAAGATATTCGCATTCATGATTTAAATGGAAAAATTTTTAATATTTATTAAAAAACTATCAAAATCAGTACGCATTGGGATTCAAATGCATATATCTTCTAAATGGTTAAAGTAATCGATTAACCACAAGAGACCTTTTTTGTAGAGCGTTCAATTTCCTACAAAAAATGTGAATAGAACTTTTCTGTACGATCAAGTAATGGCGAGATATGAATTTCGCCATATGAGACGGAAGAATTTCTCAGTGCAAGAAGTTAAAAAAAATAGCCGATTATTTAGAACCTACTCTAATAATCATTGTATCATTATTTCTAATCATTTCCAGATGCAATTTTATATCACGGCGAAACGTGGGAATTGATGGGCCGACGTTGGGGTAAAATCGAGAAAGATTTTTGCACGAAAAACAAACGATTTGATATATCAAAAATCCCAGATATTTACGATTGCATTAAATACGATCTACAGCACAATAATCACACATTGCAATTTGATCACGCTGAAGAATTATATATTTACGCTAAATATTTAGCAGACATTGTGATACCACAGGAATACGGTTTAACTGTACAGGAAAAATTAACAATTGGCCAAGGAATTTGTACGCCATTATTAAAAAAAATACGCGCAGATTTACAGAGAAATATTGAAGAAACCGGTGAAGAAACTGTTAATAGATTAAATCCTAGATATTCTCATGGTGTTTCAAGTCCTGGCCGACACGTCAGAACAAGATTATATTTTACCAGTGAAAGTCACGTTCATTCTTTACTTACTGTCCTGCGACACGGTGGTTTATTAGATGTAGTAAAAGATGAACAATGGCGACGTGCCATGGAGTATGTGAGCATGGTATCAGAATTAAATTACATGTCACAAATTGTTGTTATGCTGTATGAAGATCCAACAAAAGATCCAAGTAGCGAAGAACGATTTCATGTTGAATTACATTTTAGTCCTGGAGTTAATTGTTGTGTACAAAAAAATTTACCACCAGGTCCGGGTTTTCGACCACATTCACGTAATGAAAGCAGTCACAATCTGGTAATAATTATAAAAAATTTTATTCATTCATACTGAAAAAAAGTATTGAATTAATTTGATATTTTATTAAATTATTATTCAATTTATTTTATATATTTTTTTTTTTTAAATTGTATTTATATTATGAATTATAATCTAAATGATTGAGTCTTGAGTCAATGAATTGAATAATTAAATTTGATATTATATTAATTCAATTTCATATTTTATTTCAGTGATTTTTAATACTTTTTAATTTATATGAATTTTTTTTTTAAATAAATTCGCTTTGTTTTTTCTTTTTCTTTCAATTTGTATTTGTTTGACTTTACGAGAAGGAGACAACATCGCAGTGTAGCACACGGATTGAAGAGGAAGACGGTGAATTGGGGTCGCTTGAAGGTGATCCATTGAGTCCAGAACAAATATCAGAAACGTCACCGCCAATAATTGAAACTGAGGCCGCTGATTCAACTCTTGGTAGTCCTACCACAAGTCGAGCTATTGATATGATGGATTTGGATCCCAATACACTGGATGAACCTTATGACAGTGGATTTCTTCAAAGTTCAGCTCCCATTCCTATCAGGTTTATCATAAACATTCAAATTATTTTATACAAAATAATATTCACGTGTTTTCTTTACTTAATTTTTTTTTTTTTTTATTATTCACAGTGCGAGAACTGTCGCGGGACATGAAGCTGCACGGTTGGGCAGTCAATTGGCAGCTAGTCAACGACAAAGACGAGAAAGAGAAACTTTAGAAAATATTTGTGAACCACGAGCAAGAAGTTACGATCATCAGCGACAAGAAAAGCCGGAAAAAAGTGAGTAAAATCACTTGAAATCTCCATTTATTTTTTCCTTATTTATTTATTTATTTATTTATTTAATCGTTTATTAATTATACACGTATAGTTGATGACAATGTGTGTACTATTGGCACGAACTCAGTGATATATCCTGGTGATGATTGTTTGCATGATTTGAATAATTTTTTTTTATTTACTGCTAAATTTATTGCGGGATTTAAAATAAGGTTCGGGAATACTTTAAACAAATAATCAAAATATAATAATTATTTTTTCATCTTCTCATAAAACACATATACAAGAAACAATTTGGATGATTAATAGCACGAGATATATTTTTTTTTATAAAAAGATTTGAATAATTTAATAATATTATTTTGAAGGAAAATCACAGATGGTTTTCAATTGTCTTCTCTTATTTTTTTTCTTCTTCTTTTTCTTGGTCTTGTTTCACTTTTTATTCGTGCAGTTTCAACAATTGTGCTGCAATGTGTCTTGTGGTATCGTATGTTTTTGTAGCTGCAGATAAGCTACAATATCAGAGTCTGGATGCAGTCAACAAAGAAGGTATGTCATCGTCATCGTCGTCATCGTCGTCGTGGTCGTCGTCGTCGTGGGTGGTTCGTTCTTGCTTTATTGCACAGCAGGAGATTCTTAATAAATTGATTTGAATTCACAATTGAATTCAAAGAGAATTTATATTAATTTTTCAAATGATTTTTTTTTTTTTTGTTGTAATTTAATTATTTGATGAATCTCTACGAAATAACTCTCTGTGCTCTGCGATGGTTGTGCGAGTGGCGGTGTTTGGAAATAATTTAAACAACAAAATACAAACAGATATATCAAATAAATGTTTGTCGTTTAGACCACAAATATTTTTACGTTGTGATCTATCCAATAAACATTTCAGTATTCCCGATTCCATATAAAAAAAGTACAATTGAATGTAAAATCCCACATGAAAATCCTACAAAGAAAAAAAACTATTAGGGGCTTTTGATTGTGAGCAATATTAATTCGATTGATTTATTTTTTTAATTAACATTAATATATAAATTACATGATTGCTAAATAATTTATTGTGGTTTGGGGCTGATGAAATAGTTATTTGTGTGCCAAGGCTGTGAAGTTGATCTTTTATAGCCGAATCAGAAATTTGCAGCCGAGGCCAAACAAATTTCGGGTGAGGCTAAAAAAGATCACACGGTCATGGTGCACACATAATTTTTTAGGCGAGTGTCTCAAAATATGATGTTTCAGGGATCAATAGTCCCTGAAATGACAGAAACAAATCTTGTAAATAAGCTAGCAATGCATAAATTGTGTAGTAACTCATAAAATGTGTAGCAACGCAACTTTTTCTTTTGTTTTATGGATAAATAAAAGAAAAGGTTGCGTTGCTACACAGTTTATTAACAAACTTTGTTTCTGTCAGTATTGTAACATTTAAAATAAAGCGGAAATATAAACGATCAAGTATAAAATTAAAAAAGCAAAATGAGTGACAGTGATAGTGACAATCCTACCGAAATTTATGAAGCCGCCAATGCAGCGACGTTAAATTTACTACCAGAAAAATCTCGAGAAATTTATATAAAACAGTATGAGAGTTTTATAAAATAATGCAACATACATAATGTTAAAAATTTTGAAAAAAGAAGTATTTCTATCATTTTTTCTAGAAAAATCCAAAAGATTTGAAACTACTTTTGCAGTGTCACTAGCCTAAATTTTGTTTTATAAGTAAATGCGGCCAAAAAAGTGCCATTTCAGGAACTCTATTGAGTCCATGAAACATCATGTTTTGAGACAATTGCCTAAAAAATCATTTCTATGTTTATAATCGCACTTTATTTCACATAAAGCTTTTTTATCTTTTTTTTTGCTTCCTCACTGATGAATTTGTTCCATTATTTTTTTGCATGATTCACAAACTAACTGTCAACGATTTAATTTAATCGTTTCTTTTTTTAAGGTTAGGATTATTTTATTTCTTCTTCATTATTTATGTTCAAATTACTGAGACAAATATTGGATTAAAATTAAAAATATCACGAAGCATTGGATTAATTCAATACTTTCAATTTAACAAATATTTTCTCAGTACATCATTATTCAAAGTTATATATTTATTTATATATACAATTTGCATTTATACATATAATTGTGGTTTTGGGTATTTATTTATTTAGTATCTCTTCTTTTCTCTGTTTCTTTTTTTTTTCTCGAAATTCTTCCCCTAAAACCTACGACAATTATTTTCCCTGAGACAGATAAATTTACTCGGTCGATAAATCCATGGACAATGCATTCTACAATAACCTCAATCGGTCAGCCATTAAATTCAAATAAAAATGTTTTGGGAATCCCCGTAATTTTGCCGCGCACAATTAGCTCACCAGAATTACCATCACCAATAGCAGAATCACTTGAAAAAGAGTCATTGCCTTTGGTGACATTGCACAACACTACATTGGGCTCACCAAACACCAAATCATCATCAATTAAATTAATTGAGATGTCTTATAAAGCAAAAAAACAAACTAGATCCCAATCAACGCTGACATTACCCCATATGGAATTGCCCGGTGAGTTGGCAAAAGTAAATGACAATTTTCACAATGAATCAAATGTAAATAAAATTTATAAACGTTCACGTTCCCTATCACCTTGTATTCCATCATCACGTTGTCATTGCTATAATTGCAATGTATCTGAATTAATATTCCAAGATTTAAATCCCACTGAACGATCAAATTTACGTTCCTACTTTGATCATTGTTGTGGATTACCTATGAACATTGATAAACGATCATTTAATCGACGACGAATTATTACAAGACGTTGTTCATCGGAAAATTTTAAACATAATTTAACTCACGTTGATTTTAATAAAGATAAACAACAATTACAAAATAAAATATCATCCACATCATCATCAATAACACGACGAATGTCTTGTCCTGAGATTGTTAAGTCAACCGAGTCTATGGTTAATTACCAGCATGATAATTTTTCATACCAACAATCCAATCTACTGTCCAACAATTATTTGGAATGCATTAGCACGAATGTTATAAATTTAAATCACATTAAGAATCATTTTTCTTCATTATTGGCAATACGCTGTTGTTGTAGTGGTGCTTGTAAGCACGATAAGCACGCAATCAACACAAATAAATCCTCCTTACCCAGAATCCAAACGCAACGATCCTTCTCATCCCCAGACACACGACCTACCATCATTCAACCTGACCCTAACTGCACAGCAAGGCGCCACCGTCACAGTATCTCTGGGCAGATGAGTTATTTCAAGCTGTTGGGCTACAACGTTAGTAAAAAACTCACTGGATCGACAAACAGTCTATTCAGCACAGCTGTCATTAGTGGATCATCAAGTGCGCCGAATTTAAAAGATATGATACCACCTCATGCATCAGCAGTTGCTGGTAATTTAATAATAAATTTTTTCAGTTGATTTAATTAACATTTTAATTTTTTTTTCATTATTTATTAATACTTATTAAATCAATTTGTCTTTAGCTATTGAAGGTTTTGGTGGTGTACCACCAATAAGACCTTTAGAGACCCTTCATAATGCTCTATCACTTCGTCAACTTGATTCATTCTTGGAAATGATGACCAGTGCTCCATTATTTCGTACACCCGCATCGTCACCACCGAAATTCCATTCGCCAGGTGCATCACATCCAGAATCACTTGTTCCCACATTGTCCATTGGCGGTATGGTAAGGAATTATCATCAAACAGACCTTGATCCAGTTAGATATATCAGTTCAACACTGCAATATAAGGTCGGTCAGGAAAATGAAGGTGGAGATCATCGTATTCCACCGTCACCCACCAGTCCAACGAGCATTGGATGGAGTAGCGAACAACCGAGTTATCTATCATCTGAACCATCATCACCAGCTCCTACTTCTGCTGGTGAAAGCAGCATGTCTATGAGCTTGATCAGCAGCGATGGGTAAATTTATTGAGTTTTGGTTTGAGAGGTACACGGAGAGAAAAATCGTAGAATTTTTGTAGAGAAGATCAAACAGAAATTACCATGCTGTTTAGTAATCGAGTTACAACTGTCAGGAAAACAACAATTAATTATCAACCATATGAATATTAACATGAGAAACTGTCATATAATTTTTAATGGTGCCTGAGGGAGAGTAATCCTTTGGCACAAGAATTTTTACCGTGCCAGACTTTTAAAATTAGCAGTGGCACTCAATCAAAAATTCTTGCTTCAAAATAAAAATTCACAATTAGCCCCTTAAAATATGGTATGACGCCTGCATAATTCTGTATAGAAACTATTTTATAAGTAAATGTATTCATTTGTTTTTAATAGTTATGTGTGTGTCAAGGCCGTGAAGTTGATCTTTTTTAGCCGAATCAGAAATTTGTAGCCGAGGCCAAATAAATTTCGGGTGAGGTTGAAAAAGATTACATGGTCAAGGTGTCTCAAAATATGATGTTTCAGGGATCAATAGTCCCTGAAATGACAGAAACAAATCTTGTTAATAAGCTAGCAATGCATAAATAGTGTAGTAACTCATAAAATGTGTAGCAACGCAACTTTTTTTTTTGTTTTATGGGTAAATAAAAGAAAAGGTTGCGTTGCTACACAGTCTATTAACAAACTTTGTTTCTGTCAGTATTGTAACATTTAATATAAAGCGGAAATATAAACGATCAAGTATAAAATTAAAAAAGCAAAATGAGTGACAGTAATAGTGACAATCCTACCGAAATTTATGAAGCCGCAAATGCAGCGACGTTAAATTTACTACCAGAAAAATCTCGAGAAATTTATATAAAACAGTATGAGAGTTTTATAAAATAATGCAACATACATAATGTTAAAAATTTTGAAAGAAGACGTATTTCTATAATTTTTTCTAGAAAAATCCAAAAGATTTGAAACTACTTTTGCAGTGTCACTAGCCTAAATTTTGTTTTATGAGTAAATGCGGCCAAAAAAATGCCATTTCAGGGACTCTATTGAGTCCGTGAAACATCATGTTTTCAGACAATCGCCTAAAAAATGGTTTTTATACTTAATTATATAAACGTCATATGATATTATAAGGGGCTAATTGTGAATTTTTATTTTAAAGCAAGCATTTTTTATCGGGCGCCACTGCTAATTCTTAGACATGAATGAAACAAATTATTAAATATATTTATACATAAATAAATTATATAAAAAAAATAAATGAAAAATTCAAATAAATAAATGAGGAAATAAAATGAATAAATAAATGAAGACATAAATAATTTACAAATTTAATACGATTAATTCGTTTCCAAAGAACACTTTTCAATGGCAATGTTGACCGTTGTGAGGCAACAGAATGAATTGAAAGGACAATAGACACGTCAAGTTCCGGTAAAATGCCGATGATCCCCGACGAGTTTTTTTTTTTTCAGGCGTGTTATGCGTCAACAAAGACCAAAACATTAGTACCAATGAAGCGAGCCCCGATTGCTAGGCAGCACAGTAAAATTTTCTGTTCAGGCACGGCAATTTTTCAGGAAGTATCTCTCTCATATTCAACCTTAGAACAGCTAAGAAATGTTCATCAACAGAGTACTAAAACGGCTTGTTTAGAAATTTTTACTGTGCAGTCACAGAAATTTTACTGTAATTATTTTACTTAAAAATATCCACACTTATTTTAAATTTACTATGACTCCATATTAATTTATCTTCGGGTGAAAGATAAATATTTAAAAAAATGTCATTTATGACTGTTTTTTAGTGCACAGCACAATAAAATTTCGTAGATTTTTCTCTCCGTGTAGAGTTCATTTTATTAATTCGTCATGTTGGTTTAATTATTAGAAGTCAACCTTACACGGTGGGTCCTAAATTCTCAACGCCACCGTGTTTGGAAATGGATTTTACGGATTTCTGTATGGCTATGGATCAAGATAGTCGCGAGGGTGGACGTGGAAGTATTTCTTATACGGATTATTACAGTAGTGAGGACGGTACGATTCGAAAACAACCGCCAAGAGATGAAGAATTGTCAAAAGACACAATGGAGGATGATGAAGATCATACTTTGACACTTCGTCAGAGTGAGGAGCAACAAAAGCAAGATGTTAAATCACTATTTGAACAAAAAGATTGTCTTATTAAACCGGGAAGTAGTTATAAAAAAATTGGGCGGTTAGTAATTATTTTTTTCTTCACAAATTTTTTGGTTCATTTAAAATTTCAATAAATTACTTTTGATATTTTGATTTTTAGATTTAGAGTTGAGAGCATGGAAATTGCAGATGATGATGTGAGAATTAAGGAATTTGATTCTATTAGTCCTACGAATTCTGTTGATAAATTAAAGTACACAGTTGGTTTGTCGCCATCGAAAAAAATCGATGAAACAAAAAAATTAAAAATTAATAGTAAGAATAAAAAATCTAAAACTATTTTACGTTCTCAGAGTGTGACAAATCCAAAAGCAGATAATGTTAAAGCTGATGATGATGATTATTCGTATCATTATTCGTCAACGTCAGCAACAAAATTGGGATCATTTTCAACAATGACAGAGGATGATTTAGAGAATTGGAAAAGAAAATCAGCGCATAATCAAATATTAACGCTTGCATCACCAGTTGAAGGTCAAGAGCCACCGCTACTTACTATTGCTAGTACACTGAAAGATAATTCCAATATTACCATTGGTTTTAATTATGACGACAAAGCCAATTGAATTGATATCGAATTACAACGACTAATAATTATTTTAGCAGTTTGTGATTATTAAATATCAATAAATGTTTTTTAGTACAATTAAATTATTAATGTTGATATTATCTATGCAAATAGACACCAAAGAAGCTTCGCACGCTTTTTTGTAACATAATTTGTTATAGAATATACATTGAAGAACAAAAAATTAGGAAATAAATCACTGAACATTCCGTTCGATTTTGAGGTTATGCAAGCAGAATCTTCACAATTGTTTCAATTATTAAATGTACCTGGACAAGAGATTTATAAACAAAAGTGAGAGGTCAATTGATTAAAATTAAATCGAGATAATATTACCAAGAAATAATGAGTAGTAAAAATATTATAGGTTATGAATTATATTTTTAATTTCAATAATGTAGAATTATTAATTCATAACCTCAATTATTTTAATTATTATTTCATTTGCATAAAAATACAATTAATAGGCTTTAACTCAAGATGGAATTGTTGAAATAATCATTGTTAACTTGTATTATGAAAATGAGGAAATGAATTATTTATATAATTACATGTAAAATGTGAGGACTGTTAAAGTATTAATTATTATTAAAATTTTTTTTTTGAAGCTATAAATGTAAAAAATAAAACATACTGATGAAATAAAAAGTTAATTGCAAAGATCCTACTGAGTTAATATCAACTTTAATATAACCATGGAAATTAATTTTATATTTATATTTAGAAAAAATTAATAGAATATATTCTTTATATGTTATAAGAGGAAATATATATTTATTTTCAAATTTTTTTAGTCTGCTGTACTTGAAGCAAATAATAAAGGATCGGTTTCACGATGCACTTCTGTGTAATCGCATTAATTCACCCCGTGAATAAAGGGGGTGAAAGTTAATATATATTCGAGACATGATATAAAAGAGGGGAAAATATATTTCCAACATTTGAATTAATGTCAAATCAATTTTGTATCTTTTCTTCTTCCAATTTTTATTTACAATAATGTTGCTATGGCAATTATGATAAATATTTTTATTTATTATTTATCGTCTGTTGTATATTTATTCTTAATTATTTATTATATTTATTATTAATAATATAAACAGTATTAATTAATTTTGGAAATTAATCCGTGACAATTAATAGATATCATTTGTTGATCCCTGATAAATTCAGAAAATTAAATATCAAAAAATTTTATTTATGTTCCCTCCCTCACAATTTTTCTTCCTACATATTTTTTCATATATATTACATACATTATATATCTGTCATCATTTCTGACATAAAGTTTCACAGTAAAACACAATTGAATTGCACACGTGCAGAATACAAACACAAAATGATCTTCAGCAATAAATAATTTTTTTAATACTCCACAAAAAATTATTAAAATATATTCCAACAAATAAATATTATTTAAATTCACCTTAGGAATTTATATACACATCATTTTCGAAATTTTCATCCCTTAAACAATTTTTTTTTCTTCAATTTCAAGCACAAATATTTTCTTCTGAAGAAATATATTGATGAATAAATTTTCAATTAAATTATTTAGATAATTTTTTCTTCAAGTTTGAGGGGTTGAAAATGTATCAGTGGTTGTCTGAGGGTTTAAATTATATATTAATAATTGAGTTTTGCCTGTTCTTTATTGTAATGAAGCGATGATACGTTTATAAATTATCCCTTCAAAGTTACAAAAACATTTACACGCTAAATTTATTTTGTATGGCGGCCATTGTGTCTGAATAATCATATATATGTATATATAGGGGATGAATTCACAGAAATAATTGGCCATAACGAAATGCGTATCGCCACGATGATTTTCATTATTTTTCCATATTTTTCATCCATCAATATTTTTATTAAAAAAATAAATTTAAAAAATAATTTAATAACAAATATTTATAAATATATATATAAATTAATCATAATACATTATTTAACATAAATAATACATAATAATTAACATTATACTAAACATATAACAATTAAAATATACTTATAAAATAATATTTTGCTCTGATAAGAAAAAATCTACCAATTTTTTTTTAAAGAATCAAATATTTCTTTTGTACAATTTAATATTTTATTTAATATTAATAATCATTTGTTTAGTGTCTATATTTATTGCTTATGTATAATATATGACTGAGAATTAATATATTATTTATATTAACTTGCAATTTGTATTTTTAGTAGGGAGAAATATTAGTAAAAAAGTGAGGTTAGGTTTATTACAAGTTGAGTTGTAATTTTGTTTGTTGGAATATTCTACGTATAAATTCTCAATTTTTGTTATAACGTACCGAGATATATAGATGTATATAGATGTGTATATATGTAATATGTGGTATATAGACGAATAAATGCAAGCTGACGCCTTGGATCAATGCTTGAAGCGTCGGCGCCTCTGCAACAGTCGTTTTGCTATGATCATCGTCGTGATTTTCTTCTCAAATACCTCCCAAAATTCATTTTATATATTACAACACTTTTTTCTAATTCAATATAACAATGTTCATACGTCAATAAAGATAGAAATAAATATAGAAATATTCTTAAACTATATAATTACAATATTGGTAAATAAAATACTAAATTCATAAATTTATTTACAATTATATAAACTGAATTAAAACAAACGAAAAAATTTTTTTTCAAAACCTCCATTAAAATACCTTCAGGGTGGTGTAATAAGATATATGCCTGTTGAAACCGGAGCTCTTAATATTGATATTAAGAGGTGGCTCATTGTGAATTTATATTTCCTATTTAAATAACATGGAAAATTTTTTTTTTTATCATTAGAATTTTGTAGCTTATGAACTAATGCACGGATTAAAATGATCAATACATACTTTTATAGGAAATTGAACGCTCTATAAAAAAGGTCTCTTGTGATTAATCGATTACTCTAACCATTTAGGAGATATTCGCATTCGAATCCCTGCGTACTGATTTTGATAGTTTTTTAATAAATATTTTAAATTATTATCCATTCAAGTCATGAATGGGAATATCTTCTAACTGCTTAGAGTAATCGATTAACCACAAGAGACCTTTTTTGTAGAGCGTTTAATTCCCTACAAAAATATATATTGTGCATTTTATAATATTCATTTGTCTACGAGTTATAAAATTTAGAAGTAAGAAATAGAAATTTTTGTTAAATTCTTCAAACTTTGATCCCTGATATCTTCTAAACAGTAAAAATTATGAAAAAATTGTAAGATACCTTTTTTGTAGAGCGTTCAATTTACTATAAAAATATGTATTGATCATTTGAATCCGTCCATTGGTTCGTAAGTTACAAAATCCTGACGATAAAAAAAAAATTCTCCATGCAGCTGTATATTATTTAAATGGGAAATCAAAAATCACGAGACACCATTGAAAATTAAGAGCTGCCCGTTTCACAGGCTCATTTTTTAGTCACTTTGAACAATATTTTCATGATAGCAGAAGAAAAAAATAATCAAAAAATATTAATTATTGTAAAATTAATTTCCATATATTGAAAAGATAAAAATTTTAAACATAACCATAATATTTATAAATTTTCAGAAATGGTAAAAAATGAATTAACTATATAACTAATTTGTATAATAGAACAATTATAATAAACGAAAATGAATAAAATGCAATATGTATACACACAGAATAATCTGTTATTGTATACGTATTTATAAATAATATTATGCACCCTTTAAATATATTGACACGGAATATTTTGGAGCAAATATCAAAGCTGATTCGTCGTGGAGAAGTCACTTGACTAATACGGATTTAATTAATTCCACACAACGACAAATAACAAGAGATCCGTCATGCATTTTTCTCCCTCGGTTACACATTTCACCCTATACATATATATCTAAAATAAATATATATATACATGAACAATATGTTTTGGATATTCTCGTGCCTTTATATATTTTTTTTTTATTTAATATCTTTGATTCTGAATGACACGTGTCTTTCACCCTCTCATAATTACTTATAACAATTATAAATATCAATCATTGGATTAATTTAATGATTGATAATTATATTTCTGTATATTATGTTTAGATAGTTCTTCATATAATTCATATCAATTGTTAAAAATAAATATTTAATTCAATGCAAATGAATTTAATTGAATTTTTTTTTAATTAAATATTTTTTAGTTTACTTCAATTTAATCTTTTTCTTTTGTTTAATATTAATATTAATATTATCTCATTGAATAAATATTTCATTTTGTCGATTATTCAAAGTCTGAAATAAAAAAGTAATTGTAATAAAAATAATAAAATTTGTCTGTATGAAATAAAAATGAAAAAAATTAATATATAAATTTTATTTCGTCTTTTGGGGCGGAGTTTGACGACGCCTTTCAACCCCTAAATATTATCTACCAACGAATCGTAGTTCCCCGATGGAGAATAATTATCTTACACTGGCGAATGGGGTGAAATGTTGGGCGTGGATTCCAAAAGTAGCTTCAGAGTTTACACAAACTCCGATGATGGTCCATCGATAATCTCCTTCACTCGAGTGGGAAACATCTTGAAGAACAGTTCGTTCATTAATCTGAGGAGAAAAAAAAAATATATATAATAAGAGAAAATAGAGAAAAGAAAAAAAATAAAAAAGAAAAAAAAAATACTTACTTTGAATATACCACGTGGGAAAATTGATTTAAGTGTAAAATTCATAATTTTATTTATTTTCATTTCCTTTTTTTATGTCTGAGAAAGATAAAGTTTGAGAAAGTTTGTTTTTTTTTAATTATTATTATTATTTTTTTTTTTTTTGGAAAAAGGATAATTATTATTAGTGGATTATAATTCTGTGAATTCCTTCTCCTTTTTTATTTTTAAATATTATGTTGTTTTTTAATCTGAAAGCAAAAGGAATATTTGAGTGATTAGTTATTTCTTGGATTTTGTTTATTGCTTTTTTTTTTTTTGTCGGTAAAACGACACAGGATATGAGCTTTACTGAATCATTGTGGGAAATAAACGGAAATCAAGCTCCAGTGAGTGAATTATTATTGAATTGAATAATTTATCAATTAAATTCTCAAAAGTATTGTGTTACTTAATTATTAAATATTATATATAATTATAATATTAACGTGAATACTTTCGGAATTTAGTTTATAATTATTTCATTTGTCCAGTGAGAATATTTAAGTTGAAATTAATTAAAAGAATGTATAGTAATGATCGCATTTTGAATGATTTAAAATGCGAAAAATAGAGGATTTGCATTACAAAATTTAAAATAACCTAAAAATATTCTTGAAATTCCACACTTATTTTCATAACTTGAATGAACGAAAAAAATAATATTTTCTTTCCTCGGGTAGAAAAAACGACAAAGAAGATTTTTTTCACATCAGATATGACGAATTCATAGCAAACTTTATATTTTTCTTGCATATTCATACTCTGGTACAGCCTGAAAATGTATAAGACTACAAAAGATTGAGGTTATACATCATAAAATGGCATTTATAGATTATTAATTATAAATTACCTAATACAGGTGATAACATCAGAAATGTCTCAATATGTGAGCGGTGAAATGGCGTCTTATCCAATGTGGGACAGTTCAGTTTTATATCAACCACCTCCACCTACACATTCCCATGTAAATGAACATGTTAATGGACTTTATCGTCAACCCTGTGCACTTTTGCATCAAAGGTTTTTTAAATTATATATAACCTTAAAATAGAATTGAAAAATTATTAATTATCATGAAAAATATAATTTGCATGCCGATATTTATATAAATAACTCAATTTACATACCACATTTCATATAATTAAAGCAACATAACCTAAAAAATTAATAATTTGTATCAGTCGATAAACATTACATAACCTTAAAATAGAATTGAAATAAATTAATAGATAGCATGAAAAATATAATTTGCATGTAGATATTTATATGAATAACTCAATTTACATACCAAATTTTATAAAGTTATAGCAACATATAACCTAAAAAATGATTAATTTGCACCAGTCGATACACACCAAATGGACGATTGGGTTCTCAAACAAGTTCGTCATCAAAGAAACCAAGACGAAGAGTGGCTTCAGTTTCACAAAGACGTGCTGCAAATATTCGCGAAAGACGAAGAATGTTTAACCTCAATGAAGCGTTTGATAAACTGCGCAAAAAGGTAAATTATTATATTATATTTATTTCAAAGATAAATATAGTAATAATCAAAATGCATATAAATAATTCATATTATTCCTCCAGAAATTTGTGTTGCTTGATAAAAAATAAATTATTGCAAAGATTTACCGGTAATCTCATCAACAAAAGAATAATTCATTCATTTGTTGGAATAACAATTAATTGATATTCATATCAAAAATGATTTGTAATTGAAAATGAATAATTTTATGTAATAAATATTTATTTGTTCATTAATATTTTTATTTCTTTGTATTTATAATTCAGGTTCCAACTTTTGCTTATGAAAAAAGACTTTCAAGGATTGAAACTCTACGATTGGCCATCACTTATATTGCATTTATGGGTGAACTTCTTGGGATTGAACCCACCAGTCCTAAACCTGGTGATTATATTCCACGTGAATATTATTTACCAAATTGAAATATTATCTATACGTCACTCTACAGGGTGTATAATATAAATTCATAATATAATGGTAATTATAACGATACATATAAGTCGAAAAAAAAAAAAAAAAAGAAATCATTGTCTTCCATAAAATAATATCTAGTCAATTATATTGTACAATTATTTTTGATTACTTGTAAAATTATTTATTATAAAAATTCACTGTGTTATTTATTATTATTATGTGTTTTATTATGTTAAATAAACGTGTAATACACTGAAAAAATCATTATTGAACAATATCAGATTCGAATTATAAATCAATTTCCAATTTCTTCATCGAAACAAATTTCAAAAATTAATTCACAAACCTACAATTAATAACGATATTATTATATTATCAAAACGAATTTAACCTAGAAAACTGATATCAAATGATATTTACATTATAAACAAATGATATTAATTATTGCAATCCTTTACAAAATTTATGTTGCGTATTTAATTATTTATTTTTTTCAACATGCCACAATAATTATTGGTCTTACCGATAAAACAGGCCTCCACATCATGGTACACTTTGGAGCGAGAGTGGCGTTACATAGCACAAAAAACAAATATCAAATATATCCCCAATAGCCTTTGGTGCTTTCCACGAAATTCCACTCCGTGCTGTCACAAGTTATAACTATCGTGAGGCCACAGTATTTCACGTTATGTAATAAGCCAAAATTATGTGAATTTCCCCAATATTTGACGCCGTATCACAGCATCACAACCAACCGACATGACTGCAACACGCCAAACCATGTTCTCGTTTCATTTTTTTCTGTATCTTAATTGGTGAATTCAGCAATTAATACTAATGAATATTGAAGATAATTATGAAATGTCTTAAGATGGAATAAATAATCATATGTGACAGTGAATGATTATTCCATCATTATTTATTCCATCGAAATCAATCCCCCCGATCCTCCCCCGATCCCCCCGATCCTTCCCCTGATCCCCCCGATCTTCCCCCGATCCCCCCGATCCTTCCCCCGATCCCCCCGATCCTTCCCCTGATCCCCCCGATCCTCCCCCGATCCCCCCGATCCTTCCCCCGATCCCCCCGATCCTTCCCCCGATCCCCCCGATCCTTCCCCTGATCCCCCCGATCTTCCCCCGATCCCCCCGATCCTCCCTTGATCCCCCCGATCCTTCCCCTGATCCCCCCGATCTTCCCCCGATCCCCCCGATCCCCCCGATCCTTCCCCTGATCCCCCCGATCCTCCCCCGATCCCCCCGATCCTCCCCCGATCCCCCCGATCTTGGAAGGATTGGGGGGATTGGGGGAAGATCGGGGGGATCGGGGAAAGATCGGGGGGATCGGGGGAGGATCGGGGGGATCGGGGGAGGATCGGGGGGATCAGGGGAAGGATCGGGGGGATCGGGGGAAGGATCGGGGGGATCGGGGGAAGATCGGGGGGATCAGGGGAAGGATCGGGGGGATCGGGGGAAGGATCGGGGGGATCGGGGGAAGGATCGGGGGGATCGGGGGAAGGATCGGGGGGATCGGGGGAGGATCGGGGGGATCAGGGGAAGGATCGGGGGGATCGGGGGAAGGATCGGGGGGATCGGGGGAAGATCGGGGGGATCAGGGGAAGGATCGGGGGGATCGGGGGGATCGGGGGAAGGATCGGGGGGATCGGGGGAAGATCGGGGGGATCGGGGGAAGGATCGGGGGGATCAGGGGAAGGATCGGGGGGATCGGGGGAAGGATCGGGGGGATCGGGGGAAGATCGGGGGGATCAGGGGAAGGATCGGGGGGATCGGGGGAAGGATCGGGGGGATCGGGGGAAGGATCGGGGGGATCGGGGGAAGGATCGGGGGGATCGGGGGAAGATCGGGGGGATCAGGGGAAGGATCGGGGGGATCGGGGGAGGATCGGGGGAGGATCGGGGGGATCAGGGGAAGGATCGGGGGGATCGGGGGAAGGATCGGGGGGATCGGGGGAAGATCGGGGGGATCAGGGGAAGGATCGGGGGGATTGATTTCGATGGAATAAATAATGATGGAATAATCATTCACTGTCACATATGATTATTTATTCCATCTTAAGACATTTCATAATTATCTTCAATATTCATTAGTATTAATTGCAGAATTCGCTAATGAAGATACAGAAAAAAATGAAACGAGAACATGGTTTGGCGTGTTGCAGTCATTTCGGTTGGTTGTGATGCTGTGATACGGCGTCAAATATTGGGGGAATTCACATGATTTTGGCTCATTACATAACGTAAAATACTGTGGTCTCACAATATTTATAACTTGTGACAGCACGGAGTGAAATTTCGTGGAGTGCTCCAAAAGCTATTGGGGTTAATGTCATTTTGGATCCTTTTGGATCTTTTTTTGGATCCTTTCGGATCCTTGGATTTAAACAGATCTAAAGATGACGATGATTTGGATTTCACTCCAGTGGGCCACTGTGCTACCACACGAGGCAAGCACCTGACGTGCACCGTGCGCGATTCTAGTGCACTAGGTGCACGCACGGTGCATGATCGGTGCACGCACTTGGCTAATGGGGTATTGGGGATATTTCAACTCATTGCACGTCGTGAAATACTCTGGTCTCACAGTGATAATAGCTCTGGATAGCACGGAGTGGAATTTCGTGGCGTGCACCAAAGGCTATTGCGGAAGCTACCCCAATAGCATTTAGTGCACTCTACTAAAGGCTATACAGGGATTTACATGAGAATGCACTAGGTGCATGCACGGTGCACGATCAGTGCGTGCACTTGGCTAACGGGGTATATTGGAGCCACATTTGTATTCTACTGAGTGGCTCACTGTGCTACTACACGACGTAAGCACCTGACCTGCACCGTGCGTGATCCCAGTGCACTAGATGCACGATCGGTGCGCATACTTGGCTATAATGGCCGGGTAAATTGGGACCTTCGGTGCACGCCACGAAATTCCACTCCGTGCTGTCAGAAGTTATTATCATTGTGAGGCCAGAATATTCCACGACGTGCAATACGTCAAAATCACGTGTGTTTCATTATTATAAGTTATATATACCAGATGTCATGATAAACACCGATATTTCGAGGCCACACAATTGACTGCAACACGCCAAAACTTATGTTGTTATTACTTCTTTTCAAAATGTATCTCAATTGATGTATTTAGAAATTAATATTGATACATGTTAATTACGAAATTATTATTAATGCACATAATTATGAATTTCATATTTAATCATTCATTAGTTCTTTCATAATTCATTCCATCACAATCATCGCCAATGAAATGTATTCGGTTTTGCCAATGCTGTTATTTAATTGTATATGTATATTGCATTATTTGTCTTTCGATTGTGTGTCTCTCCTGCTCTCTTAGATACTTGGACCCGATACAGTCACACTTCTCTATTACAATGAACACAAAGACTTGTCGTAGCTTCTCATTTGTCTTACATTTCGTTCGCTTTTTTCATTCTTTATTAAAACGTCGCTGTGTACAGTCACAGTTATATTATCATTATAGAATTATCATAAGTTTTGAACATCTTGGTGTTCAAAAATATTTATAATTTGTGGCAGCACGGAGTGTAATTTCGTGGAGAGCACCAAAGGCTATTAAGGCAATTAATTTAGTGAGATAATTAATAAATTAAAATATATGATTGGAAACGAAAATTATTTATAACCCTACTATTTTGAAACAAATAGCTGTTGGTTCAAATTACGTTAAAATTAGTTACTTTCTATGACTATAGTAAATATATATTGGTATATAAAACCGGGAAATGGTGGAGAAAATCGGTGGTTCAGAATAACAAGTGTGTTTATGTGTGTATTATCGGCGATTGTGGTTGCGTAAAATCTTAAACCACCTCATGCGTACAAAAACACTTTCAAAATCCCACCTGTTTCACTGCAAAATAAATAAACAATATTTCAATTAATTAAATATTCCACTATACATACATGTATTATAGAAATAAAAAATACTTAACATCGAGCATATGTGTTCATAATTCCATCAATATTTCTTCCTATTCCTCCAATATATCATGTTCAATATACGATTCCAAGGTTTAACCAACAAAACTTTTATCCGCTCTTTATTTCTTCCTGCAATATTTTTTTTTTGTTTCTTCAATATTAGTCGGTTGGACACAGTGGCGATGGGTGGACGAATGACATTTTAAATATTCAAAAAATGTTACGCGGACATTTTTTTTTCTTCTTTTTATCACACCCAAACCTCTTTTCACGTGACATGTACGCGCATGCGCCTGAGCTAGTAGCAAATAATTGAGGCTGCATTTCTTTAACTTCCATATACATAACCTAACTTTAATAAAAATTTCTTTCCTTTTTTTTATTCTTGTATATTTTTTTTTTGCTCCTTTTTCTTCTCTCTTCAATAAAAAAGAATTCATCTACACGTTTTGCTGCAGTACACGATTTTTCTCATTCGTTCATTCGTCGGAAAATATACTCCTATATATACATATACATACATACATTCATGTATATTACGTGTAAACGACGATTGAGCGGGGAGAAAAGTTGCTATGGGAATCCCAGAGTATCATTCGCGCGTCCAACCCTCCTGATTCCGGTTTATGGCGCTCATTCCCGCGAATTAGAAACAAAGGCGTCCGCGCATTGGAATAAGTATATATGTATAAGTAAGACGTTAAAGGCCGCGCAAGCGAAGGAAAATGTTCATATATGTTTAAATAAAATAAAAAAAAAAAAACAAGAATGAGATAAAAGAGGGCAATATACATATATATTTATATACTAAAGAATTTTTCAGCGATTCTTCACAGAACCCTGGACTCACGGGAGCCGTAATCGGAAGCTCATGTACCCTGGAGAATCCAACAAAAAAAAAATATACACCAAAGAAAAAAAAACTTCAAATAAAATTGCTAAGAGAGGTTATGTTCAAACTATTTTTAATTCATATAAAATCTATGTAAAATGTTATAAATTGTTAATTATTACTGTAATTAATATATGTATATAAACATATTTTTATATTCATCATTCTTTTTTTTTCAGATCAATTTATTATTTTTATGAAATATTTGAGGTTATAATGATTCATACACTTAACCTCTTTATATTGTATCTGCATATATATTATAAATACATATTATTTGGAATATGATGATAGTTTTAATAGAGTTAAAGTCAAAGAGATAACGAACAGAGGGTTGGAATTATTGTAGGTTATGGTGTGTATAATATATATGAATTATACAACTGATGGGACCCAAACCCCTTGACACAAACCTGTATATAATTGCTTACAGAAACACACTACGAAATAATAAACACAATTGTATATATCATGTATATAAATATATATGTATACATATATACTATTATGTATTAAACAAAATGAAAAAAAGTAATATCATTCAAGAGATAATGTATCAAGTTTTTCATGGACATATGTCCGCTATTGAGAATTGATGGCTTTTCGCGCCTGGACTCGTAATCCAGACGAGTTATTAATAATGAATGCACTGAACTGTCTCTTTTATATACATACAACCATATTTATTTTATATATGTGTATATATATATATGTAGCTGATTTTTCAATTTGTTTTTGATACTGCATTTGATATCAAAGTGTTTTGGTATTAACAAAATTATTGAATGTAATCGAATTATTTTTATATTGATAACTTTGTTATTATCAGAGCTACAAAAATGTTTAAATATTATTATAGTAAGTTATTATTATTTTTATTAAACTATTTAATTTTTACTTTTGACGAAAATTTTTCTTAAACTTTTTTATTTGAAGCTAATTATAATTTTTATTTATCATTCTTTATTTTAAAGAGGGTTGGAAATACTAATTGTTTGCTAATTAAAATCTATATATACATAAAATTATCGTGTCACGCAGTGTTTGTAACAAATAAACAAACTCCTCCGAAGCGGCTTGACGGATTTTTATGAAATTTTTTGTGTATATTCGGCACGTCTGAGAATGGTTCATAAAATATTTTTTATACCCCTAAGTGATAAGGGTGACCCACCTAAAATTTTATTTTTTATTTTTTTGGACAAAATTTTTTATTTTTATTTTTTTATGATTTGGCATTAAAAATACATATAAACCTTAATTTCAACCCTTCTATCAGCAACCCCCATTTTTAATAGCGATTGTAGCAATGTAATAATTCCTTTTTTTTTTTTTTTTTTAACTATACCAAATATTTATATATTTTTTTTATAATAATTTATATATATATATGTATGTAGTAATAATTTAACTACCAAAATATTCACTAGAAATAATTTATATGGCAATAAACAACGCGTCGCCAGGTCAGCTAGTAATTTTGTATTTTTAGTAATAAAAAATTGTCAATAGTGAACTCTTAATTTGGAAAACTATAATGTAATATATATTTTATCATTTTCAGAGAATGATTGAGAGAAAATGATCAATCAGACGAGTGACGATGTAAATAAAAATAAAAAAAAAAAAAGAAAAATTGATGGAATTTAGCACCGCCCCTCAATTTTCCTGTCAGGACAAAAAAAAAAACATTTCGGTAATCCAAGAGCAACAGACGAGTCGGCTTATCATATTAAAACACGTTCAAATATATATAGTGAGATATAAAAAAAAAAAAAAAAAAAAAAAAAAAAAAGTAAATTGAATAATGTATATATGAGCATGGCGCATATGTTGTGATATGTGAAGAAGGGAAAACGGATTACATATACATATATACATACACACTTGACTATTTATATTAGGGGAAGTATATATAATATTCAGGCTTGATCGTTTTGTCATAGGGATTTGTCACCCTGCGCTGATTTAACACCAGAAAGCGAGAGAGATTCATAAATATTTGTCGTCAACCCTAACCCTTTTTTTTTTTTTTTTAAGTGCACCCTAGCGATTAATTTACACTTGTTATTTTATTAACATACACGCATATAATATTATTATAATATATACTGTTGTATGTATACATATATACTTATTAATTATATGTGTAGATAATAATTATAGAGAACTTTTTTTTATTATATAAATATTAGATTCATTTTTTTTTTATATTTACTAATTTAATTAATTTTTTTTTTTTTAGGTTATAATGTAGGTAAAATCAAATTTTGCCAACGCCCACGCAATGGAGTAAAACGACTATGAGCAAAATCCAGAGAGAAAGTATCGACCCACTGTGTCCGCCATATTGTTTCAACCTTATAAATTCTCTTCCTCTTTCGTTGATGGTTCTCGGTAATTTTTTTTTTTTTTTTTTCATCATTATCTTTTTTTTTTTGTTGTTTATAATTTAGTTCAAGGAATATATTATCACTTAAATAGCAATATTTATAAAGATATTTATCTATTTATATTAATTTTTATTCTCTTTTTTTTTTTTTTTTTTGGGAATTACAAAAAATATTCAACGTTTTTTTTTTTCATTAAAATATTTATCATAAACACACGTTTGTTATGTAATGTTGATAAATTGTAGAATAATTATTAAATAATGATAAAAGAAATTTATGAAAATAATACGTTGAAGATTTTTGTATTTTAATATTCTAAAATTTAATTAATATTAAATATTATTTATTAATTCCACAGAATTTTTTTAGTAATTTTTGTTTTTATTTTTACAGTCCACAGATTGATGTCAATTAATATAATAAACAATTTGTTAATAATTTGCAAATGATTTATATTCATTGAATTCGATAACGCAAACGAAATATTTAATTAACGAATGATTATCATAATAATTATATAAACAAAATGGTGGAACAAAAATCTTTATGTTTTCATTTATTGCTCTGCTTCCTGCAAATAATTCACATGAAGAAAATAATGTTCTATCGCTGCAGCCCAGGTATTTATATACAGGATTATACGCATGTTATAGAAAGAATGGGAACAAAGAAAAATCTCGTAACGTATGCGTCAATGAAATTGTATATATATTTTTACATGTGTGTGTGTTTGTGTGTGTGTAAATAATAATGTGAGTTTACTTGCTTGAGGTGTAGTGGAGAGAGAAAATGTTGTGTTCCACACATATGACTCTTTGGCTAGATCAGAGCTCGTAACTGCGCGGTAGCCAACACTTTATTGTCTGCACCCGCCATCTAAACTCTCTTTTACACTTTGCCTCATCTATTTATTCGTTCTCTTCTTTATTTGCAGGATCATTTTGTGTTCGTATATTATTGAGAATGAAGAAAGAACACACAGTCACAAATAGATGTTGCAAAAAAAATTACACAGATGAATATAATTATACACAATTGACCTAATACGAATATATATTTTAATAAATTATATAATTAATTTAATTGTTATTTTAATAGTGTATAATCGTTGCAGCTAGTCCAGGTGTTGTAATAAATGTTTTAAGCTGCTGGATATATTTAATAGGAAAGACAAGAAATTAGCCTGTTGTTATTATATACATTAAGGTGTGCCATTTATTTGAATATTTAGAGGTTATAAATGCTCTTCGTAATTTTCGTTTTTCCATTTAAATAACATGGGAAAAAAAAAATTTTTTTCTTTGGATTTTTGTAGCTCGGCATTTGCGCATCATAGAGATAAGCTCATAGCGTATTCTTGTAGGGAATCGAACGCTCTACAAAAAAGGTCTCTTACACTTTTTTCATAGAGACAGCCATTTTGATGATATTCAAACCCAAAGTTCGAAATGTATGAAATTTTGACTTTTTTGTTATTAAATCGATATACTAATCACTTTATTATTGTCTTAAAAATTATTTTCAATCGGAAAACTGGTTTTAGTGTGCTGATATTTTTGTAAAGCTAAAAAAAAAAAATACTCACGTGTCAAATATTTTTTTTTCTTTATTTTATTTACTATAAAAAAAATTATTTATAACTTATGTTGAATGAATTTTATTATTATTTCAAAGCAATATAAATTATGTTGTCTAAACAAAATTAAGTAATGTAACTACAATTATTGAAGTGTTTTTTTTATTACAATAATAAAATGATTAGTATCGATTTAATAACAAAAAAAGTCAAAATTTCATACATTTCGAACTTTGGGTTTGAATATCTCCAAAATGGCTGTCTCTATGAAAAAAGTGTAAGAGACCTTTTTTGTAGAGCGTTCGATTCCCTAAAAGAATATGCTATGAGCTTATCTCTATAAAGCGCAAATGCTGAGCTACAAAAATTCAAAGAAAAAAATTTTTTTTCCCATGTTACTTACATACAAAAACAAAAAATTACGATATACCCTCTAAATATTAAAATCAAGAACTCCGCTTCAAATACATGCTTCTTTTTTCACCGTCCATTTTTTTGATGAAAAAAAAAATTGCCCAAAAATGGCCGCACACCTTATTATTATACATACATAACATATTATATACATGCAGTCGGTAAAATCATAAAGCTTTCAAAAGCCAAGTAGCACTATTCAATATGTGCAACTCAAGTGCTTCAAAAAAGATCTTATATATTCCATATATATACATACACGACACTCTTCATTCATACAAGTAGAAACACGTTTCAAGTGCATCCACACTGCGTATATATAATAATAAATATATATATATATTTCAATGACAACATCGCTCATCTCTTTTATATATGTGCACCAGATGCACATATATAAATTTTGTTCTTTTAATATTCCTCTTCATCTTTGCCATTATATCCACATTATTATATTTTATTTTATTTCATTTTATTATTTATCATAAAATAAATAATAATTATTTTTTTGTCCCTCAATATTGTAAATTAATTATTGTGTAATATATAAAATTCAATTATATAATTAAATTATATTCCTAGACAAATTTTGGCATATTATCTAAGAATATATAGAAAAATAATAACAGAAAATATTTCTAACACATTTCCACCCTTATATATATAATAATTCTGTTCACTTTTTCAATTAATATTTTTTTTTCAATTATCTTCTTCTTCATGACAAGACTAAAACAAATAACGTACATCTATATATATCCATTTTTCTTATTTCTATATGTATATATATGTATATTTTGAAAATTTAATATCTCTAATTTAGCCTGATCATCCCCTAATTTAATCAAACCCCGCCCTCATCGTAACGTTATATGTTTCTGTTGGCTTCACGATTTTACCTAACTCGATTATAAACTTGGAGCACATTATCAACCTCCTCTTCTCCATTTTGCTTCCATCTCTACATTTTCTCACTTCTTATTATCACCCTATATACTTCACGTATATGTAAATGATATATATAGATAGAATTGATAAATAAATGGTAGACACTACGTCATTTCCCCTCGAAGTCTACAATATATTATACAACTTTGTCCCATGGGTTCTTCGCCTTATAATAGTCGCTAAAAATTCAAATAATAAATAAATATATGATCAATAGTTTATATTAAAATATTAATAATTAAATTACATTTTTTATATCGATAATTATGAATTATTTATTACTATATACTTAATTTATAATTATATATTGAAGAAAATATTTAGTAAATTATTAAATTCATTTTTTTGTTTATTTTGAATTATTATTTAATATTTATTATTTATTTAATTTATCATTTAGAATATATATTGAATAAATAATTTAGTAGATGAATTTGTTATATACATATTAGATATTTTATTTATATTTAATAATTTAGTAGAATTTGATTTTGACTAAAATATAATTTTGTTTTAATAATTCATTTTAGAAAAATAGTTTTTTATCTTCTTCAGCTTTTTTAATGTATTTTTATTTATTTATTTGATTTAATTCTTGAAGTGTGTTTCAAAATAGCAATCGAAATATATTTTTGAAATTATCCGGATATTTATTTGAGTGTCAAAGGTGCAGAGGAAAAAAAAAAAAGGCCGGAAATTGTCGCGACATCAGGAAGAAATTCTTAAAGTCATTAAGTGGAATGTATAACCTCACTTTTTTTTTTTCTTTTTTCTTTTGAGAGAATTTTCAATTACACGGAAGGAAATTTATATATTAAGGAAGTGCAAAGCGACAAGTGTGTTTGGATGAAGTGAAAAATATGTATAAAAATATATTTTTACATTTAATTTGATTGGATTTTATAATAAATAAATTGCGCGATTGAGAAAGAATAATTATTCATGGACTACATCTTGTTGTCAACACATGTGGTGGTACTTGAAACTTTTTTTTTTTAAGATTCTCTCTCACGCTATATATTGCACTTTATTAATCTCTTAAAATTCACACGAAACTTTTTGGTAATTATTTGATATTAATTAATTTAATTCCATTTCTCAATTCTCTCTACTTCGATCTTTTTTTTTTTTTTATTCTATATTATCTTAATTTTTTTATTATATATTTAATGTTTATCTATAATTATACATTCCATTAGATAAATATTCATCATTGAGAAAGAAATAGTTAACGTATTTATTTATTTTAGTGTCTTGCAAATGAAAAATAAATAAGATAAAAATAAAAGTTTATTGCAAATCTGATAAAATTAATATATTATCCATACTTATAATATTAAGTTTAAATGTTCACAAGATGTCTTTTGTGAATATAAGTGGTTGGGTGTGTAGTTAATGAGTGATATTTATCAGTTGATGGGAACAATAGAGCTCAAACATCGAAACTCAAAGTAAAAGCCCAAAAAATGAGACCAGAATTAAGTTAGGATTTGAAATCCTAATGGCTTTATGTTTATATGATACTACGTACATATATACTTAATATTATCAGAGAATAATATCAGCTTTTAACAAACTCATCATAACTGTAAATCATAACCTCAAAAATTTCCCTTTTTTATTTACAATATAGTATTATTTTTTGTTCCTAACCTAAAACTTTTTTTCTCTAATCCTAAAAAATTTTGAACAATAAAAAATAATAAATTCTAACCAAAAAAAAAGAAATAAAACTTTGAATGAATCAAAAAAATATTTATATATGAATATATATATAAATATTAACAATATGATATAATTGCAGTAATAATTTAATTTATATAAATGTATTTAGGACTGTAGAAAATTTTTGATTTATGAGATGTTATATAAGTATATGAATTATATTTCAATAAATATATATTATGTCAATATTGTACATTACGTATGTATTTAAAGGACTTGACTTCATAATGATTTACTCAAAATATTTACTCGGAAATATAACCGTATTCTTATTATATATTAGTTCAATGGTAAAGGAAAATTTATGAATGATCCATTTATCAAATGTATTGCATTTGAATTTTTACAAGTGATATATAACTCTATTGTCTGTTTAAACCTCGATTTTATTACTATAACCATTTATTTTTATCAATTGTTGATAAACCTATTAACAATAAACTCTATATAATCGCTTTAGTTACATCAAAACATTTGAAAATTTCAATAGACTGCAATTATTCAATAAACAAATTGACATAAAACAAAAAATAATTGTACGTCATAAAATTTGTCAAAATATAAAATAAGATAACTATAAATATATATTTATTTTCAATATTGTAACATTATATAATCATTGAGATGATTATAATTAATTGAAATATTGATAATTAATAATAATTTATAACAAATACAATATTATTTGAATTATTTTACTAAAAATTCAATTGAAATTATAAACCTCAAATTTTTTTTATGCTCATCAATTAATTATAAATATATTAAATATTCCGCTATTATGATAATTACTATAAACAATATATATTATCATTAATTAATAAACTTATTCATTCGTAAATTGATATAGTTAATAATAATTAATAACAAATAAAAATTATTTGAATTATTTTACTAAAAAATCCAATTGAAATTAACCTCAAAATTTTTTTTATGCTTATCAATTAATTATAAATATATTAAATATTCCGCTATTATTATAATTATTATAAACAATATATATATTATTATTAATTAATAAACTTTTTCATACGTATATTTAGTTTATATAAATAATATTATTGTGTAAAAGCTGTGTTGAGTTAAATAAAAATATAAATATATAAAACAGAGCGCAAGCTCTGTATTGATTTCCTCATAAACTAACATATACACACACTATCTCACTGTTACATAGCATAATATTCCATCATGCATTTATATACAGGGTAAAAGTGAGATAGTAAATCCACAGGGATGGTTAATTAGGCGTTTAATCAAGCTGTTTAATCAGCGGCATCATTGTCGACCACATCTGCCTGTAAGCATCCAATTATTTCCTCTCTCATTTATGTACAGTCCAAAATGCCAATTCAACACAGTACCATATATGTTATATCCATGTTTTCATTACTGATTCATCAACGTAGATATGTACATTCCATCGGTGAACTGTAAATAAATAAAAATATAATTAGTAAATTAGTATAACTGATTTTGTACGAATTTTATTACAAGATTAAAAATTAAATTATAAAAATATATTATTATAGATTTATTATTCAGATAATTTTGTAGTTGAAAAATATATTTAACTATTTTGAATATTGTAAATAGGGATATTGTGAAGCTTGTAATTGTTATTGCATGACACACATATTTTATTTTTGCAGGTTATGTTGTTTGAATTAAATTTGTAAAAAAATTATCAGAATTTATTACAGAGATGAATTAATTTATATTTATCAATTTTTATCATTGAATAATGAATTTACATAAATAAAACAGTGTGAATATTTGAGATATAATTTATAAAGAAATAATAAATAAATAATTTAAAAAATTGGACATTTCAATAAAAAATTAAATTACAAGTCGAAAGCAGCGCCACTCGTGGCATATTTTAGCACCGCAAAAACAAATTTTTATATCCACACACAATTGTAATAAACAATTTAATATAGTTTTTTATTATTAATAATCATACACTTTTTCATTATTAATAAAAGTACCGAATGAAAATCAAAATTTCCCACAAAAATTATCTCAATTCAATGAATTCACAACTAACCTAAAATAGATATTTAAAACCATCACTAGTGGCGCTTGTGTCGCATTTCCCAACACACTATATGTACATAAATACATAAAATATTATAAATAAAAATAAAAAAAAATAAAATAAAAAAAAAAACAATGGATATAATGCATATTTAAGTCATGTGCATAATCTCCAGCTATTAAATCCTAAAAACGTTGAACCTCTCATAAAATAATATAATGAATTACCGAAATAATAATAGCTTATAACCCATTGTAGACAAATAAATCTCTTGTTTGTGTCGTTATAATCATAAATCATATATACGAACACAAATGATTTATTATTTCGTACATAACCTATAACCAATTTGATTTTCATAATTTATGTTTTGCATTTATGAATTTCAATGAAATGTATAGTTTAAAAATTATTTGCAGTAATAATGTGTTGATGAAGTGCTTATATAGATGGAAATATTTGCACATTAATAGCCATGAGAATCTATCGTTATTAGCACTGCAATCTATTCTAAAATTAAAGGAAACAACAATGTGTGGTACGTCAATATCATATATATATACATAACGATAAAAATAATATTATATTATTTATATAATTTATATATCCGTTTTTCTTATTTTCATTAATAAATTCGTTTGTATAATATCTTTTATCTTTTCAGGTAAATCATCAAGAATACATGAAAATAATACTGTTCAACCTGACAAATATATATCCAAGGGATTATATACCATTGTTCATATCTAATTGAACAGATATTATTGTTCATTTTTATTTTATACAAGGAAAGCTTAATAATTTTATATATACATTAATAGTTTGGAAATGAAATTTCTCTTTCACTATTTTAAACGTGAGATTTAATTTTATTTTACTTCAATAAAATTTTATTTTTTTCTAAATATAATTTCTCATACCTATTCTTTTTTTTTTCAGGGATATTTTATTATCTGCAAGATGTTTATAGGTTCTTATCCAAATTTTACCAACCCTTTTTTTTTTTATTCTTTTCTTTTACCAGATTATTTTTTTTTTTTTCGTGAGTAAATATTTCCATTTTTGTTTGTACATGAGTTAGGTTAGGAGAAAAAAAAAGTGGGTGCAATATAATAAAGATAATTTCTTTCGGTGAATGAAGATTTTGAGGTTAGACTGGTTGTTAGTTTAACAACATGATGAGGTGAAATTCCTCAGGAGATTTCCCTCTGTTTATTATATATATCTTTCTAAATATAATATAAATAGAAAAAAAGAAAAATGAATTGATTTAATTAATTAAAATAATTATTTTTTTTAGTGATTATAATGAAATTAATTGGTTGTATATTTTAGGTTATTTTTATATTTATACTGTAGTGGTATAGTGTGTTTTATTGTAGTGATTATAAATATTTAATATTACGTACAACAATATGAATTACCTGAGATATATAATGCAGTCAATTTGACCTTAAGAAATGAATATAGAGGGAAAAAAGTCAAACCAAAATTGGAGCAACGGTATAAACCAGGTCTTTGGTCATAATTCATTTTTGTAAATTTTATTGTAATGACTTATCGATTTTTATTATCGACCCTGTTTTGTATATTACCATAAGGAAGAGATTTTTTCTATTTTTTCGAACGAAAAAAATACAAGAAATTTGCCCTTGAATATATAGTTTAAGCACTACAGAAAATAACATTGAGGTTTATAATATATATTTTTAGTTAAATTTTTTTCGTTACGGCGGACTCGTAAAAACGTTTAAAATGGAGCAAAAATTTGGGAAAGAAAAATTGATTTTTACAAGCTCTTAAATAAAAATATATGTAACAGTATTCATAGACAATTGCCAATATATATATCTTTTTTTCTCGTGCTCTAGATTTTTATGATGACCACTAAAAAAAAGAAAAGAAAAAAATTTTTTTTTTATTACACACGACCATTTGTGTAAATATTTTTCTTATTTTATTTCTTTCCATTATTCTGCGGCGAAATTTCGCATCATTCATGCATAAATATTTCCCAAAAAAAAAAAAAAAGAGACACAAAAGTTGAAAAACTATAAAAAAAAAAAAAATCAAATTTCAATAAAATTGTCGAAAATAATTTTTATCTGTTTTATAAATTATATTTTTCATTTCTATAAATTCATCAAATTAATTATATACAATTCATTATTCTTTCAAAATATATAATTTAAATCCCTTAATAACTTTACATAAAAAATTTATTAAATAATAAAAAACGATTAACTAATAAAGATAAAACAAAGAAATAATTTCTCATAATAATTTTTCTCTTTTACACCATTCAAATTATTACCTATAAGCTTTCACATTGGATTATTTCATACGGATAAATACATCTATAAACCCCGGAAGTTTGTAAGGGAGCTCAGTACCGAGATGGAAAAATAACCGAGGGGAATCCCAAAAGACCATCGAGAGGCGGAGAGTTTGAACGCCATTAGCCAATGAAAGCGCTTGAATTTCTCACCGACCAATCACAAACCACCTCGACAACAATTCTCTCCTACTACTCGTCTATCTAATATAAATTTCTCGTTCAGTGGTTCGTTTCTCCCAGATTCAAAAGAGCATTAGTGCAGTTCACAACATGAACAAAGTGTAAACTCTTAAATTCACTCTCAATCTCAATCTTCAATCAAAAATATCTATCTCCCTAGATGTTAATTCAAATAAACCACTAATATCCATCATTAATTGTGTATAAAAAAAAATTAATCTCAAGTGCTTTGTGTAATTAAATCGCGGATATTTGTGTGAAAGTTTATTTTTTTCTTAAAATATTCCGGAATTAATATTTGGAATAGAATAAAATAAATTGTGTATTTGTGTTTATATATCGTGAGTGATAAATATAAATGAAAATGCATGGTTATCAAAGGAATTTTGATGAACATTCACGTGGAGATGAGACAATTGTTGTGGATGTTTTACCAACTCAATATCAATTGAGTCCACCTCACAGTCCTCAGGGTGCAACAATTCCAAAATCTCCAGATAAAGGTAAAGAAATATATATATTCTAATGCTAAATAAAATTAATCAATTTATAAATATTATTTACTACTAGTATACAATAAAATATAAATTATAATTCGATAAGATATTCTCACACCCGACGGTAAATACAAACTAACTTAAATTCATTATAAATCATCACAATATATATGTCCTTTTATTATCTCTAATAGCAGACATTAAAAATAATCCTTGTAATCTTTTAATCTACCGATAATTATACTTAATTATCTGTTGTTATATTTATTTGTATTTAATTATAATATATAAAATAACAGTAAAATATAATTAGTAATATCCTTTGCGGTATTTATCAAAGTTTCTTTTTCTTGTAAATGTTTAGCCACAGGACATTTATATGTGTCCTTAAATGCCGCACACGATCTCCCTCAAAGTTATGTTTTTTTTTTTCACCGGAAAATTTCTATTTGTAAACGTGTTTGTGCTTGCCGACACGGCACAGTCGGAAGTTCAATTTTCTATTTAGTTCCATGAAAAAAAATCTGTTGCTTACAATCCGGTCAATATATAAAAAAAATTTTTGTGATATATTGATCGTTATTTATTTATCTATTTTTTTTTTTGCTAATTTTTACAGTGGACTCATCGCCCAATAGACAACAACAGAATCAGCAATCACAACTTTCTAATATGGATCCAAATATTAGGAGATACAGAACGGCTTTTACTCGTGAACAATTGTCGAAATTGGAAAAAGAATTTCATCGAGAAAATTACGTCAGTCGTCCAAGACGATGTGAACTTGCTACGCAATTACATTTACCTGAATCAACTATTAAGGTAATTAAATTTTAAATGATTGATAATATATTTAATAATTTTATAAAGTGGTTATGAATATATTTTTAATTATATGAATAAATAAATGTTGCGGGTTTTTTTTTTCTTTTTGTTTTGGCTTCAAAGTCGGCGTTGAAAACTTTGCATGTTAATTTTATTTCAAATTATATTTTGTGTCAATAAATACTGAGATATTATCGCATTCACGTTTAGTGTTTGTTTTTCTCTTTATGCAAACAATAAATTCTCATCTGTTTTTTTTTTTATTTGAAATTTTGTTTGAAATATTCACTTTAAGGTGCCAAGCGACGCAATTAGCGTCTTTACCTTTTCGGATTTCATGTTTATTTATGTATAGAGACGATATTTATCAATAATCTTTGACTTATAACTCATCAGTAGAGAAAGATAGAGGAAATAGATTAAAATTTCAAATTTCGTTAGTGTAAATATGAAAATTTATGTAACAAATTGTTTTAATTCAGTAAATTAATCAAAAGAATTTTTTAATATTCGGCAAATTCAATATACTCTGTTTATAGAATATTATAAATTATCACTGATTGTTGTGTTTAAAATCAAAGAAAAAAAATTCGGATTTCACTTAGTCAAATTTGTGTTCACGAGCATGAAATAATTTTCATTTACTATCATGATAAATATTAATAATATAAAGCCAAATATGAATTATTTGAAACGATCAATATCAATCATGAAAAATAAATATAAATAATTTGAGTAATATATAGTTATTTGTGTGCCAAGGCCGTGAAGTTGATCTTTTTTAGCCGAATCAGAAATTTACAGCTGAGGCCAAGTAAATTTCGGGTGAAGCTAAAAAAGATCACACGGCCACGGTGGATAACATAATTTTTTTAGGCGAGTGTCTCAAAATATGATGTTTCAGGGATCAATAGTCCCTGAAATGACAGAAACAAATCTTGTAAATAAGCTAGCAATGCATAAATTGTGTAGTAACTCATAAAATGTGTAACAACGCAACTTTTTCTTTTGCTTTATGGGTAAATAAAAGAAAAGGTTGCGTTGCTACACAGTTTATTAACAAACTTTGTTTCTGTCAGTATTGTAACATTTAAAATAAAGCGAAAATATAAACGATCAAGTATAAAATTAAAAAAGCAAAATGAGTGACAGTGATAGTGACAATCCTACCAAAATTTATGAAGCCGCCAATGCAGCGACGTTAAATTTACTACCAGAAAAATCTCGAGAAATTTATATAAAACAGTATGAGAGTTTTATAAAATAATGCAACATACATAATGTTAAAAATTTTGAAAGAAGAAGTATTTCTATCATTTTTTCTAGAAAAATCCAAAAGATTTGAAACTACTTTTGCAGTATCACTAGCCTAAATTTTGTTTTATGAATAAATGCGGCCAAAAAAGTGCCATCTCAGGAACACTATTGAGTCCGTAAAACATCATATTTCGCGACAATCGCCAAAATACAAATATTAATAATCTAATATAAAAAATCTCAAAACAACCTCAACTAATTTTCATCAATAAAAATCCCCCAATTTCCACTACTTAAAATTATAAACATCATTAATAATCTTCCATATAAAATTACTTATATTCACAGGTTTGGTTTCAAAATCGTCGAATGAAAGACAAACGTCAACGAATGGCACTAGCATGGCCCTACGCAATGTATACAGATCCAACAATAGCTGCAACAATATTAGCCGCTGCATCAGCATCATTACCAAGTCCATATCACGGTGGACCAGGAATACCATCATCGCATCTTGGTGTAGCACCAAATTATCCAGCCGCGGCTGCTGCAGCATACTATGCAGCTCGTTACAGTCCATATTCTGTTAACGCAGCAGCAGCAGCAGCTGGTGCTGCTGGTCTTCATCGACCACATCCACAATCTGCGGCGTATCCACCACCACCACCACCACATCATCCCCATCTACTTCAACCGCATCCTTCACTTGCACCACTGCACTTGACCAGTCTTGCAGGTCCGCCTGTATCAAACGGATATGTTGGAACGCCCACAACACAATCGCAACAAACAACATCGGCAACGCCCCCGTCATTTAGACCTGCGCATTTGCCAGAGCTCAGTCCATCGCATTCGGATACATCAAGCGATTGCGATTGTAATGGTAATGTTCATCAACATCATAATCATCAGCAAATCCAACAGCAACAACAACATTTACTTGGTCATAATATTAATAATAATGAAAAAATATCATCGATTAAAATGTCACCAGTTGGATTAAATCTCGTTGGATTACCAGCACAAATTCAATCAATACAAGGTGCATTTGAAAGCAAAACAACAATGAGTTATCATCATATTAATACGTCTGGTAATGTACAAACGAAAATTGAACCGCCGAAATTATTTCAACCATATAAAACTGATATTTCGGAAAAAGCGTGAATTTTTTTTTTTTATTCATTCCGAATTTTTTAATCGACGTTTTGTATTTATTATACAAGTAAACATTGTGAAATTTTGAATGCAATATCTCGATTTGTTCAATGGAAAGTTGAATTGATATGTGAAAATAATGTTGGTGAATTGATTCAAGTCAAAATATTGTGAATGATGACGACGATTTCATGGATAATTGGAACTATCTGTTGGAATTTCATCAGTAGAATATGATTAATTAATCGTTTGGATAATTCTTGTGTATTTAATATTCAATTTTGATACACACAAGTGAGAGAAAATTCGTTGAAGCAACTAAATATTCATCGTATTGAACCATAATATTTTGTTTGATATATAAAATATCAATATTTATTTCCAACACGATCGTTAATAATTATTTACAGACACAATATATCTGTAAATTTTTCTCTATTAACTGATGATTTTTTTTGAGAATAATTCATTCATTGATAATACTGAATATTTTTAAATAAATATTTTATATTTTTTAACAATGAAAGAAAAATATTCTCAATAATTTTTAGCAAATTCAATTCACCGCGATACATTATTTTTAATTAACATTTGATAAATTTAACGCGGGAGAATATTTAATTAATTCACATTTTAACCTCAAAATCAAATGAATTCATCAATATTTTCCCAAAAAATGATTTTAAAAAAATAATATTTATATATAATTTACAAATCTATATATTATTATTTAATATTCAAGTATGTATATAAATATATCTGTAAATAATATAGGGCAATTATTTTAATTTATTCGACTGTAATAGACGAGCAATCTTCAACTTGTCAATATTACATTGTTATGATTATTATTTTATTATAGATAAAGTGAAAAGAAAAAAAAATACAAAAAAAAAATCAAGAATACTCTTTCCCTAGTCTAACTGTAAGAAATTATTTATTGTGAACATGTACATATATATAAATTTTCGATTGACTTAAAATAATGTAAATATATGTATAAAAAAAAAAAAACATAATATCAGATGTCCACAAGTGAGAATAAAATTTAAAAAAAATAAGAAATTAAATTAAATAAATTAACATTACTTATAACAATATATAAACACGATGATTATTATTTCAAATTATTCTCATTAATTACACACATTAAATATTTGCAAATCCAATGAAAAAAAAATTTTTTTTTTTGAGGTTATACATTGATCATAATGAAACGTTTTATTTTTTACTTATTTTTGGTGCAGTAAACAATTATTTACTCTCAATAAACTAAATCAAATATACAAATGAACAAACAAAATACAATAAATACATATTTAATATTAAATATTTTGAATGAATATAAAATCATGTATAACCTCAAAAATTTAAATACCTATCCGCGGCAAACTTCACTCTGAACTCAACCACTCAAAAAAATTAAACCAATAAATGGATTATCCACAATATAAACAAATTAATCCACATATATATACACACACATAAACATACATAAATGGATACATAACCAACAAAACAATTTAAGGATCAACTTACAACGTACCAATGACGTGTATGAGCACATTAATTCTCGCGTCGTTTAACGCTCAAGCGAGGGTGAATTTTATATATATTTATACATAGATATATATACATATGTACACATACAGCTGTATATATATATACACATGTATACTCCACTAACACATTGTAATATACATATTGTATATACAATAAGCTACTGAGAGTGATTTTGAGGCAAAAGCAGCCACTGGTGGATCGACCAATTAACTCACCCTATACACCCACAACTATTTTATTCGACTATATATGTATATATATTCTCGCAACTTATCTACCACCCCTTACGTTTCATACCCCTTGTCACAATACCCTACTGTTTCTCATCCCCATAACTATTTCATGGTGTATATATGTATATATATATATGCTTCGTTTCACCAAAAGGTTCTGTGTATTGGAGCAACAGCGCCTGTGAAAATGGAACAAGATTATTCTGGATAAACGCCTGCATATCGACTTCGCCGCACCCCTATTATATTCTCCCTCTTTCAACATTATCCACCCTCTTTCAACACGGGTATTATATAGATATATATATGAACAAGTGTATGTATATATAAATATTTAAGTGAGGATGAAGTGAGAAATTTTTAGTTTTGTAAATAGTGAAAAAGAAAAAATGGATTAGATTGATTGAAGGTATTTTGAATATTGTATTATTTTATTATTTTTATTAATGGAGTTGATAATGGAGTGTATTGAAGACTTGGGGATGTTTTGAAGCTTTGAGATTATATTTTTATTTTAATAGTGATATGTAGTTTAGTGTAGTTAATAGTTATTTGTTAAATTAATTTGAAAATTTAGATTTGTAGGTTATGAAATAATAATGACAATTATTGATAAATTTTTCTATTGATTATAATCAATAAACAAATGATTATAATCAAGAATAATTATTCTTATTAGATAAAAAGAAAGGGTTTTTTAATAATAACATTATATTTATAATAATGATATGTGCAATATAGTTAATAATTATATTTATGAAATTAATTTCAAAATTTAGATTTATAGGTTATGCGATATATTATAATTGATAAATTTTCCTATTGATTGTATTATTGTTATTAAATGGAAAACAAGCTTTTTTTATAATAAATAATATATTTTTAATAATGATATATCTAATATAGTTAATAATTATTTATGAAATTAATTTCAAAATTTAGATTTATAGGTTATGAAATAAATTACAATTGATAAATTTTCCTATTGATTTTATTATTCATATTGGATGAAAAAAATGCTTTTTTATTAATAAACAATTTTTTAAATAATTATATATGCAATATAGTTAATAATTGTTCATCAAATTAATTTTAAAATTCAGATTTATACATAATAAAACAAATTACAATTGATATATATTTTCTTATTGATTGTATTATTTATATTGGATGGAAAAAATGCTTTTTCAATTTTGCGAGGGTGGAGGGTTTGATTATATATATATATATATATATATATATATATATATATATATATATATATATATATATATGTATATACATATAGGTATGTACAGCTGCATCATAGTGGTAATATAGTAGTTTTCATTTTGAAAAAGGGTCCAGTTTGCCCATCCATAAAATCATAAACATCCAAGCGGAATTTTCGTTAAATTACTTAAACTACCGAATAAGGTCCTATATATTTCTATTATATACTTATGTACATGTATATATGTATATATATTTGTGTGTATAGATATTTTGAAAATCTGCAGCTATGGTGGAAGCCGCTAATCTACCTTCATAAATATGAAATTACCCGTTTTGTCGCTGGAGCGTAAAAAAATTATCGGAAAAAAAAATATTTTTCACTGAATTTTCGTTCATTCATATACCTAAAATCATAAAAAACTTTTTTATATACATATATATACTCAAGTATCTTAAACAACTATCGTAAAACATATTTAACCGTGTGCAAAGAGTCAGTTGGAAGTGAAAAAAAAAAAATTCTTCTTGATTTTTTCGACATTTTTCGCGCTGTTTAAAAATTTTTTATTGGCTTGTATAAAAAGTCCCTTTTCTTTTTTTTTTTTCCTACTGCAATTTACTTTGGCCTTTTTTTTTTTTTTTCACTCTACCCCTCAATCATTCCTAGTTAACATCAACGAAAAAAAAAAAAAGCTCAAGAAAAATAAACAAATAAATAAATAAAATAAAAAAAAATTTTCAAGCAAAAAAAAAACAAATTCTACATAACGCGAATTTAAAATACAAATATAAATATGAATATATTTTGAATTCGCTGTACACAAAATCGACAATATTTTGAAGGACATAATTTGTTAAGGATGGAAAGAAATATATTTTGTGTTAAAATCAGTGAAACATCTCACAATATTTAGGTGAAGGCGAGGCTGTGGCTAATTGAAAAGTCAAAACTTGGATAAGTAAAATGGAGGGATACATAACAAAGAGTGTCGTTCAAAAGAATATATCTAAGCGACAAAAATATATAATATACAGAGTGGAAGCTAGACGATGATGGAAAGAGCTTGGACAAATAGTTGCTAGTGAAATAGAAAATATATATACATAATATATATATGCTGCAGTGCCTTGACGTTTAGATTATGTTAGTGAAAGCGTGCAGCACAGCAGCTTGAAAATCTTTGCCCTCCTACAGTGAACAATATATTCTTTTGGGTTGCAGTGCCGCGAGTGTTATTTTAACATAAATGATGTCGACCGCCTGTAACGCTGGTCTATTTGACATACCCGTGGTCACTTCCTTTTTCTTAACCCATATATTAAATGTATAATCAATTATTCATATAACACTATACGCGCTCGCATTCGTCAACAGCATTTGGTCGAATATAATTTATCAATATTAATTTACATTCTGCGAAAAGAAAAATATTAACCCTTACTGTGTGTAACGACTTTTTCGGCACCTTATAAACGTGTAACGTCGGGTCATCTCGTGTCCGATGGTTAAAAAAGTGCATTGAAGTGTTCTAAAAAATCTGAAAAATTTCATGTTACTTTATTAATATTATTAATAATATTATTCTGCTTTAAGGACGTTGATTTATGAAACTTTTTAGTTGATAAAATTTTTTTTTTTTTCAGTTTTGATAAGTTAAATCATGTAGGTATATGAAATATTTTAAGATGCTTTATCGATATAATTTAAGAAAGTTATTAAAGATCAAAATTCAAATTTTTAACATAGAGCCTTATGGATAATTAGCATTTTTATGTATTTAAAATTACAAAAAGTATATTGTAAGAGTAGATACAATAATAAATAATGTTTAAAAATATTCTTTGAAATATGTAGTTTATATAACTCCACAAAAAAAGAGGTGTTGACGAATGTTTGAATTAAATATTAATTATTTTAATAAAGATAATTGAAACTGTTTTTGGTAAATTTGTAGCCATCTTGAAAATTGGCAACAGCGCGCAGTAACGAAATATACACATATGCACATACACATTGAAAGTGTCAAAATATAACATAGGCACTGTTGCCAAATTTATTTAGCAATTCAAATGGCGTCAAATCAATTGTTAATGTGGATTAACTGATTTTTTAAAATAAATACCTTAATTAAAATTAATTGGCACACATATAAAAAATAATTATTAATCATTGTAAAATTATTAATTAATATATTTTACAAATTGTTTCAAGCCTCGAATAAATTTTATAAAAAGTTAGTACTCATTTGTAAACTTTTTTAAACAAATGATCAATTGATATATATTGCCAATTTTTTTATTTGTTTAAACAATATATTTATAAAAAAACAAATGAAAACCTTCGACAGTCTGCACTTTTATGAGTGATCCGACGTTACACGGTAAGGGTTGAAATTAACAAAGATAATAAATGATAATTTTGAGAAGTAGGTCTATTTGATAATTGTAAAATAAATTAATAATTCAATGAAATTATTTATTGGTTTTAGTTATTTTATTTTGTACAATATTTCTTAATTTTTATGTTACTTACCTTTTTTTTTTTCGTTCATTATTTAGATTGTAGTTTTATCATTTTAAACGACTATAAATATTTATTTGAATATTCATCTGAAAAATTAATATTCAATTAATATTTATTATCAAAAAAGCATTTTCATTTCCATTCAATAACGATAATACAATCAATAAGAGAATTGATCAATTGTTATTTATTTCGTGACCTATAAATATCTAAATTTTGAAATCGATTTGATAAATAATTGTTAACTATATCAAATATATATCATTATTAAACGACATTTTTTCCATTCAATAAAAATAATATAATTAATAAGAAAATTTATCAATTGTAATTTATTTCACAACCTGCATAAATCTAAATTTTGAAAATGATTTGATAAATAATTATTAACTCTATTTTGTATGATCATTTTTTTGCATATTCAAACAGGAAAAATAGTTTCAAAAAGGCATTTATATGCATAATTAAATCCATTCTAATTATTCTATACATTCTTACTATCAAAAGAATATATTAATTTAATTATATTAATTAAATTATTTAAAATAGTTATGAATTTAATTGTTATTGAAATATTTTACTAATTATTCTGAATATATTCAAACTATATTTATATTTATTTATTTATTTATATTTATATTACTTGATGAATATAAATAAGCAGTAGCAACCATCCAAGATCAAAATATTCTTGGGACTACGTCGAGTTTTCAAGAAAGATTATAACCCGCTGAACCGTAGTAATAAATAAATACATAAACTCAAAAATATAAAACCATTTCAATCGTTTTATTGTCGACAAAATGTGTTTACTCTTTTTTTTTTTTATGTTTATTCAAACATCAGCTATATATATATTCCATCAAACTTGCAACCCTTTATAATAAATCCCCAGGTCAACGTATAGTCAAACCCTAGAATACATTTCAGTTCCTTCGTTGCATTTAATAAAGTTTTTCAACATTTTTTTTTTTACTGTCCAATTTTTTTTTTTGTTCGTCTACAAATTTTGCACTTTTTTTCTTAGTACATAAATATATTTATATATACACTATTCCACTCTCACTACATCAACCCTTTGACCCAAAGAGGAGAAGCAAAAAAAAAAAAAAACGTAGACATATACCCCTGCAGATTTTTCAACAAAATTCTAAACCTTTTTTTTTTTTTCCAACTGTTTCAATTCAAAGTCGCAATATATATTATAGCTATATATATGTCCTTAGGTTTATGTATATATTTATAAACAGTGAGAAATTTGTGTTGTTAATACTTTCACTTTCGAAAATATATATTTTCAAACACGATGAGAGAGAGTTTATTGGACTCGACAGTGGGAAATTATATTTTCTAACCTAAAATATTTTAGGAAAACTCTTTCACTGTATTCAAACTTTTCACAATTTAATTATATTTCTTTGCGAATAATTAAATTGATATATTCTTTTGATAGTAAGAATATATAAAATAATTAAAATAGATTTAATTATGCATATAAATGCCTTTTTGAAATTATTTTTTCCATTTGAATATATGCAAAAAATTGATGATACAAAATAATAATTTTTCTTGTTTGATACTTATAAATTGTGATTTCAGCTGGTATCGTCAACTTCAACTATATTTAGTTGAGTATGCTTATACGTAAACAAGTGGTTGACTGGCCGAATTCGTGAAGCAGAAATAATCGAAAAGCAAGTTTTTCATACAGTTTTCTATGAATTAATTTTTGGCTCATTCGTAAGCATTTTATGGCAGGAATGTGGTCCTTATATTTTTTTTATTTTTCATTAACATCTATTTTAATACTTCTTTGGCAATCGTTTATAAGCATTCTACTCAAACGGTAGAACTTCGTAGGTTATGTCAGTGATTTCAGTTTTGAACTTCAAAGACCCAGCTGTTGCTTAATAGTCTTATCTGTGCTTTTGATATATCAATTTTGTGTTGAACAGTGATTATTATTGTGAAAGATAAATGAACTATCAATTTATATATTAAACTTAACTGACAATGTTGTTTTGAGTTAGTGAATAAACGTTACAAATAATCCTAGGAAATTTTCACGGCATAACAATTACACATATGCTACAATCGCAAATCTTAACAATAGTTATAATAATATCAGACTGAATTGTTTGCAGTTGTTTAAGTGATCTCTGAATATTAAGTATTTTTTCAATATATAATTTATTATATGTACTCACTAGAATCTATCTATAAGTACGTCTGAGGCTATAGCTGTGGTACGAATTAGGCGACTAAACGCCTTAATCATCTTCAAGTTTTTATGATTATCAATTAACCCTTAATTAGTCGCATGGGGTCAAAGCAGTTTCGTAAAAAAAAATTAAGTACGATTTTTAATCTTTTACTGGAATTAGTCATGGACAGAAGCGAGAATACCAAATTATGAAATGATTAGCAGAAGCCTCTGAAATTATCAAAAAAAGAAAAAAAAAAATTCTGAAAAAAGATTAAAAATCGTACTTAATCTTTTTTACGAAACTGCTTTGACCCCATGCGACTAATTAAGGGTTAAAAGTTAACTAAGTAAAGGTTTACAATTGATGCAGAAGATTTTGTTTTATATTAATCGAAATATAAATATATTACAATAAGATTTCCTTAAGGGGTACGACATTAGCAATTATCTTACCCTATTGAAATGAATATTCATAACCTTCTGAAAATGAGGAAAAAATCTTCAATACATCTGCAAAAAAGAAAAAAAATATTCAAACTAAAATATCAACCGAAATATAAATAACAAATAATCATCAACAATTTTGAAATTGACACACAATTGAACCTGTATATATATACATCAACGACGAATCAATTTAATCTACATCTATATATATACATAAATACATATACATACCCATTTATATGTTGTCGATAAAATTAATCGGTCGTTTGATCTCCTGTGTGGGACAACATTTCCCTCAATAAACGCTTGCCCGTTTCGAATCACCCTATATTCATGCTCCCATAACTGAAATGGGATTTATTCCAAGCCCACTCACACATAACCTCTATCCAGAGACACACAACCCCAGCAATTTCCCAACTCGGGATTCATATAAATATCACAAACCATATATACCCAATATGAAAATGATAAACTTGTGTCTATGATAAAGTTCAGAGGGTGGCATATATTACATCAATTGCTTGTTGTCTAATTCTCCAAAGCCAATTCGTTCTCCATGACTAAAATACAAAATCGATTAGAATCAATAAATAGAGATTCAGTCATGCTGAACCAATATACTGTGAGAAAAATTATCTCATGACAAGAATTATAGATAATACAATTATATAACATAACATATTTAACTTACTAGCTGGGTGTATTTAATTTTTAGGCGATATTTTTTTTTGTTTGTGAACACTGAAAATCTGATAATTTATAGAAAAACAAAAATTCTGAGTTAATTAGAGGCTTAGCGAATTCAAAAATTCGATTTTCCAAATAAATAACACGAGAAAATTTTTTTTTCGACTTCAATTGATCGATTTTTCGGTAATCAAAATTTTATTTTTTTGATGCTATTACATTGTTGATACAGCATCATAGCGTTTATTGGAAGATAATAATTAATGACGAATCAATAAATTCGAGTTTAAAGAAAATTTTTTGTTTATTATAATCAACTTTCACCTTTCCAGCTCTGCGTTATACAACTCGAAAACTGCTGGTCGGAGAGCGTTCGCAATAGACAACTTTTTTGTAGCAAATTTAATTTCTATAAAAGCTGTGCATTCATTTTTTTCAAAAAAAAATTTTGATCATCGAAAAATCGAGTTGAAGTCGAAAAAAAAAATTTTCTCGTAAATTATTCATACAGGAAAATTGAATTTTTTGAATTCGCTAAAAATTAAAATCCTCATACTCACCCATATATTAATAAATAAATGTCCATCGATACATTAAAAATTTATAACAATGAAAAATTCATTTTTCAGATTATATACATTGATAAAATAAATATATTATTATTTTTTATATAATTATTTCAATTGTATAGCAATATAAAAATCAACACAGCAAAGAATTAACACCAAATTATCTATTGAATTAATAACATAACCTCAAAAATTTTTACACACTTAAATTTTCTGTGTGTAACATTTGATTATTTTTGTCTACCATGAATTTTTGGCAATCAGTTGGAGGTCTACCACAAGTCTGGCCAACAAGGTAAACCACCTAAAATTTCAAACGTTCGTCCTTGGCAAAATGATTATTTCTTTCAAAATTATATATATATACATATATACTAGCATAATGTATCCCAAAATTTTTGCTGCCTTTTTGCTTGTGTTACTCGGCATTTTGACGTGTCCCATCAGAGAACATTAGGTGCATATATACATTTACACTATATATATTGTGTATATAGATGGGCCATCTTCCACAGTATATTGCTGATGATTTCCGTCGCCACGGTTCATCGTAAATTTTTCTTTTTTTTTTTTTTTTTTTCCTTTCTATTATTCTTCCAAGTTACGCCATCACTTCCGAAATTTTGTGCCTCGCATATATATCGCAAGGGTTTATGTGTTTATATGCGTTGAAATATTTTACGACTGCGTTACGCACAAATGTTTGAATATGGATATACATAAAAAGAAAATCATAGAGCGGCTTATTTCGACCTCTGTGAACTTATTCTTGCGTATATAATTATGGAGACACAGCCGCAGATTATTATAAAAAATTATTTGACAGCGTATTAGTCATGATGAAGATTTATATCTGAACACTGTAGAAGAAATAAATATATTAGTATTATTATCAATTATAACTTGAAAATTATTATTATTTGAATACAAAATTTAATTGTATTATATTGTATTTAAAATAATTGTGAATATTATTTATAGATATTTTTTTAACATTAATAATAATCTGACATTATCCACATTCCAATATGAATAAAATATGTATTGAAAATCATTTTTGATAGAAAATAGCTTGCAAATAATTTATCTCGATGTATAAATAATTATTTCAACAGAAAAATTTGGAAAAAATATTTAAATTGTACGGAAATATTTGATCTTTGGAAGTGCAGCCTATCACAAAATTATGTTCTGTGAACTGTTCTATCGGTAAAAAATGTTAAAGCCGATTTTTGCTCGAATTTCATGGTTTTTTCGGTTTTTCTCGAAAACTATCGAAGTTACAGGAAAAGTATATAGGACCTTTGTTGTAGGAAATTGAATTTTCTACAAAATGTTCATTTTAACGAAAACCGTAGAATTGATAGTTTTCGAAAAAAATTCAATTAAACATATGGAAATTTGAACTATTTTTATACCTTTTAAATTGGTCCTCTACGAATTGCATGATATTATTTTGATTGGATTTTTCTCAAAAACTATTAGTTCTACGGTTTTTAGTCAAGAAGACAATTGTATAGAAAATTTAATTTTCTACAAAAATGGTCTCTATAACTTTTGCTATAAAGTTGATAATTTTCGAAAAAAATCGAAATTTATGGTTTTTTTGATTTTTTTGGTTGATAATTTTTGTAGAAAATTAAATTTTCTATACAATTGTCTTCTTGACTAAAAACCGTAGAACTAATATTTTTTGAGAAAAATCCAATCAAAATAGCTGTTAGCTGTTCACAGAAAATAATTTAGTGACAGGCACTTTTCAAGATTAAATGAGAACCAATTAAATAGCATAAAATACTGCAAATCTATGCATTAATGAAAAAAAAAATGTGTTAATTAAATAGGAAAATTTCAAATTGATTGTGGAAGTTATACTATTAATATTAAAATTAAAAGCTCATCTTTGGTGGAAATTTTTTTTTTGAATGTTTAGAGTAATATTTCGTCAATGCCGCGAAACAAAAGTCTCCTCAAACGAATAAACATCCTACTGTATATCCATATATAATCATAAAAGAGCTCTCAGTTCAGAGTCACATCCCCTCATCCAACCATATTATACTCGAATTGTAAATCATTCCATTGGTTTTATTATGGTTTACTATCTGCCATAATGAAAAAGGTACAGGCCATATAATTTCGCGGACGGTGGTCTAAAGCTGATGTTCATAGCTTTTTCCAATATATATATATCCAAAAGACGTATGGTCACACTGTATAATATATATTTGTCTGTAATTGACCATGACATTGGATCCAACATAGCTTCACGTAATATACTAAAACATCAACGTAAAAGATCAAGCAAACAAAAAGAAAATAAATATTACAAAAAAATAATTCATATAATAAATATAAATTTAAAAAAATAAATATAATAAATACCAAAGTTATATCTTTGAGGAATAAAAATTGTTAAATTTATAATATATTTCCATGATCCACCAATGTCGAAAATAATTATTTATTATTTAATTATCTATATAAAATAATAGATTTATATATACTGCACTTTAGAAAAAATTCAAGAGACTTTTATTTATTTGTAAAAGTCTTATCCCATTTGCACAAATAATTATTTCTCCCTAAATAAAATTACTTTACGATCAAAAAACATGTAATAATTAAATAAACAACTATATACATATGTATATAATTAATGTTTACTTAAATAATATAAAAAATGAACACAAACATAAAACACAATGTTATAGTCAATCGTAAAATTTTTTTTTTTTTTTCAAATACAATTTTATGTATACTTACGTCAACACGTATGTGTTGTAGATATTTAATAAAATTAAATTCATACATGTAATTATTTATTTAATACGGATATAGTTTATTATTTTATACATATATATATATATATAAAAGAACCAAACGAAATTGCTTAATTCCATCAGAGGCAGGCCTGATTCATTTGATCCAATATTGACCATCGTAAATTCTTCGACGTGCAAATAAATTATTTAGACGACAACAATATATCTAATATATCTTTTCACTTTATCCACTACACTAATATTAAGTACAATATATATATATATAAAAAATAGTAAACACATAAATATCCACGAGATAAAATTTAAAAAAAAAAAAAAAATAGGGAAAGAGTGACATGAAAGAGCCAAGTTTTGAAAGAGCCATTATCATTTACGCGGTAGTTTTCGAACGAATCATGGATGTATTATTATTTTAAGATAGTAACACTAGCCAAAAATGTCGCCCACATACATTTGATAGTTTATCAAAAATATAAACAGCATCGATACGATATGTAGTGAAGAATTCGTCGTCAAAAGGTAAGTTTTTGAGTTCATTTTATTTGTTTTTTGACGTCTATACGAACAAAACTAATAGTAATATGATTATACAATAATTTTATAGATATATTAGGTCTTCTAATACACTATATATTTTGCAGGCAAATCTTTACTTTCATACTAATTTTCGGGGTTATGTTTCTTGGGAGAATATATGTTTTGAAAGAGCCGGGCTGCAGTGTGATGAAAAAGCTATAGCTTTATATATGATCCCTCAAAAAAGCTCTTATTAAGAAATTGCAGAAATGAATAATGATACAGACTCAGATACATCAAATAAAATTATATGAGTTCTTAAAAAGATCGTACCTAGTCAGATTGGGCGACTTCAGCGCCATTTTTGTTATAATAAAAAAATTTTTTTTTTTTTTTAATTTCGAATTTTATAAAATTCACATGTAATAAAACATATACCTACAAAGTTTAAATAACATTGTTCATTTCTTTCATTGTGAAAAAAAATTTTGAAATTCTGTCAAATTCTCGCCCGCTAGAGGGAGTATATGCGTTATATAAAACGTTTTATAATTATATAAGATATAAAATTATATTTTAACATTATTAGTAAATAATATATCTTTGTTAATCTAAAATTTTAGTCTTGTAATAAGAACTTGGCTCTTTCAAAACAAATGAATGAACAATTACTTATATTATACAAATGTTTTTAATTGTGTATTTTCTTTTATATTATTCATCCCTTTTTCAAAACTGGCTCTTTCATACCACTCTTCCCCTATTGAATATATAATTATCAACGTGATGTACTAATTTAACACGATAATTATCGCATATTAAATTATTCTATAATCAAAAAATACGTGACGTTTTGATGTATTATTTAGAAAATTTGTTTCGCCGATAAGGAATAATATCTGATGAAATGGAACGAAGAATTTGTACAGATAAATAATAATTATTATTGAAACGAAATATTTAAATGAGGAAATAATATTTTTCTACATTCACTGGTTCGTTTAATTTATAATATTATTATTCATCTTCAACAATATATTTTAGTTCTTATACTATTAACTAAATACCTGATAGTAAGTTTATTATTTTATGGAACTATATACCTTTTAATGTTTTGTATATACGAAAGACATTACTAGACATTTTCTTGAATATATATACTTTTGCCTTGATGTTTTTCCTCATTTTCTATTCTTTATTTATGTACATACACACAGCAAGACGACATTTCAGTGTATAATAAATCATCATTGGTGAAAATGTTAGAGAAATCACGGTAGCACTTCACGCAAACCAATAGAATCCCATAACATCATCTTATTCGCCTTCACAAACTTGTTCAGTTGCTGACAATATATTTAAACGTGAAAACTAACGTTGTCTGCACTCTGCAGTTCTCTATTCTCCACGAAAATTTCATCTGCTATGGTATATATGTATCCTCATACTTTATATTCAGAAGCATTGACCTTGAGTGAAACAGTTGTCGAAAGAAGGTTGTAAAATGTGTCCCAAAATTAACGCAGAATTTCAAGTATATTTGTAAAATTATATTCCTTGCGTGATTATTGAGACACTATTTATAATATTTACTCCATCGCAGACATCTTCAAGGACGTAGAAAATTATTCATCCACTGAAACAAATTGTTTAAATAATAAATATATTAATAAATAATAATTTTTTACATCATTTATTATAGTTAACGAAATAAATAATGTTCATGAAATTTATTGGAATTAGTTTTAAAATCAATTTTTCGAATATTTCAATTGGGTCTTTGAATAGTTTTGAAGTTAAAGATTGTTAAAATAAATTATTTTACTGACGAGTATATAAAAGAAATAAGTCAATGAGTCCAATTGATTGACTGACAAACCAGGATATATATAGCCTCATTAAGTCCTGTCCTTTGTGAAAAAATACCAAAGGACCGTAGACTATAGATAAACACACAATTATATATGAAGCAAACCCAAAAGTAAATAATATAAATAATAAAATGAAAAGTATGAATATAAATATTAGGGTATTTTATTTTTGGGGGATATTTCTTTTTTGTTTGTGATATATATTTGAGAATATGATAATTTGTAAATTAAAGTAAATATTCCTGTTTGAAAAAAATTATGGGTTAATTAGAGGGTTAGCGAATTCAAAAATTCGATTTTCCATATAAATAACACGAGAAATTTTTTTTTTTTTTTGACTTCAACTCGATTTTTCGGTAATCAAAAATTTTTTTTGGAAAAAATGAATGTATACGTTTTGTAGGGCATTAAATTTACTACAAAAAAGTTTTTTACCGCAAACGTTCTCCGACCAACAGTTTTCAAGTTGTAGAGCTGGAAAGTTGAAAGTTGATTATAATTGACAACAAATTTTCTTGAAATTCAAATTTATTGATTTGACATTAATTATTATCTTACAACAAACGCTATAAAGCTCTTACGTTGTTGATTCTGCATTATAGCGTTTATTGTAAGATAATAATTAATGTCAGATCAATAAAATTATTCTGGTTAAATAAATAATTGATAAAAAAATAAATAAATTCCAGTTTAAAGAAAATTTGTTGTCAATTATAATCAACTTTCAACTTTCCAGCTCTACAACTTGAAAACTGTTGGTCGGAGAACGTTTGCGACAAGAAACTTTTTTGTAGCAAATTTAATGCCCTACAAAAGCTGCACATTTATTTTTTCGATAAAAAATTTTTGATTACCGAAAAATCGAGTTAAAGTCAAAAAAAAAATTTCTCATGTTATTTATATGAAAAATCGAATTTTTAAATTCGCTATAAAGCTTCTAATTAACTCAGAATTTTTTTTCCAACGGAAATATTTTTTTTTAAATTAAATTATCAGATTTTCAAGTATCACAGACAAAAAAAATATCGTCCAAAAATGAAACACCCCAATAAATATGTACATAATTATAATACAAATTATTTATACTATTTAGACAATATTATGTTAACTTAAATATATAATTCACCTTTCAAAATATCTAAATAATCCACAAGTTGATTCTTATCATCCTAATAATTATATATCTCAAAAATATCCATTTAACATTTCAATGTTATAACACACATAACCGTTTAGTTAAATAAGCGGAAATGATGAAGGATAAATCCTTGAACAGACATTGAAAGTTAAAATGTTTATAAGTTACATACATTGTCAAGTTGAATACATAAATCTTTCATTTAGTCAATCTCTGGGCCAGTTGGTCAATATTTCCAAAATATTTAGCACAAGGTCCTGTGACCCCTGCTGATACGGCACGCGACCCATCATTCTCGCGCACCATAGGACATCTAGACTCTAAATATATATTACCATTTACTTTAGCTGTGTTTGCTGTAGCTGCTGCTACTTTTGCTGCTGTTGCTGATATATATTCATGATTATTATAAACATTTTTCGCTAGTTTCTTACAGATATTCCCAAGACCTTCATGAATAATTAGAAGACAAAATTTTAAATATTATATTAATATTTATTCTAATCATTAATCTTGACTAAATGCACCACCTGAATATAATTACTTAAAGTTTATATGAATTTATATCGCTAAATTAAGCATATCACATTTTCCTAAAATGTCCTCGCGACCAATTGTCGCCTCTCATCATCCATGGAAAGTTTTATTGGGACATAAATAATTGCCAGTAGGGTGCTAACTATAATATATATTCAACAAACCCTGGCAGTCGTTCACCTTTCACATTTATCTACATAATATACTTTCATATATTGTATATATATTTTTACGACCCTTTTCCCAAAAACCCGTCATGCATCCTCATTGTCGCTCACCGTGGCTTCTGAATTATAAATGATTTCAAAACAATTATGTCTTTTCCTCTAATCCCGTCCTTCATTTCACTATTTCATACACAATAATATTTCCTAAGTGTACATAGTTCATAAAGAAAAGAATAAATGAAAGGAAAAAATAACATGAATGAGAGAAAAAAAAAAAAAGGTTCGTCTCATCTATAACACAAACACAACCTTGATGGATATTTTCCGATAAATGTTTTGTGCATATTAGGAAAATCAGGTGTAACGAGTGAATGAGAAGTCACGTCAAAATATTGTGTCAAGGTCGAGACTTTATTTTTATACTTATGGTCTATAGAGTGTTTGTATGTTTTCTGTTGCTTTTGTATAATTGATGTCGCGCTATTTTGTCAACTTAAAAGACTTTTGTCCTATTTGTCGGCAGCATTTAACGCACGCGGGCCCTTTTTTCTTTTTCTCTTTCATCTTTATACGTATGCTAGGGTGTGTCATTATTTTTAGGCAACTTTTTTTTTTTTCATCAAAATATCGGGCTGAAAACTTAATGCTCTTAATTTTGATATTTAGAGGTATTGCTCTTCGTAATTTTCGTTTTTCTAATTAATTAAGATGGGAAAAAAATTTCTTTTTTTTTTTTTTTTGCATTTTTGCAGCTCAGCATTTGAGCATTATAGAGATAAGCTCATAGCATATTCTTGTAGGGAATCGAACGCTCTACAAAAAAGGTCTCTTACACTTTTTTCATAGAGACAGCCATTCTAAAAATATGCAAACCCAAAGTTCCAAATGTATGAAATTTTGACTTTTTTGTTATTAAATCGATACTAATCACTTTATTATTGTAATAAAAAAACACTTAAATAATTGTAGTTACATTGCTTAATTTTGTTTAGACAGCATAATTTCTATTGCTTTGAAATAATAATAAAATTCATTTAACATAAGTTATAAATAATTTTTTTTATAGTAAATAAAATAAAGAAAAAAAAATATCTGACACGTGAGTATTTTTTTTTTTAGCTTTACGAAAATATTCGCACACTAAAACCAGATTTCCGATTAAAAATAATTTTGAAGACAATAATAAAGTAATTAGTATCGATTTATAATAACAAACAAGTCAAAATTTCATACATTTGGAATTTTGGGTTCGAATATCTTCAAAATGGCTGTCTCTATAAAAAAAGTGCAAGGAACCTTTTTTATAGAGCGTTCGATTCCCTATAAGAACATGCTATGAGCTTATTTATATGATGTGCAAATGCCAAGCTACAAAAATTAAAAAAAAGAAAATTTTCTCGTGTTATTTAAATGGAAAAACGAAAATTACAATAAGTCGGCCCCTCTAAACATTAAAATTAAGAGCACACCCTAATGTATATACATATATACAAATTGAACCGTGAATATCATTATATTTTCATCTTCTTGTACACCCGTACTAAACTCTTCTCATGCTGACAATATATATATTCACGGTTATTTATCTTAAGATGAAGCAGAAAAAAAAAACTTCATTGCTTGTTATCTCTATAGTTTTCTATATCTATTATTTTCCACTACGTGATCTCGCATGTTCATTGGACAAAGTCCAATAAGACAAACAGACACGATGATATCTCGCTGACGAGAATCTCATGGTGTATATATATATAAACAAATAATATTGGAATTGGTCCAATCCAATTGCCATAAGAGATCCTTTCGCATTTTCCTCCTTTTCCCTCTCTCGAGTTTGTCGAGATGAAAAAAAAAAAAAAAACGAGAGAGAATATGCGGGGAAAGCGCATGATAAGACTTTTTTCTCTCCCCCAAGACGCCATGTTGGCTATTACTGGGCGTGGGGGATTGCCATTTTCAACGTGGGCGCACAAACAGGCTGAAAGAAAAGAAAAATAAAAGAAATTTTTTTTTTTGGTCGCGCACTAGTGGAGAAATATCTATATAGGAGAACGAATGAACACACAGAGACTATAGAGAGGATGAAGATACATTGAGAAGAGGGCTGGGCGCTAGCACGGCAATAAAACAGAATTCCACCAGGACGATGGAGATAGATATCCCCATTCCCACCTCGATCCTCGCTCTTTTCGCCATTTATATGTATATATACATATACGTATCAATACATGACATATATCCGATAGTTTATGTAATTTTTATCATTTCCAAGAATGATTTATCATTTTAATAAATCAATATAAGATAATTTCCTAGCCGTTTATTGATATGAAATTAATATTTTTATAATATTAAATATGTTTCATTTTTAAGCGATATTTTTTGTTTGTTTGTGAACACTGAAAATCTGATAATTTATACAAAAAATATATATTCCCGTTTGAAGAAAAAAATTCTGAGTTAATTAGAGGCTTAGTGAATTCAAAAATTCGATTTCCTATATGAATAACACGAAAAAATTTTTTTTTCGGCTTCAACTCGATTTTTCGATAATCAAAATTTTTTTTTTAAAAAAAAATGAATGCACAGATTTTATAGAGTATTATAAATTTGCTACAAAAAAGTTGTTTATCGCAAACGCTCTCCGACCAGCAGTTTTCGACTTGTACGTATAGAGCTGGAAAGGTGAAAGTTGATTATAATTGACAAAAAATATTCTTCAAACTGGAATTTATCGATTTGACATTAATTATTATTTCACAATAAACGCTATAATGCTGAATCAACAATGTAATAGCATAAAAAAAACTTTGATTACTGAAAAATCGAGTTGAAGTCGAAAAAAAATTTTTCTCGTGTTATTTATATGGGAAATCGAATTTTTGAAAAGTCCCTAATTAACTCAGAATTTTTTTTCAAACGGGAATATTTTTTTAAAAATAAATTATCAGATTTTCAGTGTTGGGGATAGTGTTATATCTTTGGCGCCGCCAAACGACGATGGATTCGTATAGAACTCGACAAAGTAAGACGTCTCCGAAGAATAAAAAATTTCGATACCTTACTTAATTTTCGAAATATCGAAGTTTCAAAATCTATTTTTTTATTTTTAATTCAGTGTTATATTTCATAGTTTCCGATGAAATAAGACTTTGTTACGTCAAAATGAGTCTTCACAAAGTCCTATATTTCGTCGAAAAATATATCAAACATATAACATAGAAATAAAAATGAAAAAAATAAATTTTGAAGCTTCGATATTTCGAAAACTAAGCGAAATATCGAAATTTTTTATTCTTCAAAAACGTTTCATTTCGTCGTCATTTGGCGGCGCCAAAAATATAACATTCTTGCCTCAGCTGTGTTCACAAACAAAAAAAATATGATTGCCTAAAAATGAAACACTCTATTGTTTCATTATACCCTGTGAAAATAAATAAATTCATATAAATTCATACTGTATAATATTGTGAGGTTATGTATACCATTTTATTTTCTACTTTAAAAATTCTTGCTGATAATGCATCCAAAATATATCTTACTTTATATAAAATAACAAGAGCAACTTCACGAAGAGATGAGCTAGTGGTTCTCTTGTTATTTATGAGGAAACAGACGATAATAGCACGTATGATGGGCGCCAGCTCTCTTGTATATATGGTGTGAGAGGGTGGGAACGTAATTTTCATCGTTTCCTTGGCAACCGTGCGAGAAATGGAAGAAGAATATGAAGACAATGGAGAAATCTCTCGCTTATATACATTCTCAAATATATATGTACGTATATAAAAGCTCAGCCATGTTGGTCTCGTGCCAGCTATCGATAATAGGATAGATAAGATGTGTATACAGCAATGAAAATATATATATACTCGGATATTCATAAATGTATTCAAAGTTCCTGGAAAAAGAACAAAAAAAGTGAGGTTATGTTTGATATATACGCAAAGATGGATTATATTTCCTTAAGAAATAAATTACAGTGAATAAATTGATGTTAATTAAATAGCTGAAAGCAACTTACGGATGAATTACGTCTGTTTATTCATTATAGTTTCACATCGGACGGAAATTTAACACCAATACAGATCTAGCTATATGCTTGTTACATATATGTAGCTAAAAACGCATTTATCTGCTTAATTATATATGTATATATACATATATATAGAATGATAAATATATTCAAAGTGGGGAAAACATTCACATAATTAGCTTTGAGCATCGCCACCTGAGACCTCTATAAGGATTGAGACCAACTTTGATATGTATATATGTGTATGTATATTTAAAACTATTTTTCGCCCCCATTGCACCCGTTAAATTAAACGTTATGTATGATAAAACATTAATCTACAGTTTAAATGGTTATAAAGTGGTAATAAAAAATGTATAAAATATGAAGATGTAAATGAAACAAGTTAATAATCGAGTTATGAACTGGGGATAAATTGAAAAATAATTAGGGAAAAGATATCGGCGCAGCATATAGGTGAGTATAGTGATCTAATGAAAATCATGTAACATATGATTTCAGTTCTATTGGAGAGTCCGAGATGCGCCTTCCTGACTCTTGGAATTTAATCGTCGATTTGGGCAAAACATTTTACGAGGTATTGTCAATTTTGAAACCCAAGTATATTAGTTTTTTTCTTTTTTTTTTTTTAATAGAATAGAATTGCTTCACATTTGCTCGGATTGATTTTGAGATTCCAGTTTGAATATAAATTATTGATATTTTTAATGTTCTTGAGGCCTTTAAAATAATCTCTCGTAAGCTTTATTAGGAAATTGTCGATTCTTGGGATGTTAGCAGCGTTGTACAACGTTTTGTTAGAGAATCTGCGTGTGAATCCCGATGAGCTTGTGTGGTACATTCCGAGGGCTGAACGAAGACATGTTCTTTCGAATTTTCGAATTTTCCCGATGTTAGCGGCATTGGAGTTCCACCACATAGGGGCAGCATAAATGAGTAGCGATCTAACAAAAATCATATAGCAGATGATTTTTGTTTTACTGCTGATTAACTTGTTGGAGAGTAATCTTGATAGTCCAAGGTGGGCTTTCCTAGCGCGCTGAATTTGGTCATCGACTTGGTTGGAGCATTTGACCAAGTTGTCTATTTTGTATCCGAGATAAGTTACTTCGTTTTTTGTTGGAATTTCCATTCTTTTATTAGTACCTGGAATTTTGATGGTAATTTTGAAGGTGTTAATTCCTTCAGCTTTTTTTGTGCACATGGCGGACCTTTCATTACGAAAGAGTATTGCTTCGCACTTGCCAGGGTTAATTTTTAGATTCCAGCTAGAGTACAAGTTGCTAGCTGGTGTGCTAGGGTCTTTATTCTTCTTTAGAATGGGAATCACTACGTCAGCGGTTTTCCACGCCATAGGAAAGTGACTGATGTTCAGAGCATTGTTAATGATTATTGATAGAGTTTCTATGCATTTAGATGGAAGCTTTTTCAACACCAACGGCGGGGTGTTGTCCAGACCGGCAGACGTTTTGTTTGGAAGTTTTAGAATTGTTTTCTGTAGTGAAGTAGGGTTACAAAAATATTGTTAACGCTCGAAAATTCCGTGATGGATTTATGTGCAGCGTTAGAATATTTTTGTTTTTCAGCCATGAATTCTTTAATACTGTTCACGATCAATTCTCTCAATCTTGTATTGTATAGTTAAGTTCGTTCGGAAAATTCACGTTTTCATAGTGAGCAGCCAGAACGTTCAGTTTGTCTGTGTCTTCTAGGATAATCAATTTTTCATTTTTTACCTCAGTATTGTTTGGGTTATTTCTGATTTTTTGGGTTATGTTCTTGTTATTTATGTCGATCATTAGTGTACTAATTTTTGTATTATTTTGGTCTGAGGTGTCAGCTCAATATTAATTTCATCAATATTGTTTATTGATGTGCCAGTAAAGAAATTAATGATTTTTTTCTTCAAAAATACTTTTTAAAATGATTAAAAAATTATTTTCAACATTTGCGAAAAAAAAAAAAAATTTCGATCCTGCCAGGATTCGAACCTGGAATCTTCTGTTCCGTAGACAGACGCGTTATCCGTTGCGCCACAGGACCACTTGATATTAGTAAAATTAAGCTATCTACTTTAATGACAACAATAATTTAATTTTTAATTATTTCTTTTTATCTAATATTTGTACTAATAATGAGTACAGTCAGTACACGAACAATTAATATGAGAGATGTCAGCACTGTCTACGCTCATTGATTTTGACTAAATTCGCCGCGGTAATTCAGTGGCGCCATTATCACAATTAAGCTAATTGGTCATTATCAAGGCCCAGACAGAAGCTATAACATTTTTCTGAAAATTTTCTTACATTATTCTTGAAAACAATGTTAATTGAATTGCCAAAAAAAAAAATAACCTTACATTTTAATTTTTTCCTCTAGTGTATATGGAACTTAATTTATGATTCATAGGTTATGTTTGCTATTATACAATAATTATAACCATAAAGCAACATTATTTTGTCATAGGTCAGTATCAAATAAAGCTGCAATGAAATATGAATGATTGAATAATAAACAAATGAAATGAAAAATCCAACAGGAAAAATAACCCCACTTAATTTTTGATTTTATAGGTTATGCATGCTATTATAATATAATCAACCATAATGAAATATTTATTTTGTCATAGATGATGCATATCAGAACTTGGGTAGTTCACGTTGTTGAAGACCTTGTGCGGTGTTTAAGAGCCACCCGCAACCTCTGTCGACAAACAGACATCGTAAATAACCAAATGGAAATATATTTCTCTATCTTTCTCTCACTCTTAATAGCCTACAACAGCTCTATATATATATTTATATATACAGAATGTTTGTTGCTTGTAAATGTGTAAGTATATACATACATATATATATAAATGAATACGTCTCAATGGCTGTCCCTTGGTGTATTGTCATGTAGCGTAACTAACGGCGTGTTAGATGCGCCAAACGAAAAATTTTGTATTGTCTTTTTTCTCTTTCTTGTTGCAGTGAATATAACGTTTGAATTTCTTCTATGGGCGGTTTGTGTATAGTGATAGCCCGCCTACAGAATTTCTAATCTGTTCATCGAGCTGTTATGTATTGACGTTGGTGGGTGGCGATATATACAGTATAAAGAAAGAGATATAAGAGCGAGAATACGACATATGGGACTAAAATTTGTGCGCGGGGGTGGAAAATTGTGGCAGCTAAATGGCTGTGATATGTTTTTCACCCCTAAGTTATTATAAGCACCTATTGACATGCCACATGACTATTATACTATTTCTTGTGGTTAATTTCAAATGGTATTCATTTAATTGTTGACATTATATTTACCACCTGGAGAGTATTTTTTTTTTTTGGCTGGTATTAATGTGATTTATTTAAGTACATTTTAGGTGTGTTTGGTTATATATTTCCGCATAGATTTATAAATAAATATTATATGTTAATAATAAATATGATTTTCATTTTATATTAATTGTTAGGTGAGTTTAAAGCGAGAAAAGTCGATTTCAAGTGTACTTTATGTAATTAAGGAGAAAAATGTCACATAACCTCAAATAATTAATTTTTTAAATGACAAAAGAACTTTTAAATGTTGTAAATATTATTGATATAAATTAAAAAATATTGAATTGATTGTAAAACCTTGAAAAATTGCTACACAAAATATTGAATATATCAGGAAATAAGTATATGAATAAATATAACATAACCTAAAAAATAATCATACAAAAAATTCTAAAGTAACAAATGGTTTTACGAAAATTCTTCCTATATACATACATGATTATATACATATGTATATACGTACATATATATCTGACAATTGTATTGGAAAAGTCAACGAAACCTGTATATTCAAACTTACAATTTTTATTCCCGAATACGAGACATGTATGAGATAGAGGGAAAAACATCACGTTCACGCTTCGAGCGCAACGATAAATCGTTCAATCGCCTCTTCTGTACACCAATGAACAAAAATAAAAATAAAACAAAAATACAAAATCTAGAGCGTTGTCCTCGCTATACACCTCTCGTATGCGGCCAATCTCACAGAGAATTAACACCATAAATAAACCGAACGTGATTAATAATTTCATCTCCAGCCTCGACAAAATAATAATAAAAAAAAAATCCTAACCTAAAAATTCTTGCATATTAGACAATAATAAACAAATAATATATTTAAAATAAATATTTATACAAATAAATAATAACAAAAAAGTACTATTTGTATATATAAATTTAGTTTTTGTTTCAAGATTGAACCTAGAAAAAATTTAAAGGGTGTAAAAATCACGACGAATAATAGCTCTACATAAAGGATACGGTTCAGCTGGGGTGAAAATACATACATAACCTATATGTACGTTTTGTAATCAAATATAAAATTCCCCAAGCTCGAGTGCACACGAATTTTGTTTGCTTCAAAATATATATATACATATAAACTCATGTGAGACCAATGAATTAGTAATAAATACCAAATCCCATACAAAATCGAATCGGTTTCAGTTGTCACATGACTTTGAATAAAGTTCATTCTCGATGCGTATTGTCGCGTTCGCGCACACTTTTCTCCATTTTCTTTTTCCATGTCTCTAAATTTGTTTTTTTTTTTATTTTTTCTAAATCGCTTGCGCAAAACCTCCCTTAATATATACATATATATAAAATTTTCCTTCCTTTCTTTCCTCTCATTTTTTTTTCTCCCACCTCGTGAATTTCTCTCGTGTATTTCCCTCGAGACTCGCATATTTTATACACATAAATATACACAACAATAAACATATAAAACTTTTTCACTTATGCAATTTTCACATCTTTATATCCAATAATAATAATAATAATAATAATAATAATAATAATAATAATAATAATAATAATAATAATAATAATAATAATAATATATTCAATAATATTAAAAAGTAAAAATATATAAAATAATAATTAATAATTATAAATCGTAACTGAAATAACAAATTATTATTGTTACTATATACATGACGTATCACAATTATTAAATATTTTTATACACATATATATAAACATGTAATTACTTATTTAATAATTAACATAAAATTTTATCATTTATAAATTTGCATAAAAGCACATGAAGCAATTTAGAGGTTAATAAATACATTATTTAATTGTTCTTAATCTTTTTTGTTTTTTTTTTTATATTTGTTTTTTCTTTTAAATAAATTATTGATAATAATGTTTACCTATTTAAATGTTTGCTATTAATGAAAATTAAACCAAAAAATTTCAAAGCTCAAACGTTAAATTCTAAATTTTATATATTTATTTTGTGTTTTTTTCCATTGTGTGGTAACACAGTGGAGCCAATATGGCTCCACTTAGGTTATGTACGTTTATTACGAGTTGATAATGTACGTGATCCAGTCAACGGTCTTGGCAACTCGATGATAAATGCCCGGCTGTCCTGGCTGTGCACATGAATAACCAGCAGACACTATACCAATGAGATACCATCTGCCTGTTCTCTCTAGCATCAATGGACCACCACTATCTCCCTGATAATAATTAATAATAATATAAATTAATTATGGAATATATTGTTAGAAATAAAATATATTAAGAATTTAAATTTATGACTGGGAAATTTATATCAGTGTATATATACGAAATTCAATGTAATTATTAATGTAGAATTTGAATAATTTGTATTATTGGAGAATATTTTGTTGAATTGGATTTTCAGTGAAATAATTTTAGGGAAATGTTTATTGTTTATTTGAAATTAATATGTTATGAATTACTTGACAGGAATCCTTGCCACCGCCACGATAACCAGCACACATCATTTCATCGTAGATAACAACATTGATACCATTTGATCTGTGCCATCTCTCACAAACTCTATTATCGATAACTGGAACGTCAACAGACTGTAGAGTCTTCGGTCGTAACCTTGATCCTGAAGCAGATGAAAAGTACGAAAAATCAGGAATTAATTAATATTAGGACGATTTATTTTGGGACGATATTTTTTTTTTTTGTAATACTTGAAAATCTGATAATTTATAAAAAAAAAATAAAATATTCTTATTTAAAAAAAAATTCTCAGTTAATTAGAAGATAGAAAAAATTTTTTTTGGAAAAAATGAATGTACAGCTTTTGTAGGGCATTAAATTTGCTACAAAAAAGTTTCTCACCGCAAACGCTCTCCGACCAACAGTTTTCGAGTTGTAGAGCTGAAAAGGTGAAAGTTGATTATAATTGACAACAAATTTTCTTTAAACTGGAATTTATTTATTTTTTTTTATTTATTTATTTATTCAACCAGAATAATTTTATTGATCTGACATCAATTATTATCTTACAATAGACGCTATAATGCTGAATCAACAATGTAAGAGCTTTATAGCATTTATTGTAAGATAATAATTAATGTCAGATCAATAAATTCCAGTCTAAAAAAAAATTGGTTGTCAATTATAATCACTTTTCACCTTTTCAGCTCTACAACTCGAAAACTGTTAGTCGGAGAGCGTTTGCGGTGGATAACTTTTTTGTAGCAAATTTAATGCCCTACAAAAGCTGTACATTCATTTTTTCCAAAAAAAATTTTTAACTATCAAAAAATCGAGTTGAAGTCGAAAAAAAAATTTTCTCGTGTTATTTATATAGAAAATCGAATTTTTGAATTCGCTAAGCCTCTCATTAACTTAGAATTTTTTTTCAACTGGGAATATTCACTTCAATTTATAAATTATCAGATTTTCAGATATCACAGACAAAGAAAATATCGCCCAAAAATAAAACACCCTAATAAACATGTCGATATTTGTTGAGAGAATATTTTTTTTTATAAAATTAATTCAGGATTAATTTAGTTTTTTTGATTATAAAATATTTATTTCTCAATAGTTGAAGGTAAAAGTTACCGGCTTGGAGTGCGCCCCAACCAGCAGCCCAACCATATTGTCCAAGAAAATCGTCATTTTTCTCTGGCAAACATATTGGAGATATGTGCGGCATATAATGCACTGGTCGATCTAATCTCAATACAGCCACGTCAAATCTATCGGCTTGAGGTGTGAATTTAAAATAAGGATGAACACGAATTTCTCTAACGCCAAATGTATACGCTGGTAAATTTTCTGATGCTGAATTGACAACATAATCACCAAGTGTGACTTGAACTTGACGCGGTGATGCTCTGGAATGAATAAAAAAAAAACATTTATTATAATATTCATACTTTGATAATTTATTTTTATTTTTGTTTATACTTAGCAACGCAGTGTCCAGCTGTGACAATGTGATAGCGATTGACTAAAGTTCCACCGCATCGACTGGAACCGATGCGAATATAGGCCTGAAGATAAATTGAATAAGTAAAAATATAATTAATACAAGAAATTTAATTAAATTGTTATGAAAATAATATTTCGTGTGGGAATTCTCAAAATTTGAAGGGTATACTTTCATTTAATTTGTAAAAAACATAGAAATTTAAATAATATTATTTAATATTAATTATCTTGAGGATGAATTGGAATATTTAAAAAATTGTTTTAAGTAAATGAACAATTTTTATATCTATAAAGATTTTTTTCTTCGTAATTTTTCTAATGAAAATCTCAAACAAATAATAATTAAAATCACAAAATTGTTCCTTGAGCTATATTGTAATTAAAGATCACAATTTCAGATAAAATTAATCCAACCTGCCAGGGAAAACTTCCAAATCCTGCTTCATCACCACCAACAATTCGCCTTTGAGCTGTTTGTTTATTCGAAGAAATTCCGCATTCTGAAATTATTTCATTAAATATTAAGCAAAAAAAATGATCGATGCAACACAAACAATTTGGAGCAATTCGACATAATGATGAAACAATTCAAGGCAGGGGCCTAATTTTTATTTTTATTGCTTAAATTTATTTCTAATGTATCTCAGAATATATATGTACCCAAAGTTATATAGAGGCAGTGGGTGTTTTTACGATTTTTCTAAACTAGCGGGCGTGATTGCAAGAAAACTAGACGACCAATTGAAACAAACCAAGGCTTATTAGTTTCAGTTTTGTATTCTCTTCTATTTGAACTAAAAAAAAATGCACGAAAAAAATTTTAAATACCTTTTTTTGCAAGTTGAAATGAACTTTTTTTATACAAAAAGCACATTTTTTTTTCAAACCTAAGAAAAATTTTTAATTTCACATTTTTTTGGACTTTTTCTTAGTTCATATAGAAGAAAAATATATGAAAATTAAAATTTTCTCTGGTTTTTTTTTTGTTTCACGCAAAAATTACGACCTCCATCTTTCCCGCCGATTGGAGACTGCAATTACAAAGTGTTGCACAAATGTGCATATAAATCTGCTGCATTTTAATATTTTTAGCTCGTGAAATTTTCTTTTTAATGTTGAAATATGTAATAAAATAATCTCAAAAGTTCGCTAGAGTTGTTTATTTTTTTCTGTCCGAAAAAAATCCTCAAAAAAGAAAGAGACTTTTTTTAGGCCTTCTAAATTAGGCCCCTGCCTCTCAATATATCTACAAATAAATGTATATAAATGGAATGTCATATGTAGGAGGTAGCCATATTATATTTTTTTTTTTATTTCAATATAAAAATGATAAAATGCCCAAGCGTAATTGCATTATAACTAATATTTGTTTGCCACATGCAAAATACAATTTGGCCAATATTATTATATTTTATTTCAATTATATTTCCATGCATTTTCATATAAAAAAGATAAATTTTTGCTTTTATTATTGGTCCATGCATCAATTGGCAAACTTACGCTCGTCATTGGCTGTCTCCGTATATGAATCCAGTGTAAGCTGAGGATGTAACTGATCTCTAGGTGTATCGACCAGTAAATTTAAATCCCCACTAGCTTTAGCATCTTTTCGTTGACAACAAGCGAACATAATCCCACCACAACTGCCATCCAACAGCCCGGCTGACATCCAACATTTTAGAAAAAATTCACAGCTCTGTCCGTCAGCGCACAATGTTTCATCACCTTCCCACAGTGGTTTTTTTTCATTCCGCGATTTTTCTGCACAAATAATACTCTCAGCCGACCAACAAATATTTCGAAAAAATTTTATTCTGTTTATTTTTCCCACTCGAATGAATTTTAATAAACAAAAATATATAAGAAGATAAAAATAAAGTGCGTCAGTTTTATTTGTCATTGATTGTACAATCAATTTTTTTTTTTTATTGTAAAATAAATAAAAGAATTACTTCAAGTGATGATAAAATACACGATTTGAAAAAAAAAAAAAATATATTAACAGCGACGAATTTAGTACGACAAATATTTAGTCATCGTGACACGTAAATTTATATTGTTCGTTTATTATCAAAGAGATATAATTGTTTTAAAAACGCGCCTACATCCGTTAAATCTGTGTACAGTCATCATTATTATTTATTGTTAGTTAGCTTAAACACAAGCGGGTTAATAATGGAGGTAAAATAAGAACTAATGATTTAGCTAAATGATCATGAGCAATGAAATGATACAAAACAAATTACAAGCTATTAAATAATTAATGCAAGTGGTATAATTTCATTTAAATTCATACCACTATCAAGCTTTGGATAATCGCCAAAGAGTTGTTGCTTCCTATGATCTGAAATAATACAAATATAATTAATTAAAAATCAATTATTAATTCATATTAAGAATAGAGAAACATTTATTAATATATAGCAACTTGATTATATTTAAATTGGCAGTATAACAACACTACTCTTCAGATCTCTACTTTTCAAGAGTCCAGCCTAAGTCTAAACTCATATTATCACTTTGAAATCAACATACTCCCAAATACCTCTACTCTACTTTCTCACCTCCACTCCCCAAATTTGTACTTCTGATTTTTCATGTAATTCACATGAAAAGTAGAGATCTGAAGAGTAGTGTTGTTGTACTGCCTTTAAATTTAATATTTGTTTGGTGTCTTCAAGTTCTATTTACATCAATATGTTCTATTATCTCAAAGCTACCGAATTTGTACAAAAAATTACATCTGATTATGAATTATAGTAATTTAAAAAGTTGTTAAAATGAAAATAAAGTTTAATATTTAATTAATTTCAAGTTTGTAAATACAAATGAGGTTTTATAACTCTTTTATAAATTTATAATGTAGAAAACAATTAATAAAGTAGTATAGCTATGTAGAAATCTGGGGAAATCCTGAAAAGAAAGTTTATCTAAATTATCTTTCGATAATTTTTTTTATTTCAAATGAATCATAGGAGTTTCATTAGTGTTCATTGACGTAGTCTAAACGATTACTTAAGCTCATATGCCGATAGTTTCGTAATAACTATCGTACGCATTCAATTCACGTGTCCGGATGTTGAATCTACACTTTCACGAAAATACGGCTGTTAATTATTTAATTTTATTTCCATTTTTCTACTTATAATTTATTTATTTATTTTCTTGAATACTGTTCATCCTGCCGGGATCTTTAAGTATAATTACACAATGCAATCATCACTAATATAATTTATTTTCACGATCGCCGAATTCAATACCCTGTTTTCTAAAACCAGGATTTTGCCGTTTTCTGAATTAGTTTCAATTCTTTTGAATTTTCATTCTTCTATTCGACCGATTATATTATTCCATTAATTAGTCCCTAGATGAATTGTATGTTTGATTATACAAGAATGTCTAAAATCGATAAATAAATAAATAAATAAATAAATAAATTTGTGATATAATTAGCAAAGCTTTGATATTTATCATCATAAATTTTTGTTAGAAGTAATTTCTCTTACCTCGTAAGTCCTCGTCACTGTCTGGTGTTATTTGATTGGTTTGGAAAAACGACGAGCCAATTCCACTTGATGGAAATGTTGGATAATCATCTCTGAATATAAGTCTTGGTGTTCTATGTGCCATCGTTGGTCTAACAGGAAATTCATTCGGTGATCGCCAAATAGATGATTTATGCTGACGCCAAACAGGCGGTTGAATTGGTGAAAATCTTGCTATTGGATAACCAATATTTCGTGCACTTGGTCCAGCACCATCAAATAAATAACTTGATGATGCAGGAAAACGGACAAAACGTTTTCGTCTTGATGAACTGATTAATTCTGTTTTATTTCCAGGTACCAGTGTTTTATTTGAAGATGATGACGATGAATTGTTTTGTGAAGATGATGATGATGATGATGATGATGATGATGATGATTCAGTTGTGTCAATCCACTCGACAGACGCCAAAAGAATCGCCATTATATACCAGTGGGATTTAATCAATGACCTCATTTTTAATTCTAAAAATAACAAACAAAAAAATTATTAATCATCTTAAATTGCAATTTTTTCTACTAGTTCTAATTAATTTATTCACAAATTTTACATTCTGATAAATCTTCGATAAATTGAAATAAAATTATTAAAGCAAAAAAATTATACAAATATTTTTAAATTATACTGAATAAACATTTTTTTTTTTTATCAGTAAAAATTAATTCAGATATTAATAAAATTTACAGATTATATTTACGTTGAGATTAATATAAAATAAATCTAGGTGAACAATAATCCATCTTGTAAGTGTCCTAAATTTCATTTAAAAAATATAAAACGAAAAAAAAAAATATATATATTCGTTCGTTGATAAAAAATAAAAGATTAAATATTGACTTTACGTCATCTGCTTCGAAGCGACTTCGTAATGAGTGAAAGTGAAAAGGAATCACCCAAAGCCTAATAATAATAATAAATTACAAAGAATTATCATTTTACATATTGAAATGCGAAAGCGGAAGTGAATATAAGATGGAATTTTATTGTAGAAATTGATAAGAAATATATATAAATACAAATTAAAAAATAAATTCAACAGAAGTATTTTATTTAATATCATCATTGATGTTAAGGATTGATTAATGTGTATATTATTTATATTTATATTTATATATATATATATATATAGACGGGGGAAAGCTAATGAAGTGTGTGCAAAACTGGTTGGAGTAATTTACTTGCACAAATGTAAGGGAAAGTGGCTTAAATATATATGTGTGTTGACTCTTCTTCTTCTTCCTCTTGAAGATAGTCCTTCCTATTCCCCACTTGAATGTCTCTCTCTCTCTCTACCACTTTCTTGTGTTATTCATCCGGCAATACGAAAGAAAGGTGAATCACACATTCAACTCACGTTTATAATAAATATATACACTCATACAAGAACATATTACTTATGCTCATATGCCAATAGTTTCGTAATAGCCATCGTACGCATTCAATTGACATGTCCGGATGTTGAATCTACACTTTCACGAAAATACAACTGTTAATTATTTATTTTTATTCCCATATTTCTCTACTTATAATTTATTTATTTATTATCTTAAATACTGTTCATCCTACCGGGATCTTTAAGTATAATTACACAATGCAAACATCACTGATATAATTTATTTTCACAAACGCCGAATTCAATACCCTGTTTTCTAAAATCAGGATTTTGCCGTTTTCTAAATTAGTTTCAATTCTTTAGAATTTTTATTCTTCTATTCAACCTATTATCATTTCATTCAACTATCTAAATGTCTAAGAAACATGACAAATATATATTCTAAATGAATAATATAAAAAACGAATGAATATAAATATATTTTAGAATGAGCTTTTGATTTCTATTGTGTTCGATTAATGTTTGGGTCATTGCCTCGATGTTAGATGATAGTTTTTCCAGTTCCCTATTATTATATCTTTTTTTTTTCCCCCTTCAGAATACGTAGAATTCACGCATGCGTACACATTAAACTCTGTAATACATTGAAGTTGTATATTTATTAAAGTACAATGGACATGACTAGACACTGAGAAGTGAAAGTGCAGAGACAACGAGTCTTGCGTCGTGTTTTATATAAATGACGTTGAAGTTCACGTTCACGTTCACGCGCTGTTGTACCCATAAATATACATATACAATAATAATAATAATAACAACAATAATAATAATCTTGTACACTGTTTCCTCTTTCGCTCATCCACCTCATTATATCCAAACCACAATATTATTCTTCAACTATAATTTACATTAATATTTTTATACTTGTACTTTTTTTTTTTTTCCTTTTTCTTTTTGCGATTATTAATTTTCTAAACGCAGTGAAACTATATTAACCACACAATTTACTATATTTAATTATTTATTTATTAATTTATAAATATAATTTATTTTATTTTAATTATATTAAAAGCAAATAATATTTTATATATTTTTTTTTTGTCTAGTGTGGGATTTTTTATACGCGAACTTTCACCTCGGAGAGTATATATATATCGTTCAAAGTGATGCATCGTAATGTTGAAAGTTGATTTTTAATTTTTTTTTTTTATTCACCTTTCTCATGTATAATATCAAAAAATATTTTAGTCGAGTTATGTAAATTAAATGTTTATTATTGGTAACTTTGTTGTTATTAAAGATAGGGAATTGTTTACATAAACAAATTAATAGTATTTTTAACGTATTTTAAAATGGAAGAATAAAAAAAATAATTGAGCTTCGGATTTTTGAGTTTGAACATAAATTTTGATTTTTTTCAAATAAGAACATATGGATATTATATTTTTTTCTTATAGAACTTAAAATTTTGAACAAAAAAGTTCATATAGAATTTTCTCTTAAAATCAAAAATAACGTTGATATTATAAATTCAAAATATAGGATGTCCCAAAATTCACGCAATATTTCAAGTGCTACTAAGATGTTATTTCTTGCGTAAATTTTGGGACACTCTTTGAAAAATTGTATAAAATATTTTATACACATATAAGTCTACAGATAAATATATATACATACATGTGTGTGTATTTATATTTATTTGTGAGGGATTTTAATGACATGAAAGAGAAATTTTTTTTTTTTTTCGGACGATCGGCGCCGCGCTTTCGATTTCTTTCTCCAATGGCGCCAATTGGTCGTTCTACACATATATATGTACACACACACACACACACATATATATATACATATATCATTTGTTTATATGTTTAATTTATTATATATGTATATAGAATTATTGATGTTTTGTTTTGCTACTGATGAAGTCACGGTTACTTTTTATTTTTTCTTTCTTTTTTTTCAATGATGGCCTTGAAACAACTCTCTTCGTGCTCTAATTCGCCCATCTTATTTTTTCTCTCGTGCCATACACTATCACGAAAGATAACTTTCCATTGTGTAACGGATATTTTATGTGTGTATTATTTATTTATTTATTCATTTACTTATGATTTTTTTTTTTTTTCCATTGAGATTTAGAGGGATTATTATTTATTTATAATGGTATATAATTTTTATTAATAATTTCAATTGTTTAAATTTCACTTTATGATTGATGATTGTTTATAAATATATATGTAAGTATTTTTGTTTATTTATAGGGTGTGTAATATAATTAATTGTTGATCGACTAACCTTGAATTTATATTTGTATTCAGTTTATGTATAAATTAATTATTTATATTTATGTTATATATTATTATAATGAGAGATTATAATTATATAGTCACGCAAACATTTAATTTATATGTGAATTAATATTTTTATATATTTTATTAGGGATTTTTTATTTATATATTTTGATTAATTTTCATTTTTCAATTATTGTTTTTATTTAAAAATAAAAAACAGAATTTTATTTATATTTTTATATTTGTTTAATAGTGAAAGTGTAATAATAAATAATTATTGATGATTTTCTTACCTAAAAATTTGTAACTTTTTTGTTAATCCAATTTGTTTTTTTTTTTTCTTGAAATTTATTTTGATATTGTTATTTTATTTGAATTGTTGGCACAGCTTGAGATACTAATTTTATTATTAAAAATCATTCGTTGACTGATAATTGTAAATTTAATGAAAATTAAATTATCGAAAAGAAATTATCGAATATTATTATATTTTTTCTATTGGTGAATTTGAATTTTTGAATTTTTCGCGCGTCACTGATGACGGGATTCCCTCATGTTATTAGTTCCACACACTGTGTCCATTATTCTGTCATTTTATAACCCCACAAATATGTATTTTTTCTTGTAATTATAATATTTATTCAATATTTTTTGTTTCTTTCACTTCACTTTGTTAATAAATATCACTTTATAATCCATCATCATTATTAATACTATTCTTGCAACATAATACAATCAATAAACAACAATATAAAACTCCCAACATAAAATCCCTATTCTTTAACAATAAAATACTTCACGTTTTTACATAAATAATATTCACAATATAATTAAATAAAATAATTTATCTCAAAAAATTTTCAACAACAAAATAAACAAAATTTCATACATCACTGAATAATTCTCATTGTCAAATATAAAAAACACTCAACTTTATCATCAAACAGTCATTATTATATTCACAAAATAAAATACATAAATATAAACAAAAACAGCTCAAATAATCTTATAAAAATTGAAAAACAAATAAATAAATAAAACAATATGGAATAAATTGTAATATAATTTTTGGTAAAGTCAAAAAATCGTTGGTAAATTTTCCAACTGAATTTTTTTTTCCAATTGTTTTTCTGTTTCCTAATGAGTCTCCTCCACCACTAATTTACAAACTGATGAAGAACGAAGCAACACACGACGAAAAGTCGCGCACCACACACTCAACTTAACTCTCAACTTGTTACTATCGCTGCTGTTTGTAGCTGGTTTGTATTAAACACAACAGACCACACGGGGCTGAGCTCTCACTTTCTCCCAACCAAGGCAAGTAGTTTCATTTTGGTTTGGTAAAACTCTCTCGTGGACTCTCTTCTCCCACTATAAACATATATCCATATAATAATATAAATACACTCTGATGTTAAAAATCAGCTCTATAACATTTATAAAATAACATAAATCTCATCAAAATAATATGGATTTAATATATTAATTCTTTGTTTTAAATTTATTTACCTAATTCATTTCATATAATTTCCCATTGTAATTTATATTCACTAATTTTATTTATTTCTCATTTTAGGATTTACTTACCTGGAAATTCATCATCATTATAGACATCTTCAACTGCCATATTTATTTACTATTGTTTGGGTATTAATTATTTAAAATATATTAATTCATTTCATGATTTTTCATTGTAATTTATATTTATTAATTTTATTTATTTCTCATTTTAGGATTTACTTACCTGGAAATTCATCATCATTTGACATCATGAATGGCCATAATTTTTCACTATTGTTTGGATATTGTTTAGTATATATTTAGTGACTTTGACACAATTGGCAGATGAATGTAGAGCTGCAGTTATTATTTTTAAGATCCGGAGCACGACGATATTGTAAAATTTTTCCTCATAAAACAATTGTGTTTTGCTTTATGAAAAAAAATTAAATATTCAAATACACATTTATGTTTATGTAAATATATATACTGTATATATATATATATTTGTATGGTTTATCGTTGGATGATTATTATCTAGTGAGAGATTCTTAGTGCTAGTGCTCATTGTCTTATTCAACGAGAGCGTGAAAAAAAAAGTTTTGTATATGAGCGAAAAGAAAAAATAATATGAAATAAATAAATAAAAATGAACTTTCTTCCCAATGACATTTCTTCTTTCTTCTTGTTCGTTGAATTTACAAATTGGGTTGGGTTTTATATTTTTATTTGTTTATTTATTTATTTATTCGAGATTTTTGTGGTGGATTTTGTGATGTCTGTTTATTGATGAAGAGAAGAAATTTAAAAAATTTAAAGAAACAATTTTATTTGTTTAAGGTTATAGTGAAGGTTTATAAGTATTGTGTCACTTTGGGACAGGAAATGAGAAGTAAATTTCTTGAAAGATTGCCATACTTCGTTTCGTACGGTTGAACTCATGAGACAGCGAGTAACATTTTAAAATGATATTTTTTCGCAATTTTCTTTAGGTATTGTAAAATTTTATGTTTGTATAATATTTCGTAACTGTATGATCATCAAAGTGTAACGACGTTGACGATAATTTGTTTGTTGACAATCCGTATAATAATACCTTTAGAACAATAAAAAGGAAAGAAAAAAAAATTTTTTTTTTTCTTTTATATTTATTTATTGTGTTTTATTTAATTCTGGGGATTAAAAAATATTATATTTGCTTGAGATTGCGGTAGGTTTGCATATGCATGAGGAAAACTATGGAAGAATGAAAGATTTTATTAATAAATTAATATTACGGAAAAAATAAATAATATTAGAAAAAAATTTTTTTTTTTTTAATTTTTCATTGATGCCAAAGAATATTATTTTTTGCATTAATTATCATCAACTTTATTATTAAAATATGTGAGCGAACTTGAATTATTGATGAACTTGTTAATTAAATTTTCAAAAATATATAAAGAAAAAATTTTTTTACTTATAATAAAACTTTTAAATTAATTTACTATATAGAATAAATAATTTCATCAAATATTAGTTTGAAAAAATTCAGTTATAATACTATCAATTGAAATTTAACAATAAATAAAATATTTATTTTTATTTAATAAAAATTTTTTTATCACCCATAAAAAATACTAAAAAAATAAAAATAAAATTTGATATTAATAACAAATAATAACAAATATACCTCAATGCAATTTATATAAAACAATTACAATAATAATAAAATATTAATAAATAAAAGAAAATATAAATAATTCTAATTTTATGAAAAAAAAAAAAAAAAATTTCCAAATTTTTCAACTCTCCATTTTTTTTTTATAAACATTCAATGATCAACTGAAAGAATTGATAAATAATGAAAATAAAAGTGTTTGGGAATTTTACAAGAAATCGATCATGCGCACAAAACATATATATATATATATAAATAAATAAATAAATAAATACATGTATACAAACACATACGAACTCAGAGGGACTTTCCAATCAACCACATCCGGTTTCGTCCATTCGAACGACAAAACTTCACTCTCAAGATCAACCGAGAAAGTAAAAAAAAAAAAAAAAAAATTATATCAATAAAAAAAAAAGTTCCAAATTTTAAAAATCTCAAAAAAAAAATTCCCCAAATAATTATTAAAAACACACATCTAAAAACAATACTTTCTCTCACTGATCTTTATAACAAAAGATTCCAAAATTCCATAAAAAATTATCATCATTCCAAAAATAAAAAACAAATCACGACATAAAAAAAAAAATATGAACAAAAAAAAAAAAGATACAAAAAAATAAATAAAATAATTCTCCTGATTGATTTGAAATTTAAATATACATTATAAAAAAACATCCATCATTTATTACATTCTACATATAACACACATACAAACACATATAAAAATAACACAAACATTGATTCTACATAAACACACACACGTATGTATAAAAATATATATTCTTTGTGTATATATGGAAGTAGCATTATACTTTCACAAGCACGCAAGAATCGTCCATCAGAGGATTCCTCTTACTTTCTCCAATCGGACAAGGGGAAAAAGGCAAAAAGAGGGTATTTATATCTATATATACATACATATATACATGTGTATAAACATCCATACATATAAAGTCGAAAAGTAGGTCTCAAAATATATAAATATACATCATTATCAACATCATCATCGTCATCATAGTTATATGTTTTCAATCTTTGCACAAAGAGTGATCAATCGACCTTGAGTGTCCTCAAAAATTTATTGACCCCTTGTTCTTATATATAAACATACGCATATACATATATACAATAAAAATCAAATATATAATAAATAAAATACACATAAACAAATGTATAATATACATATACCTATACAGCTCTGTAAATAATTTAATTCAAATTATTGCTGCAGCTGTCAAATAATTTTTTAATAGATAAATTTTTCATTATATTTTAACATAAATTTTGTGTTAATTTTTTTTTTTTATTGTATTATTTTATAGTAAAAATATTCAAATTAATAATAATAATAATAATAATAATAATAATAATAATAATAATAATAATAATAATAATAATAATAATAGTTGGAAAAAAATGTAGGGAAATATGTTTAGCAGAAAAAACCGATTGTTTATAATAGAAATAATTATGATAATAATGTTCAATCGGTCAATTGCTTCATTATAATTTATAGTAATAATAATAATAATGATGATGATGATAATAATGAGTGCTTGAAAGCATGACAGTGAATTAATTATTATGACTGTTCAAATTTATGTTTTATTTAAGTGTTTAAATATTTTATTGAAGTAATTTTTTTTGTTTGGTTTTTTTTTTTTTTTTTTTTTTTTTTTTGTGTTTTGAATTTAATAATACAGTCGTACTGACGCGTACGTTGGAGATTATATTTTAAGGTCATGTGTTTGTATGTAAATATATAGTGAAATAAAATATTATTTTTGTTGCTTGAGAAAGAAAAAACAAAAATTGATTTTTATTTATTTCTAATTTCTCTTTTTTTTTTTTTTGATTTAGGATTTGATACAATAATTTGATACATTTTTGTATTAATATTAGAGTAGTATTTTTATATTTTAGATTGGTTGTATTGGTATAATACTGAGAGATTAAGAATATTTTTTTTTTGTTTTTAGTTTCAGTCTTTGATGAGAGTTTGAAAAAAGTTTTATTTTGTTTTTTAATGTTTTGTTATTTATATAGATTTTTTTTTTTTTTTTTTGATTGGAAATCGTAGATTGGTGTGGAAAGTCTGGTCTGATATAATAGTGCAAAAGGATAATTTTTGTTTGTTGATTTGAATATCAAGTTACATTTTTTTTTATTTTCTTTTTTCTTTTTTTGTTTGGTTTTTTTTTTGTTTACTTTTTATTCAAGTTATCGACTTTTATTTCATCATAATTAATTACAACCAGTGTCATTTGTTGCATATGACAAATACAAGAAGATTAATTTTGATTCGAGTTGAATATTTATTTGAATAAAATGAAAATGAAAATAAAAAATTTATATCGCTTTTGATAAATAATATTTTGTGTTCGGTCGTAAAATATCACTCAAGTTTGATTGCCAACGATATTTTTATATCAACTGTCGTCTCTATCGTTCAATAAAAAAAAAATAAATTCATTTTTCAACAAGTACTGAAAAAAAAAAAAAACAAAAAAAAATTATTAAGTCGATAATAAAATTTTTTCAAGTGTGTTTTGGTTATTACTTAAAGATAATTAATTAAATAATCAACTAGAATATTTAAATATTTATGTTTACATCTCCAACTTAACAATAAAAAGCTAAATAATTTATAATAATTATTTTTTTATAATTATTATTTTGTTTTTATCCATTTAAATTAAAAATTCGTAAAATTCTACAGATTTATTTACACAAAAAATTCATCAACAAATCCCCTGACGTTAAATAATATATTATTGAAATTCTCATAAATTTATATAAATTAGAAAAAAAAAAAAATTTTTTTTCAATGACAAATTAAATTTTTTTTTCTATTTTCATTTAAAAAACAACAAACATTTTTGATCCTTCTGTGATTTCCTTTCCAAATATCCCCAAAAACAATTTTTGAAATGAATAAAAAATAACAAAACTCAACTCAAGAAGAAAAAATAAATAAAATTCATTTTTTTTTTAAATAATTTCACTAGATTTAATTTTTTCCTTATCATTTTTCTTATTTTCATTATTATTAATTTTATTATTAATTCTTTGCCGATAATTTCCACTATTTCCAATCATCAATCGTTGTTTATTTTCATAACGAGCATGATAAATATAATTTAATGCAGCTTCAAGATTTTGTAAATTAATTATCGATCGTGATCCACGTTCATTATTACCAACTGATTGATCACTCATTAATCCACGTTTACCATAACGACTGCCAAGAAAAAATCGATCGACTCTTGGTAATATTTCCGAATTTTTATTTAACAATTTGTTATTAGTTAACAATGCAGTTTCTTCATTACGTCCATATCTGCTGCCAGAGAAGAAAGGTGAAACGTCAGCTGTAATTAAAAAAATGCCATTAATTAAGTATTCTAAACATTTATACAAATATAAAATAAATTAATTGATATAAGAAACAAAAATTACTGACTATTATTTCTAAAATTAATTTATAATTATCAAGGAAGAAATAAAAAATTGCTATCAATGTTGTTTTAAAATTAATAGAAAATCAAAATTAATTAACTAATTAATTAATATCAGAATTAACAAGAATTAATTATTAGTATTTATTAATTTGATTCACAATTTTCAAGGAAGAAATAAGAAATTGCCATCAATGTATTTTTAAAATTAATAGAAAAACAAAATTGATTAATTAATATCAGAAACAAAAATTAATGACTAATATTTATTAATTTAATTCACAATTATATGAAGGAAGAAATAAAAAAGTACCATCAATGTTGTTTCAAAATCTATAGAAAAACCAAATTAATTAATTAATATTAGAATTAACAAAAATGAATGATTAATATTTATTAATTCGATTCGCCATTATCAAGGAAGAAATAAAAAACGGCCATCTATGTTGTATTAAAACTCATAAAAGAATAAAATAAATTAGTTAATATTAGAAATAAAAATTATAGTTAGAAATATTTCTGATTTTAATTCATAATTATCAAGGAAGAAATAATAAACGGCCATCAATGTTGTTTTGAAATTAATAAAAAAATAAAATGAATTAATTGATATTAGAAAAAAAATTAGTCATAAATATTTCTGAATTTAACTGATAATTGACAAAGAAGAAATAACAAACTGCCATCAATGTAGTATATTAAAATTCATAGAAGAATAAAATGAATTAATAAATATTAGAAACAGAAATTAGTCAGAAATATTCCTGAATTTAATTCATAATTATCAAGGAAGAAATAACAAACTGCCATCAATGTAGTATATTAAAATTCATAGAAGAATAAAATTAATCAATTGATTAATATTAGAAACAAAAATTAGTCAGAAATATTCCTGAATTTAATTCATAATTATTAAAGAAGAAATAACAAACTCCCATTAATGTTGTATTAAAATTCATAGAATAATAAAATTAATCAATTAATTAATATTAGAAAAAATTAGTCAGAAATATTTCTGAATTCAATATATAATTATCAAAGAAGAAATAACAAACTCTCATCAATATGTTACATTAAAATTGATAAAAGAATAAAATGAATTAATTAATATTAGAAACAAAAATTAGTCATAAATATTTCTGAATTTAATTCATAATTGACAAAGAAGAAATAACAAACTCCCATTAATATTGTAACAAAATTCATAGAAGAATAAAATTAATCAATTAATTAATATTAGAAACAAAAATTAGTCAGAAATATTTCTGAATTCAATTCATAATTATCAAAGAAGAAATAATAAACTTTCATCAATGTGGTGTATTTAAAAATTCATAGAAGAATAAAATGGATTAATTAATATCAGAAACAAAAATTAGTCATAAATATTTTTGAATTTAATTCATAATTGACAAAGAAGAAATAACAAACTCCCATTAATATTGTATTAAAATTCATAAAAGAATAAAATTAATCAATTAATTAATATTAGAAACAAAAATTAGTCAGACATATTTCTGAATTCAATTCATAATTATCAAAGAAGAAATAACAAACTCTCATCAATGTGGTGTATTTAAAAATTCATAGAAGAATAAAATGAATTAATTAATATTAGAAACAAAATTTAATGGCTAATATTTCTTAATTTAATTCATAATTCTTGAGGAAGAAATAACAAACTATCATCAACGTGATATCAAAATTTTTGCTGACGTAAAACATTGTATAATAATTATTAACAACAACTGACACTCGATGTTGATAGAATTTCACTGACGTGGCTTTGTACGAACAGACTTTAACGAGCACGAAATACGAAATTAGTAACCCACATTTGTGGCAAAGTTAATTGCTCATGTGTTGATGTGTATTTATATCTTGACTGTTATCTAGATTAAATGTAAATACAAATACCAAAGCCAAGAGAGTCAAATTACTCTCCAGGTGACCAATGATTAATACCAAAAAAAAAAAAAAAAGCAACAACAAATAAGAAAGAAACAAAAGAAAAAAATAAAATAAACAGAACAATTATATTTCATACAGTATCAAGTTATGAACAATTAAAAAATTACTTCCTGATAATTCTCAAAGAAAATTAAATAATTTAAAATCATCTGAAACATTAACTTTCTCATAATTATTATAACTCATAAATAAATAATTATTTCCATATCCAAACTCTTATCTATCCTTTTATATATTATTTATTTATTTTTTCTTCACTAATATTCTTCTCCAAACAATTTTCTTACATTAAAAAAATTTTCTTATTTAATAAACTAAAAAGATGAAAAAAAAAACATTCATACACACATTTTTATATAAATATTTTCTTAGTTAACGTCGCATTGTTATTTTATATAAAATATCAAGACATATTTACGTGTATGGGACTCTCCACGTTTTCCATAACGACCATGGGTGTAAAAATTCGTTTGGGACAATGCTTCACTTGAGAATGCAAGAATTATCCACAAACACGCGATCATTTCCATTGTTCCCATGTTGATGATTGTCGGTATGACCACTTGGGATTTACCCAATTTTTTATTCCTCCACAACAAAGTTCCAGTGTCTCCTTGAAAAAATGTAATATATAAATATAAATAATTATTTATTAATACATGTATACAAGTAAACCCCCCTCCCAATAACGTCCACCTCCCAATAGCGGTCATCTACAAAACCGCGTCGATTCAAAATACTCTGATCCTATATGTATTAATTCTTCATTTTCTGTCAGAATCGGACCTCTGTATAGCGGCCATCTTGTGACCGCTATTCGGAGGTTTTTTGTTTAGCTTAGTTTTCGCCATTGTATTTTGATTATTGTTATAATTATTATTCATTATTTTTATGCAGTGAAAATTTGATTAGCGGCCACCTCTAAATAACGGCCACCTCGGAATTCCGGCCATTTTTTCAAATTTTCAAGAGTTGTATTTTTTATTCATTTTTCAATTTTTTTTTTATTTGTAATAGCTGGGTTTTGAGAAAATTTGTGTGACCGCTATTCGGAGGGTTTTGGTATATGCTCATAGTTTCGTCATATTGTGTTAAATATTATTATTATTAATTATTTTTTCATCATTTTTATGTAGTAAAAATTCAATTAACGAGCACCTCTTAATAGCGGTCACCTCGGAAATTCGGTCATTTTTCAAATTTCCAAAACTAATTTTTTTTTTTCATTCTTTATTCTATTTTTATTTATAACGACTATTTTTTGATCAAATTTGTGTGGCCGCTATTTGGAGGTTTTTTAATTTATCTTCATACTTTCGCCATTGTGTTAAATATTATTATTTTTTTTTCTTTTCATTATTTTTATGCAATAAAAATTCAATTAACGAGCACCTCTCAATAGCGGCCACCTCCTGATAACGGTCATTTTTCAAATTTTCAAGGCTTATATTTTTTTATTCATTCTTCACTCTTTTTTCTCTTCATAACGATTATTTTTTGATCAAATTTGTGTGGCCGTTATTCGGAGGTTTTTACTGTATTTTACATTCTATATATTTTATATTTTTATTGTTACCTTTATTGCAAGTCACAAACATTTTTATTACACTCACAAATGAAATTAAAAATTATTAATCGTCATATAAAAATTATATTCGAAAATAATCACAGAAGAATAATTTGTTGATAAATGAAATAAATTTATTGTTTGTTGTTATTTATTGATATTAAATTTGCTGGTAGAGATGAATTTTGTATTATTAGATAGTTATTTTTAATTGTGAAATTTATATATTTATAATTAATTCAAATATGTATTTTATTTATTTGTTTGTTGAATTATTTATTTATTAATTGTGAAATGAATAAAATTAACTTGAGGGCACGAGGGCAATACTGATAGTGGATCTGTCCTGCACTGAGCACAAGCTTTTATATACGTTTTCCACCCTACCACCCCACAAAGCATCGTCAGAAGAGACAAATGCGCAAAACAGAATCCAAAATAAAATAACAAATTGATGAAAAAAAAAAATATTATGAGTGGGAGAACTTTTTTTAACCTTTGGGAATTTGATAAAATATATGAACAATCCTTTTTTCATTATCATTCAAGCCCATTCATTTTATTATAATTTTCATACACACAAATACATATTTATTTATTTATTTATTTATTTATTTATATAAAAGAAAGAAAGTTTATATATGTATTGTGTATTTTTATTTTACAGTTTGAACAGGATAAAAAATAATAAAAATGTTATGCAGAAGTTTGAGAATATTTTTTGGAACAATTTACAAAGTTTGATTTACAAATTTATATTTATATTTATATTTATATTTATTTTAGAAGGGACATTGACTTTGGGAAGTTGAAAGTTGAATGTATTCAACAGATCAATTTGTTGTAGGATTTGTAAAGTCGAAATAAATGAGAAAAAAAAAATCCAGTCGTGTGTAATTAATTTTGTAATTCATTCATTTTAGATTGTTTTAGGTTATGTCACACTCCATTCTACGACGTGTATTTTCTTCTTGTCGTTTCTATTTTTTTTTCTCATTAGATCTCGATGTCACTTCCAATTTGAGGGATGCATCACACAACCACAGTGAAATCCAATGAAAGTCTCAAAGAAAATCTTATATTCACTGGACTCAATTCCAAACAAAGAACACAATTTTTTTGTGCTTATAATTATTTTCCAAGGTGAAAATAAAAGTCTGGAAAGAATGTTAAATTGTAAATTAATTGTTAAATAATTATGTGTAATATCTTGTTGTAAATAACTTGTATATTAGACATAGATAATGATGATGATGATGATGAAAATCTAGCAATTAACCATAAAGTTAATGATCGTGATAAAGATCAAAAATAAAAATACAGTGAGAAAATTTAATAATAATTTTCAATTGTATTTTAATTCTAATTATTTTATAACTATGAAGTATTAGTTTTGATGTAATAAATACATGTATATACATAATTAATAAATAAATAAATAAATAAATATATGTACAAATATATAAAGTAATTATGCAATACTTTTATTTTTATTAACAAAAATTATCAGGCATATGTGCACATGTAGACTATTGAATTGTTTTTATTTTTTAATTAAAAATTTGTTCATTCATGCGTAGAATTCACGTGTAGATAATATGTGTACATGGCTTTTTATTGTTTAAATAAAAAAAAACACAATTTGAGCATATGGTGTTATTGAAATTATCGAGTATTGATATTCTACTTGAGTTTATGATAATGAATGATCGTTTAGAGGTTATGTTTAGAGTTTGTTTGATTATTTTTAGTTATAGTTGCAGTTTGTCTTTTGATATTTATTTTATATTTTTCAATTATTTGTATGTGGTTTTGTATTTTGACGGTAGTGTCAACACTTGCTGGGGAAAACAATTATCACCATCTTCAGGATGATGAATGAATTTGAAGAATATTATTTTATTACCAACAGTTGTTATTCTCAATAGGAAAAACTGAATTCCAACCAGGCCAATAGGTTGGGGTAAAGTATGATGAACCTCTTGGAAAAAATCTTGGGATATGCGAACACAGGGATAACCTCAATAAAAACAATGCTGTTTTTTTTCTCTTCTATTTACTAATATTTATTTTTGTTTATTTATTAGAGTGAATGGTAGTTTTGTGAAGCCTGTACAAGTAAAAAAAGGAGATTTTCCAGTAGAAGATTACGATTTGTATGAAGAATTATAAAATTATTAAAACACTACTCTTAAATGTTCAAGTTTACAAATATAAATATATATACGATTTTTATTTGTATATTCATTGTGTGCAATCTATTTTTATTACAGTCAATGGATTACTAATTTAAAAATAAATAATTTACATTTGAAAATAAATAAAGTAATTTCATATATTTCTTTTATAAAAACAAAAAGAAAAATAATGAGATAACTTCAATATTTTCTTCTCTTTATAATTTCCGGCCTCCAATTGATTGGATGGCTTTCCTCCGTCTAAAATAAAAAGAAGAAAAAAATTAAAAACCACAAGAAAAGTAAATACTTAATAACAAAAAACAGACACAAATATTTTTCACTTACTGCAGAGTCATCTTCTTTATAAACTTTTATCGTTTTGTCTGCTTCTGTCGTGATCATTCTAGTTCCAGACATATCAAATGTGATACTGAAAATTCCGGCTTCACTGTCCATAGAACCTGGTTGAACTGGTGCTTGAAGACGTTGGAAATTATACCCAGTTCGGAAATCCCACAGGTGAAGGGTGCCATTATCTGCACCCGAGGCAAGAACTCCTTCACTATTAATACCCAAGCAATTTACTATTGCATTGTGCCCCGATAAATTTTGTATAAATTTCCCATCAGGACATTTCCATTCTTTAATATTATCCGGCGATGCAGACGCAAACATGTACACTGTTGGATGAAATGCTACTGCTCTCACACTTTTTTTGTGATTTGTTAATGTTGCTCTAGATTTTCCAGCTGCTAAATCCCACAATCGAATAGTGCAATCATGGCTGCCCGTTACAACTTGTGGTTCAGCAGCTTGACAAATAACACTAGCCACTGTGTTTGTATGTCCAACTAATGTATGAACATTAGCTTTTGTTCGCATATCCCAAATACGCGCAGTTGCGTCGCGACCAGCTGTGACTAATACATCAATACTTGGATGTAACGCCATTGAATATACTGCAGACAAATGTCCATGATAATGTCTAATTACTTTATTATATTCCAAGTCCCAACATTTCACTTGTCTATCTTCACCGCATGAGAATAAATACGGATGTCGATGGGAAAACGCTAAACCTCTTACGCTACTTATGTGTCCAGTTAACGATACTTTTAACTTGCCACTCGCCAAATCCCAAATTTTAATAACTCTATCAGCTGAACCGGTAGCAAACCATTCGTTTCCTGGTTCAATTGCACAACAACGAACCCAACCTAAATGTCCACTTATCACACGGTACAATTTCCATGGCGCATGCCACTTTGGTTTTGCCATTGATGGACTTTTTTTTTGTGGAAATGTTAAAGCATTTGTATTGTTCGTCATTGTGGCCAGTGGTGCAGATGTATTATGAGTATGATTGTATGGGACAACGGCGTTATTTTGTTCTTCTGGGAATGATTCATCTGAAATATTGATAAAGTAAAATATAGATTAAGATATTTCTTTATGTCATAATTATCATATTAATATGAAAAATAATATTGTTTGATTCTTACCACCTGGTGGTGGTGGATCAGCATTATCATCATTCCTTGCTTTCAATGCTGCATTATTTTTTACACGCTCCAATATTGGACCATAAGAATCTCGTGCTTTTATTGCTTTTATCTTTTTCTCTCTGAAAGATATTATTAGAATATAAATAAGACATTAATAATATAACGTTTTATTATAAGTAATGGAAAAAAATAAATAAATAAAAATGCATAGCAATCCTTACAATTCCGCATCAACTGGTGGCAACATTCCTGCATTGTGGAGAAACATGTCGTGTGTTCTTTTTAAGGAACGAAACACAAGAGTATGCACAGAATGACGTTGAACATCCTAAAATAATCATCATTCATAATTATAATACATATAATAAGACAAAAAAAGACTACAAAGTAAGTATTATTTCTCATATGATGTGGGATTAACCTCAAAAAATTTATAATTTAATCAATAATGAATTTATGAATGAATTTACTTACCATTTTCATGGATGGATTTTAATATTGTCGCTATTAGATGTGAATAAAGATGAATTTTAATGAATTGAGCGAATAAAATTTAATCAATTTAATAAACTTAAACACTAGACATTTGCAAACGTTTATGCCTGGGTTGTTGGGTTCAGCAAAAAGTGTTCCTAAATGCATTCAATGATCAATCATCGTCTGTGGTGATGCCATCTATAGGAATTAGGAGACATACATTATTTCAGATTGAGAATAATGTACTTATTTATTTCAAGAAATAAATTTTATTAATAAATTAAAATGAATATTACAAAATTTACGCAAAATCTTCGGACTTCATTGATGAAAGTAAGGTCAAGTTCAAATGTAAGTAGTATATTTTTATTTATTTAATTTATTTACAATAAAACATTTATTCATTGTGTAAATTGAATAATTATAACCTCAAAATTCGGTATGATAACAATTTTTATTTGTATTTATTATTTCAATAGAATTCTTCGTTTTTTTAGGTTATACGTTACTCAACTAAAGAGAAAGAAGAACCAGAAATTCCAAAAAATGAATTAGAAGGTGTTTACAGTGCACAATATCAACCTTGTACTTCAAAAATGTATGACAAAAAGCCATTTAAAATGCGATTGATAGCTGGAAAAACTTATTTATGGTGTTTATGTGGTTATGGACATGGCCAGCCATTATGTGATGGAACACATAAAAATATCTTCCTTAAAATTACATCACGTCCAATAAAATTTCAAGTAAAAGAAACTAAAGAATATTGGCTTTGTAATTGCAAACAAACATCAAATAGACCTTTTTGTGATGGCACACATTTAAGACAAGATATTCAGGAGAAAAAATACTTCTAGAATCATTTTATCATACTGTGAAATTAGCTGAATAAAAAAATAAATTAAATAATCAAATATGTAAATATATTGCCAATAAAAAAAAAACAACAAATTAATATTTACAACAATATAATAATGCCGGTAAATATTCACATATTTATATTTTTGTGGAATCCATTAAATAATTCAAAGTCCAAATCTAACCTCGAAATTTTTACTACATGAACTGCAATTGAGCTAAAATAAAAATTGGATTAATTATAATTTAATTTAATTATTGAGGGAGATCAATTCATATCTTTTATCAAAATACGAATTAGTTTATATTAATTATATTATACTTTTTATTTTTATGCACCGATAAATATAAATGCGATTTTACCGACCGAGTCATCCGGTTCCATAAAGAGAGCTGTAATTCGTCAATTTCAAACTTACAAACGTTGTATTTTAAATATGGCGGCTGCGTCATACTCAAACCGCGTATAACGACTTTTCAAACGGTTGGAAAATTAATCATCAGCCTCTATTCACAAACAATTCCAAAACTTGCATAAAATAAAATTCACAATTCATCAACACACAATAAAAAGCAGCAACAAACAAATCAACAATGAAGTCCACGTAAGTTTATTCTATCCAATATAAACCAAAGAGAAAAATTAATATTTTAGGTTATCTCACTATGACAGTTTGAATAAAATACTATTAAACATAAATAAACTAAATTAATAATAAATATCATATTTTTAGGCGACCAAAACCGCCAATGTCGGCACGAAAACCATCAAGTCGTCCTCGTCATCAAAATAATACATCAAAAGATCCAGTTCAAGTTTATTGTCGTGTTCGTCCAATGCAATATCCCACTGATGTTTCGTGTATGAATATAATAAATGATCAAGCAATCGTAATAACACCACCAGAATCATCAACAAATTTTCGCAATGCAAATAGCAAAGAAATCCAAACGATATTTTCCAAAGTATTTCCACCAGAAACACCACAAAGCGAAGTATTCAACATTGTGGCATTGCCATTAGTTGATAATTTAATTCGTGGAAAAAATGGATTGCTCTTTACTTATGGTGTAACAGGCAGTGGAAAAACTTATACAATGACTGGTGATATAAATGACGGTGGAATAATGCCACGTTGTCTTGATGTTATATTCAACAGTATATCTAATTATCAAGCAAAAAAATTTGTCTTTAAACCAGACAGACTTAATGGCTTTGATGTACAAAGCGAAACTGATGCAATGTTAGATCGACAAACAGAAATGCATGCAGGATTAACAACACCACGTAATGTAAAAGGACGAGTTAGACGTCAGGATAGTGATAATGATAGCAATGGATTGGCATCAAGATCACCAGATGAATCACAAGCGCTCAGTGTTGAACAAGACAATGTTTACTCTGTATTTATAACTTATGTTGAAATTTATAATAATAGCGTTTATGATTTATTAGATGATGAAGATCCGCGAGGTAAACCGATGCAGAGTAAAATTGTACGTGAGGATGGCAATAAAAATATGTACGTTCATGCAGTGACTGAGCTTGAAGTTAAGAGTGCTGAGGAAGCATTTGATGTTTTTCAACGTGGCCAAAGAAAACGTCGTGTTGCACACACAGCATTAAATGCTGAATCCAGCCGTTCGCACAGCGTTTTTACTATTCGTTTAGTTCAAGGCCCGTTAGATTGCGATGGAGAAAATATTATTCAAGACAAACGTGTTATTTGTATTAGTCAATTGTCGCTGGTTGATTTAGCCGGTAGCGAACGTACAAATAGAACGAAAAATACTGGACAACGTTTGCGTGAAGCTGGAAATATTAATAATTCATTGATGACATTACGATCTTGTTTAGAGATATTGCGTGAAAATCAAACGCAAGGTACAAGTAAAATTGTTCCGTATCGTGATTCAAAATTAACGCATTTGTTTAAGAATTATTTTGACGGTGAGGGACGAGTGAAAATGGTTGTTTGTGTTAATCCACGTGCAGATGATTATGATGAGACAATTCAAGTGATGAAATTTGCGGAAATGACACAGGAAGTTCAGGTTGCACGACCGACAGTATCGAAATTAGATTTAGGTTTTACTCCTGGACGACGGCAGGCAAATAAAATATTTAAAGAGGCACGAAGTCGTTTGGAAAAAGAGGGAAAAGCTGATGCTGCTGATTTGGATGTTGATATTGGACTTGTGTATAGTCTTGGTGGACCATTTCCACAATTGGACATTAATAATCCACATAGTGACAATATTATCACAAGTTTAATGCAATATTTAGAGCACAGAATAAATAAACGTAATTTATTGCGTTCTGATTTGGAGAAAAAACAAACGGAATTTCGTAAAATGTTATTGTCTATGGAGCAAGAAAATATAACATATAGAGTTGAAAATGCGTCATTGAAAGCGTGTAATGCACAGCAGAAAAAAAAATTAACTGCATTGGAAGGACATGTGTGTAAAACAGAAACGCAAATTGATTCTTTATTACGAAAATTAAATAATGCTAATGAAACAATTAAAACATTACAGCAAGAATTACGCGATCGTGATTTAGCGTTGAATCAACGTTTAGTTGATAAACAAAAAGTCAAACAAAAATATAATAGTAAAATACAATTGGAAACCGATAAAATGAATCGTGAATTGGAAATAAAATTACGTCAACAGCGTCAACATTTGCAAAGTCAAATGAAGGATAGAGATGAAAAATTACGTCTAGTTAAACGTATTCTTGTTGACGGTGATGACAATGATAATATCAATTTAAATGACATTAGAATTCAATCAAAAGAACAAACACCAATGAATAATAATGACAATAGAGAAATGATAAATGGACAAAATGCAACATCAGGCGATTTTTTATTACGTTCAAGACGTGATAAAATTCCCGTAGCAAATTTACGTCATCGACGTAGTCAAAGTGCTGATCGTTGGGTTGATCATCGTCCTGGAGCTATGGTACCAATTGGAACTGTTCTTCAGCCATTGATGCGACGTCGACGAAGTATTACCCGATTAACAAGTCCAAAAGAAATTGTTGATGGCGCATCGCGTTATTGTTTAATGGCTCAAGAGCAAGATACTGACGGTGAACTTGAAACTAAATTATACAAAGGAGATATTTTACCCACCAGCGGCGGTGGTGCACAAGTTGTATTTAATGATGTTGAATGCTTGAAACAATTATCACCAACTGGCAGGAGGAAACGCAGTGGAATTCAAGATAACAATAAAGATTTTCCTGATGCAGAATTATCTAATGCAGAAAATAAAAGACCGCGTGTATAATTAATTTAATTAAATTGAATATTATTAAAATATTTTTCACTTATGAGCGTAATGATAATTAAATATATTTTTAACATTATTAATTAAACAATTTATTTAGAGGAAATTTTTAATAGATAATAATTAGCTTTTTAAAAATGAATCTCAATTATTTTTAATATTTAGTGTATTTTTAAATTTAATATTTGAATTATTATTTTCGATTTATGTTTTTTTATTTTACTTCATTTGTATTTGATGCACTTTCATAAATTTTCTTGTCTTTCCTTCTTGTTCTGTTGGTTTAAATATTGGTATTTGTAATCCATTTACAAAGTGAATTGAAATAAATGATTTTGCGAATTATGAAATGATGAAATAAATTTTGTTTGGTTTTATTTTTTGAGGTTAAGTTTTCAACATTTTATTTATTTTGGCATCCAATTTTTTTATAATTTAATTGCAGTGACAATTGATGGATATAGTTGAGGAATAATATTGTCAAACCAGTAAATATATATTTATTATAATACATATTTTATTTTGTTTCTCTCAGCTAAATTTTTATTTTGAATTCTCATAAATTTTTTTTTATTTCTGTGTGCATTTTTGTGTGAAGAATAAAAAAATAATCATGGCAGATGTGCCAAGGCAAGAGAACGATTGAATTAATTGTGTGTAGTTTATAAATTTTTTTTTTTTTTTTAATTAAAATATAATAATTGACAGTATTTTTTAATTATTTTAAAAACACAAAATTAAATTATTGAACGACACTACACGAATTTATCATGATTTTTGTTTTGTATATACTTAAATCTATTGATAATTTGCTAAATAGAAATCCTTGAGCGTATTTTTTTGTTCAATTTTTCTTTTCTTCACTCTTGAAAAAAATAAATAAATAAAATGGCCAAAATAATTTGGAATATAACAATACTTGTTGTTTATTTGTTCATTTGAGTTATTATTATTTCCAACGATTCATCGTAATTATTTTGAATTTTAATAATAATAATTTTTTTTCGTTTTATTTTTCATATAAACGTGAGAATAAATTCAATCAAAAACTAGAAAAACGGGGGAAAAAAAGCACGAAATAAAAAAAAAAAACATTCATACAAATAATAATATAATGAATAAAGGACTAGATAAAAGTTCTTAATATTTAAAAATTAATTAGTTGATATTAAGTTTCAGTTTTGTTGTTCTTTATCTTTTATAATTTTTTTTTCTTCTGATTTTGTTTTGTTGAATTATAAAAAATGATTATCGATTAAAAACGTTAGTTGGCCTAGTTTTAATTCTTTTCTTTCTTACCCTTTATATCGTCAAAATCTTATTTGTTTATAACCTCAAATGTTGCGAGTACTTTTTTCGTTCTCTCATATTTCTGCGTTGTAACAATAATTTTTTCTATCATCTTTTTTTGATTTATATTTTTAATTTTTACATTCTAAACATTCAACACATTTAATTTGTCTTTTTGCTTTCACAATATTGTTCAGAGACAAGTGAGTTGATTAATAATCTTAATAATAACAAATAATTTAAAAAAATATACATAAATAACAAAGAAAAAAAAAATAAATTTTCAATTGAGCCAAAAACGCAGAAAATGAGGGCGAAAAAATTACTATTAATTCGATAAAAAATTAAAATTTTGCTTTGATATCTCTAAATATCGTGAGCTATTGCTTAACAATCGATATCGTTTACAATATTCTCTTTCATTATCTTCTTCAACTTATTTACTCTTCAATTTGACTGAGAGTACATAAAGAAAATTATTATATCTTTTTTCCATTCTCTCATTTTCCTCACTCTTAATTCTCTTTATAACCCTCACATTAAATCCTAAATAATTAAATAATTAAAAATATTCAGCTGCAATTTATTCAATAGCTTTGCTCATAAATTCAATAAAACGTTTTCCATATTGTTCGGGATCACAAGTTGATATTCCATCAACATTCGAGCCATATTTAACAGTTTTTGCTGCTTTTGCTGCCTGTTTACGTACACCATAATGAGTGAGTACATCAATTATTGCTAGAAAATAAATTTCTTTCGTTGGAGCACCTGAAACAAAATGAATAAATCAATAAACAATACATAATAGTTACAAATTTCAGATACATATATCAATGGAAAAAATTATTATTAATTTATTTCCAACCTTCGGAACTTGGAATGGCGTAAATATCAAGCTCTGGAATAATTGCGTCTTCATATTGGAGACTACTGTCTCTCATAAATCCAGTATGAGGTGATTCCGGCGGTGTTGTTATTCCAGTAACTCCACTCCAGCCCCAAAGACGACTAATAAAACAAAAAGACCATCAAAATTTTTGATTTTCGATTCAAGAATAAAGGTTATTTGTGTGCCACGGCCGTGAAGTTGATCTTTTTTAGCCGAATCAGAAATTTGCCGCTAAGGCCAAGCCAAATTTCGGGTGAGGCTTAAAAAGATCACACGGCCATGGTGCACACATAATTTTTTAGGCGAGTGTCTCAAAATATGATGTTTCAGGGATCAATAGTCCCTGAAATGACAGAAACAAATCTTGTAAATAAGCTAGCAATGCATAAATTGTGTAGTAACTCATAAAATGTGTAGCAACGCAACTTTTTCTTTTGCTTTATGGGTAAATAAAAGAAAAGGTTGCGTTGCTACACAGTTTATTAACAAACTTTGTTTCTGTCAGTATTGTAACATTTAAAATAAAGCGGAAATATAAACGATCAAGTATAAAATTAAAAAAGCAAAATGAATGACAGTGATAGTGACAATCCTACCGAAATTTATGAAGCCGCTAATGCAGCGACGTTAAATTTACTACCAGAAAAATCTCGAGAAATTTATATAAAACAGTATGAGAGTTTTATAAAATAATGCAACATACATAATGTTAAAAATTTTGAAAGAAGAAATATTTCTATCATTTTTTCTAGAAAAATCCAAAAGATTTGAAACTACTTCTGCAGTGTCACTAGCCTAAATTTTGTTTTATAAGTAAATGCAGCCAAAAAAGTGCCATGCCTGAAACATCATGTTTTGAGACAATGGCCTAAAAAATATATTATTAAATATATATCATGTTATCATTCATTTTAATTAATAAATAATTATTTTTAATTCATTTACTCTGTTCCCGGTCCACGGGACTCCAAACCACTTCCAGATTCACTGTCATCTTCATCATCATGGTTGTCCTCATCTTCTTCCCGTTCAGCGCGCTCTCTATTCTCTTGTTCAGCACGTGCACAATCGTGCAAGCCCAATAAAAGTGAATAATCCATCAAATGAAGTCTCGTTAAGAACTAAAATATAAAATAATTTTTTTCTTCTTTTTCTTCATCAAAGAAAAATACAATTAATTTATTTTTTATTAATCAATACTCACATCAACATCAGCAGTTAATGTATCAATGAGCTTTTTCTTCGCTTCATCGCCAATATAAATTTTCATTCCATCTTTTACAAAATCATTGTCTTTATAAGTTGGCAAATCCTTTTCCTTTTCTTTATCTGATGCTTCGCGATCAACTGTTGAGCCTTTTAAATCAAATTTTTTATGTGTTGTTAAATGATTTGAAAATACATTTCTTATCGCCACAACATAATGTTCAACGCCATCCACTGTTAATCGATACATTCCCAAATACTGTGGCAATAATGTTTTACCATGTCGTTCAACAATATACTAAAAAAATAAAATAAGTTAAAAAAGAAAAGAAAAAATAAATAATTGGCAATTATTTTAATATCAATTAAATAATAAAACTTACTGGATGATAATGTTTTAGAAATGAATGCATTCGTTCAACTTCTTCGCTTGTTAATGTTTTAATGATAAACAATTTGTCATATGATTGATAAAATTTCGCGCCACTTTTCCCAGATGAATCATCAAGTGTTGGTTGTGATCTAAAATAAAAACAAAAAATAAAAATAAAATTGTGAGAAAGAAAAATTTGAAATTTCTTTGAAAAATTTCTGTTGTCTATTCATAAACAGAAATTTAATACACACATTATCATTAATCCTTTGAAGTATTTAAAATTTTTCTATTTATTTCATTTTTCCAAAAAAAAAAAAAAGAAAAAAAAAATTGCTAAAATTTATTTTGCAAATTTTGAAAATTTATTTCAAACTTCTCAGGTCAACAATTATCATACGACAAAATGTAAGACAATAACAAATATATTTTGCAATAAAATAGTGCATTTTTCAAGTGCACAAAAAAACAAAAATATTTATAATAAAATAATTATTTTTTTTGTGATTAATTTTCAAACTCAGTGATCACATCAGCTTTTCCAATCGCAAATAAAAACAAAACAGTTGCACTAAAGTGCATTTAGAATTTCGAAAATTTTTTATTTCACAAAAATTCAAAAAAAAAAAAAAAAAAAAAAAAAAAATCTTCAAAGAATTAATTTAAAATTTCAATCAACTTCATTTACCTATTTTCCATTATAAATAATCAAATTATTAGTCACTGTAAGAAAAGCTTTTTAATTAACAAAAAAAAAAAAAAAAAAAAAAAAAATATCATGAAAATTATTAATAAATAAATAATTAAATATATAAATAAATAAATAAATAACAAAAAATGTGCGGTTGGACTAGCAAAAATAAATATAAAAGCATGGTGTAAATTAAATAATAAAAAAAAAAAAAAAGAAGAAGAATTAAACAATATAAACAAAAAACAAAAAATTATTATAATTAATTGTACTATTAAAATTATTCGTTAATTGATTTTTCTTTCCGCATATTTTTTTTCCTTCTTTTTTCCACGACGTCATTAATGTACAAGCGAAGCTAAAGTCAAGGATCCCCACGATTAATTCACAGTGGTTACTGCGTATATAAAATATTATATATAATATATATACTATACATATATATACATACACGTGTCTGTAAATGTGTTCATGAGTGCGTGGGTGGAAAAGCAAAAGCACAACTACGAAGTTGCAGAAAAAAAAAAAAAACACAAGAAAAAATTTTTAAAAAATTATGAACAATTAAAAATTAAATAAACATTTTCTTCTTTCTTTATCAACAATGCTAAACACAAATAAACATTGTCAATTAGATTTGTTAATTAATTTAATTTGTCCATCGATTAATTTCTAAAATTTTGGAATGAAAATTATTCTATTCCATGAAGAAATAACAAAAAAAAAATAAAATTATTTTATTTATTTTATGATAATAATAATTATGTGAAAAAAAAAAACGTAGTGAAAATAGCGTGAAATAGGAAATTTTATATAATTAATTAATTTTTTTAATAATTATACAAACAGAAAATATTCTTTCCTTTGAATATTTTATTTTTTCAATATGTGCACGAAAATGGCGACTTTTCTTGTGCAATTTTCAATGGTAATATGACCGTTATTCTCCCAGCAAAAAGTTCAACTGTATATCTCACTTCCAATAAGAAAAAAAAAATATAAAATCAAAGAAAAGATATGAAATAAATTAACCATAAAATGTCAATTCGTCAAATCTTTATCCACATTTTTATTTTATTAAATTAGAAAAGAGACATAACCTCACTTTCTTCACCGGGATAAAAACGGCCATTTTACCGCCACAAATGCCACTGAAAAAATTGACATTTTCGTACAAATATTGGAGGAAAATATCATGTGTAACATAAGAAAAATGTATATTTCTCTTTTTGTTACACTTTAAACTAATTATTATTTGTTTGTTTGTTTGATTTATTTACTGGTGAGGGAGGGAAACACATTAAAGAATAATCTAACCTCAATCGTTTTGGTTTAAAACTGTAGGTACGTTGTGGCTTATTTATATTTGGTAATTGCGACGCGGAGGAAGTGGGAGCCGATACAGTTATTGACGGTACTGTTGCTGATCGTTGTACCAATTGTCGTATCCTGCCATTCTCATTGATTGGACGAATACATTCAGTATTATCTGATGGCTTTCTCAATCTTCGATTAGCTCGCGACGGATTAAACACACGACATCTAAATATACATTAATAAAACCTCTTTTAAATTAATATAAATAATTTTTGAAGAAAAAAAAAACAATTAAATGATACTCAACTGATTCCCGAAATTTATATTAAATAATTTTATATGAACTATTATTTTATATCACAAATTTTCTGTCGATAAATTATATTATTAATATGTTTCTGTTTGCGTTCGATTAAATATGTGTGGAGGAAAAAATAATTTATACCCAAAAAATAAAAAATAAATAAATAAAAAGAGAAAATAAAAATATGGAATGGAAATTAATTTATAAAAGATAATAAAGCTAATAGGTTATTAAATAGAAAATTTGGAAAAAAAAAACAATGGAAATAGATATTTATAATTTCATAAAACAGATTTAAGTTTAAATAAAAAGAAAAAAAAATTAATACATAAATAAAAGTTTGAAATTATTTATTTTACCTTGTCATTGATTCCTTGTAATCCAGATCATCAATTCCAAATCGTTCTCGTAAATTTCGAAATACTAATGGACAATACTCCTTTATTTTAAAATGCGATGGCATATTTTCCCTGTAATTTAATAAAACAAATACAAAATAAATAATATTAATATTATAAAATATCCTATTTTATTTCTTCTTCTTCTTCTTGTTTTTTCTCTTTTTCAGGTCATTTCAATCAATTTCATTCACCTGAACAAACATATCATTCACACGATCAACGCGTTCTATTTTTCACTTTTTAATTTATTACAAATACCCACGTGGCTGTTTAAACAATAATTCATCCTAAATTCAATTCCAACAAACACACAAAAACAAACATGAATAAATAATTATTAATAAATGCTTAATCGAAATATAAAATCGTTGAAATATTTAGCAAAAAAATATAATTCGAAAAAAAAAAAAATAAATGAAATAAATTTTATTTTGTAATAGAACAATGAGACCTTCACTAGGTCTATTATTATAGAAAGAACTCTGGCAATCTGCTATTAAAGCTTGATAAATATAGAATAAGCCACTTTTCCTAGGCAACAAAAAATATCTATACAATTTCCCGCCTTAATTGATAATTAATTAATCAATTTTCCACCAGTCACACGAAAAAAAAAAAGAAACAAAAATCCTAAACAAATAAATAATTAAAAATAATATAAATAAATAAACATTCCCACTGCAATCACATTTAATATTTATCAAAATAAAGAAAAAAAATGTGATTATTTATAGTTACTTACTTATTAAAAAGATGATTATCGACTTTTAGCTTGCTATAAGCTCTAAAGTCATCGGGCAACAGCATAACCGGTATGTTGACGTGACTTAGCTCATTAATCTGCAACACAATACGCCATTGCATTATCAAAACATGAATATTGCAATTCAAATAAAAAATAAAAAAAAGATATTTAAATAAATTCCCGTATGGTCTAATGACTAGGATATCTGGCAGTTTAAATAAATTTTGCTACAATATCGTATTAATTATACATAAAAAAATATGTTTTTCTAGTTATTCATCATCTGACATTTTCATATTGCAATTAAATTAAACCCACACATTAATAACAATTATCCAATAATTAAAAAATTCTCATTTACACAAAGACGTAATACAAAATGTCTATACATAAAATTTACCATAAACACGGATATACATGTACATATATATGCAGAAATAAATTATACATTGACATTAGCATTAATATTGTATTCGTAATATTATAGTTCACATCAAAACACGCGATACGTATTTTTAATAACGAATAAAAGAAAAATTGTCATTAGTGCGACTGAAAAAAAAAATGAAAAAAAATGGAAATATTTTTATTCAATTGCCACATACAGAAATAGATAATAAACATCAATTATTATCATCAATAAATAAACTAATCAATCTATTGAATTTAACAATTGTCATCAAGCAAATAATATTATCACCTTCGAGTTAATTCAACGAAAAAAATAAATAAATAAATAAATAAATACATAACTACATAAATTATCTTCCAATGGATGATTATAAATAGAAAAATAATCAAAATTAATTATAAAATGATGATTATCATTACCGTGTGATTAACACCCCACATGAATACACTGAGGAGTGGCTCATTAGCACGAAAAAGTTTAACTTTTTGGTGCTTAACACGAAAATGTTTTTTCTTGAGCTTTGAGAGCCCGCCAGACAAATGCGGAACCCCCGACATTTTTTTTCACACGTTCCTCTTCTCTCTCCTCTTCAATAAAATAATAAATATAAATAAACGTATTCAACAATTTATTATTCGTTTATTATTATCCTGTAGTTTATTGTTTTTATAATCCAATGGAAAATCTATGATGAATTATTATTTTTCCGTTTTATAATTGTGTTTTATAATTGTTCCTTTATTTTTTCTTCTCTCTTCGATATTTATTATTGGAGTATGCAAATCTTGATTACAATTTTTTTTTTTCCCACTCTTTCTTTATTGAGATGAAGAAAAAACTGCGCCACGAGAGAGACTGTTGAGAGATAAACAACACACAAATACACACACATATAAAATACACCGGGATAATAATTTGATTACGCCATCGACGTTTCACGTTTCGTGTACATATATGAAAAATATGAGACAAGATAAGTAAGAATATAAATTAAAATTATGATTGTGAAATATATATGTGTATAAATACTTGAAACTTGATTTGATATTGGTATATATGAGTTAATGAATAATAATAATTCACAGATTTATTTCATATACCATACTCCTGAGTTCATTGAATAATCAATAGATTTTGTATGTGATTTTAGGTTTGTTGTTTTTTTTTTTTTTGAGGTTAATGTTGGGTTTTGTTATGTGTTTTTTTATTATTTATAAATTTATTTTGTTGAATGCAACCGAATAATAATGGCCTAGGCCGTCTGGGCTATGTAACTGTCGATCGGCCACTGAAAAAAACGGTGGTGGGTCTCTTTAAAAATGGTGGAACGCGCCGATGTCCAAGGCATTATGGGACAAAAAAATGGCGGATGTGTGTAATCAAAATGGCGGTTTAGCGCGCGGTATATTTGAATAATATCAATAAATTATTTTAATAATTTCAATTAATATTTACTATTATTATTTTCTTTATTAATGAATAAATAAATGAATAAACAAATAATTTATGTAAGCAAATTAATTTATTAACTATTATATTAAAACGCTGAATATTTTGTTCATGAAAATGTATTTTTGTATTATTTTATATTGTTTGTCTCGGATAATTTTTAATTAATAAATAATATAAATTTGGATATGTTTAAAATTTATTTTTGAAATTCATTTAAACAATCAAATGAAATAAAATGTGATATCAAGAATAATTATTTTTATATTGATTATTTCATTATTTTCTGATCGTCTGTAAAAAAAAAAAAAAAAAATCGCTTTATCATTTTCATTTCAATGTTATAACTTATATAATTAATATGTTAAAAAAAAAACTTTGCTTTTGTACTCAGCTGGTTATCGATAAGATAAAATACATGTAACGATCCGTGACATAATGACCAATATTATTATGCAAATTGTACATATTATTAATTAGAGCTATTGTAACTATTATAATTTATTTATATCTTTTTCAATAGAATATGTTAATTATTTATAAATAAAAACAAAGCCAATGCATCTGTAGATCATATAAAAAAATATAATAAATAATTCATGGATCAATATTTATCCACAAAACAAATAAATTAAATTTCTAACCTCAAAATTTTTTTTTATTTCCTGAAATTCAATTGTCTATGAAAATCTCATGTCAAATTTGTTTCATAACAAATATTGTAACGAAAAATTATTCTCAGTCTAAACATGTGATATCATTGAATAGATTCTATTTTTAATACTATTATTTACACAAATATCCAATACTTTTATCAATGGCATAGTTCAATAGAATTCTTGATAAACTTTTAGATATTAGATAACGAAAATTTCTTGTATAAATACAACATCGCACGTTTCATTTATACAAAATTCAGTTTTGCTCTAAACTTTATTCATTACGTTAAATAAATTAATCAACAACAAAATGAAAAGCATTATTCTTGTTGGATGTTTGTTGATGTTGGTTCATGTGTCCATGCAAATTTCTATATGGGGTAAATTAATTAAAAATTAAATTTTTAAAATAGTAAAATAATTAATTCATTTTGTTATTTAATTCTCATCAATTAGATGACAATTGTCATGAAGATACACCAGGATTTCAAGAAGTTAAAAATTTGTGCTTCCATATTTCATGTCCGAATAATGTGGCTCAACCCCATGCGTAAGTTGGTTGAATAATTTGTTGAATTCATAAAATAATTTGATTATTTATATTTATTGGTGTTCATTTAGATGTATGAATGATATTTGTCCACCTGGTAAAAATCCAATTGGTAGAGAAAAAGATGACAATTCAAAAACGTATCCAGGCTGCTGTGGAAAATTAATTTGCCAATAATAATAAAACTTTGTGAAATTAAACGAAAAATTCATATATTTTTTTGTTTTTTTTTTTGTTTATTACTAAATTGGGATAAACAATATTCTTTGTTATGATTTTTTAAAGTTGTATACGATTTAATATGGATGATTTGATAAATATATCTTAAACAAATTAACTATTTGAGAATAATAAAATCTTTTTTGTTCTTCTAATGTCAAGAAAAATAATTCGTCATCAATTGAATTATTTTATTTATTTTTCTTGGGATATTGATTAAATTTGAATCTTGAATTAATACAAAAGAAAATACAATGTTGAATTTTATTTTAGATTTTTGTGAATTGAATTATTTATTATCATGGATAAGTCCTTCAATAATATAAATAATATAGATTTTTTTTTACATATACAAAATTCAAATCTTGAAAAATTATATGAGAAATAGTAATTTGTGGCTATGGTGGACACAATTTTTTAGGCGAGTGTCTCAAAATATGATGTTTTAGGGATTAATAGTACCTGAAATGACAGACACAAATCTTGTGAATAAGCTAGCAATGCATAAATTGTGTAGTAACTCATAAAATGTGTAGCAACGCAACTTTTTCTTTTGCTTTATGGGTAAATAATAGAAAAGGATGCGTTGCTACACAGTTTATTATCAAACGTTGTTTCTGTCAGTATTGTAACATTTAAAATAAAGCGGAAATATAAACGATCATGTATAAAATTAAAAAAAGCAAAATGAGTGACAGTGATAGTGACAATCCTACCAAAATTTATGAAGCCGCCAATGCAGCGACGTTAAATTTACTACCAGAAAAATCTCGAGAAATTTATATAAAACAGTATGAGAGTTTTATAAAATGATGCAACATACATAATGTTAAAAATTTTGAAAGAAGAAGTATTTCTATAATTTTTTGTAGAAAAATCCAAAAGATTTGAAACTACTTTTGCATTGTCACTAGCCTAAATTTTGTTTTATAAGTAAATGCAGCCAAAAAAGCGCCATTTCAGGGACTCTATTGAGTCCGCAAAGCATCATGTTTTGAAACAATCGCCTAAAAAATATTTTACGACGAACATTTGAACAATATCAATTATTTTATCATTATAATAAATTTAATACACGATGACTAAAATATACAATTAGTTCAATCATATATTTTATTGATGAAAATAATATTTTATATAATTACATATAGTTGATTTGTGAAACGTAATTTTCTTCACTTCAATAATGACCATTTTAGTTGCTCTTTTGCCGATTGAAGTACCTGAAAAATTCCACAATTCAATGATAAAATATTAACCCTTTTGCTGGGGAGTTTCTAAGAATAAAGTGCTCTCTGATTAACCGGCGCGAGAGGAAATGTTCATATTCGAGCGCCAAAAATCGCTGTCCGCTGAGAGAAAGCGTCTATTGCAAAGCACTAAAAGGCGCTGTTTGCAGCGAAAGGGTTATAGATAAATAATAATGATTTTACAATCACTTACGAATATTGACTGTGTGAAAACGATTCAATGTGGCGTATAGAAAAAATAAAATGACAACAAAAACAATCATGCAGGAATCAATGAAATGAATGTGAAAATTATTCAATAAATTAATTGATTAACATTCATAATTATCAACAAACCTGTGCAACTGTTTGTTCACCCAGTGGAATGTCATCTGTTCTAAGTGCAACTCTTTGGACAACACTCGTAGCATCAGCATCAAGAATAATGCTACAATAAAAAAACCAAATAATTCATCTATTTATTAGTGCAATAATAGACAATAAATAAATTATCCAAGACAAAATACACTCACCCTCCATCACAAATTTCATCCATTGCAAGCATAACAATATCCAAGCTATCTAATACTGCACGTTTTTCAACATTTCTTCGTAATATTTGACTAACTGAATCGTATAAGCAATTTAAAACGCTCATAAGAATCAACTGAAACATAAAAAAATTATGAAATAAATTATATAATTAAATAATGTTTATTTATATTAATAATACAATACCTCATTTTCGTGTGAACTTCCCATAACATAGAAATAAAGATCCACATTGCTCCTATAAACACAGGTCAATCCATCCAACATAATTATTTCTGTATTAGATCTGTGTGTTTTGTTAAATAAATTTTTTTCAAATGCTTTTTGCTCTTTTGAAGTTGGAAATACATTTTTATCGTAATATTTGGCCAATATTCTATTTCCATCATTGTCAAGGATGGCCATGCCCTTAACAGTGTAAAGAGTTGGTTCCTAAAAAAAAAAAATATTAAAAATTAAAGTTAGGTTAGGAATACACTGTATATTATTTTTTAATAAAGTGTATTTATTAATGATAAATTCCATTAAATAATACATTATTCAATAGAATTTATTTATTTTGTGCACTTTATTAGTTTTATTTCAAAGTAATAATTAAAATACATTATATTTTGTTTCGATATTAAAATCAGTTTGAAGATTGAGGTTAGAATCTCTTGATTTAGATGCAGTTCCACGATTCATGATTGTTCGTATGAATAAGTAATATTTTCAGCGTTATTTTTAGATATTCACGAACGCGAATGAAAATTGTGATGAAGAGAGCTAAAAAAAAAAAACAAAAACAAAAAAGTAACTTACCAATAACTGACCATCCATGTTTATGTTAGCTACGTGTCAAAACCAGTTGGATGTCACTTCCTTTGTATGTCAGTGGTTGCCAACTACGTGATGATATTGTAGAACTCGTCTTTTATCGATAATTTATAATATTTTATTGATTATTTAAATAATAATACATTTATCATCAAAAAAGAGTGCATAACAATTTATGTACAATAAATTCTGTACATTAAATATTTTTTACATCATGATAAAGGCAATCGATATAAAAAAATCGTGTAAAAATTTTGATAAATAATTAATAAATCTCTATACAGATAAAATACATTATGCTCATTCAGATCAATCGATAGAAATATTTAAAAAATAAAAATTAATTTTATAGGTTATGATCTTTGTTCTATTTATTTATTAAATTTAAATATTTGCAGACATTTTCTTATGGCTCCAGGACCATTCCAATATCCCCTAAAATTATAAATTATATTATAAAATCTTTGATGAATATTATTTATACAATTTTATATTAATAATTATACTCACTTTAACATGAAATTCCAATAAAGAAATGGAAACAAATATTTTTTCATTAAATACATAATCCAATATTCATTTTTTTGATCGATTGGAAAAGTTTCTAGTGGTTTAAGATTATAATCAAATTCAGCGAGGATACATTTTCCCGGTGCAGTAACTAATGGACACGATGCATAACCATCATAAACCATTAACATTGGATTCCCTGATAAATCATCCAAGACATTGTGATACAATACTTTCGACTGCGATGCTGAAAAAAAAAAAATCAAAAATACAAATTAATAAAAAATAATTTCGTTTACAATTGAATTTTATTTTCATTTTTCCTACCAATTGCTGCCATTGTTTTGGAGTTTGGTGTGGTGGTACAGTCACCAAGTCCATATATATTTTTATATTTAACATGTTGCAAAGTTTTTTTATCAACTTTTAAATATCCGAGGTCATTTGCAAGATCTAAATGTTTTTTCAACTCTGTCGGTGGCCCCATTGGCGGACAAACGTGCAAAAACGAGTACTAATAATGGAATAAAAACAGAAAAAATTTATAAATATACAAAACAAACTTAGTAAAAATAAGTAAATAAATAATTAGATCAATATCAATACTTTTTGAACGAATTTTTCCTTTGGATTTTGTAAATTCTGAAAAACTGCTTCTTTACTATCTCCCCTAACCTCAATCAAACAAGTTTGAAGGTTCACCTTGATATTTCGACTCTCGCAAACTTTCCATAAAGCATCAGCATATTTTTTCACTCCAAATATCACCGGCAATGACGTATTATATACCACATTAATATTCGACCTGAGATGTTGCTGCAATTAAATAAATGACTATCATAAATAAACTATATAGATAATTATTGAATTGAGTTATTTGAAGATAATGAAAATAAAGGTAGGTCAATATATTTATTACTTTTCTCCAATAATCCTCAGCTAAATAAGCAATTTTTTGTGGCGCTCCAGGACATTTAACTGCCGTATTTGGAAAAGTAAATATTGCAGTTCCTTCTCGAGTCTTTTTAATATTATCAAATACATTTGTCACTGTTTCGGGACTGTATATTGAAGACACCTGCGCTTCTGGATTTTTCAAAGCATCAACCAATCCTGGAATCTAGAAATAAATATCATTTTTAGGCGATTGTCTCAAAATATGTTTCACGGACTCAATAGAGTCCCTGAAATGGCGCTTTTTTGGACGCATTTACTTATAAAACAACATTTAGGCTAGTGACACTGCAAAAGTAGTTTCAAATCTTTTGGATTATTCTAGAAAAAATGATAGAAATATTTCTTCTTTCAAAATTTTTAACATTATGTATGTTGCATCATTTTATAAAACTCTCATACTGTTTTATATAAATTTCTCGAGATTTTTCTGGTAGTAAATTTAACGTCGCTGCATTGGCGGCTTCATAAATTTCAGTAGGATTGTCACTATCACTGTCACTCATTTTGCTTTTTTGATTTTATACTTGATCGTTTATATTTCCGCTTTATTTTAAATGTTACAATACTGACAGAAACAAAGATTGTTAATAAACTGTGTAGCAACGCATCCTTTTCTTTTATTTACCCATAAAGCAAAAAAAAAAGTTTTATTGCTACACATTTCATGAGTTACTACACAATTTATGCATTGCTAGCTCATTTACAAGATTTGTTTCTGCCATTTCAGAGACTATTGATCCCTGAATCATCATATTTTGAGACACTCGCCTAAAAAATTATGTGTGCACCATGGCCGTGTGATCTTTCTAAGCCTCACCCAAAATTTACTTAGCCTTGGCGACAAATTTCTGATTCAGCCAAAAAAGATTAACTTCACGGCCTTGGCACACAAATAACTATTATATTAATTTAAGGTTATATTTTAATTCAAAAAGTCTTTATAACTCTTTACATATCTGCCAGACTCTGCCCAACCAACAAAAACAGCTTTGGACTTATGTTTCCTAGTACCGCAGATACCGGTTTCTTAAAGTTTTTAGGTTATATTTTAATCGATAAAGTCTTTATGACTATCAGCCATATTAATTATTAATAATTACATTACACTAAAATAAATACTGGATTTAATCATAAAAATGTCAAAACTCAGAGTAATGAACTAATTCATCAAATCAATATTAAATAAAATGAATATTTTACTTTATCAATCCAATATTGGATTAAATTTAATACAATTAATTTTTATCAGTTCAATTTTACTCCAATGTTTTTTATTAATATAATTAATATAATTTAATACCTTATCCCAATAAAGCTGAAGTCCCATTGCTACAATCATAATTTTGTACGATATTATATCACCTTTGCTCGTTATAACAGTATTTTCATCAGCTTTGATAGATATCACTCGGTCTTTCAACCACTGTGTCCCCCGTGGTATCACATCAGCCATGGGTTTTTTTGATGATTCAAATTTTTTTAATCCACCGCCAATTAATGTAAATAATGGCTGATAATAATGAACCTCATTGGGTTCTACAATTATTATATTATCCGGTGGAAAATCATTTACAAACTTTGCTGCAATTGTACAACCAGCAGTTCCACCACCAACAACAAGAACTTTGCAACTAAAAATAATAAATTATATATTTTTTTTTTTTCGATGTTCCTAAATGTATAAAATTTATATCAATTATATTTACATTATATATATATTATATTTACAAATGATTCTTACCTGTGATAAATATCACGAGTGAAATGTATTTTTGACATTTTCACCATTGTCAATGCCCCTGTATTTAACACATTCATTTTTTCAATCAATCTTTCATTACTTATTTCAAAAAATTGTTCTTTTATATACTTGCAATCTGTGCAAATGAAAGAAACAAAAATTATTAACAATCATACAGGGGTTTTTTTGATTCCAAAAATATTTTCTCAGAAATAAAGCAAGTCAGAAGTAATTGAACTTGAACCTGTAAGATAAGAAAATCAATGATTGTTATATTATTTATTGAAATGTAATAATTACCGCTCTGAATCTGTTATCAGATAACATTCTTACCAATTTCGCAACAATTAATAATGCAATATATATTAATACATTCCTTTCCTAACATTCTAACCTCACTTTCTAACTTCCTTGTACCTATAATTTTCACTGTAACTCATTTAATCCGTAATACAATTTCAAATTACTTTTTTACCGAGTGTAAATTTATTTGTTTTATTTCTTTTTTCATTTATATATATTATTAATTATCATTGTTTAATACCATTCAATTTACCCCAATAGCCGCAAGTGCACTAGGATTACGCACAGTGCACCTTAGGTGCCTACCTCGTGTGGTAGCACAGTAGGCCACTAAGTGGAATCCGAATTTTAGGATAATGTAGACATGAGTAGCAAAACTTGAGAAATATATAAAAAATATATATATTGTAAAATGTACGTCATATGAAAACAGTTCAGACTATGCGTGTTGCGCATGCGTGAAATTCACTGCTTAAGGCGTTATTTCTATAATGAAACTAATTTTTCAATGATGAAATTTCTAAATAACAAATCAACAAATGATTATAAACGTGGTGAAATTATGGATTTTCATTGAGCATGTCAAGAGCATTAAATTGGCATACAGTTCAATTAAAAAAATTCCCTTATTCTCAATCCTAATTTTATTTTTCTAGTTACGTCTCAAATAAATGTTCGAATTTGATAATAAAAATAGTTTTCCGATAAAGAGCGTGCGACAAACTATTACTATTAATATAATTGTTTTAAAAATTTACGATAATAAAAACGATGAAATCCTGGAAATCCGTTTACTTTGAAGAATAAATCTGACGTATGCAAAATTCATGCGAGATTATAGGTGTATTCACGTTGGACGCTTATACGCTTTGAGCGCTCATCTTCCATACCAGTTCAATGCTAAAAATGACATTTAAGCGCGCTCAAAGCGTGTAAGCGCCCAACGTGAATGCACCCTATGAAGACATTGAGCACATGCCAAGACTGTCACCACAAGAATTTGATATAAATAAAAACTTATAGTTGCATTTGATGAGTCAGCCCAGACTGAAAATGATTTAACTCCTTCAAATCCATAACAATTACCCAATAGCATGAACAAGCCCAAAAGTGATGAACTCTCGAAGAGCGTACACGTAACAGTGGCTCGCTACCATTCAATTCGATCCATGCGAACAGTATTTTTCATCATCAACAATAACAGACGCATCTCAACGATTTATCGTCGCCTTACCATTTAACACCAAAAAAAAAATCCTCGATGAATTCGGGGGAATTCGGGGGGATTCGAGGAGATCCGGGGGGATTCGGGGAGATTCGGGAGGATCCAAGAGGATCCAAAAGGATCCAAGAGGATCCAAAAGGATCCAAGAGGATCCAAAAGGATCCAAAAGGATCCAAGAGGATCCAAAAGGATCCAAAAGGATCCAAAAGGATCCAAGAGGATCCAAGAGGATCCAAAAGGATCCAAAAGGATCCAAGAGGATCCAAAAGGATCCAAAAGGATCCAAAAGGATCCAAGAGGATCCAAAAGGATCCAAGAGGATCCAAAAGGATCCAAGAGGATCCAAAGGGATCCAAGAGGATCCAAAGGGATCCAAGAGGATCCAAGAGGATCCAAGAGGATCCAAAAGGATCCAAGAGGATCCAAAAGGATCCAAGAGGATCCAAGAGGATCCAAAAGGATCCAAGAGGATCCAAAAGGATCCAAGAGGATCCAAAAGGATCCAAGAGGATCCAAGAGGATCCAAAAGGATCCAAGAGGATCCAAAAGGATCCAAGAGGATCCAAAAGGATCCAAGAGGATCCAAAAGGATCCAAGAGGATCCAAAAGGATCCAAGAGGATCCAAAAGGATCCAAGAGGATCCAAAGGGATCCAAGAGGATCCAAGAGGATCCAAGAGGATCCAAGAGGATCCAAGAGGATCCAAAAGGATCCAAAAGGATCCAAAAGGATCCAAGAGGATCCAAAAGGATCCAAAAGGATCCAAAAGGATCCAAAAGGATCCAAGAGGATCCAAAAGGATCCAAGAGGATCCAAAAGGATCCAAGAGGATCCAAAAGGATCCAAGAGGATCCAAAAGGATCCAAGAGGATCCAAAAGGATCCAAGAGGATCCAAGAGGATCCAAAAGGATCCAAGAGGATCCAAAAGGATCCAAGAGGATCCAAAAGGATCCAAGAGGATCCAAAAGGATCCAAGAGGATCCAAAAGGATCCAAGAGGATCCAAAAGGATCCAAGAGGATCCAAAAGGATCCAAGAGGATCCAAAAGGATCCAAGAGGATCCAAAAGGATCCAAGAGGATCCAAAAGGATCCAAGAGGATCCAAAAGGATCCAAGAGGATCCAAAAGGATCCAAGAGGATCCAAAAGGATCCAAGAGGATCCAAAAGGATCCAAGAGGATCCAAAAGGATCCAAGAGGATCCAAAAGGATCCAAGAGGATCCAAAAGGATCCAAGAGGATCCAAAAGGATCCAAGAGGATCCAAAAGGATCCAAGAGGATCCAAAAGGATCCAAGAGGATCCAAGAGGATCCAAAAGGATCCAAGAGGATCCAAAGGGATCCAAGAGGATCCAAGAGGATCCAAGAGGATCCAAGAGGATCCAAGAGGATCCAAAAGGATCCAAAAGGATCCAAAAGGATCCAAGAGGATCCAAAAGGATCCAAAAGGATCCAAGAGGATCCAAAAGGATCCAAGAGGATCCAAAAGGATCCAAGAGGATCCAAAAGGATCCAAGAGGATCCAAAAGGATCCAAGAGGATCCAAAAGGATCCAAGAGGATCCAAAAGGATCCAAGAGGATCCAAAAGGATCCAAGAGGATCCAAAAGGATCCAAGAGGATCCAAAAGGATCCAAGAGGATCCAAAATGATCCAAGAGGATCCAAAAGGATCCAAGAGGATCCAAAAGGATCCAAGAGGATCCAAAATGATCCAAGAGGATCCAAAAGGATCCAAGAGGATCCAAGAGGATCCAAAAGGATCCAAGAGGATCCAAAAGGATCCAAGAGTATCCAAGAGGATCCAAAAGGATCCAAGAGGATCCAAGAGGATCCAAGAGGATCCAAGAGGATCCAAAAGGATCCAAAAGGATCCAAGAGGATCCAAGAGGATCCAAGAGGATCCAAGAGGATCCAAAAGGATCCAAGAGGATCCAAAGGGATCCAAGAGGATCCAAAGGGATCCAAGAGGATCCAAAGGGATCCAAGAGGATCCAAAGGGATCCAAGAGGATCCAAAGGGATCCAAAAGGATCCAAGAGGATCCAAGAGGATCCAAGAGGATCCAAGAGGATCCAAGAGGATCCAAAAGGATCCAAGAGGATCCAAAAGGATCCAAGAGGATCCAAGAGGATCCAAGAGGATCCAAGAGGATCCAAAAGGATCCAAGAGGATCCAAAAGGATCCAAGAGGATCCAAAAGGATCCAAGAGGATCCAAAAGGATCCAAGAGGATCCAAAAGGATCCAAGAGGATCCAAAAGGATCCAAGAGGATCCAAAAGGATCCAAGAGGATCCAAGAGGATCCAAAAGGATCCAAGAGGATCCAAAGGGATCCAAGAGGATCCAAGAGGATCCAAGAGGATCCAAGAGGATCCAAGAGGATCCAAAAGGATCCAAAAGGATCCAAAAGGATCCAAGAGGATCCAAAAGGATCCAAAAGGATCCAAGAGGATCCAAAAGGATCCAAGAGGATCCAAAAGGATCCAAGAGGATCCAAAAGGATCCAAGAGGATCCAAAAGGATCCAAGAGGATCCAAAAGGATCCAAGAGGATCCAAAAGGATCCAAGAGGATCCAAAAGGATCCAAGAGGATCCAAAAGGATCCAAGAGGATCCAAAAGGATCCAAGAGGATCCAAAATGATCCAAGAGGATCCAAAAGGATCCAAGAGGATCCAAAAGGATCCAAGAGGATCCAAAATGATCCAAGAGGATCCAAAAGGATCCAAGAGGATCCAAGAGGATCCAAAAGGATCCAAGAGGATCCAAAAGGATCCAAGAGTATCCAAGAGGATCCAAAAGGATCCAAGAGGATCCAAGAGGATCCAAGAGGATCCAAGAGGATCCAAAAGGATCCAAAAGGATCCAAGAGGATCCAAGAGGATCCAAGAGGATCCAAGAGGATCCAAAAGGATCCAAGAGGATCCAAAGGGATCCAAGAGGATCCAAAGGGATCCAAGAGGATCCAAAGGGATCCAAGAGGATCCAAAGGGATCCAAGAGGATCCAAAGGGATCCAAAAGGATCCAAGAGGATCCAAGAGGATCCAAGAGGATCCAAGAGGATCCAAGAGGATCCAAAAGGATCCAAGAGGATCCAAAAGGATCCAAGAGGATCCAAGAGGATCCAAGAGGATCCAAGAGGATCCAAAAGGATCCAAGAGGATCCAAGAGGATCCAAAAGGATCCAGAGGGATCCAAAAGGATCCAGAGGGATCGGGGGGTTTCGGGGGGATTGATTTCGATGGAATAAATAATGATGGAATAATCATTCACTGTCACATATGATTATTTATTCCATCTTAAGACATTTCATAATTATCTTCAATATTCATTAGTATTAATTGCTGAATTCGCTAATGAAGATACAGAAAAAAATGAAACGAGAACATGGTTTGGCGTGTTGCAGTCATTTCGGTTGGTTGTGATGCTGTGATACGGCGTCAAATATTGAGGGAATTCACATGATTTTGGCTCATTACATAACGTAAAATACTGTGGTCTCACAATATTTATAACTTGTGACAGCACGGAGTGAAATTTCGTGGAGTGCTCTAAAAGCTATTGGGGTTAATGCCATTTTGGATCCTTTTGGATCTTTTTTTGGATCCTTTCGGATCCTTGGATCTAAACAGATCGAAAGATGACGATGATTTGGATTTCACTCTAGTGGGCCACTGTGCAACCACACGAGGCAAGCACCTGACGTGCACCGTGCGCGATTCTAGTGCACTAGGTGCACGCACTTGGCTAATGGGGTGGGGATATAATTATAATACGAAATCATCGACTGTGGATAAGAAAAAGTGGGGTTATACATATCGACAAGATGGCGCCACCCCTGTTAAAGAAAAATAAAGTAAAAGATTATCCATCCAAATGCCATTTCCGGTAGAATGATAAAAAAAATAATAGTGGGAGAGAGAGAGTTTGGATTTTCAGTATATATATAGCTTTATTCATTGTACATACATACAAAAGTCGTCGCGACGCTCGACAATTTCAAGTCGTGAAGCAGTGAAGACAGAGAATTTTAGTTGCGCACAGCCGGGCAAATAGCTAAGTTCAGTTTGTACATAAATACTTATTTCTTATCTCCCTCGTATTATATACAATATAATATAATATATATTTTGTGTCTCTGTTTTGTTTGTTTGTTAACGTGCACACGCGTGTGTTTAAAATCCAATCTCCTCGACCGCTTTTTTATTTTTTTTTTTTTTGTTTTATTTAATTTTCATTATTAAATATTTTCACGCGACAACGACGGCCGCGAATTATCACGCGGTACATTCCGACCCTCCGCCGAGGGGGTGGTGTAAAAAAACATTTAGAAATCAACTATTTTTATCCTTGAATACTTTTTATTTTAATTATAAAAACCATATGATATATATTAAAAGTATTTACGCCATAAAAGTTATTAAATTCAATCGTTATTTCGCACATTCCGGCATCAGCATTTGTCAATCAAACAATATTAATATTAATACACAATTAATAAACCAAAGGATTGGTAAGTATTTAATTAATTATCATAAATTATTATAATAAATAAAAAAAAAAGTAATTACATACAGCGATAATTAATTTTCAGGCAATTGAAAATGAATTTAATTTCATATTTTATTTTTTATTCCAACTGTATTTTTAAATTTTTTATTTAATTCAATAAACAATACACGTAATTTATTATTTTATCAACATTTCAATTAATTATATTTAATTATTGTTGATAATTGTCGTTGTTCTTAACGATTGTCAATTTAATCTTAAATTTACAACTTAACCTAACCTCAACGCGAAAATAAATGGTGTCCCAAAATTAACGCATGAAATAACACGTTAACCACACTTGAAATCTTGCGTTAATTATGAGACATACTTTATATCATGTTGTAGTTTCACTTGTAACATGTGTTTAAAGTATATATTTCATATCTGTATATATATAATACATATGTGTGGGTGTAAATTATAAAAGGTCCACACTCTGGACGATTATTAGGCAGCTAAAAATATACTTTTCCCACGAAGGAAACGTATGCTTCAACCATACGCAATTATTGCACGCATTTCTATTTTAAAATATGTGCCCCTTTCACTCTCTTACTAAAAACATACACACACACACACACAAATATTATTCATGTTTAAACTCTCATTATCATTTTAAATATAAATAATATTGAAGAAAAGAGAAATATTTCTCATTTAGAATTTTTAATTATATTTGTAAAATTTTATTTCATTTTTCTTCTATTTATTTATTTGATATTCATCAATTTAATTACTTTATTGTACGCACTTAGGAAAATTCCCACGCATTATTCTTGAATTTAACTATTTAATGCGTTGGCTGAATGAATATGTAATTAGCATGATTTATATCTGTTATTAAAAACTAACCTCACTAAATGTGCAATTTATTTTATTATTCTTCAAATAAATTACTGTTTAATTTATTGGCAATGATATATTATGTTTAACGAATTTATGATAATTAAATTATCATTAGGAAAATATATAATATGAAATCTATCAATTATTTTTGTTATTTATATATTTTATTTTGTATATTTCAGAATCATTGAGGAAAAAATGTCGCAGCACTTTATGACTGTTTGTGTTTTATGTGTACTGTGTGCTGCACACACACGATGCACAGCACACACATCAAATACGCCAACATCAGCGAATTTAATGATTGATAATATTGCAAGTCCATCAGCCACCAAAGAATCAATTAAAACGCTAAATCATATGAAATATAATCAGAAAATGATTTTATCACTTGCACAAGATAATGTTGAACATTTGGACAGTGTTTATGGTTCATTAAATAAACAAAATGATGAATTAAATACAGATAAAAATAGCGGAAAGCGAAAAATAAAAAAAAATTTACATACAGAAAAATTAAGAAATAAATTGGATAATCATGATGATAAAATTGTTTCAATTAATGTTAATCCAATGGAAAGTCCAGAAGTATTGGAACGTCTTGGGCAAATAGATACAATTAATTTACGTGATAATTCACAAATTCAATCGAAATATAATTATAAACAAGATAAATTAGAAAGACGTAGAGCAAAACGTCATGCTGATGTTGAAGAAAGATATTTTTTAAAGAAAATATTTGACGCTTATGGTGATGGGACAAGTCTTACAATTGAAGGATTTGAAATGATGTTAAAAAAATTGGGACTTGTTAAATTAATTACGAATATTCAGATGCAATCTACAATTAATAATACAATAAATAATGGTAAGTTGACAAACGCCAGACGGGGAAAAAAAATAATCATATAAATTTTCCCATTTAATAATAGAATAAGAATAAATATGAATTTTTTTTCCTGGTGGCTTTTATCATGCATTAAATCAACAGAAAGTGTTGATAGGTATGATCAATTGATTGATATTATTTTTACAAGTTGAAAATATATTTCAATATTGTTTTAAAAGTCAATTTATTCTGCCCCAGCACAAAAAATCATTGAATAAACAAATTTTAATATTATAATCCATCTATTGAAGTTATCAGCACTGTTGATAATCAATGGAATAACAAATAATTCTATCAAATTATTTATTCAGACGAAAAATTCATGAAATTTATATTAGCTAGCACTTGCTCCAATAATTAGGCAGAGCAGTGTCTCCCATCTTATTTATTTATTCACACATGACAGCATTTAAAATCAATTGACCTCAAGTAATTAAAATATTTGAGTTTAATAGACAATGTTTCACACGACAATTTATTTATTTCTATTAAATAATTTTACATACATCAAAATTTATTCATAGAACATAACCTTCAAATAGCGGACATGGACATTTATTTGCAATCGTTATTAAGAGAAAGTCACGAATAAATAATTAAATAAAAACGTTGTAAGCATTTAAAAAAAATAGTGTTTTAAATTTATTCAGTCTAGAGTGAATATAAAGATAAATAATAAAAATAAATGATAAATTCTTTGCTTTGTATAGACAACAATTCTCATTTATTGCTGATGCAATGGTAAAACAATATGCTATAATATTTCTGCTTATTTTTATTTATTTATGCATTATTTTTATCATATATTAATACATTCTATTCTTTTTCAACATTCTAACCTCACTTTATAACATCCCTATACATAATTTTCACTGTAACTTATTTAATCCGTAATACAATTTCAAATTACTTTTTTATCGAGTGTAAATTTATCTTTTTTTCTTCATTTTTATCATGTATATTAAATTGTAATAATATATGTTTATTTGTTATGTTGAGTATTACAATTTTTCATTGATAATTACATTCATTCATTCATTTCTTTTTATTTTATTATTATTATTTATTTTTTTACTCTTTTGTGGTGATGATTAAGCACATGACATTGTGTTGTTATCTAAATAGCCTTCATAAAATTACAATTGTACGTTATTTTATTTTTATATTTTTCGCTTCATTGAGAATTTCCGTTTTTCCTGTGATAATTATTACAAATCAGGGATGCCCAGAGGGACAAATTTTTTACTCTATAAATTAATCAGATTCAAAGTATTTCCTTTTAATAAAAATATATTAAAATTATATTAACGACAATTAAAAACTAATCAACATTAATTTTATTTCATTGAATTATACTTATCATATTTGTATTATTACAGAAACAATTGTCGAGTCACAGAGAATTAAAAAAATAACTCCAGTCGATGCTAATAGAATAGATTCAAAACAAAAGGTAAATTAAAAATTATTAGATATATTAATTTATATTACGTTTATTAATTTTATTCCTTTTTTTTTTTTTTATTTTTTTCATTAGTGTTTGAGCCAAAAGGAATTTTTAACGAGTGTATTGACAGACGAAAATTTATCAACGTCAACGAGTAATCAAACGATTATACCTGGATGGTTATTTGAACGTGTGTGTCCAGTTTTGTTGTATCATTTAGCGAGTAATTCAAGTTTAGAACGTAACGGGTGTGTATTATTTCCGGACAATTATAAAGATATTTCATCGATGGATGAATTTATTGAGGAGGATGATACACGTAATATGGTGCAAGGTAAATTAATAGAGAGAAATAATCAATTTTATTAAATTATATATTTAGTTTATATTATTAATTTGCAATAATAATATAATATAATTAGAGGCTTAGCGAATTCAAAAATTAAATTTCTCATATAAATAAGACGAGAAATTTTCTTTTTTCGACTTCAACTCGATTTTTTGATAGTTAAAAATTTTTTTTTGGAGAAAATGAATTTACAGCTTTTGTAGGGCGTTAAATTTGCTACAAAAAAGTTGTTCGCCAAAAATGCTCTCCGACCAACAGTTTTCGAGTTGTAGAGCTGAACAGGTGAAAATTTTATTATAATTGACAACAAATTTTTTTTAAACTGGAATTTATTTATTTATTTAACCAGAATAAATTTATTGATCTGACATTATTTATTATCTTACAATAGACGCTATAATGCTGAATCAATAATGTAAGAGCTTTATAGCGTTTATTGTAAGATAATAATTAATATCAAATCAATAAATTCCAGTTTAAAAAAATTTTGTTGTAAATTATAATCAACTTTCAACTTTCCAGCTCTACAACTCGAAAACTCTTAGTCAGAGAGCTTTTTTGGTAAACAACTTTTTTGTAGCAAATTTAATGCCCTACAAAAGTTGTGAATTCAATTTTTCCAAAAAAAAATTTTTAACCATCAAAAAATCGAGTTGAAGTTAAAAATAAAATTTTCTCGTGTTATTTATATGGAAAATCGAATTTTTAAATTCGCTAAGCCTCTAATTACCTCAGAATTTGTGTTTAAACGGGAATATTTTTCTTTTTTTCATAAATCATCAGATTTTCAAGTATCACAGACGAAAAAAAATATTATCCAAAAATAAAATACACTAATTTATATATTATTAAATGTTTAACATTTTCTTTTTTCTTTCTTTACAGTATGGGTTTATTCAACAATAAGTATTGTGATTATAAGTTTGTGTGGTTTATTGGGCGTTGCAGTTATTCCAGTGATGGGCAAAAGTTATTATCATCAATTATTACAATTTCTCGTTGCATTAGCAATTGGTACACTTTGTGGAGATGCATTAATTCACCTTCTTCCTCATGTGAGTTAAAAATAAATTATTAAATATTATTAGCGCATGATAGAGAGAACACACACGTGTTTAATTATTTAATCGTGCATTTGGATTGATTTATTATTCATTTGTGCTTTCAAACTGCAGATAAATACTTTGGCAGTGAATTTAATTTATGAATAATAAACAAATGATGAAATTAATTATAGAGAATAGAAAAATTATATTTAAATAATTATTTAGTTTAGTTGAAATTTCATTAAAGACTTTTATTTATGGAAACGTGACTTGTAATTGAAGCTTCTTTGAACGAATTAATTCAATTATAATAACACAGAGACATGGAAAAAATTTATGTACAGCTGATTTTGACATAAAAGGGCATTTCAAGTTTGGAAAATTAACGTAAATGCGACCTACGCAAGTGTTTTATTACGTCGAATTAATGTTGATTATTATTGCGTGGGCGATAATTGAAATTAACTTAGGAGAGAACACACACACGTGTACATATACACAATTATTTGAGCAAGAATTTATTTATCATTGATTAATTTGATATTGTCTTTTGATGGAAAAAAAAACAAGAAGAAATAATATTCAATTAATTCTAATTAATAAAATTTTTTCAATACGGGCACGGAAATGACGATAATTCTTATGTAATTTGAAGTGGCAATATGACAGCTATTCTATCAGCATAAACACTGACGTTATTTCTTACTTTTAATTAAGAATAAAATAATTGTTAAGAACAAATACAATTTTTTTTTCATCAAGAAACAGGTTGAAATTTTACTGGACGATGAGAAAACAAGCTGGTTCGAGTGGAGCTTTTAATTTTAATATTTAAAGGTTTTTTATTGTTATTTTCGTTTTTCTATTTAGATAACATGGGGAAAATTTTTTTTTTCTTTGGATTTTTGTAGCTCGGTATTTGCACGTTATAGAATTAAGTTCATAGCATATTCTTGTAGGAAATCGAACGCTCTACAAAAAAGGTCTCCTACACTTTTTTCATAGAGACAGCCATTCTAAAGATATTCAAACCCAAAGTTCCAAATGTATGAATTTTTGACTTTAAACAAATATCTTTAGAATGGCTGTCTATGAAAAAAGTGTAAGAGACCTTTTTTGTAGAGCGTTCAATTTCCTACAAGAATATGCTATGAACTTATCTCCATAATGCGTAAATGCCAAGCTACAAAAATCCAAAGAGAAAACAAATTTTTTCCCATGTTATTTAAATAGAAAAACGAAAATTTACAATGATTAACCTCAAAATACTAAAATACTAAAAGTTTTCAGCTTGTTTTTTGGATGAAAAAAACTTGGTTACCTAAAAATTCTACACTCTAATACATAATCAATCTATTTTAGTTTCTAATTAACAAAATGACAAATATTTAATTTATTATATTTAATTTACAGGCAATGATGGCCCCGCACTCTCATGAAATTGGTGTATCACCAGTAGAAATAAATCACGAGGAGATGCATAATTTAAATATGTGGAAGGGTTTAGTTGCTATGATGGGATTGATATTATTTTTCTTTACGGAAAAAGCATTATCAATGATTGCCGAGTGGAGAAAATATCGTCAAAGAAAAAATAAATTACCACCGCGAGTAAGAGTTATGCGCGAATCCGAAGGTGGAAAAACAAATAATACAGTTGGTGAAAAATTATGTAAACATAAATATTCATCATATCCATATTGTTATGGTGAAATAACAACAGAAACTCGTGACAATCATCATGAGCATCATGAGCACAATGATCGTGAACGTTTGCCAGCGGTTGAGGAAGCAAAACCCCTAACCTCAAATTGTAATTCGGTATCAACAAAAATAATGAAAGACGATTTGGAAAAAAAATCTAATGATGAATGGCGTATTGACGATCATATTAATAATAAAAAAGTGACAGATAATGTTGATATGCCGCTGGATAATCATGAAAGTTATACAGTTATCATTCGTGAACATGAAAATAAACATCATGGCCATACACATTCACATGGTGAGTAAAAAATGTAAAATAAATAAATATAAAATGCTTTTTGATTATTAATTTGGTCTATCTATTTGTTATGAATCTAGAAAAATGTGAAAAATAATACTCGTGTCTATTTTTATTTGGCGTTTATAGATGAATATCACTGATTATTTATAATTATTACCCATTTGTTTTTTTTTTTCTAGGTCACGTTCATGCTGCGCCTGATTCAATGTCAAGTGTCGCATGGATGGTCATAATGGGCGACGGTTTGCATAATTTTACTGATGGTATGGCAATTGGTGCTGCATTTGCTGCAAATATTGCTGGTGGATTTTCTACAGCAATAGCGGTATTTTGTCATGAATTACCGCACGAATTAGGGGACTTTGCTGTACTACTTAAAGCAGGAATGAGCGCTAAACAAGCGGTATTTTATAATTTATTATCATCAGTACTTTGTTTATTTGGAATGATTTTTGGAGTGTTATTGGGTGCTGCACCATCTGCTACCAGTTGGATATTTGCAGCTGCTGCTGGAATGTTTATTTATATAGCCCTAGTTGACATGGTAATAAATTGTTTTTTTCACAATTTTAATAGATTTTAAATTCAATTTCATCAATTATGCAATTATAGTTATTTGTGTGCCAAGGCCGTGAAGTTGATCTTTTTTAGCCGAATCAGAAATTTGTAGCCGAGGCCAAGCAAATTTCGGGTTAGACTTAAAAAGATCACACGCCATAGTCCACACGTAATTTTTTAGGCAAGTGTCTCAAAATATGATGTTTTAGGGATCAATAGTCCCTGAAATGACAGAAACAAATCTTGTAAATAAGCTAGCAATGCATAAATTGTGTAGTAACTTATCAAATGTGTAACAACGCAACTTTTTCTTTTGCTTTATGGATAAATAAAAGAAAAGATTGCGTTGTTACACAGTTTATTAACAAACTTTGTTTCTGTCAGTATTGTAACATTTAAAATAAAGCGGAAATATAAACGATCAAGTATAAAATTAAAAAAGCAAAATGAGTGACAGTGATAGTGACAATCCTACCGAAATTTATGAAGCCGCCAATGCAGCGACGTTAAATTTACTACCAGAAAAATCTCGAGAAATTTATATAAAACAGTATGAGAGTTTTATAAAATAATGCAACATACATAATGTTAAAAAATTTGAAAGAAGAAGTATTTCTATAATTTTTTCTAGAAAAATCCAAAAGATTTGAAACTACTATTGCATTGTCACTAGCCTAAATTCTGTTTTATACGTAAATGCGGCAAAAAAAATGCCATTTCAGGGACTCTATTGAGTCCGTAAAACATCATGTTTTGAGACAATCATCTGAAAAGTTATTAATTATTTTCATTATTATTTTAGATTCCAGAATTATCATCGGGACATTCAGAAGAAGGTGGTTCAAAATGGCAGTGTCTTCTTCAAGCACTTGGTCTTCTCACTGGCTTGGGAATAATGTTAATTATTGCTTTATACGAGCACGATCTTCAGCATATATTTAGCGATTAAAATATCGTAATTAATTTATCAATAATCGGCAAAAGATTAATGAAAAATTCTTTTCAAGTCTAGCATAACTAACAGTTGCTAGATTTATATATATATATAAATAATTAGTATTTCGTTTCATCTATAGAAGCCAATTTCATATAAACATTTATGTGTATAAAAACATAAAATGTAAAAATTGTTTTTTTTTTTCTACAATTCAGTTTTTCTTTGTCGTAATTCAATTGTGAGCGTCAATTAATTACTGCACAAATTATTTTTCTGATGCGTTTGATGTCGATTTAGTATATAGCGTAGGATAATATTAAAAACAAAAATGATGAACCAGTGAAAAATGTCTTTTAACTTTTGTACAGTGATAATTTTCATTGGTATTAGAAATTAACGGCAATTTATAAAATAATGTCGGATCGATTATTATTAATCATACTTAAATAGTATGTTAATTCATTTTATTGATTGACTTAATGATAAGAGATCTATTTTTTTTTTCATTCATTTATTTATGTGATTTTTTCTCTGACAGAATTTCGTTTTCTGCAATCGATTTTTCGGTATTTATTTCATTTAATTTTTGTTCTTTTTTTTTTTGTTATTTATTCGTGTGAGTTGATGAACTCGATGTTCGATATTTGTACATGAATCGATAAAACACAATGCAATTAACATTCATTTATTTATGTTGTCATTCGCTTTTATTTTTCACATCAACGATGAAAGTAAAACACAGTAGAAATGCATTCCAAAAATATAAATAAACAAAATAAATATATATACATATACATATGAATATGAAAACATTATCTGTCATGTGAAATTACGAAAAAAAAAATAGCAACAAAATAGCTTAATGTGCGTGAAAAAAATAGTGAGATTTGTTAATTCATTTTATGTAATTAATTTTTTTTTTCCGTGCGAATAAATTTGGTGCTTAAATTATATAAATAAATAATTAAATAAATAAATTAAATTGTAATAAGTCTAATGAATAATGATTTACATAACAAATATGAATGAGATGAATAATTATTTCAAATGTAATTTTCAGTATTTTGATGATAATTTTTTTTTTGTTTCATTTTATTGACAAAAAATTCAACGAAATATTTTATTTAAAATCAGCATCGTGTTTTAACGCTGCATTATTTAATAATTTAGTTACACAAAATGAAAAAACTATGATAAAGACGTTAATAATAATAACAACAAATAAACAAATCAAGCATATATTTATTATGTGCGTTTTATAAATATTAAAGCTGAAACAAAGCTGTCAATTACTTTCAATCAATGGCAAAATTAATTTTATTTAAATATAGAGTTGATAAATATTTTACATTTCTCACGTAAAATTTAAGAACGAAGAAAAAAAGAAAGCAAATAAATATATGGAAGAAGTAAAAACTGACAAACTTATAAAAAAAAAAAAAATAAATTAAATAACAGAAGTAACAAACAAAAAAAGCATTAATTATTTAATTAAAAATTATATTTCAATTTATTTTATATACAGTTAAAAACGACATAATTTATAAGTGAATAATTATTTTTTTAGGAGATTGTCTCAAAATATGATGTTTCAGGGACTCAATAGAGTCCTTGAGATGGCACTTTTTTGGCCACATTTACTTGTAAAACAAAATTTAGGCTAGTCACACTGCAAAAGTAGTTTCAAATCTTTTGGATTTTTCTAGAAAAAATGATAGAAATAATTCTTCTTTCAAAATTTTTAACATTATGTATGTTGCATTATTTTATAAAACTCTCATACTGTTTTATATAAATTTGTCGAGATTTTTCTGGTAGTAAATTTAACGTCGCTGCATTGGCGGCTTCATAAATTTCAGTAGGATTGTCACTATCACTGTCACTCATTTTGCTTTTTTATATTTATACTTGACCGTTTATAATTCCGCTTTATTTTAAATGTTACAATACTGACAGAAACAAAATTTGTTAATAAACTGTGTAGCAACGCACCCTTTTCTTTTATTTACCCATAAAGCAAAAGAAAAAGTTGCATTGCTACACATTTTATGAGTTACTACACAATTTATGCATTGCTAGCTTATTTACAAGATTTGTTTCTGTCATTTTATGGACTATTGATCCCAGAAACATCATATTTTGAGACACTCGCCTAAAAAATTATATTGTGCACCATGGCCGTGTGATCTTTTTTAGCCTCATCCGAAATTTGCTTGGCCTCGGCGGCAAATTTCTGATTCGGCTAAAAAAGATTAACTTCACCACCTTGGCACACAAATAACTATTATATTAAAGCTTTTAATAGAACTAAAACATTAGAGATTAAAATTTTCATTTATTAATTAATCAATCAATTGAATTATTTATTTATTAATTCACAATAAGACACCAAATTATTATTCTATACCGATGACAAATCGTCTTTATCACTTTGTGCAGTTAAACTGTATGCAGTATCAGTGCTTGTTTCACTCGTTTGACTTTCAGTTAATGTTGATTTTTTATTATTACCTGAATCATTCATTTCTCGCATAAGTCCCGCCATATCATCATCCGGATCAATTTCATGCGACCCACCAACAACATCAATTTCCATTGACTGTCCATCACCCATTGATGAATTATCAAATTTTTTTATCTCCTCTAATTTTTCTTTCTCAAATTTCATCGGCTCCAATTTATATGGCGCTGGAAGATCCATGTGAAAAACACAATTTGAATCAAATACAACTGGCACCGGTTCATGACACTCAATATCAGCTCTAATTGCACCACATGCTTTGAACAATACTTGATGTTGATCCTAAACAAACATTAAAAAAAAATAATATTAAATATTTTCATCACAAAAATTCATGTAAAATATTTTAATTAATTTATTTTACTTTTAATATATGTTTACGACAATGTTTTGCCGATGGTAATGTCCTCTCGCCGCATTTGACTCCACCTTCAGTGAAAATACATTTAGGTACACTCGGAGGTTTTTGTGATGCACCCTCGGTCATTTTTGATCGTTTTTCTAATGATTTTTTGTACAAAATAGCTTCAACACCACTACGACGATGATAACGATTTAAAGCTTTCAATTTTTCATACATTTTCTTTTCTCTTGCAGTTTCTTTTGACTGATCATGAATGCTACCTATTTAAAAAGAAACATCAAATAATTAATTCATGAAAAAACAAATGAATAGAAAAAAATAAATAAATAAATAATCCAGCATTATTACATAAAGTTTCTTTTTCTTTCTTCAATGCATGTAAATATTTTCGTCTTTTTTCACGCATTGTATACTGCAGCCTCTTGAATTGTTCAATATATAACGATTGAAGTCTGATAAGTTTCTCTCGTGCAATGTATATAACCTCTTCAGCAGTAAATATTCCCGCGTGCCTTAAAAAATTAATACTAATCAATGGCCAAATATATATTGTTCTTATTTTGCTAGCAAGCAACTACTCAAAAATCCTACATGAATATTAAAACAAAAAGAAGAAATATTTATTTGTGTACCAAGGACGTGAAGTTGATCTTTTTTAGCCGAATCAGAAAATCGCCGCCGAGGCTAAGCAAATTTCGGGTGAGGCTAAAAAAGATCACACGGCCATGGTACACAACATAATTTTTTAGGCGTGTGTCTCAAAATATGATGATTCAGGGATCAATAGTCCCTGAAATGACAGAAACAAATCTTGGAAATAAACTAGCAATGTATAAATTGTGTAGTAACTCATAAAATGTGTAGCAACGCAACTTTTTCTTTTGCTTTATGGGTAAATAAAAGAAAAGGTTGCGTTGCTACACAGTTTATTAACAAACTTTGTTTCTGTCAGTATTGTAACGTTCAAAATAAAACAGAAATATAAACGATCAAGTATAAAATTAAAAAAGCAAAATGAGTGACAGTGATAGTGACAATCCTACCGAAATTTATGAAGCCGCCAATGCAGCGACGTTAAATTTACTACCAGAAAAATCTCGAGAAATTTATATAAAACAGTATGTGAGTTTTATAAAATGATGCAATATACATAATGTTAAAAATTTTGAAAGAAGAAGTATTTCTATCATTTTTTCTAGAAAAATCCAAAAGATTTGAAACTACTTTTGCAGTGGCACTAGCCTAAATTTTGTTTCATAAGTAAATGCAGCCAAAAAATTGCCATTTCAGGGACTCTATTGAGTCCGTGAAACATTATGTTTTGAGACAATCGCCTAAAAAATTATTAACAAATTGTGTCTCAAAATTCCCGCAAGATTTAAAGTGTTGTTAAACTTTAGGACACATTTGTTAAATTAATACTGGCAGTTATTTGCGTAGCTGAAGCATTCTAGCATACACATTGTCCCTTAGTAAAGAAATAATTAAAATAACAATTATTATTTCAGCATAAAAGATTTAAATGACAACAATCTAAGAAAAATTTTGCTAAATAGAAACATAATCTCACTTCAATGGATCCTCTTGAGAATTATGAATGCTTTCATTATCACTATCATCAAGAAATGTGCCACGTAATGCTTCACTGGAAACAGTTGGCTCTACATCACTGTCAGATGAGCTCGCATAATCCAAAATATTACAGCCACTTGCATTGACACGAAATGCATCAATATCACCTATAAAAAATAATAATATAATAAATTTCTATTAACAACATAAAATAAACTCATCTTAAATAATATTCAAAATTAAATGCAATCAAAATTTCGAGTAATTATAAAGATAAAATGCTCACTAAATGGATCCAGTGCTTTAATTAGACTTTTATCATTGCTTTCCTTATGTCCATCAGAATTAATAGACTTGGTAGTGTAATGACTTAGATTTAATAAAAGTGTTTCAGGTGTTTCTGAAAGTGTATGCCTGGAAGTTGATTTTATTCTAGCTATTTGTGCTTTTCTCGTGTGCTCAGAGCAATAAGATGCGTCACGTCTGTCCAATTTTGGCGCTGGATTAGTACATTTTCGTCCATTTGTATTATAAATAAATGCACATTGTTTATATGGTGCAATTGGATCGGACAATATGTGTTTCATACAGTATGAATAACCTTCAATACATGATTGAGAACAGTCGTAAGTATTGTATGAACATTTTTGCGACATTTTTAATCGTTTTGTCATGGCCGCATTTGTTGATATTGATGATGTTGAAGCGACTGATGTTGATGATGATGATGATGATGATGATATTGCAGGCATTGTTTTTGGAACTCGAAACATTCCTCTTATCTGAAAATAAATTATATAAATTATGTTTGAAAATTAAATAATGTTTTTAAAACGAATGTGAATTTGTATGCACAAAATTGTTAATTAAATATATATAAATAAAATATTTCATCGTGTCGATATAACTTACTATTAATTTTCAATTCTTTTAGCTTATTTACTTCTTATTTTTATAATTTTATTAAATGCATTATAACAATAATAGTGTTTGGACAGACAACATGGCGGACACGAAGCTTTTGAAAGAACACAACGAGTAAACAACAGAAATTCAGGCTGATTTGACTCACTTCGTGTGTATGTGTGTAGTGTGAGAATGTTTCTTTATTTGCCATGAATTTATTTATATCATTTCTTTTCTCTCGCTGCATTGCCATAATCATAATTTTTTATCTTCAAATGATATAACCCATGTTTAACCTACAAATTTGAATGTCAATAAGGTAGGTTATATGCAAATAGTCAAAGGCAGATGATGGTAAAACAGTTTATAGCTTTTGTTTTGCAAATGGCGTCGCATTTGGATTTTAAAGAATTATAAAACATAATTACTGGAGTCATTAGAATCATTCTATCTTGATAATGAGATGGTAATTATGTCTACATAAAGATTTATATTTCATACAAACGCAAAATTTATTTTTCACAATTATACATTTATTCATTCAAGTATAATTAGTAGAATAAACATAAACACAAAGTCAAAATGAAAGTAAAAATCGTACTGATGTGTGATTCAATATAGGATAAATCGTATAGTCATCAACTCTGAAATGCGAATTGTTTCTCAACATTGCATGATGAGTTATCCATACGTAATATCTATGATCATAACATTAAGCACAATCGTAACCTGTTTTATAAATAACATCATTGAATAAATAATTTAATTCCGGATAAAAATAAAATGTTTTCAAATTTTTCGAACGTTGAAGTAAAACTAATATCACTTCTTTTGTGATCGACAGATCTTCATCAAATAAAAACTTTGGAGATAATCGTATATGAAGTAAATTTGGTAATTTCATAATCTCATTCAATGTAGCTTTACAAAAAAGATTTTCACTAATTAGCGAAACTGTATAGAGGTTTTCACAAGTTTTGGAGGTAAATGATCAATTGTTATCATTTTGTTTATTGTATATATTACAATAGATATTGGTTTTGATTCTACAAATAATGTGTATTGTTTATTAATATTTAATGGTCGAAAATCGTAAGCACTCAGTTTGAATACAATACAACAAAATGCCGACGAGCGTCTCATCAAACTAACCTCACTTTTTTATTTTTATTGTGGCAACACTTTCTTAGAGCGCGCCTTTTCATTGGATTGTATAATGTACATACAATTGAATCTCCCGTATCGCTGCCTCTCGATGTTGTTACACTTTCATTCAAAGACCGGAAATAGTGTAGAAATATTTGTGTGGGTTTTCCTTCGAATTCACAACCCCATTGCGGGACACTACCGGAGGTTTGACTATAATACAATCTACTCAAGATATCAATCACATCCCAGCGTTCTAACCATTCAATAATCATAAAATAATAAAAATAATCACATACATTTTTCAATAATATGATAATTCAATTGAAATAACATTATTTGTAACAATATCCCATATAAAATTATTCTCAAATTAATTTGAACATATCACACAAGATGGCGGAGTTTGTATTCTATATTTCCGGCAATGAAACAACATGGCGCCACTATCGAGGTTAGAAATACCAATGAAAAATTCTTTTTCTTTCTATCATTGTGGCAATACTCTTCATATGACGTCATTACTCCGTCGTTTTAGCACATGTGTGAAGCTAAATTAACGTGCGTCCGTGAGGAAAGAGAGTGAATGTGTTTCCTGTGTTGTGTGTGAAGTAGGAAAAAATAGTTGTGTTATATATAAATGGCGGCTGACGAAAAATGGTACTTCACGAAAGAACAATTAACAAATACACCCAGTCGAAAATGTGGGATAGACGCAGACAAAGAATTGAGCTACAGACAACAAGCAGCCAATTTTATCCAGGACATGGGACAAAAGCTTCATGTGTATCCTTTTTTTTAATCTAAACATTCTCTGCATGCCCTCATCACTCTCTGTGTGCATCGCTATCTTTTCTCTTTACCCCTCTCACTTCCGCTCCCGAGTTTGTGTGTTTTTCCATTCTCAATAAACAATTATTCATCATTCATTCATTATCGAATCATTCATTAATACATTTATGATACATTCAATATTATTTATCGTTAATTTTAATCTAGATAAATGCCATGGGAGTCTCCAAATTCGTAATAAACACCATTACAATACGCTCGTTTGTGTGCGATTATGTATTGTTTATGTGTGTATGTGTATGTGTGTGAGGTCACGCGTAGCATCCGCATGTCCATATTGAAATTTTTACAATTAAATTTAATTAAACATTTAGTTTTTCTATCAAATCATAGTTTATTATATTCAACATAACCTAAAAAATTCATTTACATTCATTATTTTCATGTGAAAATTCATATGATTACAATGATGATTCAGGTCATGTTGAGAAAATGGCATTGTATCTTTAGTATGTTTGTGTATTTTATGGTTATGGCAATTTATAACCAAACTTTAGACATCAATGAATATTCCAAAACTTTTTATTCCATTAACAATTTCATAAATAAATATATTTCTACATATATTTATCAATTGCACTTGGAACGTAGTTATATTGCATCATCTCATCAATTATTTCCTCAATATATATGCTATGAAAATATTGTACACAAAGATGATATTAATAGATTCATGGCAAATTTGTTTTTGTATATTTATTTATAAGTATTTTTCTTTTATGTATAAATAACTGATGATATTTATTGATTTTATTGGATATTTTTATGAATAATTTGTCAAATGTATTCAAAGTTTTTTCCTTAACTCAGATTTTTATTCTTTAATATTAAATATAGGACTCAATTATGTATAAACACAGCGATAGTTTACATGCACAGGTTTTATGTGTTTCATTCATTATCGCAATTTCATCGAAATTCAATTGCATCAGCGGCTTTATTTCTTGCGGCAAAAGTCGAAGAGCAGCCGAGAAAATTGGAGAGTGTTATAAAAATATCACATCTCTGTTTGCACAGAGAAGCATCCTCAGTTGATATTAAATCAGAGGTGAATAATAATTATAAAATATTTATCTATTTATATATTTTATCATTCATTCATTCATGAAACCAATTGAAGTATATATGTATATATGTATAACATCGTCCATTTTTCTCTGACTGATTAACTAATTATCCCAGCAATATCTTGATCAGGCGCAAGATTTGGTATTCAATGAGAATGTGCTACTACAAACGCTGGGATTTGATGTTGCTATTGATCATCCTCACACACACGTTGTGCGATGTTGTCAGTTGGTTAAAGGTAATATATATTATTTATTTTCATTTTATTATTTATATTTGTTTTGTGGGTTTAATTCAAAGTTTTTTTAATAAGATTTATTATTGAAATTTTCAGCGAGCAAGGACTTAGCACAGACATCGTACTTCATGGCATCAAACAGGTGGCTAAACAATCTTTCCTACTCTTAAACTCTTAATTGAAATCATCTGCCGTTTATATATTTGAACAAAAATATATTTATATATGTATACGTGAATAATTGCGTATATGTATGTGAATATAAAGACAATAATTTATATATAAATGACGATTGCCTGAGAAATTTCTAGTTCTCATGAGTGATTGGATATCGAGACTGTTTAATTTCTAATGCAAAATTCTCTTGAACTTTACCCAAGTACAGAAAATTAATAATTACTAATTAATAATGATTTATAAAAAGTCTTTTAAGACGATTGTCTCAGAATATGATGTTCCATGGACTCAATAGAGTCCCTGAAATGGCAATTTTTTGGCTGCATTTACTTATAAAACAAAATTTAGGCTAACGACAATGCAAAAGTAGTTTTAAATCTTTTGGGTTTTTCTAGAAAAAATGATAGAAATACTTCTTTCAAAATTTTCAACATTATGTATGTTGCATCATTTTATAAAACTCTCATACTGTTTTATATAAATTTCTCGAGATTTTCCTGGTAGTAAATTTAACGTTGCTGCATTGGCAGCTTCATAAATTTCGGTAGGATTGTCACTATAACTGTCATTCATTTTGCTTTTTTAATTTTATACTTGATCGTTTATATTTCCGCTTTATTTTAAATGTTACAATACTGACAGAAACAAAGTTTGTTAATAAACTGTGTAGCAACGCACCCTTTTCTTTTATTTACCCATAAAGCAAAAGAAAAAATTGCGTTGCTACACATTTTATGAGTTACTACACAATTTATGCATTGCTAGCTTATTTACAAGATTTGTTTTTGTCATTTCAGGGACTATAGATCCCTGAATCATCATATTTTGAGACACTCGTCTAAAAAATTATGTTGTGCACCATGGTCGTGAGATCTTTTTTCGCCTCATCCGAAATTTGCTTGGCCTCGGCTGCAAATTTCTGATTCAGCTAAAAAAGATCAACTTCACCACCTTGGCACACAAATAACTATTATACAATTAGTGTTTATTAGTTATTAATATTCTATTATTTGAAATGGTGATAATAATGTTTAAAAAATTTTATTCATTTTATTTTAATGTCGATATGAAATGGTCTGAAGAGAATTTTGCGTTAATTAATAAAATGTCACCAAGAATATCTGATTGAAGAGAGAAAAGGTGAGCCATTGTCCACAAAAAAAAATGAAAATGAAATGCATATCCTGTTTAAAAAATAAAAATATATATGTGTATATATCAAAGAGTAAATTCACGATGAGGATTTTCCCCAGAAAGGTAAATTTAATTATTTAATAGTAGGCAAAGACATGAGTGATTTGTTAATTCAATACCACTTTTTAATCCATCATTAGTGATCTTTATTGTTTGTGTGTTTATTTTTTTTTTTTTTTTATTTTTATATTTGTATTTTTAGTTAATTCACTTAGTGATTTTTCATTTTTCATCCTCGTAAAATAGCATCGGGAATTTTGTTCTTTATAAAGATCGTCGACCTCATATACGTAGAAACCCAACAAAAATAAAATATGAAACATTCAAATTTAATTACAAATTTTTTCATTACTTTTTTTGTTTGAAATTTAGCTTGCATTTGACCACGATGTGTCTTCAGTACAAACCAACAGTCGTCGCATGTTTTTGTATCCATCTCGCGTGCAAATGGTCCAATTGGGAGGTAAACAAATCATAATTGTCAACTTAACCTTAAAAAAAAAAAGAAAAAAATCTGTACATTTTTTATAACCTAAAAAACTGAATTTTTTTCACAGATTCCTCAAAGCAACGAGGGTAAATATTGGTTTTGGTATGTGGATCGCACAGTAACAGCTGAATTACTCCAACAATTAACTGCAGAATTTCTCCACATATTTGACAAATGTCCATCGCGATTGAAGAAAAAAATTATGAGCATATCAGAAAATCAAAGTCCAAGTATGCATCATCAAAGTTTGCCAAATTCATTATTTGACGCTGAACCAAGAAGAATTAATTCACCAGCAAACGATGGCGGACCAGCATTTCAATCATTACGACCATTTCCAACTGAAGAAGAGAGAAGAAAGGCGGCAGCATCATCATCAGCATCAGCATCATCATCATCAGCAGCAGCACAAAGTCGTCCTCCAGCAGATTATCGCGAACATCGTGAGAAAAAAGAGCGTGAACGCCTGGAACGTGAAAGAATAAATGCTGCAGCAAGTGGCACCATCACAGCCACAACCACAACATCATCATCATCATCATTATCATCATCATCTGTACAAGTACCATTAGCACAAGCACCCTCACAAGACCTCAAACCACACTCTCATCATCATAAACCATCGTCGACATCCACATTATCATCAACAACATCAACTGTTGCATCAACTGGCGCTTTAATAACAGTTCCAACCAGCAACATCCGCCTTTACCTAATCAAAAAACAAATCCTCATCACAATCATCATCATCATCCTCGGCCCGATGTAAAATTCCCTCAACCATCACAGAGGCATTCATCAAGCAGCTCTCAATCCCGAGATCCAACGCGCGACATGTCTAGACAACGTATCCCACGGGATTATACAACAACTCAAGCCCCATTAGCCGTTCCGCCATATCCACACGGACATCAAATAAATTCATCAATCAATGATGGCGCATCAACGTCAGACATGACAGCGCCAAATGATTCAATACAAATTCATCAAAATCCCACGGATAAACTTGCTAATAATAATAATAATATCACAGTGCACATCGACCAATACAACATGACAAACGTGCTTATGATCCTCGGCATAAATTAATGGAGCATCGTAAAGAGGATCAGAAAAATTATCCAACAAAATATACGGCGGGTGATCAATCGCGCATTGATCGTCAACGAAAACCCGATTCGTTGGAGCAACGTAGCGAAGAGGTTAGGAAGCTCATTGAAAAGCCACTGCCATTGCCAAAGCCACGTGCTGAAGTGCAAAAAGAAGAATTTATTGCGAGTATGTTAAAGCAATCTCATCATCCAAAATATGGACAGGAGAAAATTGCAACGACTCATAATTCTACGCGTAATTTAATGCCACATGATTTTTCAAAGGCATCAACGTCAAAGCCTTTAATTGTTAATCAACAACATTCTCATGGTGTTACGTCAATAATGAAAGATATTAAAAATGGAAATTCAAATGCAACAATACAACAGCATTCGAGTTGTAATAATGTGGATGATCCTAAAGCAGAAAAGCGTCCTCGATCGGACGAACAAATTTCTGCCCAAATTTCACTTGGCAAGCACAAGAGTCTTTTTAGTCCGGAAAAAATTCCAACTAATCGCGAACAACATTCGCAACGTTCATCAAAATCATCAAGACAAAAAACACCGCCAGTATCAGTTAAAAATATAAAACAAGAACGTATACAAGAAACATCAGCATTAACGTCGCAATCATTACAAGGTCCGAATTTACTTTCATCATTCGCCAGTTCACATTTATCACAACAACAACAACAACAACAACAACAGACAAATGTAATGGCAAATTATTCAACGACAAGTCATAAACGAAATAAACCAACAAATATTGGTGATATTGAACAATCAATGAAGATAAAAATTGAAGATCAATCGAGTTTTGAGGCTATGAAAATGCTTGGACGTATACCAGAACTTATTCAACCAATTCGTGATACTCCAGGTTCAACAAATGGCCGAACAAATTCAGTGGCTAATGATTTAAAACCACCGGAACTTATTAAACCATTTGAGCCTGAGGTCGATACACGACATGCATTTACAAATGGATTAGATGGTATAAATATTAAAAATGAACCGCGTGATTTAATACAAAAAAAGGATGAAAATAATATGAGTATTATTGATCGTTTAGAGAATCCATTACAAATAAAAAATGAATATTTATCTCCATTAAAATCAGCTCAAAGTATCAGTGCATTACTTCAAGAGCCATTAGCACCAATGCCATCATTACTTCAACCAACAATTTCTGAATCATCGCAAAATCCATCGAGTTTTGATTCTGGTATATTTTCATCAAATCAAACACAAAGTCAAGATTTAATGAATCAAACACAAACATCATTGAACATGTCACAAGAATTAGCGCCAATAAATGATGAACAATTTTCATTGTCAACTGTTGATATAAGTGCATTATCAACGCCAGTTCAAATTGTTCCCGAAGTGCCAATTGTTACGGTTACAAATAATCCGTTAATTGAGGTTAGAAAGACTGAGCATCACAAAAGTGAAAAGAAAAAGAAAAAAGAAAAACACAAGCACAAAGATAAAGATAAAAGTAAAGAAAAACACAAACATAAACATAAGGATAAAGATAAGGAAAAGCATCGTGATAAAGATCGTGAAAAAGATAAAGATAAAGAACGAAACAAAGATAAAGATAGAGATAATAAAAATGAAGAAAATTCAGCGGCACCCATTAAGATAACAATTCCAAAGGATAAATTAAATCTAACCTTAGATTCAAATATAATTCATGATAAAACAAGTCCACAAGGCACTAAATTAAAAATTAAAATTCCTAAGGAACGACTGAAAGGCGCTGATTCTTCAATAGTACCACCAATACTTCGTGATATACAAGCACCATTGAAAATTAAAATTCGTACGTCGGGTGCAATTGCTGATTATCCAGAGAGTCGTAAACGTGAAAGAGAACATACGGATAATATTGTTGCGCCGCCAAATAAAAAATCTCAAATTACAACCGGTGGTGTTAATCAATTGTTTGTTGGCCAACAATCACAACAGCCAACAGCACCAATGCCTCAACAGCATCAACAACGATCCAGCGAGAGGCAAAATGGACGTCACTATAATTCAGGCAGTAATAATAAGGTACGTGGTGGAGCTCTAGGAGGAGGTGGTCGAGGAATTCCTCATAGAAAATATAATTCCCGTGTCCCATCCGCCAATTTATTTCATTCAAATTTACGCGATTATTATTCACAAAATATTATTGATCAGGAAATTTATGCAAGAAATGCAAGACTTAATTCTTCTAATTCTTCTTCTTCTTCTTCTAATATTGCCCAATCACGTTTAATTAATAGTGATCTTGGTCATAATTATCCAACTGCTGCTGCTGCTGCTGCTAATTCAGCACAAGATTCTTCATTTTTTTTTACTAATTATCCCCCGCCGAATATATTTAATCCAGGTGGATACTTTTGTGATCCTTCAATGTATGCAACGTATTATCAACAATATCAACAACAATTTATGTATCCATCGCAATCAAATGTTTTACTTACTGTTGATGGCGGTGCCATCGATATTTCAGTACCACCACCAAATATCCAAATGCCTTCTAATTTATCACGAAATGGCGGACAAATGTTTAATACTGGATTAGATATTATTCCTCAATCTTTACCACCATTACCAAGTGAACCGCCACCACATTCTTCACCGCCACCACCACCACCGCCTCCGCCTGAATAAAATTTTATATTATTTTTTTCTAATCATTTATTCGCGATGATCAAATATATTATTAAATTATTTTTCTCTTTCTTTCGCTGATTTATTATTGAATTCATTTTTTTTTTTATTCTTTTTGTAATTGAAATTACAATTGTGTAGCTAGTTAATTATGTTTTGTCACATGAATTTTCTTTATGTCAACTAATTTTTGAGTATTTAGTTGAATTATAGTCGTATTTTTCAATTCGAATTATTCTTTTTCTTATGTTCTCGAGAAATGAAAATTATATATATTTAAATAAATGAATTATGTGTTTATTAGATTTTAAGTATTCATCTAATTTTTATTATTGCTTTTATTATAACCTATAAAATCGCGATGTTTCTTTGCCTCGTTTTTTGAATGGTAGATAAAATGAAAATCACAATCAGTAGTTTGAACACGATAAAGCATGATAAACAAATGTATATAAATATAATTATGCAATCTATCTTGGATTTATTTTTTTTTTTTCTTTACACTTTTCTGATTTTTCTTCAACAATTTGATAATGTGAAATGATTATTGTTCTTTTTTTTTTTATTATTTCTTTCTGTATCTTTAGTAGTAGTGAGTTTTACACCACTTTCAGGAACAATTTGGTATTTTTTTTATAATAAATTAATTGAAAACTACTAGAAAAAAATAAGACAAGCTCTAATCGATGAGCAAATGAAACGCATTGATTAAATAGAAATACTTATCTTTTTTTTTTTTTATTTTTTTTCACTCCTTACATCTTCCGTATTTTTTAATTAATACTTGTATTGTTATATAAACATGTGAAAGGACAATATTGAAAAATTATTCCCATAAATGTGGCGTAAAAATAGCAAAAAATAAAATATATTAAAAATGTTGATGAAAAAAAATTCGATTTGAATATCGTATTTGATTAAGTTTAAATAAAAAGAGGGAATTAATTATAAACAATATGAAAAATTAATTGACACAGGACGTCAATGATGAATGAAAATAAAAGAAACAAATATAAATATTTATGTTTAAATATAAAAATAGTTGCGTATTAAACAAACAAACAAAAAAAATTCCCCGCGCCTTTGTACATAATTATATTGTTAATGTTTATATATGCATACATACATATATATATATGTATATATTGTCAATATTGTTTCATTCCAATAATTTATAATACTCAGTAATAGATTTTATTTTGTTCTTTGTGGGAAATGATCAAATAAAAATGTTAAACTTGCAATATATAATAAAAAGTGAGGTTAGGATAACAGAATTTATTTCTCATCAACGATTTTGCATAAATAAATTGCATAAATTATTATGTTAGTATCAAATTGTCAGAATGATAAATAGAATTTTTAATTTTTAATTCATTATTTCTGCCTTCGTCCGACTTTATTTCAATTTTATTAATCTTTATTTTTTTTCCAATATAAACTCAAGAATTCTGACCGATGAAATTTTTCTTTTGTTTCACTATTTATTATTACAGTGATGTAATATTATTGTTTTTATAACAATTGGTTAATAGAGGCTTTATATATATGTATATATGAGTAAAATTAATTTTAAAAATTATTAAATTACTTTTTCATTTTGTTTTTTCTTTCATTTCATAGACACGAATATAAATTTGTAATTATTGCGTTATTTAATTTTGTAAAATTGAAATTTTCGTATGATTAGGAACTCTAAGTGGCATTTATTAAAAGTTTATAGGAATTATGATTTTAATTAGAGTCATCATTATCATCAATCATTATTGTTATTCAAAGTGAATTTTATCTGTATATATAATTTTATCAGTAATTAATTGTATAATTAATAAGAATTATGTTAATATTATTTGACAATTGCTCAATGAGATCCTTGAAACACGAAAATTTACAATTAATATTTATTCATGTTTATGAATTTATTTCTTAGCGAATTTTAATAATATTTTTTTGTTTATAGTTTGATAAAGATAAAGCGAGAAAGAAAAATAGGACATGTTTAGTGTTAAAATATAAAAATATAATTTTGATCAAAAAGACAGAATAATTGCTAAGGTGAATTAAATTTTGTTTGCGCGATTTAATTATGAAAATTAATTAATAATTATGTTTCTTATTTTTTTTTTTATTATGATAAATTTTTGTAGAAGAATTTAAAGGAATAATTGAATTTTATATTTAATATTCTTGAGGAGAAATGAGATTTAATTTAAGTGTAAAAACGATTGATGAAGAAAAAAAAAAATTAAATAAAATGAATGTGAAAGAAAATGAAAAATTAAATACGAACAATTATACAAAATTAATTAATTTGTATTAGATAATAATGTAATTGCGAAGAATGAAAATAACAAATAGAAAAACTTTATAATTTAGCGTATTTTTGTTTTTTGTTTATATACGAATATTAAATGAAAAAAAAAAAAAAAAAACAAAAATTCATACAATTGTCGTTTGTTGATTGTTTAAAGAATATATAAAATAATTGTTTTGATAGAGATTAATTGATGGATTAAAGTGCGAGCGCGAGATTCAGCAGTAGACATAAAAAATGGATTTAAATAACAACAAACAAATGGAAAAACAAAAATATATAATGCAACTAATGAACAAAACAAACAAAAAAAAATAAAAATAAAAAAACAGCTAAATAAACGTTTTATTTCGAAACGAATATTTTTACCTTAGTAATTATTTTGTTTTTTTCAACACCACAATTGCACACATAGTTTTTTTTTTTATCACTAACCATTTCATATATTGTTTAAAAAAAAAAAAAAATTTTTTTAATTATACATTTATCAACAAATAAACAAACAATTTCATTTTGTTCTTTACGTTGCTGAAATCAGTCGTTTCATTTGCTCGCTTGGTGAAGGGAGATTTTAATTAATTAAATTTATCACATCAAAATATTTATTTATTTATAATAATCTTCATATGTTTATTATTATTATTATCATTATTTTTTTTTCATATTTTTTATTAGCTGTAGAATTATATAACAAATGTCTGCATGAATTTATTTTGCATTTTTTAAGGCATGATAATTTTTTTTTTTTGCATGTTTTGAATGCATTTTTTTTTTTTTTTAAATAATCATTGTGCTTTTATTTATTCATTAATAATACATTATGTCATTTTGTGTTTTCTTCTTTCCTTTTTTCTTTCTTTCTTTCATGCTTTTAATCCCCCCCCCCCCCCCCCCCCCCCCCTATTTATTCACTCGTTACACTCAAATCATTTAAGCACTTCCAAAAATATCCAGAACATTTTTTTATTCTTGTTTCAGGAGAAGCATTCGAGAGAACACAAGAGTTCGAGTAAGTTGTCACAGTCTCAACAATTTCATGCGACGTAGTATATCAAGACGTAATTAACAAAGTGAAGAATTTTTGAAATGCAAAAAAAAGAAAAAAAATAATACAAATATATAAATAAATGTAAAAGGTGAAATGATTGAAGGGCGATTAGGAATTTTCAATTTTTAAATTATATTTTTCATGTGTTTGCGAATATCGAAATGAAAGAATGATGAAAAATATAAATAAATGCGTGTATGTGTGTGTGTGTGGATGAGAGAAATTGACATGAAAAGAAATAATATTAATAATAAAATGTAGATAAGAAAAAAGAAATTAAAAAGAGAAATAAAAATAATTCTTATATGTATTTTTTTTTTTTAAATGTATAATAAGTAATTTTTTCTTTTTTATTCGCTTCTCTTTGTCATATTTTCTATATTATTTCTCGCAATTCCTTTTTCTTATCTAAGCTGTGTAGATAAAATCATGAAAGAAGAAAGAAATAAATACATGAATAATTAATTAGTAATTAAAAATTAAAACTGAAAAAAGTAAATAATTTTCAATAATATTTGGAAGGAAACAATAATGATAATTTGAAACAAATTATTTATGTTTCAACGTATTATATAGATATATAATAATATTAAAAAACAAAATAAAAAAAAAAAAATAAAAAAATAAATAAATCAATAATTTTTTTGGAAAGAAAAAAAAATTATAATAATTGTTACTCAGGTATAAAAGTAAACAAAAAAAAAACATGTTGAGGCTTTTTGCAATGAACTATTTTATCATTTTTTTTTTCTCATTACAACGTGTATACATATATATATCTATCTATGTGTATGTATGTGTGTGCGTGTATGTATGTAAAAATAAGGCCTCGAATTTTGTCCATTTCGTAAATCGAAAAGAAAAAAAAAATACCAAGTGTCCCAAAATTTGCGCAAGAACTAACACGTTAGTTACATTTAAAATCTTGCGTGAATTTTGGAACGATGTATAAATAAAAATTTTTCTTGCACATTTTGACGTGGAAATTAACTGTGAGTTTTGAGTGTGAGATTAAACCACGACGAGAGAGCTGAGTGAGAGTGAGAAAAAAAAATAAAAATTAACAAACCAAGAGAGAAAAAAAAAAAGAAAATATTTATTAAATAATTAATGAAGAAAATTTTTCTTCAAATTTTTTTTTCTGTCATTTTTATGTTTATTTCTCAACATTGTATATAGTAATAATACCATTAAAATAATAATAATATTAATATTAATAATAATAACGTATCATTTTTCTTATCTCAGCTCATTATTTCTCATTAAAACTCCATGTAGTCCATTTAATGTGTATTAACTATTGAATTATTATTGATATTCGCTTATACTATGCGTCATTTAGTATAAAAGATTACCGATAAAACAGAAAAGGAGAAGAAAAAAAAATACAAAAAAAAAAAAATAAAAATAATTAATAGTTAATGTTATTATTATAAAATTGTAAATAAAATTATTTTGTATGCCAAAATAAACCAAATGGATCATAGAGAAACACTGAAGATTACATACACAAATATTGAATAAAAAACAACAACAAAAATGATGAATATTCAATAAAACTTACACAAAAATGGAGAAAAGAAAATTTACAGAAATGGAAAATTGAAGATAAAAGATGCTATTACCATTCTGCAATGCCTCATAATTATATTAACTAATTATTATTAATTATAAGGGTGTTTTAGAGGAAGAAAAACGATATGTGTGCGCCGCCATTTTGGATGTTGAAGAATTTTTTTTATCTTCATTTCTTTTGTATATATTATTTTTTTCTTAGGTTATTTAATGGCAAAAAAAATATTCACATATTTTTCAATGATGCTTTCATTGATTTGTTTTATTGTAATGCATTTGAGGAATGATATAAAGTTATGGGAGGATAATTAAAAGTGTTTTTATAATATCATAGAGAGAGGCGAGAAAGAAGTATAATGAAAAAAAAAGAAAATAAAATCATTGTTCTAATTACCATGAATATTTCTTTAAAAATTTTTTTTTAAATGTATACAAATAAATAAATAACTCGGACACGTTTAAAGATAAATTTAAAAACCATACTTGCGCGATTTTTAGGTTATTAGCACACTTAAATATATATATAGTGAAGGAAAATAAATTGAAAAATTAAAAAAATAAATAAAATGTTTGGTAACTCGTTGAAAAGAAAAATAAAATAATATAAAACATATTAAATAAACTCGTTTCTTGAGACGTTCTCTTAGCTTTGGATATGATAAAAGGGTTAAATAATTTTTGACTGTCCTTGAATAAAAATAAAAAAATTATATTGATGACATTGAATTAAAAGCGAAGAAAGAGAAAAATTTTAATTAAATATATTCATCATTAGTTAAGTATTTTCAAAGTTGGAATGTAATAGATAGATAATGTATATCTCATTAAATGACGTGTGAAGATACCACAAATTGTTAAAGAAGAAGAAAAAAAAAACGAAAGATAAATCTTGTATTTATATACTCATGAAATAATGCAATTTCATTGTTGAAACAAACATTCACACACGTTCTTCTTCATCTAATTCTAATTTCTGTTTCTTTTTTCATCCGCATACTATATATATATATTAATAATCAATGTTAGATATTTAACATTGACTTAAGAAAAAAAAATGAACTGAAAAAAAAAAGAAACAAACAAATCAACATTTTGAATGGAAAATGTAGAAATAATATAAAGGTTAATTGAACAAAACAAAAACAAAAAACAACTTGAGCAATAAAATATTTTCTTCTATGCTAATTAGAACCTTTATAGTCCATATAATTAAACGAAACATCATTCAAATTATCATTCAAGGTAGTTCTGATTGTTAATGCTAAATATTATCGTTGAGCTTTCATAATGAAAACAAAAAAGAAAAACTATTAATTTTATATTTTTTGACTAATAAATTTATGTGAAAATACTATTTTTAGTTAATATAAATTAATTAAATTCAATAATTGTTTTTATTTGGTGAAAAAAGAGCAATTATAATTAATTATTTGAGAACGTAACAAGACTATAGTCAAACCTAACCTCACTAATGAATTACTGATATTAAATTACCCGATTTATTTTTACTAATGACAATCTTTATTATCAATATTAAGAAACATTATAAATGATTTTACTTTGATAAATATTTTCATAAAGTATTATATTCAATATATTAAAAATTATTAAATATTACATTCAAAACTCCCACGATAAAGCCGCCATGTTTTCTATCCAGAAGCAAAAAACTAAAATATTGAATTAAAGATGAAAAAAAATATTAGAAACGAACTTTGTTAATTATATCTTCAAAATCTAGTATTATCTTTTGATTAAATATGAAAAAAAAAATAGAAAGTAAGTCAAATTAATGATGGAATAACTATCAAACTACCTTGATTAAAATTTTTTTTTTGGATTTTCTTTTATTGAAGGGAAAATAAGTTTATACAGTTTGTGAATAACTATGCGATACTGCTGGCGTTTGATGCAATTCTAGGCCACAAATCTGCGCATTCTTTAGCAACTGGACCAGTGATTGCTGAACCCTTCATTTCACCCTTATTGTTCACAATTACTCCGGCATTATCTTCGAAGTAAATAAATACTCCGTCCTTCCTGCGGAATGGCTTTCGCTGGCGGATAACGACTGCTGGCATAACTGGAAAATAATAATAAAGAATATAAAATTGATGATTTATACTAATTTCTATTTGAATTATATTGATATTTATTCTCATTGTTCATCGTTAAACAAGAAGAAATTAATTATTACCTTTTTTCCTGAGTTCAGGTTTTCCTTTTTTCACTGTTGCAACAATCATGTCACCCGATCCAGCAGCTGGCAGACGATTTAAACGTCCCTTTATTCCCTGTACAGCAATCACATAAAGATTTTTTGCACCTAAACAATGAACAATGATTAAATTACCAATTTTATTATTTTTTTTTGAGGTTATAAATGAGCATAAATTATTCTTAAGAATTATCATAATTTATTGGCAAAAGGAATAGGGAAAGCTTGATGAAAAAAAATGTTTGGGCTTTTCCAATTGGACATATATGTGTACACATACGTATACTCAGATTTTGTGAGGTTATGTTGTGAATGCCAAAACTGAATGCAATGTAAAATTAATAATTTGAATAACTTACCAGTATTGTCGGCACAATTAATGACTGCTCCAACTGGGAGACCCAACGATATCCTGAATTTGGCTCCAGCCGATCCACCACGTCCTTAAAATCCAATAAATATTTAAAATTATCAAACATGTCTCATGGTACGCAATCATCATTACACTAATAATTTTATGATTATATTTGTCGTATATAAAAAAATTTTTATTCCACAATACGTAGAAATATCTTGTGAATATATATTTGCAATTTGTTTATCACGATTAATTAATTTCACGACGATTACATTGGATTTTACACATTGAAAAAACTCACTCACCTCTCTTCGACATCTTGGCGTGTTTGAAAGAGAAAAAAAAGAATAATTACGGCACACAATGTAGATTGGTGCTCATTGCGCCGCCTAGCGTTATCTTGTGAAAGCGCGCGCCATGACACAAATTTATTATGGCGGCATTATTTGAATGTGGCGTCATTGAAATGTAATTGAATAAATTATTTGTTGTTATAAATAATAATATTGGAATGTTACAAGAGACTTATGAACGTTTAATGAAACCTGAGGATGTCGTTAAACTTCAAACAAGAATTTTCACCGAATTGTCAGCGAATATAAACGACAACAAGGTTATGTTGCTTCAATAATTAAATTAATAAATATTTTTCATGTACAATTTATATATTTATTTTTATTTATGTATCAAATGAAATTATTTCTTGATAATATTGAATAAATTTATTACAGAAATATATTTTTAAAGGTACAGAAGAATTTATTGGACTGTGTCGAAAAAATAGTTCCGACATTTGCAGTAAGTATTTTTTTTTATTTATAACTTCTGTGAGGTGAAATATTAAATTTATATCGATCATCGCATGTGTAAAGCATCTACTGATCTACATAATATATATTTTATATATCTTGCGCAAGGAATTCAGATTGTAGAAAACTTCGCATTATATATGTCTAGTATAAAACTATTAAAGATAGAATTTTATTAAAAGCCTGGAAACATTGAAATTGTAAAATTGCATTTATTTATTTATCAAAATGCCAAATGCAATATTAACCGACGCAATAGAACTAGAACTTGGAGGTTAGTGAATAAAAAAATATCAATAATTATTTTCACCAACATTTATCATGACATAACCTAAAAAATTGCATCAAATACTTTACAATTAATATTTTTTTTAAGTTGACAAAATGAATATAATTTTGAGGTTAAAAATTTTCATTTATAATCATTTTAGCATTATTTGTCGTAATATAACCTCAAAATTTGCTTTCATAACTTGATAATTAATTATAACTTAAATTTTACAACATAACCTAGGAAATTTCCATCAAATTCTCTACAATTAGTATTTTTTTCAAGTTGATAAAATAGAAATAATTTTGAGGTTTAGAAATTTTCATTAATAATAATTATTATAATAATCATTTGTTGTAAAATAACCTCAAAATTTGCTTTCAATATTTAACAATTAATAGCAATATAAATTTCATAACATAACCTCAAAAATTACATGAAAAACATTGAAAATAATATTCATCTTAAGTCGACAAAACAAAAATAAGTTTAAGGTTAAAAATGTTTATTGAAAAAAATAGTAATAATGATATTTCTCATTCTAGCACATGAACCATGGCCACAAGCAATAAAACTTTATCAACCATTTGAAGTTGAGCAAATTCTCCTACCAGACAACGCTAATTGTTTGGCAGTTCAAGCATTTCTCCAAATGTGTAATTTGGAGTATCAAGTTGAGCCAAGAAAAAATGCTGAATTCATGTCACCATCTGGCCGCGTTCCATTTATTCAATGTGGTGCATTTCTCATCTCTGATTTCGATAATATTGTAAGATTTATTGGCAATAAAGGAACAGCATTATCACACGATTTATCACCAGATGAAAAAGCTGATATGCGAGCTTATATGTCGTTGATCAATAATGGACTGGGTAACGCCGAACAATATGTATGTTGGCTAGATCCAATGATTGTTGATTCAGTTACAAAAATACGACACGGCAGTGTTTATCCATGGCCACTTAATCACATTCTTAATTGGCAAAAGCAACGACAAGTAATGAAAAAATTAAAAGTACTTGGTCTTTATAACAAAACAATAGATGAAATTTATGATGAAATAAATACGTGCTGTATTGCATTGTCAGATCGTTTAGATGACAAAAAATATTTTTATGGCGACAAGTAAGTATATTAATTTCATAATACTAATTAATCATAATTAATTTACATATTTAAATTCAAATTATTATCTAGGAAGCAATTTTTATTGTAATGAATATCTAAAACATAATAAAAATTGCCATCCAAACGACAATAGTTATTTATGTGCAAAGGCTGTGAAGTTGATCTTTTTTAGCCGAATCAGAAATTTGCAGCCGAGGCCAAGCAAATTTCGGATGAGGCAAAAAAAGATCACACGACCATGGTGCACAACATAATTTTTTAGGCGAGTGTCTCAAAATATGATGATTCGGGGATCGATAGTCCCTGAAATGACAGAAACAAATCTTGTAAATAAGCTAGCAATGCATAAATTGTGTAGTAACTCATAAAATGTGTAGCAACGCAACTTTTTCTTTTGCTTTATGGGTAAATAAAAGAAAAGGTTGCGTTGCTACACAGTTTATTAACAAACTTTGTTTCTGTCAGTATTGTAACATTTAAAATAAGGCGGAAATATAAACGATCAAGTATAAAATTAAAAAAGCAAAATGAGTGACAGTGATAGTGACAATCCTACCGAAATTTATGAAGCCGCCAATGCAGCGACGTTAAATTTACTACCAGAAAAATCTCGAGAAATTTATATAAAACAGTATGAGAGTTTTATAAAATAATGCAACATACATAATGTTAAAAATTTTGAAAGAAGAAGTATTTCTATCATTTTTTCTAGAAAAATCCAAAAGATTTGAAACTACTTTTGTCACTAGCCTAAATTTTGTTTTATGAGTAAATGCGGCCAAAAAATTGCCATTTCAGGGACTTTATTGAGTCCGTAAAACATCATATTTTGAGATAATAGTCCAAAAAATTTATTTAAATAGAAATATTACTATAAATTTTATTTTTTAACTTTTTTGCTAATAAATTCTTTATTTTAGACCCACAGAGCTTGAAGCACTAATTTATGGTCACATCCAAGCAATCCTTAATACCCATTCTACTCCCAGCTCGCATGGAATCATTTCTGTAGTAAGATCGTTCCCACATTTGATTCAACTTTGTGAAACAATCAACGTCAATTATATGAATAATCAAACAATAAATCCTAATGATCATGTAATCATTTCGGCGAATTCTGAAGACTCACTGTGGAATATTTCTGATTCTATTGAAACTCTACCGCCACTTTCTAATCATTCCGAAATTCATTAATTCACTTCCTCATCATATTCATTCATGTTAATATTTCCTTTAATTAAAAACACATCAATATTTATTTTTTTCTTTTGTATTAATTAATTTATTTCGTTGCATTTTAGGGGACCTAAAGAATTGGACGCATTGGTATTTGGACATTTATATACAATTTTAACAACGCCCATACCTGGACATCGACTTGCAGAAATTGTCCACAGATTTCCTGACCTCGTAGATCTTTGCAAACGCATCGAGAAGAGGTATTTTGGACGTACTGATGATGAATAGGACAAGCTACATTGTACGAGCTTCCGATATATTGAGATTACTGTTACCGATTGTGAGAATTCAAAATTTTTTTGTTATGCTGCTGATAAAGACAAATACGAAGCAGGAAAATTTATGTGTTCTGTCATGTGATATTGTTTAAATCTCTTTGAATAATATGAAAATTGATTTTTATTTTGTAATTCGATACATCTGAAGCTGGTGCAATATCGTAGTGAAAATGAAAAAATACAGAGAAAAAAACCATTTTAATTGAATTAAAATGTAGTATATGAAAGTAATAATTAAACAAATGAAGCATTAATTATTTATCAAAATACCAAATGCAATATTAACCGACGCAATAGAACTAGAACTTGAAGGTTAGTGAATAAAAAAATATCAACAATCATTTTCGCAAACATTTATCATGATATAACCTAGAAAATTGCATCAAATACTTTACAATTAATATTTTCTTTAAGTTGATAAAATGAAAATAATTTTGAGGTTAAAAATTTTCATTTATAATAATTTTCATCATTATTTGTCGTAATATAACCTCAAAATTTGCTTTCAATACTTGATAATTGATTATAATTTAGATTTTATAACATCAACTAGGAAATTTTCATCAAATTCTCGACAATTAATATTTTTTTCAAATTGATAAAATAAAGATAATTTTGAGATTAGAAACTTTTATTGATAATAATTATCATCATCATTCGTCGTAATCTAACCTCAAAATTTGCTTTCAATACTTGATAATCAATTCATCACACAGTTAATTAAATAATTGTTGATAGATTAGTGAATAAAAAAAAGGCCTTATTAGAATTTCGTTTATTAAATTATATAGCAATTGTAAATATAATAATAATAATAATATAAATAATAATACATGTGTACATGAATAATTATTTGATGTGTAATATCACGAATGTTTCAGCTTTTTTTCCCTTCGCACAATAGGGAACGAGCCGTTGTCTAAAAAAGTTCATGATGCTTGTGGAAGTGCATTAGAGCTTGATGATGATCCGTGGACCGATTATTAACAAATGAAAAAACCAAGTCGTCATTTTTACAATTTCCATTAGCATAAAAACGAAAAAAAAACAGAAGTGAAAAAAATCAAAAAGAGATATTATATTAAGTATTTATTTATTTATTTTTTAACGTTTATTTTATTGTACTTTTTGCAACTAAAAAAGTCTGATATATTTTGAAAATCTCAGTACAATGTACCTGTTTATTTTAATTGATATTTTTCTTCTTTATTTTATTACCGCCAAATAATTTGTGCAGGAATTGAGAAAATTCTTTCCATCTTTTAGGTTATTTCATATACATATTTTATTTTTAATTACTAGAGTACAATGATAATTAGTGTATATGTCTCTGTCTGTCTGTGTGAGTGTGTTTTAAAGGTTAGAAATAGATTGATAATGAAGAAAAAATCTCATATTTAAAATTATTCTTTCAATGGAATGAAATATTTCTTCTTTTTTTTTCATATACATAAAAATACAACAAAGTACACTTTTAAATTAAATGTAATTGTAAGCAGTAAGACTGATCTACAAATATTTTCATAACCTCTACATTATTACATATTTGTAAAAAAAAAAAAAAAATTGAATAAAATTAAACACAAAAATTAATAACAATTATATAACATTGAAAATTGTGAGAAATAATTTTCATTTCTCTTATTAACCCCACCATTTTTGTATTCATTTCACAACATTTGAATAATTTGTTTATAAGTCTAGATAATTTTTATGATATTATTTCATCTATTCTTCAATGTATAACCTTAAATTATCATATACATAATTTATATTTGTTTTAAATGACTGACTTCAATTTCATTTCATTTTCTTCTTCATTGTCGCTAACTAACAAACAATCTGAGACACTTGCGTATATTATTTTTACATTCCACATTGAAATACGATTCAAAAATTACTATCTAAATACAAAAGATGGGGTGAAACAAATGATCTGTAAAAAAAAAAAGAAAAAAATTAAAAACTAACCACCAATTTAGCATATTATATTTTGAAAACACGGAATATAAACTTTAAACCTCACTTTCAAAGTTCTATTATGCGAATGTGATTAAATCACTCTAAACCTGATAAAAAATGAAAATATATCGATACATAAATAGTATCTTCGTTACGTGATATTACAAAAAGAAAAAAAAAAATATCTGTAATTATTTAATTCATCAAAGCTACATATTCATATGTATATTATAAACAATAATGTTACTGCAAAATTCTGATAAATTGATTGATTAAAATGAATAATTAATCAATTATTAAATATTTTCATGATTATTTTTTTTCTCTTTCAACTTATTTGTAAGCTAATAAAAAATTGCACTGACCATCCGCTTTCTATTTTGACTAAATGTAATTAGCTGTGTCATTTTGTTCATCTCAAATAGAATAAAATTTAATAATAATAATAACAAGAATAGTGAAATAAAATATAGAATAAAACTTATTTGCGTTCAACTATAAATAAAAAATAATGATACCAGCGTAAATTCATAACCTCCAAAATTTGCTTGTAAATATTTTTGGCTTTAAAAAACTATGAATTTGATTGTTATAATTGGATTTTTTGCTTTTAATATTCAAATTTTGAATAAATAAAATACGTATTTTAACTTTTTATGTTGTACGCAGAAAAAAAGTTTTTTTTTTTTTCGTCTCATTGTGCTAAAATATTATTTTTTTGTTGTGCGACAATTTATCATGTGTAATCCATTTATATATGTATATTTAATTAATTAAATATTATTTGAAAACGATATGTTTCTATTCCACTAACAAAAAGAAACATTTTGTTAACTATATAATATTCACAGCGATAATAATTTTAATTGTTTTTGTTCGTTTAATTAATCTCATATTAATAATTATTTCATTTATAACAGATAACTAACCTCAAAAAAAAAAAAATTTTTTTTTTACTTTTTTCCCCTTTTTCACATTTAAAATTAGCTTATTTGATTATTATTAATAATCAAGTTGATTAATCCGGTGGTAAAAAACTGAATAGTCGAAATTGTTCACGAATATGAGGTCTTACATCATCGCCCCAATGAACTAAATTTTCTAAAAATGGCAAGAGCTTCATAAGCTCACTGTCTGAACGATCAGCAAACCAACTCTCAATTGGAATTCCATTTTCCAATTGATAACCAAACGCCTGTGGGCTATTATCAATAATAATTGTTTTTGATAAATCTCTACCAAGAATTGACAAATCTTTAATATAATTACCATTAACACAAACGCAATGTTCACGAAATAAACGATATTTAATTAATTTCCTCGTTGGATCAAGTAAATTCATTAATTTATTAGCATAAACACGTTTACTAGCAGTAAATAATATAACCTCATAAAGTGACGATACATGTTCGAGAAATTCACGAAAATACGGTCGTGTACGTACAAATACCGTATAAGTAACGTCTTGAAATACAACAGGAAACCGAAATGCTGCGTCTGATAATTCTTGAAGACTACAGTGTACCAATGTTTCATCTAAATCAAGAACAAGACTAAATTCTGGACTACTACGTGTTTTCAATGGTAATGCCGGACACCTTGCACGCATTGCTGGCGTTAATGGCGGTAAATGTTTAATAAAAACATACGGATCAAATGGTAACCAATCATCCTGCACTTGTGTAACCATATTATCCATCTCGCAACCATCAACAATTTCCTCTGAGCCAACATCCATATACTTAACGTCTTGATAATCTCCCTCCAATTCATCGCGCTCATACCTACTGTCCTCAACATTTCCATTATCATCCCCAGAATTCCGCTCTGATTCACCAGAATACATTGTCGTAGTAAATGTCGTGGTGGCATTTGAATAGCAATCATTAGAATTATTGCAATCATAATTCGTCGAATTATCCGCAGAAGTTTCTGCATTATTCTCATGATTATACGAATATTTTTCATTATCAATATTAAAATATTTATCAGTTTGATAATTTGAACGATTATTAAATGATGTTGTTGATGGAATTACTGAATCATAATAATCTTCATTTGATTCTGTGCCAGCACATATTGCAGAATAATGCAACGATAAAATATCCACAACTGATAGTACGGAATTTTGTGGATTATTATCGTCAGTTATTATATTTGTCGTGTTAACATTTGTATTATCATCATGAAGTAATGAAGATAAATCTGGTTGAGTACCGTCTATTGGTGGCGGTAAAAGTTCAGCAAGAAGTCGTACACTCGACAGTGCATTTGAATCCTCATCTTTTTTTAATTGCTGATCTGAACGATCCACCAGAGCTGTTGTTGATGATGTTGTTGTTGTTTCATCAGTAACAATTGAAGTAGGCAATAAATTTAATGTAGTTAAATTATTCCAATTCTCTTTTGTTTCATCTGAAACTTTTGCCACTGCTGTGGTCTTTGGTGGCTGAACCATAACACTATCATCTCTCGCTGGTGGACGTCGCATTGGCGTTGATCGTTGCACCATTGAACGTTTAATACACTTTCTTCGTCGTGGTAAACGTTCACGTCTAATTGGCGGTGATTTTGTAAAGTGCAAAACATTTTCTTTGCATGCCTGGAATTTTGTTAAGTCATGAAAATTATATTAAAACGATAATTGTAAATGTTTCATTTATTTTAATTTGAAGATAATGATGAATGTTGGATATTTATTATTTGATTATTCACCTCTTTTAATAAACTTGGTGATCTACGACGCCAACGTGTCAATCTACCACATCTACTTGATGTGTTTACACGTTGACTGCTATTATTTATTGCCGGGACTTTGCGTACACCACCGGCTTGAACACGTCCAGAAACTTTTGATCCTGTAACTGCTCCTGTGCTCGCGCCAATACGACCGCGAAGTCGCCGACCAACGTGCTCACTTCTCAGCCACATTGTTTAACATATATAGCTATCAATACATCTAGAAAAATTGAGGAAAAGAATTATTTTTAATCATGCAAACAAATAGAAAAAAAATTGGCGGGATTTGATTGAGATATTTTTATCAAATTAAATTCATTTTTAGGTTATGTTTTATTTTTTTATTTTAGTTCATTCAATGACATTGCTATGAAAGTTTTAAATTGAATTAACAAGTGAATAAAATAGAATAATAATTATTGAATATGTTAATTGGGTCAAATGACGGATTTTTTCTTTTTTTTTTTTCAATATGGGCGTGTTGCTAAAGGAGTTTCCCGCCCTTGCGTCTCTCTCGCTTTTTCTCGAAGTTTCTCCATGTTTATCGATCTCGCAAAGGGTGGTCGACCCACACTTAAATACTCCGAAATACATTCACATCGTTCTAAAACGTTTTAAACATACTTCATCTTCATTATCAATGAATAAAAAATAAAAAAATGCGCGCGAAATTTGAATTTATTATATCGATTTGTTATTTATGAGTTAAGATTTTAGATTAATAATTAATAATTATTTTATGTCGGCATTAAAAAATGTCTTTGGTATTCAAGTCGATCGATCGACATTACACACACACACACATATGTATATATATATATATAATCGCGAGTTTAAAAGTGTATGAGAGAATTGGCGTGAGGTGGGGGGTTATGATGAGAAGAAAGACGCAAATATTTGTGTGACGGGTATGAAGGAAACTCGAAAAATTCCCGCGAAAATCAATGGAATGATATCATTTAATGGTTTGATTTTACACATTATATTTCTACTCACCATTTTGTTTATATTTTCGGTATGCATATAACAACACACAATTGTTTTTATCCACCACTATTGCAAAATAATTGACATAAATACGGGAAGAACGCTTACACTTTTCATCCCCTCCGAAAACTAAACAAACATGGCTGATATCGTCAGTGAACGACGCTCAAAAAAAAATTTACAATAGTCAAATGACGTACTTTTGTTTAATTTTTATTTCCCACAATTAACCTAAAAAAATTTCAATTCATTCATAATTGAATTTCTTACAATATTATTTTATTTATAAATAAAATATTGTTTTATTTATTATTGTTATATAACTTTTTGGATTATATTTGACTCTGTTAGTGTTTGTGAATATATATTACACATAACCTCAACCGGCAAATTATTATTATATTTATTATTATCATATATAAAAGTTATTGATATTATCATTGATTTATTTTGAACAAAGATATTTATTGTGATTTGATTTTTACAATATATTCATGCAAAATAAATTGTAAATAATTATATTTGTTTTTATTTTACTGCGAAAATTCCACAGATGGTAATTTTGTGCGACAATACCGACAGATATTTAAGCGCGAAGATTCAAATATTAAATTTATCAAGTTGAAATTTTGGTTGATGATGATGGTACAATATTTCCAATCCAATTTAAATAATCCTCATTACCGTTTTCAATTGGCAATGATATCACTTCACAGACTGAATAAGGATGATTTTCTCTGAAATAAATAATTAAATATCAAATTTATGTCGATATTAATTTATAAAAATATTTATACATACTTTACATATTTAGTTAAGTTCCCAACAGTGTCAGTTCTTGTTTTTATCATCTATAATAAGATTAATTAAATAATTATTCAATATATTTCATGATAGTAAAATGAATAAAGCACTTACCAATAAAAGTTCATTATCTTCAGTAATTTTATTTTCCCATTCATAAATTGAGGTTATATCTGGAATTATATTAACGCAAGCTGCCAATTTTTCTGAAACCAGTCCACTAATGACAGTAGAATTATACATTAATATTTATGTTAATTATTGTAGAGTTGAATACAATGGTATGTTTATTATATGAAAATCAATAACTCACTGTGCTATTTTTTTCGCGACATCGTTATTGGGTACAGTGACGTAAGCAACAGAATATATTCCAGCTAAAGAATTCGCCATAGTACGTTGTCCTTGAACTGAAAAATTTCTAACAATAAATAAAGTAATAAATGATAACATTAATACTCTTTTTCCCATAAACATTAATTTTTTTTTTAGGTTAGGTTTAGAGTTATTGAAATTTTATCTGTGAGATGATAAGCAATTTATGGGTGAATATTTAAATAAAATAATTAATTGAATGTTATTCCAGATTCGTTTCTCGTTTGATTCACTGAAATATCATTTTTTATTTTTTTATTACAAAATACAATCGATGAAATAGAAGATGGCGCTAGTTATCAGTCCATTTTTTTTAAGATATTCACGCTGGATTTGACTGTTACAGAAATTGTTGAAAGATATTTCTCAACACACGTGAGAAATTAATTATTACTAAAACGTTAATTTGCAGAAAGTAAATATTATTAAAATGGGATTTAATTCAAAAACGAAACAAAAAATCGGTGTTGTTATCGATATAACCAAAGTCGTTTTCCATTGGGGATTCATACCTACAGTTTTGTATTTAGGTTAGGTTTCAGTCTCTACATTTTTATTATCATGAATTATTTGACTTGTTATCATTAATATAATTTAAAATTTACAGGATTTTCAAAAGGAGCAGACCCTGGTATGCCTCCTTTATCAATAATGCAGTAAGTCTTATTTCTAAATAAATATTCTCATAAACGAAAAAAAAAAAAAAATCATGCCTAAAAATAATTCTATATTTCTCTGTTTTAGATTATTATGGACATGAACAACTTCTCATATTCTTCAAGTAATACTAATTACCGGTCATTTATTTCCATAATTCATAGTACAAAATGAATTAATAAATCAAATTGTATTTTTTTTCTGCCATCTTAAGAATCAATTGTATCAAAAAAATACAACAAAATTTATTAAATGTTTATTTTTTGTTAACAAAATACATTATTCATCAAAAATTTATTGATCACATATTATTAATTTCAAAATAAAGGAAAACAAATGTGAATAATACAAATTGTAGATAAAATTATTTTTAGGTTAAGTAGATGAAAAAAAATAGAACAAAATTTATTGTATGTTAATTTTCTGTTGATAAAATACATTATTGATCAAAAATTCATCGATCATACATTATTAATTTAAAAATAAGGAAAAAAAAAATGTGAATACATAATACAAATAATTATCAAAAAATAATTTTTAGGTTAAGTAGATAGTTTCTTGACCAACTAAGTATAAACGAAAATTTTTCTTCAGTGTTGGGTGGTCACAGTGTAAAATTTCCCTATATAGTAACCTGATAATATTTTAAATTTGGCAACTATGGGGTTTTAACCTGTCAAGAAAGAAATGGTAGACAGAAAAGAAAAGTCGCGCAAGAGGACCCGTTAACCACATACATACACAAACAAAAATATATATATAATATATATGTGTATCCATGCATATAAGTAGACATATATATATTATTAAATTTATACATAGACATTGGTAGTGTGTTGGTAGACGCAACGATTTCGGACGATTTTTAGCTGCGCTGCGTCTCGAATTTTTTTTTTTAGCTAACCACGAAAAACGGCGCAATTTTTTCCTCGATTAAAGATCGCGCCGATTGTCCCAATTCAATTTCATCATATCCATTTATCCATACACTAAATAATTAAAATTATACACTCACGGATTGTTATGCAGCGATAAAAATCAGACAGGTCAGTATATTCATTTACATTCATATATATCCATGAGGAAATTCTCATGGTTTCCATGAAAAATTCATTTTTTTCCCTAACATAAATTTCATTCGTGTCATTGCCATGCAAAAAAAAAAAAGAACCCTAAATATGTTTTTATTCATTCCCAAATTTATAGAAAATTAAAATACAATTATTTGGATTCTCTTTGTCTTAGGTAATGAAAGAATTTCTTTTTCTTTAAATTTATATACATCAACGTAACCCAATTTTACATTTTTACCTTCAGTGTATCAAAATAATGCACAATAAATTCCAACCTCAATTTCTTTGTTTCAATATTCAATCTATAAATTAGCTTTGTCTTTATTATTCAAAAGATAAAATTAAATTATAATTTTGCTGATGAAATCGACATATTAATCATCACATATTGCTATCTATGTATAATAATAATATAACAAACATAACCTTTAATATTTCAATATTGTATATGAAAATTTATAATTGAGATAGATGAACAATAAAAATCAATTTCTTTTTTATGGTTAGAAAAGTGATAGTAGAAATTTAATCATCACATTGGTATCTATGGATAATAATATAACGAACATAACCTCTAATATCTCAATGTTGTATATGAAAAAATTTACAATTTAGATAAATGAAAAATAAAAATCAATTTCTTTTTTATGTTTAGAAAAGTGATAGTAGAGATTTAGTTATTTTTCTGCGTGTGAGACTGAGCCAAATTGTGAAGAAACAAAAAATGTCAAGCCATCGTGGTGGTGGTGGAGGTGGTGGTACTGGTAGTCATCAAGGTGGACCACCCGGATTGAAGCAAATTGATTTAGATCAAATATGGGGAGATTTACGTGAAGGCATTGAACAAGTTTACAACAGACAATGTATGTCAAAACCACGTTACATTGAATTATATACACATGTTTATAATTATTGTACAAGTGTACATCAGCAAGTTAATAGAACATCAGCCAAAAGTAAAAAAGGCCAAGCGTCTGGTGGTGCACAATTAGTTGGATTGGAATTGTACAAGAGATTACGTGATTTTCTCAGGAATTATCTGATAAGTTTATTGAAGCATGGCATTGATTTAATGGACGAAGATGTATTGCAATTTTATACGCGACAATGGGAGGAATATCAATTCAGTAGTAAAGTATTGAATGGCGTATGTGCATATCTTAATCGACATTGGGTACGTCGAGAATGCGAAGAAGGACGTAAGGGTATATATGAAATTTATCAATTGGCTCTTGTCACATGGAGGGATAATCTCTTCAAACATCTCAATAGACAGGTTAGGTTTCATTAATTTAATCAATTTTTTTTTTATCTACCATTTTGTTTACAGAAATGTACACATGAAAAAGTGAGGTTATAATTGAGGAATATACATAATTTTTTTTATTTTCATATCATTATTTTCAGGTTACAAATGCAGTTTTGAAATTAATTGAACGTGAACGTAATGGCGAGACGATAAATACACGTTTAGTTAGTGGAGTGATAAATTGTTATGTTGAATTGGGATTAAATGAAGAAGATCCAGGTGCAAAAGGTCAAAATCTTACAGTGTACAAAGATTCATTTGAAAATGTATTTCTTGAAGACACTGAGAGATTTTATACACGTGAAAGTTCAGAATTTTTACGACAAAATCCTGTTACTGAATATATGAAAAAAGCTGAACAACGTTTGTTGGAGGAACAAAAACGTGTACAAGTTTATTTACATCAAACAACCAATGAACGTTTAGCAAAAACATGCGAGCGTGTATTAATTGAAAAGCATTTAGATATATTTCATGCAGAATTTCAAAATTTACTTGATTCAGATAAAAATCCTGATCTTGGACGAATGTACCAATTAGTTGCAAGAATACCAAATGGTCTTGGTGAATTACGTAATTTATTGGAAGGTCATATTGCTAATCAGGGATTGGCAGCGATTGATAAATGTGGTGATTCAGCTGCTAATGATCCAAAAGTTTATGTCAATACAATATTAGAGGTGCACAAAAAATATAATGCTCTCGTGTTAGTTGCATTTAATAATGATAGCGGATTTGTTGCGGCATTGGATAAAGCATGTGGCAGATTTATTAACAGTAATTCCGTAACGAGGGCAGCTAATAGCAGTAGCAAATCCCCTGAATTATTGGCTAAATATTGCGATTTATTATTGAAAAAAAGCAGCAAAAATCCTGAGGAAGCTGAACTTGAAGATACATTAAATCAAGTTATGGTTGTATTTAAATATATTGAAGATAAAGATGTTTTTCAAAAGTTTTACAGTAAAATGTTGGCTAAACGTTTGGTACAACATATGTCTGCTAGTGATGATGCTGAAGCCTCAATGATTTCCAAATTAAAACAAGCATGTGGCTTTGAGTATACATCAAAACTTCAAAGAATGTTCCAGGATATTGGTGTATCTAAAGATTTAAATGAAGCATTTAGGCGGCATTTAATTAATTCCGCTGAACCATTAGATATTGATTTCAGTATACAAGTATTGTCATCAGGATCTTGGCCTTTTCAACAATCATGTACATTCTCTTTACCGACAGAGGTAAATTTTCAATACAATTTTATAAATCGTTATTAATTTTATGTTGATTTTTTATATAAATTAAATATTTATTTTTGGGTTTATTTAGCTGGAACGATCTGTACATAGATTCACAACTTTCTACAGTTCTCAACACAGTGGAAGAAAATTAAATTGGTTGTATAATATGTCAAAAGGCGAATTGCTCACAAATTGTTTTAGAAATCGGTAAAATTAAATATTTTTTGCTATTTTGTACGATATATATTTTTTTTTTATTTGGTTATAAATTTTTGTTTGTTTTTAGGTATACATTGCAAGCTTCGACTTTTCAAATGGCAGTTTTGTTACAATATAATGCTGGAACAGTGTGGACGGTACAACAATTGCACGATGCAACACAAATAAAAATGGATTTTTTGATACAAGTTGTTCAAATATTGTCAAAAGCTAAATTATTAACTGCACCAATTGAAGAAGATACAGAATTAAATGCTATGTCTTCAGTGGAATTATTTACTGGATATAAAAAGTATGTAATTTCGTATTTATTTGATAATTTAATATTTATTTTATTTTAATTTTATTTATTGTATTTATTTGACAAATTAATAATTATTTAAACTTGTTAATTTGTTTTTTAAGCAAAAAATTGAGAGTTAATATTAATATACCAATGAAAACGGAATTGAAAGTGGAACAGGAGACGACTCACAAACATATTGAGGAAGATCGAAAGCTTTTGATTCAAGCTGCAATTGTTCGCATTATGAAAATGAGAAAAGTATTGAAACATCAACAATTGGTTGCAGAAGTTTTAAATCAATTAAGTTCAAGATTTAAACCGCGTGTTCACGTGATTAAAGTAAGTAGAATTTATATTTAATAAAGTTTTTGTTGATGAGAAAAGAAATGGCAAAAAAAAGTGAGGTTAAGTTGGCGATTTTTTGTGTTTTATTAATTTTCTTTCTTTTATTTTATAGAAATGTATAGATATTTTAATTGAAAAGGAATATTTGGAACGTACTGAGGGTCAGAAGGATACGTACAGCTATTTAGCATGATTTGCCGAATATTTAATGGAACATCTACTTGTAAGAAACACGAACACGTATGAAATATACACATATTATATCGCAATAATAAAATCATCGAAAAAAATATGTAACATTGACAAAAGTGTGATGTACACATTTATTTTCATCACAGAAATAATATTTCTGTTGTGCGTGTTTCATCGAATTATTGTCAATTGTGTGCTGTTACGATGGTTGCATTTAATTAATTCGCAACAAATTAATTATAACAACATGCGAGTGCACACATATGCACACAAAGAGAAGATAAAACATCTGGTATTTTTTTATTGAAGAGTACACGTTAAATGATAAAAGAAAATTAAAATTATGGAATTATTCGATAGTTTAACATCGGTAGAATTTTGTTATTGCTTGGAAGATTTTTTGATGGATGTGAAAATGCGCATGAAAATGAAAAAATGAGAGAGAAAAAATATGTCGCAAAAAAAAAAAAAAATAAACCATTGTAATGAATTCCAAAAGTACTAAGAATTTATGAAAAAATACATTACATGACTTTTTATTTACACAAATATTAGAAGAGAAAATAAATAAATGAAATTAAATTCAATATCTTTTTTTTTATTTTCATTTTGATGCTTTTGGTTTAAAAAAAAAAAAGAAAGACGGAATTATACAGTGCAATAATGAGTTGTGGAAAAGGAAATACTAATGCGACCAATTGATTCATAAACTATTGTTTGCAACAGCGACAAAAAAATTACCGTTATTTTAGTTGATAAGTTTTTTTTTTTTTTTTTTTTTTTTTTGGCATAAACATTTAAAATAATTTTTCAATAACGGGCACTAAATGCAAATCGACTGATGAGAGTGACCTTTTACAGTATCCTTTTGCTATAATTTAATAAATTCAATTAATACATCACAATAACAAAAAAACAAATATCACAAATCAAATAAATAATAAAATCCACTTGACGTATCAGAAAAAATACGATAGGTAGTTGTATTATAAAGCGATCAAATCGTAAATCATAATTGCTTTCATCCAGTGGGGGTGAAGAAAAAAAAAAACAAATAAACAAATAAATGAATAAAGTAAAAAAGAAAAAAAAAATTAAACTCTATAAAAATATCCAAGTATTTTCGTTAAGAAATAAAAATCTTCAATAGATAAAATAACAATAAAAATTACAACAACCAAAACAAATGAATACGATAAGAAAGAATTAAATAAAACGTCGCAGAAAATGGAAAAAGAATTGTAACGAGTGTCAGTGTAATTAATGCTGAATGAATGAAATTCGTTTAATTGTATGTCAGATATAAATGTGAATGAAACGAACGGACGGTTTTATTTATTAGCTTACTAATAACAAAGTAAATTCACTATAGAAATGGACTGAAAGTGTGTATGTAAGTTAGACGAAATCATATAATTATTAATTAATCAATTAATCAATTAATTAATTAATTAATTAATTAATTAATGCGTAATAAATAATGATTGGCCGACGCAACTCCTGAATTGAGCAAATTATAATTTTATTCTATTGTTCATTATTAATTTTTTTTTTCTTACTCTTTTTTGCTCCAGGAGTTGAGCCAATAATAATTCGCTGATATTATATGATTCAATCACAATTTAATCTTTCATTCTAAAAAAACGTAATAAAGTTTCGTCGTTCTCTTATACAAAAAAAAGATAAAGAAAAGGAAATAAAAATTTGCTGCCGATTTTCATTAATAAGTGAATGGGAATTATTCCATCTCAGTGTCTTTATTATATAATTAACTATTACAATTATTATAATGATAATAATATTTGTTATAATAATAATTATTATTATTATTATTATTAATATTAATATCTTTTTTTTTTCTTCAAACACAATCAATGACTAGATGTTTTTATATAGTCTAGATATTATGAAAGAAAAACGGATTAATGCATTTCGTGTAAATAAATTAAAAATATAATACTTTAATTATTTATCTTATTCTATTTATTTATGTGTAATGTTAAATTATTGAGTTAATTGTTGTCTTTATCATTGCATTCTAATAGTTTCATAAAATCTTCACGTGTTAATTCAATTTTTTTGCTTGCTTCTAAATATGCTTTTTGTTTTTTTAAATTGTCTATGAGAAATAATTGTTTTTTAAATGCTTGCAATATTTCATTGCGTTGTTTGTCCATTTTTTTTAATATTTTTGTTTCATTATCATGCAATTTACGAATTTGTTCACGTAAATCTTTTTCCTCGATTTTATTTAATTTTATTGTATTTTTTAATTTTACATTTTCCTCCAATGATCTGTTTAATCGGATGTCGAAATTGTTTGATTGTTGATTGAGAATTTTTATTTCTTTTTTCAGCGAATCAATATCCTAAAGTTAGGTTATGTTATGTTATTATAGTTATTTAGATGTGAGATTCCTAAAGTTAGGTTATGTTATTATAGTTATTTATATATGATAATTATTTATGATATTTTATTATTAGTTTATCACCTTTTTTAATGAATTATTCTCACTGATACGTATTTGTAATTCTGATTGATGATTTGCATTATTTCCCTCCAATTTAACAATTGTTTCTTTTAAATTTATTACTTGATTATACAATTTATCTTTAGTTTCATTTAATTTTTTATTTTCCACCTCCAAATCTTTTGAATAGTTGAATTTTTTCTTATATTCATCTTTAATTGTTTGCAATTCAGTGAGTAACATTTTTATTTTTGCTTTTAAAAAACGAATAATGGCATCATTTCTTCCATTATTTTCTTTTGGAAAAATATTTTCATCATCTAAAAGTGCTGGTTTATTTTCTCTGCAATTAAATCATTCACACAATTAATCTTTAAATAATAATATAAATAATATTAAGAAGAATAACAAACTGTTCAATCGGTGATTGGATTTCATTATTGTCAACTGAAACCAACAAATTATTGTCATAAAATCCAGTGCTTTGATTTTTCAAATATGAACTCAAATCAAAATCAATTTCAATTGGTGGCTCGGCATAAAATTTATCAATCGCTGTAGATAAACGTGGACAAAATGTTCCAATATCACTTGGTGAATAAACATTTCTCGTTTGTGTGTTAACAACTGCATCAATTTCCACCAATAAATCTTTGGTTTTTTTATCCAATTCTTTATTAACACGACGAAATTCTTTTTCCCTTGCCAATAAATCGTTTGTCATTATATTATTCTGCATTATATCCTAGATTATCCTGACATTATTGAAATTGATTAATAATATACAATAAAAAAGGAGAAAAATATCAATACAATAAAACAACAAACAAGGTCGCCATGACATCAAAATTCAAATTTTTCCCGCTCTCAATGCTGAATGGTCAACTTTCATTTCCGATTAAAGTGATATTGTTACTTCTATTGGTTAATTCACTTTCAATTAAAAAGTGAAATTGATTATTTTTTGAGAGGAACTTGATGAAATCCAAAACTAAAAATCTCTGTTTCTCTCTAATATAAAGTAAGAAGAAATAAAAATAAGTGTCGCATAATATATATAAGTTTCGTAGTCGTGATTGGTCAAGAGAGACATGGTGGCGCCACAGTCGTTTTGTTCTTTACGGTAAAATAATTCATCAAATGGTCAATTGACGGTTAATCGACTCGACAATTAACCATCAAGTTTTACCTTTTTGTTGTGTGCTGTGTGCATCACTATTATAACCCAGTGTCATTCTAAATGCGATAGTTTGAATAACATCAACCAAAAAAGCACGAAAAAAAAGTACCTATTAATATAATTATACAATTAGAAGACGTAACATATAATAAATCTTCTCTATTCGCAGATAATTTATTTATTTTTTTCTTACAAGGCAAAACAATCAACAACGATTAAACTATTTCATTTCATTAAAATCATAGAGCATTCCTTGTTCACAAATGATTTCAATACAGTCTCATAATCAGGTATGTGATGCAAGCTGTAAAATTTCATTACACATAACCTATTTTTATTTCAATAGAATTTAATTTCTAAAGACACAATTAACCAACTGATATGATGACTTTGATTTATATTAATCCATTGCAAATAAATAATTACTACTTTTTGTTATTGAATTATTAATAAAAACATATAAGATTACGTACATAACCTCAAAATATTTTTACATTCATGACAATTGAGTAAATACGAATTAAGTAATTGATTAATTGATTGAATATTTATTTAATTTATTTCGTAATTTTATTCAGGTGCTTTATCACCTTACTCAATTAACGGCCGCAATTACACCACGATCTACGACATATTCAACGAGAATTAAAAAAAGAAATGTTCATGTATCAAGAAAGCATGAAAATTTATGCCAAGAGAGTCTTGCTGAGGTAAAATTATAATTTTAAATATTATTTTCTTCATTTATATAATTTTATTATCATCCAAAATTAATTTTTTTCATTTTATTTAATCATTTATTAATTTATTTTATTTTTTGCAGGCAGCAAAAAATTGCACCGAATTGTCTTTGGATAATTTGGATATTCACAGATTATCTGTAAGACCATTAACCAAAAAACGAATACGTGGTATTTTTAATCATTTAAATACAATTAATCGTTTATCAAGACCTTTAGATGATAATAATGCATGGAAAGTTTCTTATATATCTGGCGCTAATTTTACTGAAAATAAACATGGCTTTCCATGTTCACCATTATCAACGCCAATTATTGTTACGGCACTTGGTGTCCCTGCAAATAAAATTCATCGCACAAATACTTATTTATATACGTCGAATTTATCTAGAGATATTTTAGTACGAGGATTTAAGACAAATCGAAATGTAAAGGCTGAAAATGATAGGAATCCAACGCTCTCTGGACGATTTAGAACGTGGATTGGTCTTTCTAAATATAATGTGAGTAATAAAGTTAATAGAACAATTAAACAATTCAGAATAATGAATAAATAAAACACGAGTAAAAAAAAAATATCTATCAATTTTCGAATTAATTTTATTTTATTGATCGGTTTAAAGGACGATAAGCCAAAATTAATTGAACGTGCGGATATAGAGAATTTAAAAAATATCCTAACTGCCGAGGAATTAACATCGAATGAAAAGCAACGTGTTAAAGTTGCATTTGCTGAAGGTTACATTGCTGGAAATGATAAAAAATCATCTGGACGTGGATTTAAATGGATGAAATTTATTCAACAACTCATATTCACCGTCGTGGCATTTACTATTCTTATATCATTAGCTGGTGTGTATCAATCTTGATGTCATACAAACAAATATTTTGATAATATTAAATAACATAAACAAATATCAAAATATTTTCGTATTTATTCGAAATAAAATTGCAATTATTTCATATAATTTATTTGTTTTAGTAGCTGGTACTACTGGAAGTATTTTCCGAATTCAATTAGGAAGTCATTCAGCAGTAGATCCTGAAGAAATTCACGTGACATTCGACGATGTAAAAGGCGTGAATGAAGCTAAACAGGAATTAGCAGAAATTGTGGAATTTTTAAAAAATCCTGAAAAATTTTCGGCACTTGGTGGTCGATTACCTAAAGGAGTACTGTTGGTGGGTCCACCTGGTACTGGAAAAACATTATTAGCTCGTGCTGTAGCTGGTGAGGCACGTGTGCCATTTTTTCATGCGGCTGGTCCGGAATTTGATGAAATTCTTGTTGGCCAAGGTGCAAGACGAGTTCGTGATTTATTTAAAGCGGCAAAAGAACGTGCACCGTGCGTTATATTCATCGATGAAATTGATTCAGTTGGTGGTAAACGCACAACGTCAGTTATTCATCCATATGCCAATCAAACAATTAATCAATTATTATCAGAGATGGATGGATTTCATCAAAATGAAGGTGTAATTGTTTTGGGAGCGACAAATCGTCGTGATGATTTAGATCAAGCATTAAGACGTCCTGGAAGATTTGACGTTGAAGTTTACGTTCATAAACCAGATTATAAAGGACGAAAGGAAATTCTTGAATTATATTTGACAAAAATTTTAGCTAAATCCCTTGATCTTGATACACTTGCTCGAATGACTACTGGATTTACTGGAGCAGATATTGAAACGATGGTTAATCAAGCGGCATTGAGAGCAGCTATTGAAGGCGCTGATTATGTTACGATGGATCATCTTGAACGAGCGCGAGAAAAAATTCAATTAGGTCCAGAGTTAAAAGGTCGAATGCCGGACAGTGAAGAAAATCGTATTACAGCTTATCATGAAGCAGGACATGCACTTGTTGGATTTTATTCAAAGGAATCTCATCCATTGAGCAAAGTTACGATTATTCCACGTGGTGGTAGCTTGGGACACACGAGTTTTGTACCGGAAAAAGATGTTTTTCATGATACTAAATCAAAATTACTTGCACGTATGGATGCGTCGCTTGGTGGTCGCGCGGCTGAAGAATTAATTTTTGGACCGGAAAAAGTAACGACCGGGGCTTCGAGTGATTTAATAATGGCTACACGTATTGCTGAAGCTATGGTTAAAAATTATGGTATGTCGGAGAAGGTTGGTTTTAGAGCGTCGACAAGATCAAACAATGATGAAAGTAATTTGGAATATAGTCCTAGTACAACAGAAGTTATTGACGCAGAGATTAAACGGATTTTACAGGTATTACATATTTTTTTTTTGTTGTATAAATTATTAATGTAAAATTAACGACTTGTTTAGTAAAATTTCTATTATTAATCAACTTCCAAATAGGGTTATTTTTTCAAACGTTCGGGGTTTTTTTTTAATAACAGTTATTTTATATGGCGGCCATTTTCCTAACGAATTTTTGTCGTAGCATTTTTGAGGTTAAACCTTGTATCAATTGGTCATTTTTATTATAGAAGAATTATTCATTCGTTTATTATTATTCATTTAATTTTATATACTTTTTACAATAACTAATTGAAATTATTTGTTTATTAATATTTTCTTTTTTATAATAATAATTCTTTTTTTTTTTTTCTCTTTTTAGGAATCTTATGAAAGAGCGAAGACAATATTAAGAGTTCATGCTAAAGAACACAAACTTCTTGCTGAGGCATTACTTAAATATGAAACATTGGATGTTGAGGAAGTAAAAGCGATTTTAAGTGGGAAAAAAACGGAAACAATTAGTGATAAAAGATCACCAATTATTGATGTACCCACGAATGTGATGTAATGTTACTTGTTTTTTTTTCTTTATTAAAAACAAAACTGATGTTGTGATTTAAAATAAATGCAATGTTTGAGAGTATAAATATCGCAATTAAACTTCACGCGATAATCATAATAATTGAAGAAATTTAATTAATTATTAATATTATTATTATTATTGATATCATTAAATATTTAAAATTAATGATGAGTGAAACAAAATATAAAGTAGAAATTTAATTGAAATATCAAATTAAATACTGCATGTAAATTGATACGAAAAAAAGAAAGGTTAGAAAATTAGTTCTCTGTTTTTTTCTTCTGTAACAGTATCAAATTACGAACTTCTACAATAATTTTTGAATTCAATATTCAACAATTTTCAGTTCTGCAAAATGGGATAATAATAATAATTAAATAAATAATGATGATGAGAAAAGGGTAAGATGGAAAATAATTATATTGAAATTTTGTACAGTTAATTCAACGAAAATTGTTTCTGAATTCAATATTAACATTTTCTGCGATTGTAATTAGTGAATTATCATTTAATAATAACTAAACGAAACAATTTTACCTGTTAAATAAAAATTATTTAGTCTTCCCTTAATTGTTTTGAATTTTTTTTTTATATTTATGTATCTATAAAATTTTGAGGTTAATTCACATCTGTTTTTCTGTCTCTAATAACAATAATAAGGAATGAATAAATTACACATATCTAGGCCATACAATGTTAAACATTTTATTTTTATTTTTTATATATAGTAATTATAAATTATACAAAATTATATATATATTTATATTTATATATATATATATATTTTTATGTATATTACTAAACTTTTTATATGTTCCCTACCTATATACTTTTTTTTTTATTTTTCTTCTTTACGGTTTTTTTTTTTATTTTAATTTTTTACTACTTTATTTATGTTGAATGTTAAAAACATTTTATGTTTATTTAATAATTAAGTGGATACAAACTCATCATACTATAGCGAGTGTGTGCAAACTATTGATAAATTTCGGAAAATTCTTTTTTATATTTATTCATTTCACGAGTTTTTATTTTTATTAATTTATTAATTTATTTGTTTTTTTTTTCTTTCTTGTATTTAACCTATCTTTTTATTTAATCTTCAACAATGTGCCACAAAGATTTGTCGAGCGAAGAAATGAAGAGAAAATTAAAAAAGTGGGAACAATAATATGTTACATAATAAATAGATTAAATAGAATAATTGTTATGTTAAAAAAAAATAAAAAGAAGTATATATGTACATGCACACATAAATAGTAAATAAACATTCGTGCAAATATCACAGATTAATAAAATCTATAAATAAATAAAAAATAAAAAAAAAGATTTAATAAATTCATTTGTAATTTATCGAATGAATTATTAATACTTAATTTGTTAATTTTATCGATGTAAAATTATTATTGAAAAACAATTCTACTAAACAAATGAAAGACAATGATAAAAAATAAATGAATGAAGAAAAAAAAATATATTTTTTTCAAGGCATAGAAAAAAAAAAAAAAGGAAATTTCTCCTGTACACAATTATACATAAATTAAATCAATAATTAATACAAATAAAATTTTATACATATATAAATCTACAAATATACAATCATCGGGATTCGAAAACAAATTTCAATGTGAACTATTTTTCCTGATTTAGTTTTTCTAATCGATAAACAAACAAATGAAGTATAATTTTCTGCATTAATTTTTTTTTCTCGTGGATTATTTTTTCTTTTTTTATTTATTGTTTTCGAATAAAGGAGGAAGACCGCTTTCCCCTTTATTACGACATTTATTTATTATAATTATCATTGTTATTAATATTATTTATTGTGTCATGTATATAAATGGTATTTTTTTTTCTTTCGTTTATAATTTTAAATATTTGTTTGTTTATATATTTCTTGTTATATAAATGAATTTATGTGATATTGATTTATTTTTTTTTCTTGTTCTACAATGTCATGCAAAACACAAATTTCTATCTGATTAAATAAGTCACAATTTCATTATTATTTATTATTTTGTTTGTGTTGTTATTTAATTATATTGGAATTTTTATTTGAACACGTCGATCGGATCGCTTTTGTTTGTTCGTTTTTTTTCTTTTTTTTTCTTTTGAGAATTATTACAACAAATTTAGTTCAACAATAAAGTATTTTTTCTTTTGTTCCTTTTGAATAATTAATTAAAGTATTAATATTTATTTTCAATTCCGCATTACTTTATGTACCAATTAATTGAATTTAGTTTTTAAAAAACATTTTTATCCAAAAATCACTTTTGTTTTTATATATTCTAGTTAACCTATATTTTATTGATAAATTTTCACCATTGTTCTTTATCTTTTAGTTATTTTTTCGTATAAACATATTGAACATTTTCGTATTTTATTTCTTTCTTTCTTCATATTAATTAATGAAGAGGGAAAATTACACATATAATAAGCTCGATTTATTAATTCTTTCGCCATTAAAATTGGCTCAACATTATTTTTTTTATTTCTTTCAATAATTTTTAAAACATTTCTATTTGCAATTTAAAAAATGCCACTGTGGATTTTCGATCGATTAATTTGTTCGGCGTCGTATAATTATCAATATCTCTAATTAATTACGTTCGTTTACATATTATAAATATTTTTTTTGTTGCTATTTATCATCGGAAAATATTGTATTTTATACACGAAGAGTAACAAACTTTTTTTTTTGCGATTCGATCGTCGGCGATTATTTAATTAATAATTATATTCATGTCCATCATTTGTTTATATCTATCTACAGACACACTGCTGTCAGTATTTGTTTATGTTATTGTAATTTATTATTCATATAATTATTAAATTTTATTTTCATTTCGAAATTGCGTAGTATTTTTTTACTTTTTATTTAACCTAACCTATAATTCATACGACGAATCCCGATTACATGATCAAAATTCAATTACATATTATTTAGTACGTTTTTCTTTTTTATTTGTTTATTTGTGCGTGTATCTGTATATATAATTGTCACACGTGTTTACTTTTGCATTCACTGTCGCTCAAAATCGTGCACGATATTAAAAAAAAAAAGAGAGAAAAAAAAATTTCAAAACTATTCATTCACATTATAAATACATTTATATGCACAACATTTCAAACGTATTGGTCTCAAGTCGATTAAAAAGTCAGTCGCGATTGTAATTGTATTTTTATTCTTACAAAAAAAAAAAAAAGAAGAATTATTTATATTCATATATATTTATGCATTCAATATTTTTTTTTGCCATGTGAAACCTCTTTAACATTTTTTTTTCTTTCTTTTTTACACAGAATGAGAAAAAAAAAAAGACAAATTAATACTTTTTTGGTAAGAAATTGTTCGAATGTTTGTCATTTCTTCATCATCAATTATTTCGCATTTCAATTTAGGAAATTTAATTTAATATATATAAAAAAAATTTTGGAAAATGACTACGTTGTGCACAATTAAATTTGAAAATGGAATAAATTTTTAAAAATCTTATTCAACAATAAAATTGACGAAAAAACATAATTGTAACTCTCTTGATTAACAACGAAGAAAATAAAAATGAATATTTGTAAAAAGAATATTAATTTAAAAATAAAAATTCATTCAATATTTTCCTCGTTTTTAAAATAAAAAATTTCCCTAATTATCACAGGGATAATTAGATTTTGTATGAACAAAAAGAGAAGAATAAATATAATTTATATAAATTTTATCGTGCATTAAAATTAGAGAGTTACATATTATTATTTTTATTCAATTCGATGCAAAAAATAATAAAATTAATTCATTGTAATATTAAATTCAATCCGTCAATTATTCACATTTTTCTTAAGATACTCTAAATTAATTTGTACAAAATCAACCTATGTTTCATTGCGCATGTTTACAAATGCCCATGGGGACCTTATTCAATCGCTTAACAATAAAAAAAAAAATTTATTTATACACTTATCAATAATAATTACAAATGAATTATTATAAATTTCTTCACAGAGAAACAATCTCGAGATCTTTCACGACATTTTTCATATTATTACCCTTAATTTCCATTCATATTTGTAATTGAAAAAAAAAATTAGTTTCATTTTCATCACATTCACATATGCATTTATACATTTACGATAAATTCAAGCACACAATTGTCTCGGCAACGTTGAAAACACTCCATCAATAACAGCGAAGAAATAAAAAAAAAACTTGAATCTGAATCACAAGTTATTTTTGTCAAAGACATTTAGTCGCCTTCGTTCATTTTTTATTTTATAATATTTATCTTTTTTCCTATTTCAAATCAATCTACATCATCAATTTGAACATCACAACAGTCCCAATAAGTCGTGATAAATACTTGATTCAATCATTATTAAACCCCGCTGATGAACAGTTTAAATTTCTTCATTATTCATTTATTTTTAATTTAAAAATTAATTTTTCAACTTTCTATTCTTCATTTATGAATGATCACAAGTCACCATTTGTAAAATTAATTCATTGAATGGGTAAGTTGAGCTATGGGACTGTCCTTAACGCTGCCAAATTTGATGAAAGAAATTGAAGAAAAAAATAAATAAAAAAAAATATTTTCTTACATTTTCGTGGCAGTGTTTATCAATCGTATTTAAAAGACAAAATAAAAAAACCTTTTGTTTCTTGGGTTTAATAACGGCGTGCCGTTTATGACACAGCCTTTTTAAACGCGAAATTATCACATTATCATAGTTCATTTTAATTAATTAATTAATTTTTTTTTTGTTATTTTTGCCACAGCCAAAAGAGCGCAACTTTTTTTCTTGTAATTATTTTCCCTCTCCTATTTAAATTTAATTCAAAATGAAAAAAATTATTCAACGATTACCATCAGTGACTTCATTAAACAATGGCGCAAGTGATTCAACATCCTGCAACCCATCAAAATTACTCAACGGATCAAGATCATCAGCATCACCTTCATTATCACCAAGAAAATTTGTTTCTAATAAATCCGTAACATTTCTACAAACATTTTCCGCATCGGGATTGCCATTATCGCCCCTTAAATTTAATGAATTCAACGTTGGACTGGACAACATTGGTTCATTGCTCTCACAATAAACATCTTGATGCTGTAACGGATGTAATGGCGTGGAAGGATACGATCTTGAGCCATTACTATCTTCTGTAAATGCCGATGATGAATATCCAGTAGTCGCTTGTGGCAATGGTGTATTTGGATACGATTTTGATTGAATTATTTTCTGCAATGATTCACCAACACTTGGATCCAATACTGTTGCCGGATCAAGTGAAATTGTCCCTGCTATATTTAAATTAGCATTTGGCAATGGATCCAACATCAAACCACTTTCATGTATTAATCTTTCATCAGAATGAATATTTTGTTCTGGTAAAATATTCAAACCTTTACCGTCTTCTTCATCGAGAAAATTTAAAATCTTTGTTATATTTTCCGATGATATTTCTTTGTCTTCCATTAAAAATTGCTGATCATCGCTGATAAAATTAGCATCAACTTCATCTAATAAATAAGTATCTGACTGTCCAATAGATCCAAAATCATTAAATTCACTTGGAACAGGAGTTGGTGCAATAGAACTACTGCTCGAATGATTGAAATTATTATTTTGAAATGTATGATAAGATTGTGGATTTGAAATTGGTGACATTAACGTTGGATTAACCATCCGATGAAGTGGCACCGATTGCGAACGATAATAATGCTCAGTTGTTGTAAATGGTTTAACCCCATTAAATAATTCACTTATTTCTTGATCAGCCGGTTGATTTTTACGATAATTATTTTTAATTTCTTGAAGATTCTCTTGACTTGGATAATTAATTAACAATTGCTTTTGTGGATTAACATCAGTTGCAAGAAATGAGGTGCATGCTAATGTTTTTTCTGATATTAAACGTACTGTACCGCCAGGTTGAACTTCAGTTGTGTTTTTAGGTACCATTAAAGGTAACGGCGTTGTTGATAATTGTCGTGTTGATTCATTTGTGCTCGTTGGCACAACAAACGTATCATTTTTACCAATAATAAATGGCGCACTGCATGAAATTGAACGGGAAAATTGTTTTTGACTACTTCGCGATCGACATACATTCGCCATATTACTACGCGATCGTGGCACTGGTGTATTTCGCGGTGACACAAATGGACTGGCATTTGCTGAGTTTGGTTTTGATGCAGCGCGGCCATTTATTGGCGAATGTGGACCCGGTGATATTGGAGTAAAATTAAATATTCGTCGACGTGTATTTGGACTTTGTGGTACAGTATTAATTGAATTATTTGTCATCTCTTGAACATGTTCAATTACATTTGTTTCAAAACTCACGCGTCTACGTGAATTTGTTTGATTTTGATGATTAACTAATGGCAATATAATTTCATGTTTTGTTAAAGTTTCTGGGCATTTTTCTACCGGTAAAAGTTGTTGATTGTTATTTGTTGTTGTTAATTCTGTTGTCGATCGAGCTGTTCCTTTGAGATTCTGCTGTAGTATTAATCGTAATTGCGATACTTTATCTGATCTTGATGTTTGATCTGTATCAGTATTAATTGCAATATTAACTTCAGCGTCTGAACTTGATGAGCTTGATTGTTGAAAATATTGTAATAATTCTTCTTCAGGCTCTTGTGAATTATTTCCACCGTTTAAATAATCGTCCAATGCATCAGCGTCAATTGTACATAATTTTTCATTTCTATCTAAAAATCCAGGATTTTCTTGCAACATACGCAATTGATCTTTTGTTAATACACTTGAATCATCAGTTTGTGTTGGAACAATATTAGTTTCAAAAACATTTGAATGGCCATTAGTTTTTTCTTTTATCTCCGGTGTATTTAATTCAGCAACGCCAATCTTGGTGGGCTTCAAATTCGCCGGTGGAACAACAGAAATTTTAGCTGAACGTGAAATCGTTGGAAGTTTTGGTAATGGCAAATGTAAATTTTCTTTTTTAATTGTTTCAGATTTTTCAATTTCATTTAATTTCGCTTGTTTTTCCGGACTTGTCTCGGAATTATTGCGCGTTTGATCTAAACTAGCGCGTTTACGTGAAGTTTTTCCACATACTTTTTGATCCCGTGATAAAACTACATCATTTGGTGTACATGATCGTGAGGACACGCCATTATTTCGTGATTCATCAGACGTTCGCGTTGGTGTATCACAGATTGATTGAGGCGACACTGTTGACGATTGACTGGCTGATCTTGGTAATTTTCTCGACCGATTTGACGTTACAGTTGATGATTTATTTGTAATATTTGTATTCGTAGACGATGAATTGGTTATAATTTGAGGTGATAAACTTGTTTTACTTTTTTTCGATCCTTTTCCCATACTGGATCCTCGTCCATTATTGACAGAATTTTTATTTATATCCTTATTACTATGATTAGTTGGTGCTGGCACAACGTCCAAATGTCGATGCTTTTGATCGCGTATATGTTCACGTTGCTGTAATTTTTTTTGCAATTGTAATTGAGCTTCTCGCATTTTTCCGGATTTACCGCCAACTGGTGTCACCGACACATTTGACGAATTCTCTGTAGCTTTCAAATGATTATAATTAAAATTTACATTTATAAATATATATTCGCATTGTTTTATACAAGTAAAAAAAAATATTTACCTTTACTGGATGAGAATGTCGCGTCACCGGACGCGCTTAAAATACAAACAGCTGACAACGATCGTGTATCAACGCAAAGATTATCAACGAGATGACGCGCTAATGCATTCAATGTTGGGAATTTATGACCTAAAGTACTTTCTGCCCATTCTCTTATCAATGTTGAGGCAGCGCCAAGCATTTCCTCGGTAATATTTTCCTCCAAATCATCACCCTGTAAATAAAGAACCAACCACAAATAAATATTCATTGAGAAAATTTTTAAATAACGAATTGATAATAGAAAAATAAATAAATAAATAAATTTTATTTACTGCTGGCGTTCCAGTTATCGCAGGTAAAGTTGGCGTATGAAGTTTAACACGTTTTCTCATACCCGCGTAACAATAACGTGAATTTCCACGTGTTCCAAGACGTCGTGGTCGTACCCGAGGATAAACTTGCTTCATAACTTTCCCAAAATCCGCAGTTGATAATGGTTTCATGGAATTTCTTATGCAAAAGATGCTGAAATAAAAAGAAAATAAAATAAATAATAAAAATAATTATTTACATTAAAAATTGTATTGATTTTTATTAATATTAAAAATTTTTACACTCACTTGTATTCGTCGTACACCTCTTGCTTTGGAAGAGACACATCTGGATCCTCTTCCAAATGCGTTTTAATCCACATGATTGTCTGATGAATTTCATAACGATTTCCAAGGGGATTTAAAGGTTGACGCAAAGGATCAACTGTGCCACTAGGATTCATCAATGACGACGGTAATTTCAGGTACAATAATAGCTTCTCCTCAATCTTCAGCTGTTCCACTTGAAGAAAAATCTCCTGGACCCGCGATTTAGACTCATCACTAACCTCAAAATAATTAAAAATCAATTAAATAAAAAATTCCAAATCAAACTAAAAATAGAAAAAAAAAAAAACATTAATTAACCTTATACTGTCTTCAATCATGAGCCGAATATTATCATTCTTGGCAGCAGGTCCAAGACCATGAAGACTTGATGTAAATTTAGCAGCAATAATATCCTGCAAAAGATCACCAGCATGAAAACCATTTGATAAACGTGAACTCGCGTTAGAACGCTGCTGCTGTTGATGATGATGATGATGATGTTCTCTTTGTGATGGATTACCATCATTAACATTACTCACAACATCACTAGCCACACCAGAATTAGAAACATCAACAATACCAGTATTAATGTGACTACTATTCCCATTTTCATTACAATTATCAGATTTTTCTTTTTTAATTTTTCTCGTATCAAAACCGCCACCACCACCGGTGTCCTCGCCGGCGGTTCTTTGACATTTATGGGCGATTCTTGGCCTCTCATAATTGTCCGAGCTCATCGTACACCCTCGCCACCACAACAAAAAAATTTCATAGACTGATCCAGCTCAATTTCCACGAGCTGGACAAGTCCCCATATGAATCCAACTCAATACTTTTTTTTCATTAACCTTCTCTTCAATTTCTCTAAATATTTCTTTCCTTCTTCTTTATTCCACCCTAATCCATAAGATTATTATCCGCTCATTTGATTGACATTGACGACAACTCTAGCGTCATCATTGATTGAGTGTAACACACAATCATTTTGTCACAATAATTAACAGGACAACTTGTTGGCATTGCGACTTTGAAGAGTACCCCCTGCTGGTTCCACTGATGATGCTGCTGATGATGATGATGGTGATGCGGGTGGTGGTGATGGAGTTGACAGGGGCGCTCAACTTATCAAGATACTCCACTCATAAAAATTTTCTTCAAGACGCCGGGACACATAAAACAACTATCAAACAAATAATATTCAATAGATAATAAAATTGTTCAACAATATTAACCTCTAATTCAATACCACACACGTAATTAAATTTTAAATACATGTACAATTAATAATATCGTAACGATTATCTCACGAGCTGCTCCATTCCAATCAGGCCGACCCGGGGCCGCCTTTCAACCGCGCGGTGGAGCCTCTTGTTCTCTCTCCCCAAATACACTTATGTACATATATACATACTAAATATGTATGTATATACATGCATATGTACATATGTATATGTTTTTTTTTTTACATTCAATCAAAATGAAGTAGCATTCAGCAACGGTTCCACGCACTTTCTTTCTCGACTCTCTTTTTCGGCACTGTATTTTATTTTTATTATTCTTTTGATCGCCAATAATATGAATCGTGTAAATTCGTTAAATTCCCAACAATTCCAGCAACAATCTGATGACATAGTTCATTTAGTTATTATTTACTTGCGTGAATTACTTTTATATTTTCTTTTATATATGGATTTTTATGTAAATAAATAATAGATATATATATGTACAAATAAACTGGATTTTTTTATACTCTGAACGACAATGTTTTTAGAGTTGTTTCTTCTCTCTACTCCATATCATGTACACAATTATACACACAGAGTTCTACCGCGCGCTGTTGATTCTTCTTGATATATATGTAAATAAGTATGTGTGTATATATTTTTTTTTTAACCGTCGTTCTTTGTGTAATTACGCGATAGATGGCGTGTGTATGGAGATTTTTCAAATTTTATAGATGAAGAAAAAAAAATGGTGGTGAGCGATATGGGATTATTCGATCGGTAATGTAGGTTAGGAAAGAAAATATTCTCTCTCATCTTGTTTGTTTTTATTAAAAGATAAAAAGTGTGGCATAAATATTTATACTGATTTGTGAATATTATCGAATTTAATTGGCGAATAATTGGAATTATATGAGAAATTAGTTAATTGTTGTAAGTAAAATTTTTTTTTTTGTTTGGTAAGTTTGGTGAGTTTCGTTATAAATTCAGTGTATAACCTCCAAATATGCTGAATTTCAACAACACTTATCAAATAATAATTAACGGTAATCTAATTTGTTAATGATGCAAGTAATAATATGTTTTAATTGAAAATTATTTTATATTTCAGACACGTATGATAACCTAACCTATAAATAGGAAACAAAATTTTATAACAATGTTGCGGCGTTTTGACATGGCAAAACGTGCATTGATCGCCATGCCGCGATCATACTCACGTTTAGCTCAGGCTTCACCAAATATAGCAACAATCAACGATTCTGATAAATATCGGCAAGGTGAAATGTTACATGGCTTTGTCGTCGAAGAAATTGGGAGAATTAATGAAATGTATTTAGATGCAATTCGTTTAACACATATGAAAACAGGCGCACAATATCTTCATTTGAGTCGCGACGATAGCAATAATGTTTTTTCAATTGGATTACGTACAACACCAATGAATTCCACCGGTGTGCCACATATCCTTGAACACATGAGTTTGTGTGGAAGTAAACGTTATCCAGTACGTGATCCATTTATGAAAATGTTACGTCGTTCATTGGCAACATTTATAAATGCCATGACAGGAATGGACTACACAATCTATCCATTTTCAACCCAAAATCAAAAAGATTTTCGTAATCTTCAATCTGTTTATGCTGACGCAGTATTTCAGCCATTTTTACGTGAATTAGATTTTCTTCAAGAAGGTTGGAGACTCGAGCACACAGATCCAAACGATAAAAATACACCAATAATATTCAAAGGTGTTGTATTCAACGAAATGAAAGGTGTATTCAATGAAAATCAATGGATATTTGCAGAAAAATTATTAAATTTAATATTACCAAGTCATACATATAGTGTTTGCTCTGGTGGTTTACCTCTAGTAATTCCTGAACTAACACATAAAGCATTAAAAGAATTTCATGATAAATATTATCATCCATCTAATTCAAGAATATTTTCTTACGGTAATTTTCCCCTTGAGGATCATCTTAAATTTATGGATGAACGTTATTTATCATTATCAAACAAAATTGATACAACTATGTCAATTGTACCTTCGGAAAAACGTTGGACAGAACCAAAACGTGAGCACATTACTTGTAGGAATGATCCACTAGCTCCAGATCCACAACGACAAGGGACATTTGCCATAGGACATCTTTGCAATGATATCACAGATATTCAATCGACATTAGAGATGAATATTATATCAGAATTACTTTTAAAAGGTCCAAATTCAGCTTTTTATAAATCTCTTATTGAATCTAACATTGGAAGTGGATTTGGTTCATTAACTGGATATGATTCACATGCAAAAGACACAATATTTGCCGTTAGTCTTCAAGGAGTTAAACCAGATGACTTTGAAAAAATTGAACGTATTTATGATGAAACTCTTGATCGTGTTATTGATCAAGGATTTGAAAAGGATCATATTGAAGCAGTTCTTCATGGTATTGAGATGCGAATTAAACATCAAACTTCAGATTTTGGTATTAATTTATTATTTAATATTACACCGCTTTGGAATCATAATGGAGATGTAATTCGTTCGTTGAGAATTAACGATGCAATGAATTGTTTCGTTTCAAAAATTAAAAATGATTCGCAGTATCTTTCAAAGCTGGTGGATAAATATTTACGAAGTAATAAACATCGTTTGATATTGACAATGTCACCGGATGAAAATTATGACAATAAATTGGCAGCTGAAGAGGAGAATTTATTGAAAAATAAATTAGAAAAATGTACGAATGATGAGTTAAATGAAATTTATAATTCTGGACAAATTTTACGCGCTGATCAAGAAAAAAAAGAAGACACTGATATTTTACCGACATTGAAGGTGACAGATTTAAAAGAAGACGTTGATAGATATATTTATAATGATGTACAAGTTGATGGAGTTCCATTACAAGTTTCTATTCAACCAACAAATAATATTACGTATTATCGTGGTATTCTTAATACTCGTGAGCTAGATCCAAATTTAAAGAATTTAATTCCAATATTTACCGATGTTATTGCTAAAATGGGAACTAAAAGTCATGATTATCGAAGCTTTGATCGTTTGTGTCAATTAAAAACTGGTGGACTGTCATTTTGCAGTCATGTTACTGAGAAAAAAGATTGTATTAACACATACGAAGAGGGAATAATCATCAGTTCTTATTGTTTGGATCGTAATGCTGATGATATGTGGGAATTATGGACAGAATTATTTAATGAAGCACAATTGGATGATATTAAACGCTTTGAGACACTTGTTAAATCTAATGCTGGTGATTTATCAAATGGTATTGCTGATTGTGGACATGTTTATGCTATGAGCAGTGCTGCAGGTCTTATTTCACCAGCTGGTAAATTGAAGGAAAGTATTGGTGGTTTAGAATTCATTGGAAGAATGAAAAAAATTGCACAGGAAAAAGATTTATCGCCATTTTTAGAAAATATTCGTGAAATTAGAGATCAAATAATGAATAAAATGCATTTTAGAACGGCCATTAATTTATCAGAAGACAATAAAGGTGATGTTATTCAGGGTTTGCACGGATTTTATGGATCTTTGAATGGAGAATGTCATAGTGAAGAAATTCTTTATACTAATAAACAATTGTCTGGTTTAAATGAATCTGGTATCCATTATGTGATGCCATATGCAACGAATTATACATCAAAAGCAATTTTAACTGTACCATATAATGATCCTGACTATGCGCCATTGAGAATTCTTGCAAAATTAGTTAGTTCACTTTATTTATTGCCTGAAGTACGTGAAAAAGAGGGTGCTTATGGATCGGGTGCTAATATTTCTGCTGAAGGTGCATTTATTTATTATTCATTTAGAGATCCAAATAGTACAAAGACATTTGATACATTTGATAAAACTTGGGAGTTTTTGGAGAGCTTTGAGTTGAATCAACGTGATTTGGATGAAGCTAAATTGGGTGTTTTCCAAAAAATTGACGCACCAGTTGCACCAGGCTCTCGTGGAATGTTGAGATTCATTCATGGATTGTCTGATGATGATGTACAGATACAAAGAATGAGACTAAAAGATGTTACCATAGATGATGTTATTCGTGTGGCGGGAAAATATTTAAAACCACAAACGGAAGGTATTAAAGTTGGTCGAGCTATTATTGGTCCAGCTAATTCAGATTTACTGGAACGAAAGTCAGAAAATTGGGAGGTTATATCGCCGGAAAAGGATAATTAAATTATAACCTCAAAGTACTAAATATTGATTTATAAAGTAATTTTCCATTATAATTATTATTGTGTATATAGAATCTTATTAGGGAATATTGTTTGTAATAAAATCAATTCGTTTTAAATAATAAAGGTGTTTTATTTATTTGATTTTTTTATTATTTTTAACAATAAGATACTGAAAATATATGGAATCGCAAGATTTATATTTTACGAATGCATTGGACTTTTTTGATGAATTCCAATGGATTTTTAAATATCCTGTTACCCAAATATTGATCAAAGAATCATTGAATTCAATTCCTAATGATTGGCTAAAGGCTTTGAGAAAATTAAATTATAATGAGCTTAATAATTTTGTCTTGGGAAAATTTACTAATCCTGAATGGCCATCAAGTCTTCTTTCTTTCATTGAACGATGTAAAGAACTCAATACATTATTACAAACTCCAAAAATATCTGATTTAAAACCTTCTCCACTTCCATCAAATTTGCGCCATGGTTTAACCTCAAAAAAACAACATGAAGTATCTCATCTTGTTAATTTTATTAATGAAAAATGTAAAGCTGAAAAAATTCATACAATTGTGGATTTTGGATCGGGTTTGGTATGTTTAAATAAATCATTTCATCAGATAATATATTTATATATCAAAAATTAATTTTTGGATTTCAGGGATACATTTGCCAAGCGTTGAATCATTTGTATGGCTATCGAGTCGTGGGTTTGGAATCAAATCGTGAAATTTACAACAATGCATGCGCAAGACAATTGGAATTATTTCCAGATTCATGTAATGATGTTATATATTTGCATTGTCAAGTAAATTTTGAAAATTTTGAGAAAAATATACAATTATTAAAACATCATATATCCAATCCAGATGAAAAAATATGTATGATAGGACTTCATTCATGTGGAGATTTGGCAATTGCATCTGTGTTTGCTTTTGCATCCATTCAACAAAGTAAATTATTAATTATGATGTCATGTTGCTATCACAAGCTTGAAATGATTGAAAATAAGATGAAATACTTTGGGATTTCAAATTCATTTCTTCATGCTATGAAAAAACATAACCTTAAAATGAATTTGAATTCAACAACCGATGAAAGACATGAGATTATGGATATTTTTAATCGACCATTTATGCGACTTGCGTGTCAAGAATCAGCAAAACGATGGGAAGAAATGTCTGACCATGATCATCAGCAACATGCATTTTGTGTTCTTTCACGAGCAGTTTTAGAACTATTTGCTCACGAAAGTAATGAATAAAATGTTTTAATTGATATTTATTATATACAGAAAAAATATTAATAGTTAAATTAAATTTCAGATGATGTAACGTTGAAGAAAACTGTTAAAAAAGCAACGAGAAAATCACAGTGTGTCAATTTTGAGACATATTTAACAGATACATTGCAACGTTACACTTTTAATGATAAAAATGCATCGAATGATGAAGAATTAATTGATAAATTGCGGAAAAAATGGGACGAAAATAAAGAAAAATTTGGCGATATTGAAATTTTCACTGCACTTCAGGTATTATTACAAGGTCCAGCTGAATCTCTTGTCTTGGAAGATCGACGTTCTCTTCTGAATGAAAGCTTAATAAACAAAGATGATAGAACGAAAAAAAAAATTAATGCTGTGATTGTTCCTATTTTTGATCCAGCAATCTCGCCCAGATGTCAAGCAATTGTCGCACAAGTAGAAGATTAAATACAAAATTCAGACTAAAGACAATGAATATGTATATATATTGATTTTAATATTAAGTACTCCCATGATGAATTTCAAATTTTCCTATTTAATTAGCACGTAAATCTCAATTTTTTGATTTTATTTATGCATAGCTTCGCGACATTTTATGCTATTTAATTAGTTTCCAGCAGAAATTGTACAGAAATATATAATCTTTAGAAGTGCCTATCGCTAAATTATTTTCTGTAAACTGCCCCACCGATAAAAAATGTTAAAGCCGATTTATGCTCGAATTTTATAGTTTTTTCGATTTTTTTCGAAAACTATCCACTTTACAGTATAAGTTAATGAGACCTTTTTTGTAGGAAATTAAGTTTTCTACAGAATGATTCTCTTGACTAAAAACCGTAGAGCTGATAGTTTTTGAGAAAAATCCAATTAAAATAATATGCAATTCATAGAGGACCAATTCTACGTATAAATAATTCAAATTTCCATATGTTTAATTGGATTTTTCACGAAAACTATCAATATTACAGCAAAAATTAATGAGTCCTTTTTTGTAGGGAATTAAATTTTCTACAAAAAAGGTCATACATACTTTTTTTGTAAAGTTGATAGTTTTAGAAAAAAAAATTAAAAAAACCATCTCATCTTCGGTGGAAATTTTTTTTTCAATGTTTAGAGTAATATTTCGTCAATTCAGCAAAGAAAAAAAAATAGTCGCCTCAAACGAAGCACCCTAAAATATATATATATATACATTATATTTATTGTATTATAATATTTTCCCTATTAGTACATATTTAACCTCAAAAAGAAAATTATTTCACCTTTCTCTTCGAATCTATATTTACAAGTAGACACTTCTTCATTTATTTTTTATATTTATCGACCATATGGATGAATTTGCGATGCAGCTTTTATATTTGTCTTTATTGCACTTGGAGCTTTACCCATTTGTCCCACTAAAATATTAAAAAATAAATAAAATCAGTATCAAACATAAATTATAATAAAAAAAAAAAATATTTGAAATGAAAATTTATATATTTTAATTAGTTTACTCTGAGGATTTCCCATTGGACCTTGACCACCACCACCCTGTTGATTTCCTGGACGACCCACCATCATTCCACCAGCAACTGCATTCACACCCGATTGAACCATTTGAGGAGCATCCGACTATAAAAAGAAATATCATCAAATTTTATCATGAAAAAAGAATTTCAATTCATTTCATTCATTTAATATAAAAGTAAAACTAAAAGTTGAAATAAATAATTTACTTTTAATCCTTTGCCCATTCCAACTGCAGCTACCAATGCATGAGTATCAGCTGGACTACTTGTTTGTGCTTGGGCTGCTCTTGAGCCAGCTTCACTTTCCCATTCTTCTCGCGCTTTATTAGCGATATCCCAAACGTGATTAATAACTTTATTGTATTGAGCAACTTGTTTCTAAAGAGAATAAAAACATTAAATGAATTATTAATTAAAATTGAATATATATATTTATTTATTTCACATAACAAAATTGTTTATAATACTACTGTTGTATTCATGAATAAATATATTATTCATTGTAGCTTACATTGCAATCCTAGTGTTGTTTTGCACAGTAGAAAACAAAATGAAAATATTTCATACAATATTTTTTAGCATTTTGATGGTTTTTTCATGATAATTTTATTTTAATCTAATTTGTATAAATTTGAGTTTGATAAATACTTACATGAGCAGCGTCATAGCTCAAATTAGCTGCTTTTAATTCTAATTGCACCATTTTTTGTTCTGCTTGAGGTTCAGGTTTTGTTCTTAAATAATCTGGAACTAAATCATGAGCAAATGTTGTAATTCTTCCCTCAGTCATTCTTATTAATTCTTCATCTTTTTCTGGACTTAATAACAGTGGTAGAACTGTGAGACTGCGTAAATTTGGTGCTTTATCATGAGCCAAAATTTTTGAAAAACTTGTGAGCTAGAATTAATAAAATTAAATTGAATAAAATAAAATATAATAATTATTTTTATAGAGTATTAATTAATTTATATTCTTACATGGCCGGCAATCAGGGCAAAATTATCGAGGAAACTTGGCCAATTTAATGTCTCATATTCATGCTCCAACTTGAATATCATTGATGCTATCGCTGTTTTTAAATCATTAACTCGCATTATTATTGCTCCCAATGCGGCATCCAATTGTTTCTCTTCACGTTGCATTTTTGTTATTTAATATTGTTCAATTGATAGCTATGTAATAAAGTTGGACGTATGTTCTGATGAATAAATACACTGTCAATCATAAATAAAAAACAACTGTTATTTAAGGTTATGCCTCATATTGATTATTTTTTTTGCGGCGATTAACCCAAAATGTCGCCATTTTGTTATTTCCGCGCGTAATAAAAATTCAAATCTATAGTGTAATAAATTCAGCCATTTCCTTGCATAGATAATAATTGAAATTGAAATATCGATTGTTTGATAAAAAGGACATTTTCAAATAATGATTTATAAACTTTTTTATAATTAAAAAAGAAAGATTGTGCTATTAAAAAATAATTTCATTGAAAATTTTATTTATTTTCATTTCTACTAGGGGGCAGACAAGGACATTTCTATTTTTGAATGAAACTGAATTAGCCAATCACAATATAACTAACGGCAATAATTACAAAACCCGCCATCTTGTTTGCTATATTCAAATCAGTTCTTGAATTTGATGTTTTTCTTTGACAAAAACATTTTATAATTGAAATAACCACAAAATTACGTGACAAATAGACGACTTGATAATGACTCGTGCGATTTTACGTGGTATATTGAAAAAAATCATCATAATAAAATTATTATATAACCTCAAAATTATCTAATTATTTTCAGCATTAAATGATTATCAAACAGCGCGTTTACGTTTTGTCCAAACAATCTCAGATTTAGCATCAAGAACACAAAATATTGAAGCACTAGAAACTGCTGGAATTCTTAAATTAATTCATCCACTAATCTCTGATGTAGTACCATCAATTCAACAATTAGCCGTTGTGGTCCTTGGAAAATTAGCAAATAACGATGAAAAATTGGCTCATGCTGTCATCAAACATGACATAATGACACAAATTCTACACAACTTTGAAAAACAAAACGTACGAATGGCATCAATTATGTAAGAGCATTTATTGCTACATTATTTAAACAACATAACCTTAAATCAATTAAAAAAATATTATTCATTAATTCATACAGAAATTTTATAAGAAAGCTGCATTATTTTTATTGAGAGCTGTGGCCAAACATTCATCAGAAATGAGCTCTATCATCATTCAGGGAGGTGGACTAGAAGCCATGGTTATTTCTATGGAAGACTTTGATCCAGGAGTTAAAGAATCTGCAGCTTGGGCAATTGGTTATGTTGCACGACACAATAGTGGCCTTGCACAAATTGTTGTCAATGCAGGTTTATCAATTAAATAATTAATTATTGATCAAAGATTTATTATGAATAATTAAATGATTTAATCATCTTCAAGGAGTTGTCCCGCTGCTGATTATGGCAATGCAAGAATCTGAATTGTATTTGAAACAAATCAGTGTTTCGGCACTTTGTGATATTAGCAAACATTCATCGGATTTAGCACAAACTGTTGCTGATGCTGGTGCAATTCCATTTCTTGCTAGATCAATTATCAATTCTGATGCTAAATTAAAACGCCAAGTATTTCTTGCTCTTGGCAGTATTGCAAAGCATTCAGTGAATTTAGCTGAATCTGTCGTTGAAGCTGATATTTTTCCTAGTGTTTTAATACACATGGGACATCCTGATGAAAATGTACAAAAAGCTGCAGCAATATTGACTCGTGATATCTGCAAGCACACACTCGAAGTAACTATATATTCTAATTTAACAAACATTTCAATTTATGAATGATATAAAACTATTTAATATAATGAATAAATCTTGTAGACCTCTAATCAGAGAAGCAAAAAAAAATGAATCAATATAATCAATATAGAATATAATAATAATTAATTTTAATTGTCATTTTTGAGGTTAAATATTCGAATTCGTCGTAAATTTAAATTAATATTTATATTAATTGTTAGTTTTTCCTATTTGAATATCTATTTTATATAACTATTTATAATATATAAATTGTTGAAACAAGCGTCATACAGTCGTAATAATAATATTATTATTAATGATAATAAATATAGAATATAATAATAATTAATTTTAATTGTCATTTTTGAGGTTAAATATTTGAATTCGACGTAAATTTAAATTAATATTTATATTAATTGTTAGTTTTTCCTATTTAAATATCTATTTTATATTTTTTATTGCTATTTATTTATGGAATTCATCAAATATACGACATAAAAATATTCATTTTCAAAATATTTGAAATAGAAAAATGCGTTTATTTAAAAATTCTAATCTAAAAAATTCTCTACGAAATAAAAATAATAAAATACTCCATGTGGAATATAATTTGAATTTATTAAAATTTATGATATACAGTTGGCGCAATTGGTGACAAATACTGGTGGAATTGCAGCGTTGATTGAGTTGATTTGCACGACAAGAACAACGACAAAACCACCAGCAATAATGGCACTTGGTTATATTGCGGGTCATTCAGCACAAATGGCAATGATTGCAATTGAATCAAAAGGCGCATCTCAATTAGCTTCAGTATTGGAACAGGAAACAGATGATGATATCCTAGCAATCACTGCTTGGGCATTAGGTCAAATGGGCAAACATAGTCCAGATCATGCCAAGGCCATTGCTACAACGAATATATTTCCCCGAATACTTCAAGTAAAATTATCAATTAATAATTTTGAAAGAAGAAATAAATCTATTAAATTTAATAATGGCTCATTTTATTTTTTTAATTTTATATTCACAGCTTTACTCATCGTCAAACAGTTCAGAGAATTTGAAGGACAAAATTAAAACAGCATTGAAAAATATATTGCTTCAATGCACGGACATTGAAGCTATTGAGCCGTTAATTCAAAATGCCCCAACTGAAATATTAAAATATGTTCTTGGTCAATTTAGCAAGGTGAGTTATTATGTATTATATATTTATATTAATAACATACGCAATAGTTTATTATTTTAATTAATTTCTTTTTATTCACATAGCGTGAGTTACGCATATTTTATTTTTTTTTTAACTAACAAATATGTTTATATAATTATATAAAGTTTTATAATATATAAATTGTTATAACAAGCGTCATACAGCAGTAATAATAATATTAACAATAATAATTAATATAGAATATAATAATGAATAATTTTAATTGTAATTTTTGAGGTTAAATATTCGAACTCAACGTAAATTTAAATTGATATTTATATTAATTGTTGGTTTTTTCTATTTAAATATCTAGTTTATTTTTTTTATTACTATTTATTTATGGAATTTATCAGATATACGATAAGTATATATGTACATTTGTTTATATAAATACATACAGGTTATGTATATCTGGTAAATTAATTGTGGTACAATAACAATTCATTTATCGACATTATGCAATGAAATTTAATATAGTGACAAATATATTATAATTATTCAGTTCATTTTTGTGGCCTGTTTTGTTGCTGCAATTCGATTATGATGCGAATTTTAATTTTCTTTTTTATTTTTATTATCAAAATGTGACGAATTTTTATGTGAAAAAAATTTCGATCAAGCTATTTTTTATAAGGCGAGCAATACTTTTATTTTATTTAATAATTTCGTATATAAGTGTAGAATGATTCAAAAGCTGTTATTTATTTATTGAAATATTTGCAATATTTTTCAGTCTTTGGATAAAAAAAATAAGAGATCAAAAATTTTATTGAAAAATTGGAAATAGCGAAATGTATGAATTATTTGACTGAAAATTCATATGAATTAATTCAATAATTATGATGCTGTTATTATTGTTATGTTGTTATAATTAATTGTAGATTGGCCAAGATTTATATTTATAAAAAAAAAATATTTTACATATTTAATTATTTATATTTATAATTGATTCCATGAAATGTAGTCTTTCTACCGGCAGTTTTTATTTATAATAAATAACAGAATCGCGTAAATCTGTCACATAAACAATTCCAAAAGACGACAAATAATCAATATAATAAATACAAACATACATAGATAATAAAAAAAAATATACACAAATGATATTCATCATCCATCATAAATTCTCAATATCGAAGAAAAAATATTTTTCTCTAAACGCAAATTCTTAATCTGAAATATTTTTTAACAGATAAGGCATTTGCGTTTGATATTTTCTTTTTGCGATAAACAATTACAATCATACTTGAATTTACATATACGTAACTACATCTTAAAATATAAAATACCTATAATTTTTTTTTATTTTTCATTTTTCACTTAACTAAATTTTCCTTCATTATTTTCGTTTTATTTTTTTTACATCTCGCAAGCAACTAATTATTTTTCATAAACATTCATATAAGCTCAGAAATAGAGGACACATAAATATAGAGAGAGAAAGCGTATAAATTTTTACTAAAACACAAAAAAAAAAAATTTTAATAACTGAAAAAAAAAATTAAAAAAAAATTTTTTTTTAATTAAAAAAGTCTCACTCTTATAATTCGTATCTCTATTTTTTTTTACATATACTTTCAACTTCATCACATCAATTCACATAAATAAAATACAATAACAATAATAACAATGATAATAATATTAATAATAATAAAATTTACATAATTGATAAAAATTTTTTTTCATTTATTTGCAATTAAAAAAACTTTGGTCCTACGATATTATCGAGTCTTAATGCAATCAAGGCGAATATTCGGCTCAGAGCATGCAATTTGTTCACGTTTCTCTGTAAAGAAAAATAATTAAAAAAACGAATGCAAAAAAAAAAAAAAGTAAAAGATTTAAAAATGGAAAAAAGTCAATTAAATATTGGAATGTGAAACACAAAAACTAGATTTGTTTATACGTTTATAAATATACATATTGTATATAAAATATCTACATATGGAGTTTTTGAAATAATGTGATAGAAAATTAAATTATTTCGTGTCAAAGAAATTAATTTAGAGAATTTAGAGAACAAAAAAATAAAAAAAAAAAGAAAAAATGAAAGAAATTATTAATTTTATTCATCCATTTCATCATTCGCTTTAATACTAGCGTAGTTGTTAACATTTCTATTCACCCTCAACATTTTGAGAAAACTTCCAAGCACAAGAATTGTTTTTCTGTGTCGCCTGAATATTCCAGAATATAATGCTTCACGTACATCTCTTCGATCGCTAACATCAGAGTCAATACTTGACACTGAGACAACTGACGGTTTAGCAGATACAGGATTGTGATTATTATGATGATGTCCATGTGAATCTCCACTATTTAAAATGACTCTTGGTTGATTATTAATCATTTTGATAAAAATAATCCTCAATTGACAATTTTATTTATCACACTGTTTTATCAATTAATAAATTATCTATCGAACAATTTCCCAGTAGATTTTGTCAATTGACCACAGATATTTTACAATATTCCACAATTATTAATCATTAATAAATCGAATAATTAATTAATTAATTAATAGAAAGATGAAAAAAACTTTTTTTTTCAAACTGAAACAAAATTAAATTCTTTATCACTTCTATATTCAGCGTTCAGAAACTGCCGCTAAAAATTTTCACAGCTTCAGCTTTTATATCCAAGATATGGAGTAATTTTTTTTTTTCCCCGTTACAATTAAAATAAAAAATTAAATAATAATAATACAGAGTCTTGTTTTAATCTTTGATGATCGTTTGCGTATAAAAGTTTCTCTCTTGTGTCTTCCACGAAGCTGTCACTCAAATGTGTCTTGAAAGCCGTTTAATTTAGGGTTTTTACACAGAAATGTATACATATATAAATATTTAAATTGTTACGTTATAATTATTTGCTCTTGGTAAATTGTTAATTCACAAATGAATACCAAACATACGAATCACGTAAATTTTTTCTGTCTGTTTGTTTTTAATATCATCAAAAGTAAAAAATTACTTGTGAATAAATTTAAATTTAAATTTGATATCATTAAATTAATTGTTGATTAATATTATAAACACTCAAACAATTAAATAAATTTGCACTTTTCATTCTTCTTTCTCGTATTTCTTTAAATATTCTCCAAAATAAACGTATTCCATTCGTTTATTTAATCTTCATTCCACTGAATATTTACGATTTATTATCAATTTTAATAAACATATTTTTTGTGTTTTTTTCTTCTCAACAAAATGTTTATATTGATAATAATTCAAACGATAATACACAATTGGATATTTATCATAAATGATTATGATAATGATAAATATAAATTGTTGTTAACAATTTATTTTTCTTTTTTTTTTTATCTTCTGATTTTCACCAAGTTCAATCGACAACTGTCGATAAAACCATTCATGTATTTTTGTAGTCACTCTTCAGCCAATGTAACTCTGTCCCTTCTTTTTCTATCACTGTCGCAGCATTACATATACATATATTTATTTATATAAGTGGTGGATGTCATACACATATTGAAAAATCGTTTCATCAGTGGAAATGAATTCCCACTTTCTCTTTTAGCTTATTTCCAAAGACCTTTTTGATAATACATTTGAGTTTGTATATATTTATCCCACTCTTTTTCACTTTGAAATTCATCACTGAAATGAAAATAAATTATTAAGACACAATGTACTTAAATAATAAATGAAATAAACAAATAAATATATATTAATAGACATTTAAAAATATTTATTCTTGATCGAGAATAAAATTTCAATGAACCTCAAAACATATAATAATTTATAAATTATTTATAAATTGAGATGAATTATATATTACATAACTTTCGTGCTATTATCTGCAATGTTGGAATTTATTATCCAATTTATTTGTATTATTCACTTTAGTATAATGAATAATAAAATGAATGAAAATAACTAATGGAATTTAGGTTATGTTTAACCACACCTTGAATTATTTAATTTCAAAGTTTCCGTTATAGTTGTTATAAATATATATTAATTAAAATGTTGAATGGAGTGTTAACATTTTTTATTTTTGTTTAATTAATAGTTGAGGTTCAGTAAAAAAATTTTTTAAGCTGTGAAATTTTAGAACTTTTTTTTTTTTTTAAATAAATTTTTTTGTGCGACATAGTTTTGCGATGAATTTTTGTTTAATCACAATTGATGATTGTATGTCATTGAAATGTGAACAGAAGTTGTGTTTTATTTCTCGTCATTGAGCCAATATAATTTTATTCTTACGTGATATTGAGTTAATTTATTTCCTTTGTTTCAATTGACTCTTCTATTAAATATTTTATGTTCTTTTATATTTTATTTTTTGTTTGTTTGTTTCTTTCTTTTAATAATCTTGAATAGTAATATAGAATGTATCCGAAAATAAATTGAGCATTGCTTTGTTTGTGTAACAATAAAATAAATTGCGTCGGAAAATATTGACAGAAAAATAACTAATTATAGAATAAACGATGGGATTTTTACAATTAAAAATAGCACGATGATGTATTTTTGTAATGAAGAATAAGAGAAATATATTGAAGATACGATATTTAAATAGTTGAATTATTGGAGATGAAAATTAAAATTAAATTTTATTTTTAATAGTTTGTAAATTATATTTAGCACTTTGAGATGTTGAAAGTTCGTCAGGAAATTAATTTTATGATAAATTTCCATTTAATATGTGATGAATTAACGCGAATATGTATTTATTTATTCAGAAATATTTGAAACATTTTTACTCTGATTAAAAAAAATATTAGAATTAAAATATTGTGAATTGGCAAAATATTATTTTGGCGCAAAGTTTCATTGAAATTTTTCTAAAAATATATTTGAACCGTGTGAATTTATCAAACTTCATATTTTCATTCACAATTCGAATGCATTATAAATAATAAATCATATTAATAATAACTTATAAATAAAAATGAATAATTATTCTGGAATTTACCGACATTTTTCTAACCTAACTTATTTATAACTATATGAATGATTCACTAAAATATTTCAATTTTAAATATGTCACGTACGCAAATAAAAAAATATTAATTATTTTATTAAATAAAACAAAAATCAAGTCAACAAAAAATAATAAAAAAATCTCCCGACGCTATAATTTGTTATTTACATTTTAAATAATTTGTTTACATATTTAATCAGCGTCTTTCTCTGACGCAACAACAATGTATATTTTACTTTTTGTATTTTCTTATCGCGACAGCACGAAATGTTGAACAAAGATAACTATTATTCACATAAGAAAATATATATATAAGATAATAATATTTCATGACGTAAGTAGATTATATACACATATATTTTAAATATTTCATCATCATCAATTGTTTATCTAATCGTGTATATAAAGATTAGTTTCGTCAATATTAAATATCTATATTTTATTTTGTACGTGACATAAAAATTATTTTCCAATTGCTCGAACGTATTTTATGTTTTATTTCTTCATATTTTTCTTTAATTTTCATCACGTCAACTGATTTGTCAATGAATTTAAATGAATCAACAAATCGCTACGACGTTTTATTAAAAAACAAAATAATCAAAGCTTAACTTAATTTAAACAATAAATATATTTATTTATTAATAATACTGAATAATCACCTGACAAAAAATCCAGCTCTTTCCATAAATTTATCCTCATTACTCAATTTTTTTGATAATTATATTGCATAAAAAATTATTCCTGATATAATTTTGCAATATTTGATTTATCATTCATCAATTATCCATCTTTAATCCTCAACTGTAACAGAATTAAATAAATTACACAATTATACATAACAAAAATGTGAGAATAATACTAAACAAATAAATAAAAATACATAGTAAAACACAATTTAAATATTAAATAATAATTATATTGACCTTAGTTCATTATCCACTGGTGATCAACAATCATTGTAAATATATTTAATGACACACAAGTGTGAAAACTTATCCATCAATGTATAGATAAGTATTTTAAGTTCAATATAAAAATAAAAAGAAAATAACTAAAATAAAAGTGTGTGCGTATAGGTTAGGTTTCGGAAGCCTTATTCCTTAGCTATAATATTGCAACACATACATATAAAAATCACCACCACCATCTCCATTAACATCATCACACCACCACTGTCTTCACCTAAATGTATCCATTATTGTCATTGTTAATTTATCTTTCAAATCAATCCCCAACATGACAATAAGAAGATAAATTCAACAGCAAATTAATAAACACATTGATGAATAATAATATTAAGCTGTATTATTATTAATTGAATATTATATTTAATCATTTTGTTTATCAGATTTTGCCAAATGATCCACGAGCTCGTCGACTTTTTGTCACCACTGGAGGATTAAAAAAAGTTCAAGAGCTTCAACCAGACGCTACTTCACCACTTTCTGAATATATTGCCATAATAAATTCGTGTTTTCCAGAGGAAATTGTCCGGTATCTATATATTATTTTAACAAAAATAAATATAATTATTTAAATTATTGAACGAACAAAAAAATGGAGTGTATTAATTAATATTTACGACCTGTTGATTGTATTTAATTAATTCATTTCTTGACGTGACCAAGAATCATTCTTCATTTTAAAGGTGGACATGTTTTTTTATTCTTTTATTTGATGATTGACATTCTTGTAAACACTAGTTGCGTGTGTTGGTAGGTTATTGCATGAAAATATCACAATTGATAATTGTTGATAATGATTTAATGTTGATTGTGTATTAATTATTTCACGTGAACATGATACGATAATAAATGAATAACGTTGAGTTATTGAGTTAACAAAATGAGTCTCGATTCTTGTAGGACTAGTTAAATTCGATTATTTATTTATGGTAATCCCAGAAAAAATGACATGACCGCCATTTTACCCCGCCGATTTATATTCTGTATATATTGGGGGTGAAACATGTCATTGGATCAATATTTATGTGCGAGTATTAATTTAATAGAATATTACCGGAATTTTTTAATCTTATTTTTGAGGTTATGCATTGTTGTTATATTGATCTTATGATATATTTATTCTTATTTAGAATTTTTATCAATAATTAGTAATAAATGTTACAATAAAATTCTAAAATTTGCTTTTGAAAAATAAATTTGAATGATATAAATACGCTGTCAGAATTTTCGGGCATGTTGTAGATAGCGCAGTATGTCAATGTCTGTTAGATTTGAATATTACATAAATAACGATGGATTAATTTGAATTTACGTTTGCGATAGATTAATTTTGTAATTATTATTCGACTTATGCGTTATTTTAATTTTCAGATATTATACACCTGGCTATTCTGATAGTTTATTGGAGTCTTTGGAGCAGTATCAACCAAAGCGTTTATCATCAATTAAAATTGGCGCACAAGCAACATCAGAAACATCGAATTCAAGTCGATCATTAAATTACATAAATGAACGAAGAAATTGATGATGATTTGTTAATTAATGAACTTTTTGGCATCCTCAAATCACCAAAGATATACAAATAAAATATATCTATTTAAAACGAAATATCCATTGAAATTATTTTATCTACAATGAATTTTGTAGGTTATATAGGTTAGGGATCATTTTTTTTTCACCAATCATATTTGAAAACGTGCCCATACCCACCATCAACTCAGCTCATATATACATATATAAACTACAATTGAAATTTGTATAGCCAAACTGCCAGTCATCCGTACCACGGTACCAGTGTGTTGTCTTCAGTTTCATTATTATTAATTAATCAAACAATTAAATATTAATATTATATCTAAAGATATATATGACCAATTGATAATATGGGAGTACGTGTTGTGCAAGACGATGGACATTTCCATGGAGAATTATCAAGTGCTGGAACAAAATTAGTTGTCGTTGACTTCACTGCAACCTGGTGAGTTGTGAGGTTATGTTCAATATCCCGTTTATCTAATTAATTCTCTCACATCAATTACTAATTCATCAGAAAATAAAATGAAAATCAATTATATTACACGTACACAATTTATCCAGAAAATCCTTTTTTTTCACTCTAACCTAAAAATGATCATTCATATTAAGTAAAAGTTTGATATCTACAGGTGTGGTCCCTGCCAAAGAATAGCGCCAGTGTTTGAGCAACTATCAACAAGATATCCAAATGCAATTTTCCTAAAAGTGGACGTTGACAAATGTCAAGAAACTGCAGCAGGTCAAGGCGTCAACGCTATGCCAACATTCATATTCTATCGGAATCGTATCAAGCTTGGCTTATCTCAAGGAGCAAATCCCGAGAGATTGGAAGCAAAAATAATTGAATATTATGAAGCTGGCGATGGTGATGATAGCGAGGGACCTGTGTCTGGCCATGTACGAAAATCTAAAGATACTCCATTTTATCATATATTTGGAATGATATTTTTAGCTGTGGTCCTGTATTATTGGAGTAAAAATTAATATGGGGCATTGTTTATTGACTAATACTAAATACATCATTGAAATAATAATGCGTGGATAATTTAATCCCCAGTCTATTTATTTATTTATTAATTATATTTATATATTTGAGTATTATAATAAATAATTTTACTGGTCATGTTAATTGACGATAAATAAATAAGTGGTGGCGTGTATATATTCCAGATGGACTTGTCGACATTCATTATGAAAGGACAATGTGAATGTTTGAATGAATCAGACGACCATAACCTCCAGCATTGTTTGACATCAGAGGGCGGTTATTTGGAAAGCGATTGCGATGAACAATTAATTATATCAATCACTTTTAAACAAGCTGTAAAAGTACACTCGTTGAAATTTAAAGCACCAGCGGATAAAGGCCCAAAAAATATCAAGATTTTTATTAATCAACCGAGAACAATTGACTTTGATATGGCGGATTCTAATACAAGCATTCAAAATCTTGAGTAAGTTTGTTTCAATTGTTTAATATAAATTATGTATATTTAAAAGAAATTTTATTCCTAATATTAAAATTTATATTTATTTATTTTAGGATATCAGCCCAAGATGTTCAGGAAGGAAATCCAATTCCATTGCGTTATGTTAAGTTTCAGAATGTACAAAATCTCCAAATATTCGTTAAAGATAATCAAACGGGAACGGAAACAACGCAAATTGATCATTTGGCAATTATTGGCTCACCAATTTCGACAACTAATATGGGCGATTTTAAGCGAATTGCTGGAAAAAAAGGCGAGAGCCATTAGTATCGAATGAAAGAAAAAAAAAAGAACTAATTTTAAACTCAATCCCCAATATGGAAAATTTAGATAAAAATTTGTTTGCTAATTAATAATAAAATTTTTCTTCTCTTTTTTATCCATTTAATATCGTGATTATTGCTAATTTCAATAACAAACTAAACTCAAACGTGTTGGAAAGCTTTTATAAATAAATATTTAACGAATGGCGTTTGTGATGTAAAAGAAAAATAAAAAATATTTATATATATTGATCAAAAACTTCCTATCCAACAATTAATCACTTATGATGAATAATTTGATTACTGTGATTGAGGTTATGAAAAAAAAGAAATATAGATAAAAAAAAATAATTTAATGTCTTATTATTATTATTAATATTAATTATTCTCATCTATTCCTTATTTCATAAAGTATAAAATTAATTGATATATACACTTTCATTTTTAATTGTAAAATTGCTATTAAAATTAATTAGGGCGACGTTTTGTGTACTCTCCAAATTCCACCACAACGACAAGCTCGCGTCCATCTTTGGTCCCACGCTCTTATTGCTGCTGTTCTCGTCATACTTTGAACTTGAGCCTTTCCACCGCATCTAAAATTAATCATCAACACGAATAAGTTTTAAATAATTGTCGGAATGGAATGGATATCAATGTTTTCAAGTCCAGAGATTTAGAATTTTATAATTTTAATAATGTACAATTCAAGTCGGGTCTTCAGAACGTGAATTATTAGAGTGGTCAACAATGATTTGGCTGCCCTTGATGTAAGAATGGTTTCGAATACTTCTATAGCAACAATTCACGAAACTATAGATGGTTTTGGAAGATTAGTTTGGATTTTTTTTAAATCTTTATTTTCATATTTTACTAAAAAATCAATAAAAATGAGTTTTATTTTAGTGTTTAATTAATGTACATAAAAGTTGAGAAAGAGAAAAGATTGTAAAACTTAGGTTAAAATTCAGAAAAAGGCCTTTCTTAGGAGATTGTCTCATTACATGATATTTCACGGACTCAATATAATCCCTGGAATGGCACTTTTTTGGCTGCATTTATTCATAAAACAAAATTTAGGCTAGTGACACTTGCAAAAGTAGTTTCAAATCTTTTGGATTTTTCTAGAAAAAATGCTAGAAACATTTTATGAGTTACTACACAATTTATGCATTGTTAGCTTATTCACAAGATTTATTTCTGTCATTTCAGGGACTATTGATCCCTGGAACATCATATTTTGAGACACTCGCCTAAAAAATTATGTGTGCACCATGACCGTGTGATCTTTTTTAACCTTACCCGAAATTTATTTGGCCTCGGCTGCAAATTTCTGATTCCGCTAAAAAAGATCAACCTCACGGCCTCGGCACACAAATAACTATTATGAACTTTTCTTTTATAAAATTCTAGAGGATAATCTCTTTTCAAAGACCAACAGTAATCAGCGCCCTCCCTGTTCCTTACTACAACTCCCCAGATTTTCAGGAAATATACCATGATAACTATGTCCCCCAAAAAATTATAAAGTAAGAGCTTGCAAAAAGCCTTTCTCTCAAGTTTAACATAAGTTTTATAATATTTTCTCTTTCACAACTTTCATCAACATTAATTAAACACTAGAACAAAAAACAATTACTAATAATTTTCAATAAAATTTCGATATTTAATACACTTATCATTTGTTTCCCATTTTTACAGATTTTTTTAGTAAAATATGAAAATAAAGATTTGAAAAAAATCCAAACCAATCTTCCAAAACCATTCATAGTTTCGTAAATTGTTGCCGTAAAAATATTCGAAACCACTCTCACATCGAGGGCAACAAAATTATTGTTGACCAGTGAAATCATTTGAAATAAATTTTATTTGTTTACCTTGTGCATTGTTTAACAAGTTGCGGTTGTTTTCCAAGATAAATATGGCGAATTGTATCAACAACTTGACCACTGTGCATACAGCCCTCAATTGGATTTAATTCAGGTACAAAAAGTAAATGTTCAGGCTCCAAACCATATTCAAGTTGCAACGGAAGACTTTGATAAAATAACACTGGTGTTGCAATTGCTGTAATACTATTTGCTTGATGCAATTGTGGTATCATTATTTGATTAGGTAGCAGGCAGCATTCGTCTGTAATGAAGAATTAAATAAAAAAATTTAGAATTAAATAAAAAATAAATAATCCCATTTTATAATATTCTTTATTATTAAAACGCAATTAAACATTTTTTAAAGTAACATTATTAAATCTTCCAAACATATGACAAAATAAACTTAAAAACTTTGCTCTATTTATATCGAATAATAAATTTCATTCAACACAATTGTCTTCTTCATTGTCTATTATTAAATTTTCATCACAATCAATTGTTAATAATTTTCGTCAACTTTCATTCGTTTTGATTGACTGCATCGGGATCTTCAACTGTTGGTTCAATTTGTAAAAAAATTTCTGCTTTCTTAATACTCGGCGAATCAACAACATCAGCAATAAAATATTCTGATCCTCCAGCAACATTGTCATCACAATTTTTCAAAGTGTTTAATTGTTCTTCATTCTCTTCAAGAACTTTAGAAATTTTAGAATCTGACTTGGATACATTTTCCTTTGACGCGGATTTTAATTCCTCCATTTTAATTGCATTCGTTGAAAGAAGTTTGCGAAATTGATTATCTCCCATTGTATATCTTCTATTGTCTTTAGGTATTTCTGATGATTTGTTGTCTTCACCGAAAAAATACGAGCCACGATAAGGTCTTTGTTGATTGGGATTTTTAGTTGTTTTTTCAGCACCACGAATTAAATCAATAAAAAATAATTCACGTGGTGACAGTGGTCGAGGTGGTGAAGTCTCATCATCATCATCATCATCTTGTATTTCTGGCGATGGTGAGTCAACAGTTACAATTTTCAAATAATCTTTAATTGAACTTCTATTTACACTTTGTGATATTCGATTTGGATTTGCTGTATCAGGAATGTCATCATCTATTTCATCAACAATTTCAACATCTCCAGAATGTTCTTTGTCCTCATTATCTGACATATTCTGATGAATGATAATTAATGGCGAGAGTTTTGGACGATTTTCACGTAAATTTCGCGGATTAATCACCGATTCTTTGTCATTATTTCTAACCTCAAATAATTTTACATTCTCATTTTCTTCTTCTTCTTGAGAATTAACATTGTTTATCAATTGGGGTTTTGATATCAACGGTGATGATTTAATATCAATAGATTTATTTTGTGAATTTTTTCGATATCGCCAGATAATTATAAAAATTATCATCAACACTAACCAAATTAAAAGTGCAACAGTCCAATAAAAATATGGCCAAGTGTGCGGCCATGTTTCGGAAAATACTGTGTGATATAACAATGCCCAAATTAATGGACAAATAATAAACCAAAATACAAAAAAAATTCCAACAATAATAATTGGAAATATATTAATTTTATATGGCTTATAACCATTCTCCATTTGAATAACTTCGTCACAATATTTCTTTCTATTAATATCCTTCTTATTAATCGGAGATTTAATAGTCAACACATTGTTGTTCTTAATTTTTTCTTTCTGTTTAAACATTTTTTCATAATCACTTTAGTTTCTTTGCGATATAATTCAAAGGCTGAATAAAACAATGTTGAATAAACACAATAATACTTAGTTCAGCTCACGAAAATATAAGAAACATTTGATTCAGGATGTGATTGTGATAGCAAACTTCCCGTTGTGACCGCGACGATTTAATCATCGTCATAAATAGAAAAATAAAAAAAAAAAAGACAAAAACACCCAATTAAAAAGTAATGAAGAAAAAATAAAAACTACCTACCAATGAGACCATCATCAATTTGCTGCGACGTGTCCGTGCATTGTACAAGTTTTGATAAGAGTCGATAAAGCAAAGCTAAAACATCTAAATTGTCTGCACTGCGAAAAAATACTGGAAGACAAGATTCTCGTACTAATCCCCACATTCTTATGATAACCAACAGCTCTCTGACGGTATTCAAGGCTTTATAATCTTTCAGCAGTTCATACTGGAACAAAAATTTGGAATATATTAATTAAACAAATGATCGATCAATCGAATATCATCAACGGATTATTCATCTATGCAAATAATTAATTGCAAATCAAAAATTTTTAATGAATTCATGAAAATCTTGGCGATTTTCAAGCATTTCACAGTTGAATAAATTTCTTAAAACATTAAAATAATAGTTATTTGCGTGCCAAGGCCGTGAAGTTGATCTTTTTTGGTCGCATCAGAAATTTGCCGCCGAAAGCAAGCAAATTTCGGGTGAGGCTAAAAAAGATCACACGGCCATGGTGCACACGAAATTTTTTAGGCGGGTGTCTCAAAATATGACGTTTCAGGGATCAATAGTCCCTGAAATGACAGAAACCAATCTTGTGAATAAGCTAGCAATGCATAAATTGTGTAGTAACTCATAAAATGTGTAGCAACGCAACATTTTCTTTTGCTTTATGGGTAAATAAAAGAAAAGGTTGCGTTGCTACACAGTTTATTAACAAACTTTGTTTCTGTCAGTATTGTAACATTTAAAATAAAGCGGAAATATAAACGATCAAGTATAAAATTAAAAAAGCAAAATGAATGACAGTTATAGTGACAATCCTACCGAAATTTATGAAGCTGCCAATGCAGCGACGTTAAATTTTCTACCAGAAAAATTTCGAGAAATTTATATAAAACAGTATGAGAGTTTTATAAAATTATGCAACGTACATAATGTTAAAGATTTTGAAAGAAAAAGTATTTCTAGCATTTTTTCTAGAAAAATCCAAAAGATTTGAAACTACTATTGCAGTGTCACTAGTCTAAATTTTGTTTTATGACTAAGTGCGGCCAAAAAAGTGCTATTTCAGGGACTCTATTGAATCCGTGAAACATCATGCTTTGAGAAAATCGACTAAAAATTATATTAAATTACTTACACCACCGGATTTCATTTGCATTCGTTGTTCAGGCAATCGTGCAAGAAGATTTAGCGCTAAATCCGCCACCCACTGTATCAATTGCTGCAACGACGGAAGAATACTCCGCTCAACAGTAAATTCTTTTGCATCTAAATGATAAAATATTTTATCAATATCCGTTATCGATTCATTAATAAGAACCGCAAGATTATCAGCAGGTCCTTTATCATGTGAAATTAAATCAGACGGTCGTAATAATGATTTAAATGCCGTAGCAACACTGTGAATCATCAAAAGCGATGAAAGATCCGCAGCTTTATTTTGTCCCGTCACTAACATTCTATAAAGCGACGTTTTAATGCATAAAAGCTGAATATAATAATACTGTTGAGTGGCAGGCGATTGACGATTAAATGAAGCGTCTAATCGTTCGCAAAGTGTCTCTATCATTGACGATCTTAGGCAAAATAAAAGATCTAACCAGTCTGTACCAGTTACTAAACAATATTCCAACATTGTACAAGCATAACTGAGTGTTATTGATGTTCCACCATCGGGCATTAATCTGTAGACATAAATATTGCCTTGTGTATCACAAGCAAGCAACACAAAACCCAGCCACGACATATCAATATGTGATATTGTCACAGAAGTCTTTAAATATTTAGCTCCAGGCTCGTCCTGGCGCCATGGCATATTCAAACATGAACTCGCCACTTCTTTCAAGCAATCACGACTTAAATAATGAATTGATGAATCCGCTAATGCAATCATCACTGAACTGGGTGGCGGTAATGTTGTGACAATAGAAGCTTTTGTTGTGGCAATTGCTATTACTGGCGATTGACAACGATATTGCGATTGATGTTGCCAAACAACTGTTTTAAATGTTTCCAATGATTTTGGTTGGAATAATTTGTGTACTGGCTGTGATTTTTCACGTAATTCCCATACATCAACAAACGATTCTGTTTCACTGCTGGCTGCCACTACCAATGAATCTGCGTCTTCACGTACAACAAATTTTAAATGCGTTATTGTTGTGCAACTGTCTCTAAGAACACCGTCTTGAAGAAAAAAGCTTGGCAATGCTTGCGATGTTATATTACATTTCTCATCATTTTTACGTACTAATACACGATAGCAACGAATAGGAAATGAACTGACACCACTGCTTACAGCAATTAAAAAGTGTCCATTTTTTCCGTAGCATATATCAACGGTTGCTATTTTTTGTCGTGTATTGCCTAAACTTTCTGTGGCAAAACAAACGGGATTTTGTAAATCTTTTGTTATCATAACAGCGCCCACCATTCCAGTGCTTGATACAACTAAAACTCCCTCGGCTGCACGACCACCAAATTGTTTAACTGATGGTGCAAATGGTAAATGATTAAATTTTTCACTGTAATAAATACTGTCTTTTTTATCTGTTATTAATGATGTTTTTTTGCCATTATGAAACCATGCAGCACCGAGAATATGCTCGCCATGAAATAATGTTGAGCCAATTAGTGTCCAATCATTTAAAACATGATCTTTAAACATCCATAATTGGACATTACCAGTTCTGTCGGCTATTACTAATTTATCACCGGATATGTCCCATTCCAGTGCAGTTATAGGATGAAATTGGAATGATGTAATTCTGGAAATAATGAAGCAATCAGAATTTTAGTTTTATTAATATAATTATTATTTGATTGTGAGTTTAAGTTTTATCTTTACTTGTGTGCATGTGTTGGCATATTGAGATCGACAACATAAACATGAGAACCCCATGATTTTCCATTGGCATCATCGAACCAAACTGTCGTTGTAAAAGCTGCGATATTTCGGCTTGACAATGTGCACAGACAATGACCATCAAGAAGACTATGTGTGAGAATGTTAAAAAATATTTATCTTAACATGTATTCTATAAATTAAATCTAGTGTGAATAATTATTATTTATGTTAGTGATTATTATGAATATTAATTGTATTAATAATTATTGGATGATTGAATATTTTGATAAATTAATTAATATACGAAAATGAGAAATATTATATTGTATTAATTTACTAACCTTTCGTAATTGAAGAAAGACTTTGTAGAAGTTTTTCTACTTACAGAGTAAAGTAAATCCATAATTTGAGGTTATGGTAATGAATATGTTTAGGTTATGTATTAATGGAATAAAATGCAAAATTTATTCGTTTTGTTTAATTATTCATTGAATATTCAAAATAAAATTCATTTACAATAGTAAGTACTTCTTATTTTATTTAATAACAATTAAATATTTAACTCCGAAACCAAAAAGGTTTTGAGATATCGATTATGGTTGTTACTCTTTTATAACCTGCAATTATGATTCAAAATCTACCGGCAGAGTACAGCACTATACACGTCGTTATGAAATTACGTTTTTTTCATATGAAGATAAAAAAGTTCTCTTTATAACCTAACTTTTCATCAAAGCGACATTTTTTTCACTATACTATAATGACTTTGTACTTTGCCACCACCCATCACACACTACTACTTCAAGTAGCGACATCATCACGAAGTGTAATAATAGACTAAATATAAAATTTTCTGGTATTCCACCATCACTTTCCTCTCTCTGTGTTTTCCTTTGTGCTCATCTGAAAAACGTGTGTACCGGTAAATGAAAAATAAAATTTTACATTTGATTTTTCACTAAAGTTAATCGACAATATAATAAATAAAAAACATTTGATTATTAGATTGATTGTGATCTATTAAAAAAATGGCACAAAGTAAACTAAATGATTTGGCTGGACGACTTAGCAAAAATTCCGGTGGAATGAATACGGGTATGAAATTCCTTGCAGTTCTTGGAGCAGCGGCTTATGGAGTTTCTCAAGCAATGTATACAGGTAATATTTCAATTTTATTCTTCAATAAATTAAATATTTTTATATTTATCAGTAAGTAACAATAACGTATTTTATCAATTTTTTTGAGGTTATGTTTTCAATACATTGTAAAATATGATCCAATGAGCGTCCATTTATTACTATTATGTAATTGTTATATATAATTTATATCTGAATGTTAATTATAATTATATTTGACAGTTGAAGCCGGTCACAGAGCAATAATATTTTCAAGAATTGGTGGAGTACAAAAAGATATAATGACAGAGGGTTTGCATTTTCGCATGCCATGGTTTCAATATCCAATTATTTATGATATCAGAAGTAGACCAAGAAAAATTGCTTCACCAACTGGATCAAAAGATCTTCAGATGGTCAATATTTCATTGAGAGTACTGTCAAGACCTGATGCCGCTGCATTGCCAACGATGTATCGACAATTGGGTCTTGATTATGACGAAAAAGTATATTAAATATTTGAATAATTTAAATACTAAAATAATCTAATATTTTTATTTTTTTTATTTACAATAATGACATTAATATTTCATAAATATTTAATTTATTTTATTTTATTTAGGTTCTTCCGAGTATTTGTAATGAAGTTTTAAAATCGGTTGTTGCTAAATTTAATGCTTCACAATTGATAACAATGCGTCAACAAGTTTCCATGATGGTAAGAAAAGAATTGACAGAACGCGCTAAAGATTGGAATATTGTCTTGGACGATGTGTCCATTACAGAATTGAGTTTTGGAAAAGAATACACGGCTGCTGTTGAAGCAAAACAAGTTGCACAGCAAGAAGCACAACGTGCGGCTTTTGTTGTTGAACGTGCAAAGCAAGAAAAACAACAAAAAATCGTACAAGCAGAAGGAGAAGCCGAAGCAGCTAAAATGATATCCTTTTTTTTTTCTATCACCACAAATGAACTAATTTAATTGAATATTCAACAAATTAATTTTAAATATTCCGTATTAATGAAATGAATAATTGATATTCAGTCATTTCACATAATATTTAAAATTATATAATCATTTTGGTTAAACATTTGAATATTTAATTTCAATTATTGAAATACGGATTTAATTTAAATTGTTTCAGTGTATTAATTTTTTATTTATTTATTCCTTGACTACTTTGCACTTGGGTTTAGCTATTGGACAAAATCCTGGATATTTAAAGTTGCGAAAATTACGCGCTGCACAAAGCATTTCTCGCACGGTAATTATTACGATTGATTTGTATATTATTTTATTATTAAGAGAGCCAAAAAAATTTTTTGATTTATTTTAACAATTTTATATTATTTCATGTTTCTTTTTGTAGATTGCAAATTCACAAAATCGCGTTTATCTCAATGGCAACAATTTGATGTTGAATATTCAAGATGCAGCCTTTGACGAGTCGGCGGAGAAGTTGAAAAGTAAGAAGTAATTAAAAAAAAACCATGATGGGAATAATAAAATGTGAATAAAGAATGAAAGGAAAGAAGGAAGGATGAACAAAAAAAAAATAATGTTTCCTCAGTTGCATTTCTGATTGTTAATCATTGTAGATTGTGGTGTAACAAATAAGATATTAACAAAATATGAGATTTTTCTTAGATAATTCAATTTCACCATTTATTTTTAGGTTATTTCATTTCATTGTGCGTTTAAACTAAACAAATTCATTTGTGTATTTGTTTATTATTTTTATTTATAATGTATATGTATTTAATCCCAAGTAATGGAGGCAAGTCACGCAAAATTTCGAGTCAATATGCTTTTTCAGGTTTTGAAAAATTGGAATCAAATACTTGGGGCAGCACAACACAGCAAGCAATTCAATCGCTGAATATCAATTCTGAGCCAAATTCGTTGAATAATCATGAAAAACAACTGGAAAATATCACATCTTCCTCATATTCTTTATTGGATTCTGCTGCCAACAGTGCAAAATTTATAATAAGTTAAAATTCTAAAAATGGATGAATCAAAAAAAAAAAAAAATTCTTTATAAATTAAGCGGACTTGCCTTTATCATTCCTATCCTCTCATGTTCTTTTTTAATTCTACATTTATATATGATAATATTTAAATCATTACAACTCCATAAATTTACGTATACACGTGGCGAAGTTCCGTTAATTTTTCTAAGACTGGTCTACACTCTACACTACAAAATCCCCAACTACGATTACTTCTCTTGAACCTCACCAGAAATTAATTTATCATAATAATAACAAAAATAATCAAATTGTAATTAGATAAATTACTAAATTATAGAGGCAAGTATAACCTCAAAATAATTATCGTATAAAAAAGTAAAAAATAATTGTTGCTTTACCGGCTTTACGTATTAAAAATAATTTGAATTCAGTAGCGGCATTCTAACCTCAAAATTTATTCGATTGAACTTTGTATTTTATTGCAGGGAATTAAGAACGATGAATGGAAATAAAGTTGAGCCGGTTGTTACTGAAGGGTAAGACAATAAAGTGATATAATAAATAATAAAAATATTGGTTATTTATACAAAGAGAATGTATGAATAATTATATCAATTATTGGCCATTACTCTTTGTGCTCGAGTTGATCTTTTTTTCTTTTTATTCACATTTATTTTTCGATTATTTGTTATGTACATCATAGAAAGAATAAGGAGATATTATCTTATCTCACTGAAGTTGCTTTGTAGTTATATAATAGCAATGTGACCCATACAATTAATAATTTATCAGGGGCATATGTAAACTGAGTATTCAATCCAGCACATAAAGCATAAATGTTTCGTAATTTTGTAAAATGTTGCAGTAGTGTGGTACAGAGCATTCGAAATATATATAAAATCACGTTTGTTTAGTTAATTTGTGCATGTTAACAAATTCTTTAAAATTATTTTCGATTGTTTATTTAATATAATAATAAATATGGACACAATTAAGTTTGAATTGCACAGAGATTTTTCATCTGATTGTTTGTATGTTTCTTAACAATTTTTGAAAAAATAATTAATTTTATTATAATTTTGAATATTAATTTGTAATTTAATAATAAATATTATTTTGTTTATAGAAATGAACTTTCAAAGAAGGCTTTGAAAAAGCAGCAAAAAGATGCTGAGAAAGCTGCGAAAAAGGCTGAGAGAAAAGCACAAACTGTAAGTTAAATTATATAGATTTGGATTTATTATAATTTTATTTACTTTATTTATTTATTTATTCATTTATTTATATTTTGAAAATTAGCAAGTTCAAGAGGGGACAAATGAAACTGAAGATGTTTCTGTTGGTTGTTATGGCCAAACTGGATTAGTCCAAAGCAATGAAACTCATGAAGACAGAAAATTTGTTGACGTAAAAGAATTAGATTCAAAATTAATTGAAAAATCTGTTTGGCTTCGTGGTCGTTTGCATACAAGTAGAGCCAAAGGAAAACAATGTTTTATCGTTATAAGACAACAATCATCAACTGTTCAAGGACTTGTTGCAGTTAATGAAAAAATTAGCAAACAAATGGTGAAATTTATTTCCTCGTAAGTTGATAATCATTACAAAAATTACTGGAAATGATTAAAAAAATTTTCAATGTACAATTTCAAACATGAATAATTAAATTATTCAATAATTATAAATATATTTCAGCATTACAAAGGAATCAATAATTGATGTGCAAGCAGTGGTGAAAGGTGTGCCAATGAAAATTGAATCATGCACGCAAAAAGACGTTGAATGTCATATTCAAAAGGTTTTTGTGGTAAGTGCATCAATGCCACAATTGCCATTGCAAATCGAGGACGCAGCCAGGCCATGTGACGATGAATCTGGATTAAATATTAAAGTAAATCAGGATACACGACTTGATAATAGAATATTGGATTTACGTACACCAGCCAATCAAGCAATATTTCGCGTTGAAGCTGGTGTTAGTAAATTATTCCGTGATATTCTAACACAACAAGGATTTGTTGAAATACATACGCCAAAAATTATTTCTGCTGCTAGCGAGGGTGGAGCAAATGTTTTCACCGTTTCATATTTCAAGGGTGCAGCTTATCTTGCACAATCGCCACAATTGTATAAACAAATGGCAATCGCTGCTGATTTTGATAGAGTATTCACAGTTGGTGCAGGTATGATATGAAATTTGATACTTTTATATTTTATTTGAGTGAATTAGTTTGACTAAATTCAATAAAAATAAAATCCTAACCTTCAAATAATTCAATTTCTCTTTACAAATACTTTTATATTTTATTTTAGTGAATTAGTTTGACTAAAATTCAATAGAAATAAAATTTATCAATACGAAATAGATCCTAACCTTAAAATAATTTAATTTCTCTTCATAGAGTTGAATTGAATATATATTAAAAACCAATTTTTTTATATTCATTTACAGTTTTCCGAGCAGAGGACTCAAATACTCATCGTCATTTAACAGAATTTGTTGGTTTAGATTTAGAAATGGCATTTAAATATCATTATCATGAAGTTGTTGATGTTATTGGTGCAATGTTTACTGATTTATTCCGTGGATTACGTGATAATTATGCCGCTGAAATTGCTGCTGTTAATGAACAATATAAAGTTGAACCATTTGAATTTTTGGATCCGCCATTGCGACTCGAATTCCCTGAGGCAATTAAATTATTGGCCGAAGCTGGTGTGACATTGGGTGAAGAGGATGATTTATCAACTCCAGATGAAAAATTATTGGGAAAATTGGTCAAAGCTAAATACTCCACAGATTTTTATATTTTAGATAAATATCCATTAGCTGTTCGGCCATTTTATACAATGCCTGATCCAAATAATCCAAAAGCATCAAATTCTTATGACATGTTTATGCGCGGTGAAGAAATTATTTCTGGAGCACAACGTATTCATGATCCAGATTATTTAACTGAACGTGCAAAACATCATGGTATTGATGTGGAAAAAATAAAAGCTTATATTGATTCATTTAAATATGGTTGTCCACCACATGCTGGCGGTGGAATTGGACTGGAGCGTGTTGTCATGTTATATCTTGGATTGGATAACATTAGAAAAACTTCTATGTTCCCTCGTGATCCAAAACGCCTTACGCCATAATTAATTAAACAATATTATTTTGACATTAATATTGATTTAACAAAAATATTTCAAATCGTTTTATTCACTCTTCATCAAAACTTCGAATCTTTTTTTTTTTTCTTCTTTCTGCATTTGTCCATTCAATTTTAATTATCAATAATTTGATAAATTAATAATATAACAATTGAAATGCGAAATTTGCTTGAATATTCAATATTTGTATATCATTTTTTGAATAAAAATATAATTGTAATTCAATGATTTCCCTTTCCATATTTGGAATTATTCATCAGCTGATTTTATATTTCATCCATATAATATCTTTGTTTATTTTGTGATTTATTTGCATGCTAGATATGAGTTTTATCTACCAGAAATGAATTAAATATTTAAACTGAGAATTATTTACACGTAGATGTAATAATAGTTATAATCGTGGATTTTATTATCATCATCATCATTTTGATTGATAATAATAATGTGTCTATGAACAATAGACACACGGTTTTAAAATTACGTTTTATAGTTTCAATTAAAGTTAATTAAAATCACTTTGGCCAGTTAGAAACAATCAGTTGCCACGCGTTGAATATTTCTGTCGTATCGAATTCAAAAAATAACCTCACAATGTCCACGTCAACGAAAATAAATAATAAATTTCTTTATTTTGCTTATGGTAGTAATTTACTTGCCGCAAGAATTCGTATATCAAATCCATCAGCGGAATTTGTTGATATTGGACGATTAGAGGTGAAAAAAAATATGAACAATTAAATAATAAATAATATTGTATTTTATTGTGTTTCTAATTGTTTGAAGAATATTTAATGCTATAATAATTATTAATTTGTTTAATATTCAGGATTATCGACTTGATTTTATGGGATATTCAAAAGTATGGGATGGATCACCAGCAACAATAATATCCACTGAAAATTCACATGTTTGGGGTGCAATTTGGGAATTATCTAGTGAACATTTAGAAACATTAGATCGTCAAGAAGGTGTTGATAAGGGAATTTATTTAGGTTTATATGTCGATGTGATAAATAAAACTGGAACAATTTATCGTTGTCGTTGCTATCAGCAAACTAAACATGTTGATGATCATGTGCCATTAACAGAATTGCCAGAAGATCGTAGACCATCATTAACTTATTTGTAAATAAATATATATTCAATGTTTTGTTCTTTCAGAATTAATTTTTGAATCTTACGAAAATTTACAATGATTTTTTTTTCATTATTTAAATTATTCGGTCAGGAAAACAATGGTGAAAGGTGCTCAAGAATGCGGTTTACCAGCCAATTACATAGAGAGTTTAAAAAAAATAAAACACAATGGTCATGGATCAATTAATATTGATGAAATGAATAAAGCTGGGTAAAGTTAAAAATTTTCTAATATACAAATACGCCATTTTATTATTTCATACAATATCTTTCAGTTATATATACAAAACAAATATTATTAAAAGATATAAATACAATTTATTCACGCAGTATTTTCAATTTTCAGATTAGAAGCTTGCGACATAACTTGGAAATAAATTTTCGCGTCGCAATCCGGTGCCTTGATAAATTTATAATCAATTATTTGTTTATTACCAACATATTTTTTGAATTCATCATTATCCATACTCATTTGCGCAGCTGTATCTGCTGACAAATTGTCCAAAATACGTCGTGACACTTTAATTGATACAAGTTCCGTTTTATTAACCTAAAAAAAAAAAACAAAAAATTTTTCAATTAATCATAATTAAAATAAATGAATCAAGATGAAAAATATTAAATTATGAAATTCATACAAATACATCGAGTTCTAATTCATAATCCATATCAACTGTTGGCCATATTTGTTCCAATACATTTTTATCACGTTGAATACATTCGTCATCATCAGTAAGATGATAAGGAGCTGAGCAAAAACCCGCCCACAATTCTGACGCGAATCTTGGTGCAAATGGAGCGAGCATAATTATTTGTGTTGCAAGAGCACGTTCATATTCACGACTGTGGGTTAAACATTTAACGGAAACTTTTCTTAAACTATTCGTTAATCCCTGCATCTTTGATATGGCCACACTCAATTGTTGCGAACCAATAATATTGAATGTTACACCTTTAATATAATAATTACGACTGTCATACATATACGCGTCGTCATTTTTGATTTTTTCATTAATTGAATCATTCAATTCTTCCAATTGATTATTTTGTTTTCTGCGATCCAAAAAATATCTAATTGTCAGCCACAATCTCTGTTGCCAATTTAAAATACCAGGAAAAGCTGCCAAAATAATATGATCATTTATTTATTTAATCAAAAAATGTAATCCATTTTTTTTTATATTTAAAAAAAAATATTTCTTACTTTGTGTTGACCAATTTCTCGATGAAATTGGCGCAACGTCAGCTAGAATAATTAATCTCGTTGTATCTGGACCATATTCAGAAAACATTTCCATAGGATCCACACCATTGAATTTGGATTTCGACATTTTTTCCCACGTAGCAACAACGGGATTTCCAGTTGCTTTTTCTACGTAAACTTTTCCCTTCATCTCCACTTCATCTTTTTTTAAATATTTTCCGCTATTTTTCACACGAAATGACAATCCATTCACCATTCCTTGTACTAATAATTGTTTAAATGGTTCTTTTGTCGGTAATAATCCTTCAGAGTGAAGGAAATAACTGACAAATCGTGAATAATAAAGATGTAAAGCAGCTGAAAAAAAAAATTCATCAATTTAACAACAATACTTCAATTATTAATATTAATATTAATATTATATAATATATTATGCAACAATAAAGAAATTATTATATTTTCCATGTTATATACAATATTTTCTTCAATAATTGCACAAAAACAGTAACTTTTAATTGTAATTTGCAGTGATAAAATGGGCAATTTTTCGCCGGCAGAAAAAGTGAGGTTACGTCTTTTTTCCGATTTAAAAAACAAAATAAATATAATTTTAACAAATAAAACATATTTTAAATATTCCTGCAGCACATACCGTGTTCTTTTCCACCAATATAAAGATCAACAGGTAAATATTTTGTTGCTTTATCTTTAGAAAACATTTCTTTGGTATTTTTCGAATCGATATAACGCATAAAATACCATGAGCTATCGACAAATGTGTCCATGGTGTCGGCTTCTCTTACAGCATCTTCACCACAATCAGGACAAGATGTTTTTAACCAATCGATTGCTTGTCGAAGATTTGGAATTCCATCATTGTTAGCAATAGATTTTGATGGTAATATAACTGGTAAATCTTCTTCTGGTACTGGTCGGGCGCCGCAATTTTTACAATGAATTATTGGTATCGGTGTGCCCCAATATCTTTGTCGTGATATTAACCAATCTCTGAGACTAACACTCACTGGATACCCTCCAATTTTTTCCTCACGAGCTTTTTTCATTACTTCATCACGTTTTCGTTCCTTTTCCTCATCCGAAAATTCCGCAATTTTATCATATTCAATTCCCACACTCTCGCTAAATTCAGCATCGATCTCATTAGCGCATGGTATACCTAAATAATTATCTCTCAATCGTGGGAATTGAATGGATTTTGTAAAATAAATTGGCAATTCTTCATTATTAAATGGATTAATAACTCTTGCATTTAAATATCGTGATTCAACATCATAACATTTATCATTTTGAGCTTTAACTAAAAAATTATCCTTCGATACAGCGACAAATTTTGCATGCTCAATTAATTCTGGTTTATCTGTCCATAGAGTTAATGTCGTTGGATAATTATCAATATCACATAGAAGTTTAAAGTCAATTGTTGTGCCTGTACACTCGCCAATCCAGTGTCGTTGAATTTTTTTAATATCACGCCATTCTTTTAATATTGTATCATCAAGACCATCATAAAGTTCTTTGGCAAATGCTGTTGTTTTAATAAACCATTGTTTCAATAATTTTTTTTCAACTTTAGCTCCAGATCGCCACGATTTACCATCGTGATTTACTTGCTCGTCAGCCAATACTGTTTGATCAATCGGATCCCAATTAACAAACGCTTCACTTTGGTATGCCAACCCGCGTTTGTATAATTTCAAAAATAATTCCTGTGTCCAACGATAATAATTTGGATTACAAGTTGCTAATTCACGTTCCCAATCAAAATCACATCCCATTAGATTTAATTGGGCTTTCATATTTGAAATATTTTTTTCTGTCCATTCGGCAGCGTTAATTTTTCTCTCCAGTGCCGCATTTTCTGCTGGCAAACCAAACGCATCCCAGCCCATGGGATGGACAACATGACGACCTTTCATACGATGAAATCGTGCTACTGTATCGCTTATTGAATAAACACGTACATGGCCCATATGTAATGAGCCTGATGGATATGGAAACATTGATAGGACATAATATTTCTCTTTTCCATTTTTATGTTCTTCATCTTGACGTGATTTATTATTAAATATTTTATCTTGCCAATATTTTTCAATTTTAAGCCGCAGTTCATTGTCAATGGTCACATCCTGTTGAAATATGTTATTAGAAAAAATTAGAAAAAATTTATATTATATAGTAGATACATATTAATTGTTATTTATTCAAAATTCGACCTGTACGTGTTTAACCTAAAAAAATCTCATTACCCATAAGCCTAATCCACTTGATGCGCAACGTTGAAGGATAAAGTTAATAAATTTATGATTTGCACTATTGACATTACGTTTTAAACAATACATCATGATTTTTTTCTTTTTTTATTTGCGCTTATAACAAGAATATAAATATTTCTTGCCGCATTTTTTTTTTTTAGGTAGACATCTTTGATACCGCCATTTTTTTCATGATCACGGCGCGAGTTAACAATTGAATTTATATTAATTATTTTTTAATGAATATAATTTGTATCAATTGTTGAATAATAATTGATTTTATCAATATAGTTTTTAAAATACGTTAAAAAGTCATTTATGTTCTTTATGCATTTTATTATTTTGAATATTTGATTGATATGCGCAGTGACGATTGCGCAGCATCAGTCTAACGAACAAATGGTGAACTAGTTTTATTTAATATTTAGTTAACATACGAATTGATTTATAAAGAGAATATAATTTTTATAAACAAAATAAAAAGAATATTCCAAGTTTATATATTTTTTTCCATTTGCAATAATGCAAATATTCCCGTATAAAGTTTGCCAATTACATATTTTTCAAACCATATCAAAATTGATGGATTTTGCCGCTTAAAAAAAAGATTCACTCTGCCACCTATATTCCATCGAGAGCATTACATACAGTCAAACAGTGCATTATACTTCCGTTTGCCTATTGGGCTCTTTTTCCTGTGAACCCCGTGCAAGCAAATTGGTGAGATTTTTTCTTAATTAATAAATCCATAATTATCAATGACATCGTTATGTAAATAATAAGTAATAGCACACATATCGATTGTGATTAAACGATTCTCTTCAGTGAAAATTATAACTTTCCATCAAACATTTAATTATCATTACAAATACCGTTTGCATATTCGTGACACTTGAAAGAGGTTAGGAACCCCATTTGTCCTTTTACTATATAATCAAAGTGAAAATTTATTTATATTATTGAATAATAAAACAATTGGTGAACTATTGTGCAGTAGATATAATAATATTAAGTGCCAGTGATGTTGAATATAATTCTAGTATTTAAATAATTTTTATTTTATTTCTATTTGTAGAGCTACAATGGGTAAACGTAACAATATGATCCCGAATGGGCATTTCCACAAGGATTGGCAACGATTTGTCAAGACATGGTTCAATCAACCTGCTCGTAAATTACGTCGCAGAGTAAATCGTGTGAAGAAAGCGCGTGCAGTTGCGCCAAGGTAAAAAAAAACAACATTTATATTTGAGGTTATGTGATATACAAAGATTAATTTTTCATCATAATATTAACATTATTATTATTATTTTAGGCCTGTCAAGGCTTTGAGACCAGTTGTCCACTGTCCAACTTTCCGTTACCACACAAAACTTCGTCCCGGACGTGGTTTTACTCTTGGCGAATTAAAAGCTGCAAAAATAAACAAAAATTATGCCAAAACTATCGGTATCGCTGTGGACTTTAGAAGACGAAATAAGTCACTCGAAGCACAGCAAATAAATGCACAACGATTGAAAGAGTATGTTAACTCTAAACTCATTCTTTTCCCAAGAAATGAGAAGAAGGTATGGAAAAATATTTTGTATATGTAATATTTTGATGTGGGAAAAATTAAATAATAAATATATTCATCTTTATTTTAGCCAAGAAAGGGTGATGCAACTGCAGAGGAACTTAAAGTTGCCACTCAATTGAAGGGTGATATTATGCCTATCAAGCAAAAGGCATTTGTGAAAGCCAAGGCTCGTGTTATCACTGAAGAAGAGAAGAAATTCTCAGCTTATGTCGCATTACGTAAGGCAAGAGCAGATGCCCGATTGGTTGGAATTAGAGCCAAGCGTGTGAAGGATGCAGCAGAGAATCCTGATGACGTTACAAAAGCCGCTTCAACTAAAGAGAAAAAGGCAAAGAAGTAAATTTATTCATATTACTGCTTAACTATACGACAAAAAAAAATCCAAAATAAAAAATAAAACGTTACACGTTTGAAAAAAAAAAAAATAAAAAAGATTTTCAGGATTTAACCTCATTACTGATTCCAATATAAATTTAAATATCCTGCTAGTGTTTCGTTTTATGTTTTACGTACGAAATCTTTTTAGTTTATTCAACGTTTGAATTTTATATTTGCATTTTACGTTTGCATGCAGTCTAATTTAATTCAATATTTATCCTGAATATCATTTTCTGATCTTCAATCATGAAGAAAGGGAATGCATAATAATATCAGAATACATGATTAAAGTATTTGGATATATTTCGCGCATTTTTCCTTGGCAAGAGAAAGTAAGGTTATGAAGTGAAAACTTGGAGTAACAAAAAATCCTTTGATTTATTTGTTCTCTTATTTTTTTTTTCATATAACCTAATCTTTTCGTTTGATTATAATATCATATGTGTTGTGATTAGTGATGACTGAATTTAAAACATCAACAGCTTCAAAGTCGGTGAGTGAATATTTCAATCTATATTTTTATATGAAGAAAAATATGAAATATTTATTTGTACATTCTCAATTTATGTCTGGATTGATACATAACCTATCTTTAGGCAGAAATCTACTTTACCGATTAACCTATAAGATATTGAGTGTAACATTCGTCGATAAGTTATCAATAATTTAAAAACAACTTATTTATTTTACGTCGATATCGTAAAATGGCGCCACCTACCCTAATTACACAATTTTTGAATGTAAATTCAAATAAGTAAACAAATCCACGAGTATATTTTAAAATTATAGTTCATAAAAAATTAACTGAAGAAAAATAACATCAAGAAAGCTATTAAATATCTATATACAAATCCTTGTATATTAAATAAGAATATTTATATAAAGAGTGTCCTGAAATTAACGCACGAAATAACACGTTGGTAACATTTGAAATATTGCATGAATTTTGGGACATTCTTTATATCTATATTTCAAGAATGAAAATGTGATTAATGGGGTAAAATAAAATTATCTATTGATGAACTCACATTCGAGTGGATATATAACATAAAGGAGTGGAGAAAAAAAAAGTTTTACGAGTACATAGTTGATGGAAGAAAGTTAAGAAATTGCATTTTTAATCATTTAGGTTAAGGCTATAACCTAAAAGTCCCATCCAATTTCTCAAGAAGCTTGCTCTCGTCACATTGTGTGTCATCAACCGATACTCGACGACGATTGATCGAAATTCTATATTCTTTTTTTTTATTTCTATTTTTATTTTTATTATTTTTTTTTTTTTCATTTGTTCACTAGACAGAATGACATAAGAGTAGGGAGTTTGGTTGATGGTGGTGGTGGTGGTGATAGGTAAGTTGTCTCACTGGGTGGGAGGAGCAAGGGGGAGTGTGGGGGTAATGTGGAAAGGGTGGATTGAAAGGCTTAGGGGAAATCGCCGTTAATGGCTCGACCGAAGGATTTCCTGGCGTTTTCCTAGTCGTTTTTATATGAGATTCCTTTTATTTTTTTTATACTTTTTTTTTTTTTTTTGACTCTTCCTTTTTTCTTCTTTTCGTCAGAGCTCAAACTCAAGTGCCCACTCAAATCAAGATTTTCACTCGTTTTTTTTTTCTTTTTTTATTTTATTTAATTTTTGTTTTTTCTTTTATTTTTCACACTAAACGAACGAATACTCCACAGTTCACCTCATCATTTATATACAAGTATAGTCTACATCGTTTAATTTTTTTATCAGTATTCCATTATTTTCCATACTTGAAAATTGTGGCGGATTTTTCACATCGTTATTTTTTTCTCATTCGTTAACGGGAAAAAATAAATAATAGAAATATGCATTTATTTTTTATTCTCATTCTTCTTCACGACCACTCAAATCAACATTCTCTTGATTATTTATATTTTATAGGTATGTATATATTTTTTTTTTTTATTTGTGAGGATTTGAGGGATATTGATAGAGAGTAAAGAGAATTGAGGGATAGAAGGGTTTGATTATTTTATCGAGATTGCATTTTATATTGAGATACTCAAATATATATATAAATATATACATTTGTATATATCTAGACTGCATATGTGTATAGATTTTATTTATTTATATGGATGTATGGTAAAGTCTATAAGTGGATTCTCCAATTCATTTTCACTTTTACATACAGTGAACTAAAAAATTGAAGGGTCAAAAAAATTTCCGAAATTTTTCCGTGTTTTTTGACAGGCTGTATCTCAGTGAAAAATGGTCGTATCGAGTTTCCAAAAAAGTATTTTGAAGCTCTGAGTCTCTAGTTTTCAGACTTCGTGGCAAAAATTTTGAAGGAATTACGGTTATTATGTGATCCTAAGAAATAGCGCGAAAAACAAAATTTGCAAATTTTGTCTTTTTTTTTTTGTTTTGGAGTTCACGAATTTAGGAAAATTTTTTTTTAGCTAAACCATCGACTGGGTTGGATAGCTTGTTTATTCAGCTTCAATTTCGTTTTTTTAAAACCTTGATGCGATCATTTTTCACTGAGATACAGCCTGTCAAAAAACACGGAAAAATTTCGGAAATTTTTTCGACCCTTTAATTTTTTGGTTTAATGTATATCTGAATGAATTTATGGATATCACTGAAATAATTATTATGTATTTATGAAATGGGGAAGAAAAAAATTGACGTGATTAATTATTGCTCGTTATTATTTATAATTCATAACTTCGTCTTTAATTGCAATGTTGTGAAGAGCTGTATATAATAATTAAGTTTAAAAAAATAATGTTGGTATATTTATTTTTTATCTATTTGATAATTTTTTTTTCTTTATCTAAAAATTAAATTATTATTTATATTTTTTTTTTTTAGATCTTGCGCGAATTTTGGGACATTTTTTTTATATATTCTTTATATTTTATATATATTGTATAGAGAGGGAAACGAAATGTGAAGAGTTTGTTGGAGGAATTTCATTGTCGATTTTTCTTATTTCTTTTCTTCCTTCTGTTTTTTTTTTTATTATTTTTATTTGTATTTTTTTTTTTTTTTGCGTTTTCTATTTCATTCTCAGTGCACACACGTGTCGACCAATAAAATCTTGATATTTTTCGAGCACGTTTATACAAATGTGGCGACATTTTATTGCAGATTCAACAGTGCGCAATTGTATTATTTTCTCCGTTACTTTTTTTTGTTTTTTTCGACTATTTTTCCATTCCGTTTTCTTTCTTTTTTTCTATTTGTTACTTCTTCTTTTTTATTCTTTCTCGTAATTTTCTCGTGTGGCAATCATTGCATAAATATTGGATATTATTTATAGATGATGTAAAATATATAAGACAGGAAGAGAATTGTTTTAGTTAAAATGAATAAAATTTTGATTGATTTATATTAAAGAAATTTCATTCGAGTTTATTGTGATAGTTGTAATAAAATTAGCTTTGAATTTATATCGGGAGGGTTAATTTAATTTTGATATAAAATTCTGTTGAGCGGATTTAATTTAGGTATGTGATATTTTTGGATATTATTAATTAGAGTCTCGATAATAATATTAAAATAGAGTGAGAAATAATTTTAAATACTGAATATATATTTTAATAAATATTAGAGTATTTAAAAGTCATTTTAAATCCCAGATTGATTGAAATAATTTATGATGAATAATTTTTTAATAAAGTCTATAAAATTCTTTGAAGTATTCTAGATAAAATTAATTAATAGATATGAAAAATTATTTATTATTTATTAATTTTCATGAATTGAGGTTTTATGATGGAATAATTTGTGAAATAATGTTTCAAGTTAAAAATTTAATTTTTTTATTCGCAGTTATTTTTATTACTGAATTTTTTCCGCGTTAAAAATGTGAAAATATATTTAATAACAGAAATTGATCGTTAGAACATGATTAAGTATTGAGATTTTTCCCTCGCATACAAAGTATTGATAATTCCTTTATTAAGGAGTACCGATATTCTGGCTGGCTCAAAAATAAGCCCTTTTTCGTGATTTTTTTGTGGAGAAATGAGTGAATTGGTAGACAAACTGTTAGTAAAGGGTTATCGATACACATATCTAGAATGTAAAAAATTGTTTTATTGGAGCTTTTACACAAAATAGCAGCTGTACTTATAATAATAAAAAAAATTTTTTTTTTTTTTTTTTTTTTTGAAGTGGCTCCACCTTGGGAAACGTAACTGGAATAATTTTTGACCTGGAAACAAAAACCGAAAATTTTTTTAAGCTCAAGATCAAAATACATAAGATGTCATAGGGGATTTTTGAGATTTCAATTAGTTTTTTTTTTTTTTTTTATAAACAATTTATCGATAAATTTTTGGTCAAAAACAAATATTTTTATTTCAAAACATCGTCATTTTGTTAAGAATCAATATTTCGGGAAAATCCTATGTCATCTTATGAATTTTCATTTGTTTACTAGTAACCTACTTGTATCTCCACGAAAAATTACGAAAAAAGATTCTAAAAAAAGAGTTTTTTCCGGACAGAAAAAAATGAGCAACTCTAGCGAACTTTTGAGATTATTTCATTACATATTTTAACATTGAGAAAAAAATTTTATAAGCTAAAAATATTGTAATGCAGCAGATTTATATACATATTTGTGCAACAAAGTGATAAATAATGATGAATATAAGTGCAATATGTGATTGGGCTGGTACAAACCCTAAACAAAGGAATTTTGTAGAAGGAGAACGAATTCTCAAAGCTGGTCATCTCATAAAATGTGGTAAAAATAAGGATACACGAAATTAATGGTACAGTTAAATTAAATGGTGAAATTATATCAGTTCTCAATGCTCGTGTAAAGCTGGCTTGGAGCAAACAGTGCAAACATATAATCGCAACATTGTTATATTGTAATAGGTAAGTTTTTAACCTTAAAATATTCGTATACTTGTCATTAATGCTAATTTTGTCAGTCATCAGTCATTCAATTATTATCGTACAGTATCATCATAAGTATATATTATTATTGATATTAAACATTTTGTTCTTTGCAGAAATGCTATTAGTCAAACAAAGGATATATTCACATTTCTATTAGAAGCGTTTTTACAACCTTTTACGACACAAACTAACTTCTTTTCAGATTTCCCAAAAGGAAAAAATTGTTGCAGACTCCATTATCAATGATTAGAATATTCAATAAAATGTTTTTAATACTGTAATTAATAGAAAGTTGACAATTCACAATCAACTCACTATTGTATGTGTGTTAATGTTTCCTTTATTCTAGTAACATAATTTGCCACCAGGTGGCGTATGCCCATTTGACAGATCCCATATATACTTTGGGTACATATTCTTAGATACATTAGGAATAGATTTGAGCAATAAAAAAAAATCGATTATTTAATCGTTCAAAATCAGGCTCTTGTCTTAGTTGAATTAAGACATCAAGACTATAAACAAAAATACAAACGCATAAACACAACCATACTAAATAAATATACACACAATGTTATATGTTATTATGCAATTGTGCGCAGGATATAATCGTGAACAGTAGAAAATAATTAAATTCCACAAAGTGATTCAACAAAGCACGTGCCACTTAGTGCACCAAGTCTGCATGTTCTTGGATAATTTTCTAATTAATATAAATATATATATAATAGGTATTCAACAAATCTTGTTATATTACATACAATATTTAATATAAATATCCATATATAACTTTACGCGGTGAAATGCTGGTTGTAGTGATTTACGCTATGAAGACCATGTTACTATTGTCAGTAATTCCAACCATAATTGCATTCTCTTCAACTCATTCTCTCCTTATCTATCTTATTGTTTCTTCATCATTGTGTTTCTCCCTCTTGTGTCTTGAGGTTGAGATACATATACAATAAATACCACTGTATGTAAGATATATATTGTGTATGTATATGTTTTACATTCATGTTTCTTAGCTATTGTTGGTGTATATAATTCACTCAATACTCACTTACATCTAGCAAACTGTCTTCCAAGTTATGTCTCATGTCATAGAGACAAAAAGTTTACTGAGATGAATGACAAATATTTTTATTATTGGTTAAAGTTTGATATTTAATTTTTTTATTGGTATTTGTTGAAATTATTCAGTTGTATTGAATAGAGTATTGTTAGTATTTTCGACGCATTTGTTCTGGTTAAGGTGGAATGAATATTAAATTTTGTGAAGAGTTATTAAATTAAATGAAAAATATTTTATCGGATATTTTATTTTTTATTTTTAATAAAAATCGGTTGCGAATTTTGATGGCGTTTTTTTTTTTTTTTATTCGGATTTTTATATGCTGTGGATTTTTATTTTTAATTCTGGTTGAGGAAGAAAAATTGGATAGCAATTTATCGAAATTATTATTATATTTTGTTTGGGTAAATATAATTATTTGAAGTTTGGTAATTTAAATATATTTATCTAATGTTTGGATAGTTATTATGATTGGTTTGGGATGGAAAAAAGATTATAGCCACTAAATGAATGATTTGATTTAGATAAATATTAATTATTTGAAAAAAATGTTGGATTTGATAAAATAAATTTTGCTTTGATTAAATTTCTTCGACTGCAAAGTTGCAAAAATGAATCAGAACTTTTATTATAATAATTAATGTATTATTTTATGATTATTTTCTTTTATTCATTTTAGATATTGATAATGTTCAAATGATATGATTTATTGATTAATGTCAATTCGAATATTTGAGAGAAACTAATTATTTATTTATCTCAAACATATAATCAAACAAGTTGCTTTGAATAATTCATGATAAAATATATTAATCAACTAATATTCAGGATTATTATATTTATTAACTAATATTGACATAATATTCCGATTAGTAATGAACATCAAATCGACAAAGTAATATACCAAATATATTAATTTACAGTGGACGAATAAAAAATGAAATGAAATAAATATACTTGATCATAAAAAAAAATATATATATTTAATAATCAACAAGTATTTCTCAATCATAACAGTTCAAATAAAAATTGCTATGAAAAATTCTCTTTCATGTCTCCAATATATTTTTTCTTTCACCACAGAAAAAAAAAATCCAAAATAGTATTTGAATTAAAAAATAAAATGAATAAATGCAGAATATTATTGAATCCATCACCATCCCTAATTTTTCTACACTCACAGCTTGCTTCACACATTTATCCTCCATCAACACCAACATATATTACATCCACATTAGGGTGCTTCGTTTGAAGGAACTTTTTTTTTTCGCGGGATCAATGAAATATTACTCTGAACATTAAAAAAAAATTCCACAATCAATTTAAAATTTTCCCACTTAATTAACACGTAAATTTCAATTTTTCTCATTCATGCATAGCTTCGTGGTATTTTATGCTATTTAATTGGTTTTCAGCAGAAATTTTACAGAAATATATAATCTTTAAAAGTGCCTATCACAAAATTATGTTCTGTGAACTGTCCCACAAGTAAAAAATGTTGAAGCCGATTTTTGCTCGAATTTCATAGTTTTTCCGATTTTTCTCGAAAACTATCAAAGTTACAGTAAAAGTATATGGAACCTTTTTTTTAGGAAATTAAGTTTTCTACAAAATAGTTTTTTTAACAAAATCTGTAGAATTGATAGTTTTCGAGAAAAATTCAAACATATGGAAATTTGAACTATTTATACCTTGAATTGGTCCTCTATGAATCCCATATTATTTTAATTGAATTTTTCTTAAAAACTATCAATTCTAAAATTTTCGTCAAGAAGACTATTCTGTAGAAAATTTCATTTCCTACAAAAAAAGTCTCATCAACTTTTACTCTGAAGTTGATAGTTTTTTTCACAGAACATAATTCAGTGATAAGCACTGTTAAAAATTAAATAACATAGCGTAAAATGCCGCGAGTAATATTCCGTCAATCACGCGAAAAAAAAAATAGTCCCCTCAAACGAAGTACCCTAATCCACATACATTCACTTATTATGTAGAAAGAGGTTTTGAATGAGTCTGTCAGTGGGTGGCTCGTTAGGATGATAACCGAGTATTTCCAGAGGCAAAATGTATTTTACCATAGTGTGAGAAATGTCTCTGTGTACCCTCTCACACACCTATACATATGTATTAAATGAATATACATATAAATATATCTATATATTTATTATATATTTACATGAGTGTGTATGAGCATATACAAAAGCTTTCGTGGCGAAGGTGCACACAAGATTCAGCGTTCACTCTTCTCTTTTGTGGGATGACGATGTATAGAGAGATGAGAAGAAGGATGAGACAAGGCAAGGCCACCAATGAAAATGGTGTTATATATTCGAGCAAGGCATATATATATACACACATATACATTAAAATAAATATATATATGTGGCAGTAGTGGTAGAGTTGCATTGGCAGCTAAAATGGTTTGAATATTCCAATGCACGTGACCGATCAATAAATTGACGCAATTCCTAGGAAAGCTAGTCGTCTCATGGAGATGTCTTTTATATGTATATGTATGATATGTATATATATATGTTTATTACCTTTCTTCATTCATCGGACAACTCGAGTGAGTTATATAATCATCATGCCAATGCATATTCTCAAGCGTATATTTTCTCATGTATTTATCATTAGTATTCTGGTCTCGATAATATTTTTTTTTATTGGCATTCTCTTTTGATATACTTCACTTATTTATTAATGTGTGTATGTATGTAAATTTATTTATTTATTTATTTATTTATTGGGAGTTTAAAACATTTTAGAATTAAGAATATCAGGACGAAAAGTATGAAAGTAAATTCGAAAGTGATAATTTGGAAAGAAAATGTTCAAAGAAGTAAAATGGATATGTTTTTTCATAATTGTGTTGTTCAATTGTTTTTGGATATTCTTATTATAACATTGTCATTTCCAGTTGGATCATTTGGTTTTTTTAAAGAAGAGTAATAATAATTGGATAAACGTTGTGAATGAATGAAACTACTAGTGTGTTTGGTTTCATCCATATAGTTGATTCTAATTTGGCCATTAGCGATTTGTTTGAGTGTTTCACAATTTGCATCTTCAGTAAATCCTGTGACATTTGGAGGTACTTCTAGACCACATTTCACATACGCCTCTTCAATTTTTTGGCGATTGAATGAGGATTCTATGTCCCAAGTGATATTATACGTTATTAATCGAGGTGCAATGTAACCACCAAATCCATCTCGTTGACGGTAAAAAAGGCCAATACCACTAAGCGGAAATCGTGGTGATTCAACAGATTGTCCGTCAAAAAATGGAACTGTATGAAATCCTGCATCTTTTGTTATAGACGTATGTTGAAATTGAATGAATTTATTTGCTTGCGGATCAGCATGATAATTGTATGCTTTAGTTGGATCATCAGGATCATCCATTTTGATTTCAGTTCTGCAAGCACATGGTCAGTGTTAAAAAATCGAAACAATTTTATTTCATTGAGAAAAAGACTTGCACAGATCAAGTGAACATATATTTAATTAGATGTTTAACGAATGAATTTAAATAAACTGTTCATTTGAATATAGTAACGAATATTAATTTGATTTATTATTTGAAATAGAATAAGAAGTTTTGGTTTATTAATTAATTATTTAACTATAACTATTGAAATGTGAATTTAATCAACACTAAAAAATTTTTCCTCAATGTATTCAATACATTTACCTGATTCGTTGATAATCCTGATGATTAGGAGAGTATTCACCAGGTGCAAACCATTTTCCGGGTCCACTCAATCGTCCTGTTCCATGATTATATTCAGTTGCGTGAACATGAAGTTCAAAACCGTCATGATTTTTACTGAGTTGTAATTTAACGCCTATAAATATTCAAAAATATGGAGAAAAAGAACATATAGAATAAATTCATGATTATCTTTGACTATTTATAACTTATTAATCAAAGTACCTGTAACAATAAATCCAGGATGAACCATAACGTCATCAAGATATAAACTATGTCGGTTATAAAAAACTTTGCTATAATTGATATTAATTTTTTTATTATTGTTATCAACATCAACTGGTTTCCATACGGCTTTCTCATCTACAGCTGTTTTTCTTGAGATTTTATTTTGTTGTATTTGTAGATGTATTGCGTCATCATGAAGAATAAACTTAACACCAACAACAATCCTGAAAAATACTTAGTTTCAACTTTGTTCTTGTAATATTGGTTGTAAAACGAATGATAATAATGAGGTAAAGAAACTTATACTCAACATGTTATTTGCAATATTCGAATATTGAGGTTCTACGGAAAATTTCATTATTTTAAGTGCGTCAATGCGAATACCCCAATTTCGTTCAGGGAAATAATTCTGATTAGTAACATTCACAGAACATACACATATGTCATTGGTACACCAATTCGCTCCAAAAAATTTTTTTAGTTCATATATAGTGTGATTACATTGCCCTGAGTGTCCAAAAGTTTCTGAATCTGCCGTGAACCATGAAAATCGAATATTCTCTGCCTGATCAGGTAATTCAGATGTCTAGAAATTAATTAATTCATGATATTATCTAATTCTATTCGAAACTAATATTACTCTGGTGTTAGTTTTGATACGTACTGGACAACCGCGAATTGAATCGTAAGTTTTACAATTATTAATCAAGAATTTATCGTAATGATAATTGTATATTTCTTCACAGTCACCACAGAACGACGTACCTTGAACATAAACTGACGTTTTTATCTTCGATTCATAATTGACGATCACTTGAAACAACCCTTCCATCTCATAAACATTTTCGCCTAAAAAAAAAACATGAATTTATATTAATATTACTATGTAAATTTCAATCAAGTGGGTCTGTTTTCGAAATTATTTACCAATTACAGGGTTTTCAATGTCGCATTTACGAATGACTGCCGGAAAAGTATTTAACTCGTGCTTGAACGTTTCGATATAGTTTGTCAATTGTTTCTGAAGTTTTTGCTTCAAATTTTTGTATTCTTGAATATAACTACCTGGTGAGGAATTTCATTGAGATAATCATTCAGAATTTTTAAAATCACTCATTGTAAATGTTGATTAATGCATTAATATTATACGTACTATTATGGAATATAGATTGCATAGAATATGCTTGGGTTAATGTCGTGAAACCTTTCAAATGGGTACGAATTAGTAGCATGAGAACGTAGTACATTTGTTGTTGTGGTGAATTTTCTTGATTACATAAACGTTCGTAATTTTCCTGTTTGAAACGTTTTTAAGATCTATTATTTTATCCATTGAATTGTTTGTTAATTTTGTAAAGCTTTCATATATGTATTACTCACCTGAACATGACTACGCGCCAGTGTTATCAATCCGTTTTTTATATTTACGTTCATGCCAGGCAATATTAGTTTATGTATTTTGAATAGTGTATGTTCTAAGTTATCGGTATCCAGTAATACCAAGTTGACAAACGTTTTCTGTGTGCGTATATTGTAGTTTTCATTTTCCATTAATGTCACGCCTTTTTCAAATAAGTAGTCTACATTATTAATATGTTGTAGAAGTTGTGATCTTACAGATTCAAAATCAGAGAGGAATGCGATATTGTTTGATGAGGATTCTCCGAAAAGATTTATATTTTCATCTTGATTATTCCCAAAGTTCATCAGCCATTTTGATATTGTTCTCAATTCGGTCGCTATGCTTTCTAATTGTTGTGAAGAACTGTTTGTCTCTATAAGATCTTTGTTTGTATACTGAGCTCCTTTTTGGTAAACCAGATTCATGTAGTTGTATGCTTGTTTTATTCTTCCAAAATCAATTTCAAATGTGTTGAAAGATAACGCTTGTTTGTTCATTGCCAAAATTATTAAAAAAATACTGAGAACACGCGCCATTTTTCTCTGTAAAGTTTGAATAATAGCAATGGATTTCGATTAAACTGAATTGGTCGGAATTAGGTCATTTATTTATTTTTTTTTTTTTTTTTTGAAATAAAAATTGTGCTTAATGACTTTTGAATTGTTGTCAATTTTATCAAACCCGGAATGAAATTGGTTGAGAATAGTATCTAATAGAAGTGCAATAACCTTGGCTTTAACGTTTCAATAGATTATTTTATTAACTTTTTTTTGAGGTATTATTATAGACGAGCTCTTTAATTTTAGTCGTTTTTAAGACCTTAAAAATGGCAAATATTTCCATTTCTTCCACTTTAAGGAATCGAAAGGTATAACGGATTTAAACTTATACTTTCTTGTATTTACATGGATGATAATAGAAGCATAAGAAACGAACAAAGTTTTAGGTCGACATAATTGACGTGGAAATGTTTAAAATTTGTTACTGGTTTTAGAAATTATCAATATTTTTTTATTCAAGAATAAATGAAATATGAAATAAGATAATATTGGTACATTCAAATTGCGGATCAAAAGAAATGGTAAATAAATGTAATATTGATGCTCATTTAATGAGCAAAATGAAAACTTCTTGCAAAAAAATAACTTTCATCAATTCATATGTTTATTATTTTTCGAAATGTAGATAAAACAGAAATTTTGGTAGTAATTTGCAAGTTAAGCAATAAACCGTGTGCCTGAAAATTAATGACGGTTGACCCTTATTTTTGGGCCACAATTCAGTTATTATTCTTGACTACCTGATCATTTGATCTGCAATTTAAATTCACCGGATAATTATCAGACTTTTGATTATCGTTATGAATTTTTATTTTCATCTATTCTAAATGATTTGATTAATATGACGAAATAAGAATAATGTAGTCGGTTTCTTATACTTACAATAGGTAGATGTGCTTCAGTTAATTTAAAATTAAGAATTTTATAGACGTTGTGTTCTACGCATGTGATGATACTATAGAGTCTTTGAAAATCGGTCTTCGAATAAAACGAAAGAAAAATTGTGGCTTATATAAATGGTGGGAGACTCTAATTATGTTCTTGATTATAAAATATTATCTTGATGCTCATAGCTATAAAAAAAACATCAATTTCAAAATATCTGTTTTTAGATTATCAGACAATAAAATTATATATAATTTCAAGATATCGACCTGTTTTTATTTCATCATTGTGCAAGAATCTTATAATTTTGGCGCCGTCAAACGACGGATTCTTATAGAACTCGAGGAAATAAGACGTTTTTAAAGAATAAAATTTTTTGATATCTAGCTTAGTTTCCGAAATATCGAATTTAGAATTTTGAAAAATTGAAAAAAAAATTATGTTCATCGCAATGCATTACGGTGTAATTCATCTGCAGAAAAATGAATTTCGAACCAAAATAACATAATCTTTAATACTTCTATAAATACGAGCATGAGTATGCCCATGTTAAAACACAAATTTTTAAATTTAGCGCGAAAAGAAACATCACAAAACGAATTTTACCGCCACAGTTACACTAGGAAATGGAATTCAAACTATAAATGTAATAAGACACAAGATTCCTGGAATTTTAGATTTTTTGTTCACATACTATTTATTTACATTTTGGAATCTTATACTTTATCTGCGGGCATTGATAAATTATTTTGTAAAATATTTTATGAATTAATGTCTCTTTGGTGAAATCATCAGAATTAATTTTAGTTTATATATAAATACAAACATACTTTCCTCGACAAAATAAAACTTTTTTAAGTATTATATTGTCAAAAACAGCTATCAAACATAAAATAAAACAAAAATTAAAAAAAAAAAAAGTTTTTGAACTCCGATATCTCGAAAACTAAGCGAGATATTCAAATTTTAGATATTAAAAAATTAACTTTAGAGTTCAAAAAAAAAATTTCGTGTGAAACGTTTCATTTATTCTTTTTTTTTTATCATCCTTCAAAATATTTTTAATCATTTCAAAAGCATTACAAAAGTTAAAAGTAGAATCGAAAGTGGAAATATCTCATTGTATATACACACAGAGATTGAAAACGAATTGAAAGAGATTACATACATATATGTATATACATATTTGTTGAAGAGAAAGGCGCGGAAAAGGGGCAGTGGGCGTGCTATTAGCTCTTAAGCTAAGCCGGAAATTCCAATCCGGAACCTTGCTGCCGCAGCCCAATGTGTAACACACATAGAAAGATAGAAAGAGCAAACGAGTAAAAAATAGACAAAGATATTCGCATCGGACAGTATATATATATATATAATATTAGTATAAGAGAGGGATGAAATAGGAGAAAAAGAGTTGGATGAAGAGGAAGAGGATTTATAGAGATCTACTCTGAAATACGTGGTCCGTACGGGACCAGTGGTTTGGTGCTTCCTCACTGCCCTCATCTGCCTGTTTATTTTTATGCCTCTTTTTTTTTCATTGCTCCCTTTTTATATATCAATATTGTATATATTTATGTGTATATTAGATTGACTAATATTATTTGGCTTCGAGGGGATGCGACGAATTTTAATTAAAATTTTTGCTAATTAGTTCAGAACTGACGCGAGTGAATGAAAACCTTTTTCAAATATTTTGATTATTCATAAATGTAATATATAGTGTATTTTAAAAAGTTGTAGACATATATGGAAAACTTTTTTGTTATTAATTTGATCGAAAAAAGTAATTCTTCATAAAAAATTCTGTATGATCTGAAACCTAGAATACGATAATCAAATATCAAATTTTTTAAGTCGTCTACGGGGGATGTTAGAAAATCGGAATTTCGCTTAAGAGTAAAGTACCTTTATTTGTGACATAATCGAAAATTGTTATTGAGGAAAGTTGATTAGAATTGAAAACTATGTTTAAATATCCAATTACACTTATCTACGATAAAGTTTTCTATATGAATTGAACTTGAAAAAATTGTAGAAAATAACAAAACCTGATTTTTGTCGTAGATATGTGTAATTGGATATTTAAACGTAGTTTTCAATTCTAATCAACTTTTTTCCATAACAATTTTCGATTATGTTGAAAATAAAGGTACTTTACTCTTCATCAAATTTCATATTATTTAATATCCCCCGTGTACGGTTTGAAAAAATTGATATTTGATGGTTGTATTTTAGGTTTTAGACCATGCGGAACCTTTCATGAAGAATTACTTTTTTTGGTAAAATTAATAATAAAAAAGTTTCCCATATGTATACAACTTTTTAGGACACACTGTGTATATATTTAAATATTTTTTTTGTTTATGCATTCATATTGGATCCAGCGGTATTTTTATGTTTTTCGATATAGAATTGGTTAATTAGTAAACTTAATATGTTTGTTTCGTGAAAATTAATTATTCAAATTTAGTTTGACAACAAAAAAATTTGAATTTTTTTCATCAATAATTTTTTATTATATATTTAATATAATTATATGTTATTATACTGGGGTAATTAATTAGTTTCATCAATTTATCGTTTATATCGTGATGATTAAAATTGATTATTTTAAAATGCTATAATTGTAGCAATTTTAATTTTAGTGTATCAAAATATTTTTTGTATCCAATGATAAATGGATAATTTTCATTGAGCTTCTGTAAATTTTCTCTTCTTCAGTTAGGGACAGTTGCTACTTTATATATCCCTATACTTTTCTCTTATATCATCACTACAGCCACCACTCATCAGTTCTCTCCCTCGGGTGCTGAGGATTATTCAACGTCGCGTTAATCCGTTTTAGGGTAGATGACAAACTCCCTTCGGAGAGGGATATTCTCGTCGCTCTTAAAGCTCGCGCCTCGACCATCGGCAGTCGAGCATAGATTTAATTAAAACGATCTATATAATATATATGTATATATTTTCCGATATATTCAAAGTATAAAATACAAATAATATTTAAGAGACAGAATTTTTTAGTTTTATTTGATGCTTAGACAGTTTATGTTACGTGTAATATTATTAATTGTATTTTATACTTTTTGTTGATTATATAATTTTTTTTCGTTTAGTGAAGATGAAAATATTTAAGGCGCTATTATTATTATACAGTAAAAAAATTTGTATCAACTGTTTTTAATACAAATTTCGTATCGAATTTTAAACACAAGAATTTGTGTTAAAGCAGAAACATTATTTTGCGTTAAATGAATGATATTTTATGGTGAATCTAACACTAAAATTTATTTTTTTTGCGAGTGATTAACATAAAATTCATGTTAAATCGAATGACATAAATATCGCGTTGATTTAACATAACTTTTGAGTAAAAATTGTGTAAAAAAAATTCCAACACAATTTTTTAGTAGACTTTCGTACAAAATTTTCTTTACTGTGTAGTACTAACATATTTTATCGACATCGTTTGAAGTCTATATACGAAGGATAGCAATCTTATCGGGCCAACGATGTACGATGGTAAACTGGGTGAGGTTTTCCTTGCGTTGCTTTGCCACGAAAGCTCTGTCGTTAGAATGAAAAACCGTTTCCTTTTTGGTCATACCAAGTGGAATATACTTCTTTATATTAAGGCAACAGGACTCGTTGAATCTTGCGTTTGGATTTAGATCTGGTAGCAGCGACAGTGGGTGGCGGTGTGAAAAAAAAAAAATTCACAACCAAGAAGAAGTGGAAGAAGAAGAAGACGACGACGAGGAGAATAGAAATAAAAAAAAAGCAGAAAAAATAGAAGAGAACCAGTGGTACAGTATAGATTCAACCAAAGAGAGGACGAGGTTAGTCTATCTACGTTTGTCGAAGCGCAAGTAGGGTACACTATGAAAGAGCACTTTCTTTGTGTCGTCATGGTGCAATCTTAAATCGTTTTCAAATTCTGCCAGGGCGTTTCAAATCGTTTCCCCTTGTGTGTGTGTTTGTATGTGCCCTTCTTATCCATCCGCTCGCTTTCACTAACATCAACACGCGCTCAATTCAACCGTATATTCAGAAAGCCTTCACGGTAGATTCTTTGTTCCCGCACACAGTTTATACCGATCGTGTGACGACGCGATTACCTCACTGTCGTCATGTTCAACCACTACCTCTAACTTTAACAGTCTTCAGATGCCCTTTTATTCTTTGTTTTTTTCCCTACCATTTTCTTTATTCCTTTTTTTTTTTTGGGGGGGTTCAACAATATCAGGTGTACTGCTTTCTCTCTCTCTCTCTCTCTCCCTTTGATAGGAAATTTCATTTCGAATTCACTAGGCTTCCTATTCATATGATGTATTCTTTGCTAATAATAAAACAAAAATAAAATAAAATGGATAACAAACGAAAACAAGAGAAAATGAAATATCTGAATTTTTCACTGCCAAGAAAAATTTCCATATTTCTCGTTGACGTGGCAAAACCAACAATAGACGGATTGGAAACTACTGCAGGCTATTGCAAGTTGACATTGTTATAGATGATTTTACGTCAATACTCGGTATAGAAATATCAGTATTTATATAGATGTCCAAAGTGTCCGAGAGTTTTATTTCCTTTAAGTTTTGGTAAAGTCTCAGGATGATGTACATGTATATATTGTATGTGTATGCTAACCTTTATCGCAAGTGAAGCAGATCGATTGCTTACCACCAATTTCAAGTTTCTATAAACATACATATATATATATTTGTTATCGACATACGATTGTGGATGGAAACAAAGTTGTAACATGATATGTCTGAAGTTTTTTGAGAAAAAGAATAGTTTATTGTATATATGGTCACTTGTCTAATTGACTTTCGATAGTTGCGTTTCTTCCTTCCAACCTCACATACCAATTGATCCATTAAATCCAGCTGCGAATTTATTTTCATTCCCATTTTCAATTGAATCTCGGATTGAACTTGGTGAATCAATTCAATTTCATTACTCAACACAGATCAATAGTAATAGCAAACACTTTCAATACATTATTGGCGTACAGTGAAGATTTTTGCATTAACATTATTCTTAAAATGAATTGTATTATATTCAAAATTCTAAAATATAAATTATCATTATATTAAATATAATTAGGTATTATTACTGTTTATGTTTGATTGATGTATCGTGGTACAAGGTTGATATTTTTGTATGAGGCAAAATAATTTAATAATGAAAATTTTAGTTTGGATTTCATTCTACAAGTTTGTAATTGAATTATGTATAGATATTACTTGAATAAATTATGAAATTAATTACTGAGTAGAGATTCTTCAATAATTATGAATATTTTAATTAAACAATGGGAAATATAATTAACTCAACGAATGTTTTGCTACGAGGTTTCAACTATAATGCAAGAAATTATATTATTAACTTCCGGACGTTCAATGTACTGGAATTGTTTAATATTAATTCAACATAGAATAATTTTTCTATTCTATCGCAATTTCTTGTGTTAAAATTTGATACAAAATTTCCGTTAAAAACATTCAACACAAATTTTCAGTTAGTGTAGAGTTACCATGAAAGGTCATTGGAATTTTCATAAACTCCTCCTTATCATGGGAAGTTTGTCTTTTACTGATCTAACCCTTGAATCTGAGATTTGTGCGTAGGTAACACATTAAGAACTGGTTGAAATATCATTAGAATAGAACCTCCATTACTATTCTAACCTGTATACTAGCGGTAAGTTGATGTTGTGAAGCGGTAAAATTTCGACTCGAGAATTACTTTTTTCGCATATTCAATGGACTTATTGACCTTTATTTCGTTTTCATTATTCTATATTCTCTAATAAAAATAGTCCAATTCAGATGATGGTCATATAACACAATATAATGGGGTATTTTATAGTTATTTCCGAGTTTTTCAGTTACTATAACATCCAATATCCATGGTAGACTATTGCTCTTTATAACTACTTAATTAAATGCTAACGCACTTTCGCAGTCAATATCCAACGCTCAATTTTATATGTATATCGCTAGAAATAAATATAACTTCAACGACATCGTTTTTCTAAGAAATATATTGGATCTTGGAAACGATGTTATATGCCAAGCTATTACCCAAGCCAAGGATATTTGCACGCGCGCGGTTTTCTATAGTGGAAATTTTATTCTTCCACTGTAGTACTCACTTTTACCTATAGCATTTTGTTGTGTATCCTTACCTGTACTTTCTTTTTTCTTGCCTCCTCTCTCACTCGTTCACTTAACACGGGTTTCAGCTCTTCGCACTTACCATTCTCCATTACTACCCTCTATTTCCGTTTACCACCGTTGACGCTCGCGACCACCAGGTTCTTCTACACACCAAGTCTCACCTGCCCGGGCTTTGTCGATCGTAAAGCCGCTTTTAGTGCTCTCTTGCGTCCTCCAACTGCTGTCGTTACATGCCGTTGCCACTTTTTCAACGTCTTCATGCGGTAAATACCCTTTAGGAAAAAATAAAAAAAAAAAAAAATGGATAAAATAAAATATAGGGTGAAAAAAAATGTATTGAATTTACGAGAAAAAAGTCGATATAAATATTATGAAAGCAATGGGATTATTGTTGATCAATGGCACGTCGCAGTAGAAAAGTTAATGTTGGAATTTCTTTACACAATTTTTTGATTGATAATCGAGATAATTCTGCTTTTAACACAAATTCTTGTGATGAAATTCGATATGAAATTAACGTTAAAAACAGTCGTCACAATTTTTTTCGTAGACTTTTACACACAATTTTTTATTATGTACGAATCATTACTTTGAAAAAAAAAATCCACAGCAATTCGTTCACGTTTCTGTATTTATTTATTTATTTATTTATTTATTTATTTATTTTAATATAAGCACAGAGATACATTCTTGTACTTCCATGTACTCTTGAAGCAACGGGAAAATAATTGGATGTATATAAACATAATACTAGACACAGATGATATATAAGTATTTTAAAATTGGGAATTGGAGCAAGATATATTTCAAAAATTCACATCATACATAAATAATAAAAAATATATTGAATCAACTAATTATATTTGGATGTAAAATCAACAGCATTATTGCTCAGTATGTCTCGGTGCTTATATTTATTCTTATTTTATGATGAATAATTATTATAATTTACTTTTTTTTTTCTTTTGACTAAATTTTGAATAAATTAAAAATTTTTTACTTACTGATTTGTGGTATTTTGACATCACCGATTTATGAACACTTTTCCTAACGGATTAGGTGAAATGTTCAAACTGGGCTGAACTGTAGTTGCGAATTAATTTCATTTCGATTGACAGTATATTAACCAGTCGACTAAATTAAAATCACTGATTACAAATTATTGAAATTGAAAATAATATCGCTATTCAATTGCGGAAAGTTTCAGTTAACAAAAGATTTATTTTTAATTCCAATTTTTATTTCAGTCACATAATAAATTATTATCAAATACTGCGTTGACCTAACATAACTTTTGAGTGAAAATTGTGTAAAAAAAATTTCAATCCAAATTTTTAGTGGACTTTTACACAAAATTTTTTACTTTATATAAATATTTAATACGCGTAATTCGTAGTTTATCATGTGCTATGGGAAAAAGTAAAATTGAGGGGGCGGACGTTGACCAATCTTACGAGTGGTGCTTTTGCAAGTCTTTTGGGGCCATGAGAGGAACTCTTTGGGGCTATATCGATTTTCTTCATCGTTTCAATGACGACGAGTCGTTTATCCGATCTCTGTTGCCGTCCTACTCGTTCAACAGTAGTGACGCCGTTCAAATTTACTCAACGAAATGAAAGAAAAGGGAATAAAAAGAGAGAGTAAGGAAATAAATTTTTATTTATTTACTTATTTAGTTTTTTTTTTCTCATGTTTGAATCTTTGTGAAATTTTTTTTTCTCTTTTATATCCTTCATCTTTTCTTTGTTTGACATTTTGTAATTCCATCTTGAAGATAAAATATGAAATTCAATTGTTATAATTCTTCTGTTCAATTATTTATTATTTATCATTTGATTGAAATACAATTTTTTAAATTTCAATTCACGTTGAATGTGTTAGCATGTGTCCCATTGGATTGAGGAACGATATACGTATAACATTATCGACTTTGCGTGTCTCGTGCGAACCACACAGTCGATATGTACCACTCGGCTCGCCGGATTCCAACTCAATCGACTTTACCCAAAGCCCTCTTCTCCTCTATATCACCTCACCCTCACTGAACAATTCGCTACTTTGTTGGTTATCGATCAGTTGAGGGCACTCGTGGATATCAGAATCCTCTTTCTCATTCTTTTATTCTCAAGTTATTTCTTTCATTCTTTATTTCGTGGCTGTGCAATAAAATAAATTTATTTCCAAATTTTCTTTTGATAATTATCGAAGAAAAAAAATCGTTTTATGTATCTTTTCTTATGTATTTTTAAAACATGAAGATACTTATTTAAAAAATGAATGAATAAATGAATGTTATGTTGTGAATACTGATAAAAAAAAATACATTGAATCCGTATATTGAAGTTAGAAAGAAAAAGGTAAAGTAAGAAGGAAAAAGAAGTTGAGGAAATAAAGTAAAATCTGCGTGAGAGTATGGGTTGAATTTATAGCGTGTGTGCGCGTTCATGAGGCATCGAGAAGCCAAGTAAGAAGTGAAGGTGAAAAATATATATAATATGTGCGATATAGGTGTCATAAAATGAAAGGAAAATAAAAAAAAAAGTGATGTAAAAATAGTTGGATTCTTCTGTTTATTTTTTACCAGAAGAAAAATTCTTTGTATTTTGAAATAAAGTTAGTGAATTGAAAAAGGCTCACAAACTATTGCGTTTGTCTTTTTTATTTTCTCTCTTTCTCTCTCTCTCTCTCTCTCTTTCGCGTCTTCGCACTTTTACAATCGCGCTTTCCTTCAATCCCACTAGTCATGTATATAGAAAATTCTCTTTTACTTCTGGGTTACAAAATATACGCGCGTCTCTACTATTTCTACCACTGCTTTAACCATTTTCTCTTTTCGAATGAGAGTACCTACTCGATCATTCTGGCATGAGGGAGAATGAGACACGGATGTGTCCGGGAAAAGAGAAAAAATCCGTGGGGAAAATGGATTTCACTATTGAAAAATGAAACAAAACAGAAGTAAAAATACTACACGTAGAGACGGGGGGTTTTTTTTTTTTTTTTTGTTTAATTTTTATTTACAGATCAATTACTGACAGTTAAGAAAATTATTGATTGAACGACGACATTTATTGAGTCTATGATATTTGAACTATAACACAATATTTTTTTTTTCAATTTACAAAGTTTAGTTGACAGAGGAAAAAATAAAAATGTCTTTGCTCATTTTCAAGAGGCGAGAATAAGAAGGAACAATAGAAAAGAAGGCGTGAGAAGAAAGAAATGAGAGAAAGCTAGATAGAGTGAAAAAAAAAGAAGAATTCTTTGTATTTTTAAATTAAGTTAGCCGCGGAAAAGCCGCTGAACAAAACTTGCTTCGAACTCGTCGCTCTCTCGTGTCTGTTCGCACTTACCTATACTACTACTGCATCGTGTGCGCCATCTACGCCATCATTCCTTGAACGCATAGCAGCACATGAAGCTTTTGCTCTCCTTCTTGCTCGTCGTTATTTTATCCTTTTCCATACTGATTTTTTTTTCTTTTCGGTGTTCGACTTTTCTCTTGCTCTTGCTCGTTTTGATGAAGCGCTCGCGGTAAGGACAAAAAGGCTGAACGACGAAACTAGCGCACAGCTACTCAATCATTTAGGGAAATAGAGTGCGCGGGGATTCCCCCGAAAAAGTCTCGCGCGACGAAGTAATGGCGGGTGGGGATGAGAGTGAAGACGCCATAGACTTGAAATTTATAGTTGATTTTGAAATAAGTCTTTGTCGAAAGACCAAGGAAAATTGATGACTTACTCCATCATTATATTTGTTACTAACATTGGAAACAAAGAAATTTTGGGGTACATTGAGATTGCTTTATACATTTCATCATGGTAATTTATTGAAGGTTGGAAATATTCAATGAACACCAGTAAATAATTCTAAACTAAAAAAGACTTTTCACTTTCATGAATTAATGATAATAAATTTCGTAAAAATCCGCAAAAATTTGTGCTTTAAAACTTGTACTAATTTCAAATATTTTCTTCATTGCATGCTGGAAAGTAAAATAAATATATAATAAATGAAAAACAATTTTTTTTCGTCTGTAGAACCTGTAATTAAAGCATTTGGCGGCGCATCTTGAAATTATAAAACGAGCTCTAATCACGGAATATCGAGAAAGGGGTGTGCGATAGGGTTTTGCGGACGAGAGCACCATTGGTATCACGAACACGAGCAAAGAGATGGCTATCATTACACACTGCGAGGCACCCGGTGAGAGAGCCTTGTGAATATAATATATGTTGGGCATAGAGGGGTGCCGATTCACCCGGAATTAATTAAGACCGTACCAAAGCGTCGATTACTATCGGCTAGAAATCACCGATAAGCCGTGGAGTAAGTCGTTACTTATTCCAAAAGCAGGAAGAGATGAAGAGTATCAACTGAGGGTGCAGTAGAGAGAAAGTGAGGTTATGTATTCTCTTGCTATCTTCTAACGATTAATCCCATTGACTAACGATTTGATTTTCGTTATGAAAATAGTTTTCACAATATCTCTAGAGATTTTGCTGGATTTAAATGCTCATTACAAGTTGTAATCTGCTATAAAGAATAATCTGTAGATGATCCTCAATCATTAATTCAAAATTTCCGTAATGGAAAACTTGAAATGTTTCACAAACGTATTTTCAATCATCCAATGGTAAATGTGATATTCATTTTGAAATGATATGATATTAAATGATTAAATGGATGGTATATATATTCAATTTATATATAGTTCGATCGTAAATAATTTATTACAGACAGATATCGCAAATGTTACAGCCAATTACTCCGTTAGATGACGCATTCTCAACTGGATCAGGTGGCCCATATATTGAGACTTTACTATATGACGCGAGATATGAGACTTTATCGGCGTCTATACTGGCAACTTCCCCTCTATATTGGCGATTATTTGATCCAACTATATCTGTATAGATACCTATATCGACTCAAAGAATAAGTGCCTTTAATTTAACGTCAAGGAGGGAGGCGCGGCATTGGATTGTGTGTATATTGGTAGAATGGGAAAGTAAAAATAAATGGAGACACATGGTTTATTGGAAGGTCACAAATCTCGTACGAGAGACACGATTCACCGTCTTGCCGTATCGTTTCTTTACAACGTTAAAAGGTGACTCCAATACTTTTTGTCCGTGTCGTACGTGATTGAATATCGATTATGTGTCGAATGCGTGTGTATATAACCCTCCGACTTATGAGGCCAAGTGAGATCGAGAGTATAACGAGAGTATAAAGGGAATGTTGTGAATCGGTTTTGTATGTGCACGGAGTTGTGTGGTTAAGAGAGTTAGGTTGGTTCCAATTCGATTTGGATACATTCCCACACTCCCTAATCTATTTTCATTTCCGCAATTAAGTTGGTTTTCCTTTGCAATAGGTACACTTGTTTCATATATCGATCCCCAGTTCTAAAACGTTTATGTATGTATTAATATACGTATATTAGGGTGCTTCGTTTGAGGTGACTATTTTTTTTTCTTTGCTCTATTGATGAAATATTACTCTAAAGATTCGAAAAAATTCCCACCAAAGATGAGCTCTTAATTTTAATATTGAGTACTTCCTAAATCAATTTGAAGTTTTCGCATTTAATCAACACGTAAATCTCAATTTTTTTTTTCATTCATGCATAGCTTCGCGGCATTTTATGCTATTTAATTGGTTTTCAGCAGAAATTGTACAGAAATATATCATTTTTAATAGTGTCTATCACTAAATTATTTTCTGTGAACTGCCCTACCGGTAAAAAATGTTAGAGCCAATTTTTGCTGGGATTTCATGGTTTTTTCGATTTTTCTCGAAAACTATCATCTTTACAGCAAAAGTATATAGAACCTTTTTTGTAGGAAATTGAGTATTATACCAAATAGTCTTCTTTACAAAAACTGTAGAATCGATAGTTTTTGAGAAAAATCCAATTAAATGGATGGAAATTTGAACTATTTATACCTTGAATTGATTCTCTATGAATTGAATGATATTACTTTAATTGGATTTTTCTCAAAAACTATTAGCTCTATGGTTTTTAGTCAAGAAGACTATTCTGTAGAAAATTCAATTTTTTACGAAAAAGATCTCACTAACTTTTGTCTTGACGTTAATAGCTTTCGAGAAAAATCGAAAAAAATAGAACATAGTTTAGTGATAGGCACTTTTAACGATTATATATTTTTGTACAGTTTCTGTTGAGAACCAATTAAATAGCGTAAAATGCTTCGAAGCTATGCATAATATACATATGTTTTATGCTCGATAGTGTTGGTATAAGGTCTGAACATCTAGACCTTGGAATTAATGTAATGGAATTTTGATGTTGCATCAAGATTTACTTAGTTGGCTCACTGAATTCAGTATCATTTCAGTTATCAATAAGAACTTAATTCCGGTCCTTTTGACCGTTGTTTTAATTTATCTTATTGCGTTAGAAGGGTAATTCCTAATGACACTGTTGCTACGACTGTCGTTATCCATTCTACTTTTGGCGGGAGATTCAAATCTTGGGTATGCGATTAACTTGAAGATACTTTTGTGCTTGGTTGATTCAAGTAAGTTCATTGGATTCATTCAATGGTTGGAAAGACACCAGAAGACGACTCTATACGGAGTTCGTTCCGTCGCGATATCGTCAGACAATAATCCTGTTTCAGTAGGAAAGGAAAACGAAATCTCCTTTCCTTTACGGGAATATATACCAATCTCTGTTTGTTTTTTCACTTCTTTTTCTTCATTAGCTCCTTCTACTTTTTCATAGAACGAACAATGAAGAGAGGGAACTAGGATTTGCCAGTGTCTTTAGAATGCGATCACTTTTTGTTTACTATAAAGCTTTTGTAGCAAAAGAGATAGAGGTAGTCACTGAGGCATAACAAGTTCATTGGCATCATGTATAGATACCCACATGTAGATACATTCACGTAACTTTGAGATCAATTCAAGATAAGAGTCATTCGGAGAATCGGTGTGGCTATTTCAAGGGTATCCCCATAGAGGATCATTTAAAATGAAGAAGGGTCCTTTGTCCATTGAAGATTTTACATAAGATAAATTTGATAAACCAAATGGGATACATTTTTTTTCGTAGAGTTATGTTATTGGAGTGATATTTAGTGCGGTTAGTATTATTGTATGAAGGATACATTGTTTATATACCTTGACTTGGAGTATGTATGTTTATAGTCGTCCGTTGGAGTTGCCTTATTGGTTACAGGGTTTCCAGCCGTGTTCTATTGAAATCATAATATTGACGTTTGATGAAGGCGCGGTTGGAAAATCTCAGATGACTGAATTCTAGCTTGTTATCGCAGGTGCTTGAATATATATGATGGTTTATATAAAGTTTCTTTGAACTCTATGATAAATTTTTCATATTCATACATTGTTGAATGATTACCATAATGAGTTGAAACAAATTATTTGATATATAAAATGGAAAATAAGAAATTGTGATTTTTCTACAATTTTCATTTGTCAATATTCTTTCTTTTCATTTTCTATTATGGTCGAATTGTCATTTCGCTACATCCCCGCAGCTATCTTCTCATCCGTCTTACGTTGCGCCTTCGACCTTTTTATATTCACTATCGACAATGTGTAATTTTTTTCTTTTTCATCTATATCTCTATTTCTTCATCATCATTTTCTTCGTCGTCGTCGTCGTCGTCGTAGTTTTTTACATTTTCTTTTATATTCGTCATGTTCTTTCTTCTTGTCTGATTATTTTTCGCTTTCCCCTCACGCCTACTTTTTCTTTTTTTTCTTCTCGCTGTATTTTCCTATGTGACTCTTTTACATTTTCTTTTTGTGTGTCGGTGTGACACCTCTTTTTCTCGTTCTCGCAGTTATCTGCGCAATGGCGATGGAAGGTCGAACGAATGAGGGTGAAAAATAAATAGAAAAAAAAAAAATTACTCACTGTCGTCATCGTCGTTCTGATATTTTCAACTTCTTTGCACTCTCGTGTATCCTCACCCGCCCATTTTCATCGCGCACGTCGAGACGTTGACTTCCTAATTGCGGGTTCGGATTGGTTATTCCGGAAATCTCTGTGTTTTACTATCTCTCCGTTATATAGATGACTTGGAACTTTAAACAGAAAATTTTCATGCTTTATACATAGATATTTCCAATCATGTACTAGAGTTTTTAGTATATTACATTTTGCATCAACTTGAGAAAGAGAATGAAATGAAGAGAGGAGGAAAATGAAAGAGAATAAGAGTGTCTTTATGTTGAATAGATTGCGAGAAGAGACGATATAATTTTTTTTTTTTTCGGTCTCATTCAGAATCCCAATGGAGATTGAGAAAGATCGTTTTATCGAAGAGGGAGTCGCTTTCCGCTATCGTCTAGTGAATATAGTAAAGGCGAGTAGAGGAAAGAAGTGCGGCGGGGCCCTTAAACGAGGGTCACAAACTGATTCGATTTATTGGTATATAAGGGAGCGGTATAGAGACGAGAAAGGCGAAAGAGGGGCAAAGCATATAAAAATGGTCAGAAATAGCAGTTTTTTTTTATTTCCTATATATGGTATTGATAAGGGCGAATAACTGTAGAATCATGTATACGCTATTTGTATCGTAACATATGTAGTTTATTTGTAATATGAGATGACGCTATGAATAGTAATCATGTGTATTTTTTTATATGTCATAATATTTAGGGAAAATTTTAGAACCAAATGTTACGTATTGTATCAAATTTACGTATTTTTTTTTTTTTTTTTTTTTTTTCGTTTAAAAATACTTTTTCCATCAATTTAACAAAATGATATTGGCATTGATATCATTGTGAATATTGAGCGTTGGGGAAGATAAACTACAAAACAAAAATAATTCCATATTTTTTTATCTATTGAAAATTTTTTTGAACAACTTTTTGCGTTACAAAATTTATGTTAAAAACAATTCACACAAGTTTTTAGTGGACTTTTACCCAAAATTTTTCTCTGTGTATTTATTTATTTATTTGTCCTTGCTATTTTTATTCATTAATAAAACAAACAAGATATGTTGAATTAAATTTTGTTTTTCACACAAATTACCAAATGATTTTTTGGCGCGGGACATAAAAGTACATAAAATAATTGATCATTGAAATGAAAAGTCTGTGTGGGGGCCTTGTGCGTGCGTCCAGTGTATAATTTCCTACAGCGTTTTATATATAATAATTCTGATTCGACAACAAATTTTAATTATACCACGGATGGGTATTCTCTCACTCGGGTGAAATTAATCGGCCGCGGTCTCACGCTTGGTTTGCCTTGCCATAACCACCGCACGCTTCTCTGTTGCCTTCTGCACTGCGCGTGTTTGCGTATTATATGTATATATGATATGTACATATATGTATGTTTATTGTTTGTGTGTACATATATATCAATGACCGCCTTCTCTCATGGGCCAGGCAATAACATTTCGAGGTTACGCGCTTGCGGCACGCCACACCACGTGCCTCCGAATATTCACATCTATATAAATATATACAAGCTTGTAAATATATTAAACATTTTGGTGTGTTTCATGTTGATGGACAATGAAAGAACGAGAGTAAATTGAGATTGTAACGAAAATCCGTTGAATGGAAATTCTCTTGCTGAAGAGCGTACATGTTTTTAGAATATTTTAATCCGCTTTTCGAGGAAAATATCTCCAGGCGATTCTAGTAAATTATTTTTATGATATCAGAGATTTTTTACATTGCAAATTACGAATTCACAGTTACAAAATTTATTTTTGTTGTTTATTTATTTTTATTGAATTATTTAAGAATTTGATATGTGAAATTGAACTTTTTATTTACATGAAAGTTTACTTAATTACCAGAGTTGAAATTTTTATGCTACTTTAAACTTTATTATTGGCATTTAGTGAGGTTCTTTAGGAACAAGGAAGGTTGTTTAGAAATATTTTGATAGAAAATACAACACCTCGAAGTAGTCACATATTGCCAAATCTTCCATTCTAAGGTGCAAAGGAGGAACTTGTATCTAAGTTTATTATGAAATAAAATATTACAATGTTGTGTTGAGTGTAAAAAACCATCAAACTAAGTTCAATCTTAGATTTTTAGAGATTTTCCAGATTCAAAGTAGAATTGGTAGACCAATGAGTGCCATAAGATGTTTAATCGACTACTAGAAGACTTGGAGAAACACTAAAAAATCGACTTGGGTAGTAAGATTTTTTAAAAATCGAATTATGAAGAAGTCAATCACAAAAAACAATTTTTTTTTCTGCAAGTTAATGAATTGAACCGTAGATATTTATTTTTGAATCACTTAAGTAAAAAGAAAAGTACTCGTTTACTCAGTCAATCGATCCTCGTAATTACTACAAATAATGAACTTCCACAAGTGTCAACATACATAAAATATCATCACGAACAATTGTGTGTTCATCTGTTTAGGGTAAATAATAAATATTCAAGTCAAGTGTTTCAGAGAACGGGTAGGATGGATCAAGATATTCTCTGAGACGTTTTTATTATGTATACAGGGGTTAAAAAATTGCTTGGGGTTTTTTGAATATAATTATCAGGGACTAATGAAGCTTAGTACTCATAAAATATCAGATAATGGCTACAGGTAATAGAACATAGTCTGATGAGAGTCTCATTTTGTTCTTTTTTATTTACGATATTTTCTCACCCTTTACGGACCATTTAAGAATGAGGGTAAAAATTTTTTAGTGCGAAATATTAGTAGAAGATTTTGGCAAATAACATTCGTAGCTCGATAGTTGTTCTAGTTCTTTTTTACTTGTCATGATTTCTCTAGAAAGAATAGAAAGTTACATGTTTATTTTTAAAATCTATGTATTTCTAACTTAATATAATAAAAGGTGCTTCAGAAGCCAGTTGACTTATTGATTTACTATTCCAGATTCTTCTGATACTTTGTAATAAATTCCCCAAGGATCTGAATAAATCGAGCGAAATCGAATGCTGGAACATTAATAGGTTGATCTGTTATTAAAATTGGTAGGTTTATACCTTTCGTTTCAGTTCTATTCCGTCGGAACGTTTAATTAATCAGCAACATATCTAGTTAATTTCAAACCAGATAGTAGTTTTAGATTTGAGTGAGCTTCAGTTATGAATAACAGTAGACAATCATCATTGCGGGAAAGTGTTGATAATAAAAAAAGCTCATAAAGTTGTTGAAGAGTGCTGGAATGTCTTTAAGAAAATATGCAAAGCATCATAGCAAAAAGCTAAAATAAAATAACCCCGAAAAGAAACTGTGAAATAAAAAACACAGTCTGGTTTTTTACTTTGTATACATTCACCACAAATTGAAAATGACACAGGGGTAACCGCGTTTCAAATTCATCCCGAGATTTTATATATTAGTGTGAAGGTGACACGATAGAAAGTGAAATATGACAAACACGATGATGAGATCGGCTTCGTGAGCAAGTGCCTTGAACAATTTTCGCGCAGCAATAATCTCGCTGTCTATTCGCTACCTCAAGGGAGATATTGTCATCATAGAGTTGGTTAGAGGAAGGGGGCAGAACCCACCGAAAACCAAGCGCGACAAGCTGACGACGGGCGTCGACAAAGCAGTGAAGACGCGCCCCGTTTTTAGAGCGACACTAAAGAGCAAAAGAGATAGGAATAAAGTACTAGAAAGAGAATAAAAAATGAAAAAAAATGAAGGAATATGCGCCACCCTCTCACCACGCATTAACCTTAACGACCTTTTAGCGAGTTCCATTTTTTTTTCCGTTCCATTGCTCTTTCTCCCTCACTCTTTGTCGACTGTCGCCAGATTTTTTTATGCCACTAGTCCCTGAGATTGCCGTGTCGCTAGCTCAGCGCCTCTTAATGTTAAATTTTTTCCTCACTTTTCTCCACTGCAGGAAACACTGCCACGATCCTTTTCTTCTTCACCCCATCATTGCATAGTGCGCGCACACCTTTTTTGACGCGCCATTAGTACTTATATATACACATTAATATATAAATATAAAACAACATTGCTTGTCATGTTAACCTGCCCCTTTTTTATTGTTATTTTTTTCTTCATTTCATTCGACACGAGAATACATCGTGTCACGATAAGAAACATTAGCTTTGACTTTAATGAGGAATAGCATGCTTATTCTCAAACTTATTTATGGTTTGATATATATGTGTATATGAGGTCTTAAAATCCATGAAGAAAATATCAGTGGGAAGATGGCCGGAAGCCTCAGTAGATAATAGTATTAATTTACTTTCAAGAATCGTAAAATTACGATGAAACTTTAAATTGGATATTTTATCAGAAATATCTTTCACGGTTACTTGCTTGCATCTCTCATTTTCTTTGTCTCTTTTTTTTTTTTTACACAACCTCCCCCCCCTTGCTCGTTTGATATTCACTTGATTCTTACTTTTGCATTGCTGCTCGACCCCTTGGAGATAACATGTTATACATGACGTGCCATATGGCGTTACGTGGGAATGTTGAATAAGTATTTTTATTCCCAGGCTGTAAATGCACAAAGATATAAAAAAGTTTGTTTTTTTTTTCTCGTATTTTAAGGTCAATTGTTGACTTCTATAAGGGTATACTTGAGAATTTGATGTATATTTGGCTACTAGAAAACGTATCCTTCGTATACCAACACACTTATCACATTTGGATGAGTTTTTGGCGATAGTAAAAGCGCCCAGTGGTAGTGGAACAGTCGTGGGCAGACAAACTTCACTGAAAATATACGACTAAAATTTGGTAATTTTCATCTCTCTTCCTTTCCATGTATGTACATATATATACCAATAATATACAGACAGAGTAAAATATGTTGAATAAAATGTTTCTTTCAACTTTTATAGAAAATAAAAATTTATAAAACTTCTGATGTCTTTTATTAATTTATTCAACACGACATTGTGTATAGCTAATTTTGTCTGCGTTTTATCGATGGATAACTGGAGTGGAGTTGATGTTAAAATCCACTTTCACAGTGGCTTCCTGACCGGAAACTTGTGGATGTTACCCACGCTCAAGTAGATAGAAAGATATGGTCTTGCAGGCAAATGCCTGCCATGTTGCACTTATATATTTATATACATATTTAAAAGTGAAGTAAGACTGACGGATAGTGCAGGCAAGTATGTGATATACAGAGAGGTATATGGGGTGATTATGTTTTCCGTATTGGTGGAATAAAAGACGCGAGTCTTGAGGGGTCTTGATAGCTCATGTCGTGTTTCGTTGCGTGGGGATAGAATATAACCGGGATGTAGTTTTCCTATATGGGTAGAGTGAGGAAAGAAAGAGAGAGGGATCATGGTGAGGCACACTATTTTCGCGTGACTAAAACGATCTCTTCAAACGAAAGATCGGATAGAACGATATCTTTTGTGTAACGACTCGTGGCCAACTGAATGACCCCAACGTTTCGTTGATGCCGTTCCCTGTTACATCGGCTAAATACATGAAAGAATCTTTTGATTTTAATACAGTATGAACGTGAAGACACCCGATGGCCCAAATATATTCATCGAATATCTGATTTTGATGAGAAATAATAATATTAAAATCTTTTCACTGACGTTAATATAACCTTAATCTTTACTGTAAATCTTTTTGTATGCAATAATATATGATAATTTAATATGATTAACGGAAGATCCTTCATAATTATCCCTTTTAGTTCAAATTCTAAATGGGCCAGTATGATATGCTATCAAAGTAATACTCTGTCGTAACTAATAGATTTTGATATCTATCTTGTTATGGTTTATCCAAATAATTGGTTCATTTTATGGTTGGCCTATTCATGATTTATTGATTAAGAATTTAATAATTCATTCTGAATTATGTTTGTATATTTTTTACATGTATAGCTTGATAATCACGTTGCACTCGAAAATTAGTAAAGAGCTTTGTGATAGATGGTGAAGTGAATGTCTCTTTAAAAGCCTGAATTTAACGCAGATTTTAAAGCTGAATAAAGAGGTAAAAGATGAAAAGAATTCAATGATATTTCGAGTGCATGAGTGAAAAGCCTTTCACGCCCTTTTGCATCATCACGAAGATTATTATATGCCCCCCGGAGAAGTGTGGAGGGGCAATGTGGTGCACACGATCATCTTTGTACGAAGCGTGGCTTTGCCTGCAATCCCCAGCACTCATGATATATCATAAGTTCCATTAACACCTCTCGCGTTACATTATCGTGTCACGTTTCAGCTATATAAAGGTCTATATCTCGGTTTTCTTTCCCCTCGATATATAAAATAGTCACTATATTCTGCGAATAAATTTAATTTAATCATCTAGAATGTCATACACATTCAAAAAAAAAAACCCCCCGAATTTATGAAATTAATGTTATCATTTTTTTTTTCATTCTCTATTTTAGTTTTTGATAAATCTGACTGGTGGAGTTATCAAAAGTATTATATATTTTATCAACACATATTGTAGAATATATTAAATGTCTTTGGAATGTTTGGAGAGTTGTCGCCCGGAGTGACATTTCGAGGTATTAGGTGTTTCTCTATCTTAAAGGATACGTATTGCGCCAGTTTGGCTTTATCTTCTCTGCAATATTCTACCATGTTTCACCGTCTCCCAAGTATAGGTATTACGAATTTTGGAAACACATCACAATTTCCAGATAAAGCGAAAATGTCTCTGAAGTGAATGAACGAAAAGATTGTAAGGACACGTTGTGTTTTAGTGATATTGAATTTTAAAAATGAGAGGATAACGAAAAACGAGGGTTAGATTGCGTATACCAAGTCCGTCTATTTTTTTTTTTTTCATTCATAAGTATTTCCTTGAGCTTTTTCTTTCAACGCGTCGTTTTATTTTTTTTTCTTTATATTTCATAATCGAATTTTTTTTCTCTTCTCATCTGTAGTGTCCCCTTTGTTTGTGAATTCTTAGCCTTATCCGTATATGAAAGACGCTGGGTGGGGTTTGGTTTCTGTCGTTCCCCTTTTGAGATACGACATTTCTCGCCCTTGGTGGTGGAAAAAGTTTGAGAAACCAACGGCATCCTCTCATTGCTATCTCGTCTCTTGTGTTATATTCCATATCCAATTGCTCTTTCTCTCTATATATTTTTCTCCCTTACACTCTCTCACACCGGCTCTTTCCCATATAGACAAAGTATGAAATGGTAGACGGGAGAGGAAGAATCGTTTCGATAACTTTATAATAACTTTCTTATACCATCCGTCAGGATTGTAAATCAAAAGGATGCCATTAATCGCGATTTGATTGCCAATACTTTTGCTAACTTTCAATATATATACATAATCTACTTATCACCTCTTTCTTATTTTTTTTCTTTTCATATTTTCTCCTTTCTTCATTTAATACTTACAAACAAAAGCGAACATAATAACTTGATGATAAAATTTATTTTCATAGAAATTCGTTGGAATGATTTTTCAAGTTAAAAGTCGATAAATGAGACAAGACAATAGGGGACAAAATGAGTGAGTAAGATTAAGGGAAGTGAGTGTATATGTGTGGGGATAAAGGGGAGCGAAATCTCTTCGTTGTAAAGGACTAGTAAATTTACATGACAGTCTGTCCTGTATTCTATGGCGACAAGTACGATTTTGTCTTTGAACGTAGTTCCCCTGTCGTCTGACTGCATAATGAGTCTTTCTACTTACACAGTGGCGCCACAGAGCCAAGTGAGTTGCTCTTCTCTCCCCACTTGCTCGTCATCGCGCGTCACTTGTCCGGGCGCCTCCTTCTCTTTTTCCCACTTCCACTATTACCACTACTACTCATCGTGTGCTTCACACTCGTTGTTGACTAGTGCGCGTTTTTTTTTTCCCTATGCCCTCCAGTACTAAACGACGCTTGGCCCGCACCAGATGTGTGTTGTATAACAGTGTCACGGCTTCTATATTTTCTCACACGATGAAGACATTCAAGGTCATTAGATACAACTTGAGGGAAGCACATGAGAATAGTATATGAGCGTTGACGACAGTCACTTGAGAACAGAAATTATTCTCTAGTGGAAATTCATTTTTCGTTTATTATAAAATTTAGTATGTGTTTACATGGTCCTCATTAAAACTAACAAGATGGTATTTATAATAATTATGATAAATGGAATATATCAATATGTATACTAGAGTAATTCAAAATAAAAAAAGAAAGAAAAAAATTTTTTTTTTTTGCGACAAGCCTTGAAAGTTACGTTTAGGTCTAAAAATAAGTCCCTGAAAGTATGTGCTCTTAATTTTATTATTAAGATAGTACGCATCACACTTTTCTATTTTTTATAAAAATAACATGGAAAAATTGTTTTTACATCTTCTGATTTTTGTAACTTGCAAACTGCCAATTACACAAAAAATCGCAATACGTATTTTTGTCGAGAGTTAAACGCTCTACAAAAGAGCTCTCTCCTCATTTTTTGATTAGTATACTTGTTTAAAAGTTATTCAATGTCAAAGTTCAATTTTTCGTTAATTCGGCTGATTTTTGTATATTACACCAGAACTGTTAGTTTTATTGACAAAATACGTATTGGATTTCACTTTCAATATATTATTCAATTTTCGAAATATGTTGAACAATAGTATTTTTAGATAATGAAATAAATAAATAATAAATCATAAGATGTAAAAACAATTTTTCATGTTATTTTTATTGAAAATAGAGAAGTGCAATGCGTACTATCTTAATATTAAAATTAAGAGCACATATTTTTAGGGATTCTTATTTAGACCTAAGTAAAACGTTAAAGGCCGGTCATAAAAAAAAATTTTTAAAAAATTTTTTTTAATCACTCTAATGTATACTTATAAGTATTATACATTAACTTTTTTTTTTTACGACACAGAATATATTTATATGTTGTTATAGTGGTAAATTCACTCCAAATTTTGTTGTATATTCAGAATTTTGGTGAATTGAATCGTCAGAGGATTACAATTTGTTTGTATCATCAATCCTTTCAAACTGAGCTTTCTCTCTCTCATTTTTTTTTATTTCTACTCTATCCTAGCATTATAGCGAACGGATGGGTGGGATGAAAGGGTGGGAACATGAGCCCTGAGTGTATTTGAGTTTCCCTTGGGCCCCTCGGGTTTGTCGTGTCGACTCGTTGACTGTCCAGGGAGAGAAGAGAAAAAAATCAGATTGTCCGGTTTGTTGGACCGGCAGCGCTGACTCCGCAGGCTCAGCATTCGCAGTAATACATCAGGGGTTTCAAGCAACTAACCAACCACCCCCATTTATCTCTCCCGTTCGCTCTCAAATTTCAAATTTTTGTACTCACCCATCCACTACATTTTGTACGACAATAATAAATTCTCTTGATGTATCATCAAATATTTTCTTCCCAATAGTTTACGTGAATCGTTGATTGATTGAGAATTTTTTCATGCAACGCCTTTGATTCAATGTTATTGGAAAATCTATAAACGAAAATATAGTTGTGGTTATTAAAGAAAATTGGAAATAAATTTGCAAGGAAATACTGGAGAATTGCGAACGCGAAGAATCCAACAATTTTTATACTTCCAAGGCGTATCCAAACATGTATACAGAAATATATGCAGATGTATATATGTGTGTGTATGTCTTTATGTACAAATAGACGAAGTGATTTTCTACGAGGTTGCATAGCTATAGCTTTCGGTATCCAAGGATACCAAATACGCACAGGGTCGTTTCTCCAGAAGTTTGAAGACTGTATCGATATTTTATTTATTATTATTTTTGTCATTACTATTTGACATAAAGCTTTTTTTTTTTTTTTCATCTGCAGGAGTAGTTCGTAATTATTTAAATGATTATTTTATTTTCATTTGAAAAATATCCTCAATTGATTGTCTATTAAATTGCATTGAGTCGACGCAATTGAATCAAAGTAGTAGTTTAAATCCACAGCACTTCAATGTTATCGTACATATATATTTTCATGTATATGTATATAAATATATAGTTGTATTGGGGTCTTTTTGTGGCCCTTAACAGCTAGAGAAGTTTTATCCAGTCACGCGGATTATTTGAAAGCGCCGTGTCGAGCTGCTCGGATTTTGTGCTTTAACAAACCTAATTTCGTTTTCCTCCATTCTAATCCTCCCTTTCTCCTTTTCTCTTTAATACTTTTGTATGTGTATGAGTGTGTGTGAGTACTGTACTCACCATTCCTCATTCGTCACTTTAGTTATAATATCCAGTTCCAAACAAAAGCATCAGTTCAAAGGAAAATTTTCACTAAATGTGGAAGACCTTAAGGGCACATAATACCGATAACGAACTCAACAATGTCCTCTCAGAATATTCGAAAACAATTTTTTTTTTTGCCACAATAGAATGAATCATTTGCTAGTAATTTTAACAAAGCCAATTTCTATTTATCCCCGCTTGAATATATATTCATTCCAAAGCATTTATAATGATGCTGGGTAGTATTGAGTTGCTGAATGAAAATCGATTTATTCTTTCCCTTATGAAACACAGAAAGCTAAGGAAAAATACAATGGAGAAAAGGAAAGACGAAGATGCTTGCTTGGATCGTCTTTCTAGGAAAATTGTGATGGCGATGAAGATTCTCACAAGCTAGGAAAATATCTTTTTGCCACAAATATGGAAAGCCAGATATTTTACCCTACATATAAAATAGATATATAAATCATTCCTTTATCATTTCTTTTCATTTTATTATCACAAAATGTCATTGTCCACGTGTACAATTGAAGCCATATTGTTAGACAGTTGAATATCATGTGTTTAGGATGATTATGAAGAGATAAAAAAAGTTTCACTTCGTACAAAGATCAGCTCGGATTAATATAAGATAGAAATAATATTTTTATCGTATCCAATTGCAGCATTGAACTTGATATTAGTATATAATTGTGTGATATATCATTTGTGCAGATCTGGAATATTTTGGATCCTGTATTTCCGTAGGCGATCCATTTATTCTATTCTTCACTAATGAAATTCCAATTTGCATGACACATACACGTGCCAATGTGATTAATTTGGTACCGATTCTATGCTGAATAATGCAGCAATATGATTGAGAATATCAAATAATAAGAATTAGATTAGAATATTTTCACATAAAATTTTATACTAAATAAATATTGTGATTCCAAAAAGATGATTATAAACTGAAATCCTTTGTAACTAGATTTTGATAGCAATAAATCTAGAATAGTGTCGTGATCACTTGGGTAAGAACTTTATGACTTTGGTATATCCAGTCAATTCAACCTTTCGAAATCTATTAATGGATAATAGTAGGTCATCTTAAAACGGGCTAAGCTACGACTGGAATTTCAATGAACTCTTTTTTCGTAAATTAAATTCCGAACCTAAATTTTCTAAATCAATGATTAATAGTATTGATTCAGAATTTTCTATTGGATATTCAGGCTTCGAGGTTAATGTAAAGCCACTTAATCGTGGCTCCTTTAGATTTGAATCAGTATTATCGGAACGATAAAACGCAAGTATTTAGGGAAGTCAAAGCTCCAATACATATCATGAGAGTTGACTTGGAACAAGTTGTGACTTTGTTTTGATGGTGCAGTTGGATAGATTTATATATATTTAGTCTCAACGGAATTGGTATAACTGCGGGTGGGTGCCACAAAACGGAAGTGTGGCAGAGAAGTTGGGTTGGCTGGTATATAGTAGAGGAGAATGAGGTAGAGGGTGAAAAGAGAGAAAATGGGAATGAGGGATGATGATATTGTGGAGCCTGGCTGGCGCCCAAGCTATACACGACGAGATGCAGACAGAGAGACGCCAGACGTCGTAACTGTGGCGCCAGACGTACTATATATATGTATAGCTTTCATCTTCTTCCCCTTATTCGATCTGTCGACTTGTATACACTTACATTTGCTTGCTAAAATATTTGTCCCTTCTCTTATTCATTGTTTACGACTTTTATACTTTTACTTGTTTTTCTTTATCATTTTTTATAACTTTGACTTTTGGATTTAATTTTATTATTTTTATTTCATACATTGTATTATTTGTTTTGCACTTGTTTATGACTCAGAAGTACTGGGATGAGTTTATGCTGACGTTTGCCGATGCAATTGAATTTATGAATGGACGCGGTTTTCCAATCAAGTTTCGTATGCGATTTGAAAAGAACTCGTTTTTATATATGTATATACACACAAATGCAGAATACAATGATCTGTCCCGTTTGCAAGTTTGTGCGACAACGTGCTGGTACAGAGGATAAACGAGGGAGGGAGAAACTAGTGGGGAAAATGGTTGAATTGCAGTGCCACGCGAACAAATTGGTGCTGGTTTTCCCTGTGTTAGTGAGGAAAAGAAAGAGAGAGATAAAAATGGGGGATGTAGAGGAAAAAGATACCACGTGTATTACTGTCAGGCTGATCCTGATTGTCTGCTCCCATTTATACCCTCTCGCCTCTTTCGGAATTATATAGGATAGAAAATGCCCGACGGGTACAGTCTCGTCCGAAATCCACGACCATATGTTTTTTGTTTTTGATTTATTTATTTATTTATTTATTTTTTTTTTTTCGTTTAGCCATGTTTTCAAATGTCTCACTATGTCTTTCCCTTTTTAGAGGGTGAAACTGCTAACGGAAATAGTACATTTAGGTGTTCCTTGTACACTATATTTACTAAAACGGGGAAAAATATTTTTCGTGTGGGTTTTTCGGTCCCACCGTTGGGCTCTCATAAAAAATTCACGTATTTGCTTCGGGCTGTTCAGGCTAGAGGTAGAGTACGGTAGTGCTACTACTCAGAGTGGTGGTGGTGGTTGAGTGTTGAGGGGTAATAGAGAAAGGAGGTGGATTGTGGATGGTGAAAATGCTCGACCTGCCTCTGCGCCTTTGGAATCTTGCTGGCTGGAAATTCCTGAATTATGAACAACCACCTCTTGAATTATAAAAAACTAACTGCGGTGTATGTTGGGGGAGAGACTGAGTTAGAGAGGGTTAAAAAGCACACGCGTCTGTCTATAGAGGTGCTCATTTCTGTCACTAATTCCAATTGAAGCACAGTTGTTTACAATGACAAATAATACACGTAACAATTATACAAACGTGCTCAAGTATGGTTTCCTGTTTGTTTTAATAATTTTTTATTTCATTTCATTTTTGTATTTTTTCAAGCAATTAATAATACGTGACTTCGTGTTTGTGCAGGTGATTTTTTTTTTTTTTTTTGATCACAGATTTGTTTTTCGTACAATTTTAATACGTGAACAAACGAACAGAGCGTGCTTAACGAGGATTTCAACTAAACGAGTACTTCACAATCGGTGAAACACTTGTAATTTTATACTAAATTTTATTCTATCAATTCGGAAATAGTACTAACATATCAGCTCACTGTGCTGTATCTGGCCCGTTTTCTCATGCAATTTTCTTAATTTTTTTTCCTCCATTGCAATGAAGAAATAAACTGCAGTTGTAAAAAAAATTTATCTGTTGTTTCATTGAACGATTTCACCAATTATTTTCTGGCTAGGTGAGAGTAGAAAAAGCCAGGAGCTTGAATAATCAAATATTCATTTATAACTAACCAAAGTATAATGGGATCATGAATAAGAAAAAATAATTGTGCAATTTTTATTCTACAATTCTCTCGGAGGTACATGAATTTTTAATAATTCTTCCAGTTGTTTCTTGATATACGCATGGATTATTATTATATTTTTATTCTCTCCCGGAATTCGCTTCCTCATTTTTTATATGTTGAAGAAATTTATTTGGAATAAATGAGAAATGAAATATATTTTGTTGCACTCCTGAACTCTATCGCGCTGTGCATGTGCTTCATATCGAAAGGTTACCTATATTGTTATCGGGCTCCCGTTATTTATTAATGCCATCGGCAACAGGGGTGGGTGTCTTTAGGGTGGAAATAAAGCTACAGATGGGAAGCATTAAAATTCCATTTCTCACTAGTGTTTCCGACGTACTAACGAAATACAATGTGCTCTCTCCCATTTCTTCGTGATTGTTTATTCTCTCTTCTCAGACGAATTGATGATAATGCGACGAATATCATTAACGAATAGTCGATTGAATAATTTAATTTCACCTCTGGTATCTTTCAACGTTCAACAAATATAAATTTATACATTTAAACGTAATATATAAGAATAAAATCCAGGAGTTTAGTGATGTTTTATACGTATATTTTCATTCACTTTCGATCAATTTAAATAATAAATTGAACAATATTAATTCAATATCAAATTTAGAATATCCGAGAATTATTTAGGTTGGTATACATACATTTGAGAGTATTGCCGCGGGAAATATAGACAGAATGTCGCATATCATTATGTGTATTTTGGTGAAAATGGAATACCGTAAATATACACATACATATATGCACACATATATATGTATATACTCATGACTTTAACGCTGTTATGTAAATATTGCTGTTGCCTGAAGCCACTGTTAGAAACGAGAGAAGGTTTTGCGAATAACGGGTTCATTCAGGCGCTAACAAAAAAATGCCAGAGATTGTTAGGATTGTTATGTATTTTGTGACGTAGACATTGGTTTTATTGTGGTGGAGTTGAGTTAGAAGAATTGAAGAGAATGAAAGATAATGCTTGTGATTTTAATGGAAAAAGTAGTGAGAGAAAAAAGAAGGAGAAATAATTTCCCAGCGGTGATTTTTATTTTGCCAATGGATAAATTAAATTACATTGAATAATCCGATTGAGAAAGTAATTGTAGTTAAGGGTGACATTAGTGTCTACTGAGTCTTCAGGGAATTGCTTCAAGTATACGGTCTTATATTTTTCCTGGTGTAGTAAATCTTAGCTATATAATTTCTTTAATTATTCCAATCAATTAGGAAAATTAAAAGAGTAATTATGAATACTTTTTTTTACCGATGAGTTTATCGTCTCATTATTTTAATCTGAAAATTTAGATGATCAGCTATTTAATTTAATGATTTTCTATCTCGTCAGGAGTTGGAATTAAGAAATGTGTTGGTACAAAATTTATTTAGTTTGATAGATAAAAATTAAGTGTTAGATTAAACGCAAAATAATTTTTCTGCTTCAAAACAAATTTTTGTGTATTAAAAAAAAAAAACAAGAAAAAATGAAAAATGACAGAAGCTAGCAGAAAGGTGGAATGAAATATCCGTATAAAGGGAGTTGGTGCGTCTGCGCTTAGAATGAGCTAATAAAAATATTACGAGATCCTCTAATCTTTCTCATATAATGGTATCCATAATTCCTTCGGGTGCTGTGGAATCATGATTGGGTCGTTCTCTACCACCCTTTTACCCAACTATCTCCCTTTCCCCGTCTTTTCCCAACCTCTTCGTCATTCCATACTCTTATTTTCCCGTTAACTATCCCCCTTTGGAGCCTCATCTATATCGCTGAGCGCTAAAGTAGACAACGATAAGTTTTAATGTCTTGGCCAAAGACTCATGTCACCCCAACTTTAACGGAAATATCTGCGCCGACCTTTTTCTTTTTCGAAATTAAAACTTTTTTTTATTACATGTCAATATGCGCATATAAATGATAACGTCGTGTAACATCATCGTTTTCATTTTCGATATTGAGCCTCATTATAACTAAAAAAAAATGGCTATCATGAAAAAAGTCAGGTTGAAAATCGCACCCTTAATTTCCATAGAAGAGTATCCAACGACAGTCACTTGAGTCAAGGAGACCGCAAAGCCTCTTTTACTCTTTCTCCCTTTTGCATCCTCTTGCTTCCCTCTTCACTACGTCACTCTTTGACCCTCTTCCTTCCGACCTGACCCAACAGCCAACCCTCTTTCCATCCGTCGACGGCTCTTCTTCACAACCCCTTTTAACCACCGGCAACTGCCAACGGGGCTTTAAGCTTCGTAAGCATATCTTTCCAAGCTCTCATCTTCCTCGTACCAACCCCGAATCTCCCTCATACACCACTCAGCGTACTTCCGCATGCACTCCTCCCTCATACTTACCCTTATTTACCTACCTTTTTAATCATCAGCGCTTCTACGCACATTTTCGTCTCGTCTGTTCATTTTTATTTTCCGTTTCGCAATGACTGAGTGTTCAATAATTTTATCTACACGGGGAGGAAAATCGTAGGATTTTTGTAGAGAAAATCAAACAAAAATTATTATGCTATCTAGTAATCGAGTCACGACTGTCAGGATAACAAAAATTATTTACCAACCATATGGATATTGACAGAAGAAACTGTCATAGCTGTTGATCGCGCCTGAGAAAAAGTAATCCTCCAGCCCAAGAAATTTTACCGTGCCAGAACTCTAAAAATTAGCAGTGGCATTCAATAAAAAATTCTTGCTCTAAAATAAAAATTCAAAATCAGCCCCTTAAAATATCATATGACATCCATATAATTCTATGTAGAAACCATTTTGAAAGTAAATTTATTCATTTGTTTATAAAATGGTTTTTATACAGAATTATATAGACGTCATATATATTAAGGGGCTGATTGTGAATTTTTATTTTAAAGCAAGTATTCTATATTGAGCGCCACTGCTGATTCTTAGACATGAATCAAACAAATGATTAAGTATATATACTAATATATAAATAAATTTTATAAAAAAGATGAATGAAAAAGTTAAATAAATGAGGAAATAAAATGAATAAATGAATGAAGACATTAATGATTTACAAATTTAATACGTTTAATTTGTTTCCAAAGAACACTTTTCAATAGCAATGTTGATCGTTGTGAGTTGCAATACGTTATGAGGCAATAGAATGAATTGAATAGACACGCCAAGTCCCGAAAAAAGCCGATGACGTCTGATGAGTTTTTTTTCAGGCGTCTTATACGTCAACAAAGACCGAAACATTGGTAGCAATGAAGCGAGCTCCAATTGCTAGACAGCACAGTAAAATTTTCTGTTCTGGCACGGTAAATTTTCATGAAGTATCTCATATTCAACTTTAAAGGAGCTAAGAAATTTCCGTCAACTGAGTACTAAATCGGCTTGTTCGGAAATTTTTACTGTGCTGTCACAGAAATTATATTGTGATGTTACTTAAAATTATCCACGCTTATTTTAAATTAACTATCACTCCAAATTAATGTTTCTTCGTTTGAAAGATAAATATTTTCAAAAATGTCATGCATGATTGTTTTGTAATGTACATCACAGTAAAATTTCGTAGATTTTTCTCCCCGTGTACATCTCTTGAAAAAAAAAATCGCAATTAATTTCTGATCATCAAACTATCACATATGACTTTTAAAAATTAATTAATATTTAAAACAATTTTGTCATTAATATTTATTATATAAAATTAGAATTTATTTTATGATGAAAGTAGTTTACATGCTTATTATGTGGATATATTTCACGCATTATAATATAGCTTTTTACCCTTGTCTCAATATGAAATAACGCTGAGGTTGATATCAAACCGGTTTCTTCCGTGCGATATTAATCGAGATTTGTTCGTTGGCTATCCTGTAATTCGGCAGCAGGATTCGAGACTACCGTGGCTAACCATACCGTCCGCCCTACCTATAATTTTCGGGTAAGGAATTACCCTTGACGTTGGAGCTCTCTTTTCCCTTCATGAACAAGGCAAATTACATGGTGCTGACGTGAGGTTCCATTTGGAAAATCGATCGACGAATTACCGACTCGTTTACCTTCATCACATATATGTATAATATATGATATAATATGTATAATGGTAGCCCACAAATATTTATATTTCTATTGTGGATATTGGGTTCTTATACATGTAATTTGTAAAATTACATTCATCCACATCTCATTTATATTTTAGTTTTATGGTAGAATTATATGATAATGGATAAATAATTACAACTACACATTACAATATAACATTATGTTTATTGTTATTCAATATTCATTAACCACATTTGTTTATCGTTACAAGTTGAGTCCATTTTCTTGTATTTAATTTTTTTTTTGTTTTCATTTTATTCACTCGTAATATACAATTTTTTCTTGTTTGTTATTTTTTTTTTCTATACAATCTCTCTACATTCTTTGATTTTTTTTATCTCGCCTATCGATAAATTATATACAAAAGCGCAGGATTAATTCGTCCTCATCGGCTCTAAAATTCTACAACACACCCCCAATTGTTTTTAATCACGCTTTGGGTTTTGTCTATTTTACGATTTTTAATTTTTATCATGTTTTTTTTTCTTTCAACTTCATTATTTGCATTTTTACCGTTAAATCTGTTTTCTCTTACTTCACTTATCAATCCGTTATGTCGCATCCGTTAGCTTATCGCCATTTATGTTGTTCAGCAACAGATGCCCTTGGGCGGGCGAATGAACGCGCACACTTTGAAATTAAATTTACATCCCTTACGCATTATATACCTTGGCTACGAAATAATTGACAGGATCTGTCAATAGTTTCAAACAAATTAAAGTTGTTAGATTTTGATGATTATGATGATAATGATGATGATGATGATATTAATGTCAGGTTCCAACAATAATCTGCGTCAATCACGCAATCGTTTGCATCAGATGAAAATTATATTTCATCGAAACACGTAAAGCTCTGTCGATTAATGATTTCTTATTTAATTCATTGTAATAATATATATAATATATATAATTTCATTTTTTTTTTTTTTTTTTTTTGAAGAACATCAGAAAAACATGAACCAAGCCCAATCTTTTTTTTTTCCTATCATTTGTAATTTATTTGCATCACTTAAATGATCAATTGGTGCCCCTCAAACGACATTGTGACTAAGTGTACCTTCCTGCCACGTGTTGGCTGCAAAGAAAAATTCATCTATTTAAATTCTCATCAAATTATTTTCTTCTATTTCAAATAATTGATGTTTGTTATCAATAAACATGGATAACGGTTATGGTTTACCTCTATAACGGGTGTCGGGCGCCATTGACGGGCACTTTGCATCCGATGCCTGAGATGTGAAGAGTAGCGAGTGAAAAAAAAAAAGAAAGGTATATAGAAATTAATTTATTCCTTCAAAGTGAATAATGATGAGGAACAAATGAAAAAAAAAAGAAATAATCAAGTTCTGAAGTGTTCAATCCTTACTTTACGAAAATCGATATTCGTCCGGATTGTTCGATGATGAAGTAGTTGAATAGGCCTTGCATTATTACCAAGCGGTGCTTTAGGTGTAACATCTGTGCCTTGCATTAATCTCCTCAGTGCGTAGAGCTTTAATTAACAAGACAACATAATATTCACAAGAAGTACATGAAAAATAATTAATGGTGAAATTTGGCGCTTTAGTATCGATGACAAACACGTACCACATGTTTCATCATAAATTAACAAGGCAATTTACCTCCTGAGCACTAATGTAGATGGGTTTGTTGAGAATGATCCAGACTGTCGTTTCCCAGCATCCTGGATGAGTTGTGCTACCCTCGTAGGTCATGTAGCCCTCGGTTTCAGGCAAAAGCTCCTTCAACGATAGATGACCAACTGGTGCTGTTTGTGCTAACGATCAAACGAAAAAAAAAATACTAAATAAAACGACAGCTGAGATAAATAATAGTATCCATTACATACATCTCTAAATTTTACATTCAATCATTTTTCTCTTAACATAAGAATTGTTCGCATTCAAACTCAGCAAACATTTTTTTTCCCAGTATCAAGCATTATTTCCTTGATATGTGCTTACATAATGCAAAAACCAGGACTCCACTACATCAACAACTAAGTGCTTTCACTATATAATACACTCCCTACATTTATAAATGGATATATCCCAATGCACATACATATAGGGAGCATTTGTTCAAATGTCCTCAGGATTTTTTTTTACATCATTCTATTTCACGTTGGTTATATTGCTGCATATACATATGATCTCATCATCCAAACAAAATGGATCTATCAGATAAATATATCTCGGATACGCTGAATAAAAATGGAATGGCCCAAACACATTTGTAGGATTGGTAAATGTTATACCTACACATGTATATGTATAGTATCTGCTATATACAAGGGATGAAGAGAATATATTCGATAAGAAGAATAAAGAGTAGCCAGAGATGATGATTGGCGCCAAACAAATACCGTTACCCTTCCCATTTCTCTAAAAACCCATACTCTTGTTCACTATACCCCTAGCTCGTACATAATATACAAGAAACTTTCACCGACATAACTCGTACGGCAAACATAGCCTCCTCGTGGAAGAAGGAGGCCGCCCCACGGGCGCGCGGGACCTTCCGACATTCTGAACGTAAACACTCGAAGGTAGACGGGATTTCACTGTGGGAATATATATGCTGTATTTCCGTTCGCTTATATGTGTATAGCAAACTGGCCGTACATAAAACATGGACTTGCAGAGGTGAAAGAGAAAGAGCAACTCACTAACCGCGCTGTTGGAACGCGGATTTCAAGTTTGGTTAGGTTGACCTAACTCAACTCATTGAGTTAAGTTGAATCGGGTTGTATTCCCGAATCTTCAATATGAGTAAGTTTGCTAAGTATACTATTTGTGTATCTCTTCGGGTTATTACACTGAATGATAGAGAAATTTGTTGTGATATGGTTGTGATAGGGATGGAATGAGCTATTAGATGAAGGTTTCCTTTAGGTCGTGCCATTTGGTGTTTCAAACATCTGTCTATTGGTACGAAAGTTATTCTCATGAATTGCCCAAGTCGAAATTTTTCCTTTTTTTCATAATTATTTATTTTACATAACTGTTCATGAAACAAATTATTTTTTTTTTCATGCGGAAATTGGTATTTTCACGTCTAAGTGTCATCAAAAATTCAAAAAAGGAAAAAAAAAAACTTTCCCAGGAATATCTTGAGAAAGCGATTATCTAATGATAGAATTTTCATTTTTTGATATCGGATGATCCAGTGATGAGTTATACTGTTCACCGGTGGACAATTTTTTTTTTCGAGTTGCCTTCAAAGATTCGCCGGCATCGATTGAATTATTTATATTTTGCCTTCAATATTCAAGGAAATATTGTTCACGTATGATAGTGTGACGTCACAATAAATTGAATAAATTTATATTACTTGTAGCTTCCACAAAAATTTTTTAAAATCGACTTATTTTTCACTGAAATGTTGTTACCTCCCTCCTTAAGGATTGAATCTAGTTTGATGCTTTTTACACTCAACACAATATTGTAACATTTTATTTAACTCCTTCACGCCTTAGAGTGAACCTTTCTTGCTTCTGAAAAACCTCCCTAAATACCAATAATAAGGTTTAAAGTAGCATACAAATTTCGATTCAGGTGATTACGAAAATAAACTGTCAATAGAATTTTTTTGGTTGGTAAAATATTATTATTAATATCAAAAATTTTTTTCTTCTCATACCAAAAAAAGATTTTTAAAATTCTCCCCGTCAGACTTTTTTTTCCATTTCAACACTGAATTAATAGTGAAGAAGATAAAATGTAGAGAAACAACGTGAAGGATTACATTGAATATTTTGCTCTTTCTTCATGGCGGTTTGCACTTTTTTTTCTTTCATGCATTACTAAAGGCCGCAATGTTATGAGTTAGTGTCCCTGCCGTTGGCGCAGTGGTCGAACCAAAGATAGAGGCAGGAAGAGTGAGAGAGGGTGATAGAAAAAAAAATAGACAGTGGAGTTGGCAACGATACGCACATACTTTATATATACATGGGCTAGAGGTGATGGCAGAGAAGCACGGACGGAAATGACAAATAATAACGAGAGAACTCGTCGACGTAGAAATATCAACTGACGTGCTTGCTATCCGAGGCTAAAGAGAGGCAGGGGAGGCATAGAGGGGTATTATATGGTATATAGCACGCCACGGGGGTGTGAGAGATGCTCGTATGATTAATGAGATGCATTAACTTTCTTCTTTTCACACCCCTCGCTTCATTTCCTCTTGCCTTTATCCTATTGGTTTGTTGCACGGGTCGAGTGTGAATTACTGAGAAACACAGTGGCGCAAATTTACCACACTAACCTTAAAATGCTCTATACAATTTCAAATATTCTCCAACGTTGTCATTTTATTTTATTATTTTTTTTTTATTGGGCAATAAAATAGTTTGCCGCTGGCATTTGTCACTAGATGGTTCTATCATACACATACAGAGGGGGTGGTGAAGTGGTATATATAGTGTAAAGGGATAAAGTCACCCCTCTTGAAAAGTTACAAGGAGCTCTTAGGAAAATTGACCGACCTTAATAGCCCAAGCAGCGACGATAATCACGATGATAGACGCGCTGATAATAATAATAAAGCAACGCCAGTTCTTTGCGCAATTTCTTCATTTTGTTTTTCCCGCAACCTTCCCCTTTATCTGAAGTATTACATAGAAAATGTATGGGTATGAGTTACTATCAAAGACGATGAAACATTTGCTATTCAGATACGGAGTAGAACGAAAGATTTATATCTATAGAGAAAGCTACTTGAGAATTTAGAATGTCAGGATGTAGGTAAAAGCGCGTAAAACCACAATATTATCATTCGAGATTTTATTTTTTACTCTTTCATTGTTACCAAATTTTTCCTGAATTAATTATTATCTCTTTTCCGCATTTGATATCATTAATTTCACGTATTAATGTATATCTCATTTTGCAGCGTTATGTTAGTGAAGAAAATGGCGTTCATACAATGAAACATAACCGATAAAATATAATTTTCAGAATGTCAATGCGACACTGAAATATTTCAGCCATTATCAGCGATTCGAGAGAGGGTAGATGGCGTCGCGTGAAACAGCAATGGTCGCGAATGGCGGCGGTGGCGATGATAGTGAATGTGGTAGTTGAATCGAGGGTGGTGGTGGGTGCATTAAGGGGGGCTACTATACTGAACGCACGGTCATAAGTAAATAGATTCTGGTTGTGTATATAGTATCTATACTTCAACGTAAACTCTGTACTGTTAGTGGAAATGCTTTTTGGCGGGTCTACGGGGGTCATAAATTCAAATTTCCCGCCTTTTCAATTTGGTAGTATATTGTAGAGATATAGGTTGCTGTTTGCCACTTCAATGTTATGTGTATATGAATATATATACATACATATATATATGTATATACTTATTTGCCGACAATGGGAGAATACTTAGATTCCGTGTCACACACCCTCGGCTCGACATTTTCCATTGTCTCGTGATTTATGGCAGTGTCACATGGAGTAAACCGCCTCTGGGAGATTGTGAAAGAGCACGAGAATGTGAACGTTATTATTATTATTATTATTATTATTATTATTATTATTGATTAAACTCTTTTTTTAAAGAAAAATTGTATAATGCAGATGTACATCATCTGCACAATGTTATATTTGTTTAATTGCATATTTCATATGTTTTTTAATTTTAATTTTAATCCTATTCATTTAAATATGAATAAAAGTTTTCTTCGCTATGAGAGACATCATAGAGATGTTTTATTTAATCGAGAGACCAGAGTGACTCGTTACGTAAAGAAAGTCACTCAGCGTCGATTTTTTCTTCTTTCAACTCTCTATTTTCTTTCATATTTATTTATTTATTTTTTTTTATTCATATATTTTTTCTCCTCTTGGTATTCACTTGCCACCAGTAAACAGTGTGCCATATAACTTGTCTTTCGCGCTCTCTTTCTCCCATTGCTCTGCTATTTTTCGTTTCTTTTTTCACCAAGTTATTTTTCACTCGGCATTTTATTTATTATCCCGCTCTCGCTGGCACTCTTGGCGGCGCCCCTATGTACCGGATGCGCTACGAGTTATCTGGTGCGTGAAGCGCGTATTCATCTGATGTGCCACTCGTGAAAGCTGTGGAAAGAGAACGAGATAGAGAGAATTAGATATATGTGTGTATATATACATTCACATATATCATTGCTGCCTTTTTGGAGAACGTTACTAATTGCGTCCTGCTTCACCTTTTGCTTCTGCCTCACCCCTATACACTTTTCTTTTTCACTTTTTCAACCACTCAAACACACGTATACAACTGATGTCGTACATACACCAGACACCTACATAATTATTTGTATCTATGTGACTTTTAATGCTTCGATGAATTATTCAGAAATTAGTATTCGAAACCCCACGGTCGTAAAATTTTTATCTTCATCAGTTTATTATTTCTTTATATTATTTGTTTTATAATTGAATTTTTTTCACATTTATATTTTGTTGCCTAATGTGGATCTCTGTTGTGAAAAGTCTTTCGTGACATTGTATACTTACATCGATATTGTACCTTGTTGAAAACACTTGTTATTATCCGTAGTTCCGGATTTGGCGTGTCACCAAGCTGAAACAAAAAGTTTATGATTATATTTACATAAATCGAAGTATATATTCTTACCTTAATTTATATTTCATTGATTCTGTGAATGTTCAGCGCATAAGTGCGATAATATTTCATCGCTAATATATAGTTTGCGTATTTGCGTATCAAAATCGAATATAATTTTGAAGAAAAAAAAAACTGTTCAATCGTAAAAGTAGAAAATTATTTTTCCAAATGAATATAATATATACTCGCTATGAGGATTTAGATTGAAGCCCTAAGTAGAATTTTCTCCAGGGATTTCAATTGGATACTGTTCACACAATATCTCTCGTTTTCAAGTTTTGTTTTGGTAATCTGTCTTCGAGTTTCACCAAAACTTTCGGTGAATGACGGGATCTTGGGGGTACTCGTTCATTTGCCTATGTGTTCCATTCTCACTTGCTTACTCTGTTGTCCGCCATCACAACTCAACATTGTCGAGAGCAAATCCTCAGGGTATAATTTGTCTGAATTACAGTAGTCAAAGCATGATCCACCGACGAGTATTTTCATGTTTTCTCGTGTTCTCTCTCTACATAACCATTAATAAAACAGGATGGAGTACCAATGAATATCATCATCTCCATCATCATCACTCACTATTAGTTGAATCAGAATAATTCTTGAAGTATTTTAATAATTTTCCTACAGTTTTAATAATTTGAAAATTATTCATATCTCTATAAATGCTTGGCCAACATTTTCTACCTCAAGTTTCATGAATAAATGATAAAAGATTTCTCACAAACATAAACTAACATTTTCTTGCGAATTTTAAATAAAAAGTAACCGCAGTTAAAATTCAATTTTCATCTCGTCATTAAAATCCCCGGGGGTCATAGCATATTTATATTTCAGGTCATAAGAAACATCCTTAGCAGAACCACTGCTCTCACCACTCCAGTGACTCTATTTATTAACTTGCAACCCGTGAAATTAAAGCTGTGCCAACGGTGTTGATTAAGACGTGACGATTAACGGGTGTGTCTAACAACAGAGAGAAGAGTTGCGCTCTCAATTTCATCATATTTATTTCCCATTTCTATCCTACAAATATTTCACCATCTCCTGCTTTATATACTACAAAATAGCAGAAGGAGTCTGCGTTTCCTCATCCCCTTTTCTATCTAGCAATTCCCCGTAACATCAACACCAGCCAAAAGCAGTACGAATAAACATTCTCAAGAAAGACGCCATTATCGTTATTGCTATACGTAAAGCTTTCATGCACTACCAGCTTTCTTCTTCACACCCCTGTCCACCGAATTGAAACAATTGAACGCTTTCTATCTACCATCTTATGATGAATAGTGAGACTTAACATGGTCTTATAGAAAATACACAAATAGAAAGTGATAGTATACATTGAAAACAAACTCTTTTGCATATATTGTCACCATTTTCGCGACCACTATAGTATCCAGTTACTCGTCCTGAACTGTTTTTCCATCACGACTTTTCGGAAATGTTATATAACCCGACGGTACTCAACAGAAAGGATAGTGAAATGCTAGTCATATAGAAAGTGTGTATGTACGTATACATGTGTATGCCTATGTATTATGTAAAAGCCAGAGGACACGAGGGAGCTTTGGCTTCGGAAACTTGAGAGTTTATTCCCACGGCAAAACCCTCCCTCGCACCTTTTGCTTTTCACCATCCTGTGAGACTTTCACCGCATATTAGTCCGATACTGCTACTCTTGCTACTGGTATTACTATTCTGTTATTGTTTGGAATATCTCTTTGGTCTGTTGCCAAATTAATTGTTTACAAATGAAGATTATCCTAATCATCATTTCATCATTTTCATTATAATCTCTCCATTCTATTCACCTAAAGAATTTCCACAAACCAACTAATTTCTATCGTACTTGTTGAAAACTTTATAATTCACGCGGTAACATTTTCACAGCCATTCGTGTATGTCACTTCGTTCAGCTTTTTACCAAGTTTAAACTATGCGGTTCAAACTGCCAGATGACACTTGGTGTATCGTTAGAGGCTCGTGATACTCTAGAAAGAAGGACACGCGAACTAAGTGGAAGAGAGAACGTGAATTTCAAGCGAAGGCGTCTTGGATACGATAGATGCCTTAACTCTTGGTATAATTGTCAATTTAGACGGCTTCCCAGGTTTGATTAAACTTGCTAGATAGATCGCTTCTCTAAAAGCACCTTGATATATAACTAGCACTCAGTGAGCTTCGACATTACCCAGAAAATTCTTATAAGCTTTTAGCTCTCTATAGAATTATAATACATCGTGAATATCATAATATCCAATACATATGTATGTATTATATGTTTTCGTATATTCAGAATATTAATTGGAAGGAAAATTGATACATACCTGTACCATTAATGATATTGCAACTAGACCCTGGCTTTTATGCTGTGCTTCACTCATATTATGATACAATTCAGCATTGAATCCGTAAACTTGTATCTGAAATTTTAATAATGAAAATTATTTCACAATTTTATTATTTAAAAGTATATATATTTCAAAATATTTTCACTGTTTCAAAATTTCCTTTGTATATATGTAACATACCTATACATATAACAATATATATATATATAATACATGGATGGAGATACACAAAAGGAAGTGGATAAACCGAAAATACAATAAATTACTGGCACTTTGTGGGCGCCACTGGAGAGCGCTCGTATTCGAGAGCACTAAGAGAGGGGTTGAGACCCTTTCCTAACTCTACCAGAGGGGGATGAAATACCTGCGATGCGACGAGGCATGCTTCAAAGACACAGTGGAGCTTCTGGTAGACATGGAATGAGCGCACGAGAGACATGTATAGTAGTACGGAGGATGAGAAGTAGCGTACAAGGATGGGAAAGAGAAAAAAAAGGTGAGTGAGGCTAAATCCACTGTGTCTGATCAAAGTATGACGACTACTACTGGAATAGGGGATTCTCATTTCTTTCTTTGGTCTTATGCCCTTTTTTTTTTATATATTAAATTTTTTTTCTTTCTCTTGTTACAGACTGCCTCTATATTTTTTGTTCATAGCTTGTAGTAACTCCTTACGTCCATTCGTCTCTTCATCTTCATTCTTTTTTCTTTCAACTATTACTGCTGCTGCTACTGCTGCTTATTTTTTCACATTCAACTGCCCCGTCGCCTCCTCAGTCCCGTCAATCTTCTTTATTCGCTTTTCGGTATAAAATGGTGTGGGAGAATTTTGAACAAAATGGTTCTACGAAATACGGGCGTTATCAGGACACACGAGTTCTTTTATTTTTTTTTTTTTTTTTTGGTGTTCCGTTTGTTCGTAGGTTTCCATCTCGTTCATTCTTTGAATGTCTGATCAAAGAGAATTTCACGATATTCCTTCCCAGGAGAAACCGATTCGCGAGCATTTTTACCCAACGGCAAGTGCCAATAGTACCTACATTCACCCTTCTACCATCGTTCTCAACTCAGATAACAGAAGGACTCCCTTGGGCGAATGAAATGTCGATCGCTACGCCTGTCAAAATGTGGTGGATGGTATAGGGAAAATGTCGGTTGTATAGGGAAATAAGGGAGATCAACCGAAAAGAAGGGAAGAAAAAATTGAAATTGAGAAGTTGTCAAAGACGATAATAGACCTTGCGGCAATAGAATCGAAGAATTCCTTTATAATATATCGCATGCTACGTAAAATTATTGTCTCCTAGCACATATGCGCAAAAAGTATTGTACATACATGCACGTAGAATGGATTTTAGGGAATTTAATGGCGAATATTCAAAGCTCGTATGATTACCATACACAACTATACACTCTTGTTGGGAATTTCATTTTTATTATTTTTCTTTTTCAACAAAATCCAAAATTCCGTGGGAGAAATAGTACAGGGATGATAAGGTATATTCGGCGATAACACATATAGAGCATAGTTTGGAAAATAGTTTCCAATGTAGTGAATTTATCCATGTGCCTTTTTTTCTTATTCAATAACAGTTTTTTATTTCCATTCACCATAGTGTGAGTTTTATTCTTATTTTTTTCGATTCTATATTATTGTAAAGGTGAGTATAATTCTTGAATGCCGATTTTCAGTCAATAAATTTCTGTTGTAGGTAGACATACGTATACCAAACGAACGTGACGTCCAAAATAGACGGAGAGTACACGACGAGTGTGTTCTCGATTACTCGATTTCTGAAAACTGGCGCAAACCCGGAACGATTTGAACGTCAATGGCGCTCGTGCACAGTACTACTGGTGATTTTCGTTTCAGTGTTCTCAATTGTGTCCATGCCGGCAAATCCACTCCTTCTCCCACACATATTCCTTTCTCTCTTGCATATAACATTAAAGAGAGCCAAAAGAGCAAATGGAAGAGGTGAGGGGTTATAAACCGTTGCTTTGTTGTCGCAGCAGTTGGCACGTTGTTTATTTACTCGATCACATGGACATATACACACATACAGACACAAATCATGTCGTTTATTCTTCTTTCGATTCACTATACTGGCAACTTTTTATGTATTTATTTATTTTTTTTTCACATGAACAATTTTCGTCATTTTATTTTAGCTTTTTTATTATATCCCTGAATGAAAATGTCATTAAATTCTTGCTCACCAATTTATATAATAATTCACACCAAGAGAATTCTAAACAAAAAGTTTGAACAAACACTTTAATAATATCTAATCGTATACACTTCCAGTTTTCATATTATTTTTTTTTTTCCCCAATCTCTACATTGTTATTATTTCGTTACGGAAGTTCTTATTATATCTCTCGCACTTTCAAATATATATGTGTATATATAAACACACATATTTATACATCTTCTGCAAAAGCCACTCGTAGCAAATCCACCAGAATAGTCTAAAGTCTAGACACACCATCGGATTGAGCATATACACAATCCCAACTAGAAAGTTGAAACCAACGTGCCCGCGGCTAAGTTTGGGTTTCAAGTTTCAACCGGGTATTTACATTATTCCGTATTCACAGCTAGGCTCTTCTCGCACAAACCTTTCCGCAAGAAAACTCTCCAACCAACCAGTTTATGTATTTTATTAAATATATATTTTATCCATAGCTCTCATTTTTAGATTTTTCTTTTATCGTTTTTTATTTTTATTTATCCCTCTCTAGTGTCATAGAAAAAAGGGTGACATTATGACTTAACTCTCTCGACAATCGTCCTCTTTTGTATATCCATATTGCGTGAGAGTCAAGTATAATTGGCACGTCAGAATCTGCATCCATGGCATATGGGTATGCCATCACGATTTCTAGCTCACAATGCTCCATTCTCCCATGATAGATATACGACCGTAATCCACTCGCTAACCCCCCTTTCGGCCTCTATTCTCGTCGTCTTTCTGCCCTAGTGGTCTGCCAACTATATTAATCCATGCCGCGAGCCAGTCAGGAACCTCCTCTTGATGCGAACACGGGATGCACCGATGAATTTGTGCACACGCATGCATTGTGTGCGGGTAAGCAAAATGTAATGTCAATGAGATCTAGTTTTTTTTTCCTGAAGAAGATACAATTGGATACAATTCAGTACTACACGAGTCGAAATTTGTATGCTACTTCAAACCTCATTATTGGCATTTAGATAGATAAATTAAATAGATAGATTTTTATTATGCCCAAGTAACAGCTATAGGGCAATTTACAGAAATTTTAATATAAGTACAATGGAGATATAAGTTGCAAATTTTTGCCCTCAAATAAATAGTGATAAAATAAATTGAGGCACCGCAATAAAATACAAATAAAATATAATGAAATGAAGATCACAAAAAAATAGAAAAATGTTATAATATAGTGTGAACAATAGATTATAATGATAATGAGTAAGATAAAATAGAGAGTAAGCTAAATATAGGTATGGATGACTGTCAAGATTGAACTTCGGCGTCCAGCAAATATTTCTAAAGTCGTAATTTAAAGATAGATAGATAGATAGATAATTTATTATAATGTCCTAGCAGCAGCTATAGGACAATTTTACAATAACATAATGCAATAATTAAAAAGGAAAATATACATATTGAATCGCTATAACATTTTTTTGTTAAACAAACATTGTTGCAATCTTGACTTGAAAATAGATAAAGAAGCCGAGTTAGTCAATTCTATAGGTAACTCGTGACACAAGTGAATACTCGAGCATTTAGCGAGGTTCTTCAGGAGCAAGAAAGGTTGTTTAGAAATATTATAATAGAAAATACAACTCGAAGTAGTCATATATGGCCAAATCTTGCATTTTAAGACGCAAAGAAGGAACTTTCGTCCAAGCTTATCATGAAATAAAATATTACAATGTTGTGTTGAGTGTAAAAAGCATCAAACTAGGTTCAATTCTAGATTTTTCGAAGTTCCGCAGATTCAAAGTATAATTGATAGACCTACGAGTGCCATGCGATGTTTAATTGACTACTAGATGACTTAGAGAAGCACAAAAATTTCGATTCGGATATCCGCTTGTCATTAACAATTCCGAATCCTTAATTTAGGGAACTACGCAAAAGTAGAAGTTGGTCAAAAAACAAAACAGTTTGAAAACTAGATCAATCCGCATTGTTTTGGACTTTGCGCCAACAATCTTGCAATCTCAACGACATCTCTTTGAGAATGTTTGAAAGCCAGAGTGCGAAAGTAGAGTAAGAGAAACACTCTACACGACAGACAATCGTAAGTACAACGAGAGGGTCGTTCAACTATAAACGACCATTACAATTACGTTCTCGTGGCAGTCTTGTTGTATTCTGTACGCGCGCACGTTCCACTGCAATAATTAACGAAATTTACGTCTGGAATAAAACAATCAAATTACTAACTCCAACCAGCGCCTTTATGAAGAGCTTGCAATAAGTCAGTACACTTTATCATATTATTACAAACGCTCAATTGAATAAATTAACTATATATAAATCGAGATATTGTAATTTAATTGGCACTCATGAGGGACTTATAGGAGAAATTAATTCACAGCCCTACGCGATATCTTTATCCACAAATTAATATCGAAAGTTCAACCTCATTGAAAATACACATTATAATTTAACATCAATCAATACCAAATTCGAAGTGAAGCTTTACAAATTATTCAAAGTCATAATTCTCTATGAATTCCAACTACTCTATCTTTCTCTTGTCTATAATTCAATCTGTAAAGTGATGTACGATTAAACATTTATGATTGATTATAAAATTACATTATAATAAATTATTTTTCAATAGCTGACATTAAGATGATTGAAGTCGATATTGAATAGAAGCTAGTAGTACACTATTGACACAGGAATTTCCATGTCTATGTGCGGATATATGTTAGTACCCTATGGCACGATTGGCTTCAATTATGCGGCTGTCAATTTAGTACGTCCACTCTATATCTCTCCCTCAATGATGATTCTACTCGTATCACGGACGTTGTTTGACCATTAGCGTTGAGTCGATGACACTATATTGGTTGGATAGGGGCAAATACGAAGCCAGTTGGATGATGATTGTCCAATATGAGAAATGTGTGTGTGTGTGTGCTTATGCATGTAGTTGGACAATCGTAGGCCTCTTGGAAATCCTCCACAAATGTGTGTCATTGTTAAAAATATCCTTCACAGTAATTGATGATGAACTGGGATTGAGTTGGATAATTCAAGACTTTGAACATTGATTGGATGGAGGAAGATGCTTGAGGCAATTTTCAACCAAGATTAATTGTATGTGATGGTGGTTTCACCCATTTAGATGAACACCCTATCGAGAAACCAATAGGCCCTTTACCAGTTTAGAATAGGCTGATGACCACTCCCAGGTGCTTCATCACCTGGTACTTGCTATTCGATATCTGGCATCAAAGCAAGAGTCCATCCCTCAAACAAGTCGAGTAATAGCACAAACTTGGATGGAGTAATGCGCAGTTGCATTAGCCCCCTGGTGCGTTTGTGTGAATCTATATCTATCTCTCAGTTCGCCTCTTCACAAATCCCCCAACTCTAGTTCGTCATTCTCCATTGGGAGCAGCGTCAAGTCCCGGAGAGGATAATACTGATTTTGATTAACCAGAGTAAACTGGTGCACACAGGAGCCCAGAGTGTCTACTGGCCAATGATTAAACTCTATAGGTTTAGTTGATGTTAAAATCAATTGGGAAATATTGAAATAATGTTTGATTGTTTAAATGAAAAAGGAATAATAAATGGAAATTTTGTTCAATTTAATTCTCAAATCTGCAATTTCGTATGAAATACAATTGTTTGATTTTCATTTCATTGTGTGGATGTGAAAGGGATTAATATTTTTCTCTTTCTTATTTTATTCTTTGTTCTTTTTTCTCGTTCATTTTTCGTTTTGGAGTTATACGTTGATGGATTGCGACTGCTGTATGTATGAAGAGGATTTGGAACCGCAACGTCGAGAAAATTGGTGGACAATCGATTGGATTGTGTACATATATAACCATTATCAGTAATATTTGCGGTCATCTAATCGATCAGTCTACGATATTCAATGAAAATAAATTATTATTTATACAATTACCTCAGCAGGAAAAGCATATTTGTTGACTTGATGTTCAGAACCGTGTTCATTGCTCAGACCATAATGAATATATATTTCCTCAAATTGATAGTGATACGCCAGTGGTCCACCAGTGATGTTTACACGAATTTTCGCTTCTTTGTCGGCCTTAAATACCAAAAATTGTCCGGTATTGTGAAGGTGACCTGCAACCTAAATGATTTAAATTATTTAAATGGTGATAAAAAATTATCATCAATTAATTTACTTTTCAACAATTTCTTCATTAGATTATATCCTTCAACGTTTTTATCTTTTCGTTTGCTATTCGTATAAGTATATATATCTGTGTGTGCTTGAAACGGGAGTTGGTTTTTGGGTACGATGACAAAAACGACGTGACGCGTTTGCACTAGGGACTCTACTATAATTGATTAGGGATTTAATTGGACGGAAATGGCGAAGGCACCACCTTGGCATCGGTTGGCAGCGGTTGGCGAAAGGGAATGTAGGGTTGATAAAGTAACAAGGGTAAGGAGTGCGCGGTGGTGAGAAGGGATTTAGGTAGGGCATGAAAACGCGCGATGGCGAATGGTGAGGGAAGTCCATTTTCTTGTACGTCGCGCGAACGTGAATTATGACGTCATCAGTTAGAAATAATGAGGTAACCTCTGTGCGCGCGGATTGGAAGTAGAAAGACACGTCAGCAAAATTTTCGTAGCGATAACCTATTATTTAGCAATTAATTTCCACAATTTTTTTTACTTTGTTTTTTTTCCTTCTTTATTCTCGATTCTTCTATGCGGTATTTATATCGTTAATTTAAATCACAATTTTTTTAGCACTTATCTTCTGAAATGGTTGTTATCGAAGAACTTTTAAATCAAAGCTCAATATTTTTTCGTTCTATTTTGCAATATGGCTTATTGTTCATTGTGTGAATGATGGATATAATTCTCAATGGTGGAAAAAATTGTCGATGGATTTTCGGAGTGGTATAAGAACACATGGGTGAATGGAGAGTGAAATAAATAAAGAAGAAGACGACGAAGAAAAGAAAAAAAATTGGATAATCGCTGTGAAGGGTTATGAATAGCAAAAGCCAAGGCGAATTCGCTCGAAGAAGAAGTAGAAGAAGAACAAAAAAGGAGTATTAGCGGTGTACGTTGATAAGTAGAGACTGGTGTGTATAGGTCAGACATGGCAAAGCACAAGAAGGCAGAGCAAAAGACGTAGTCAGCGGAAACGGGCGGAGTTTCTCTAAAGCCAAAGAGACGCGCATACGCGGTCGAGTCTATTCTATTGTTTAATTTAAGTGCCAAAGTTTTAACCGAACCGTTGGACGAAGGATGATAAAATGGGGTGAGTTAAAGGTAGCCGGGTGGAGATGAAGAAGGGGATATAAATTTGGCACTAGACGTTACGATTAACCTCCAATGACGTCAGCCTGGATGTGGTCTAGCTTTCATGGGCTGACGGGACGCTTCGGAAAAACTATCCTCTTTCTATTTTTATTTTTTTTTTTCTACATTATCATTCTTTTTTTGCCAACTTGCCGGGTTATTTTTTGGTCTTTATCCCGCGGGAAACGGCCGCAGTGTGGAAAGAGACTTTCAAACAATGGAATTTACACGAACGTTTAGAAGCGAAAACGTCTCCAACCAACTCCGGACATGGAAGCGTGATAAAGAGAATGAAAGTATGAGGGGATTAAAAGCACAGTGCGTATCGTATGGTCTAGCATCTGTGTCGTCGAAATGTTTCCTTTGTCACTTTTATCTTGTGATAACGATCTAGAAGATGAGGATTTCATGAATTGAACGAGGAACATTATTAGTTTATCATCAATTGACAATAAAGACTTGGAGGATTTTTTATTCTTCATATTCTACAATTAGCGTGACTAATTGGCTTTTTCCGATGACCAGAATTGATTTTTATTGAGTGATGAATTATTTTATCACACATTTCTATTTTTTTTTCCCCTAAAATTTATTATTTCATTATTGAGTTTGATGATAATAACTATCTATCAAAATTATTTTACATTCCATGGCATGTGCGTTTGTGTCCACTTCCTTTGTTTATTGTAAATATTCAATGTCGGGTGTTTGCGAGTATGAAGTGGAAAAGGCTACTACTGTACACGAACTCTTTGTTATGTTCATGCACAGACCGACCTTTGTGAGATTTTGATGAATGACCGCATAATTAATACGCTCGTCATTGAATTAACATGTTGAATATTGAATGCGTCGAACCAACGTGTGGGTTGTGCATTAAAATTGCAGAAATTATTCCGGGAAATAGTAGCAAGCAATCATGATTTCATTGATTCGTTTATTTATTTATTTTTCTTTTTACATTCAGCATCGATCGAATATTTTTTTGACAGTTTGAGTTGAATTATGTGGACAGGGAAGATGAAGATAGGCTAAAGTAAGAGGGGAAATGTTTAAAAAAAAAAAATAAATAAACAAAGTTGAACGCAACTGAGTCTGATGCCACATTGAAACAAACTTTGATATCTTCCTACGACGTGATCTTATCAACTTTCCTAGTTGGGATGTTTCGAATTAAAAACTTTTTTTTTCTACTACTGCGACTGGCGCAATTCCCAAGGGAACGCGTGCAAGAGCTGATATATAGATAGACAATATAGTTTTGTCGTGGTGGAGAGGTGGATAAGGTCAGAGAGAATGAAGAAAAAAAAAATCGAGGACAAGAGGGGTGATAGTGATAAATTACCTTGTGCTTGTCCACCTGAACTGGTCTCAAGTGCGGATCGAAAAGCAACTTGTCCGGCTCAATGTTGATAGGACTTTGGCGTCTTCCTTTACTGCACAACGACCACTGCGGATTTATTAAACCCCAAAATGACGGTCCTGCAATATCATGAAACAAAGAATTTATATACTTAATATTTATCTGGAATTTTTTATGCTGTAATAAATATGTTGGAGATAAACTTTGAGGTCATTTCGAAAAGTTCCAGCGCTATAGACGTACGCACACGGAAAAATTTGGAATTTTTACAATTTCAAGTTTGTAATTTTTTCTTTTTTTTTTGAATGTTTGAAAAGAGTTTTTGGAACTCCATCTATGTTTGCTACAGGAAAATATAATGTATATGGTTTATTTTTTCTCTTTTACTTCACGACGTGCTTTTCGACCCCTCAATTTATTTTTTCGTCTTCTATTCTTTTTTTTTTTTTTTTTTTTTTTTTTCAGTTGACTCTTTCTCGCGATCCTCATCATCTCGTTCATGCTCCTCTGAGAAATATAACTTTTCTCACTCTCATTCTATGTCCATTGCGTTTGAATTGATTCGAAGAAATTCACTCGCTTCTATCTCTCACTATTCTGATTTTGTTTAACGAGTTTCTTCTCTTGCACATCTAATTTCGCTTCGCCTTTCATCACCCATAGTTAATTTTTACAACAACTTTTAAACAAATATAATTAAAATTGTGAAAAAAAAATCAAAGAAAGCATAAAATTTATTCTTTTTCTATATAAAAAAATAACTATAAGATATTACTTCAACGTTTCACTGAACAAACTCATTATAAAAAAAAAGAAAAAGAAAAACTTTGTGTGCACTTAGACTAATTTATTTTTATATCAAACGAGACAAATAATGTCGAAAGAAAACAAATGAAAAATAAACATAAATAAATAAATAGATAGATAGATTAGATAAATTTGTCGTAGTTGAGATAATAATTTTGCCTGAATTCCCATGAATATTTTTAAGCACAATGATGTGGTAAATACCAAGTTGTGGTTTGAATGCACGCGAGAATAATTAAAAATTACTAAGCGATAAACGCGCACTCCTTCTATTTCTCTTTTTCTTTATCTCTGTATATTGCAATTGCATGCGGTGAACATCAGTGATACACAATGTATGTAATCATATACGAAAGTTTAATTACGACTATTCTATCGTGCCTTCTCTTCCTCATTTTCCCAATGAAATATTAAATTATATACAAAAACCAAAAAAAAGAAAAAGGGCGGATAAATAAAATTTATAACTCTTCACAATTACAAATTAAAATAGTTAATTTAGGCGTTAATATTTAATAATTCTCATTAAATATTCACATACCTGGAATTAAATTTCAGATGTCATATTATTAAATTGAAATTATCGAATAAATCATATATAGATGAGTGACATATTTAAAAGTAATTTTATTCTCCCTGAATAAATCCAAATCATAAAATAATAAATTCAATCTAAATTACAATATAAATCAACATGAAAAACTTAACGTTAAAAAATTCTTTCGTATTATTATTTCAATAATATTCTCGTTAAATATTTATTTTGAATTCATTATTAAATATTTATTTCTAACGATCATTCAACGTTTACCATCGTACAACATTGGCGTTTAATTATCCGTTGGCTTCGCAAATCGCAGACAGATCGCCAAGCAATTTATAACGAAGAGAATAGATTTTTCAACGTTCTCCAAACTCGACCCTTATAGAATTGTCATTGTCGTAGCTCCACTTCGTTTTCTCATTTTATTTTATTTTATTTTTTTTTTTTTCAATCTTTCAATCTCTTTTTATTTTATTTTTTCTCTTTATCTCTTGACGTCTTTCAATCCCTTTACTCCACCGTTCCCAACAATTCCATTCTCTTCTTACCATTTTTTTCTCATCCCCATCAACTTGTGGAAGGTTATCGACGAGGTCCGAATAAGGATGCGCCGCCCCATTGGAAAACGTCGCGTCGATCCTGAAGAGGCTCAAACGAGACGAAAGCTCGGTGCCAAGTCCAATTAAGATGTTTTTCAATGTGACTTGTGGAGAGCACGACAAAAGCTTTATATAGACATAGAGAATGCACCCTGGTCTCTCACGTTCAGTGACATCCCCTGAATGTAAATATATCTATACAGATTGTGCTTTAACGTTATCCACTGTGGTCTCTGTATGTGTATGTATACCTAACGTGAATTCATATGCATATATGAATACATTTTACTGTTTCTCCAATCAAGCCCGGACCCGGATGTTCGCGCGAAGTTGGCTCGAGTTGAAATAGTGTGAGTTTGTGCAAAGGGAGGATGTATATATGACTATAGGTTTATAGTTGGGTAACTATTGTCCTGTGTAGTGGAAAATTTTGTGTAAAAGTCCACTCAAAATTTGTGTTTAAATTTTTTTTTTTACTCAAATTCAAGATGGGAATGATGTTAAATCAAGACGTTATTTATGTGACTCGATTTAATTCAATTGTCATGTTAAACATTTACAAAGAATTAAAAAATATGTTGAATTACTAATTTACTGATTCAACTAAAAATATCTGTAGTTTCACAGATAATAATTTTGTGTTAAATTTTCTGTACAAAATTTTGAATTAAAAAATATCAATTTTAATGTTTTAATTATAACATTTATAAACCATTGAATTATTCAATTGTTTTTGGAATTTATTTTCGAATTATTTCAATTTGACTTATGTTATTGTGAGTACGTTAAAATAATTGCAAACATTTTTGCGTGTAACAGTGGCTATTGTTATATTATTATCAGTGAATATTTCTTATAAAATATCCCTTCAATGAAGATTCATCATTTTTTCAATAAACAAAAAATTTCATACTGAATTTTTCATTTTATTTCTTAGAATGAGTAAAGTTCACCAAGTAATTGTATAATTCATTAAAATATTAAACATCCACAATGTATGATAAGTTTAAATAAATAACCCCAATTCAACACAAAATTATCATGAAAAAAAAAATCAACACAAATTTTTTTACTATGTGGTGTGTTCAATGATATGCAAGTTTCTCCATTTATTTATTTATTTTCCACGTTATATTTTTTCATCGTATCGATATATCGGCCATAAAAAAAATTCTTTTTGTATGAATATTTATTCAACTTTCTCTTTGAATGGTAAAAAAAAAAAAAAAATATTCTTTTTATTTTAATACTCGTTCGTTATTTATTATTCTTTCTTTCTTTTGCATTCTTGTTATTTTTTTATTTTATTTCTATTCATATACATACATGTATATTTATTTTTATGTACGGATATTTTCTTTTCCCGTGTTGTTTACTTTATATACAATTATTTAAGTCGTCGAGCGTCGTCATTTGAATATTATTCCGCCGTATCCATTAAAATTCGATCTCACTGTTTGCGTTTGCATTTCATTTTTTTATTTCTATTTTTTCATCTCTCTATTTTTTTTTTTTTTCATTCATTTCACTCTTATACTTTCTGAGATATTGCAATGAACTGATCGACACCCTCGGAAAAACTTTTGTCCACGAGGTATAAAGAAAAAGCGAGGGTTGGCGATATACGTTTAGTTCATGGTGTGTCATTAACGAGCACAAACCCCTTCGGCGAGACGAAAGATATTTTTTTATTCTAGAATATATATTATTTTTTTTTTTTTTTTTCACATCAACTCGCTCTCACCATCATCTTTATTCTATTCTCTGGCAATACCTGATGGCAGAGGTTATTTTTTTTTCTCCTCATACTGACTGCTGACCTGAAGTATTGAACATTTTTTCATTTCACGAAATATATTTTCATATTTTAAATTACACTGTTTATAATCATCAATTTTTTTACTCTCATTTTCACATTTCCATTTCGTTTCATAAAACTGAAGTAAACAATGAATGTAAGAAGAGATTTAATATATAAAAAATATTTATTGTAGATACTAGAAAATTTTATGCAGAAGTCTACTGAAAATATAGGGTTGAAATATTTTTTTTTTTTGTAAATATTTAAGAAATTTATTGGCACTAAATTCATTTAGTTTGACAGGCGAAAAATTAGTAACATTATGTGCTAACATTTAACATAAAATATTATTAATATTATAATATTTTGTAATTTGTTTTTTGCTTTGTAATATAATTTTTTTTGTCATCGCGATTGTTTTTTACAATATTCAAAACGAATCCATCATCACTCCTGTTTAATATCTGCCATGGAGTCTTCTTCTACATTTTCATATAATCTAGTAATTAGCATACTATCTTCTCCTCCAGGCGACGACAAAACTTCCAACATAAAAATAAAACTTGAATAATAAATTAAGTGAGAAAATACTACTAAACATAAAATCATCGTTTGTAGAATGTTCCGAGTCCCTTTTTGGAATTGTTATATTATATCGTTGGTGGAAGGATTTCAGGAGCTTCAACCTTTTTTTTTTTTTTATTATGATAGAGATCGAGTGAAGAAGTAATTTACGTTGAGGAACATAAAGTTAAACAAATGAAAGACCTACAGAGCTTAAAAACGAATCGTAACTCAACTTATACAAACATTGGTCTTTTATTGTGCTCATTAGTGTCATAGAGTCAGTTTCAATCCGATAATATAGTCAAAGAGCAAAATAGAAGGAGGAAAAAAAAAAAAAGGAAAAGATGAAGATTAAAAACGAGACATTAGAGAAAATATCACTTGTATAATTTATACTGTGCGTTATATGAAAAGCTGATTATTATTTTTATTTTTTTCAACTGAATAGCAAAATTCGTCTGCGAAATAAATAATTATTAAATCGCAGCAATATTATTATTATAAATACGGTTTAACTAAATTTATTCAGGTTTTTTTAGCTATAATATTAATCATTAAATCATAATAGTAATTAAAAAAAAATTATTATTTAATTTCTTCATTATATATCATTTTTATTCGACTTTATTATTCTAAATTACAAACAAACAACTAAACTTAAACTTTGAATAAATGAAAAAAAAAAAAAATGAATGAATAAAAAGTTCACATTTTTTTAATCACCATTTTCAAAATATATTTTATTCAAATTCTAGCGTTTTGAAATTAATTTATTTTTTCAGATTATATTCCAGTAATTTTCAAATAATAACCGACAAAAATCCATTGAGTTTTATTAAAATATTTCGCGGTATAACAATTAAAACCCGACTAAAGTACAAATTTTATCAGCAGAATTTTTTTTTTTCTTTATATTCTAATAAAAATTTTAAAGTAACCAAGGAATTATAAACTTTTTAATTAATTTATTTACCGGTCACGTACGTCTATTTATATATTTATATAATATTCCAAACGATGAAGGGAATGTGTGAGCAAATAGCAATAATTTAATACAGCAAAAGTGGGATTATATTGATAAGTGAAGCGTTGGTGGTTATTGAGAATGTTTCAAGTTACAATTCTAATATGGCGCATTGTTATCGAAATATCTCAAATATTATATAAATTGTATATCGCTACAGTTAAGGGTGGTTTGACGTATCAACCACTTACATATATACATACACATATATATTATATAATATTCCAAAGGATATATACATTAGTTATACAATTCATAAGTGTATACATGACATAATTTGTGAAAAGCTCTACGTCAGTTATTCAATTCACTTTATACAATATCCTCTGTCTTCATCTTCATATCCTGATTCTGATGTACATATATATAGATATATATGTATGGATATATGTATGTATAGAACGACGCTGATTAATTGGACAACGATAATTAATTCGAAGCTTCACGAAAGCCTTAACGACGTCGAGCGAGGATCATTGTGCCCGACACTAATCCATGGCCCGTTTAACGCCTTCCGCAGATCGACCTCCGCGCACTTTCTCATTCCCTCTGTTATCACCCACCCTCTCTTCACGTTGCTACCCTTGCGTTCACGATCATCATTCGCCCCATATTTAATTGTATATATTTGGGGATATGTATATAGTGAAAAATTTTGTGTAGAAGTTAACGGAAAATTTGTGTTTATTGTTTTTGAATGGAAATTTTGTTGCAATTTTCAATACAAGAATTTTTGTTGTAGCGAAAGAATTATTTTGGGTTATTTGATGGTTTTTGTGTTGATTTTGTTTATTTATTGCGTTTTTATACTATTATTTAATTGTGTAAAGTGGAAAATTTTGTGTTAAAGTCAATCGAAAATTTGTGTTTATTGTTTTTAAATGGAAATTTTGCATCAAGTTTTAATACAAGAATTTTTGTTGTAGTGGTAGAATTATTTTAGGTTGTATGATCATTCAATTTGTTGGTTTTTGTATCAATTTTGTTTATTTATTGTGTTTTTATACTATTATTTAATTGTGTACAGTTGAAAATTTTGTGTGAAACTCAATAAAAAATTTGTGTTTATTGTTTTTGAATGAAAATTTTGTAGCAATTTTTAATACAAGAATTTTCATTGTAGGGGAAAAATTATTTTGGCTTATTTGACAGTTAAATTTGTTGATTTTGTTCATTTATTGTATTTTTATGTTATTTTCAATTGTGTACAGTTGAAAATTTTGTGTAGAAGTCAACGGAAAATTTATATCTTCTGTTCTTGTCGCAAATTTAGTATCAACACATTTTTCAAATCTCCGCTATTTGACTTTCTCGTAAAAATTCTATAAAAAAAATTCAACACAAATTTTTTTACCGTATCACAATATTATATATTATACATCACACAACGGAAATTTCATCGGTTGTCATTCCCGTAGAAAACATAAAAAAAAAACATATAGATCATTAATATCATCGTTCTACTACGAATGATAAAAAACAAAAAAAAAAAAAATACCATCATATTTTTTTCTTCTTTAGCTTCATCAAAAAATTGTTCAACGAAAGAAAAAAAAATCCTTCTTTCTCCTTTCTCTTTTCGTTCAATGATTCACACGAATGGTAACATTTCGAATGATATTGTGAAATGAAGAAAATAAAATTCAAATGATATGTTTCGAGGCTGTGAATTGGAATAGTATTTGGATGAGGATTTGCAGAATAATTAATTGTAACGCGCTAATGACGAGACAGTTGAACGTGTAATTGGTATATCTATATGTTTATCGATGTAAATATATATATATATATACATAAACAGATAGTGAAGAGTTTAAGGGTGGAGGGTAGTGAATGGGAAGCTCATCTGGAATGCATTTCGCACTGGTAAATTCGACGATTGTTCGAATGGTGAATTGGCGTTGAGAGAATGAGAGAGATGGGGTTGAATAAAAAAAAAAAAATAGAAAAATATGCCTGCCGGGTGTTCAATCGAATTTCGAAATGCAATTCGTGTTGCATGCTGCGGATCGCCTTGTTATCGGCTACGATAACGATAACCCTCCACCCATCACACTGTAATATAAATTCTATACATGTATATTACGTTTATTCTCCCTCGGTTTGTGTCCCACTACCGCGGATTTACACGTCCGGTATTCGCGATGTAGCTCTCTGTAAATTTGTTAATTAACTAAGGTAATTGCTTCTGTAGTCCGGATAACGTGATGAATCCATTATATTGTATAAAACACTCATCATCATGAACCATTTTCAATATATATATGGTTTTGAATTACTGTCGGAAGGATTTCTGTTTAATTCGTGGATAGAATAATGGAGTTTTAAATAGAGAATGTTTTTTATTTAGATGTTTAATAGGAGGGGTAATAATTATTGGGTGTCTTGTAAATCGTGCAATAACATGGTTGTGTTGAATATGAATTTATGGATTCATCAGGGGTGAAATAATGTAGAGTTTTTAAATTAATTTTTTGTTTGGTGAATTTTGCTGATGAAATTTTCGTTGATTATATTGGGAAAACGACCATGTCAATATGCCAATTAATTAGTTTATTTACAAATTTTGTAAAGATAAAATATATAAACAAAGAAGATCCAACATTTGTTCAGCACGAAATGGAAAAAAAAAAATTGTAGTTTTATATATAAATGAAAATTCAATTTAAAGTCCAACAATTTTGAACTTTATTCAACAAATGATTAAATAAATTCATTTTAATTATTTCAAATGTCTTTCAATTCCTCACAATAACTAATAAAAAATATCCCGATAACGAATTCAATAAATTAATAAGAAAAATTTATTTTCATGTATACGGAGAGAAAAATCTACGAAATTTTACTGTGCTGTGCACTACGTAGTAGTCATGAATAACATTTTTAGAAATATTTATCTGTTGCGTCATAATGAATTGCAACTCGTAACGGTCAGCATTGCCATTGGAAAGTGTTCTTTGGAAACAAATTAATCGTATTAAATTCATCAGTTACTTATGTCTTCATTTATCTATTCATTTTATTTCCTCATTCATTCATTTGATTTTTTCTTCTATTTTTTTCATATGATTTATTCATATATTAATATATTTAATAATTTGTTTCATTTATATCTAAGAATTAGCAGTGGCGCTCAATAAAAAATACTAGCTTTGAAATAAAAATTTACAATTAGCCCTTCAAAATATCATATGACGTCTGTATAATTCTGTATAAAAACAAATGAAAACATTTACTTATAAAATGGATTCTATATAGATTTATATAAACTTCATATGATATTTCAAGGAGCTAATTGTGAATTTTGATTTTAAACGAAGAATTTTTTATTGAGTGCCACTGCTAATTTTTAGAGATCTGGCACGGTAAAATTTCTTGTGCCGGAGGACTATTATTAGTAAATAATTTTTCCTTCCTGACAGTTGTGACTCGATTACTAGACAGCATAGTAATTTTCGTTTGATTTTCTCTACAAAAATCTCTACGATTTTTCTCTCTGTGTATCATCATGAAAGAAAAAAAAAACTTTCCAAATAATAAAACAATTAACCACTAAAATTAATATAACAATAATTATCATCTACTCGAGTAATATATTAATAAATAATTAGCATATTGATATAAAAGAAAAAATTCTCACAATTAAATATTCAAATTTCAAAATTTTCTTTCTCAATTGATATTTTTATATTAATAAATTCTCCACGAATTTTAATATTCATAACATTTCATGTATCATCCATCTCATATACACATACACATATACATAACCCATATGAATTTTTCCCGCATAAATTTTGTAAAATAAAAATAATCATAGACAAACTGAAAATTTACCCGTTTACATATTTCATATGACAATTAATACATATGAAAGGACGTTAAATTAATTATTTTACAAATTATTACACTGAATTGTACAGTATACGGTGTACAGTACAATATAGTGTATGAATTTGTCGTGATATTTGCTCGACTCAACGTCGTCCATAGGATAATATATGCGTACACCCATGTTGGAATGTGAAGCTGAAGGATCGCAAGCTCGTCAAGTTTCTACCACCCCCTTAACGCTGTCTACGCCCCTGTCGCGTTTCTACAAGCATATTCTATGCATATATGCATATGTTCAACACCTTAGAGATGGATATAACACAGTGAACAAGAGTAAAAGGCAGAGGGAAATATGAGTGTAGTAGTACACGGCCATCGTCCAGTAGCCAGAATGTTAAATTACACCATTTAAATAATTTCATTTAATCTCTGCAGCGCTGATTCTCACATGAACGTTCTTTCTCATTCACACTATTTTCTTCATTATTCTCTTTCGTCCCTTCTTCTTTTTTTTTCTCCTCTTGATTCCCTCAGTCTTAATCATTTTTAACCGCGCCATCTCATCGTGCCTCGTTAAGTGCAACCGGATAAAACCAAGCAGACACCCAACGTCATGGAGAATATTTTCCAACGAGTAAATTAATACGATTATACTTTTGTGTATATGCACGTGTGTATATGCATATCAGGGGTTGAGTGGAAAGGGTGGAAAGTGAAGAGACGATTATGAGCCTGTTGCATTAATGGCTTTTATAATTTTTTTTTTTTTCTTTTAATGAATTTAATAATTCTTTTTGACTAATCATTTGGTGTAATTTTTCGCTTTCTTTTTAATTAACGGAAACAATAGATGAATGAAAAGAAGACAGTGAGAAAGGATGAAAGAAAGGAAGAGAGAAAATAAAATAATGAAATAAATTAAAAAATAAAAGAAATGAAAAAATTGAAAGAAATTTGATTAACTTCGTTTAAGCAGAAATTTTTATCAATGAAATAATGGGATCCTTTGAAATTTCATAGAGATAAAGTAAGTCAGGATAAATGAGTTACATTATTCATAATTCATTTACTTGATGAAAGTCTTATAAATAAAAAAAAAAAACCGTAATAATAAAAAAATTAAGCTCAATCGTGTATTCGCCTTCACTATCTTTCACTGAAACTTTAATTGCCCCAACCAACACGAACCACAGTGCAATATTGTATGTATATACAATTTACATTTATACATATGTACATGGATCTCAATCGTTGGTGCAGTAGAGTGAAATTGGCTATTTCAAGTGCTATCAGTGTGCCTCAAACAAAAATGAAACGAAGAAGAAAAATAAAAAAAAAAATGAAAATTTTCTTCTTTCTATTTTTCTCATCGTTTTCCTTTATTATTATTATTTTTCTTTTATTTATATATTTTTTTTTCTCCCTTCTTTTCTTTCTTTCATTTCTAAAAAAGTGTACACTCAATTCCCTGCGGTGGTTTTAAGTTGGCACACTTGTATTCAGCGCGAAGTGATAAAGATGGAAAGTGGGCCCGGGGTTTTTTGCATTTGCATGTTTATTCCGCTTTCTTAATTCCCAGTGGAAAGAAGACAGTCTCCTTTATATACCTATACCCACTGTCACACACACACACACATACATATAAATATATTTACATCGTAAGGCTGACTCAACTTGGGTTTGCACTACTTGCGTTCAAAATGAGCCACCTAACCAATCCCACTGCAATGTGATTGTATAGTTTGTGGTGGATTATAATTTTTTTTTCTCTTATTTTTTCTTCTTTATTTTGTCATATTCATTTAACTTACAATTTGGACTTAATAATTTTTTTTTTTGGATTATTTATTTATTGTTTTTTTTTTCTCGCTCAATCTTAAAGAGTGAAGAATTTTTTTATTCGCTCAAAAATAATGAAAAAAATAGTAGAAAATTAGTTTATTATACAGTGTAAATAATCTTGTGTAAAAGTCCACTAAATATTTGTGTTGAAATTTTTTCTTTACATAATTTTTTCACTCAAAAGTTATGTTAAACAAATTTATTGTGTTTGATACAAAATTTGCGTTAAAAACAGTCTACGCAAATTTTTTAGTAGACTTTTACACAAAATCTTCAACAATATTGTATACATAAAAATAACTAAATGAACGAATAAATGTTCAATAATGAAATTATTAAAATTTCAATATGCACATTATGATCAATATTTTTTATGCAAACTACTGTATATATATTTATATACATATTTTTTCGCTGGTCGTAGGGAGTTAATTTCACCGTATTTCTTGCGGCACGAATTTTTATCGCTCGCTTTAGTAACACCCGGTACAAAGTATGAAGTGAACCTAACAGCGCGAGGGTAAAAGTGAGGGCAGAAATACATAGGTCGGTCGAGTTACCTTGAGCAAAACTTATTACCTTGGCTTCGACACCACCAGAAGAGTGAGGTCAGAGCAGGGAAAAGACGAAAATTCACCAAGAAATAGAATGAAAAAGAGAGAGTAAGAAGAACGACCAGAGCCTTAGACTTGAAGTGGAGATTTTTAGGGTTCTACCGTTCAGTTTCATATCGCTAGCAGATGGTCTATCCCCGTGTGTTTTACAACCAATAAGCCTGGTAAAATCGGTTTTGAGTGAAAAGTCTTAGGTAACATAGGTGTAATTTATTTTGTCCTCAATGCATCCTCAAATATCTTTTGTATATTTACACAGTAAAAAATTTTGTGTGAAGATTTTTACTCCAATTTTATGTTAAACACTTGCAATAATTTTAAAAAATATTATAACTAACCAAAATATTCATAAATATATTCTTTATATTCAATAGGATAATAAAATCGTCCATTAAAATGTTTATTTTATTAAATTGAATGAAAATTTTTTCAAGTGTCAAAAATTTTCATACTTTATTTTAATAAACAAAACTCTCCACTATATAAATATAGATGAATAACTATCATTTCAATGAATATAATCATCAATTTTAAACAGCCGGAGAGAATTTTCTTCTTGATAAAAAATAAATTGTAAGTTAAACGTCACAGAAATTTCAAATACACTTGTGATAAGAATTTAAGGATATTAATCAACATGCGAAATTTTTGGGTGATTTTCAACAGACTGTAACTCAGGAGAAAATGATTGCACAGCAAAATTGAGGAAAAGCAAATTGTAGCTTCGAGTGTCTAGTTTTCAGATCTAACATTGAAAATTTTTTACCTTGTACAGTTCCGGAATAATCTTAGAAAGAAGGAGCAAAAAAAAAATTTCCGAATTTTTGCGTGTCTTACGAAAGGTCCACGGGCTTAAAAAAATTTTTTTTGGAAATTCCGCCATGGCGCCGTTTTAGGAAATTTAATGCCCTTTAATTTGACTACATGAAGCGCCAGGTACGGTGATTTGCTGCGGAGTTATCCCTAATCAAAGTAAAAAAGTTCTTTTTGACTTTGGTAATCAATAACTCAGTCAATAATGATCGTACAAGAAATCGAAGAACGGTTCTGGTAACTGCAAAACATTCTCTATTTCAATAAAAATATTATATTATAAGTAATATCAATTCATTATTATTTGATATTACCTAATTAATCGATTGATCAATTAAATAATTTAATAATTAATATTTAATTCACTAAGTGTGTAATATAATTTTTTAAACTTACCTGAAATGCCATCGTAAGTCCACCATTCCTCCCAACTGGCCTCAGACTCTGTAAATTAAACGAGGCCAATTATAAAATTAAATTTTCAAAAGAAAAAAAAAATATACATTATAATTAAAAGAAAAAAAAAATTCCTCTTATTTAAATTACATATTCTCCTCTAATTGTAATTACATTTACGTATATAATTCAAGAAACACACAGAATATATTTATGCGTAGCAGAATGTTATTTTCTTATCGTGAAACAGGACAGTCGTACCCACATACAAACACAAAAAAAAAAAAATTATATACGTATATTTCGTGCTGGCTCAAGTTTTTTTTTTAGTTTGCAGTCTAATTTATAATTCGCCGGACTACATTACGTGCACAGTATGTGACACAATTTAACTCGAGAATAAATATGTGTGTCATAAACATTACAATTTGATTTTTATGATAAAAAATAATTATTAGATAAAATTAATTAATATTAATTTACATCACTCGATTGAATATATCATCTTGGAAATAAAAATAGAACTATGAAATATAGAATGATATATTAATTTATATATTAATATTTATTATTGAATTTTATATTAATATATTATTTTGATGAAGACCATTTTGATGGCCATTATTAGATAGTTATGAAGTTGTCTCGTGACTCAACACAGTTATCAATCGATAGATATATACATATTTTATGTATGTATGTTTGTATACAGGTATGAAGTGTAGAGGGTTTGACCTATGGTTGGAATTTGTGTGTTCGGTAAGCGAAACGAGCTCAGCGCGTTCGACATACCGGAACAAACCATCCGATACCAACTGAATGTGGCCACACACAATGTCTTCGAGTTTCGATGCATTCCCAACTGCATATGTACATGTAGCATTGATGTCCTAGACTAGATTATATATTTAGAATCGAGCGATCCCTTTCGTGACATTTGTCATGTATAATACAAATAAAAATATTGATTATTTTAATATATTTAAATTACTTTTCATGTTTAATTTGTAATTTATTATTTAGAAAGAAGAAAATTTTCTTTGGATGTTTAAAATTGATAATTATATTTGTTGAAATGATAGTTATTTATGTATGTTTATATAGTGAAGAGTTTCGTTCATTGAAATGAGTAATGAAAATTTTTGATTGTTGAAAAATTTTTTGTTCAATTCAATAAAATAAAATTTTAATGGATGATTTTTTTATTCTATTGAATATAAAAAATATATTTATGAATATTTGGCTTAGTCAAAATATTTTCTAAAATTATTGCTAGTGTTTGACATGAAATTGTTGGAATTGAGAATGGAAATTTGATATTGAAATTTTTTTTCGTCACATTTACGAGTTAAATTATCGATTATTTAAATACATTTGAATAATCTGTGATAGTTAATTTGTAATTTATTATTTATTAAGAAGAAAATTTTTTCTAGCTGTTTAAAATAGATAATCATATTTAATGAAATAATAGTTGCATTTTTGAGAATGAAAATTGGATATTGAAAATTTTTTTTTGTGACATTTTCAAGTAACAATATTGATTATTAGAATATTTTAAAAATATTATACCATACTGATATTCGGGTTTTTTAATATTTAATTTATAATTTAATATTTATTGGATAGAAAATTTGCTTTGGCTCTTAATAAATTTGTAGATAAAAGTGACAGTTGCATTTATAAAAATAAAAATTGCATATTAAAAATTTATTCGTGATATTTCACACTCACAAATAAATATATTGATTATTTGAATTAATTTAAAATACTTGGGATGTGTAATTTGTAATTTAATATCCGAGATAAAAAATTTTTCTTAGCCATTGATGAATATTGAGATTTTAATTTCATTCATAAGAATAAAAATTAAATATTGAAATTTTGTCTTATGAATGAATAATATTTCCAGTGGAATCATTTTTCTTTTTTTCGTTCATACTGTGGTTTTGTTGAATTATTAAATTTCTTAAATATAAATCCAACACTGTAATTATGTGAAACTTCTATTGTTAATAAATCATATCAAACATTCATATTGTCATTAAAAAAAAAAATGAAATCATTGTAAATTAAATACTATCAAAAAATAAATTTTTATCATAGAGAAAAAAAATAATTAGAATTTTTTTTTCAACGTAATAAATGCACACATATATTTTTTTTTTTTTAAATAAAAATACAAATTGAAATAGTGCATTAGTGAAATTAACAACTATTAATAAAGATAATTTTAGCACTTAATATATCTGCATATGACTTGATAATATTTTTATTTTCTCTCTCAAATGCAAAACTAAAAAAAAAAAATAATTAATTGAATTACTCAGTCTCGTAATAAATCAGTGGCGCCTCAAAGTGTCTGATAAACGTACTACATTAACATAACCTCATTTAAAATCCACATTCAGCTCTATTCAACACTACAATTAATATTAATAATTCATAATATTATATCTATTAAATAATTCTCTTACTTCGCGTTAATAATTCAACTATCGCTATTTAAATTCGTAGATTAACAATTAATTATTAACAAAACTAAAATGTACAATAAATGTGAGGTTATGTCGACTAGTATATTATTACCTCACACATTGTCAAATGCGCAAATGTCCCAGTTTATTAACCGTTAATAAACGTCGCATTTACATCTATTATAATAAAAAAAATTCATGATGATGAATAAAATATAAGATATTATTATTAATAGTTATAAAACTCTTTTTCTCGGTAATAAAATCGAGACGTAAAAAGAATTCAGATGGAATAAAAAAAAAAAAAAAATTATCAATGATTAAAATTATAACAGGAAAAAAAAAAATACTGGGCGGGAGAGATAGAGAACTCGGAGAAATGTGTCGCGTGTTGCAAATCATTAGGATATGGCTAGCCACACGAGACTTGACCCGACCTACATATATGTATTACTATCTGGAGAGGTCTAAATATGTATGTGTATGTGTGTATCTGAGTGCCGCACCCCTTGTAGTCGTCTACTAATTGCATCAAATTGGAAAACTTTACAAACAACCAAAACGTCTAAACAAAACTTTCTAAAACCTTTAAATAAATATATGAATGTATATGTATGTATGTTTGTGAATTTTTATTTTATTCTCTTTATTGTAGTTTACTCGATTGCAATTTGATTTGGAATACAATGTGTGTGTATGTGTGATATAGGATAGACGAGAATAAAATGAAAATACACACGAGGAAAATGAAGAAAAAAATAAAATGAATATTGCATGACTTTAATTTTTTTTTCTTTTGTTTTTTTCACTGTTATTATATAATTGGTGTACGTATATATATATATACTTGGTAAAATGTCAATGTTATGATTGCACTGAGGTAATTTTGTAGTCAAGGTGCATTTTGTCATTAAATAATTTATGCAATTGGTACGTGGGTAATTGCAGAAACAAAGTGAAGAAATAATAAATGCAAAAAAAAAAAAAAAATATACACAGTAAAAAATTTTGTGTAAAAGTCTATTAAAAATTTATGTCGACAGTTTTTAGTGCAAATTTTGTATCAAATTTTAACCCAATAATTTATCTTGAAGCAGATAAATTATTAATAATATTTTATTTTAAATCTAACATTTTTTTTTTCGCTGTCGAATTAAATAAATTTTGTATTAATACATTTTTTAAATCTTTCTATGAGCTTTATTTTTCTTTTTTTCTTTTCAATTCATGTGTAATATCCTCCTTATTTTTAATTTCAAACCATTAGAAAAAGGTAAAATAAAATGTGCTGCCAGTGATAATTATATACAAATGATGATTTCGTAGTTGATTTAACAAATTAACCATTTTCAATTATCATATTATCAAATATCTACACGAACATTCTCTCATTGGCGGTTGATTTAATTTAATTTTCAAACTGCAGTCGTTATTTCCCATGTATTATGGTAATGATTAATTTCAATTAATCTACATTCTTGTCATACGATCGTGCAATAAGAAAAAAAAAAAAATAAAATCAAACAATTATTAACAGATATGTGCATATAATTAATTTTATCATTCGTTATTCAATTTAAATTAAGCATGCGAAATAAAAAATATCTATAAATACATTGTGAACACATCATTACTCATTTTCAAACAAAATTTGTATGTATTTTACTGCACGCAATGGCTCGCCACAAACGAGTTTGGCTTTTCGAGTTATATTACCCAACTTCCCACACTTTTTTGTGCACGCTAATTTTCCTCGTGAAAAAATTCCCAGTGAATTTTATATTTTTTTTTTGTGTTCTACATCACTTTTTTTTTTTGGCATGACAACGATAATAATGAAATGAAAGTGACTCTTGACATTCGTAAAAACTCATTATAAAATACCAAAGTGTCTTTTTATATATCAATTTTGTCTTTCATGATGAATTAATTCATACACTTTATTCATAACACACCATAAAATATATTTAATTTATTTTAAAACTCTTCTCAAGTTTTAAACCCAATAGATATTTTTTTTTTTTTAATGAACGTCAAATATTATATTTCCTTTTGTGTATAATTAATTTATGATTGAATATTTTCTGTAATGAATCGAATTAATTTTTATTTGTTTGTGAATTAAATTAATTTATAAAACCAGTTAGACAATAAGTCAATTGAATTTTGGAATGTATAAATAATAAATTGAATAAAATGGGAGATGTAGGATTATTTATTAGTATGATTTATAAAGTTTGAATAGAAGCGATGCCTGGAGCCACAAAATGTAGTGAATTCACTTGAACTTTTTCTGAATTTAGTTCATCTGTTAGCAAACAATATATTTATAAATATGTTAACTTTATAAAAATGATTTTTATATTTTTCTTTTGTATAAAAATTTTATTTTTGTACTGCATTTTTTATTCGATACTAAAAATTATTGTCTTTTCATTTATCGAATTAGTTAAAGAGTCATTTGGTGAATGGGAACAAATTTCAGTTAATTCTATTGAATATTTATTTATAGCAAGAAAATCAATTTGAGATATTTATAATTGTATGCATTTAATACATTTATATTTATCGAAATTTCTTATTATTCACTAACGAACAGAGGAATAATTTATATGAAATGAAATAACTATATTTATCTGAAGTTAATGAAAATTGTTTTAAGTAATTAATTTTTGAAATTGAAGATTCAACGTTTATTTATTTCATCTACAATTCAGAGTCAATTAAATATTCTGGGATGATAAAAAAAAATATTTGATAGTAGGAATTAAAATAGATTTTACTGAAACGACAAAAAAATATTTTCAGTATATCATCACTTCTATATTTAATATTAAAATCTATTATTTTTTTGTTTTTTTTTTTCTTATTTTCATTATTTGTTCTTTCAATTTTGGTGTCGGAATTTTTTAAATCGTCACATTTACAAACTCTGCATTCCTAGAATTTTCCAGATATTCTCTTTCACTAATATTTAGATTTCCCGGTAAAATATATTTCTCAATTTCACTCTTAAAAATAATATCCATTAAGTTGTTTGTACACAGTAAAAAATTTTGTGTAAAATTCCACTAAAAATTTATGTTGAAATTCATCATAAATCAATGAAATATTTCTTATATGATTTGATTCAACACAAATAAGAAATGAAACATTCGTAAAAATTTAAAAAATATGTTGACATAAAATTTATTTAGTTTGACAGACAAAAATTCAGTGCGAAATTCAACATAAAATATTATTAATTTAATGCCAAATAATTTTCTTGCATTAAAACGAATATTCTTGTCAAAATTCGATGCTAAATTTTGCATTAAAAATAGTCGATACAATTTTTTACTTAATTTTGTGTCCAATAAAAATTGATTTGTATGAAAAAAAAAAATTATACATTTCATTATTGGCAACCAATAATTCATTTATCAATCAATTTCCTCTTCTCACAGGATAATCACATTTCCTTCACTGATATCATTTTGTCATATGGACAAATTAAATTTTTCAAGTAGTGTCTGTTGTACTTCAAGTTGTTGAGATTTTCCCAACATACTATTCCTGAAATTAACAGGAAGAACTAGATAGATGGACTCTAAGAGTGGACGCTAGTAAACGAGTTTTCTCCAGACCAAGTTAAAAAATAAAAGAAACAAAAAAAAAAATAAAATAAAAAGCAACACTATAGCAAGCAGAAATCCACTGGAGAAAGTGAAGAGTGTTGATACATATATACACATTCACAATATATTTTAGTAGTGGTGAAAGGATAGAAGTTACGAAACGAGTGGCTAAATGCAATTTAAAGAACGAAAAAATCCAAGTTTGATGTAACTCATCCCTGCTTCCTTATCATCCTCTCAAGAAAAAAAAAAAAGAAAATAAATAAATAAGTAAATAAACCATGAGATGAGTCTCACATACTGGACATTTCAGTAGCTGCAGTATTTCAAAATTACAACCCGCATTTCATTTGTTCAGTGAACTCTTTCATAAAAAAATAAAGAAGAGAAATATAAATAAAATAGAATAAAAAAAATTCTCCACCATCATCACAATCTTCTTCTTCTTCTTCTTCTTATTTTTCCTCTCCCTCACTCCTCAAGTCACCCTGATGAATCGTCACCGTTGAACCTTTCCCACGACAAAAAAAAAAACTGTCGCAAAGCAGTGACTTGATTTTTTTTTCTTATTTACCCTATTTCGACTTTTGTTTATTCTATGTATTTGAGTGGGGGCTCTTGAAGCGAGTGGCTTTTGCTATGCTCCTTTATATACATATATACACAGTTAGAATTAAGGGATGATTGAGAGCTCCGTCAGTTGAAGTGGAGCTGTATGACCTTTCAAGTGAGAAAAAGCCCAAGAGAGTAAAGAAAGCCAAAAAAAAAAAATAAATAAATAACTACACGACAGACGATTAAGAAATTCGATTAACAGTCACCCCCTTAGGCTTTCTCGATATACGCATATACACCATTATACACATAAACATTTTGATAATATTAGTATTGGCCCAAATTGATTTATTAAATATCAAAGAATCTTTTATATAAAGCCTTGGAGAAATAGGAATGAAATGTACGAAGTAAAAGATGGAGGATAAAATAAAAAATATATTGAATGAAAGAAAATAAAGACAAGACAATTTTCATGAGTTATATTGAATTCTTTTTCAGTTGGGTATATTTCTATTGGAGCTGAGAATGTTGTGTCTCTTTCCTCACATGTGTACTCTCTCTAATTACGGTTTGCTGTAATGAGTTCACAAGGCCGATGTGAAAGCACGATAATTTCATAATGTTCTGTCTGGTCGTGTGGGTTTCTAGGGAGCTTTGGAGCAAAGCAAACTCTGAGAGCCATAGATGCCACTGAGTGAGTGCGGTTGAATAAAGGAATAATGTTGGTTTTATAGTGATATCACATCAGGTTTATAGTGTTGTGTATAGCTTAATGTGTAATATTTTATTTACGTTAGAAAATATAGTTGTATATTTAGAAATTTAATACGATTAATTTGTTTCCAAAGAACACTTTTCAATGGCGATGTTGACCATTGTGAGTTGCAATACGTTATAACGCAGCAGAATGCATTGAAAGGACAATAGACACGCCAAGTTTCTTTTTCAGGCGTCTTATGCGTCAACAAAGACCAAAACATTGGTACCAATGAAGCGAGCCCCAATTGCTAAACAGCACAGTAAAATTTTCTGTTCTGGCACGGTAAATCTTCATGAAATATCTCATATTCAACCTTTGAGCAGCTAAGAAATTTTCGTCAACAGAATACTAAAACAGCTTTTCTAGAAATTTTTATTGTGCTTTTTACCGAAATTTTACTGTGATGTTACTTAAAAATATCCACACTTATTTTAAATTTACCATGACTCTATATTAATTTTTCTTCGTTTGGAAGGTGAATGTTTCTAAAAATGTCATTCATGATTGTTTTGCAGTGTACAGAACCGTGAAATTTCGTAGATTTTTCTCTCCATGTATAGTTGAAAATTTTGTGTAAAAGTCTCTTTTAAATTTGTGCTGGAATTATTTTCACATAATTTTTAACGCCAAAGTTATGTTTGAAGATTTGTTTAATATAAAAAATAAATTAAAACACTAAGAAAATTTGAAAAATGTGTTGATACAAAATTTATTTAGTTTGACAGACAAAAATTTTAGTGTTAGATTTAACATAAAATATTATTAATTTAAAGCAAAATAATTTTTTTTTCCACACAAATTTTCAATGGACTTTTACACAAAATTTTTCACTGTGAATGTATATTTATCATTTCGTTAAATAATTCGTGTAACATATTTCAAATAATCGATTCAGCGATAGAAGGAAAATTTGGACATAGAAATTTTAAAATCACCTGAAGTTTAAAATAAAACGTACCGCATATTAATTAATAATGACTACTACACTGGACTAATCAATAACGTCAATTATTAACCAATATCCAAAAGTTGAATCTTAAATTAATAAAAAAAAATCCCTTTCTTTAATAAAAATAACGGACTGATAATAATTAATAAATCAGAAACTTCGATCATAAATAAAACACTGCACTTTATTCCATATAAATTCCATATTAATCCAATTAAAAATTGAAACAAAAATTCACTTCCAATTATAACCTCCCTACTCAATAACCAAATGAATTAAAAAATTATTAACAAAATCGATAAGTTAAAAATTCTTCAACGCGATAAAATTTTTTTTCTTCATACCATAAAAACAAAATACTTTCTTCATTATTTCTCCCATCATTTTTCCCTTAATTTAATATTAATTCCACCTAAATATCCAAACAATCTCTAGCGATAATTTCATTATTAACAAATAATATCAAATCAAATAGAATATTAAATAAATATAAAATTGAATAGGATATAAAAATTCATTCCATTATAAATATCCAAAATATGAAAATTATTCAAAGATCTAATATTATCATTACATTTTTTATCACACAACATTACTATCTCAAATGAATATTCCAATTCTATACCAAATGTGCATCTATAATATCACTGTCAAAACTTTTGGCCTGGGCCACAATGTGAAATGTTCTCCCATCATTTTCTTTCATTACAGATACCATATACCAACTGACAAAACTGCTGCGACAAGTTTACACAACTAAATATATACATATGTGAATCATTTCATATATATACAAACATACACACATATATATATGATTTATCATGCGTAACAATCTGCATAAGCATACGTGCTGTCGAGCACGTGTATATTCACTCGAGTATAACATCGTGGTAATATATGTTATCGTAGTTCTATATTCTCTATACGAAAAGTGACGAGAAACTTTGTGACCCCATGGATGAATATCATAGAGTTATTAAAGTTAGACCCTAATACTCAACGGTATTATATAACGATAGACAATGTGATGATGGAACTGAAGTAACTAAATTTAAATCATTCTCACCATCCACTTGTCACGTTATCAAATCATTTTATAATATGACTCTGACATTTCATCTTACCAGATTCATTAATGTTTAATTATAGTAAAAATAAAGTACCACATAGGTAAAAGGAATAGTGTGGAAAATATTATTTAAAATTATGTAAGCATGATATTTTATAGGATAAAATTTTGAATTTGTAGAAGAAATAAAAAAAATTAATTGAGTATATTTAACTTGCTCTATTATTTTTTATTTCATTATACTGGAGGAAAAAGTTTTCAAACTATTATTTCCATCGTAATTATAAGTCAATTTGAACGAGGTTGATATTTTTTATTAGTAAAATTGTTGGAATTATTATTTGAATTATTGAGATTTGATATAAAAACGTGACAGTTATGTAGATATTTTTATTTTTTAGAAAATTATATAAAAAAGAATTCGAATGAATGATAAAAAAAATTATGAAAAAAAGGTCTCAAGTAATTTTTCATTCTCATTATTTATATTAAGAACACGTAAAAGTTTATCTTTCTTTGCCCCGATATTTTATACAAGTCGATACTCTCAAAAACTTAATCTTCCTTCACTAAAGCAGTGGAAGACATCAATAATTATAATTCAACCGTGCATATCAATATTCAAATAATTAAAACATTGCTTCAATCAATAAATTCCAACAGATTAAAGTTAAACTATTCACTTCATTAGAAAATTATAATCCAGATTAAATATATCATTTACTTCAATATGCTGCCATTGAAGATGATATTGTTCTCATGATTTTGCAAGTAATATTACAGTTTTGGATTATTCAGATGCTACCATCAATCACACACTTATACATCTTGCAAGTTCCTTAGTTCCCCTATCCATACTTGAAGCATTTTCTACCAGTTGAATCGAACCCTAATGATACTATCATCATTACATTCAAGGACTTGCTTATTCGCTTCCCTTTCAATGGTTGCCTAACGATCCCCTCAATTAGAGATTAATCAAGACAAGAGGGGACCAGAAAAGAATAATATGTATATACACTAAATGTATCACGCAATGTTTGGAAATAAATAATAAGAAAAAAATCTTGCCTCTTCTATTCGCAATTTACGCACGCATAGCTACACATTTACCCATTTACCCATGCACACAAGCACACACACACACACACATACATAAATATATGCCGTAATTATCTTCTGATAAAATATAAAGGTGAATTAGCCATCCACAAAATTAATTTTCCGTTGCGCTTGCATGCTTGTGAAAAAGTTGAATGATGAAGAGAAGAATTTTTAGAGTAGAGGGTTCAGCAGTAGCGTTCATTCTCTCTCTTTTGCTTCATCATTTCCTCCTTTCGTCTTGCTATATATTCCTCATCGTCGTTGCTCTTGCCACGATCCGGACTTTATAGAACGGAATTTTAGGAAACATGAATTTCACGTAGCTGAACCTACGGTATTTACGTTGAAGCACATCAGCATATTAAATTGCACAGCGTTAAAGCAAACCCTGAAGTCTTTCTCTTTCACTTGGTTCTCTAGTTTCATATATACTCTACTCATATCTATATATCCACACAGCGATTCACCTCTTTACATCTACCATTTTTAGATATATATGCACGTCGGCCGTCCCTTCATCACCACCCATACACCAAAATGGCGAAAAGCTTTTATGCAATATTAAATTTTCCACGAAGTACCATGTCTCAGTGTGTTGCTTAATATATATATATATTTTTTTTTCTTGTCCACTGCCACTGGTACGTGTGCATTTCAACTATTCCACCTGAATTGCGCACACAATACCTTTTTCTCAGACCTGTGAGTCCTTTTTATTCCCCATGTGACGAGAAAACCAAGAGATAGAACGAGGTCGGACAGCATTAACAATTAATTCCGTCGTGATTACACCACTTTACCGTCCGGGTTCGAGCTATCTAGAGTGCTCTTACCAGTAAATTGTACCCTAAGAGGAAAAATAAATTAACAAAATAAAGAAACTAAAACCAAATACTGTATACACTCACAAATCCTAATTTCACTTTAATATTTTCGGAATTTTCATAATATATGAGCTAAAATTCGAATCTTTTGAATAGTAAACTATTTCAAAATCTCTTTAGTAATGCTACATTGAACATATATGATGTAAAATCGTAGATAGGATTGGTCATGTGGTTGAATAGCGGAAGTTAACCTCATTCGTGTTACTAGGATTGATTCAATTTTGTCCTGAATATAGTCAGCGAGAGAGAAACTGACCAAGTTACGAGTAGTCGTTGAACGTTGGTCAAGTATATAGCTAGAACATACTGTAGTAGCGTAAGTGTTGCAGTATAGTGGACTACTACCCGACGTTCAGTGTCGACAGCAATATGTAATCCACTTTGGTCGCGCTGCTCGCACTACCGCATCACCCCCTTGTTATACGAAGAGGAGTCCTCCACCCCATCAGATTCTGCATTCGGGCTTATATACGACCGTTAACAGTCAATGTCGTATACATAGTATGCACATCGCGCGGTCATCGTTCAATTGATGTTGAGTAATAGCTTGGTCAGTGATGCATCACGGACCTTTACCACTGACCCCTTCATAACAAAACCCCATGAACGGGTTCCGGACTGCGTCCGATTGTCACAATAGCAGTATAAGACCATGTGAAGCATGAAGGTACACTGGTCACCTGGACAATATCACCGTAACGAGTTTAGCAATCGTACGAGGATAATGGTAAAATCAGGGTGAAGGAAACGAATGAAGGAAGGAAATAAAAAACACCGAATTTCAGGACGGGTTAGCAGGTGAATTGGAAAGATGCGACAACAAGGTAATAACTTGGAGGGTTGGTGATTATTTGGCGATGACGAGGACGACAACGACGACGACGACTATGAGGAAGCAAGGGACTGTATCTGAGCGCATGACTTGTTAGTGTCCCGAAGCACGTAGAGCTGTTGGGCGTGACGTAACTGACTAACAACGCGGTAACACGCTCGAGTAATCCGTTTCTACTATCGCCCTCTGTGTTGTGTAAAATAGCATTGGGTTATATAGCAAATGATGGTGATGGTGGTGGGTGCCCTCACTGTAGAATCGGCCCGTAGGTTATTACATGGCCGCGTGACTGGTCGTTTGTGTCTGCATTCAGGACTGAGTCCAAACTTCATTTCGCTATACAATTGTAACGTTGGATAATTAGTTTGAGTGCCGTTCCGACTATTTTCCTCATTTTGTATGTTTGTCTTTGTATGTGTTTGCGTGTCTAGTCTCATATATGTATGATGGAATCGGCAGAAAATAATAAATAGAGAAAGACAATTTATTTCATTACTTTGTTGCACATTTCTTGTACATTTGGTTTTGAGAAATGCTTTTATTTTTAGTTTGCTTTTGTGTTTACGGACAAACGTTTTCGCTTACATATCGTTACAGAGCTGATATCACCGCCGAAGGAAATATATCTGTGGGAGCCACGGGATTTCTACGGGATGTTACCAGAGAGCGACAGGTAATCCGACAGGCCAACTGGGTCGAGCGATAAGGGTTAATCTAAGGGTTGGTGAAACATATAACGGTTAATTTCTCCACTACAAGTGCGCTTCGTCTTCTTGCGTTAACGGTGGAAAGCACATAACGTTTCGAAACAGCTAAACTGACATTAAATTAGAATTACATTTATAAAATAATAAAATAGAAAACTGAAATAAGTTACTTATAAAAGTACTGATCAGTTTTACCACTAGTTAAATGATTTTGTTACTTAATCTTCTTAATTTAGTACAGTGATAAGCTTAAATTCCTGTTCAACATCGGGATCCCAAGTTTAGAAAACTCTACTGATCTCCATTGATTCCTCCACTAATTCTTATTATTCCAAGTACAAAATTAACAGATTAATAGTTCTAATTGATGTTCATATTATTTTTGGATATAAAAAAAAATTTTTAACACTAATTTTAAGTGGACTTTTGCGCAAAATTTTTTATTGTGTATATAAAATTTTTCCGCAGCTTTCTATGCATATAATAAGCATACAGAAACCGGAACCACTTTATCTTTTTTTATTATTTTTCTTATTTCTGGTAATAAAATTCTTATCGTTGATATTTTCTCCCTCACGTCACTATTTTTTCCCTCTCTATCTCTTTAAATTCCTTGAAAGCATAAAAAGTAAGTGAAAAATCCGGTATATGGTGCATACTGTATGCCACTCTTATTTTTTTCGTCTCGTTGATTTTATCCGTAGCATTTTCACATCATCCTCGATGAATTTTTCGCATAGCTTGTGTGTAAAATCGAATAATGAAAGATGACGCAGGATTGAAAATAGAAAACACTATTATCACTACTCCATATAATATTACGAGAAAACAATACTAAATTCACCAGGAAATCACATCACGTTTAAGTAAACCATAACATACTATAAAATTTGCACCCAATATAGTATATAAGTAATAATAAGAATAATATCAAAGAAAATGATGAAAAAAAAAGAGGTTATAAACGTGAGAATAAAAAAGTGGTAAAATAAAATAATAAAAGTTGTTTCATAGAGCCGTACAAGTTGTGCGGGGACTGCACAGCAAGAAAAAAGTTGGTGGCTTCCTGTCGAATTCTCGTTCATTCGACGTCGTGGAAATATTATTTCGATTCCAAGTCCTCGTTCTTTTCTCTGTCCAATTTTTTTTTCCTCTCGCCTCCTCCCTCGGCAGAATTCTGATTCGTTTTCTCTTACCTTCTCGCAAGTTTGGCGAGAGACGCAAAGGGTGTTCGAACTTTAGATTACGGCATGAGCCGTGGTCCTTTGTCGCGGTTCGAAATGAAAAGAGACGTCGTGTCGAAAGTTCGGAATGAAGGAGGCCAACGGATGAAGCTACGGCAAGTGAGAAAGAGTGAAGACTCTTTACTATATCTACTGATCGACGAAGGTTAGGTTAAACTTTAAAAGAAAAGAGGGTGACGATGAAAAACACCCAACACAGAATTATTCCAATGTTCATTCAATGAAAAACGAGGAGAAGAGGAAAAAGCCAATCTACATTGGCAAATGACGAAGATTCGGAGAGTATTCTTGGAAGTCAATGTGTTGACGAAGAAAATGAAATAAGTAAATAAATAAAATTGATATGAAAAAAAAAAAAAATAATTTATATATAAACTAATAATAAAATTTTCTATGTAAAAGGAAATAACGAACGATGAATAGAACATGTCCGCTACGAAATTCTTCAGTTAACAATTTCTGAATAATTTATAAAATATGATAACAACGGCTACGAGAAAAAAAAAATCAATCGTGACAAAAATTGTTTCAAAACTTGTCTACTATTTAAATAAGATTAAATAATTATTTAAAGCTTATATAAATTATCCAAGTTCATTATGAATATCTGAGTGCAATGATAAATAATGTAGTGAATAATATAAAATAATATTATCTGTGGCGTAGTATTTGTTAAGTGAACTTGAAATAAAAAATTTTAAATACTTTTGATAAGTGGAGCAAAGAAGAAGAAAAAGATGAGTGGGAGGCGGAGAGTTTATCAGCAAATTCTTGGATGATACCTAGGGAAATAGAGAACTGAAGAGGAGGATGAAAACGGTTCAAGTAGAGGGGATTGTGAGGCTTCGGTGTAGAGAGTGAAAAAAAAAAGTGGATGAAATGAGGAACTTGAAGAATCTTTCGAGATGAATCTATATACATTTATATATACGTGCAATATAAATCAGTATATAAATTGCAGCCAGAGATTGAACGAGATTCATCGGATAATTAACTTAATCACTGAGGATTTAATGAAATATATTGAATTAAAAGAAGAAAAAAATATTTATAAATATATATATTTATTATTCATTTTTTCACTTCAAAAATTATTCGAATATTTCAATTAATTTTCATTTGACAATAAAATTTAATTCATCGAATAAAAAAACAAAAGTGACTTAAGTATTTCAAACGCATTTATCGATAAATAACAAATAAAAATCACTTGTGTATAATAAAAATAAACAATACACATTTTTATATTAATGAAAATACAATGTGATATTGTATAAAGTATTAGAGCAAAGTGAGTGGAATGCTTTTAATTTGCTAAGTGAATCGTGAATCGGCTCGGTTCCAAAATATACTAGGCACGGCTTCACTATGAAAAAAAAAAAGAAGAAAAAAATAGATTAACCACCCTCCCGATCTCCCTCAGCTCCAATATCATTTAAATGAATACAAACCGAATGATATGAAGCACAAAGAATGCAAATTTTTCCCCACATTTATCCGAACAAAAATTATTCAACAATAAAATACATAAAACAAAAAATAAAATAATTATAAAGAATCAATGGATTAAAATTTATATTTAAATTCATCAGAATTATCGACTGATGATAAAACAGCGTGACATAAATGGAAGTGAACAAAATGGAGGGAAGTAGATAAGAGAAAATGGAGTATATTAGTTTAAGTACACGTAAATTGGATTTTCGTGCAGTTAATGGTAAAAAACATTTGTCGTTTTACGCTCACAAGGTAGTCAAGAGCTAGACAACGGTGAACGAGACAAAGAAGATGAGAAAACGCGGTATAGAGAAATGGCGAAGAAGGGAGAGAGGTTTGCGGATTAACTCGACGAGAAAACATGGCGACGGATCAAGTCGCAAGGAGAGAAAATAGATGAGAGAATGAATTGTGGGAGAAGGTGATTATACACTCTATCTCCATGAAAGTCCAAGCAAAAACTTTTCTCTCAATTAGAAGTCTTCAAATGAAAACTGAATAATTTATTATCGAAAAGAAGAAAGAAAAAAAAACAAAATAGACACATACAACAAAATGAATTTATATTACGCGCAGGCGCTTGAACAAATGACTCATAAAGGATAAAGAATAAGCGGATATAAAATACGAATTACGAAAATACATAAATAAATAATAATAAACAAGATAAATTTATATAAAGAAAAAATAAATAAATATAGAATCCTTGGATTCTCATTGATTGTTTGCTGGTGAGAACTCATTCGACGATACATTTCTTTTTTTTTTCTTCATTCTTTATTTCATACTCGTTCACCTTTCATCCCTTTCTTTTTCTCTATCTCTATTCCATCCCTCTGACGGAATTTTCCGCTTTAGGGTACTTTTATCCCGAAGGATATTTGCCCGTTGGAGGAATAAAAGTTTCACACTATCCCAGTGGCCGGTGAACGAGAAGCAAAGAAGGTTGGGAAAGGATGTGTACATATCCTATGTATGTATGTATGTATGTATGTATGTATATATGTATACATATGAAGTATTTGTGCGGGTGTGAGTGTGAGGTCGACTTGTTTAAAAAGAGAGGAAATTCGTTCATCCAGGATCTGGAGAAAAATCACTCTGATCCATTTAAACCGCAGGAAAATGAGAGAAAAAAAAATGCTGAATGCATTATGTTTAATTTTTATTTGCAACATCCCTTGAATATATTATTTATATCGAGTTCACGAATATATATCAATTTAAAAAAAAATATTTAAATAATTATATTAAAAAAAAATATACATGCATTTATATTTATATGTATCGTTATTTATTGTGAATATAATATTATTTTCACAACATTGACAAATGATTTTCATGATTTGGGAGTAAACGTGAATAGAAGGAAGTGAAGAAGAAAAATATTGCAACGTTGCGCAGCTTTACGAAACGATTTTTGCTGGTGGATTTTTCCAGGATATTATAGATATCTCACGTTTTTCCTCGAATATTCACGTAGTGTAGGGGAGGGTTCAAGGCAGCTGAGAAAGAGTTTACGAAAGGGGGTAAGAGAGGCAAGGGGTTTGTATATATGTATGTATATACAGATGTATAGGAATAATGTGAAAAGGGTGCTGGACTCTTCGGCCCGTGAAATTGAACGGCACGATTTTGTACCGATAAACGTGTCAACCCTTACCGCGAAGAAGTGACTCGAAAATTTTACCTCTCTAACGTATCACAATCATCTCTTTTTAATAAATATAAAATATTTATATATGTACATTAGGGAATTTTATTTATAGGCGATATTTTTTTTGTCTGTCGTACCTGAAAATCTAATAATTTATAATAAAAAAAAATATTCCCGTTCGAAAAATTATTCTGAGTTAATTAGAGGCTTGTCAAATTCAAAAATTCGTTTTCCCATATAAATAAATAGCTATTACATTGTTGATTTAGGTTATTAGCGTTTATTGTAAGATGATAATTAATGTTAGATCAATAAATTCCAGTTTCAAGAAAATTCGTTGTCAATTATCATTAACTTTTACCTCTTTCCAGCTCTACAACTCGAAAACTGTAGGTGTGAGAGCGTTTGCGGTGGAGAACTTTTTTGTAGCAAATTTAATGCATTACAAAAACTGTGAATTCATTTTTTCCAAAAAAAAATTTTTGGTTACCGAAAACTCTAGTTGAAGTTGAAAAAAAAATTTTCTTGTGTCATTTATATGGGAAATCGAATTTTCGAATTAGATAAGCCTTTAATTGACTCAGAATTTTTTTTTCTAAATAAATTATCAGGTGTTCAAGAATCACAGACAAAAAAAAATATCGCCTAAAAATGAAACAACATAATGTACATACACAGTGAAAAGTTTTGTGTAAAAGTCAAAATTTGAGTTGAAAATAGTTGACACAAATTTCCAGTGTCCTTTTACACAAATTTTTTCACTGTACATAATATAAAAATGAAATGAAACTACAAAAAATAAACAAAATGATTAAATTAATTATCATATAATGCCAAATTATTTGCCTACATCAACCCAAATTCTTGTGTTAAAATTTGATACAAAATTTGCATTAAAAATAATTATCAAAAATTTTTAGTGACCTTTAAATGAAGTTTTTGACTATTCAAATATTTTTAGTCATTTCCAACAAGCCTGAATAATATATTTACTATCAAATCTCTCATATAATATATACAGTAAATATTTTCAAGCCAAATATTCATCTTAAATTCTCAAAAACCTGTATATATAAACATATCAAAAATTGGCTTTGCATTTAATTTATTCAAGGACCAAAAGCTATTTTCATCGTCACTTTGGGCGGTTTGTGTATCGTTCCTTGTGCACGAAAATGTTGCCAGTACTGTTTGAATTTATATTCAAATAGGTTGCGCCTAAATTAACTGGTGTACTGTGACAAACGATGGATCCAACACTCGACAAACGAATGGTCGACTATATATAAAACAAAGTACAGAAAGAGGTCCTTTACGTCTTGCATATTCTTCTCATTTGCACCCCTTTGGCCTTTTGAACGCGCGATACTCAACAGAATTAAAACGTTAAAAAGAAGAAAAAAAAAAAACAGCGTCGTTATTCATATCGCACCATGTGGAAAATTCTTCTCCATAATATTTTTCCTCTTTCACATATTTCCTCTCGTTTTTTTTTTCTGCATTTATATTAAAATTGACATTAATATCTGTCTGCATCCTGTACTTTTGCGTCAATAATTGCTTCGGAAAGAGAAAAAAATATGTCTGCATTTATCAGACATTGTCAGAAAAAAAAAAAAATATTGACTCATGAAAAGCAGTCATAGATAAACTAAAAAAAAATATATCGCAAAAATACATAAAAATACCAACGGAAAATGTATATTTTCCCATCCTGGCGGGTTTCTTCTCTTCAACGCGCAAAGCGGAAGCCGACCTCAAATGTATATAGGAAGTTTCCGTTCCCGATGGTGGTGGAAAAAAAAAAATCAAGGAATACATAAAGGAATAGGAGAAGTATAGAAGGAAAAGGAACGAGGATCCTTCGTGTGTCTCTTCTCGTTTCCAAACGAAATACGAAAACGTCTCTTGGAGCTTCGACTTCTCTTCCAGCACGTATATATCGACTGCTGCCAAGTCTGTCTCGCTTCGTATTCAATCCTCGTTCCAATACACAGACACATACAACTATACTTTTCTTCCCACCACCAGAATTCATCCTCTCCCTATCTTTCTCACTTGCCCCTATCCTTCTGCACACTCTCCTCTCTCGTGTACCTTCAACCCTACGATCCGGAAGTGACGTGACGGACTTCGCATCCCGACATTTTCAATCAGCTAAGTTTTTTTTTTTTATCCTCTCCCTTTTATATTGAATTCGTTTATTTGCCTTTTTTTTTTTCATCTCAACTTTTTATTTCTTTTATTTATCATTCTTTTGGATGCCCAGTAGAATATGTCAGTATTACCTTAGCTATTTTAATTTGATATTAAAATTAATTTCCTCTTTACACTAAAAAATTTTGTGTGAAAAGTCCACTCAAAATTTGTGTTGAAATTTTTTTTACCATCATCTCATGTCAAATTTTCAACACAAGAGTTTGACTTTTACATAAAAAATTTTACTGTGTAGTAGTATTATTAGTTTCATCTTTTTTAATTTCAATTACTTTTTTTTTTTCTGCTCTCAGCGTTTTGATAAAATTAATTCAGTGTTAAACTAATATAATTGTATATCTAGTATGGATTATCGATTGTATATATGCCGAATTGGTTATATATGCACTGGTAAAAGGTCATTAGGCTATGTGCTCGGTAATTAGCTGGGCGAACAGCCCATTCCCTCTTCATATACACCTCCGGAAATTATCTTCGCACCTCGTCGCTTCCGCGCGCGCCATATTACTCTGTATATGGGTGCCCAAGGGTGCTTTTCTCGATATGGCAGGCGCGAACGAACCACCTCACGCTTCAATGTACAGGTGCAAACGTTCCAATTGTTTTCCGATACGGAGACTCGGTGGATTCAGGTATGTATACATATATTGAAAGTTTAGTACATAGTATGAAAGAGAATCTAGATATCTACCGATGGCTATATGAGCTGTCATTTATTTATTCATGACACAAGATATTTTTGTCAATTTTCTAAAGCCATCTCAACATTTATTGGTTATCATTAAAATAAAAATGGAACAAAAAAAAAAGAAGTAAGTATTTGATTGAAATTATTGTATGTATATTGTTTATTTATTATTAACCTCTAGAAGGCCAGAAAACCGATATATCGTAATGCTCCTGTGATAGGAACTTTGTATATAGTTGATACATAATACCAGACACTAATTTGGGCACTTTTTAAGGGCGATTTCAACTCTCGAATCCCGGCCGTTTAACTATTTGAATACTAAAAGCGGATTTATATGTCGTCACTAGTCCATTAATATGAACGAAAAGGGTAAATATACGCCGTCTGTATTCTTATTATAATTATGTAAAAATTATTGAAATATACTGTTTTCAGTAGTCAAATCCTGTGTTACATTGCGAATTTCGGACTTTTTCCTTCATTTTTAATTACCGATTATCATCAAATGAACGCACAAATTATTTTGAGTAAAATAAAATAGCTTAAAAAGTTGCTTAGGATTAAAAAGAAATGAATATTTCTAGTGTATTTGTCTTTATTAATTTTTAAACCCTAAGAATGATACTAAATTTCTGGGTAATGTTTTAGTCACTAGTCAGTAGGCAACCAGTCACAGCAACTGACATACGAAAACGCGCCGTCTATATTGATGGATTAGTGCCAAATGGCGCCGTCCTCAAAGGGTTAAAGGCTGGGATTAAAATAACTAGGAAGAAGATTTTTGCGATAGACAAAAACGATGTTTGTCTCGTCCCACACAAACCTTTCCTCACTTTCTATATTTCCTAAGTGTGTCTGTAACTGTTTGCTCCAACCACCACTGTCTGTCACCTTTATCACCTTTATCACCTGCGCCAAATTGCCGCCATTTAGATGCTAAAATCCCGGGGGTTCACGCCATACTCCTACTACTACTACTACTACTACTACTACTATTCAAGAACTATTTGTAGAATTGTGCGCGAGGAAAACGGAAAAGTAGAGAGAGGATGGTAAAATCCGGTCGAGTGCTGGCTGCATACATACATGCAGGAAATGCTGTAAACGGATTATCCGACAGTTTTAGCGGGAGTTCACACTCTTGTGCCATCCTCACGCTAAACCTAGAGCTATTTAACCCCTTTCACCCCATCGTTCCTCCATGTAACCCACTGGCTATCTCACATGACGTCAAGATCAAATTCAAATCCGATATACGGATTTCCACGACATTGGACTCGACGTTCGATAATATATACCAGTCCCATCTGCTTCTCATACACCAGAAACTATTTATTCATGTATACATATATTTATGTTTACATTTCCGGTGCTTTTCTTTCATTATTAAAATGCTTTTTATTCCCTTTTTTTCATTTTTGATACTGTCATGCAAATAAATACAGGGTAAAAATAACAGCGGATACATTAATTTCAACATTAGATGAAAGATTTAAAATATCACTTTACAAAATTTTTTGTTATATAAATTTATAAATATATAAAATGGAGTTTATCGATGATGTTAAAAAAATGAATGTCTATTTTTATTACACCCATTTAGGTCAATTTAGGTGTATGATAACAATAGAAATATACTGTAAAAAAATTATTAACAACCACCCTTCAATAGCAAACATCTTTAAAAAGTGGCTGGATACTTAACTTTTTTATTTATTCTTTACATTCTCCTGATGACAACTATATTTCATCGAGCGAATTTTAATGACCGCTATTCAGAGTTTTTACTAAAACTCCACGTGGAACTTATAATTTATTTATATGTAGCATAATAAAATAATTATATAACAGTTATTACAATAATTGTATTAAAGTCGGTTTTATGATATTAAATATCTTAGCATCAGTTGGATGTTGAATAATTTGAATAATTATCCGATAATAATCAACAAATCACCACGTAATGATTATAATTTTTATTCACATCATATTTACAAGTATATACAAATAAAAAATTTAGTTGTAACTTTCCCTGCTAATTAGTAAACTCAATAAAAAAAATAATCGACTTTTTATTAGTTAATTATGATTAATTATTATTAATTACAATCACTTTCATTTATTTTTACCCTATATTTAGTTGCATGACATTATCAAAAATGAATAAAACGGAACAAAAAGCATATTAATAATAAAAGAAAAGCACCAGAAATGACAACATTGATATATGTATTAATAAATAATTAATAAAAATTAATTATAATCTCTAAGCGAATAATTATACTGATTCCTTGTTGTTCAATATAAAAAAAACATGATTAATTCATAATTTTCTATCACGCTTTTGTAAAATTCTAAAGTACGAAGAAAAAAATTGTGTAATAAATATTAAACCTACAAAAAAACTAGAATGATAATGAAAATATTTCTTAGAGATAGATGAAAAATTGAGTTGAGATGTACGGGGTGAAACGAAGTCACTTCCGATGGATGTATATACATATATATATATATATGTATATATGTATGTAGTATGATAAGAAAGTGCGCATGAGTATGACGATAAGTTACAAAGACACCCTGCGGATGTTGGCGCCATTTGCGTCATGCTGTTGTAGACTTGCTGAGATACAACAAGATACGATAGACTTTTCGGTAAATAAAAACCTCAATGTATTATATATATGTACTAGATATATGAATTCATATACATATAGTGGCAGTATTATATATCATTGACGGGAGCTTATTCATCCCCTTTTTACATCCGACCCGTAAACTATCTTTATATATTTTTTGTTAAACTTGTTTTCTCTTGTTTTGTTTCATTTAACATTTTCGTTAATTTATTTCGTTTGAGCTTTTTTTTCTTCTTTTTGTTTTTTCATTTGACTGCAGTCTTTGAATTAATAATATAATATAATCGAGAGCGGTGGCCCAGGGATTATATTTCAAGAATTCCCCGTCCAGCGATGACTGAAAGCCATAATTCCTACCGCCATGTTGTTGTGACTTTATATACATCTATATAAACCCAGTCTCGAGTGTCCTCTCGCGTGTCCCAAAGGAATTAATACCATACTCCGTTTCAATTTGCCGATACACACTCCCTTCATCATCATGTATATTTATTCAAATGCGGTTGGTGAGTTATTATTTTTTTTTTTTTGTTCATTCATCCGTGCTTTTATTCTGCCCCACTAGTAAGTTGTATATGTAATATACACAGTAAAAAACTTTGTGTGAAAATCCACTCGAAATTTATGTTGGAATATTTTTTCAATGATTTCAAGTCGAATTTTTAACACAAGAGTTTTTGTTGAAATAGAAAAATTATTTTGTGTCGAATGAATTATATTTTATGTTAATTGGCAGATAAAATTTTAGTTGAATTGAATTGATGAATCAGTGTGCAAAGGTAAGACACTTTTTAAATTGTTTTATTACATTACTTTTTGTGTTAAATTGAGGTTATTTATTTAAACTCATTATAAATTGTGGATGATTAATATTTTAATGAATTAAACAATTACTTGGTGAACTCTATTTATTCCAAGAAATACAATGAAAAAGTCAATATGAAATTTTTTGTTTATTGAAAAAATAATGAATCTTTATTCATAAAAAATATTCACTGATAATAATATAACAATTGCCACTGTTACTTGCAAATAAGTTTGCAATAATTTCACGTACTCACAATAACATGAGTCAAATTGAAATAATTCGAAAATAAATTTCAAAAACAATTGAATAATTCAATGGTTTATAAATAATATAATCAAAACATTAAATTCGATATTTTTTAATTTAGAATTTCGTACAGAAAATCTAACACAAAATTATTATTTGTAAAACTACAAATATTTTTAGTTGAATCAATAAATGAGTAATTCAACATATTTTTTAATTCTTCGTAATTATTTAACATAACATTAGATATAAATCGAGCCACATAAATAACATAATTAATTTAAAATCATTCCCATGTTGAATTTGATAAAAAAAAAAAAATTCCAACCTAAATTTCAAGTAGACTTTTTCCCAAAATTTCTCGCTATATATCTGCACATCCTCCACAATCATTTTTATTTAAAAATACAAAATCAAAAAAAAAAAAAAATTATTTTTCTCACTATAACGGTTCTTTGTTTTCCTATATCATCCCTCAGTCCATTCGTTTATTTTAATTTTCGCATTTCCGGGCGCGGGGACGATGGCGGCGCACCAGTTTTTAACGGTTTTCTCGCTCAGTTGGCAATGGTGGACTGCGCGGGGATTTTTCCCGCGTGCCGTATATTGGTAGCGATACATTTTAAAAGTCTATATCTCCCTCCCGTTCATCCGCGTCTCTATATCCCCCGTTGTGTGTTCCCTCGTCGTCGTTTTTCGACCGTTCTCTTTTCCCCTGTGCTCTCTCGCACATTTTAACCGTCACCGATACCGCGGTGGTATCCACAACCATTCGGCAAACCGGCATGCCACGTTCATTCCTCTATCCACCCTCTGTGCCACCTATATTCTAGGGTTTTTTTTTATTTTTATCATTCGTTCGTAGGTATAGATAGACATATATGCATATAAATTTTTTTTCTCATTTATTTTTAGATCTTTTTTTTTTTTCGATTTTTCTTTATACTCTCCGCGCTTTTTATATACTATACGAGTTTTGGTTTTTCACCGATATGCGTGGTCTCACTTGCTTCTTTGTTATTTCGTTTTGTTTTGTATATTTGTTTTTTTTTTTTTTTTTTTTAAATTTTTTCCCACTTTATTCTCTTGAATTTATTTATTTTATTCCTTGACGTATCGCATACCACTGTTCTATCTTTCCTATTTTTATATAAATGTACATTTTTACTTGCCATTGAACCGCAGTTCGTGATGCGAGAATTCAGTGAAATAAATGCCCACCACAATTAAAAACTATTCAGGAATTCCCCTGTGTTCATGATATATTTTTTTTTTTTTTACCACATACACATAAAATGCAGTAATTTATTTATAGACCGGGAGAAAAAAATATTGAAATAAGGAAAAAATCTACTCTTGAATGTAAAAATTTTGCAATAATAATAAGCTTTTTTCAATCAAAATAAAATTCTTGAATAAATCATTTTTGTATTATAATAAATAAATTTTTTCGAAGTATGAATAATTATATAATATTTCAATATTAAATTCAGATTAATTCCCGTAATTTATTTCAAATTAAAAAACGAGTTTGAATAAATAGAAGAATAAAATTTGCATTATTGTATTAAGAATAAATTAATTTATTCATCGAGTATTTGCTGTTTAATTGATTAATTTAGAATCAATGATGGATACAAAAAAATAAAAATTATGAATCAAGTTTCGAATATTTAAAATTAAATTAACAATGAATTTTATAAGATACTTTTCAAAGAAAAAAAAAATAAATATGCATATTATTGATTCAATGAATACTTTATTTTTTTTTATAGTATTATCTGGACATTATGCTTTTTTTTTTCATAGAGATTTTCCTACACAAAAACTTTATATGCTTCTCACCATGAATATATCGATAAATAAATAATATTTAAAAGACGTTTTGATGAAAGGTTCAAGTGTGCATTGAGAAGGGCTCACTTTGCTTCGGAAATTACTTTTTTATTTATTTTTCATCCCCTAGACCTTTTTTTGCACACACGATTTCGTGTCGTTGGTTGAGAATAAAGAAAAAAAAAAATCCCTGACGTGTTCTTATACTCTCATGCATTCATGTACACTCTAATAATGCAATTTAAAAAAAAAAAAAAAATCCTCGCTTTCTTTTCTGTTCTCTCTTAATTGATGCTTTTTCAAAATGCGCGCTAGCCTCGTGTGTAACTCAATATTCTTACAATAAATATATACAACAATAAAATAAAAATTTTCAATTTTTGTTTTTAATAATTACTCATTAATAAAATAATTAATTGCACTTTGTATCAAATTTCAACACACGAATTTGTGTCGAAGTAGAAAAAAATAATTTCGCGTTGAATTAGTAATATTTTATATTAAATTTAACACTGAATTTTTCTCTGTTAAACTAAATAAATTTTCTGTCAATAAATTTTTTAAATCTTTGCTTGTGTTTAACATATTATTCATGTTAAATAAAATCACATAAATATTGCGTTGATTTAACAAAACTGTCAAGTAAAAATTCTGTAAAAAAAAATATTTAACGAAAATTTCAATGGACTTTTATACAAAATTTTTACTGTGTATTAGTGATGGTAGTAGTGTGGTACATAAAGTAAAGTGAGGATGGTCGAGTTCCGGGATTCGAGGGGTCATGATTACCTAACTCTGCTCTTGGCTCAGACAAGAGATAGAATGAAAATGCGAGGAGTGAGACTGGTTAGGGAGAGGAGGGATCATGAGTGAAACAAGAGTACTAGGAACAAGAGATTGGGCAAAAAAGCAAAAGACAGAAGGTATAAAAAACCCGGACAGTAGATAACGCCGGATGAAATGTGCATGGGCATTATTTTTTCCGGGGTAAATGTGGCGTAATAGAAAAAATTGCGAGGCTCGATGAAGATTCAAGAGAAATAGAAAAAGAAAAAAATGGTGAAGAGAATTTGAAAAAAAGTAGAAAATTCAGCAGAGAAAAAGAGAGTATGGTAATGTGAATTATTTTGCACGTTTCTTTTATTCTGACTACTGTAAATTCTCCTCACGGTACACGACATGAAATATTGCATGCAACAATAAATTGTTTGTTTATATAATGTTATATAGTATATAGATAATTAATAATTTATGAAAGAATATTATTGATATTTTTCAAAGGTGAAAAAAATAAAACATTTATGTGATGAGAATTCAGAAATAATATTTTAGTGATTTTATATAGTAAAAAATTTTGTGTGAAAATTCATTCGAAATTCATGTAGAAAACGATTGATAAAAAATTCTTTTACACTAAATTTTCTACTATGTGCGATAAAAAATACAAAAAATCAATAAATAAATTATTATACAACACAAAATTATTTTTCTACTTCAACATAAATTTCTGTGTCAAGTTTCGATGTAAAAATTTAGGTATACATATTTATTTTTATTTTCTATTCTTTTTCTCATCCTCATGCTGACGTCACCACTATTCGTATCGAAATGAAGTTTCAAAACTGCCACCAGTAAATATTACAAAACGTTTATCTCACACATTTGGTTTTTTTTTTTTTTTTCGTTTCAGATAATTTTTATACATACAAATATAAATTTATTTTGTTTTTGACTTATAGTTAACGGTTAAAGATAATAGTATATATTATTTTTTTATTTCATTTTCGTACGTGGAGGAAAAAGAAAAACAAATGATAAATAAAATTCGTATTCAATTTATCACAGTGACAATGAAATAAATGAAAATGCCTGAGGGAGAAGTAAATGTGAGAATACCACAAAAAGAAGAGAAAGAAAAAGTATTCGTTGGGGTTAGGGGTAAAATTTGATTTGAAAAATTGAATATGTGTTTCATTAAAAAGAAAAACAAAATTGTCAAGAAGGATTTTATCAATCACATCAATAACTATTCTCCACACAAAAAAAAAATAATCCGTAATAATTTCCTCGATGTGAAAAATAAAATTCATTGGTTCCAATTGAACAAATTACTCATTCAAATAATTTATGTATACTTCATTAAATAATAGATAAATATGTTTTCATCACTTCAAAGTATTTATTAAATTTTAATACTAATTACTTTTTGTCCAGAAACGAAATTTCTTTTTTGTTTAGAAAATATCCAAATTTTGTTTAGAAGCCAAAATTATTCTTTGTTTAGAAAATATCCAAATTTTGTTTGGAAACCAAAATTATTCTTTGTTTAGAAATTATCCAAATTTTGTTCAGAAACCAAAATTATTCTTTATTTAGAAAATATCCAAATTTTGTCCAGAAACGAAATTTCTTTTTTGTTTAGAAAATATCCAAATTTTGTTTAGAAACCAAAATTATTCTTTGTTTAGAAAATATCCAAATTTTGTTCAGAAATCAAGATTATTTTTTGTTTAGAAAATATCCGAATTTTGTTTAGAAACCAAAATTATTTTTTGATTAGAAAATATCCAAATTTAGTTTAGAAACCAAGATTATTCTTTGTTCAGAAAATATCCAAATTTAATTTAGAAACCAAAATTATTCTTTATTTAGAAAATATCCAAATTTTGTTTAGAAACCAAAATTATTTTTTGATTAGAAAATATCCAAATTTAGTTTAGAAACCAAAATTATTCTTTATTTAGAAAATATCCAAATTTTGTCCAGAAACGAAATTTCTTTTTTGTTTAGAAAATATCCAAATTTTGTTTAGAAACCAAAATTATTCTTTGTTTAGAAAATATCCAAATTTTGTTCAGAAATCAAGATTATTTTTTGTTTAGAAAATATCCGAATTTTGTTTAGAAACCAAAATTATTTTTTGATTAGAAAATATCCAAATTTAGTTTAGAAACCAAGATTATTCTTTGTTCAGAAAATATCCAAATTTAATTTAGAAACCAAAATTATTCTTTATTTAGAAAATATCCAAATTTTGTTTAGAAACCAAAATTATTTTTTGATTAGAAAATATCCAAATTTAGTTTAGAAACCAAAATTATTCTTTATTTAGAAAATATCCAAATTTTGTTTAGAAACCAAAATTATTTTTTGTTTCGAAAAAGCACCAAGCAGATTGATATAAAAAGAAATTCCGAATTCTCATAAACTTCCACACAAAATTTTTCCCTCAAAAAAAAAATTAAATAAATAAATAAAATAGAGTAAAAATATAAAAATAAATAAACAATGCTCACTAACTAAACAAATAAACAAACCTTGACATATCATCGCTTACATCCACATACAAACTGAAGTGATAAACCCATTTATATACACCAAACTCGCGGATATCGAATTTTCATTACATACAACATAAAGTTATATGGTCGTAGGGCAAATCTAATGTGCTTTAGCTAAAGCGTATGAGGCAAGGGGAATATGACAGGGTTGATGGTGGGACTGAACAAGATAAGAGACCTCGTGCCCCACTATACATATACATACATCATATTATCTACACTCATATACATACTCACATGTATACACACATTCATATTACTTCTACATGCATTAAGGACACAGACAAACCATGAGGGCGAGCAAGTAAATGGGGGTTTGGGCACTCTGGTGGTTGGATAGTTGGTGCGACGTTAGGTTACTGGAGACTCTTGGTATTATTGGCCTGTGCCAACTGGCCAGATAAATGTGGTTGGCGATCCTATTCTCACATTGCATTTTCTCTCTCACTTCTTCATCTTCTATCGTTTTCTCCAATGCGTCACAACACGTTCAACTATCTCTTTCTCGTTTGCTTTTATCTTCTATTTCTCCTTGCTCTTCTTCTCCATCCAACAACTCTCTATATGACTTTGGTTTTGCCATAGACAGTGAAGAGAGGCAGAGAAAACTGATAGAGGGTTTGGGGAAAACCAGTTCGTAGTACGAATAGAGAATCGTTGCAGTTGGCTTAGTTTCATAGTTGGCCATTTGTACCCTGCCCTTTACTTCCTATGTATTATATACAGATGTATACATATAAACTCGTACATATGTATTTATCTATGTTTTCTAACAGACACACATTGTCTGATTGTGTGTTTAGCATCGAAATTTAGTTTGACTTCTTCTTTTATTATTTCATTATTTTTCTATTAAATACTTGTGTGGATTTTATCCACATTTTCAAATTCAGATTTTAATTATTTTTGTTCATTTAATATTTATTAATTATATAATCGCCATAAAAATCTATTATTACTTGTAATATTTGCAAATAGTTTTATCATACAATAACAATATTTAAAAATTTAATTCAGGTTTTATTATTTTTTTATTATGAAAAAAATAAATTTTCAAGTAATAAACAAATAATAATAATAATAATAATAATAATAATAATAATAATAATAATAGTAATAATAATGATAATAATAAAATACATGAAAGATTATAAGGGATAATATGATAGAGCTTTTTTTTTTCTAACAGTAGTGAACGTGATTTTTACTTGACATGATTTTTTTTTTATTATTTTGTTATTTGTTTAGTTTCATTTTTCAGCGTCCCCTTATCAAATTCTTCAATTTTCCATTTCGCAATGCGTAGTGTGGTAAAAGGGGAGGTGGAAAGAAGGGGGATGGAGAATGTATATACGCAACGTAAATTGAAACAAATGGAAACTTATATGCATCGCAGAGCTTTCTCGAGTTTTATTGCCAGCTCATTTCATCTTGCACCAACATTGAAGTTAGAATTGTGTGCGGCCCTCCCTCTTCCCCCCACCCCCCTTGCAAGCACAGTTTTATCGTTCGCAACTTGGGTTTTTCACCCCCACATTTTTTTTTTTTTTTTACTGTATAGTTTTGTTTCATATTCATCAACCAGTTATAGTTACGAGACTGTTATTGTCACCGTTGTTTCATCCCCCAAACTCCCTTAATGTTAGCATCCCTATATTCAGATTTTTTTTTTTTTTTTTTTTTTTTTAGGATGAAAAACAACTCATTTTTTTTCTCAATATTTTTTTCTATGTTTATTTCACGTGCCATTCTTACCCCTTGTATATCCATGAGCTTACAAGTTGCTCAAAAAGTTTATAAAACAATGAAACATGTATACACATATACATATGTATGTTATTTGTATACATATATGTATACTGAAGTAGACGGGAATTTTAACGTCTGCCGGACGTCGATAGGAACTTTACATTCATCATTATACGATAAGCTCATCACAATGAATTCCCTTGAGTAAAAAAGCTCCTTACTCTAATGTTCATAAAAAATTTTTTTTCTCCATATATTAAAGTAGACTTTTTAGATATATATTATATGTATGTGAGCTTTCTTTTGTTGCATATGGGTAACCAAAGCTTAAACTTACTTAGTCATTTCGAGACTTCAGTTAGTAGAGGGGCGAATTTTTTTTCAAACAATATATAATTAAAGCTCGTATAAGCAATAAAATTGTTGAATTAATGGGGATTTTTTTTTTTTCACTGACAGCAGTAAAAGGAGATTATGTATCATGACTGTGAAGAAATTTTAGTGTAGCCATTTTTATACACATGTATGAATTGAGAAGGAGAAAGAGAGAGAGAGATGGATAAGTAGAAAAAGTCGTGAGAGTAAGACAAAAGCGTAAAGGAGATGTGAGGTGGAGAGGTAAGTTTGTCAAAGTAATTCGAGCTTTCATTGGCTACAATTCGAGTCACGTAGTACCAACGCTCTTGTCCTCACTCCTTATTATCCCATATCCTTGGTCGCGTGAGCTCCGCCGCTCACCCCTTTTCCTTTATCTCTGTCTTTCTCTTTTCCGCACATATTTTCACCGCACACTATCAATTGAACAAAGGAAATGCGCGCGACGAAAAGCCCTCTCTGTGTAATATGCTTCCCACTACTATCATCCAAAAGACGCTTCAGGTAATAATAGTGTTCCATTTTACTATTATATCGTGAACGTGAATCTATTTTACAATTATTTGAACATTCATCGCTGTTGGTTATAAATGTAATTATGTAATTAATATTATTGGAGTTTTTTTATTTTGTTTGTAATTTAAAGATTAATAATCATTTTTATGATTTGTATACGATGAAAAATTTTGTGTAAATGGACAATAAAAATTTTTCTTGACGGATTTTAACGCGAATTTTAAAAAGAAGAATTTTTGTATTCAAGCTAAAAAATAATTTCATGTTATTCGATAGTTTATTTATCAATTTTTGTGTTGCTTTAGTTGATTTATTGTAATTTTAGTCCGTTCATTCTTTTGAACTGTAAAAAATTTTGTGTAAACGTCCAATAAAAATTTATATTGACGCTTTTCAACCCAAATATTTTATTAAATTTAAAAAAAGAATTATTCTGTCGCAGCTGAAAAATAATTTTATGTTATATAATAAATTATCTATCAATTTTTGCATCGATTTTGTTTATTCATTGTATTTTCCTTCTATTTTTTAATTATAAACTGTAGAAAATTTTATATCGACATTTTTCAACGAAAATATTTTATTAAATAAAAAAAAATTTTTTTCTGTCAAAGCTGAAAAACAATTTTATGTCACATAATAATTCATTTATTCATTCTTGTATTGATTTTGTTTATTCATTCTATTCCCATCCTATCACTCCATAACGCACATTAAAAAATTTTCTGTAAAAGTCCACAAAAAATTTGTGTCAGAAAAATAATTAAAAATTACCACTCAAAGAATCCTCCCCCAAATCCGACCCCTATAAATAAACAAATCAACTCATATCTAACAAAAAAATAATCTCTCTTTTCCGCCCCCTCAAAAAAAAAAAAAAAAAAAAAAAAATGATAAAATAAAATAGATGAAAATAATATGCGACGCATCGGTATGACAAAGTTTTTAAGCTTTATTAAACGCCAGGCCAGAAAGGCGCAGAGAAGCGGATGATGATATGTTTCGTGGATTTCCACGTGGGCGAGTAAAATTTCATCCCTCTACTGTATAACACTCCCCTCACTCTAAAAGCTCCATCTCCACTATAACATTGGCCCCATACGCTTTTGCAATTTATATATATATACTGCTGCAAGCACCAGTGACTCACGTGCGCACACGTCCGACTCTTCAGTCGTTTCTATATTCCATTCAACTATATATTTACGCACACACATTTATATATATATATTTATATATTTATATACATATGTATATATCTTCCTACATGAATTTTCGCGTATAATAATGCTTATAAAATTCAGACAGGCGTGCGCGAGTCCCTATACTAGAAGCGTCGGTGGAATATTCGTTGTGCAGTAAAAAACTTTTTACCACGAATAGATTAAGCTCGTATGACTTTTATTTAAATTGATATAAAAATAAGAAAAAAATTATGTGCATAAATAAGTATATATATATATATCTAAATATATTTAAGTGGCATCATAAAATCAAATATTAATATTAATAATTGATCATTTATATATACAATAAAAAATTTTGTGTAGAAGTTTTAACAATTTTTAATGGAAATTTTGTATGAAATTTCATGCTGAAAATTTTTTATTGAAGCAGGAAAATAATTTTACGTTATATGATTGTGTATTTATTGTATTTTATTTTTCGTTTTTTATCGTGCAAATTGGAGAAATTCGTGATAAAATTCATCGAGGAATTTGTTTTTCCTGTTTTTAACCCAAAATTTGTATCAAATTTCATAGTGAAAATTTTTTTTGATGCAGAAAAATAATTTCACGTTAAATAATAGATTATTTATTGATTTTGTTTATTCATTATATTTATTTATTTCATGTTTCTATTATTCAAATAAAACTAATTATTGTAAAAATCCACAAAAAATTAATATCAACAATTTTCACCTCAAATTTCGTAACAAATTTGAACTTTAAAAATTTCTATTAAATCAGAAAAATAATTCTCCATCAAATGAATAATCAAATAATATTTCATACTAAATCTATCATTAAATTTTCTTCTGTGAAATTAAATAAATTTTCCATCAACAAATTATTTCTAAATCACTGCTCGTGTTCAACAAATCATTCGTGCCAAATCAAATCACCCAAATATTGCATAAAAAAATTTCCAACCCAATTTTCCATCGGACTTTTACACAAAAAATTTTTTCCTTCATACACACACCTATATCAACCCATAAAATATAATATCATTATCAACAATTAATCATTCACATAATAATAAATCCGATAATAATACCAAACGACAAATGATAATAGGACGAAACATTTTATTCGTCCTGATTCATTATTGTCATAAGCACATATGGCTGTCAATCATTTGAAGTGAATTGTTATTCGCCGCAGTTGGAACCCTCAATCACACTGATTGACATCACTCGCTCTCATCCCTATATACGCTTGTGTCCTATACGCTTCATTCAACACAATTCCATCTCTATCTATCTATATATTCTCTCTTTTAGTTTCATCTCCATTTCTCTCTATCATTCATGCTCATTCTCACCAATCTCGATCCACTGGTGCACACACGTACACGGGCCATTAAAGACGAACCCCAAGCGCGTGTTCAACACCCCTGTAAAAGCTCATGAGAACGACCCTCTATAGCCTATATATTTATATTCCTACTAAAAAATAAAAAAAAATAGAAAACTAAAAAATAATGAAAAATATTTCATTTTTTTTTTGTTTATTTATTTCATCATTCACATATCTCTCTATTCATTCAGAGCTTTCTATATTTAACCTGAGGGCTTATTATTCATTTCAATGCACAGAAAATAGAAGAATAAAAATAATGAAAAATAAATAAATAAATGGAATAAAGAAAAAAAGTAACAAGTTAATATAGCGAGTGAATAGCGATGTAAAAAATTACTACTACTACTATTACTATTGTTAGTGCCTAGTATCTCCACTCACTGTCTTTGAGCGGACTTTTTGATTCTTAGTAAGAAAAAAAAATGGGAAGAAAAAGAAAAAAATTGAGAATGAATATCAAGAAAAGCACAACAACCAGCACTTTTCCTTTCCCTATTTTTCTCTCTCTCAACGACGACGACAACTCTCGCCAGAGCCAACAATAAAAAATTCAAAGACCTCTCGTCCATACTTTTCTATATACCATGGACACTTTAGAGCACGTCAAGATGCAAACAAATATATTATTCTTCGTGTTCTCATGAGTTGTGATGTATTGTATATGCATGTGCAAACAGTAATATGAAAAGTCTGAATGTAAAATTTTCATCACATTTTACTGATAATATTTATCAGATTATATAAATGATACAATTATTTTTAATTCTAATAATATTGTCTCTTCAAAATTATTCTACCGATGCTTATTAATCGAATTAATTAATTCACGGATAATTATTTAAATTGGAAAATATACACAAAAATAAATGTATAATTATTTATAGTTATTTTATAAATTAGAATAATTTTGTGTTAAAGTCTACTAAAAATTTATGTCAACTTTTTTCAAAGTATCTTGATATAATAATTTGTGTTAAAGTAGAAAAATAATTTTGCGTTATATTAATAATATTTAATATTAAATTTAAAATAACTTTTGTATAAAAATTCTGTAAAAAAAAAATTTCAACACAAATTTTCATTGGACATTTACACAAAATTTTTTAATATATATAAATAAAATAAAACTCACCATGAACTGCAGCCAGCACTCCAATGAGACATAGAATCACCGACCTCAAGCACATTTTCGCCGGCGATGATTCAGGAAAACGATTTGTTGTTGTTTGTTCCATATTTTTTTATTCATCAATAACGAAAAAAACGTTGAAATAATTGAATACACATAATTTACCACGCACAATTTTCTTCTACACAATGTCAGCAACCCAACAATTAAATAGTCCACAATAAATTATCTTCAATCACACAATAACTATCCACAAAAAATTAATAAATTGTCAGAAAAAAAAAAAAAATTATTCAATTTTTTAATTATACTTTTAATTATCAACTCTGCCTCTCTCTCCCATTCTCCCTCGATCTCTTTGCTGTAATTTCCACGATGGAAAGCCAATTTACACAACTCCACAACCTCAGCTCCTCGTATATCAATTAATTAATAATTAAATCTAATTGATTATCAGTTGATCGTATTAAAATCAAGATTCGCATTTGCTTTTTGCTGCTTTCCAACGAAATATCGTTTGCTTTCACGTATACGTTTATCCACTTTTCGGATAAGCCACCGAGTCGTACTCAAGAGAATATACCAGAAAAATTCTCGTCTCATATAAATATATATATATTTTTTTTTCTCTTCCGTCACTTTTTTTTTTTTATTTCTTCGTCCACCCCATGGGAATAACTGCAATCGCCTTTTTATCCTTCTTCTTTCCCTCCTGTTTTTTTCCTCCCTCTTCTTTTACTTACTGAAATTCCATGATTTTGATAAAAGCTTTATTTAAATATTTTATTTTTTAATTTTTTTATAATCTACATTTTATTTGAATTTACTGTGAACTTTGTTTTTTTTTTTTTTTTTACTTTGCCTTCAATACATATATATTTATTAAATATACATATATATTTATATATTAAATAAATATATATTCATGGGTATATAATGGTGGTATTTGAGTTAACGCGATGTGGTGTACTATTTATTCAGCTCGAAATGCCAAAGTATGAGCACGAAATATATCAAAGATATAAATCAGTATAAGAGACTTAGTTAAAGTTTTCTCAAAGTAAATCGCAAAAGTTCGTTCTTGTTACTTTGTCGACAAGGCATTGCACAAGGGTAAAAGGGTAAGGAATGATGTGAAGCAATGAGTGAGTCAGCAAAAGAAGGATTAGTTATAGTGAACGAGAGTAAAAGAGATAAAATTGGTAAAGTGGAGTGTGAGGATCGTTTTAACGAGCTTTGCAACTACTTATATTCCAAAGCTACCGACCACAACTCAAAATTCCATATTATAACCGCACTTTTGTTTTTTCTTATTTCGTTACGAAAAACAAAAAAAATTGAATAAAAAAAAATTTTTTTTTTTATTTATTAATTAAATATTAAATACCATTATTAATAACACTGATTTATTTATGAGTAATGCACAATATTTATCACGATATAACGTCCGATGTTAATGTCAAAAATAATTATAAATAATTAATTTATTTTTTAATAATTAAATTAATAAAAGATAAATTAATTAAAAGATTGAAAAAAATATTTATCAATTTTTTATTTTAATTTTCGCGTTCGAATTTTGTTATTTTACTCAGCGCAATTGTTTATAGACCTCACCGAGTCGAGCTTGCGGCGTACACTGAGGAATGTGGTCACCGCGCGCGAGGAACACGTTTCTGCGTGTTTACCCCCACTCGCAATGAGTGGCCTACTTGCGCAGTAGAAGCGCGCGCAAGGGGAGATAGAGAAGCGCGGCGGAGTAGTAGTAATAGTACAGGCATAGTCCGACACTGTATAACACACCGCGTAGTGGGGCAACGCAGTAGTGAAGACGATGGAACACGATACAAAGCGAGAAACTGAGAAAAGTAGGTACAACATGAGGCGAATGTTGGCAGTGGTTACAGACAAAACTCTCGTTTCTACTCGCGCAAATCCACGCGCGTTGTGGCAAAAGTTATGACCTCAAAGGGATCGTTAGCGAAGCGGTCGTCAAATTAGTATGAGGAACACATAGCAGTTATGTTATGAACGCAATGCAATATTCTGTGTAGAGTATAGAACATAACTGAATACAAACTGTGTGTTGAATGCAAGCTCTGTAGAAAGTGATATAAAGAGGAGATTTAAAAAATTATTGTATATTATTTTGAAGATTTTATTATCAATTAGAAGAATTTGTTGATTATATAAAAAAAAAAAAATAATCAAGTAATTAGAAATTATTATTTTAATGATGTTGAGTATTTTTTTTATTTATGAATTTTAATATTTATATATTTGTACACAGTAAAAAATATTGTTTTGAATAAAGCCCATTAAAAATTTATGTTGATTATTTTTAACACCAATTTTTTCATCAAATTGTAAAAAAGGAATTTTCGTTAAAACAATAATTATTTCGCACATCAAATTAATTATATTTTATATTAAATCTAACACTAAATATTTGTCTGTCAAACTGAATAAATTTTTTCATAAAAATTACGTAATAAAAAATTCCAAAACGAATTAATTTCCGACTTTGAAACAAAATTGTTTACTGTGTTCATAACATAAAAAAAAAAAATAATTATTGAATACAAAAATTTTCTTTTTTTCAAAACAATGAAAATTAATCTCCTCGCCCTCTTTTCCTTTTCTTTCCACCCTCTCTTCCATCATTAACCATCTAATCAATTAATAAAATAACAAAAAAAAAAAAAAAATTCAGTACTCTACAAAATAAAGTACAGCAAACAAAAGTATTTCATTACAAAACCAAATTATACCACAATCAAACCAGGAAACAGATAATTTACTATTGACTTTATACAACACTGTACACACGCAATGCAATTTAACCTGTTTATTTGCCGCACATATGGAAATTTGTTTATACATCCGCATTCGAATGAGATAGCAAATGAAAATATATATAATAAAATATCAATATAAATATTCACCTACACTATAACATTATTTTATTCATACTATCCAACCCAATATTACGTATACCAAAAAATTTCATAATAATCACCCATAAAAATTATTAAACAAATAACAAAAAATAAAAAAAACCTCATATAACATTGTACACAGTGAAAAATTTGTTCTAAAAATTATTTCGTAAAATTTATAACAAAGCTCATAAAAAAATTTTTTACTGCATATAAACAAACAGAATCGAAATAAAAATTTACTTCATTGTAAAATAATATAATTTCATCGTGGCTTAAATTTGGAATCGAAAATCAGTCCATTGATGACATCAAACATATATATGTATACTGCTTGCAATGAGTATTAAAGTCATTACACTATATGCATATACATATTCAGATATATATTGGTATTTGTAGGTTTTGTTGAGGTTGGGTCACCACATATTCCGCCAACATTTGGCCACATATTGAGGGATCGTGTACAGGTTAATACACGCACACATAGTGAGTTTATCCAACCGCAATAAATATATATGTGTGTGTGTATGTATTGTAGGGATGATTATTGTGACGATTTCATTTTGCATTATTCCACCCCAGGTGGATCAGTAGATATTCACCACCCAAATGACCCTTTTGTAACCCCACCGGTTTTTGGGCCCACCAAATTGTATGGCTTTGGAAGTCTCATTGGATTTTCATACACTTGGGGATACGCTTTAATGTGTTGTATGTGTATATCTGTATTTGTGTATGTATTATGTATATGTATATATGTATGTAGGTATAAAACGGTGGATTAATCGAAATTGCAAATGTCCCTTGAGCCTATTACGATATATACGATAAACGAAATTAACTTTCAAGTGAATCAAAAGTTATAATTTTTTTTTATTCTATTGTGAATAATTTAGAGGGAAAAAAATTTTTTTTTATTGGGTATTGGAGTTTGATTTGTTATAGGGTAGTTTTGAAATTTCATTTTGTGTGTTGAGTGGTTTTTTTTTTTTTTTTTTAGGTTGATGAATAATTTGGAGAAATTAATGGAAGTGAATGATAAAAATTTATTTAGTGATGATTTTGATTTTTTTTATTATGTTTTGGAGTTTGATTTATGAAAATATTGAGATAGAATCTTAGAAATGATTTTGAAAACTATGAAAAATATATAATAGATTAAATGAATGAATATCTTGATGTAAATAAATAATTTAGATGAGGAAAATTTTTAGATGAAATAAATGAAACAATTTTGAAAACTATGAAACATTTATAATTAACAAACTAAATAAAAATTTCAATATAAAAAAAATATTTTAAGCATGGAAAATTTCGAAATAAAATGCACGAAACATTAAAAAAAAAATTATTAAATAACAAAATAAATAAATATAAAAAAAATTTCTAGATAAAATAAATGAAACAATTATTTCTAGATAAAATAAATAAAACAATTATGAAAACTATGAAAGATTTATAATTAATAAACAAAATAAAGATCTCAATATAAATAAATATTCTAAGAATCGAATTTATCAAAATAAAATACACGAAAAATTTTTAAGAAAAATTATCAAAAAAAAAAAAAAAAAAAAAAACAAAATAAATAATTATAAAAAAATTCCATATCAAAATAAAATATAATAACCACATTATAACAATAAATATTTCAAAATACAATGAAACACAGTGCCAATATAAATATTCGAAGAAAAATATCGAGATAAAAAATACGAAACAATTTTTGTAACTATGAAAAATATATACTAGTATTTAACAAAATATAGATGAGTATATATATTTTATTTATACATATATACATATAGTAAACGAGATTGCGGTTCATATAAGCACTTGGTATAGCCATGAAGCTGATATTGAGCGCCTGTATATGCCAACACTACGGTATGTGCACTGACCAGTGATATTTATTCGTCGTTGAAGTGCTCTTGCACCGAGAGAGGCGTTAGGGATTCACCATCCCTTGCGTTAGTATTAACCACCATACACATTTATATATATGTATATATGTATATATTTAAATGGATAAATGTGTGTGCGTACGTGTTATTTTGCAACGAAAGAGGTAGATGATAACAGAGACAGAGGACAGAGAGAGAGAGAGTTGAGTTTCCGGTTACGTGGAGATTAGGCAAGTCGGCTCTTTATTATACTGGTGGTGAACTGTAAATGCTGCGGTTTATTCGCGGGATTTCGAGTACATATAGGACACCTATTATATACAACTGTCAACTGCACAAATATGTATGGGGGATACATATAAACAAATATATACATATGTTTATCAGTAGCAAACTTTCAAAATAATGAAATTTAACTATTTATTTTTATATTTTTATTATAAATGTTTTTGTTATTTTTTTGTTTTTTTTTTTTGGGGGGAGATAATGGTTTTGTTTTGTTGTTTCATTTTTTTTTTTCATTGTGTGATTGTTAAGGATTTAATTATTTACGGTGGATTTATGAATTGTTTTTTAATTTGTTTTGATATGTTTTTAAGAGAAAAATAAAATTTGGAGTATTTATATAAATTTTTTATTTTCATTCCAATTTTTTGATGGTGTATAAAAAATTGTTGAGAATTTTTCTCGCCGATTTTTATGTAAATACACTTTATTTTGATGAAATAAAAATTACGATGATGAAAATAATTATATTAAAAAAAAAAAACAGGAAATAAAATGATATATTTATTTCATCAACATTATAAATTATTTCTATTTATATTCCGCAAAATATATTTACATACACCAAAAAAAAAAATAACAATTTACATTAACAACAAATTTTCTCATAATTGTCAATAAATAATTTCATTACCTCACAAAAGAGAAAAAAAAATGCAAATATTAATTTACATAATTAAAATACTCAACGACAGTAGTTAACATTTACAAATTAAATTAATTAAAACATTGTCAATTCATTTTCATTAAAAATATTTTCAACGTTGTACACATATTATTTTATCCAACAATAAATTAATTCTAATTTTATTTTCTATTTTTTCTTCATGCGTATACATTTTCAATGTTTTATTTTTTATTTTTTTTTTTTTATCCTTTTATTTTTTTTCACAACACTGGATAGAAAATTATGTTCATAAAGAGCCAAATTTTGAATGTGTGGGTGTATATTTATGTGTACGGAAAATTTGTGGACAACGACGAAACATCGTTGGATATATATCGACGTCCGTGAATATATATTAGTTTCCAAGCGTTCATCGCGGACAGCAAATGGTCTGCTCGCGAAATTGAATTTGTGTTGGGTGATAGTGAATGGTGTACATAGATACATAGATGTACATATATGTATAGTAGAGGATGTTTCGGGTTCAAGCCTGCCAAATATTGTACGTGAATTGAGAGATAGGTGGAGAAGGGACGTATAAAGTGCACGAGTATGTTAACGTATCTCGCAATATATAATATATATTATAATACACATATATTCCTGTGTATATATATTTAATATAATAGTATATAATGGGTGCGTACGTCGAAAGGGATATGAAACATCCGTTGATGCGACAAAAATAATTTTCTGTGTCGTGAATAATAGTAAAATATTTTTATGTAGACATTAAAAAATTTTGTATTAAAATCCACTTGTGTAAAAAATTTTTTTTTATAAAATTCTTTGAGTTATGTTAGGTCAACGCTGTATTTATGTGATTTTATTTAATACAAATGGTTTATAAAATAGTTGGAGAGATTTAAAAAATTTTTATCACACAAAATTTATTTAATTTCACTGACGAAAATTTTGTGATAGAATTAATATAAAATATTATTAATTTCAGGCAATTTTTTGTGTTTTAATACAAATTTTTGTATTGATATTTGATACAAAATTTATGTTTGAAACAGTTGATAAGAATTTTTTAGTAGACTGTTGCACAGAATTATTTAATGTGTATTTATTTATGTTTATGAAAATATTTAATTTTGTTACAGTAAACAGATTGATTAAATAAATTTATTTCCATGAAATATTGAACGTTGTATAAATGAGTAATGAAGATGAATAATTTGAATAAATATAATTTTTTATTTTGCGAAATATATTGACATGGAAAATTTTCGTGAATAATTGAGGATAAATGAAACCAAAATATTTTATAATTTTATCAATGGCTGTCAAAGGAGTACAGCGAATGAACCTTTGTTTTGACTGTCCAGAAAAACACAGAGTGCAAAAAATCGAGTGAAAGAAAATAAAAATCAGAAGGTTATATAGTTATAAAAAAAGTGGTTAAGTGAAAAGTTTGGTGTATACTTGAACACGGTAGATTTAATCCGGATGGTATCACTGACACTCTAGTGCCATTAAGTGGCACTTCTTATCCCACCTATCGCACATTAATAATACCCTTGCTTCAAGCATAGGGTCAAGATTTAGTCTATTTGATTATAATAATTAACAGAAAAAAAAAAATAAAAATACATTAGAGTGAACGACAGATTAAAAGAATTTTTTCTAACAAAATATTCACATTAAAATGAATTTTAGATAACTAAACTCACGAGTTTTTTATTAGTAAAATTATACATAATGAATTTATTTAACGTCAATTAATATTCGATTTCAATTGATATAAAACTGATAGAATAAATGTTCTATCAACCGTTCTTTTCAAATCTTTAAGAGTGACATAATATTAATCCCAAATAAAATCATTGAATTGATTAAAAATTGTATAAAAAAATTACAATTAAAATTACAACAACAAAAATTACAACAAAAAATTCCAACAAAAAAAATTGTAACGAAAATTACAACAAAAAATACAATGAGAATTCCAACCAAAAAAAATTATAACAAAAACTGCAACAAAAAATACAATAAAAATTCCAACAACAAAAATTGTAACAAAAATTACAACAAAAAATTACAGCAACAAAAATCACAACAAAAATTACAACAAGAACTATAACAAAAAATACAATAAAAATTCCAACAAAAAAAATTGTAACAAAAATTACAACAAAAACTACAACAAAGAATTACAGCAAAAGAAATCACAACAAAAACTACAACAAGAACTACAACAAAAAATACAATGAGAATTTCAAACAAAAAAAAATTAGAACAAAATTTCCAATGAAAAAAAATTACAACAAAAACTACAACAAAAAATACAATAAAAATTACAACAAAATAAAATCGTAACAAAAATTACAACAAAAACAACAACAAAAAATTACAGCAACAAAAATCACAACAAAAATTACAACAAGAACTATAACAAAAAATACAATAAAAATTCCAACAAAAAAAATTGTAACAAAAATTACAACAAAAACTACAACAAAAAATTACAGCAAAAGAAATCACAACAAAAACTACAACAAGAACTACAACAAAAAATACAATGAGAATTTCAAACAAAAAAAAATTAGAACAAAATTTCCAATGAAAAAAAATTACAACAAAAACTACAACAAAAAATACAATAAAAATTACAACAAAATAAAATCGTAACAAAAATTACAACAAAAACAACAACAAAAAATTACAGCAACAAAAATTACAACAAAAATTACAAGAACTATAACAAAAAATACAATAAAAATTCCAACCAAAAAAAATTACAACAAAATTTCCAATGAAAAAAATTACAACAAAAACTACAACAAAAAATACAATAAAAATTCAATTCAACATGAATCCAAATAAAAAAAAATAAAAAAATCATAAATTCCAATCAACCACATATCTCATATCATTTAATATGTATACTCACAAATATTTTCTTCTAAAATCCCGTACACCCCCGCATCTACGTCTGCCATATTGCCTACACACAAAGACAAAATGAATGTTCAATAATATTAAATTCGCATTGTACCTTACATTCCAACGTGACCATGCCAGTATATGTCTTTATATGTATGCGGTTATAGTACACCTGAGGGATTTTGAGTTATGGCCGGAAATGTGAGGGAATGTTCATATACACATTCACATCTACATACATATATACATCTCCATATCTATGTATACATAATATTGAAGAGAGAACGAGTGAATGAGACAGTATATGTATACTATACATATACAGAAGGTATATATGAAAACCCAAGCTAATGTGCTAACACATAACGTCCGTTTCACTCGTGCAAAGCCGCATTAATTATTCCATATCCAAAACTCAATTCTCTGCTGGGCCGCTCTAGTAATCTTATTGTATATATCTATATACACGTTTATATAGATATATATTTGTGTATTTGTATGAGCATATATGCACGGATGGATATATAATATACTTCTGTGCAGTACTCCTGAGCTTTATACGTCTCTCTTGACCAACTTCCAACTCTGCCACCTTCAACAGTCGCTGTTATATTCCTTTGTCTCACAAATGTTTGATATTGTGTGGTATATATGTATATGTTTAGGTGGAGAGAATGTTATGTAAATAAATTATATTATTGATATTCATGTCTTTGTTGGTTGGTTTAATCGTTTGAGATGTGTTTTCATTGATGTGGTCAATGGAAATTTTCGGATAATTTATTTAAATTTCAATTAGTTTATCAAAGTATTTTAATGCGGTGCGATAGATGATAATTATTGGATATGTAGGAGAAATGGTATGTTAATAATAAATATCAATAATGAATATATGTAATGGTGGTAATAAATATGAAATATTAATAATGAAAAAAAAAATTATTTTAATGTTTGATATTTTTTTTTTTTTTTTCATTCATTAAAATTCTCAATAGTTTCAAATATAAATATAATAAACATTTAGTTATAAATTATTGTCAAAATATAGAATTCAGTATTTGATATACAGATAGAATAAATTATTGAAAACAATTATCAACAAATGAAAATTGAAATTAAAATTAATTAAATTTTTTAGATGTTTGATAATTTTCTTTTTTTTTTTTTCTTTCATTCAATAAAATTCTCAATAATTTAAAATATAAATATAATAAACATACAGTTATGAATTATTGTTAATGTATAGAATTTAATATTTAATATATATTTAAAATGAATTATTAAAAACAATTATCAATAAATAAAAATAAAAATAAAAATTAATCAATTTTTCTAAAGGTTCTGATATTTCAATTTTTTTTTTTCATTCAATAAAATTCTCAATAATTTCAAATATAAATATAATAAACATATAATTATGAATTATTGTCAATGTATAGAATTTAATATTTAATATATATTTAAAATGAATTATTAAAAACAATTATCAATAAATAAAAATAAAAATAAAAATTAATTAATTTTTCTAAAGGTTTTGATATATCATTTTTTTTTTTTTCATTCAATAAAATTCTCAATAATTTCAAATATAAATATAACAAACATATAATCATAAATTATTGTCAAAATACAGAATTTAATATTTAATACACATATAAAATAAATTATTCAAAACAATTATCAATAAATAAAAATAAAAATAAATTAAATTTACTACAATTGAATTTTTCACTGAAAAAATTTCTAATAATTTAACCAAACAATTTTAATATCATTATAAAAATTTTCACCATCATCAATTATCTCAAACACAAATGAATACTAAAATTCCCTCTGTAATATGACAATAATTATTAATAATACAATAATTAAATAATTAAATTCATCACATCAATTCAATGAATAATAAAAAATAATTCTAAAAATAATAAAAAACATTCTCAAAATTCAATCCTCATCATTGGAACATATTTTACAATATTATCTCCACCACAAATACATAAAAAAAAAAAAAAAAAAAGCAGAAAAAGATCTCTCTGATAGGTAAATAAATATATTATAACACAAAGACTTAAATGATTGAATTGATGAAATTGAGTTGTACCAGTTGGTTCATATATAAAAGGGATCGGTCGACACATCCCCGATTTCTTGTAGTATCTACACTAACAGTAATAGTGCTAGTAGTAGTAGTAGTAGTAGTAGTAGTAGTAGTAGTAGTAGTATAGTATTACGAAAGTCGTAATCCCGTGGCAGGTTACGAGGTTGATCTCACTCAGGAAAATCATGTGAGAGCCATAATACAAACCCCCTTTCATCTGAACCCCAAGTCAACTTCTCCTGACGATAAGTGAGAGAGTAAGATGAGAAAAGGAAGAAAAAATCATCCCCCTTAGTAATACAAGCCATACGTGACTGGAAAAAAATTCTTTCTTACATGTAAAAATGTGTCTCAAAATTCACGCAAAAAATACCACGATAATAACCAGTGAAATGTTGCATGAATTTTGGGACATGTTTTATATACACCTCACGTTACTCCGAGACCAGGACAACGACAACGATATTATTGATTATGAACAATCGGATAAAACAACGAGAACAACAAATATTAGTATAAAAAGAGGTATGACCCTACAGTTACCTTCGTCACAAATCGACGATAAAAATGACGATCACACATTTATGACACGACCAAAAGAGAGAAGAAGAAGAAGAAGAAAAAAATAGAAAAGTTTATACTGCCGTTGAGAAAAATGATGACCTTGATTTGTGCTTGTCGCACAAATATTTCCAATATTTTCAATAAATACAAGGTGTCCCATAATTCACGCAAGATTTTAGATATCAATTGTGTGTTACGTCTTGCGTGAATTTTGGGACATTTTTTATATATTTTTTTTTTATTCTTCCGATTCTCGTATTTTATTTATTTATATGTTTATAGATATATATATTTATTTATTGATATCGATATTGAATGAACCTGAGCGTACATTTCAATCAAACTTTTCTCGCTCTCGTAAATCCAAAGTCCAAATAAAATAACGAAGATATAATATAATTATGAGTTGAAAGTTAATTCGTTCTGTAAAGTTGTATATATATATGTGTTACTTGCAAAGGAATTATTGGATTTGGAGCATTGGTGAAAGGAGAAACTCGACGAGATATTATTTGGAATGAAAAGAGGAAGATATGGTGAATGAAAAGGAAAAATGAAAGAATAAAATAAAAATTCTATGGATAGATATATACAAATACAAAGTTGTGATAAGCGGAGTTTTGGGGGCTGATGTAAGACTGACGAGAGGTGAGAAAAATAAAAGGAAATAGTCACTGGGGAATTGGAGCTGTGATGATGAAGATAGAAAAAGAGAAAAAAAGAAAATAGGAAAAAGAAATTTACGTCAAAGTTTAAAAGTTAGAATTTTAAATCTTCTTTCAGAAATTTCTTTTGGGTTTTTAATGTATTCAACTGCTTAAATCAATTCGGATTGGTCGTGGACTGGTGATGCACATTGGTCTTTTTGCTACTGATAAAAATGATCGAACAGTAATAATGGAAATTTGATAGAAAGAAAAGAAAAAAATTTGGATTAATATATATAAAAGAATTTTCTAGATTTTAGTTAAATTGTGAATAATGAAACGATATTAATTTTTGCAACTGTAATTTGATTAAAAAACAAATACTGGATGTTTTTTATTAAATGTGAAAAGCTTTAGTGAATTTATTTCTTGAGTTATTTTTTTTTTTTTTTTTTTTCATGGGGAGAAAAATTAATTTCGGGATTTATGAGTTGATGAGAAGAATAAATAAAACAAAAATGATGGAAATAAATTATTAATAGCTGTAGGTAATTATTTTCGACAATTACTATGATTATTTGTTATTAATTTTTGTATGGAAATATAACAATTATTGAATGTAATGTTTTTATTTGTAATAATTTTTAAAAGAAATTTTTTTATTCGTAATAATCATTGAAAGTAATTTTTTCATTTGTAATAATTTTTTAAAGTAATTTTTTTATTTGTTATAATTTTTTAAAGTGATTTTTTTATTTGTAACAATTATTAAAAATGACGTTTTTATATTTAATAATTATTGAAAGTGATTTTTTTATTTGTAACAATTATTAAAAGTAACGTTTTCGTTTTTGAAAATTTTTCAAAGTGATTTTTTTATTTATAACAATTACTGAATGTAATGTTTTTATTTGTAATAATTTTTAAAAGTAATTTTTCTATTCGTAATAATAATTAAAAGTCATTTTTTCATTTGTAATAATTTTTGGAAGTAATTTTTTTATTTGTACTAATTTTTTTAAGTGATTTTTTTATTTGTAACAATTATTAAAAACGACGTTTTTGTATTTAATAATTATTCAAAGTGATTTTTTTATTTGTAACAATTATTAAAAGTAATGTTTGTATTTGTAATAATTTTTGAAAGTAATTTTTTTATTCGTAATAATAATCTAAAGTAATTTTTCTGTTTATAATAATTTTTGAAAATGATTTTTTTATTCTTAATAATTATTGAAAATGATTATTTTATTTGTAATAATTCTTATCACTACAATTTCCTGGCATGAAAATTTTAAAACTGCATTTAATAGTTCCATATAATATAATCCCTTAACAAATAAACGATATAAAAATTAATTTAGCAATTATTGTCAAATAAAAACCTTTGATAACTGCACATACATATATATTTTTTTTTGCGGTCATTTATAATAAAAATAAGAAGATGGTGGATCCAAGCCAGGGTATCCAGACGGCATCGGAGCAAGAGCCAGACAAGAAGGGAAAGCGGGTGGATTTTGATGTGAATTGAATCATGGGGGCGTTTTAGCGTCGACGTGCACCACATTCGAAATTCGACACGACTTTCCCAAACCCTTCGGCAACTATAGAAAACCGTTGGCATCCTCCAGCTTCGCGCGCGCAAAAACTCGTTGTAGGGAAAATGAAAAAAAAAAAAAAAAAAAAGGAACGAAAGAAATAAAAAAACTGAACTTTTCGAGTGAGTAAAATAGTTGCAACACCAGTGGCAGCAGCTTCCTGTCTTACCTGGTTCTATGGAAAAGTGAATGAGGTCGTCCATGACGAATATATTTTTTTTTTTTTTATATTTTTAACTCAAGTTAACCACCTTTTACCCAAAAACTCTTTTGCCTCATGATCAAGCGTTCTGGAGTCACGATTTCTTCGTACAAAATAGATTTTTGGAACTTTTTTCGTTGTTGTATTCAAAAATAAATAAAGGATAAAGAATAAGAATAAAATAACGACTTTATAAAAGAGTGCGGCGCACCCTTTTTAGAATTTGCCCGATTGAAAATTTATCTGATGCACGCCACCGATTTTTCGCTTTCTGTATTGTAAATTTTTTTTTGTGCTTGCAAGCTTATGTACCTACATGTCAATTGTGAGAGAGTTTCTTTTTTTTTATTGGGCATATACGAAAACATCAATTCTTTGCATATACTCCTTTTTATAGTTTACTTTTATACAAATGAAAAAAATAAATAAATCAAAGAAAAAAATTAAGAAAAAAAAAATTTGCTATTTTGTTATTATAACGATCATGTATTGAATATTATTATTTATTTAAAGAATATTTTTAATTGATAGATGGATAAAAAAAAGTTGAAATTCAATTCCGATTAATTTTTTTTTTGATGGATTGCCAAGTGTTTTTGTTTATTAATTAACAAACAATTTTATTCATTTTTTTTTTGTTTATTGAAATTATTTAATTCGCTAAATTGAAATTCAAAATGTATTTTGAGTAGAAAATGAAATATATTGACCGTTTTGAAACGGGAAAATATTAATTATTAACTAACCAGACACTGAAAAAAATTCCAATTTTTTTTTATACAAAATTAATTTGAAAATTTATTAATTAAATTCATATTGATCAAATTTGCTATGAAACGATGAATATTTAATAACTCGCCAAACATCCGATGAAAAAAAACTGAAAAAAATCAGTATTTAATTTTCATTTTGATAAATACAATTATTAAATATTAATTTAAAAAAAAAATCGTGTTCAAATAATATTCAACGTGTGATTTTTCGTCACAAAAAATAAAGCCTGAATTTTCCCAACCACGTGATTAATAAATAAATTTAAATTATATCCCGCAAAAAATAAAACACAACAAAAAAACATCTCTACCAAATTTTCAACAATAAACCAATTAATTCCCCTATTCACCCCCCCTCCCAATAATTCATCCACCAATTCAACAAATCGATTTCAACTAATGCTGCACTAAACCATTTTTAAACATTAATCAATTATAAAATTTTAATAAAATTTTTTCCATCAAACTAAAATTCTAAATGAATTAATAATCTCTTTAATTGCCTAATTCTTTAATCAATAAAACTCTAGAACATGAAATATTAACTTCCTAAAAGAATACAAAACAAATAGGATTTTATTATAACAAATTCAAACATTTTTAAACTCGACACGAAAAATAAAAATAATAAAAAAATAATATCACAAAAGCTCGTGCAGAAAAGCCATGGGCTATTTTATCCCAACCATTCTATATTGGTTTCAAGTGAATGTAACATGTGCCATCAGGGATTTGTGAGCACAACAGACGAATGAGCATTCACACGCGGTTCTATGCATCTAAAGCCAATAATTCTACAGATGTTCACACACTACACTGCACCAGTGTTTTGCCCGAGGTAAATGTTCAATTTCTGATATGATTGGTACCACTGAACAACCATAATACACACTCATCAAAATACAACAATAAATTTATTCACCATGAATATACCTAAATATTTATATCAAAATTACAACGATTTATTTTTTCTCCATTATTTTTTTTTTTTTTTATTTTTATATTTTATTCACGAAAAATTTCCATTCATCATTAAATTCTCTCTTCAGCTGAAAGCAGATGTTGCCAGTCACACAAAACTACACAGTAAAAGGAGATATGAACGTTAAAATTTATCACCAACACAGAATCTTAGAGATGTAATGTTCGTTGGTAAAGATTAAGAGTGAATTAATGAGAAAGCGAATGAAAGTAACCGTAGAAATTTCACTCTAAAATTTTCTGACACATTTATATATATTTAAACTATTTAATTTTGGCCTCGCTAAATTTAATTTGACTTATTAAATTAAACCATCTGTCGACTCGTCTACGAAATTCACACAATAGTTATAAGCTAACGAGAATAATTACAATGCTATAATTAGAATTCATACACTGAGGGTATTTTTGGATAAAAATTCGAGTGAAATGAGGCGGAATATTTACCCTGCATTCAAGTAACCTCGGTCCAAAATGACAATCGGAGTAAATATTACTATATGTGATAAGAAATTTTACCCCTCGCGGAAGTAACAATTATTCGAATAATTTTTACACGCTAAACATGGTAAAAAGTACCCCCCTAATAGAGAATAAAATTAATACATATTATTTGTTTCATTTTTTCGATTGTAGATTGTTTTTTGTTATTGTGAAAATTCTTAGATGCGTCAAAAATTATTTTATATAATTAAAGTATCAAAAAAAAAAAAACATTGAAATAATTAACGAATGAAATACATTTTAATAAATTTTTAGAGAAAGTACATGTATATAAATTTATTCAAAGTAACACTGTTCAATTAAGTTTATTATGATATTTATTATTTATTTAAACTGTAGAATATTCACTGTTACACGTATGTTCTCATAAAAATGTTTAATTTTAATACTCTTATTCTATATTCCGAAATACACTTTAATTATTTCTCACTTTCTGAAATATTCGATAACTTTCTGTTTGTGATTTGAGTCCAAAGGTTTAACTCTCTCGAGAGCTAACAGGAGACTGATTTATAATAATTTTTACCAACTGAATATTGCATTAAGAAATGACTCCTTATCGCCGTCAAAAGGGATACATTACACTACGCCTCAGCATGGGAACGAACTATATGAGACGCGCTCAATGTTATAAGCAGATTCATCATGGAATCTGCGATTAATATTATCACGGTAGAGGTACAGTCATAATAAAATACATATAAAATACATATACACAAAAATTGGTTCGAAATATTTTTATTATTCAATTACGAAATAATTCTCATTTTTTCATTCAACAAATTATTAGGTAATACAGAAATAATTAAAAATAAAAAACCCGTAAACATTATTATAAAATAATGATATCTTTTACACAATATATTTTGTTGTCGATACATGTCTTTGTGAGAGAAAGATAGATAACTCAGCCATCTACCGGCCATAAATATTACTGAATATTAACTGCCGTGTCTCATGGGACAGTCGACAAAAACACGGTAACTCCTTTGTCACGCGGCTAAAAAAATCCGAACTGAGTCAAACATTATCAACCGTTTAAGGACATTCATTCGCTACGCTATAGTCAAATGAGTACTAACTTTTTATAAAATTTATTCGAGGCTTGAAACAATTTGTAAAATATATTAATAATTTTACAATGATTTATAATTATTTTTTATATGTACCGATTAATTTTAAGGTATTTATTTTGAAAAATCAGTTAATCCACATTAACAATTAATTTGACGCCATTTGAATTACTAAATAAATTTGGCAACAGTGCCTATGTTATGTTTTGACACTTTCAATGTGTATGTGCATATGTGTATATTTCGTTGCTGCGCGCTGTTGCCAGTTTTCAAGATGGCTACAAATTTATCAAAACACTTTTAATTATCTTTATTAAAATAATTAATATTTAATTCAAACATTTGTCTACACCTGTTTTTTTGTGGAGTTATATAAACTACATATTTCAAAGAATATTTTCAAACATTATTTATTATTGTATCTACTCTTACAATATACTTTTTGTAATTTTAAATACATAAAAATGCTAATTCTCCTCAAGGCTCTATGTTAGAAATTTGAATTTTGATCTTTAATAACTTTCTTAAATTATCGATAAGGCGTCTTGAAATTTCAAGGGTAGATAGCTACATGATTTAACTTATCAAAACTGAAAAAAAAAATTTTATCTACTAAAAAGTCTCATGAATGAACGTCCTTAATTCGCGTAATATTTACAGCAGTCCATGTTAAAAAATAACTTAAATTGCCTAATATTTTTTATCAAATATCGTTATATTCCAGGCTCACTATGGGTTGCGGGGTAGAATTTAATCGGAAATTTTCTCAGTGTATCTATTCATTAGAATCAATATAAAATTTATATTTATATTGTGCAGATGTTTATTATTTTTTTTTTTTCATTTTATAGGATGAAATTTGGAATATAGAAGTTTCCATCTGCTGCATTATATATCTGCAATCTCTTTGTGGAGACTCCAGGATTCAACTTGCTCTTTCTCCTCTCTCATCCAGACTGGACAGTTAGCTTTTGCAATTGTAAAAACGCTTTTCCACATGCTCAAACAAGAAAGGACTGTGGTCAGCTCCGAAACCCATACTACGTTTATCGTGTGTTAAAGTCAGCCATTGCGAACTTTCAACCGTCAGATGTGCTCGAACATGAAGTCAGAGGAATATGTATATGTATACATATGTATTAGGAATAAAATATCTGTATATATTCGTAATTTGTGTGGTGTGGTAACTTTTGCATTTCGTTCACGATGACAAAATCTATGAAAAAAAATTTAATAAAAAAAAAGAAAAGAAAAAACAAATTTACTATACGAGGAAGAACGGAAATTTATTACCTGTATAAATCCACTTCAAATGTTTTTTTCGAATATCAAAGTGAAAAAAAAAATAGTGCATAATGAAAACACGTGAGAAAGAAAAAATAAATTTGAAATATAATATCGTAATTGAAGTATATAAATGACATTTGATTTAATAATTTCAATAGATACTGTGCAAGAGAATAAAGAAATAATCATAATGATGAATAAATTATAATTAATCAATTGTTAATGTTATTAAAGTGAATAAATATAAAATGGATGAATTGATTATTTAAATTCATTTTACAGTGGAAAATCATTTGGAGACAGTGAATGAATAATATTTATTGTATTAAATAAATATTATTTTATTCTGCAGAGTGACGATAAATTTTAATTGAATTTAAAATTCAATAGAATAAATTTAATTCCTTTGCATCAATTTTTTTTTTTACAATGTGTGTATTTATATTCTCGTTCATGTGAATATTGAAAATATTCTTCCATTCCACTCGAGACTTTTCAATAAAAAAAAAATGTCTCACAATTTTTTTCCAATTGTAATTAATAATTTAAGAACTATAACAAGTCAAAGATACCTCAGGATAATTTCACTTTAATAAATAAAATCATAAATTCACCGAAAAAAAAATGAATAGATAAAAAATTGACTAATATTTAATTATCAATAAATATTATTTATATTCATATCCATAAAAAATATTAATTTGCCGTCAAATAATTTTTCTACTTCAACTAAAATTCTTGCAGTTATAAATTTAAATACAACTATCTTCATCAATAAATAATCCAAGTTCAATAAACAATGAAAAATAAACCTGAATATTAATTCAAATTTAAACTTTATTAATTTGAATTCGCAAATGCAAACGAATCGTGGAATTGGTATATAATACTATCGGAAATGGCATTGGAAGTGATGGCTTGAGATAGTTGTAACGATGGTAAATCGCGCGTTACATTGGTAGTACGATGTGTGCATTGAAGAGTAAGAAGGTTATATGCAAGTGAATAAGATAGTGAATAGATAGATGAAGAGAAAATGGAAGGAAGAAAGGGTTTTAGAGAGGAGCAAAGGGTGAAAGTGGAGTCAATCGTGCGCAAATGGCATCTCACCACGAAGCGGAAGGGACCACTGAGCTACATATATTTATATATATGTACATAGAGGGTTGAACATGGACGAGACAAGAAGAAAGATGGACCAAGAGGAAGAAAATGTTACATATGAGACTCGACTATCAAGTCGTGCAGTCATTTGGAATTAATATCACAACATTTATTATATTAACAATATTTACACTTTATACAGTAAGAAATTTTGTGTAAGTCATTCAAGATATTTATATTTGTATTTGTAAAAAAAAAAATTATAACAGAAATTTTTAGAGATTATTTTAAAGAAAATTTTTTAGTGTACGTACACTGAGAGAATTTCCGATTAAATATTTCCCCGCAATCCATAGTAAGCCTGGGATTTAACGATATATGAAAAAAAAAATTACGCATTTTAAGTTATTTTTTAATATGGACTGCTATAAATATTACGTGAATTAAAAATATATTTTACTTCGCTGCAGGGTAATAAATGAGAGGAATCATTTATAATTCGAAATATGCTAAATTGTACTGAGTAGTCATATAATTTTTACAATATACAACGCTGAATTTTGACCCTCCTGCATAGCATTTATCCTACCGGCACGCTAAATTGAAAATAAAAGTTACACAGAATCCGAGTAATTTTTATTACACTTTACAGGGTAAACGGTCGATAATATTCGATTTAGTTCGGATTTTTTCGGTCGCGTGACAAAGGAGCTACCGCGTTTTTGTCGCTGGTTTGTCCAATGAGCCACGGCAGTGAATATTCAGTAATAATTATGGCCGATAGATGGCTAAATTATCTATATTTGTCGCATAAAGACATGTATGGACAACAAAATACACTACTCGTAAAAATTAAAGGATTTAATCAACATGTGATATTTTTGGGTGATTTTCAACAAACTGTAACTCGGAAGAAAATGGTCGCACAGCAAAATTAAAAAAAGCTAATTGTAGCTCCAAGTATCTAGTTTTCAGATCTGTCGATGAAAATTTTTTATCTTGTATGGTTCCAGGGTAATCTGGGAGAAAAGCAGCAATCAAAAAATTGTTCATTATGGTGATTTTGGCAAAATTAATGAATTTGAAGCTTCGGGGCACTAGGAAAAAAAAATTTCAGCGGTTTGAAATTTTCAGGCTTTGTTAGGGATACTCTAAAGTTGGAAAGTTAGCAAAAATATCTTGCGTTCATCCTTTATATCTACAGTTACACAAAGTTATCCAAATATCCTTAAATATGCAATTTTTCATTTCTTTTTTAGTCGAAATGATCGCTTCGAAGAAAATTTTTCATTCATAAACCACTCATAGTGGCTTATAGAGAATGTTTTGCAGTTTCTAGAACCCTCCTTTCATTTTTTGCACGATCATTATTGACTGAGTTATTGATTACCAAAGTCAAAAAGGACTTTTTTGATGTGATTAATGATAACTACTCAGCTAATCATCGTATTGGGCTCTTCATGTGGTCAAATTGAAGGGCATTAACTTACCTAAAAGAGCTTCATAATGGAATTTAGAAAAAAAAATTTCTGAAGCCCATAGATTTTTTGTAAGAAATGTAAAAATTTGGGAATTTTTCTTTATGCTGCTTTTTTCTCAGATTACCCTGATACCCTTTAATTTTTGCGAGCAGTGTATATTGTGAAGAGATATCGTTTTGTTTTTATTTTTTTAAACTACAGTCTACATGTTTGAATTACCTTAGTCATATAAAATAATTTTTGACGCATCCAAGAATTTTGTCAATAAAAAAAAAACAATCTACAGTCGATAAAATAAAACAAATAATATATATTAATTTAAGTCTTTGTTAGGAGTAAAATTTTCTGTCACATATTACTATATCTGCCCGAATGTCATGATGTTCCAAGGTTACTCGAATGCAAGGTGAGTATTACGCCTCATTTCACCCGAATTTTTACCCAAAAATTTTCTCAGTGTATGGATACTTTTATTTATTTATTTATTTTTTTTTTCCGTTTTTTGTTTCTATCTCAACGTTATGAAGATTATGATAATGAGGAAGAAATCTGTGTACTTTATTCACACAGCACATAAATGCGACTTTTCATAAATAATAAATTCACATCGCAAATAATCCTTAAATATATGTTTGTATAATTCATCTAAATTGATGAACTGGCTGACGAGAAAATGCATCAGTAAACTCCTTTAGTCTGCAATAAATAGAAGAATTAAGAAAAAAAGTAAAAAATAGAATAAAATAAAAATGGTAAATTATTCATCCTCATTCATTTTATGCCAAGTGAAATTGTAAAATGAAATAAAAGAAAGTTAAGAAAATTCCTCTGTTTTTTATCACTGATTAAATTCACGCCTGGATTTTATTGTTATGCGAAATAATAAATGAATAAAAAGAAAAAAAATTAGAAAACACAAATGAATAAATAATCAGTAGTATATCCCTTTTTTATTTTTTCTTTCACTTTCAATTTTGTGAGCTCAATTTTTCTTTTACTGATGTACTTGTTACAATTACACTTCTCTCATCTACTTTGCATCGTATTATTTCAACACGTATCTTATATTCCACTTCGACATGCTGCATCTCTCATTTTATCATTTGCGAAAATGTGATGGAGAAAGAGCGAGAAATGTTCTTAGTGTTTGGAGAACCGTGAGAACAATGGCGTTAACGACGACAGGTCTATTTGCAGATAGACGTACATATATAAGTACATATCTAGATGGAAAAAGATGAAATGTTTTCAGCTGCGTGTAAGAAACTTCAATCCTTCTGTGAGAAAATGTAGAGGAGGTAAATTAACTATAATGAGCTCGAACGAATATATTTCTATGATGAAAACTGAGAGTTAGAAATTAAATAGAACAATGTTGATAGATAAAAAAAGTCTGCACGGAGGTAAAAATCGTAGAATTTTCGTAGATAAAATCAAACAAAAATTACCATGCTGTCTAGTAATCGAATTACAACTGTTAGGAAAACAAAAATTATTTATCAACCATATGCCAATCAAAAATCCTTGCTTTAAAATCAAAATTCATAATTGACCTTTTGAAATATCATATGACGTTTATATAAATCTATGTAGAAACCATTTTATGAGTGAATGTATTCATTTGTTTATAAAATGATTTTATACAGAATTATATAGACGTCATGTGATAATTTAAGGGGCTAATTGTGAATTTTTATTTTGAATCAAGTATTTTCTATTGAGTGTCACTGCTAATTCCTAGACATGAATGAAACAAATTATTAAATATGTTAATATATAAATAAATTATATAAAAAAAATAATCGAAAAAATCAAATGAATAAATGAGGAAATAAAATGAATAAATAAATGAAGACATAAATAATTTACAAATTTAATACGATTAATTTGTTTCCAAAGAAACTAAGTGTTAGAAATAAAATAAAACAATATTGATAAATAAAATAGTCTGCAGAGTGAAAAATTTTGTGTAAAAGTCCACTAAAAAATTACAATGTAATTTTTATCACGAAATTTTTGTCCAAAAATTGATTTGAAAATTTTTTCAGTTTAACAGACAAAAATTTAGTGTAAGATTCAACATAAAATATTATCAATTGAACGCAAAATAATTTTTCTGCTTCAATGTAAATAATTTAACGAACTTTTATACAAAATTATTTACTGTATATAAATATATAATTATTATTAATAATTTTTATTTTTTGTTCCATCTCCATTGTATTCACTGAAAAATTCTCCCAGTGCGTATTTCGTTCAAAATGATTCACGTAACATAAGAATTAAATAAAATTCCAAAGTTGACTACTTTCTTTGAAAATCAAGTTAAAAAAAAAAAGTTAATGCACGTGCTCGAAATGCATTTTCTTTTGTTGTTCCCAAGGGAAGAAGATGAAGATAAGAGGGGGACCCACAAGCACCACCATGGTGAATTATCTCGTCAGGAATTCAACCCTCGTATACGACTATTTTCCCCAAATTCGATCTAGCTTTGTTCGCGCACGCGACGTGTACCCCTTTTACTTGTTCCCCGTCACCGACAATCATGAAAAACGAATAGCAAAAGAAAAAAAAAATAAAAGAACAAAACTAAAAAAAAAAACAACTATAAAATAAAACAAAATAAAACCAAATAAAATAAAATAAAATAAAATGTGACAAGAGGTATGAGAGGAGAGAATAAACTGTAAATAGGGTAGCGAACGTATAAGCTAAGATGATAACAAAAAAAAAAAAAGAAATTCTGATGAGAATAGATAAAAAAAAATTTTTAAAAAAAAGTCAGAAAGAATCCAAGTAAAGTTTCCTCAGCCGCAAGGTGACAGTGTTGAAGGTGAAAAATAAAAGAATAAAAAGAAAAAAAAACGTAAGGGAGTTTGAGAAAAATAAAATAGAGGGGATGATGACGTTGGTTAGAAAATGTCGACTGCAACCCTTCTTAACTCTTTCTCCTTTCAATATAATAAGGATAACCAAGAGAAAGAAAGAGCGTTTACATTTCTTTGTGAAAATCTTCGTATTTCCTTTCCCCTTTGTTTCGAAGTGAGAATGAAAATAAAAGAAAATAACGAAGGTGAAGAAGAAGAAGAAAAGGAGAATAAGAAGAAAACCTTTCATAAGCTCGATCATCGTAGTTTGAAGATTTTCTCCAACGAAAACTCTTAGTGAGAATGAGTTGAGAGAATAGAGGAAATGAAAGACTTACCCAACTCCAATACAAACATCATATACATATATATATAAATATAAAAATATATATGTATATACTTTTATTATTTTCCTTCGATATTCTATAAATAAACTAGAATGATTAATCTAAAGTTAATTTATATTTCTTATTTTTTTTTCATTATATTTTACTCTTCATCATAATGAACATTTATTTTCCAACATTCACGTGCGCTTTCTAAATAAATATTATCAATACAGTTCTGTACACATGAATATAATAATAATATAGATAATGTTATCATTTCATATATCGTAAATTTTGATTAATGCATTTATCACAATGTCAATAAATTCATTCGTTCGAAAAATAAATAAATAAATAAATATTAAGACGCGAGGGGTGGTGATAAAATAATGAAAAGTATTAAGACAGTGGAGAAGTAAAGGACGGTGAAAAAAAAAAAACATACACACACATACACATATAGAGTTTGAAGCAGATGCTGGAAAAAAAAATAAGGAGATAAAAATAAAAGTAAAACAGCATGGGATAAGACAGAGAGATAGATAAATAGAGAGAATGGAAGATGAGCAAAAACGTATATAGTTTTGTTCAACGACGATCAATTGAGGTCTGGCAGACCATCGAGGGTAAAGACTTTGTTTGTTTGGCTGCTGGGACTCTCGACGCTTCGTGCTTCGAAATTGAGATAGTCTGAATCGCACAATGCACTTGCCTACGTATCCAAAATAGAAAAATAAAGCAATAAAAAGAAAAGTAATAAGTGAAAGAATGAAAAAAAAAAAAATTAAATATTTTTTTTTATCTCTTTGTACACTCAGAGAAATTTCTCATGATCATGATGAAAATATCATATTTATAATTAATTTTTGTTTTTAATTTAGCTATTTACAATTGATTTTAGCATAATAATGAAAATGAAAAAAAAAAAAAAATTTTTTTTATTTTATTAAATCTCTAATTTTTTTTCTTTGTTATTTTGAATATTTTTTAATTATTTTGCTCTTTTGAGAAATAAAGTACTAATGAAAATTAATGGCAATTGCAAAATCAATGATGATTATTACAACGTAATGAAAATCTATCGGTTTTTTTTGCGATTTATATTAATGTTCATTAATATTTTTTGATCTGGGTTGAGAACTAATTTTTATTTTTAGTTTCAATGATTAATTAATTATTATTAATAAAGAAACTTCATTTATGTTTTAATACTGTGAAACGAATCTGAGAGCGCTGAATAAATATTAATTATTTAAAACAAATATTTGATTCATCATAAAAAAATTCAATTGGTTCAAATAATTTTTTTTCTTCTCAAGTTGTAACTATAAATTATTTCTCTGAGTGTACTTGTTGAGTATTACGATTTTTTATTTGATTTATTTACTTGAAACAGATAATTTTCCGTGATTGCAGCCTTGTCCGTACTTCGTGGTATTTCAACATCGGGAAAATCGGGAATTATTATTGTTGAGGAGCACATAGATTGGGGATTGTTTGTGGAGAGGGATGGGACCTTGAAATATTCCAAAACGAATGAATAAATAAATGAATTAATGAGCGAGTGAATGAATAAATAAATAAATAAATTTAAAACATCATTGGATTATGTAAATTATTTCAGCATTATTCTTTGCACTATTAAAAAAATAAAAATATTAAAAACATGAATACAACACAAAAAAAATCAATCATTAAATAAAATGAAATAAATCAAAATAAATAATTTAAAATTACATATTTCTTTTTTGTACAAACAACCGTATGTTTGTGTATAAAAATATAAAAGATTAACTTTTTTTTTTTCGATATAGAATTATTGAAAATAAAATAATAAAATTTCATGTAATTTAAATATCTAAATTAATTTCACTAGTTTATCTATAATTATTTATATCTTCATAATATATTTATATAATATTCAAATTTGAATATTATGTTATGTACGATTCATCCCATAATCTACTAATTGGTATAATTATATTTTGGGGCTGTACCTTAACATAAATATCCTCTTGAATATTATTATCAATAAATCTTGTATCCATTTTTTTCTCCAACAATTTAATATCCTTATGACCAACTGACGAGTCAATTATTGTTGAATCACCACCAGGACGATAACCATTGACCGGAGTTGATCTCAAATACTGATCATTACCACCAAATATTTTTATATCATGATATTGCGATGATGCCTCAAATTCTTGATACTTTGGACCGAGAACTTTAACATCATTAAAACTCGGCAATATTAATTTTGTATCATTATTCATCTGTGTTCTACCGTTAAATAATTTAACGTCTTGATTAAATGTCAATAAATTTTGTTCATTAACAATATCATCAAATTCGGGAATTTTAATTTTCGTATCATAAACATTCACGGGATTTATATCATCAATACAATTGCCATCAACGCCACCGAGTATATTAAAATCATCAATGAACGTACGAGTGTTTTTCAAATATGATACATTTAATATTGACAACGATGATGAATCGTTATTATTTTTTGTCAACAGTGGCATCATTGATGACGATTGAGAATTGACCGACGACAACGCTGACATATCATTTGAATGATGATGATGTAAATGATGGTGATGATGATGATGATGATGAGGAGGAGGAAGATTCAATAAACTCGAATAATCTTGATGTGGCGCCATCACTATATCAAGGATTCAAAGGAAAATGTCGAGGAATAAATGCAATTGCAATCAGGTTATTCAATACATAAATATAAAAAAAAATAAAAATAAAAAATAAAATTATTTTCTTTTTTGTAATTTTAAAAAATCAATAAATATATTTATTAATTTCCATTGAATTCGAATAGTAATAAAATAATTATAATCTAATTTCCACTTACTGTCATCATCACTGGGAATAATCGGTAATGCCGTTTCGAATCCCATTGATTTTGTTCCCCCATAAGACATTAAATCATCTAATTTTCCTTGTGAAAAAAATGTCATACTATCCACAAAACGTTCATCAAAATTTTTCGTATCAAGTATTCGAATATCTTTATCATCAAGAACTTCAATTCCATCCATCGTTGCTACCATTGATTTTTGATTTGTTCCAGTTCCACCACCACCACCACCACTACCACCACCACCACCACCGCCACCGCCACCGTCCAATACCATTATTTGATTGTCATCATCGCCAACAATGACATCATTATCATTAATATTATTTCGTATATTCATGGAATTTATTGCATCAGCTTCAGCGCCACGCAGTATTGTCATGTCATGAGAATTTTGTGCCATTAAATCGCGGGCTTCACTGTTACTCATTACTTCAAAACCGTCCTCTGTAGCGCGGACAAATTGTATTCCGCCTTGTGCCGCAAGCTCCAATAATTCATTACAGTCCTCCATTGAACTACCGCGACTTGGTAAACTCTGCTGTTCACTCTCACCAAATGACTCATGATTATAAAATTGTGAGTCCAATGGTGTTAATATATTATCCACTACTTAAAATAAATTATATAAATGATAATAGATATAATTTAAATTGTATAAATATAAAAAATGATTAATTTTTTTGTATGTTTATTACCTTGTTCTTGATCAGAGCTCGGTGGTTCAATAATAAAATTAATCTTACCATCGGCTTGAATATTTTGCGTGACTGTTGCCACAACTGGTACTTTAACTTGCACTGCTTTACTATCACAATCATTTGAATCAAATGACGGACTCATTTTTCCAGTCATTCGCAAATCATCAGCGTTTGCTGGCGTCAACATCTGTTCAAGACCATTTGTTTAATACATATGAGATAATTAAATTCATATAATGAGAAAATATATATTGGATACAATTCAAAGAAATAAATTACATGTTGATTTGATCCAGCTGATGTTACTTTAACAAGAACTGGTATACCTTTGGCAGGTTTATACAATGCAAATGGCATTTGTCCCTGAATAATAGCAGTTTCCATTGCTTTTGTATCAATTTTATCTACTAAAATATTTCCGATTGACTGTGAAATGTCATCATTATTTAATTGAATATTAACTTCTTCATTTTCATCTTCGTCTTCATCTTCATCGATTTCATCGTCATTAGTTAATTCAATTATTTTTATGTTTTTCTTTGTTGCTGATTGATTATTATTGGTATTTGCTTTTGTTTGTGAGCCATTAGCATTACGATATTTAATTCCATGCTTTGATTCTTCATGCGAACGCAACGACACTCGGCGCGGAAAATCTTTACCGCATATATCACATGAATATTGCATTTTTTCAACATGCGCATGTGCTTTTACTTTGTGACATACTAAATTGGACATTTGATTAAAGCCCTTGTTGCATAATTCACATTTATACGGTCGTTCATTGGTATGAGTGAATACATGATTCCTCAAATTGCCTTGGAAATGAAAAATTAAAAATAAAATATAAATAATACAATAATATTATTATATGTGGATATAAATGTTTTAGAATTTTCCTTTGATCTACATTTAATAAAATAATATAAATATAATAAAAAAATAATAAAAATAAATAAATAAAAGAAAAAAAATACAATAAAATAATATAAATAAAAAACAAATATAAATATCAAAAATAAAAAAATATATTTATAAAATAAAAAAAATAAAATATAATAAAAAAATAAAATAGAAAAAAAATAATGAAAAATAAATAAATAAATAAAATGAAAAAAATATGATAAAATAATATAAAATAAATATAAAATTTTTCTATATTATAAATTTATTAATTAATTTTTTCGGAACCTTTTTGATGAAATCCTTTGCCGCATAAATGACACTTGTGTGGTTTACTTCCCGAGTGTGTTTTCCGATGAGATATTAACGTTGAAACCCTATAAATAAATAAAACTTTCTATTTATTACTAGTGTGCATTTTTAGACATCACAAAATTTTGTATAAAAGTCCAATAAAATTTCGTGTTGGAATTTTTTTATTTATTAATTTATTTTTCACTTCTTGTTTAATTTTCAACGAACCTGTTGAAGGTTTTTTTGCAGTGTTCACACACATAAGGTCGAGCGTCACTGTGAATGGCTTTATGTTGGCTGAGAGTTGATAATTGTCGGAATGCTTTGCCACAATCGTCGCACTTGAAGTTCCTCTCATCTGTATGAGTGGGTAAATGCCTCATCAACGTGTACTGATGACGAAATTCTTTGGAACCTAAATTAAAAAAAAAAAAAAAAAACAATTTTCATTTACTTTCTACTCTATTAATTTATTTATATAATACATAATCAACTATGATAATTAATTTATTCAATATTTACAGATGCCGCATTCCCATATTTTTAAAGTCTTCCCATCACGTTTGAGATATTTAACAAAATGGAGTCGCGAACGTGGATCGTCTTTATCAATTAATCGTGTCGTATTTGTTGACGATGAATTTGTTGCTTCAATAGATTGTACATAAGGAACAGTCATATCGTTCGTTGGTTTAATTATATTCTGTTCCAATACCTGAATGTTTATAAATTAATTTATTAATCACAAGCCTTCATTTAATTTTATTTAATATTATTTATCACAATTAAAAAGTGTCTCAAAATTCATTTAAGAAATAAAACGTTAACTTTTAAAATTTTTCATGAATTTTGTGATTCCTTTTAATTTTATTTTTATTTTGCCTTATTTTTTGGTTCTGTAGTAATGTCCATGTCTTTGTCGAATATTTTTATCATGTTTCCATCAACATTGATGATATCAGTGTCGATCGCTGTCTCCATATCCAACATATCGTCCTTGGAATTAATTTATATATTTATTTTCAATATTTATTTTTATTGTATGAAATATATTGAAGTTGGGATTAAAGTTGGATTTTAAATGTATTTAATGAATTGCTAAATTTTATTTTCAATTGAAAATAATATATGAAACCTCAATGAGATGTTCTGCGTCATTGATGTTGTCTGGCATGACGTTGAGTTCACTCCTACCAATTTGAGCGCCTGTTTCATCTTTAACGTACACTTCATAAATGCTATGTAAAACATACAATACATATATAATAAAATACAATAATTAAATAAATGAAAAAATAAAAAATCCATTTTTATTTATTGAAATTTATTTTTTATTTTAATACAAACGTGTATTAATTATTTTTACCTTATCACCTCATCTGGAATGGGTCGATTGAGTACCTGATTATCATCCAATTGATTTTCCCCTGATTTTGTAAACAAAATCAAACAAATAATAATTTTTATTTCAATCCTAAATTACAATTTAACGATGAAATCTTAAGAAAAATAACCTAAAAAATCAAATTCTAACAATATAAAAACTCAAATAATTTTTATTATCAAAAAAATAATTAAATATCGCATCATATGTCAATAAATTAGAAGAATATTATATTTTCTATTTGTAAATGCGTCAGTAAAAAAATTAATTATGACACATTGCCTCCATATTATATAGCAATTAATATCCACTAAAATAAATTTCCTTCATAATAAAATATTTGCTCGACCTTGAGGTAAAAATAAAATACCGTGAGAGAGCATCATAAACATATAAATTTCCTAATGAAATTTTAATTAACATATTTTTTCTCAATAAAAAAAAATCTCTTGAGATTTGGTAAAAAATAAAAATTCAGCTCATTTTTTTTTCTCATCTCTTATTAAAAATCTTACTTCTTATTTCAGCCACACATTTTTCTTTCTTTCGTTCTTCATTCATTTATACAAACATAATAACAAACAAACCAGCTCTATATTATCCGGCTCTCGGCTTTTTTTCTATTCACGAGTAAATAAACGAAAACCGCCATTATTAGTCCGCCAAGAGACTTCATTTTGGTAAGAGTCATAATTAAGTATTTCGTGTGTGTTTCCTCATTTCATCGCGCACACGTCATTTTTATACATATATACATATCAAAAAAAAAACGTATCATCAAACATCAAATGAGAATGTCAAACAACGATAAAATAAAATAAATCGAAGATAATATAATCGATAAATATCATAAAAATTTTAAATTAAAATAATTAGATAATAATATTAACAATAACTTACAGCTGTAGCCTTGAAGTAAATTGTTCTGGGACATTTCCTTCAATCGGAAATCTCACCTTCTCAAACGTCCTGCGATTGAGTCTCGTTGCACTTCATTGGATTGGAATTATAAAAGAGGGGAAATGTCGGACGAGTATTTTATGCGATGGCGTACAAGATCACTCCGATAGTGGCGCCACCTTCGTGCTAATTTACAATCCCCAAAACTACGTGAGTCAACTGCAAGTTAAATAAATTAATTATACATTTATTGTCATAAATAACCATAAAATAATCTTATTTATAAATAATATAGTAATTATAATTCCAACATTTTTAATTTTTTTTTCTTCTGTTATTCAGGAAATTATTTTTAGGTTAGGTTTTAAGGTTACATTTAAATTCATTGCATAACGCGTTGTTCCTGCGTCTTTTCTTCTTTCTCTTGGATTACATTGGCACAATATTCACTCGAGAGCACTTCCTGCGCCCGGAGATAGCGTTTATTTCGTTCCGGAAATTATATATCTCTCTCGCTCTGTGTTTAACCCATCGCTCGTTGAGGTGTTGCATTAATGTATGCTTGTGTGTATGGATGCAGATAAATAAAATGATTTTGTAAAATGGAATAGTGTTTATGCATACATCGTGCATAAACATTCTTGATAATTTTATGGTGACGAGCTTACAATGTTTCAACGCAACAAAATTAAATTACGAATTGAGGTTAAACATAGGTATACGTACATATGCATTTATCATTACATTGTATATACACAGATACATATAATATACATTTAAATGCATGTTGAAATTTTATTTTAATTTTTTTACTCTAGAAATATATTATTTATATCAGGAATAATAATGTTATTTAGATATATGGCTTTTTGGTATTGAGTAAAAAGCGAATTTAATTTTTTTTTTTCCATAGGGGTTTTTGTTTCTTTTGCTAACGGATTGGAGAGGGCAATTCTGATGCGATCCAGCTGCTCATATTCTCGTAGAAGTTAGTGCTGCGCCAGTTCACTACTTCTACTGCTTTTGAATTCTAGTTGCGAACGGTGTGCTCTACCTTACCGACAGTGTAAAAAGCAGTTTGAGCTTTAGACACACACGAATATTGCATACAACTATTTTCCACCTTTTCCTCTCTCTTCTGACTCAATTATTACTTGCTACCACTTGCCAGATGGTGTTTAAGTTGTCTCACACCTTCTATTATTTCTCTCTTTTACACACACTTGCTCTTGTAGAGTTGGTCTTTCTTTCTTCCGTACGTCGCAGTAAAATCACGAAGGCTCTTGGTTGAAATTGCGAATCGGAAAGAAAAGCGCAATTTGATTGTTAGGTTTAAGGTTTTGAAGAGAAAGAATTCTCGTTTTTCTTATAATTTTTTATTTTCTTTTCTCATCTCTTTTTTTCTTACATTTTTCGCGCTCTTTTTCTCTCATACTACTTCTACACTTTTGTTTGGTTTATTTTCTATGAAATTTTATTCTTGTTTTGAGTTTGTCAAAGATGAAATCTTAATTTTTTTATTTATTTTTCTTTTTATTCTTATAAAGTTTTCATTATCACTTGGACGAAAGTGTTGTTTATAAAAATATTTCTGTGACAATATTTTTAAAATATAAATATTAGGGTTCTTCGTTTGATGGGACTATTTTTTTTCGTGCGGTTGACGAAATATTACTCTAAACATTAAAAAAAAAATTTCCACTAAAGATGAGGTCTTTATTTTGATATTAAGTACTTTCACAATCAATTTAACATTTTCCCATTTAATTAACACGTAAATCTCGATTTTTTTTTTCTTTATTTATACGTAACTCCGTGGCATTTTGATTGGCCCCACCGATAAAAAATGATGAAGCCGATTTATGCTCGAATTTCATAGTTTTTTCGATTTTTCCTGAAAACTATCAACTTTACAGCAAAAGTTAATGAGGCTTTTTTTGTAGAAAATTAAATTTTCTATAGAATAGTTTCTTTAACTAAAAACCGTAAAGCTTATACTTTTTGAGAAAAATCCAATTAAAATAATATCATGCAATTCAAGGTATAAATAGTTCAAGTTTCCATATGTTTAATTGGATTTTTCTCGAAAACTATCAATTCTACGGTTTTTTGTTAAGATGACTATTTTGTAGAAAATTCGATTTCTTACAAAAAAGGTCTCGTATAATTTTGCTGTAAAATTGATAGTTTCCGAGAAAACTCGAAAAAAATCATGAAATTCGAGCAAAAATCGGCTATAACATTTTTTTTGATAAGTACTTTTAATGATTATATATTCCTGTACAGTTTGTGCTGAAAACCAATTATATAGCATGAACTGTCGCGAAGCTATGCATGAATGAAAAACAAAAAAATTAAGATTTATGTGTTAATTAAATAGAAAAATTTCAAATTGATTGGGGAAGTATTTAATATTAAAATTAAGAGCTCATCTTTGGTTGGAAATTTTTATTTGAATGTTTACAGTTATATTTCGTCAACGCCACGAAAAAAAAAATAGACCCTCAAACGAAGCACCCTAATATATATATATGCATACAAAAAATTCCAATACAAGTTCTGTGGACTTTTACAGAAAATTTCTTACTGAATATACATTTATCAATAATTCACCCATCGGCCAAAGTGATTTAATGCCACGTGTCTCTTGGCCCATGTGAATTTCGTATTCCCTCCATCGATCTTTAGAACGCAAGCTTCTAAAGCAATATATACACTTCATCCCTCTATCCACATGCACTTTCTCTTTATTTCTCTTTTTTTCCTTTTCAATCTTTATTATATGTCTACTGTATTAACTCAACGTATCTCTCAATAGCTGAATAAACACTTATTAAACGGGTGAATAATAAACTAAATAAAAATAACAAAGCTGATAATATTATCTCGAAATATTACATGAATTCAATGAAAGTAATAATGAATTTTATGTATGCAAGGTGGAAAATTGTGAATATCAATTTGTGACGAGTTACTTCGAAGTTTCCCGCTTTCTCCATGATAAAACAAAAGCAGTAACTTGATAAAGACGTCATGGCATGTCACAAACTTGACTCTCAGAGACGTCCAATAGACTCTTTCTACGTTTCTTATATTCCTTTTTTTTTTTAATCTGTTTCTCACTCTCACTCTTTTATTTTACAGACTTTCATTCCTGGTGGTGTCTTCAATACGCGAAACTTGGCCCCAAACTTCATCCAACTGTCCAACTGTCCAAGAGTCCACTATCCGTAAGAGTCGACTCGTTTCCCAATTCCGTCACGAATAATATCATTTCCACAGTTTGCAAAAGTCTTTTATATATATTTATATATGTATGAAATAAAATAAAATAAAATAGAATGAAAGAAAAAATAATTTATTTCATTCTGTTGAAGGAATATTTTTTTAATTTCCTCATCAATATGAAATATGATTAAATTTATTTTATTTTATTTTCACTTCGTGTTACTAATGAACTGAGAATTTATATTCAGGTGAGAATCAATTGTGAAATATCAATCGATAATTTATTTCTGCTAATTTCAACTTCATGCAGTAATTTATAAAATTGAATATCTTCGAATAATGATTTCATTATTTATTAATTAATTAATGATATTAAGTAAAAGTAAACACTTTATTACCCAGATAATTCAAATATTGATAATATTCCAGAAACAAAACAACATATCGATAATATTAAATATAAAACTTATCTAAACATAAATTCAATTTTTAAAATAAAAACAAACAAACAAAAATCATTTCACTGTTATCTTTAAAAAGTAGTTTAAAATATAATTTATATTATCATATACATGAACGAATAACAATACAAATAGTCTCATAATTTTCCTATAAAAACAACAATAATAATAATTGTCTTTATAAATTTTTCACCATCTTATTTTCTTCTTTTTTAATATTATTTTTCTGAATGTTTTTTTTCTCTATTCGTTTCTTTATTATAAAACATTTTGAATTGGGCATGGAAATAAACGTGGCGGCAAACAGCAGTTAACGATCAATGAGTTTTCCAGATCAATATGGAGCGCATGAAAAAAAAAAAAAAAAAAAATAAGGTGTGCGAGAAAAGACGCCGTCGTCAGGAACATTTCAAGGTTTTCATGCCGTGGGCTACAGTCATATAAGGTAAGAACGTTTGGGCTCTGCGCCCATTAAGAAAATGAAATTTGCAATTCAGATACTCATACATATCTGTATCTATAACTATACATACATATGTACATCCATACATACACATAAATATATATACGTATATTATATAGAAACGTTTTTCTACATTTCGATTGAACATTTATAAACTCATCTACGTGCTGGATATCTACCAATTTTTTTTCTCGAACGATAATCGTTAAAAAAAAATATATTGCGGTGAGAATACTGTGAAAAATTTTGGGTAAAAGTCTACTAAAAATTTGTGGTAACTATTTTTAATGCAAATTTTGTGTTGAAGCAAAAAAATTATCTTTCGTTTAATTATAGAGGAACGGATGCTAATTTGGACGTATTATTACGTAATGTGAGTATTAACAAACAAATTGAGCATCCCTTAAAAGCAGCCATATTGATAATGCTGTGATAAACTGCACATCGAAGTAAAAGTGCTTTTAGAAAATTTTCAAAGTAAGTAATAAATCTGTTTGCATCTTGAGTGTAACTTATATTTATATGTTTATATTTTTATAAATCTATAGTTAAGTGTCTCAGTTGTAGAAATCAGCGCTTATTTGAGAAATTATTCATAACACAAAATGATAAAAATATTTTAGGTTACAAATGGTTATGTTGCTAATTTGGAATATGGCTCAGGTTGCTGAGTTTGTGATTATTGCAAAGACTACAAAAAATATAATTAATTTAGATATAAGCTTGAAGTTGAATTTTTTAAATTTTATAATTGAGATTTAAGTTTAAAGATATTTATATAGTTAATTAAAGTTGATTATTTAGGTGATTGTAATTTGGAATTCTCTATTCCAAATTATATTCACATTGGTTAAACCACGCCAATCTGCAATTTTATGATTAAACCAAAATTTATCCTATTTATAATAATCCGAGGCTGTTCATTTTTTTTATTTAAATAAAATATAAGTTTCTCTAACATTTGATGCGGTTCTTACTTTTTTATCTTTTAACCCATAATTAATACGATTTTTTTTAAAAGTGATATTCCAAATTTGCATCCTTTCCTCTAACCCTTTGTGTACTAAGGGCGTAAAGATAGGCCCTCTGTATTTTTCTTATAATTATGTAAAAATTATCAAAATATACTATTCAAGTTGTCAAACTCTAATTTAGTCACTTTTCAGTAAAAATTGTATGAAAAAAATTTTTTTTATAATATTACAATTATTTTTCAGGCAAATATATGATACTTCAAATTATTATTACAAATCCTTGTAGTATATATCGACATCGGAATCAAATTATGGTTTATTTCATCCACAATTTATCATCACACTTCATCTATTATCAAATAATTAACAGCAAGTGATTTATAAATTAATTCACTCACATCTAATAAAGTGAAGCAAATATAAATCAACGTCGCACCCCCAGTAGTGTTCTCTGCGTACAAATATATGTGTATACACCAATGAAATCAAGCTGAGAGAAAAAAACAAAAAAAATACAAATAAATAAATAAATAAAACAAGCAAACAGCTCAAATGAAAAAAAAAAAAAAAAAAAAAACCAACATGAAAAAATAACCAAAAAAAAATCGGAAGTAGTACAGAGCACGCCCTCTCTTATTGCACAAGGCCAATTTCGTGTCTTGGGTGAGCATTGGCAAAAGTCGTTGGAGATGTCGTTGCGAGTAACATATATACCAGTATAAAAGTATAGGCCAAGGGCGTAAATACTTAACGTGGGTTGCTCGCCTAGTTATAAATTAGAAAAGAGGCAATCTTGCTAGCGTTGGCTATTTTCTCACTTCTTCTTTCGTATCCTCTCTTTCATTTTTTTTTTATTTTTTCACTGGTTTCTACGCGTTCTTTTCTCCTCGTAGGACGACCCCTCTTTACACCACAGTCGACAGACCTCATCCATGTCGAGCGCATGTCGTATGTAGAGAAAGAGAAGAAGGGATTTTAGGGTTTACCGTAAAAAAAAAAAAAAAATGAAAAAAAGAAAAACGTCCAACATATCCTTGGCAAGATTACTGCCGAAACGTACGTTGGTATATAACCAAAGTACCCTCTTCCAAACGATATCTTGGTTCATGGGAAATGAAGGAGGGTGGGAGAGCGCCCGGAAAACCAGGGGAGGCGGTAAAAAAAAAAAAAAAAGAGTGAGGGATTATACAGTAAATCTTTAGTAATAGTGTGTCTTGTATATGTCCAATGTAGTACTATCAAAATCCATATATACTGGATTATTGCCCAGTAATTTTTAAAGATAAAAGTATGAATGTTTATGCGAAAAATAATTTTTTGTGGAATTTTATACAAAATTATTTTTATATATATAATTCTTCTGTCTGTCTGTATGTAACTGAACTCCTCCTTAACGGTTGGACTGATTTTGATGAAATTTTCTGTGTTTATGTGGATTTAAGAATGGTTTAGATTCACAATTTGATCCGATAAAAAATGTGTGTTAATTAATTTATTTATTCATATTAGATGTTGATTTTTGGATGGTTTACATCGGTTCCAGCAGGCAGCGCTGCAATCGCAACAGAGAAATGTCTGTCGGGTCTGCTAGTATATTTATATGCAGACTGGAAACGATAAAAAAATAAATAAATGAAAATAGAAGATGAAGATATAAAAAAAAAAATCGTCAACAATTTTGTTTTATTATTCACATGTCAATAAATGGGAGAATATACCCTTGGCACTTTGGTATTGTGATGAAAGATAAAATTGAGAGAGAATACTATAAAGGATGGAGTGATAGAGAGGAGTTTGGTAACAAGTGTCGCATTTCAATCTGCTGTGAATGAGAAAATGTCTGGAGGGCGTCATAGAATGTCAATATTGAACAAGTAATATGTGTGTAAATATATAAATACCCTTCTGTATGATTGTATGCATGTATTTTTATGAGTAAGAAAGTTCGTGATATTTTTTAAATATTTCTAATATTACCAGTCAATATTCAGTCATCCACTTGCGATCCATCGTTTTTTTTTTCTTCATTGCATCACGTGAAATCTGATGCTTTATCATCATCTTCAAAACATTTTTGTTGTCTTTCATAACATCACCCATCAGTTTGACGAGTTTTAAATTTCCCATTCTTGAATTTCAAAAAACTGCCAACATTATCTTGGATATAATTCTTCTTTATTTGAAAGTAAATTTATTTTCATTACTATATCACAGTACAAATCAAATATTTTAGTAGATTTCCTGCATGTATGAGAAGATAAAAAAAAAGATTGATGAAAAAAAAAAAAATAAAAAAGACAAGGTGAAAAAAAAAAAGAAAAATGTCTATAAGTGAAAATTGACGATTGAATAGTGCTCTTAGTGGTCACGCCCTTGTCTAGTCAGCCACGGGCAGACCAATGGATTTCTCTGTTCACAGATGGCTGATCAACTCCACAGCTCATGTGATTCGAACTTGTTTGCTACGAACCGAATAACAAAAAAAAAGGAGAGATGAAAAAAAAAAAAACAAATTGAATGAAGACATGAGAAAGATCGACCCTTTCGTGATCCAGTGAAACTGAGCACTCTACCCATTTTTCACTTTATCTTTGCTTCGAGTAGAAGAAAAAAAAATCCTTCTTCTCATCTACACTCTTGTAACTATCCTAATATAATGAAAAAAAAAGTACTTAATACATTTAAAAAATTCTCTTTTCCTTCTGACTATTAACAAAAAAATATATATAAAAGTCTTGAATAAATACTAAATTTTTTTCCGAGTCATCAATAGCTCATTTGTCTTCATAAATACATATACAAACATGAAATTCAACTATTGAAAATTATCCAAGTCGAATATCATAAATATAAAACAGTTACTGAAGTGAATAAAAAAATAATGGGATAAATAAAGTATGAGAAGACAAAATTCACAAAGCTTTTTACACATTTGTTTCTTCCTGAAATCTAAACGATTGCACTTCAATATCTCCTATGTGTTATTGAATATTTCTGGGTATTATTCATTTACACTACTCTAATTCTGTATAAAAAATAATTGACTATTCATGAAATGACAATGTTTTTTTTTTATTATTCTTTCATTGTGATTAATACCAAAAGTCATGAACCATCTCATCAATTTATTTTTCTCTTTCCTGTACTCAATCTTCGTCTTTTCATTCAATACTCCACATCTTCCCACAACTATTCACATGATAAATACATCAGAGTATGTGAATACGTCCACAGTAAAAAATTTTGTTTAAAAATCCACTAAAAATTTGTAGTAAAATTTTTATTACACAATTTTTTCTCAAAAGATAGATTAAAAGATTTAAAAAATGTGTCAACAACAAATTTATGTAACTCTCAATACAATAATTTATCATCAAATTCAACATAAAATATTCTTAATTTAACGCAAAATAATTATCCAACTTCAACAAAAATTCTTGTATTAAATTTTGAATTAAAAAACAGTTGATATAAAATTTCAATTAATTATTATATAAAATTCTCTATGGTGTAATGTGTGAATCAATCAATTTGTTTATGTGACAATCAGTTTAGATAATAAATGCTTCAGGTGAGAAAAGGGACGAATGTAACCTCGTCTTTGGTACTAAAGCACCGCCGAATTAGATGTTAGATAAGGCTTCGGTGCTAATGACTGGAAACTTTCGAAACTCCAATTACAACGGCGTGAGACGCCAAGAGACTCATTTTCTTCTAACCTATATATATATATTTTCCTTCAACGTATTTGAGGATATAAGTGTAAGAAAGAAAGGAAAAGAAAAGTATAAAGGTAAAAACAAAAAAAAAAATTAGACAAGAGAAATGGATAGTGAAGTTTTACGATATAGAGTATCCGAGATTGAAAAGCTCTAGAGAAAATTACTTGGATATAATTAGCAAAAAATACGTAGATAGATAAATAAATAAATACTTGAATAATTGAATGAATTAATTAATAAATGAATGGATGAATAAATGTGAAATATTGAAGGTTGGATAATTCTTTGATGGATATTTGATGTTGAATGGATTAAAAAAAAATAAAATAAATATATATAGGAGTGTTGGTAGATAGAGAAATTTTTGTGAATAGAATTAGCATGAGAGGATTGGGAATATACATGAAACATTCCATGTCAAATCCTCCAACCATTTTTCTTCAACCTTTTTAACCTATTTTTAATTTTTTTTTTTTTTTTTTTTCAATATATAAAATTTTTTTTCGTATTATATTCGTTAGTACTTATCTAAAGTAGCTTCTACGATTTCATGTAAATTTTTATTTCCATCCATTCTTGAGTTTTAAATCATTTTTCAAAAATTTATTTTATAGAAATCCGGATATTTTTGTTTATTCATTCAATTTAATTATAAATAAATATTTAGCGTCAATATTACTGATGGGAATTATTCATCAGAACAATTAGAATTATTTAAGTTGAATCAAACCATGTAAAAATTGCATTAATAAAAATTTTTAAGTGTAAATTTTTAGTTTAAAATATTTAAAATCACATTAGTTATTAATTTTTAAGTGGAAAAACTATCTGATTGGTAAAAACGTATTAATTAATGAAAATAAATTTTATTTCGCTTTCAATAATGTACTTACGTTTCAAATTGTTGGAAAATCTTTTATAACAATGAATTAACACATAAATTTTGAGTAAAAATTATGAAAAAAAAATCGTTCATCACAATTCTTTTGTAGAATCATACACAAAATTTTTTACTATATAAATATCCATATTATTTAATTAAAAATATACGGATGCATAAATTTATTTGAAAAAATTAAAAATTTTGTTCGAAAAATATTATATAATATTATACAATAAAATTAATTATATAATAATTTTTCACTCTTTAAAATTAAGATTAGAAAACAAATAAATTAATGGTTAGGATAAAATAAGCGATGTATTAATAATAGTTAGAATAATTTAAGCAATTTCCAATGAAGAAATATAAATAGATAACGAAAAGAAAAAAAAAATGACTTTAAATTATCTACAAAAAATTTTTCTTTCTATGCATATCGAAACGTGAATATATATAAGGATTCACTGATGCAAGGATCGTTAAGATTGTGCATGTGTGTGCTTTCACAACGCAGATAGAAAAGTAATCAGGGGGTTGTGGGTTTTTGTGGGTGCTACCATAAAACAGGCTCAATCAAACTCTACCCATCCAATCACTAAAGGACTTCTCCATGTACATCTTCTATAAATTTCTCTTCTGTGTGTATGATAAGGTCAAATGATACTGGATTTGTCCCATCTCTCGTTCACCAAACCACCAACCAAACTCTCTTGTGCTACACATAAACCCATAAAAAAGATAAAAAAAAAAATATAAAATAAAATAAAATAAAATAAAAAAGTAAAGATTATTCAAGTGAAATTATTTGAGCACTTAAAACCATAAACAATAAAGAAACCAATTCAATATAAAAAATCTCGGACTATTTATTTATTTTTTTATTTATATGTGAAATGAGAAATCGAGTTAGAGAAAAAAAATAAAATAATATTGTGACTGCAGGGCCTGAATGGGAAGCGTGAAAGAATGAGGGAATTGTTGAGGTAGTTGAAAGAGTGAAAAAAAAAAAAAAATAGTAGCATGCGGTTAAATTCACGATAGCGTAAAATAAAATAGCGTCTTTTATGCGTTCGGGTATAGTGACTTTATGCGTCCACTGGGGAAAGTGGGAGAGAACGGGTCAGTTATTTTCTTCCCCTTTATTTTTTTCTATATGTACGTGTATATGTTTTGTATATTGGTGTAAATGTAAGGACTATAATAGCGTCATATACCATGACAAAAACCCACGTTTAACAATAGAAAAATTGTCAAGCTTCAAAGTGTTCCATAGATCTAAACATACATTTCTATATTGGTTTTTAAATAAATAGAGAAAATATAGAGCAATGATAAAAAAAAAGTGCAATCACTTTCTGGAGAATAGTTTATGAGTCTTAGTGGATATTTATTTATTTATTCATCGTTAAAGTCTATAATGTCTTTGATACTATCTCATCGTAATAAGTACCGTTTAATTTTTAATTATTATAAATTATCCAGGGGATTTGTATAATACAAAAGATTTTTTTTTTGTCGTTTTAAATTTTAAAATAAATCGTACATGAAGATTTTTTTATTGTTGTCAGGTTTTTAATGATTATTTAATTGCAAAAGTGAATTTATTTGTATTATTGAATTTATTTTTTGAATTTATTTATAATATCAATTAATTATTTATTTAATTGGGGATAATGTTATATCTTTGGCGTCGCTAAATGACAATTGATTCTTGTAGAACTCGACGAGATAAGACGTTTTTGAAGAATAAAAATTTTCGATATTTCGCTTAGTTTTCGAGATATCGAAACTTCAAAATTAATTTTGTTTATTTTTAATTCAATTTAATAATTAAAAATTAAAATTAAAAATTTTTTTAATTTTTTTTTATTATTCATTGTAATATCAATTAATTATATATGAAACAGTGAAGAGAAAGATTTGCTAAAAATGTTTGAATTAATTTATTTAATCGAGTATTAAATTAAATTTGAGAACTTTGCGATTTAAAAGAAAAAAATTTTAATTGTAACTTTTATTTATTTTTTTTTTTATCCATCATCGTAATATTTTTTTAAGATGCAATATTTCTCACTCGATTTACTTTTATGACCAATGTCGAATTTTTATTTTGTACGTTTTGAGGATGAAAAACGACGTTGTAGGTCAGGCAACACGTGTTTACTCTGTATTTTCGCGTTCATTCTTCCACCTTCACTCTTATATCCTTTCGTCCATCAAATTTATTTCGCTTTCTCTCTTTTACTTTATATACCTACCTATATACCAACCTATATAAATAGATAGATAGATAGATAGATAGATAGGTAGATAAATATATTTGATAGTGTGTGACCTAGCACAAGTGCAATATAAAGTGTAGCATTTAAATGTCGAACGAATAGCGAATGAGGAAAAAAAAAATTGTGTGAGTAAAAGGATAGGAATATAAGGTAAAAAGAAAATTTGGAGTGAGGGCAATTCTTAACAAGAGTGGACAGGTGGATCGAAGTGCTTGGACTTTCTGTATTCAAGTGTTGAGCATGGAAAAGAAATGAGAGAAAGCAAGAGAAATTCTAGAGAGGCGACTTGTGCCTGGCGCTACTCCAGTGGATGGCGTCAGCTGTTATGTACTGTTACGGGACAGTCAGCCTAAAGAGGAAATCTCGTTGAGAAATATAAAGAGTCACGTGGAAATTCTCTCTGATTTCCTTTTTCCTATATATTTTTTTTTTTTTTTTATGTATTATTTGTTAACTCTTTTTTTTTTTCTCTTCACACATTTTGATGGAATGAATTTTATTTTTATTGATATATTGACTTCTCGATTAAATACTGAAAATAGGTATTCATATGAGTAGTTGAGATTATACAATTTCGTGTGGAAGTTTATGAAAAATTTGAGTTGCATAATTTTAATGCTAATTTTTTATTTAATTTTAATACAAGAATTTTTGTTGAAGTGGGAAAATTATTCTGTGTTGTATGATAATTTATTTATTGCATTTTTTAATTAGACAGAGTGAAGAAATTTTGGTTATAATTCACTGAAAATTTGTGTCAATTATTTTTAGTACAAATTTTGTATCTAATTTTAATACAAGAATTTTTGTTGAAGTGGGAAAATTATTTTGTGTTGTATGATAATTTATTTATTGCATTATTTAATTAGACAGAGTGAAGAAATTTTGGTTATAATTCACTGAAAATTTGTGTTAATTATTTTTAGTACAAATTTTGTATCTAATTTTAATACAAGAATTTTTGTTGAAGTGGGAAAATTATTTTGTGTTGTATGATAATTTATTTATTGCATTTTTTAATTAGACAGAGTGAAGAAACTTTGGTTATAATTCACTGAAAATTTGTGTTAATTATTTTTAGTACAAATTTTGTATCTAATTTTAATACAAGAATTTTTGTTGAAGTGGGAAAATTATTTTGTATTGTATGATAATTTATTTATTCATTTTTGTGATGGTTATGTTTATTTATTGTATTTTTATTTCATTTTTTAATTGTACACAGTGAGGAAATTTTTGTAAAATCCACTGAAAATTTTCGTTAATTATTTTTAATGCAAATTTTCAATCCAATTTCAACACAAGAATTTTTGTTGAAGTGGGAAAATTATTTTATATTGTATGATAATTTATTTATTCATTTTTGTGATGGTTATGTTTATTTATTGTATTTTTATTTCATTTTTTAATTGTACACAGTGAAGAAATTTTTGTAAAATTCACTCAAAATTTTCGTCAATTATTTCCAATGCAAATTTCGAATCCAATTATAAGACAAGAATTTTTGTGAAAGCAAAAAAATTAAATTACATTAAATTAATAATATTTTATGTTAAATCCATCATTAAATAATTCAAAATAAATTTTCACAGTGTAATTAAATTTAAATACACAAGTATGTAAATCTATAGAGTGGATAAAAATGAAATTAAATTGAATACACTAAAATAAATTATTATCTTTAGCACAATGCAATGAAATTCCCAATGATAAACGGATTTGGAAAAAATATAGAGAAAAAAAAATGGAATTTTATTTGAATTTGCGTGACACACACGTGTAAGCAGGAAATGTAACTGCCAAACGAAAATGCGTGACTGTCATGATGTGTTACCACATTGATATATACGTATATATATCGGTGAGGTTTTCATATGTGTGTATTTAACTAGATTTTAACAGACTCCGATGGGACAGCACGAAACGGTCGATCAATGTCGACAATTTTCGTCACCCTAGATAGCTGAATGTGGTTGGAATAGATGGCTCTTGCTCTATAAAAAATTAACAAAATAAAAGTGAAAAGTGGTCAGATAAAAAAAAAATAAATTGGGTAAATTTGAGAACATTGAGACAATAAAGTGAAAATATATTTGAAATATTTTATATTTCTTTTCAAACTGCGAATCAGGATAATTTTCGATATTTATTTATGCATAAAATAATAACGATTGAATAGGAATTTTTTTATATTTTCTGTAAATTATTATTCAAAAAATACTTAGGAATTTTATTACACTATGGAATAAATTATTAATTTACAAAACAGTGTGTGTATTGTTAGGAGAAATTGTTACATTTGTTTATGATGTGATTCATACGAAATGACAATTTTTATTAATTTAATTCATAAAAAAAAAAATATAAAAATTCATAAATGTTAAGTTTTTATATACTTAACAAAATTTAGTTGTTAAATCGTTTAATAATTTATTTCAACACTATTTTACAACATGATGAATATTAATGATTATTGAAAAAATTTTAAATATCATTTGAATATTAAAAAATACAATAAAAATTTATTTCAAAAATTTTTTTTATTATTACGAGGTCTATTTCCGTTTGTTTTCGTATCAATTATTGATGTTAATTTATTTATTCGCTCTCCATGTATGAATAATTACATTGAAAAAATAATTTGAAAAATTCCTGAACGATCTGCACAAACAATATCAAAATTTAAAATCGAAAACCAATACACAAATAAACGACAAAAAAAAAAAAACAATATTTATACAAATTGAAAAGAGTAACGAAGCGCGAAAACGCAAATATCTTTAGTGCTATATTGTTTCATGCACGGCAAATAAACAAATTATCAATTTATAAAACAGTCGAATTGTTTCCACAAACGATTTAACGCGTGTCTGATCGATTTAATGCATTTATATATATATATACTCCATAAAAAAAAAAAAAAAGGATAGCAAATAATTTACTTTAAAAAGAAAAATAAAAGCCATATTCGTTTTTATTTAATTCATCAAACAAAGAAATAAAATAATATTTTAAAATTCACTCTGCACCAATAGTCAATTTTTTTTTCTTTCGATTATTTTTCATAAATAAATTTCCAATCCTGCATTCAATGAATTCGTATACTTGCAATGTATTCATATATGAATTCTATTTGACATTCATGAATCAATATATCATAATATTCACAAACAGAATTTCAAAAATCATAATATTAATACAAATTGAATTGCGCACAATCAAAAATATAAAATAAATTATTTTAAAATGATACTTTGATTAATGAATCAAAGGAAACCCCAATAAATTGTGATAATACTAATTTAATTTATTTCAAATGTTTAATTCAAAATTAATAAAAAAATTAAAAAAATTTTTTTTTGCTTCAATACAAATTTTTTTATTGAAATTTAATACAAAATATGTGTTAAAAACAGTTAATAAAAATTATTCGTTGATTCATACATATTTTTTACTCTTTTATAAAAAAAAAAAAATATATTTCTGTGAGTACAATTTTTCATTCATAAATAAAATAAAATAACTACTTTGTATGCAATATGTGGAATAGTAATGCACAGAATAAACAGAAAGGAGCTGTAGAATATCTTTGAAATCAAGTACATACACCTGCAAGTAGCAGAGTGAAAAAAGAGTAAAAGTGAAATAGAGAAAAAAAAAAAAAAGAATTTCTAAAATCGTAAACAAACCTCGTAGTGGAGACTTGAAAGATCTCATTTCTGATTGTTACCTTTGCGTACAATTGTTTCATTGTTTTCGTTAAAATAAATGAGCTCAATTCTTTTTCTACCTTTCTCTATATATTCTAAAATATATATATATGTATAAATTTGTATTGATTTGTGCATCAGATTTATTTACATTTCATATAGAAGAAATAAGAGATGAAAATTTTACTAACAAGCAAACAATCACAATGTATATAAATTTATAATACTCTATAAATGAAAATAAAAAATATTTTTATTATAGATAAATGTATAAATAAGAACGAAACAATAGTAAATGATGTTCTTTATAATTTAACAATTTTTTTCAATTGTTAGAAATGGCTTTTATAGATCTTTGAGTTGAATTTAAAATGTGGAAATAATTTATAAATTTTATTGGAACATTTTATTTTTAAATTTATAAACCAAGTAAATTATGACGATAGATATTATTTCAAATTATTTTTGATTGTTTAAATGTCATGTAAGATAGATAAAATCATTAATTTGTGATAGAGATAAAATTATTATAAAATGATAAAATTTCACATTAATAATTTTCATTGTATTTTATTCTAATTTATTATTTATTTTTATTCATTTGAAAATATCATCGTGACATAGTTCACTCCATATTTCTATAATTTATTTCCAATATTCTTGAGATAATTATAAAAAGCTTTAATGCCAGCACTTTGAATTTAATAATAAATCATCATTTGATTCAACCATATTTAAATATTAATTTCAACTCCAAGCGAATTGAAAATCGATTTCATATAATTACTCAAAATTTCAATAATTCATAACATCTCAAAAAAGAAAGAAAAAAAAATAATAACATTACATTTATTTATCCACACAATACGAAATGAAAATTTTTGAAAAGTGTGTCCCAAAATTCACGTAAAATTTCGAATTATACCAGCATGTTAAGAACGTTCATTCATGAGACTTTTTAGTAGTTAATTTTTTTTTTTCAGTTTTGATAAGTTAAATCATGTAGCTATCTACCCTTGAAATTTCAAGACGCCTTATCGATAATTTAAGAAAGTTATTAAAGATCAAAATTCAAATTTCTACAATAGAGCCTTGAGGAGAATTAGCATTTTTATGTATTTAAAATTACAAAAAGTATATTGTAAGAGTAGATACAATAATAAATAATGTTTAAAAATATTCTTTGAAATATGTAGTTTATATAACTCCACAAAAAAAAAGGTGTTGACGAATGTTTGAATTAAATATTAATTATTTTAATAAAGATAATTAAAAGTGTTTTGGTAAATTTGTAGCCATCTTGAAAACTGGCAACAGCGCGCAGTAACGAAATATACACATGTGCACATACACATTGAAAGTGTCAAAACATAACATAAGCACTGTTGCCAAATTTATTTAGCAATTCAAATGGCGTCAAATCAATTGTTAATGTGGATTAACTGATTTTTTAAAATAAATACCTTAAAATTAATTGGTACATATAAAAAATAATTATAAATCATTATAAAATTATTAATATATTTTACAAATTGTTTCAAGCCTCGAATAAATTTTATAAAAAGTTTAAATTCCTGCGTGAATTTTGGAACATTTTATTTTTTCACATTTTCAATATTTTTATATTTTTGTCATTCTTATTTTTTTTTTATTACAATTATTTATAATATCATATCGTACTTTTATACAGTGAAAATATAGTATGGACACGCGTGGTGTGAAAAAAAAAGGATAAAGAAAAAAAAATTGAATTTACGTTATTTTATTCGAGCGTGAAACTCGATTGGGATACGCAGACGATTAACACGTGACTCGCATCAATAATAGTGAATTGGCCAGTTGTAACCTATATATATGTATATACATATATTTTTTTTTCCTCTCTGCATTAAACCCTCTCTTATTCGCCCTCATTCACTGTTGTTCACCCCGTTGTATTCGAGAATTCTCCAAGGGCAATTTCTTTGTCGACGAACCGAGGCGAGAAATTTAACTCTCGCGTCGTTTTACAGTTTAAATATATGTTCTTCCACTCCCCAGTGTAGAAAATCACCCTTTCTACACCAACCCTTTTTTTTTTTCTCTTCATCTATGGATATATATACTCGCATACACGTATGTATTATACATCTAACAATTTCATTGCACGATTCGCATTCTCAGAACGTTTATTTGATAAATAAAACTCAACAAAAGTCTAGAGCTCACATAAAAATATTTATAGCAAAAATGTTTATCTATGTAAATATATAAATATATACACAGTGAAAAACTTTATGTGAAAATCTAGTCAAAATTTATGTTGGAATATTTTTTCAATGATTTTAAGTCGAATTTTTAACACAAGAGTTTGTGAAAAATTATTTTGTGTGGAATAAATTGTATTTTATGTTAATTGAAAGACAACATTTTTGTTGAAATGAGTTAACGAATTAATCTGTAAAAGGTTAGACACTTTTTGAAGTTATTTATTTATTTGGGGTTGTTGATGAATCAAATGAAATAAAAAAATAACAAGAATACAAAAGAAAGAAAGAATGACAAACAACGAAAGAGTATTGAATTCAAAAGAAAATTTTTTTTATTTACTAATCAAAAAGAAAGTTGAATAAATATTCATGCAAAAAATATTTTTATGGACCATATATCGATATGAAATAAAAATAACTATGGAAATGAATAAATAAATGGAGAAACTTGCATATCATTGTACACACCACACAGTAAAAAAATTTATGTTGATTTTTTTTTTCATGATATTTCTGTGTTGAATTGGGATTATTTATTTAAACTTATCATACATTGTGGATGTTTAATATTTTGTTGAATTATACAATTCCTTCGTGAGCTTTATTTATTCTAAAAAATACAATAAAAAATTCAATATGAAATTTTTTGTTTATTGAAAAATAATGAATCTTCATTGAACGGATATTTTATAAAAAATATTCACTGATAATAATATAACAATAGCCACTGTTACACGCAAAAAAGTTTGCAATAATTTCACGTGCTCACAATAACATAAGTCAAATTAAAATAATTCGAAAATAAATTCCAAAAACAATTGAATAATTCAATGGTTTATAAATGTTATAATTAAAACATTAAATTTGATATTTTTTAATTTGAAATTTTGGACAGAAAATTTAACACAAAGTTATTATCTGTGAAACTACTGCAGATATTTTTAGTTGAATCAGTAAATCAGTAATTCAATATATTTTTTAATTCTTTGTAAATATTTAACATAAGATTTGATTCAAATCGAGCCACATAAATAACGTGTTGATTTAACATCATTCCCATGTTGAATTTGTGTAAAAAAAAAATTCCAACACAAATTTCAAGTGGACTTTTACACAAAATTTTTTACTATGTACAGAGATTGGTTAATCGTGATTACGGTGTGGCAGATTCATTGCAAAGGGCCAAGTGGAAATTGTCGGTGAGGTTGGTAAAACATGAAAAAAAAAAAAAATATATACATATAATAATAAATATCTAAAACGCGAGAGAAGCTAATTGAGAAAACCCGGTTGAGTTTCCGGACTGAGGCGTCCGCCCCAAAAATACCAGTTTCCGCATTTAATTCACCCCCAAACCGTGTACAAAACACAGAAATGGTAAAAGCTTTTCGTTTTATTTTTATTTTATATTTTACACAACATATAAGATTAATCGTTTTTAATTTCCTACGACATGATTAATCATAATTAACAAATTTTACCGAGTGTGTACAAGACAAGAGTAAAATAGTGATTTCATCTTGGAATATAAAAAGGCAAAAAAAAAAAAGAGAAAAAAAGAAATACATTCATTTTTCAAAACAAAAAGAAATAATATTCCCTAAAATAATTACATATTTTTCAGTGTTGGTAAATGAATAATTAAACGTGTGTCATGATCACGATGCTCATTCTTCATTACCCATTTAATGAATAAAACCATAAGAATTAATAATTTCAACAATATTTATTATCAACCATTTAAAAATAATTCGATAAGAAATATTCGTCTAGAGAAATGTTTAATGTTGCGTGTTATAATTTGGATAATTTTTAATTTAGAACTACACGAAGTGAAAAATCTAGGGAATTTTAATGTGCTGTGTACTACAAAACAGTCATGAATGACATTTTTTGAAATATTTATCTTTCAAACGGAGGAAAATTAATATGGAGTCACAGTAAATTTAAAAAAAGTGTGGATATTTTTAAGTAACATCACAGTAAAATTTCTGTGACAGCACAGTAAAAGTTTCAAAACGAGCCGTTTTAGTACTCTGTTAACGAAAATTTTTTAGCTGTTTTAAAGTTGAATATGAGAAAATTTTACTGGGCTGTCTAGCAATCGGGACTCGCTTTATTGGTACCAATGTTTTGGTCTTTGTTGACGCATAAGACGCCTGAAAAAAACTCGTCGGCGCTCATCGGTATTTTTCGGGACTTGGCGTGTCTATTGTCCTTTCAATTCATTCTGTTGCGTCATAACGTATTGCAACTCACAACGGTCAACATTGCCATTGAAAAGTGTTCTTTGGAAACAAATTAATCGTATTAAATTTGTAAATTATTCATGTCTTCATTTATTTATTCATTTAATTTCCTTATTTATTTACTTGATTTTTTCGTTTATTTTTTTTATATATTGATATATTCAATAATTTGTTTCATTCATGTCTAGGAATTAGCAGTGGTGCTCAATAAAAAATACTTGCTTTGAAATAAAAATTCACAATTAGCCCCTTAAAATATCATATGACGTTTGTGTAATTCTGTATAAAAACCATTTTATAAACAAATGAATACATTTACTTATAAAATGGTTTCTATACAGAATTTTATACATGTTATATGATATTTTAAGAGGCTAATTGTGAATTTTTATTTCAAAGCAAGAATTTTTGATTGAGTGCTAATTTTTAGAGGTTAGGCACGGTAAAATTTCTTGTGTTGGAGGATTACTTTTTCTCAGGCGCCATCAACAGTTATATGACAATTTCTCCTGTCAATATTCATATGATTGGTAAATAATTTTTATTTTCCTGACAGTTGTGACTCGATTACTAAACAGCATGGTAATTCTCGTTTGATTTTCTCTACAAAAATTCAACAATTTTTCTCTCCGTCTGTATATGTTCTATTTATAATAAATTTCACAGACGGATAAAAATTATTAAAGACTCTTCATAAGCATTTCCAACGTAAAATATATAATTATATAATAATATAAATATATTATACGTTAAACATAAATTTTCTTGAATATAATTTGTATAGAAAACAATGTTTTTTCGTTGCAAATTAGGAGATTGCGATAATGGCTTTAATGCTGTTGGTTGCCTCTACATTCTGACCAACTTAGAGGCCGTATACTCTTGGAAGAAGAGAAAAGTATGTAAGAGAAAGGAGAAAAAGGAAGAAGAGTGAGGAAGGTCGAGCCGCAGGCTCCGAAATTACTTTGCCACTTTCCGACGTTATTTATCGCGCCCCTTATTACGTCCCAACTTTGCCCCCGACCTACCCCGTCCGTTTAACCGTGTCCTGTCCGCCAGATAAATATATATATATATATACACACACACACACACACATGTAAAGGATGTCCCAAAATTTACGCAAGATTTCAAGCGTCGTCAACGTGCTACTTCTTGCGTGGAATTTGGGACACTCTTCATATAAATTTATTTTTATATTTTTTTATTTTCGTTAGCTATCTCCTCTTTATCCACGTAAACTTAATCATATCTCTCATGGAAAATGCTACGTTTACAGGTTACACACGTGTATTGAATAAATACATGTACATGAAAAAAAAAAAATAATTTTTTTTTGTCAGAATTTATTTTTAATGTTATGAATAAATTTTTTATCTCGACGTTAAATCCCTAAGCAATTCAATTTATTTCGTCACAGATGACTAAATATTGTATTAATAATTAAAAATAATAAATAATTATGTTATAAGTGATAATTTTTTTTTTTTAATTAATTCTCAATTTCATTTTTTTGTAACTAAAATCCATTCGTTGATCTTCAGCCGACAGAAATATTCGTGAAATTATGAATATTATTGTTACTATTATCCAAAAATAAATAAATATATTATTAACGAGAGTTTAAATTGATTTTTTAGATTATATTTTTCATTCATGTTGAAAATTCAAAGCTAAAGGGTATTAAGTCATATGAGAAATACGTAGACTTAATACTGTTTAGTTCTGAAAAACTGAGTGCAAAATTTTGTGGGCAGTGAAAAAATATTATTATTTTTTTTTTTAACGAGTGTAATATATATTGAACATTATTGCTTTCATGTATACTATGAATAAGCCTAGTTGTAGATGAGGAAAAAGAGAGATTAGAGGCGATGGAGATTTTCGCGTAATAATCCGCCAAAATCTCAAGCTAAAAGAAGTTTAGTTATATATGTATATATTTGAGCAGAGCTACCACCAAACTACTGTGCCAATGGCAACGTGAACATTATATGAAGTCAATGTATAAGCTCTATATAGAGGAAAAGACGCTCACAGTGAGCAGTTCTCGATCGAAAAGTATTTCTCATTTGGCCTTTCATACCGTCTTAAGATTATCCAAGAGGTGCCAAGGAGTAAAGAGACGAGAACTTTTATTTTATTTTTATTTTACTTTCTTTCCTTTCTTTCTTTCTTTCTTTCTTTCTTTCATCTCCTTGAGAAATATCCAAAGATTCTGTTTTTTTTTCTGTTACTTAACTTTGGATTTCAATTTTTTTGCTTTTGTAATTTTCTTTTCCTTTTCAAATAATTTAATTCAAATTATATTTACATTTATTTATAAAGCATATGGGACTTTTTATTTCAGTGTATTTGGAAATTATAATCATATGTGGAAGCTTTGAATCTTGATTAATTATAAATGAAATTTATATTTGCTTGTATAGTATTTGATGATAATATATTATAATAATTTATTATTGGTAATATAAATAATTTTCAGATACACTTTGCTGAAGGTCATTTCAATTAATGTGAATAATTTTCCGATTGCAGAATTCGAATTAATTTTGTACTGATTGACGAGAATTATATATAAACGACAATTATTGAACGTTGATTATTTATTTAGTAAGATATAATTAAATTACATTCATTAATGCTGCTATTCATGTGGATTTATATACATTTGTCGTTTTAGAATTAATTTCTCTGTCGTAATATTTAATAGTACATAGTAAAAAATTTTGTGTGGACGTCTACTGCACTTTTATGTTAATTATTTCTATCGCAAATTTTGTTTTGAATTTTTAGTAGACTTTAACACGAAATATTTTATTATTAAGATGTGCCATTTTTAGGAAACTTTTTTTTTCATCAAAAAAGCAGGTTGAAATTTCACTGGACGGTGGAAAACGAAGACTATTTAAAGCGGAGTTCTTAATTTTAATATTTAGAGGTTTCTCATAGTAATTTTTATTTTTTCGTTTAAATAACATGGGAATTTTTTTTTTTTTTTTTTGGATTTTTGTAACTCAGTATTTGCACATCAGAGAGATGAGCCGATAATATATTCTTGTAGGGAATTGGACGCTCTACAAAAAAGGTCTCTTACACTGTTTTCATTGAGACAGCCATTCTAAAGATATTCAAACCCAAAGTCCCAAATTTATGGAATTTTGACTTTTTTGTTATTAAATCGATACCAATCACTTTATTATTGTAATAAAAAAACACTTCAATAATTGTAGTTACATTGCTTAATTTTGTTTCGACACGATAATTTCTATTGCTTTGAAATAATAATTAAATTTATTTTACATATGTTATAAATAATTTTTTTATAGTAAATAAAATAAAGAAAAAAAAATATCTGACACATGAGTATTTTTTTTTATTCAGCTTCACGAAATTATTAGCACACTAAAACCAGTTGTCCGATTAAAAATAAATTTTAAGACAATAATAAAGTGATTAGTATCGAATTAATAACAAAAAAGTCGAAATTTCATACATTTGGAACTTTGGATTTAAATATCTTTAGAATGGCTGTCTCTATAAAAGAAGTGCAAGAGACCTTTTTTGTAGAGCGTTCGATTCCCTATAAGAATATGATATGTGCTCATCTCTATAATCCGCAAATGTGGAGCTACAAAAATTAAGATAAAAAAAATTTTTTTTCACATGTACATATTCATAAATTTATTTAAATGAAAATTAAAAATATTCATACGACTCAAAGAAATAAATAACACTGTTTGTTGCAACTTTGGCGACATCTCTAAGTTGCTTTCTGAAATTACTTGAATATTTATTTTATTATTATGATTTGGAGTTATCAATTGAGTAGGGAAATGTAGTTTTGTTGAATTGTCTCATGAGACTTTGTTGACTGCAAAGAAAAAACATTAAAAATTGCTTGACAAATAAATATAAAAATCAAATGCGTAAATATTATTTTTTTATCGATCAATATTAACCCCAATAGCCTTTGGTGCTTTCCACGAAATTCCACTCCGTGCTGTCATAAGTTATAACTATCGTGAGGCCACAGTATTTCACGTTATGTAATGAGCCAAAATTATGTGAATTTCCCCAATATTTGACGCCGTATCACAGCATCACAACCAACCGACATGACTGCAACACGCCAAACCATGTTCTCGTTTCATTTTTTTCTGTATCTTAATTGGTGAATTCAGCAATTAATACTAATGAATATTGAAGATAATTATGAAATGTCTTAAGATGGAATAAATAGTCATATGTGACAGCGAATGATTATTCCATTATTATTTATTCCATCGAAATCAATCCCTCTGATCTTCCCCCGATCCTCCCAATCCTCCCCCGACCTTCCCCCAATCCTCCCCTGATCCTCCCCCGATCTTCCCCCGATCACCCCAATCCTCCCCCGATCTTCCCCTGATCCCCCCGATCTTTCACCGTTCCCCCCACTCTTTCCCCTGATCCCCCGATCTTCCCCTGATCCCCCAATCCTCCCCCGATCCCCCCACTATTTCCCCTGATCCCCCCGATCTTTCACCGATCCCCCTGATCTTCCCCCGATCCTTCCAAGATCGGGGGGATCGGGGGAAGATCAGGGGGATCAGGGGAGGATTGGGGGGATCAGGGGAGGATTGGGGGGATCAGGGGAAAATCGGGGGAGGATTGGGGTGATCGGGGGAAGATCGGGGGAAGGTCGGGGGAGGATTGGGGGAAGGTCGGGGGAGGATTGGGGTGATCGGGGGAAGATCGGGGGAGGATTGGGGGAAGGTCGGGGGAGGATTGGGAGGATCGGGGGAAGATCAGAGGGATTGATTTCGATGGAATAAATAATAATGGAAGAATCATTCGCTGTCACATATGACTATTTATTCCATCTTAAGACATTTCATAATTATCTTCAATACTCATTAGTATTAATTGCTGAATTCACCAATTAAGATACAGAAAAAAATGAAACGAGAACATGGTTTGGCGTGTTGCAGTCATGTCGGTTGGTTGTGATGCTGTGATACGGCGTCAAATATTGGGGAAATTCACATGATTTTGGCTTATTACATAACGTGAAATACTGTGGTCTCACAATATTTATAACTTGTGACAGCACGGAGTGAAATTTCGTGGAGTGCTCCAAAAGCTGTTGGGGTTAATGCCATTTTGGATCCTTTTGGATCTTTTTTTGGATCCTTTCGGATCCTTGGATCTAAACAGATCCAAAGATGACGATGATTTGGATTTCACTCCAGTGGGCCACTGTGCTACCACACGAGGCAAGCACCTGACGTGCACCGTGCGCGATTCTAGTGCACGCACGGTTCATGATCGGTGCACGCACTTGGCTAATGGGGAACACACTAAAATATTTTTTTTCAATAATAAATTTAATTATTTCATGCAGATCTCTATATTTCCAAAGGTCAATTCAACAGCAATAATTTACGCGTGTTTTTGTGTTGGAAATTTTTGAAATAATAAATATTATTGCACAAATATAAACATTTTTAACTCATAAAAATAATGAAAACATGAAAAATGAAATAAAACAAAAATTAAAATAGAGAAATTATATTTTTTTATGTTACAGATCATTTGTAGCGATCACTTTATTGCAATATAAATTTTTTATTGTCAACTCTGACCTAACAAATGATAAGAAAACATGAAGATAATCAGTAAATAGTTTAAAACTTTTATTTTGTTATGAAAAATAATTGTCTAGTACTTGTGCTACTTTCTTATCAACATATTTTTATACACCATGACTTCGTTTGATATAAAATTTATATAATCAAGTGTATATAAATATAAATAATTGTGAATTATTAACCTTGATAAAATTGCGTCACAGACAGACGAAACAAAAAATTTCACGTCATATTATTTTCATATATTATGTTGCGAATTAATCTAGCAATAAAATTATACAATCATTTAAGACCGAATATTAAAAAAAAAAAAAATATATATATATTAAAAATTCGACAAAAGCCCACGGTCGAATTTAGATTTATTCAACAAATTTTTTTTTTTTAACATGTTCATCATTGTTGTTTCTGTATATAAAAAACAATATTCATGATAAATCATTATAAATAAAACCAATACGTCATAGAAATTCCAAGAATTATATATAATTTTCGTCCAAATTAACATCAAAGACGATATCGTTTATGTAAAATATTTTTTATCATTATTAATTTATCATAATTTATTTCTTACGATCCTTGGCACTCAGTTATTGTCCTTCAACTTGAAATTTTTTTCATTCCATACAAACACATGAACAATTTATATTTTATTTATATTTAATTTCCTGATTCACAAACACATTTCTCTTCCTTTGTCATTAAATTTTTTTACTCTATTTTTTTTTTCATTTATCTTTTTTTTTCTGCTCCTCCTTTATTTATAAATTCATAAATGCAACATATAGATGACGCTGTCAACGTCATTTTATGCAATGAATTAATATAAAAACAATGAAAAAAAAAAAAAAACAATCGCACGCACGTTCTCTTTAAATTTATGAAAATTATATACATGCATGTAGAATTATAACGTCAATAAGAAGAACAAAATTAATTTTTGACGTCATAAACACAAAGAGATTCTCAAAATTATTTTTACAAATGTTCAATATATATATTAGGGTGCTTCGTTTAAGGGGACATTTTTTTTTTTTGAGGCATTGACGAAATATTACTCTGAACATTCAAAAAAAACAAATTCCCATCAAAGATGAGCTGGTCTTTTTGATTTTTCTCGAAAACTATCGAGTTCATAGCAAAAGTATATGGAACCTTTTTTGTAGGAAATTAAATTTTCTACAAACAAGGTCTCGTTAACTTATTCTGTAAAGTCAATATTTTCCGAGAAAAATCCAATTAAACATATGGAAATTTGAACTATTTATACCTTGAATTGATTCTTTATGAATTGCATGATATTATTTTAATTAGATTTTTCTCAAAAACTATCAGCTCTACAGTTTTTAGTCAGGAGAACTATTCTGTAGAAAATTTGATTTCCTACAAAAAATGTCTTATCAACTTTTGCTATAAAATTGATAGATTTCGAAAAAAATCGAAAAAACTATGAAATTCGAGCATAAATCGGCTTTAACATTTTTTATCGGTAGATCAGTTCACAGAAAATAATTTAGTATTAGGGCACTTTTAATGATTATATATTTCTGTCCAATTTCTGCTGAAAACCTATTAAATAGCATAAAATGCGGCGAAGTTATGCATAAATGAAAAAAAAAACTGAGATTTACGTGTTAATTTAATGGGAAAATTTGAAATTAATTTAGGAAGTACTCAATATTAAAATTAAGAGATCATCTTTGGTGGAAATTTTTTTTTGAATGTTCAGAATAATATTTCGTCAATACCGCCAAAAAAAAAAAAAATACTCCCCTCAAACGAAGCACCCCAATATATATATATATTATATATTTATGTATCCTCTATGTAATAATTAGGAACTATAAATTTTTTTACGACTCTCCTTAATTTATTTAAGCAAAAATTCATGTGACCTTTTCAATCAGAGTTTAAAAATCATTGAAAAAAGATAAAATTATGAATAAAAAATTTTTCTAAATTCATCCTCTATATTGAATATTCAAAAAAATAAATAAATAAAAAAAAAATCTGCATTCATAAACTGCTTTAAAATTAACTGGGTCCATGAATATAAAAGAATAAATAAAAAAATCATCATCATCCTCTTCATCTTTGACATTTTCGTCATCTCGACCTTGAAATGATTTTTATTATTTATATAATTATTTATTTATTTGTTTATTATATATAAATACACATGTAAATGTATATAATTCTTTTTATTCCAGTCGACCTTGACGTCTCCGCTGACTTTCATCCGCTTGGAGAACGCTGACCCTCCTCTACTTATTTTTATTGTTATTATAATGCTGGTTTTTTATTTTATTTTCCTTACTGGTGGATTTGTGCGAGTGCAAAGGAATATATATGTGAAGAAGAAGGAAAAGGCAGAAGAAGTTCTACCACATCGTCTCAGTGTTGTATTTAATATATTCTGGTTTTTACTTTTTTTTTTATAATTTTTTTTCTTTGTGTTTGCGTTTGCGAAATGAGTGCATCACGATCGGGGGAATCTAGAGAGATGAGAGGGGAAAAATATATGAACGAGAGTGAAAAATTATTGTTTGTAGCAGTGGCGAGAGAAGTGGAGTAAAAAAGAATTATGTGAACCGATAAAATAAGATATAGTGAAGAATTTTGGATAAAAGTCCAGTGGAAAATTGTGTTGGAATTTTTTTTTATATAATTTTTAGTTGAGAGTTAGGCTAAATTAATGAAATATTTATGTGATTTGATTTGAGCGATGAATAATATGTTGAATGTTTGTAGAGATTTGAAAAATGTGTTGGTTCTGATATAAAATATTATTAATTTAATGTAAAATTATTTTTCTGGTTGAATAAAAAATTTTGTGTTACAATTTGATGCAAAATTAGTGCTAAAAATAATTAATAAAAATTTTTTGTAGACTTTTAGACAAAATTTTGTTCTATACACAATAAAAAAATACAATAAATAATCAAAATCAATACAAAAACCATTAAATAAATTATTATACAACGAAAAATAATTTTTGAGGTTAAATACAAATTTTTGTATTACAATTTGATACAAAATTAGCGTTAAAAATAGTTAATAAAAATTTTTAGTAGACTTTTAGATAAAATTTTGATCTATACACAATAAAAAAATACAATAAATATACAATAAATAATCAAAATCAATACAAAAACCATTAAATAAATTATTATACAATGGAAAATAATTTTTGAGGTTAAATACAAATTTTTGTATTACAATTTGATACAAAATTTGCGTTAAAAATAATTAATAAAAATTTTTAGTAGACTTTTAGACAAAATTGTGTTCTATACACAATAAAAAAATAAGATTTAAATACAATGAATAATGAAAATCAATACAAAAATCATTAAATAAATTATTATACAATGCAAAAAAATTTTTATATTACAATTTGATGCAAAATTGGCGTCAAAAATAATTAATAAAATTTTTCAGTAGATTTTTCGACAAAATTTTTGTACAATGCTCAATAAAAAAATACAATAAATAATCAAAATGATTAAATAAATTATCAGACAACGTAAAATAATTTTTCTACTTTGATATTAATTTTTGTATTAAAATTCGATACAAAATTAGAGTTGAATTCAGTCATCACAAATTCTAGTGGACCTTTGCACAAAATATTTTACTGTGTACTCCCAAGATATCGATCATTTTCTTATTTATTAACTTCATTAATGCAATGAACGACATAGCAAATGGGAAAACGCGATTGTATTTGTGAATATAATATTACATATTGCGGATCTTGAGAGTCATCGGCCAACACGCATGTCTCCTTCCCTCTTTACCGAAGGAAATACTGTTGGATCGAGAAAAATATGTGCAGTTGATGTGCGACACTCAAACCCAACGCTTCCGTAAATTTACAGACTAAATAAAAATTTTTTTGCATCAACACAATTCATAAATAAATAAATATCAAACAGTATTTTACAAAGTAATTAATTTATGTAAATAAATTATAGTTATCTAATATTAACTTCACACAAATTACAATTTTTTTTATCTATTTATTCCTCAAGAACTTAAATAGCAAAAATAATAAAGTGAAAATTAATAACACTCAATGAAAAGTAGAAAATAAAAATAATTGTGAACGTTTTGTTATTTAAAAAATTACAAAGGAAAAATTCATTGAGCAATTCATTTGTACATGACAGAGAAAATAAAAATGCAACCATCGCAGTGAGTTAATAACAATAATTTGAAAAAATATATAAATAAATGAGCAAACTAAAAAAATAAACGAATATTTTATTTTGTTTTTATTTCAATTCATCATTAAATAATAATACAATTCGATAAATAATTTATTTATGTCACACAATGAATTATGTAAATACACAAAATTACATACACATTAATTATTTACTTATATATATAAACATTCGGGTGCTTCGTTTGAGGGGACTATTTTTTTTCGCGGCATTGACGAAATATTACTCTAAATATTGAAAAACAAAATTCCCACCAAAGATGAGCTGGTTTTTTCGATTTTTCTTGAAAACTATCAACTTTACAAAAAAAGTGTATATGACCTTTTTTGCAGGAAATTGAATTTTCTACAAAATAGTTTTCTCAACAAAAATCGTAGAATCAATAGTTTTCGAGAAAAATCCAATTAAACATATGGAAATTTGAAATATTTATACCTTGAATTGTTCTTCTATAAATTGCATAATATTATTTTAATTGGATTTTTCTCAAAAACTATCAGCTCTACGGTTTTCAATCAAGAAAACAATTCTATAGAAAATTTAATTCTCTACAAAAAAGGTCTCATCAACTTTTTCTGTAAAGTTGATAGTTTTTGAGAAAAATCGAAAAAACCATGAAATTCAAGCATAAATCGGCTTTAACCTTTTTTATCGATAGGGCAGTTCGCAGAAAATAATTTAATGATAAGCACTTTTAAAGATTGGATATTTCTATACAATTTCTGCTGAGAACCAATTAAATAGCATAAAATGCCGCGAAGCTATGCATAAATGAAAAAAAAAAAATTGAGATTTACGTGTGAATTAAATGGATAAATTTCAAATTAATTTAGGAAGTTCTCAATATCAAAATTAAGAGCTCATCTTTGGTGGGAATTTTTCATTTGAATCTTTAGACTAATATTTCGTCAATACCGCGAAAAAAAAATACTCCCCTCAAACGAAGCACCCTAATAAACATACATATAAACATATAACTTTAACATCATCTTCATTGACTTAACATATCTATAAATGCCATTAAAAATCATTTTAATGAGTAAATATAAATTTTCATTATCCCAATATGTCTGAATCCCATTCATATATGTACATATTTGTTTATATTAAATAAATATGTATAAAAAAAAATATGCGGCAGTGATAAAGAATAGAGAGTGACATGATATGACCAATGATGAAAGCAATAATGAAAATAGGTCAAAGATATTTCTTCTTCTAAATTTAAAATGATAGTCTCGAATATTATCTTAAATAGAGCATGATGGAATAATAATAAAAAAAATTAAATATATTGAAATATAATTGTATCGTTGTTGCATACACGTAATACACATACATGAATAATTGATCATGTATTTAATTATAATTGAAATTGAATTTAATTTGCATTTTTAAGTTGTCTAACGACAGTTTTAAACGTGTATATATTTAAAAAAATATTAGAAGATGAAAAAAAAAAAAAATCATTTAACGTCTGTAGTAAATATTTCATAATGTTCATTAAAATATAATCATAAAATTATTTAAAATGATTATTTGTAAATTTTAAAATAGTCCATTACGTAATTAAAATTATATTGAACTATAAGTTATTATAAATATAAAAATCATGAATTAATCATTGGATGATAATAATTTATTTCAATGTTTATTAGTGATATAACACTTAATATTTTTTTTTTTCTTTGGTGTTTCAGTTTGTTTTGTGATCCATGTGACGACTGAGAATGAATAATTAATTAAATCTATTACATGTGGAAACAACTGATACACTGTATCAATATTAATTTGATGAAAAAAATTTGTTCGAATAATTAACATTGGTATTACATGCTGAAGTGGAAAAATATATGTTATTAAGTAGTGGATAAAAAAAAAAAAAATTGTGGAGAAAAATGATGAGAATTTAAAAGCTGGAATTAAAAACGTGACATACGATGATACTGAATAAATACGAGGATAAAAAAGGAGAAAAAAGCATAGAAAAAAATGAGAAAAACGTCATCAATATGAAAAATATTTGAGACGGAAAAATCCTAGATAGATAAAAATAAATCAAGGTAATGAACGATTGATATCACTTCAATTGCAGTCGATATATTACTTGATATAATAATTAAACAGTGTGTCGAGAAGTTGATTAATCTACAAATTAATCACCACGAACCTCAGGACATTGTAAAAAAAATTAAAAAAAAATAAAAAATAAAAAATTGTGAAATGGAAAAATTAGTGGAATTATAACTGGATTCAATTCGAAATAGAATAGAAAGTGATTATGTTAAAAAATAAATAAATAAATACATATTATTGTCAGAGAAATATAAAAAAATTAAATAAGTGTTTAATTATTATAAATAATAATTAATAAGTTGGTGAAAAGAAAAATATTCTCTTTGATAAAAAAACCAGTTAAGATTTCACTTCTAAATAAATTTGAATATCGCGTGTGATTTAATTTTTCAATATAAATAATTTTTTCAGACGGAAATAAATATAATAAACAAATAAATCCAATATGTATCAACGTACAGTTTTAATTGATTTACCAAAAGTCGAAGCAATCGATATTGAATTTAAAAATGTTACATTTAATGTATCATCAGGTTTTTATAGTAAAAAAAAACCTATTTTAAAAGGCGTGAGTGGTTGTTTTAAATCTGGTGAATTGACAGCAATAATGGGTCCATCAGGTGCAGGCAAATCATCATTATTAAATTTATTAACCGGCTTTCATGATGTAAACACTGACGATAATATCAATTATATAAATAGAGATACAGCACAAAGCTTAAATGTTTATCGAAAAGCCGCGTGTTACATTCAACAGGACGATCAATTACATTTATTATTCACAACAATTGAGTCAATGAGAATGGCAGCTAATTTAAAAATTGGCAACAGTTTAAGTAATGAAGCAAAAGAATTATTAATAGATGATATATTAGAAACATTGGATTTAATAAAAGCAAAAGAAACACGATGCAATCATTTAAGTGGTGGACAAAAAAAACGTTTAAGTATTGCATTAGAATTAATTGACAATCCGCCAGTTATGTTTTTGGATGAACCAACAACTGGCTTAGATTCATCATCAACATTACAATGCATTTCAATGTTACAAAATTTAACTCGCAATGGCCGAACAATTATTTGCACAATTCATCAACCAAGCGCAACAATTTATGAAATGTTTGATCACATTTATTTATTAGCAGATGGACATTGTATGTATCAAGGTGCACCAAAAAATACTGTAGCATTTTTCAGTCGTGTAGGCCTTCAATGTCCAAAATATCATAATCCAGCAGACTACATAATTGAAGTAGTTTCAAAAGAATATGGAAATTTTAATGAACAATTAAAAATATTTGCAACTGGAAATACAAATGATTATTGGCGTGTAACTTTATTAGATGATAAATCATCGTCAATTTATTTAACTGATGATAAACAAATTGAAACAACAACGACAATAGCAACAACAACAACAACAACAACAGCAGCAACAAAAATATCAAAACGACGTATAATTAATAATGAAAATAAAGCAGTTATTTTAATAAATCCACCATCAGAATTAATTCGCTTTGGTGTATTATTTAATCGTTGTATTATACAACTTTATCGCGATTGGACTGTGACACATTTAAAAATGATATTGCATTTTCTTGTTGGTGTATTGTTAGGTTTGTTTTACGTTAATGCCGGTTCTGATGGTTCAAAGAGCTTTCATAATATTGGCTTTTTAATAATAACTCTTGTTTATTTATGTTATACAAGTATGATGCCGGCTGTGTTGCGATTTCCATCGGAATTGCCTGTGTTGAAAAAAGAAAAATTTAATAATTGGTATAAATTACATACTTATTATGCTGCAACACTCACTGCACAGCTTCCAATGCAAGCATTGTTTACAGTTATTTATTGTTCAGTATCGTATTTAATGAGCAGCCAACCATTAGATTGGAATAGATTTAGTATGTTTCTTGTGACATCAATTTTAATAACATTTATAGCAGAAAGTATGGGATTGATATTGGGTATAGTTGTAAATCCAGTTAATGGAACATTTTTTGGTGCTATTGCTACGTGTGTTATGTTAATTTTTGCGGGTTTTCTTGCATTGTTTCGTCATATGCCAGTGTTTATGTATTATATTAGTTATTTGAGTTATTTACGATATGGATTGGATGCAATGGTTGAAGCTATTTATGGTAATAATCGTGAAAAACTTCCATGTCCAATTGATTATTGTCATTATCGAATACCAGCGTCAATTATTGAAGAATTATCAATGGGTAATGGACGATTTTGGTTGGATATTGGTGTGTTATTTCTTAATTTTATATTATTGAGACTTATTGCTTATTGTGCATTGAAACGTAATTTATCTAAATCATAAAAATTGATTTATATCGCAGTGGGAAATTTTGTGAGAATGTTTACTGGAAATTTGTGTTGAATTTTTACAAAAAGTCTTTCATAAACAAATAATGCATAATAAAAAACGGAATATAAATACAATGAATGAAAATAAATATAGAAAATAATGAATAAACTATTGTTCATCGCAAAATTATTGTTTTGCGTTGATACAATTTTTTATGTTGGAATTTAATACAAAATTTGTGTTGGAAATAATTGACAGAAATTTTCCATGGACTTTTACACAAAATCTTCCAATCTACACAATAAAAAAAACAGAATAAAAATACAATAAATAAAAAAAAAAAATACAGATAAACAATAAATAAACTGTCCTTCATCGAAAAATTATTGTTCTGTTTCGATACAATTTTTTGTCTTAGAATTCAATACAAAATTTGTATTAAAAATAGTCAACACAAATTCCCAATGGACTTTTACACAAAATTCTTCACTATGTACACAATTTATATTTTTTTTTTTCATCCCAACGGTCGAGTTCAAATGCAACTTATATAAATTTTTTTCAATATTGTATTGTATTGATGTCGCATCGCTATAATAGTGAGATGAGCTCAAGGCTTTTGATACAATCGTATTTGTCCATATATAAAATAAAAAATAAATAACTTCTACATAAATATTTATACATGTGTGAGGCCGAGTGTATATGTATATATACATCCATGTGTATACATATATACATAAATATTACACATAAGAGTTAGAATAAATTGACAATAAAAAGCCGAAGAAACTTTTGTAATTTTTAGATATTTTTTTTTTTTTTATGCAACATCTAATGAGCGTGCAATTGCGAAGGACACGCATGAAAGGATTCTTATTGTTCTGTGATGCATCCAAGTAAAGCAAAAATACATGCATAAATTATATACACATATAATAAAATATACATATATATAAGACAATATTAATTTGTGTATTTATGTCCAAGACAACACACACGAGGTTCAAAGGTCCAACGTAGGTGCATAAATCCATTTTATTTATACATGTTTCATATACATTAAAGCAACGAGAGTGAAAAAAAAAAAAAATAAGAGGGAAAAATATCCAATAAATCAATCGCGTATAAAAAATAATTAAAAATGTATAATTAATTAAATAAGTCTGTAAATGAATGGATAATATAAATAATGAAAACATTGTATAAAAGACGCCATAATTATTAAAAAAAAAAAAAATGGCACATTTATTGTAATTAATTATTAATGATAATTATATAACTAGTTTCAATTAATTAAAAACAGCTGTCTTTCAACATTATTTCGTTTTTTTTTTTTTTTACGCTCTCTCTTTCTTTCTCTTCCTTTCTCTCTTAGTTTAAACAATTGTCATTCATTCAAAGGTTTTTTTTTTTATACTCCAGTGATGATTGTTTGACGATAGATTTTATAATTCAATCAATTTTTTTTTTTTTTCCTTCATTATAATAAATCATTATTTATTATAATCACGCTCGAATCATGTATATATGGATTTATATATCTATATTATGTATATATATACATATATGACTTGACAATTTTCAATCGATCTTGTATTAATTCACTATAAAAGAATAATTTATTTTTATGTTTATTAATAATTTTATATTGAACGAATGTATATATTTTTTTTTTCTTTCTTAATTTTGAACAAATTTATTTTTAGTATCTGCAAGTTATTGTGTCATCAGTCAATCAATCACCATCATTATTACTATTATTATTATTAGTATTATTATTATTATTATTATTATTAGTATTATTATTATTATGATAATAGTGATAATAATAATAATCAGTGTTATTATTGAATATGTAATATTTAAATTAACTGATCTCAATCAACGAGTCAATGTGGCACACTCGTGGCTTTGCGTTTTGTCCTTGCACTACATTCTTTTTTTTTTTTTTTTAGTTGTTTTTTAATTATCTATTTTTTTTTTTTGTATTCAACGGATTGCCAAAGAGTGCAGTGACGATTGAAGAGAAGGAAAAAAATACAGGAGATAATTTTCAATAGAAATAACAATGTATAGAGTAAAAAATTTTGTATCAAATTACGTTAAATTATTCATTGTATTTCGATACAAAATTTGCGTTGAAAAGAGTTAATACAAAGTTTTAGTGGACTTTAAATACAGAATTTTTTACTGTTTATGATAAAAAAATAAAATAAAAACATAATGAATAAACAAAATTAATAAATGAACTATTATACAATGCCAAATTATTTTTCCTTGGACAAAAATTTTTGGTGGACTTTTATAAAAATTTTTTTACTGTTGCAGTAATTTATTTAAAATACAAAATTCAATACCGTGAATAATTAATATTCAAAAGTGGTGAAACGAAAAGAATGACGAAATAATTATATGAGAATTTATGTTTGTAAATATTTTTTAGGTTTGTTTTCGAATAAAAATATAGCTGCGGGCAAAGAAGAAAAATTATAATGAATAAAACACAAAACTGGAAGTTGATGACGAAGAAAAAAAAAATGATTATACACAGGTAAAAAAGGATATGATTAATTTGCAATTGACTTTTTTTTTTGTTTTGGTATTTGATTTTTTTTTTTTTTTTTTCAATAAAATTTATTTAAGAATCTAAATAAATTAAAATACATGGCAACTTGGGATACACATCGTTGAGCTATATTTTTGTTCAAAAACAAAAATGTCCCTTTGCATTATTTCTTCATTTCATTTTATTTTATTTTTTTATTTACTGTTGTGGTTTTTTTTTATATCAATCACGAAATAAATATTTCGATTTATTATTCTTTTTTTCTCTTTCTCCTAATTATTCATCATTTATCAATTTTCATCTGCACTTTACATTCTCATCACTTTCACGATAATAATTAATTGTTAATAATAATTAATAATAACTAATTGATAATAATAATTAATAATGAACGGTGACAATATATTTTCATAATCATCGTTGTAATAATAATTATAATTGGATAATTGTTTTTTTTTTTTAGCCATACACGTCACTGCTGTTTTTTTCTTTTTTTTCGTTTTTGTTTTTGTATTTAATTTTTTGTTTCAATAATATATACAATTATGCGCAAGATATGTGTTTTGAATTGAACGTATGTGAATTTTGTTTGTAGAAATAAAATTTTTTTTTTAATTTTTACGTTCGTACAATTTTATGTAAAATTATTAATTTCTCACTTTTATTTATTTATTTCAATTTTCTCATTATAATCATGATTAATTTACAATGAAAATTGCTCTGCAGCTCAATCTTTGTCTGTTTTAACATTTTATTTTTGTATTTTATCAATTTTTCTTTTTAAACTTCAATCACGACAATTCCAATCATTATTATTTTCTATTCATTTATTTATTTTTCTTTTCCATTCAATTATATCTCAAACGAGGCTCGTTAGGCTCAATGATAATTTATTTTTTTTTTCTTTCCATTTGTTATTTTTATTATTTTCATTCAATAAGTACTCCGCGAGCGCACACAGGAATTATGCAACAAAGCGACATTTATTTATGTTTTTATATGTACTCAGACCAACAAAGAGCAGCGCATTTATTTATCCATCGTTAAATGAAATAAAACAAAATGAAAAAAAAAAAAAAAATGTTTTTTTTCCCTGTTATATGATATGAAAAAAGGAAAAAAAAATAATAATTATATTCAATACGTAATAACTTATTCGGTAAGTAACTTCATTTGTGCGGTAAAATAACTGACAATAAAAGGCAAATAATAATCAAGTACGATTTGGAATTTTAAACGCAGATATAAAAAAAAAATGGACATAAAAAAAATAAAACTAATTTAATTTATTTTTCTTTTTCCATTTTTAAGTCTTCTACAGCGCCTTAATAATTTTTTTTTATTTCAAACTCAATCTTCACTCTCTTTCTTTCTCTCTTCTTAACCGATTCTCGCGATCACATTTCGCGATTGTTTACGCGGCACTATTATGTACAAATTATACGTAAAAACGATCGCGAATTTATTGTAGCGAGAAGCGGAATTTTCGAGCATTATTTAAACTAATAAATAATTTTTTTCCTGTTGCATTCATTACACATCTTTACTTATATCACTATTAAATTGTTTATTCTGTAAATTGATTTTATTTTTGCGTTTGCGTTGTATTTTTTTTTTCCTTATTGGGAGAGATCTATGAAATGTTTTTTTTTTTTCTTTTCCATTAAAATTAATTTATTCCCATACGAGCCTCGTCGTCACGTTGGAATAATTATTAACAATCATCACCATTAATTTTTATATACAACCTCTATCTCTTCTCTTTCATTATTTTTATCCACAATCTCACAATTTATTTATTATTAATAATTTCGCAATCGTTCACATTCTTTCTATATAACTTTTTTTTTTTTTCCTTCACTTTTTCATCGTCTTTTACATTCACATCATTATTATTTTTTAACCCACATATTCATCCTAACTAACGCGCAATCTACACAATGTAAACTCAACGAATCGTAGTGTATACAAGTAATACAAGTCGAGGATTTATATACATACATATAGATATATAATGATAAAGGAGTAATGGATTTTTTTTTTTATGTTGTTGCGAGGGATCGGGGAAACAATGGGATGACATTCAAGAGGACTGTGAAGGGATGAATTGGGATATGGATGTGTATAGTGTGGGGTGGGGAGGAAAAAGGGAGGAAATTGGTAATAAAATCGATCGTTCACTATTTTTTTTTTTTTTATATTCTCGAAAGAGGAACCATATTTCTTTTGTCTCTCGCTATTTATAAAAATAATTTTAAGCCGCCGTTTATTTATAGTGATTTTTTATTTTTTTGTTTATCTTGTTTAGCAATATTATATTCGTTATTAAATTGTCATCTAAGACTGTATCACGACTATAATATGCATTTTATTTTATTTATTCATTTATTTGTGTTAAAAACTACGCACCTCATTGGAAACAGTTTTATTTATTCATTTATTTATTTAATTTTTTTTTTTTTTTTCGTCGTAAGTTTCGCTCTGGTTTTTTTTTGTTTGTTTAGCTAAAAATTGTTGTTTCTTTTTCTTCGCATTCGCACACATTCATATAATTGTTTTGCACATTCTAAAACACTATTTTTGTTTTTTTTCGGCATCGGCGACGCAGCGATAAATTTTTTTGTTGCACATACATTGTTTATTTATTATTTCTTTTCTCATTTTCTTATTCTTTTTTTTATTTTCCAATTACAGGGGCATTTTTTCTCCTTTCGTTTCAAACTAATATTTTTTTTATCCCGCCCTTCAACTTTGTTTTTATAAATAATTTCGTTTTTCTTTTATTTATAGTATTTATAATTATATTTATATATATGCATGTGTAATTCAATTTTTTTTTGCCTGCCAGATACAACAATGATGGAACATTTTGAATATTATGAGTGAAATTGTTGGTTTCTTTTTTTTTTTTTTTTCGCTTTTTCAATCGATTTGTTGGATAATTTTTTCTTTCCCCACCCCGTTTTTCGTTTTTATTCATTTATTTATTTATTTATTTATTTTTTCACACGGCACTTTGCTACGAGTGGGCTCGACACGTTTCTACAGTTCCAATGTAGACGAGTTTGACCCCACAACGCATTTGTATCATTTATTAATTATCCAATCTTGCATTAATTTATTTTAACTGCGTTTGATATAATTCTTTTGTTCTGTTTAACCTGCCGGCTTTTTTCCCCACTTTAGTTATTTATTTTATTTCATTTTTCCGCCCTTATTTTCAGCACATCCTTATCCGATTAATTTAGAGTTGACGGGGGCTGTATAAATCCTGATATTGGAACGTAATTTTTCACTCGAATGCACCATGTTCCACTTTATTATTAATATTATCATTTCTCTTTCATTTATTTATTTATTTATTTATTTATTCTTTAATCTTTTGATATGTTTTAAAAGAAACAGAAAAGATAAATAAATCATTCGTGAAATCTATCGGGAATCCCGTTTATTTATTTAATTCATTTTTTTTTTCTCTAGAAATAATACTTATTTATTGTCATTAGATGCCGGTAAGGTTATTCAAAAACCCTATCGGTGTACGCATAAACGGAAAGTCCCAATGTTTCATTTACGCAAAATAAAAAAAAAAAACGAAAGAAAGTGTCGAAAAAAAAAAAAAATTCCTCATTGGAATATTTTTGTGCGTCGCAATTAAATTCACATGCAACTCCCAACAATTTCTTATTTGCTCCTCATTTTTTTTTTTTTTTTTTACACATTCCACTCTCCTGTTCACTTATTATTGTTCCTAATATATAATAATAATTAAAAAAAATAGTTAATCATGGATATCTAATTTGAAGAACGAAAAACACATTATTATTCGCTGACATTCTCCTTGTTTTAATCCATGGATTTTTAATTGTCCCACTAATCATGATCATTTTTCATTCACATAATTAAAATTAATTATTTATTTTATTATACATTCGCTGTGCAATAAACAAATACACACACGAAATTTATATATGTATAATGTATACATATTATTTTCAATATATATATCCTCTTGCATTCATTTAATTGTAATTCATCATCGTATTAAAATGTTTCTACATTTTAATTTATTTTTCTTCTGTTAAAACACATACGATGAAATGAATTTTTTTTTTCCATTTCATTTCTCAATAATAATTGAGATTGTTATTGTTAATTCAAGGTCGGCGCCATGTTGTCCCAAAGCACCCATAATCGAGATTTCAATTTATTCATTTACGTTCTCGTGTTCATTCTCTTCACTCATTTTTATTTCATTTTTCTTTTCCTTTTAAATCCATTTGCTTTTTTATTCCACAGTGGCTTCAATCAATTGTTAACGCCTGACTGGGCATCATACAATTGTCTTCAATTTTGTATTTTTTTTATTATTATTAATTTATACTTTTAACACAGGACAACGCCGCCACTGAACCTCTGCTACTGGGGCTGAGCCGGATTGTGTTGAAGTGACGGTGGAGGTCCCTAAAATTTTCGTTATAAAATTTATTATCAAATATAAAATACAAGAAATAATTAAAACAACAAATTAATTAATATTTACAGGCATTGCGGGAAAAGGTGGCTGTGAATGCGCGTGCGGATGAGAGTGTGGATGTCCTATGTGGGCTGCTAAATGGCTAGGTAATTTTGGTCCATCCTCAGCTTTTTCCTCTTCTCTTCTTTTTAAGCACGCAGCTTTTGGATTTAAATTTCGTTCTATAAATGACAAAAATGGATTTAAATATTTATAAATATTACAATATTACTCAGATAAATTTAATGATATTTAATTTTATACAAATAATATTAAGAAAATATTTATTTTACCTCTGACTTGTTGCTCCAATGTCATTATTACTTCGACTGCCATATTGAGTATACCAAGTTTTGTTTGTGGTTTATCTGTTTTTAAATGTGTCATACACATCCTACCAAGCTCCTTTAATGCTTCATTGATGTCCCTAATACGTATCCTAAATAATAAAAAATAAAAATGCATTTAATATTAAATATTAAAAATAATTAAAAATTTTTTTTTCTCACAACCCGACAAAATATTTATCAATAACTAATCCAGAATGCACAAAAAATTTATTATTACATGATAATAACAAGAAATATACATAGAATACGGGCCCTGATATTTTTAATTATTTATTCGAAATTTATTGTAATCCTTTGATGCTTTTTTTTATCGTTGGTGATTTAAAAATCCCCCCCCGGTCGTGGGGGATTTTCTTACCTTTCCCTAGCATTGTTCGCCTGTCGTCTCTCTTTTTCCCTTTGGGCCTTCACATCGGGATCGTCATCCTCGTCCTCGGCGCTCGAACAACAGTTGCGCAATAACAATACTCGATTAATCACCTGACGTTTAATTTAAATGCTTAATACTAAAAATTTTATTTTTTTATTCATTGTAAAAATTGAATAAATCGTTATTTTTTATTAAACGTCGTTCGAGCTGATTGACCGACTGATTTTATTGACGAATTCCTGAATGAACACACGCAGGTTCAAACATGTATATGTATTTATTTATTTATTTATTTATAAATACAATATATGCATGTATATGTTTTAAATTATTTTTGTATTTTTTTTTGCCCTGTAGCCTCTTTAAGGCCCGTATTCTTTGCACAAATTTCATTAATTTTATTTCATTCCTTTTATTTATTCATGTGACATCAGTTGTGAAGGTATGAAAAATAAATTATTAATTTTAAAATGGAAATTTTATAAATGGATTGAAAGAAAAATGGATTTTTATTGGAATAATCCTGAAATATTTTAACATAAAATAAATATTTTTTTTTCTGTTTATATATGTGAATTAAATACTTTGTTTATTGATGACTCAAGATGATATCTAGGTGGGAAAAAAATTACCTAGAAATGGGAATGAAAGGTAAAAAAATGCACATATTTATTTATAATATTTTTGTTTATAGAAGTAAAAAAATAATTGATGAAATGAAAAAAAGAAATAGAATAGAAAACATATTTATAAATATTAAAAGCGATTGATAAAAAATTTTTTGTGCATAAATGGAACAGAAAAATTTTCAGAGATAAATTGAAAAAAATATTTTTTTTCTTTCCTTTTTAATTAACAAATAAAATTGATATAACTTAGTGAATAAATTATTAATTTTAACATGCTTGGGAGATTTTCAATGGAGTATATAAAAAAATATAAGAATTTGTTTCACGTGAACAAAATTTAAGGATTTGGAGCAAGGAAAAAAATTGATTTTTTTTTTCTTCAAGTTTTTAATTTAGTAAATGGACGTTTTTATCTCTTTTATATTTTTTTTTTTAAGCTTTGAGTATTTTTTTTATTCTCCTTTTTTATATCATAATGCATCACAGTTGCAGTTTACTGCGTGTGTTCACTAACCTTTCGCGAACGTTGTTGGCTTGTCGGCGTTCTTTTTCGCGCACCGCTTTGGTGCCAGGATCGTCACAATCTTCATCGGCGCTCGAACAACGATTGTTCAAAGACAAAGCAAGTTAGATTAAGAGTGAAAAAAAATAAATAAATAAATAAATAAATAAATTGAAAGGAAAAAAAAATAAATACATAAAAGACTTTATTTCTTTTTTCAATTCGTTGATATAAATAATTAACGACACTCATGTAGCATTAAATTAATTAATCAACGTATCAATATATACATTTTTTTTTCTCTTTCTCATTATTCTTTTATATAAAAAAAAAATAAATAAATAAATAAATGAATAAAGTGTATAGTTAATAAATGTATAATTAGTAAAAAATACTTACTATCTTCGCGAACGTTTTGTTCCTTTTCCTTGTGAGGTTGAATTAACTGTAACACCAGACGCTAAATCGCTACTCGATGCTTTTGTATCTCCACCACCACCTCCACCACCTCCGCCACTGCTGTCCGGTGGGTCTTTTCTCTTTTCCAGCGAGATGTATTCTGCTAATAATAAAATTCATCAATTTTTTATTGTACATTTATTCAACATTTAATCAATTGAATGAAAATAAAAATGAATATTAATTTTAATAGTTAGTTTACTAATTTCAATTATCAGAGTTCATTAAGATTGTTTACTTGTTACAGGCATTTTAAAAAATTACTCGAGATCACCATTGTGAGAAGAAAAAATATATTAATTGAATAAAAAATTAATTATGCATCGAAAATATATTATTAATATTTTTTTTTCATCATCAAGTCTGAAATAATAAAATAATATTTCTTTTTTAATTTTATCTACATTTGTACGTTGTTGATGTATGTATAAATTAGGGTGTGCCATTATTAGACAACATTTTTCATAGGCACAGGCCATTCTGAAAATATTTCAGCCTAAAATTCCAAGTGTATGAAATTTTAACTTTTTTGTTATTAAATCGATATTTAATCACTTTATTATTGTAATAAAAAAAACACTTCAATAATTCTAGTTACATTGCTTAATTTTGTTTAGACAGTATAATTTCAACTGCTTTAAAATAATAATAAAATTCATTCAATACAAGTTATAAATAATTTTTTTATAGTAAATAAAATAAAGAAAAAAAAATGTGACACGTGAGTATTTTTTTTTTAGCTTTACGAAAATATTAGCACACTAAAACCAGTTTTCCGATTAAAAATAATTTTTAAGATAATAATAAAGTGATTAGTATCGATTTAATAATAAAAAAGTCAAAATTTCATACATTTGGAACTTTGGGCTCGAATATCTTTAGAATGGCTGGCTCTATGAAAAAAGTGTAAGAAACCTTTTTTGTAGAGCGTTCAATTCCCTACAAGACTATACTATGAGCTTATCCCTACAATTCCCAATACCGAGCTACGAAAATTCAAAGAAAAAAAATTTTTTTTTCCCCATTCTATTTAAATAGAAAAACAAAAATTACGATGAGGCACCTCTAAATATTAAAATTAAGAGCTCCGCATTAAACAACCTTCTTTTTTTACCGTCCAGTAATTTTTCAACCCGGGCTTTCAATAAAAAAAAAAAAAGTTGCCTAAAAATATCACACCCTAACATGTGATTTTTTTTTTTTTTCATGTTAATTAAAAAATAGCAAAATACAAAATTTTTAGAAAATTCCTGAATTGTTTATATTCCACGTAAACTTAAACAAAGATTAATTTAATTAAATTTTTTATTTTATTATCGATGTCGTTTAATTACAACAATTAGCTTTGTCTTATTTCTAATAAACAAAAGAAATATATATATAAAAAAGTAGACAGGATTTAGTCATTTAATTTAGTTGCCATGAGAATGTCGCGAGTCAATTATGGAACAGGAAGTATTTATTTATAAAACGTGTAAAAAAAATTTTTCCTGATTTAGTTATATCGCCTTAAACGATGACAATTCATGTATAGCACAAATAGTTGCAGAAGCATTTTGCAATGTTGTCTCACAAGACTTTACCACAATAAATCAGTAAATCTACATATATACATGTATATTTATTTATAAGTCGATTGTTCAAACGTTGAATTATTTTCTTGAGTATAAAAGGGTTGTGTGGGCTAAAAAATTACACGAAGAATTTCAAACAATACCATAAATGGTTTTGTTATGTGAGGGAGGAAGAAGAAAAAAATTTATTAAATGTTTTTTTTTAGTTCTTTATATTTTTTATAATTACGTAATAGGGATATTAAAGCGCGAAAATTTCACTTAGCACTTTAAGTAAAATTGTTTTAAATAGCAGGCAGCTAAAATTTTACACAATGTAATGTTTTAGATGAATACGTGAATGTCGAATTAATTCTGTGAGAATGAAAGAAAATATTGTGGTAGAGGGATAAACAAAGAGAGTGGAATATAATAAAGGCCAGAGAGAAGAAATGCTTACACGATAGCGGTTTTGTCGTGTGATTTATCTAATATTTCCTTATCGGGTGTTGCGAGAGGCACACGAGCATGAGAGAACACCTGGGGAACTCGACGATATTTTTTTCTATTTTTTTTTTATTTTTTTATTTTTTTGCTATTTTTTCTCTCCATTTTTTTTTTTTCATTTTATTCTTCTATTCTATCATGAACATTCGAGAGAATATAAATAATTGTGTTGCGAGATAGTAAAACTAAATTAGAAAATAAATATTTTATATCAAAAAAAATTTAGTTTTTCTATTTTTCTATTTTTTTTTTTTTGCTATTTTTTCTTTCCTTTCTTTTCGGTTTATTCTTTTATTTTATCATTAACATTCGAGAGAACATGAATAATTTTGTTGCGAGATACTAAAACTAAATTAAAAAATAAATATTTTATATCAAAAAAATTTTTTTTTTTCTATTTTTCTATTTTTTTTTGCTATTTTTTCTTGCAATTTTTTTATTTTTTTTTTTCGTTTTATTCTTCTATTCTATTATGTACATTCGAAGGTATATGAATTATTGCGTTACGAAATAGTGAAACTGAATTAAAAAATAAATATTTTATATACAAAAAATTGATTTTTATATTTTTTTTATTTTCTATTAGCCATTTTTTTTTGTTTTATTCTTGTTTCATTCTTCTATTTTATCACGAACATTCAAGGGAATATGAATGATTGCGTTACGGGATAGTAAAACTGAATAAAAAAATATTTATATATCAAAAACAATTATTTTTCCTATTTTCAAATTATCTTTTCGCTATTTTTTCTTTTTGTCTTGAATTTTTCGTCTCAATTCCTAATTCTATCATGAACATTCATGAAAATAATTGATTATATCACCAGATAACATAAATAATTAACAAAATAAATATTCAATATGAAAAAAAAAATACATTTATAAACATTTTTTTTTCCAATAAATTCCATAATAATTAGTATTGATACTTACTCGCATTTGAGACAGGTAGCCTTTCGATTTTTATAGATCCGTCTGTGTCTGGCGTTGGCGCAAGTCCTGGATATGATCCTTGAGGTTGTGCGACCGTTACCGCAGGATGTGGACTTGTCTAAAATAATTTTTATTATATTTTTTTATTACATCTCTCGACTAAGCATGAAAATAAACAAGCAAAAAAATTGAATAAATGGAGTAATAAAATAATACTCACCAGATGATCCAACTGCGGTGGTGATGTGTGGGCGTAGAGACCACCATGAGGACCAACAGGACCAAGATGAAGACCAAGTTGGCTCTCAGCGTGATTTCTTAAGACATTTATTGCATCGTCCAGTCGTTCCTCCATCCGCGAACCCTGTACCAACAGAATACGGCAACATCGTCTCGATTACGCTGATCTCTCAACAATATCATAAAGAATCATTTATTATAAAATAAAAGAAAAATCTCAAAATTAATCCAATGTTTTGATTAAAATCAATTTGTATTGATTTTAAGATTTAATTCATAATAAATAAGTAAATAAATAAATAAATAAATAAATGAATGAAGTATTGAAATAAATAAAAAATATTTTGACGTTAAAATTTGCTCACATTAACAAAGCAGTGAATAATTGAATTAATAAAAGTAAAAAAAAAAAATCCCTTGTGCAGAGAATCAAAAAAAAAAAAATTTTTTTATGTTAGTCATGTTAAAGACAGCAAAATTTAGTAAAAATAATCATGATGATGATGGTGATGATGATGGTAATGATGGCGATGATGATGGTGATGATGTAGAAAGCAATGAATTAATTTTTGGAATGTCGAAGAGAAAAAAAAAAATAAAATAAAACAGAGACAAAGAAATGATGAAAATCGGCAATCCTCACCTCGGCGTGGTCGCGAAGAAAGCCGATGGCATCGTCTAGCCTCTGCTGTTCGGGCGCCGGCTTCACACACAACACCAACGCAACAACAAAACCAAAAAAAAAAAAAATAAAATAAAAAAATAATAAAAAAAAAAAGGTGAGATAAAATAAAAGAATAAACAACCAACAAGTCAAATCAACAATAGCGTACACAACAAACAGAGAGTTTGGATAGGAAATAACCATACAAAGTGAACGATTAATTTATCAGCATAAAAAAAAAAATAATTAATGTATGATTAATGAAAAAATGGGTAAAAATTTTTTTTTTTATTTATTTATTTAAATTTGAATTTTTTCGCGATTTGTAAATTTATCCCCGGGAACAAATGATGAATTAAATAATTATTATGAAGCCAGTGAATAAAGAATTTGTTAGTATGAACGTTTAATAAAAATCGAACAAGAAATAAAAACAATTAATAAATAAAAATAATAAATTATATACACGTGTGATTGTAAAATGAATTCAAGTGGCTTAAAATTAATAATTATTAAATGAAATACATAACACGAGCGACACAAATATAAATACATAAATAAATAATAATTAATACAATATATTAAATGAATAAATAAAACCATTTAATTTTCTCACTCTCTTGATAAATTTTCTCTTGATTTTACATAAATATTTTATACGTGTGGATGTGTATAATGAGAAACAAATAAAATGAAGCATTAAGAACAATAAATAATATATAAAAAAAAAAAAATGTTTAGCATAATAGAATAAAATGCGTACCATATGAATTGTTCCACGATTAGGATCGGCAGTAAAATGCGGTGACACTGGTGCAGTACCAGGAGCCCACCCTGGTGCTGAACCCGTTAATGGGGGTGGCGAACTCACTGGCGTCGATGGATTACTGCTATAACTCGATACTGATTGGTCCGTGGGATAGATCTGCCCAATTAAATTATTTAACTAAGTAAAATAGCAAAAAAAAGAAACAGAAAAAAAAAATTTGCAAGGATTTATTCGACTGTGATTGACAAAAATAAAAATTAATATAAACAAGTAATTTAATGAAATCAATTGATTTCCCCTAGACGAAATTTTTGTACTCTTTTTATTTCTTTTGATTAATTATCGATTAAATGTGGGGAATATTAATCGAGATTTGAACTTAATTTGTTGCTTTTTACACTCAATACAATATTGTGTTATTTTATTTTACAGTAAATATTAAATTGCTACTTAAAGTTTATGAAGTATTTGTTTAATTTTATTTTATTTTATGATTGAAGTTATATTATTATTTTTTTTTTTAGCAGATAAAAATCAAATGGATCAAATGCTGATAACTCCATGGAGAGAACAATTCACGTAAATTTACTGTGCTGTGCACTACAAAACAGTCATGAATGACATTTTTTAAAATATTTATCTTTCAAACGAAGAAAAATTAATATGGAGTCATAGTGAATTTAAAATAAGTGTGGATATTTTTAAGTAACATCACAGTAAAATTTCTGTGACAGCACAGTAAAAGTTTCAAAACGAGCCGTTTTAGTACTCTGTTAACGAAAATTTTTTAGCTGTTTTAAAGTTGAATATGAGAAAATTTTACTGGGCTGTCTAGCAATCGGGACTCGCTTTATTGGTACCAATGTTTTGGTCTTTGTTGACGCATAAGACGCCTGAAAAAAAACTCGTCGGCGATCATCGGTATTTTTCGGGACTTGGCGTGTCTATTGTCCTTTCAATTCATTCTATTGCGTTATAACGTATTGCAACTCACAACGGTCAACATTGCCATTAAAAAGTGTTCTTTGGAAACAAGTTAATCGTATTAAATTTGTAAATTATTCATGTCTTCATTTATTTATTCATTTTATTTCCTTATTTATTTACTTGATTTTTCCGTTTATTTTTTTTATATATTAATATATTTAATAATTTGTTTCATTCATGTATAGGAATTAGCAGTGGTGCTCAATAAAAAATACTTGCTTTGAAATAAAAATTCACAATTAGCCGCTTAAAATATCATATGACGTTTATATAATTCTGTATAAAAACCATTTTATAAACAAATGAATACATTTACTTATAAAATGGTTACTATACAGAATTTTATACATGTTATATGATATTTTAAGAGGCTAATTGTGAATTTTTATTTCAAAGCAAGAATTTTTGATTGAGTGCTAATTTTTAGAGGTTAGGCACGGTAAAATTTCTTGTGCTGGAGGATTACTTTTTCTCAGGCGCCATCAACAGTTATATGACAGTTTCTCCTGTCAAAATTCATATGATTGGTAAATAATTTTTGTTTTTCTGACAGTTGTGACTCGATTACTAGACAGCATGGTAATTTTTGTTTGATTTTCTCTACAAAAATTCTACGATTTTTCTCTCCGGGTAATAACAAAAATTGTGCATGAAATATCGAGTAAAATATTATTAACTGAAGTATAATTTAATTACCAAATGACAAACAAATGAGGTTCAAAAAGTAGCATAAAAATTTCGTCTTGCTTTGATTATAAATAATAAGATGAGTAACGTTATTGAGACGTACTCGTGCGCTTACTACGGATGCCAAGGCTTTGCCAAGAGTATCAGCAGCTGGTGGTTGATTATTGGTAGCTGAATTTGCCACCGTTGGTGCAGTCGCTGGTGCACCAGGACTATGACTGTATTGTAATGAAGCTGGTGATGGTGCATTGGTACCACCGCTGGCTGCTACCGCTGAATTACCACGAAACGTTGACATTGGTGGCAATGATGCAGCACTAGTCACCGCTGAGCCTAATATTGGAGCTGCTGGTTCACCATTTGGTGACATGGCCGAATACGCCTGTAAAATAATATCAATTAAAATTATTGAATGAAATAAAAGTTTAAAGAAAAATTATCATTTCATTACTTTTAACCGAATTGAATTATTATTTAAAAAGTTTGGGAGTTTTGTTTGAAAATAAAATACAATTATACTTTTAACTTTGATATTAGATACGCATTTCATTATTATATATCACTGAACACGCCCAAATGTGAGAGAGCACTCGTAAAATATCTAAATTTACATCGAGTGCTAATCCAAAATATATTCATCAACAAATTATAGAGACAAAATACTTTGAAGGTTTTATATATTATTTAGGGTAAAAGAAATGAATAAATGAATAAAATTAGATAACAGAATTAAACAATATTAAGATAATTGACGAATAAAAATTTAGTGTTAGATTTATTATAAAATATAATTAATTTAACGAAAAATAATTCTTTTACTTTGGCATAAATTTTTGTATTCAAATTTGATACAAAAGTTGGGTTCAAAACAGTTAACACAATTTTTTTTGTAGACTTTTACACAAAATTTTTTGCTGTGTGTATATATATGTATGTTCGTGTGTGATCGCTTGTTCATTTTCTCTATATATAGAAGCCATGACTCATTTGACGTACACTCCAGTGAGAAAATGCTGTCATCAGTGGCTCCCAACCATCGTCGTCGTCGTCGTCATCATCATCAGCGTCATTTGAGCTTGAATATAAAGCCAGCTGGTGTGATGTGCTTTTGAAAGAAGAGGAATAAATAATCCATGTGCAAGAGAGAAAAAGAAAAAAAGATAATAGTGTATGCACCCTTTTTTTTTCTTTTTTTTTTTCTATTGACATGATCCTTAAACGTCATTTTTCAAAAGAGATGAGCATGACAATTGAGAAAAGAATAAATGAAAGGAAAAATATAGTGTCTCGTTTTTGGGTACACAATGTTACCCTTAACCCCTAAATTCAAACCGACCTAGGACACATCCACACAATAAAATATTTTGTGTAAAAGTCTAGCAAAAATAATTCGTACTAGAATATAAAAATTATTTTACCTAAAATAAAATAAAATTTCATATTAAATCTAACATTAATTTTGTGTCTGTCAAACTAAATGAATGTTTATGTCAATGCATTTTTTAAATCTTTTCTATTGTTTGAAAATTTTTAGTTGCCATTCACAGAAAAATAATTTTGTACTTTTTTTACTTCTTCTTTTTAATTTTCAATTAAATTTGAGTAATATTAATCAAGATTTGAACTTATTTTGGTGCTTTTTACACTCAACACAACATTGTATTATTTTATTTTATAGTAAATATTAAAATGCTGCTTAAAATGTCTTCAGTATTTGTTTAATTTAATTTAATTTTATGATTGAAGTTATATTATTATTTTTTTTTTAGCAGATAAAAATAAATTGATTCTTTTGTGAAAGAAACAAATGAAAAAGAGAATTTAGTGGCCATTCACAAAAAAATTCATTGTCTAAATCTTGCCACGAAATATTATCAAATCATTCTTCTACATTAATTTCATGTTCTCATGAATAATCTTTTTTTCTTTTCTTTTTTCAACTAACCATGGCATCGTGGGGTATGTGCATTGGATAGGCTGGTTGAGCCAGGTGAGGTGGTGCATAGCCACTATATGGTGGTTGAACTCCACCACCACTGCCTGTCCAAGGATCACCTGGACCTGGTCCCGTTGCATTTCCATCTAGAAAAAAGAAACAAAAAATAAAAATAGATAATATATTCACATAAAATAAATATCAGACATCAACAATTAATATATAATCTACCCAAATCCTATACAGAAACTATATAAATAAATAAATTAATTCAACAATTAATATTTATCTGAAACTAATTTTATTCATTTAACCTACACAAATTTTTTTTTTTTTATCCAATTCACAATTTTGTAAATGTTTTGGTTTTCAAATTGTGCTCAAACAATTAATTATCTAGTTGATTAATCAAGTCACGTGCGGTCAAGAAAGAAACTCCTCTCCTCATAATATCTATCACGTGCTGAATCATCGCAAGTTTATCAACTAAATCCAATCAAAATCCATTTCCAATTTAATAAACTCAAACAATTTTCACGTTTGTAATCTCTTTCCACTATTATATTCCCTCATTCCTCTATATTATACCCGTCTTTTTGCCGCGTTGAAATAATCTTGGTGAACGTGATTGGATAAAATAACAAAAATAAATAGGAAAAAAAAAAAAAAAAAAATAAAGCATGAGTGAATTTTCCATCTGGTGGTGGCAAACTGAAGGTAACATTGGCTGTGGGGTTTGGTGCTGTTGGGTGGATGGTGCCATTATTTAAGTTTGAAAACAACAGCAATAAGCTCACTCACATACATATATATACAGACACACACACACACACAGAAAGTGAACATGGTCTCGCGCGCGCGAACACAGTTATTTCTTGATACTTTGCTTTATGTAATTTTGTGCCCCCAGCAAAAGAGGAAAATGGGGAAAATGCTTCTCTACCCAACCGTAGAAACTAAGCCAAACTACTACTACTACTACTATTACTACTACTACTAATACTATTATTATTATAACTAAAACCGTGACTGTACAACACGGAGCAACAGAGCGGTAGTATCCAACAGCAGCCCCTTGAAGTTGGCGTTCGATAGCTGATAAAACTTTTTCTCGCTTCGCACCGGAGCATCGCCCTTTATCTCTTTTTCAGTATACTATATTTATGTATATATATGTACAAGACTTATATGTGTATATAGACATTGTATACATACACAAAGGATCTTTATTCCTTCGCCATACTTGTCTTATAACATGAGATTTATGCTTACCAATATAGTAAGGATCGGCGTAAAGGGCCGCTGCTTTTGGGGAGGTATACCTTGGTGAATCCTGACCAAATTCATCGGATCCATACTGAAACATAAGATAAAATATACAAAAATAATATTAGTATTCATCTTTGGAAATTTATTTGTGTTATAGAAACTAATTTTTTGTTTGAGTTTAATGAGAAATTTTTTTTTTATGCTATTTTAATTCAAATTTTATGTTCAATTAAGGTGATATTTATATGTGATTTGGAATATTTGTTTTGGATTTAATATGGGATATTAATTTTTCTAGGGAAAATAATTTTTTTGATTTGAGAAAAATTTTTAGGTTAAAATTTGATATTAAGTTTGCGTTGAAAATGTTTGACACAAATTTTTTTGAAGACTTTTATACAATGTTTCATACTGTGTACAATGAAACAATTGAACAAAAATAGAATAAATAAATTAAATTGATACGAAAATTTATGAATAAATTATCATTTAATGCAAAATAATTTTTTTGCTTTGATAAAAGTTTTTGGGTTAAAAATTTGTGATAAAAATAGTCAACACAAATTTTCCATGAAATTTTACACAAACTTCTTTATTTTAAATATATATATACATATATTTTGAAAATTTTTATATTTTATATAAAATCAAAAGTCACAAATAAAATTAATAAATTTACCATTCTATAATTATTGTATTCATAACACCGAACAAACATTGTTGATAATAAATTTAAAATTTATTTTTTGAAAGTAAAAGTTGAAAAAAAAATAAATTTATATTTTTTTTCTCAAGAATTTATATATGTTAAATTATTCTCAAGTCGTTTTCAAGCACCATTTGCAAATATTTCATTCAAACTTTCCCGCTTTTCACAATTTTCTGTGCTCTATTCCAAAGTCGCAATACTTTTTTTCCTTATTTTTTATTTCACTTATTTCATCTTGCTCTCTTTCACTCTCTATGTATAAATATTTCTGTCCGTAATATTCCGTACAGTGTCGTTGGGGGGAAAGAAGAGAGCGTGCACTGGGGAAAAGTAAACTTAGGTTGCTGAGACTAACGCGAATAAAATGACGATGCCACCATTGGCGTCGTTGAAGAAGCGCAAGAGGGGTGTGTTAAAGTCAAGTGAAAAAGGAAAGGAAAGAGAATTCGCACAGGCGAATTTAACGGCTTCTCAGTGCCATGAAAGAATCGTCCAACTTCCTCTACTTGGCGAGAATCCACTTGAAATTGGGGAGAGAAGAACAAACTTCCCTTGTGTGTTCGACAATTTTACCCTCATGGAATTCAAAATGCCACCAAGTAAAGTAAAGAAAAAAACATCAAAAAAAAAAAAAAAAAGCACATACACACATCACACACTCTTTTGCACTAAAGTTATTTTTAATTCCACCAATTTATCATCGTTGATAAATATTATTATAATAAATAATAATTATTAAATAACTCCGAGCAAATAATTAAATTTTTATATTCACTTTAAAGTTTACTTTAAAATGACTTGTGTCTGACTGAATATACTCACGCATTTATTTCCCTTTATATATTAAAATTCACCACGTGACTATAAATATAGAGGGAGAAAAAATTGTAAATAGAGGGGGAATATTCTTGACCAATGACAGTGTAAATATTTCATAGAAATAAAATTGTCCCACCTCACAAATAAAATTTATAAAATAATCATCCAATGAAATTTTTTATCGTCCCTACAATAAAAAATTTAAATAAAATTGATAAATAAATAATCTAAAGACGCAATAAAATATTCGTAAATTAAATATTGATAACAGAATAAATATCTTGTGCTATTAATTTTAATGAATTACTTTGACACTAGTGATCTAACGTTTTTCAATAGAGCAAACATTAATTCTCATATTTTATATTTTGCTCTCTTGTAATATTTTTTTTTTTTTTTTTTCATATCATTCTCCCTCTATGTTATTCTTTTCTTCGTTATTCCTCCCACTATACCCTTCCCATGACTCTTATTCTTGCGTTTATAGTTTTATTTTATCAAGTGAGTCTGCATTTTGCTTGTACGCGGAAGTCGAGACGAGATAAATGATTGCACTGGTATTCCACTGATATTGCAAGAGACTATAGTGGCAAGTTATATATTTATATGTACAAATATATATGTATATATCAACGCGATGATATAAAAGAGAGAGATATAAAGAGATAAATCGAAAATGAGTAGCGAAATAAAATAAAATGAATGGAAAAAAAGTTGAGATTAAAGCAAATACACATATGTAAATTTTATGTATTTATTTATATATAAATATTTATATATATGAGGGGAGTTGAAAAAAATTCGGCCATGAGATAACACGTTAGTAATGTGGAGAGTTGAAATAAATATTTCTGTGTAAATGAAACAACAGAGTTCTTGCAAAAAAAAAAAAATTTCCTTATCAAATTTACACTTGGAACAAAGGAAAGATGAAAAAAATGAATTAATTTTTTATTTTTATCATTTATTTAATTTAGTATTTTTCAATATGATTTATTTTTTATTTCATATCACAAATGTCTAGTTGATAATAATTCAAATTTATTTATCTTCGGAATTTTGTACAAGAAATAAAAATAGAAAAAAAAAAAAAAGGAACTTGCAATAATAAAAATGTACACCAGCCGGATCAGAAATCTTAATATGTCCTGGGTGTATGCTTTTGTATAGTGTGTCAGCATTTTTCTCTACCCAATATAAATGTCCAACATTGATTTAGAGACAAATTTTTGGTGGTGGTTGATATAAGAATAAAAGATATTGTGAAGAAAGTGCTGTTATTTCAATGTCTTTATATTAAATTTTATTCTAAATATTTAGAGCAGAGAATTTTGTGTAAAAGTTTGCTAAAAAAATTTTTTTTCGTACAATTATTATTCAATATATAGAATTAATTACCGAAATAATTATGTAATAGTTGAACATTGGTATTTTATTTATAATTTCTAAGTAAATTGAATTATTTTTAGTATTTGTAATTTTTCAAAATGAAAATTATTTTTTAAATTCTAATGCAAACTATTATATTTTATCTGACTGATTAAAATCAAAATAATATAAAACTTATAAATTCTTCTTCGATAAAATTTATAACAATATCAAATAATAATTATTGATATAAAAAATTAAGAATAATTATTAATTACAATACTATTATTAAACATTCTATTAAAATTGGCAAAACATTAAAAAATTCATTTTTTATTTTTATATTATAAATTCAGTAAAAAAATGTTGTTTAAATATTTTTTTGTGTTGAAATAAAAACACAATAAATAAACCGTTATACAAAGCAAAATAATTTTCCTGCTTCATCATAAATTTTTGTAATAAAATTCAATACAAAATTTACTTTAAAAATAATCAACAAAAAAATTCACAGTAAATTATTTCCAAAAATTTTCCATCACTCTATAAAAATTTTATTCATTAATTTTATTACATTTACCCTCACTAAATTCCAATACAGAAAAAAAAATACGCGAATAGATTAAAACAAAACATCATAACCCACTCTGTAACGACATCTAAAATAAAATTCACTCACGTGAACAGAAAAATAATTATACAATTAATCACTAAACACTCAATTATGGTGTGACCAGGTGTCTTTAACATACCTACTATTATTCCATTCTTACCACAATATCGTGGGAACTTGCCATTGACAATGTACTTAATGTACATACTTAAGAAAAAAAATAAATAAATAAATATATTTGCGTGTGATCTAACGAATTGTTTTAACATGCATCACAATATTATATTAAGTAATTTTAAAAGCTATTTATTTTTAAAACACCAAGCAGGTGTTCTAGAAAAAAGATGCGGGCACCCTTTATAAATTGTCATCATTATATTATAACTATATATTTTCATTTATTATTCTTAAAAGAAAAATTATTATTTATTTCTTATTCTCTTCAATTCCCTTTTAACTGTAATTAAGTTCTGTAAGTTAGGGGACACTGTTGGTAATTTATTCCGAGAATGTTTAACAACATTATTTTTTTTTTCTCCCCCTCTTAATGTAATATATATGTATACATATTTATACATATGTGTGTGTGGTCGTAGAAATAGAAAATACACTGTGAGCTATTTTTAAACGTACGTTATAACCCCCACGTTTGAAAGTTGGCAGCGTATACAGCATACACTTCTGAAGATATATTCAACAATTTCTTAACCAATATTAGAAGAAAAAAAAAATATATTTATGTGTGGATGTGTATAGGTATTTGTGCTATTGTTATTGTGTTAAAACTTATGCGAAGACATGGGTAAGAGGAAATGGACGAGGCGTGTTTTTAACCGGATGGAATAAATAATTTGTGTATAAAAAAAGTCCTCGTTTTAAAAATGTCAATTTAAACAATTTTTTTTTTGCATTTAAATAAGAGAAAATGTATAAATGATAATGAAATAATATTGGGGAGTGTTTTGAAATGACGCAGAGTGAGGGAAAAAATTTATATGTTTAATGGTGAGATGGAAAAAAAAAAAAAATATGAGAGCAAAGAGAATTGATTAAGAATTGTATCTAATGAATAATTTGTTTTTAGATATTGAATTTCGTTTATGTTTGTGTATGAATGAATCAATTTTCATTATTAACAATATTTAATAATTTGAATGTAATGATAATATTAATTAACAGTGGGGATTGTAATGTTTGGAAAATATTGGACAATGATTTAAAAATCCTTGATTATGATATTGAGTAGTGTTTTATATTTAAAATATTTTGAACATTCTCAGGTTTAATAATGTATGATATTTAATATGTCATATGATACACGTATCATTTCTAACTTATTTTTTTTTTGTATACAATATCAATACGATGATTAATTTAAATAAATATATGGATACACAGTAGAAAATTTTGTGTTAAAATTCATGTGAGATTTTTTTTTCACACAATTTTTACTGAAAATTTATGTTAAAATCAATTGATACAAATTTTTCGTAGAATTTCATATGAAATTATTCACTGTGTACATTAAAAAAATTAATAAAATTAATAAAATCAATAAATAAATTATCATACAAGACAAAATAATTTTTTTTTTTTCAATTTAACACAAAATTAAAATGTTAAAAATTCGCATCAAAAATGATCTACACAAATTTTCAGTGGACTTTTTATTACACGAAACTTTTTACTATACATATATATATGTATAAAAAAATTCGAGATAAATAATTTTGTTAAAATAAAGAGGCGAAAGAAACGAAAGAGTAAATTCTCTGAATTAAATTTAGCAAACGAAATATTCTCTTGGCATGAAGTTCGCGTCTTATTTTTTTCTCTCTCAATTTTTTTTCAGTTTTTTTATTTTCTCAAACTGAACGAGTGTGTTGCGGTCAGTGGCATCGGAAGGAAACGTATAAATAATAGGGGTGAACAAAAAAAAATTTAATAAAAAATAAAAATAAAAAAATTGAAATAAAATAAAATAAATTTTTCACAATTATTCTCCAGGTGTACATGTGCAATTTCTAATATATTGACATGTATATAAACAAATAAATACTAACATATATATATATATATATATATATATATATATATATTAGTATTTAAATAATTATTAGCGATCCGATAATTTATATGATCAGTTTAACAAATTAATTTATTAATTGCTCAACATTTATAATTCGATAATAATATATTTACGACATTAGAATGATAATAAATAATGTAAAAAATATCTTTATAGGAATTATAAAATAAAATTGATAAGAGCTAATAAAAAAAAATAATTGATAAAAAAAATTATTTTACAATTATTTTCTTTTTTATAAAAAACTTTGGACACGTTGACATTTCTATGAAAACTATTTCACAATAATAATTGCGTATTAAATTACACTCATGTATATAATGAGGCACTGAATGTTTGTATCCAACAGATTTTTATTATAAATAAATAAATAAATAGATAAATAAATAAATAAATAATTATTGCATGACGAAGAAATAAAGTCCTAAAGGAGCAATTGTATCTCTCATTAAATAATTTCTACATTTTTTTTCATCATTCGTTAATTTATTTTTCTCTAATCATTTTTACATCTAAACAACAGTTAAAATACTTAAGAAAATATTTCCAACGTGCTAACCTTAACGTTCGCGAATAATACACACTTGTACACTGTGTGAATGTCCTATTAAATCGAATAAAAATTGAAAAAGATATATATAAATTAAACAAATAAATAAATAAGTGATGAAATTCCTCAAGTAAAGATGCAGAGATTCTTAGTGGTATGGTAAAAGACATCGTCTATCAGTCTCTTCTCTATAAACTTTCCGTTGCATTCTGACTTTATCGCGAGCACAAAATAAAGTAAGAGCGACAGGGAAAAATAGAGAATGACAAAGATAGAGAAGAAAGAGGGCTGGGCATTTTCCTGGATTTATTATATTCCTAATAGCCTTAATTGGCGCAATTACTGGCGAAGGACTTTGCCGGCACGACGACGTTCCACCACGTCTTTCTTTACTCTTTCTCGTTCATGCATGATTGCGACTTATAACATAAATATATGTACACACTGTACATGTATATATTTATGTTTATATCTATTAGACCAACGACTTTTTATTAAAGAAACTTCAACTATCTATTTAACATCAATGAAAATTTTATTTGATACAAAATTCTCGTTAAAAATCATCAACATAAATTTTTAAACAAAATGTTTGACTGTTTGGTTAATTTTTAAGTAATAAATAATCATTTGCAACTAATGTAATTAATTCAAAATGTATAATTTTTATTAAAATATATTTTTAAAAAATAGAAATGAAAATGAAATAAAAATTCTCGTTAAAAATCAACAAAAATTTTTATTAAATTTCTAAACAAAATTTTTGACTGTTTGGTTAATTTGCAAGTAATAAATAATCATTTGCAACCAATTTAATTATTTCAGAGTGTATAATTTTTATTAAAATATTTTTTTAAAAAATAGAAATGAAAATGAAATAAAAATTCTCGTTAAAAATCGACATAAATTTTTATTAAATTTCTAAACAAAATTTTTGACTGTTTGGTTAATTTGCAAGTAATAAATAATCATTTGCAACCAATATAATTAATTCAGAGTGTATAATTTTTATTAAAATATATTCAAAAAAAAACAAAAATGACTAAAAATTTATTAGAAGAATGGAAGAATAATTTTAATATTCAGATTAATGATAGATTAATAAACTGAATGATGATGATGATGATCTCACATGCATTCCCTTTTAACCTTACAATCTGCACCCTTGAAGTGAATAAAATTATTCACAACGCGTACAAACTAGGTGGTGTTTGTAATAATTAGTATGTATAGAATCGTGTCTGGATATTAAATGACGTTTCTACTTGCATACAAAGATCCATTAGTCGATGTTAAATACACTTAACTAATATATCAACCTATAATAATCGATTTAAATATCAACATTAATATAATAAATCCCGTCCTATATATCATCAATAATAAAAAAAGAAAATAAATCAATTAATTTTACCCCACTCTCAGATTGTTTCCAACAATAATACGACGATGGCGCAACACATAATGAATTATTATTTAACCCACGTGGACTCGATATTTTTTTATTCACCATTAACAATTCATCATCACCATTAACATTATAAACTTTAAAATTATTATTAAATTTTAAATCCACCCCAAAATCATTGAATTTAAATTTCTCTTGATTCATTTTAAAATTCACATCATCACTAATAATATTATTTACATTCATCATAAAACACATAAAAATATTTTAAATAATATTAAACAAATAATAAACAATATCACTAAAAATTAATCCAAACATATTCACAAATATTATTTACATACAATTGTTTTTATTCATTCATTTTATTTTTTTCACAATAAATTTTTTTGCCTTTATCTATTTAATTTTTCTCTTTACATTCAAAACGATTGAATTCAATTACAAAATAAAAAGTGATATAACCACAAGCGCTGTCGAACGCACGAGTTTGTTATACAAAAATCTATATACATACGTCCAAAAATATATATATATATATATATATACTTGAATAACGAATTAGAAGCGTAAATGCGCGGCCAGCTGGCACGCCGGTAGAAACACGACTGGTTTTGTTACTTGTGGGGCTTTAGCTAACTCTGTCTTTTGCTGCTACTGCTGCTGCTACATCACATATGTATTTGTATACTTCACAACTAAGCACAGAATAGAGAGAAAATACATAGAGAGTGACATACACACACATACAGATTTAATAAATGTAAAGGAGAGAAGAAAGATACGATGGTACTTGAGCATTTCTAAGCTCTCTATCTAATATCCCCACTTGTCTGTCCTACTACTACTACTACTACTACCTACTACTACTACTACTACTTCTACTACTACTACTGTTGCTTTGATATAAATACTACTGCAATACTGTCATCACATTTACTACTATTACCAATCTCTTTCTCTTGTATCAATGTGTCTACCCACAGATTCATTTGAGACGTCTAGTTACTGCGAAATCAACGAGACAAAGATATGTCGTATATTACAAAATGAAAATATATTATATAGAGAGGTGTGTATAAATTTTATTTGTATGTTCATGTTTTTTCTTTCTTTTTTTTTTTTTTTGTGAACAATTGATAGTTTAGTGTATGTTAATAGCAGTTGTAAATGGTAGAGATTTTAGGGTGTGCCATTTTTAGGCAAATTTTTCTTTTTTTTTTTTTTTCATGAAGATACCAGGCTGAAAAATTACTGGACGGTGAAAAAAGAAGCCTGAAGTGGGGCTCTTAATTTTAACATTTAGAGGTTAGTCTTTGTAATTTTTGTTTTTTCGTTTGAATAACATGGGAAGTTTTTTTTTTATTTGGATTTTTGTAGCTCGGTATTTGCGGATCATGGAGATAAGCCCATAGCTTATTCTTGTAGGGAATTTAACGCTCTACAAAAAAGGTCTCTTACACTTTTTTCATAGAGACAGCCATTTTAAAGATATTTGAATCTAAAGTTTCAAATGCATGAAATTTTGACTTTTTTTGTTATTGAATAGAAACTAATCACTTTATTATTGTAATAAAAAAACACTTCAATAATTGTAGTTACATTGCTTAGCTTTGTTTGGACAGCATAATTTTTATTGCTTTGAAATAATAATAAAATTCATTTGATACAAGTTATAAATAATTTTTTTTATAATAAATAAAATAAAGAAACAAACAATGTGACACGTGAGTATTTTTTTTATTTAGCTTTACGAAAATATTAGCACACTAAAACCAGTTTTCCGATTAAGAAAAATTTTTAAGACAATAATAAAATGATTAGTATCGATTTAATAACAAAAAAGTCGAAATTTCATACATTTGGAACTTTGGATTTAAATATCTTTAGAATGGCTATCTATATGAAAAAAGTGCAAGATACCTTTTTTGTAGAGCGTTCGATTTTCTATAAAAATATGCTATGGGCTTATCTCCACAATGCGCAAATGCCGAGCTATAAAAATCCAAATAAAAAAAAAAATTTCCCATGTTATTTAAATAGAAAAACAAAAATTATGAAGAGCCACCACTAAATATCAAAATTAAGAGCTTCGCTTTGATCAAGCTTCATTTTTCACCATCCAGTAAGTCTTCAGCCCAATTTTTTGATAAAAAAAAAATTGCCTAAAAATGGCACACCTTAATGTTTATGTTTTTTTTTTTTGTATGAACAATTGGTAGTTTAGTGTATGTTAATAGCAGTTGTAAATAGTATAAATATATTATAGGAAACATTCAATAATGTTAATGGGTGTTTATTTAGATGTAGTAGAATATGAGAGGGAAAGGATAGAGAATTTATGGAAATGAAAGAAAAAAAGTAGTGAAAGAGAATCGGCCGCGCCTTTAAACTGCGGGTTATGTTTGTTGTCGGGTTTGGTTAAGTAAACATTACACTTGTGTGACGTTTTGAAGAACGGATGAGGACTTTGTTGGAGGATTAGAAAGGTAAAAGATTAATCTAGTAAGTAGATAGTAAAAAATTTTGTATAAAAGTCTATGAAACACTTTTGTTTATTTTTTTTTAAAGTAAATTTCGTATCGGATTTTATTATAAAAATTCGTATTGAAGTAAAAAAATTATTTATTGGTAAATAAATAATATTTTATGTTAAATCTAACACTAAATTTTTGTCTATCAAAGTAAATAAATTTTCTGTCCACAAATTCTTTTAGTCTTTACTAGTTTCTAGCATGTTATTCATGTTAAATCAAATAATATAAATATTTCGTTGATTCAACATAACTTTTGACTAAAAATCGTGTAAAAAAAAATTCAAACACAAATTTTCCTACCTTAAAAATAACAACTTGAAGAGGAAAAATTGTAAAAGAAAATCCCCGTTCTAATAATAACCGCAAACAGTGGCAGTTAACATAATAAAAAAATCCAGAAAAAGAAAATACAAGAATAAATAATAAAACGTAACAGAATGAGTGGAAATGAAGGCAAATAAAAATTATGCAACAGGTTGGCAAACGTTGGACTGCATACTTGAAATACAAATTGCATTCGGATATCACAAAAAAAAAAAAAAGCATTATAATAAAACAAAGAAGAATAACTTTAATTTATCACAATGAAAATTTTCCATTAATTATTTCAGATTATTAAAAATTTAGTTTATCAATATCCTTCTGCACGAAATATACTTTAATATTCACCAGAGGGCCAATCTCGTTGTCGTCATAGTCGTCTTCGTCATTGCTTGAAATAGCATTGGCGCACGTTAAGTTAGACAGGGTGTACGTACGAATAAGCAATAGCAATATTCTGGAGGCGTCCAAATAGCCTCGAGGGGCGAGCTGTAGCAATGTGCGGAAATGCGTTCTATGATAGTGTGTATATACTCTGTTTAATTCCCCTTACCGCATTCAACATTACCATATTACTAACAAGAGTGAATGAGACAGAGGGACGCCCACAGTTAGATTATGGAGAATGTTCGAGGAGTAGATCGCAGTGAAGGTGTACCAACGACGATGTGGTTGGTATGGTATAGTATGGAAGGTATATAGGTATGGGTAGATGAGAGGAAGAAAGGGGAACAGAGGGACGAATGTTGGAGAGATGTTGGATATATAGTAAAAGCTAACTGAGAAGGCTAAACTGGCCAGACTGCTTGCCGCCGTTGACGTAATGTCTGCACTGAAGGAAATACTGCGAGAGAAAGAGAGAATGAAAGATAAATATAATGATATGATATATATTTTATTTATGTGGTTAATTAATTTTCTATTGTTTCATCAATTTAGAATGGTGTATATAGTGGAAAGTTTTATGGTTAGGTTCAAGAAAAATTTTTGTTTACTGTTTTTAATGAATTTTAACACAAGAATTTGGGTTGAAGTAGGAAAATTATTTTTCTTTATGTGATGGTTTGTTTATTGGTTTTGTTTATTTATTGTATATTTTCTTTTCGTTTATCGTTCAGAGTTAGAACTTTTGGGTAAAAGTCTGAGGAAAATTTTTGTTAACTGTTTTCACTACGAATTTTTTACTGAATTTTAAAACAAGAATTTGGGTTGAAGTAGGAAAATTATTTTTCTTTATGTGATGGTTTGTTTATTGATTTTGTTTATTTATTGTATATTTTCTTTTCGTTTATTGTTCAGAGTTAGAACTTTTGGGTAAAAGTCTAAGGAAAATTTGTGTTGACTGTTTTTACTACGAATTTTTTGGTAAATTTCAACACAAGAATTCATGTTGCAACATAAAAATTTTGTCGCTTTGAATTAATAATAATTAAAGATGATGTGCTGATTTCTATCAATAAATAATTGTATTAACATATTGTATAGGAGTTTTTTATCGTCTATAATTATTTATGGTTATTACTATTTAAGATTTTTATGCTGGATATAAAAATTAATTTTTCGTAGTTTAAGGAATTTAATATTCATAAGATAAATTATCTTTCAAAAATAAATATATTTGAAATAAAAGTGGGAGTTTCACATTAACAGAAGAGATAAATTTTATCGTATATCAATTTGTTATTAATTATGACCTAACAATAAAAACTGTTGGAAATGGAATGGAAAAAAATTTTTTTCGGTTTCTACTAACTAAAAAAATTATATTATTCATGTTTATAAAAATTCGTGAGTCAATCTAGCCATTTTTCTTATAAATTCGAGTGAAACTTGGCAATTTTAAACTAAACATTCATCAACTATACCTTAAATGTATTAAAAATAACAATATTATTGCAATATCGAAAAGCTAGTACAAATGTTTGCCAAATATCTAAATGAAAAATACTTCATTCCAAGCTAAATGCAATTTTTCTAAAGAAAAACCATAAATTTGAGGTTAGAACCCCACAAAAAATAAATACAAAAAAGTCCTCACAATCAGAAATAAAAATTAAACAAAGAAATTAAAAAATATTTGATTCTAAAGGACTACACAAATGTTTTCCATCCATCATTGACGTTATTTGTTTTTTGTCCCATCACAATCTGACTTTTGTTTTGTCATTTAATGCACATGAATGCACATAGATGGCATAATAATCTCGCAGGTATAAACTGTACTATGAAAATACTAGTTAATGCGCACTAACCAACCAACCAAGAACCAACAACGGCCATTGTTGCCATTGCATTCCGTTTTGTTTATATATGCTCGGCTACAGTGCACATTTTGTTCAACACTTTTATCACTTTCTACACACTATGTACATTCTCTCTTTTCAATGAACAATAATACATCCATATAAATATAAACTACACATGAATAATCCTACTGATACGTTTTTTTTTTTTCTTTCCATTTACCCAACCATTTACCATTATTTTATTACTATCTATCTTTTTAACTGTTCCATTGATTCTTTGTTTTACATAATTTATCTCGCCTACACACGACACATGTCGACTTACCGTTAAATTACATGAATTTTTTGAACATTAAATAATTTTATGTCCGATCATTATATCACAAATTAAAAAAAAAAAAAAGCTATTCCCATTTCTATTATTGTATATAACCTTGATGAAACCGCAATAATTAGAAATAATCATTGGATCGCTGACCAAGATATATATTCCCATAAAATCCTCAAAGCCTCTCTTATGTTGTATTTCTATTGGTGCACGCGTGCGCCCTTCCATGTCCAAGGACACACGCGGCTTCTCTGCAAAACAAGTCATGTGAAACAGAGTGATAGAGAAAGAATGAGAAAGAAATAGCTGAGACTGGTCCAGCGACTTATGATGCCCAGTTTTTCCCAAACGGGGCAAAAGCATTCCGCCATTTTCGTAGACCCCGACAGCGGCTAATATGGCACTTGGTTCAATCCAATGAATTTTTCATCGACCGCAAGACTAACGACCCTGAAAGAACCCGTATGTATAAACCGCATTTGAGAGGAAGATATATATCTATAGTAAAATGAGAAGATTGCGCGCGCATGAGTGTATAGTGTTTCGTTTGTAATTTTTATTGTTTCTTTGTTTTTCTTTTTACCGACTGATGGTTAAGTTTTTGTTTTATTTTCAGCTTTTCGTATTTATTCAATTTTTTCTTTAATTCATGTTGTGCTACTGTCGTTATAAATGTTGAAAGACAGGAAGAATGATTGTTTATTTTATTTATTTATTTTTATATCTAATTTTTTATTTTAATTGGTATATTTTCCAAATGAGGATTCTGTCATGACTGAATTTGGACACAATGACATTACTATGATATATTTTGTTATTTTTATTATTGGTTTTTTTATCTGCTTTTGATCGAAGAATCATATAATTCTCACGGAAGTTTATTAGAATTTTAACCTTGAAAATATACATTAATTGAATGCCATTTTTGGTCACTATTCTTTTCTTATTCTGCAATTGCAAGGTAAAATTCTCATCTTATTTTTCATTTTACATTGTGCAATTTTGCGATTGCATTACGATGACTAATAAAAATTATCAGCTGACTGTACAAATATAAAGATAAATATAATATATTTTTATTCATCTCTTTTACATAGAAATGCATTATTCAAGATGTAAGTTTTCATAGCACCTGACACCTTAAACGAAATGACATCATTATAAAAATGTTGGATGTATTAAAATATATATATAAATATTAATGAACGTGAGAAAGAATAAAAGACATCGCATAAGAGTCTCATTTAATGCTGATGATCGTGCATTAATGTTAAACGTATGAATCATAAATATCTCAAATGACATTTCTCTCCTACAAAATATGTTTTTGGTGAAGTGTTTGATTGTCATCAATATTCATAAACAATTTAAAAATAATAATGCGAATTATTATTTACTTCAAGTAAACAAAACGTTTGCATTATTGTTCCATTCATTCACGACATATCACAAGGAATAAAATAATAATTCACTTCAAACAAATTAGAAAATAAAACCGAACAAAATATATCTCAAATGTGTGATACTTAGCTTGGTTTTATTCAATTAAGAACTACCACAGCTATAATTGGAAGCAATTCATAAATTTATTGCGACAGACAACACAAACCCACACCCTTCAACCGCCATTTATTTTCTCTTTTCCTCATATTATCCAACTTCCTCATTCTCCACTTCTCTATCTTTCATGCATCTCCACCAACCCACCAGAGAAGAGTACTATATCCGAGAGCCTTTTCAATGTCCCCTGGCCTCGTTCATTTTTTTCTCTTCTACAGAGGGGTTGAATGGTGGTGGATATACCATGAACGACGAGCTTGAGGTGTACGTAAAAAAAAAAAACAAAAAAAAAAAAGGTGAAGGGAGAGTTGGATCGTACCAACTTTAGACACATTAAAAATTTAATAACGCCATCCATTGCCCTTACTACCACCATCCCCCTTCGTTCTCATTGCGCACCGCGGACGGTAAAATAGATTTTCTCTAGTACAAGCTTTAGATCGTTGGGGAATCTCTAAATTTTTCGGTAGAAACGATCCTCTCGCTTCTTTTTACCCAACCTTTTCAGTGGTACTCAATTTCTAATAAAGTACTAATTAATAAACATCACGATTGTGTTATTATTCGTTATTATTTTACGGTAGTTTTAATCAATTCAGATAGTTGAATTGACGTTTATTCATGATATGGATTAATATCTGTAATAATTATATGAATATTAATTTACTTAGAGAACTATTAAGAAATGTTTTCTGAACATTCGAAACAAACAAAAATCATCATCGAAAAAACCATAAACAAAGAAAATAATAAAGGTAAATCCAAACTCTAACTAAAAACATAATAGAAAAAACTACATAAATAACAATGATTGAACAAGTGAATGGGGTTTAGTTTTTCGCCAAATACTGAGAGAATATCGTATAAAGTTGAAATAAAGACAAAGAGACATAAAAAAAAATGTAACAAGAGAAAAAAAAAATAGGAAGAGAGAAAATAATATTACAAACACACATACACACAATCCAATTCTCCCTGTCGGATTGTTAGGTCGGTTAGGGTGCGAGTGAGTGCGGGTTAGTCGGACATTTTCCGTAGCAATAGGGGGCGAAGGAGGGTGGTGATGGTGGTGGTTGGTTGTGCACTACCCTTGTCTTCAATATACAGAGCAAAAGCGAGAGAATGAGAGAGAATTGAACGTTGTAACGTCCCACTGTCAACCGACCCTTCCGTTTGGAGGGTCTGCCCTATGATTTGTAGCTGCGTTATAATGCCTCAACTACCCTCTGCCTAACGCCCCTCCCCTAAATATCACCCTCTATCTTTCCGTCTCTATTTCTCGTTCAATGTTGCTCACTGTGGAGTCCCTTTAACCTCCCCACTGTATTCAACATACACACTACTGTCACACTATAACTGCTGTATGTCTTATCCGCCCGTGAACATATATACTAACGCCATTGTTATATACGTTTCACATATAGATAGGTAGATATATATGTATAATAATATGGATGTATGTACATGTATATGTGTATAAATCCCTCGCACTTGCTCGCTATTTTGTATATAGAATTATGTCTCTTCATCCCCTCGATTGTTAGTTACATACATGTGAATGTAGGTATATAACAACGAGGGTTGGATTATGTATATTTTTTGTTTAGAATAGATTTTGAAATTATTATTAAAGAAATATATACATGTGTATGAATGTATGTGTGTATATAATCAGTTATTTTATTTTGGGAAAATGGGAGACAAATGAGTTGATGCAAGTCTCAGAATTTAGATTTGATGTTTTAGGAAAAAGTCTTAATAATAGCATAATTTTTATAAAATACGTTAATTTGAAATAATCGAGTCTGTTTCAATTCGGAAATAATTTTTTTCATTTATAGTAAATTTTATTGCTGGGATTTATTTAGCATGAAAATGAGAAAAATGTAATTTAACGATCATCCAATTCAATTTTCTGGAACCTATGCCTATATTTTCCACAATTTTTGGATATAAATCATCATGTTTGATAGAAAAAGTTGTATATAATACAAAAATATTACTTCGTCAGTGTCGCCCTTGGCTAGGTGATTAGTTTGAGAAGGCGTGGTGGCTTTTTTTTCTCTTTTTTGACACACAACGCATGTCATTCGTGCAAAAGATTGCTTTTCGAGGAACTTTCCGTGTGCGTGTGTGTGTTCTATTATATATATAAAGTATCAATGAGGGGTGAATGGGAAAAAAAAATTAGGGTAGAGTGGGATTTGGACTTTGGAAGGGGTGTTTTTATGCCTGGAGGGTTTGTTCGCGTCACCTACGCATTAAGCGTTTCAATTATTTGATCGACCCGATAGAATTATACGCGCCAGGGTGCGCAGATTTGAAGTTTCCGGAGACAAAGTGGACTAAAGTCTTCTATTTTTTTTTTTTTTGTTTCACGTCGGCTTATTTCAATGCATGGAACGAAATACTAGCTGACAATGACACAGTAGTGCAATCGCCCTTGATCCCTATGGTGATGATTATAATTTAGATATGCAGAAACAAGGTTTGTTCAAATAAAAAGGTAACTTTGCAGGTTTCACGGACTACGTACATTCGATTCTCGATTTTTCTTTTTTGATATGTTCGTATACATGTTCCTTAAATATTCTGACATAATCAGCCATTTTGCACTTTTAGTTTGTTTTTTACAGATATTAAAGTTAAACGTGTTTTGGCCATTTTTTGCTAGCAAAACAAATGAATCAAAGAATCTGGATTAAATTTTGTGTGAAAGATAAAACTAAGTGCTCCAACGCAATCGAAATGTTGAATGTGTCATTTGGCGAGTCTACTTTGAGCAAAAAAAAAATATAAACTTATAAACTTTTTTTTTGCTCAAAGTAGACTCGTTAAATGACAGTTTTATAAATGGCACAAGCCTCATATATGAAAAATTTGAATTATATATCCACTGAATTTTTTTTTTCTTCGCGTTGAAAAATGAATTCATTCATATATATAACTTTGAATGAGAATAGTAAATGACTTTTTCTATAGTAACTTCATACCTTTGTACAGTAAAATGTTTTATGTAAAAATCCACTAAAAATTCGTGTCAAAATTTTTCTCACATAATTTTTACTATAAAAAATTATATTAAATCAACACAACATTAATGTGATTCAATTTCCCACAGATAATATGTTGAACAATAGTAAAGATTTAGAAAATATGTCAACACAAAATTTTCGATTGCGCACAATAATAATAAAAAATAAAAATACACTAAACAAATAAAATCAATACAAAAATCAATAAATAAACCATCACACCCAGGCAATGTGGTTGTACAAACTTCATACAAAATCCATATAATATATATAAAAGCATAAAAATTCAGTGGCTCGAAAATTTAGTAGGGAGTGATGAGAATAATATATAAACACATACATACATCTATACATATATATTTTCCAACATACATCATACATATAAATGTGGATGAAAACACGAGATAAATATCTCACGGTTGGTTAAACAAACACGTACATTGAAAAATGATGTATAAAATAATTTTCAACTATTCCACAGAGAAATAGAAAAAAAAAAAAAAAAAAGAGAGTTGGACACAAAATAATATAGAAGAAATATATCTATAAAAAAAAAAAAAAAAGAAATTACACACACACACACACATACATACCAAACATATATACACATGTGACTTATATGCTTTCTGACATTTTCAGATATTCTATTACCGTGGCCACGATATCACGTCGACGGCCGCAAAAACATAATAAATCGCCCAACCGTATCCAATATATACATATACATACATATACATATGTACATATATAGATAATGTACAACATAGCTGAAGCGAATACACGTGAGTGTGGATATATTCGCCTAGGACCATAAATAAATACACAAATGTGTACGCGAGTATCTGTATATTTATATAGAATAGTGTATGTATTGGATATATGTATATACATTTAATATGACAAAAGTCGAGAGGGTGGCGCCACTGTATATGTCCATCAACGACTACAACTATGAGGATGAGTGAGAGAATGAGAGCAAGAGAGGTTAGTTACTCTCGAAATTGTGCGCAGCTTTGTGCGGTTAATCACTGAAAACGGCTGCCACTCATCGAAAATATATGTATATATATATATATATATATATATATATATATATATATATGTATGTGTATATATATCATGAATGTTTCAATTCAATCGCATCAGCCCTGTAAAGTAATAACTTGTTTTTTTTTTTTTTTTTTTTATATTTATTTAATAGTTTTTTTTTGTCATTTCAATTTGATAGCCAATTTTTTTTTTCTGCTTTTTTATTTATTTTTTTTATTTTTTTATGTATCATCTAAAAATATATGTGTAATATATAATGCCGTGGAAAATAATATTTTGTTCATTGTATTTAAATCACTGACAGTGACAGAGAGATTTTTTTTTTTACGCAAGCAGGGTATTATAATTATTTATTGTTAATTAAAATTACGATGAAATAAAATGAGGTGAAAATGGAGAGAGAAAAAGAAGACGAAGTGTGTTATAATTAATAATAAATTATTCACAAAATAAATTGTGAAAAATGCAATTAAAACTTTTTTTTTATTCAATAATTTTTCTCCCTTTTTTCCACTCGATTTTTTTTCTTTTTACGGTTTAAAGAAACAAATAAATTTACTGTAGAATGAATATTTCAAATTGCAATAAGAAAAAAATACTCGTAAATACAGAACAATTGAAGAGTAAAAAGAGGAAAAAATAAGAGAAAAAAAAAAAGGTAGAAAATGAACAGATAAAAAAACCAATTGGTAGATAAAAATGTTACAATATAGTGTCGTCGCTCTCTCCAACAATCGTTTCCGGGAGTAGAATATCCTGTTCCTTAAATATTTAACTAAAGTACTTTTCATCCACTTCCTCTCTCTGTCTTTACCTCATTCTATTTTGCTGTCTTCAACCCCCTTTTTCAATTCCCCTCTCATTCACCCTCATCGCAACAATCTTATTCCGAGGTAAAGTGAACTCCATATATACTGCCTACTGTTTCACCATTACCGAACCAAAAGGGGAAATGATGAGTATCTATATCCACCTTTTCTCGTACAAAGGGTGTTCCAAAATTCAGGCAAGATTTTGAGTGTTATCAACGTGTCACTTCTTGTGTGAATTTTGGGACACTCTTTGTCATTCGTTCATTTAATACAGTGAAAAATTTTGCATAAAAGTCCACTAGAAAATTGTGTCAACTATTTTTAACCCAAATTTTGTGTCAAATTTCAATTCAAAAATTTGTGCTAAATCAGAAAATTGATTTTGCATTAAATTACTAATATTTCATACTAAACACAACATTAAATTTCCAGACTACTCTGTTTCTGAGTTAATAAAAGATTCATCTCATTCAAAAATTCGATTTCCTATATGAATAACACGAGAAAATTTAATTTCAACTTTAACTTGATTTTTTGGTAATTAAAAATTTTTTTTGGAAAATTTGAATATACAGCTTTGGTAGGGCATTAAATTTGCTACAAAAAAGTTATTTATCGCAAACACTCTCCGACCAACAGTTTTCGAGTTGTAGAGCTGGAAAGGTAAAAGTTGATTATAATTGACAACAAATTTTCTTTAAACTGGAATTTATTGATTTGAAATTAATTATTATCTTACAATAAATGCTATAAAGCTATTACATCATTAATTTAGCTTTATAACGGTTATTGTTAGATAATAATTAATTTCAAATCAATAAATTCCAGTTTAAAGAAAATTTGTTGTCAATTATAATCAACTTTTATCTTTCCAGCTCTACAACTCAAAAACTGTTGGTCGGAGAGCGTTTGCGGTAAAAAACTTTTTTGTAGCAAATTTAATGCCCTACAAAACCTGTATATTCATTTTTTCCAAAAAAAATTTTAAATTACCAAAAAATTGAGTTGAAGTCAAAAAAAAAAAATTTTTTGTGTTATTTATATGGGAAATCGAATTTTTGAATGAGAAGCCCCAAATCAACTCAGAATCTTTTTTCAAACGGGAATATATTTTTTTTTTGTTCATAAATTATCAGATATTCAGGTACGACAGACAAAAAAAAATATCGCCTAAAAATGAAACATCCTAACATATATCTTTCTTACCCCCTTGTATTCATCCCTTTATCGGTTTATAAATTGCCGCCTCCATAAAGCAGAAAAGCTAAAGCATATCGTCGTTATAATCCAATTCGTCTCGCCAATGACACACAAATACAAATAACGTACGACGAAAAAAAAAAAAAAAAGAAAAGAAAAAAGAAAAAAAAAGAAAATAATAAATTGTTCATCCCCAACTCAATATATTATCCATGCGTAAAATTCTATACATAGAGGGGTTGCACACAATCACATACACACACACATATGTACATATACATATATATTAAGTGATGATGGCAGGAACAGAGAAAATATATACACTATCCGCCATTTTATAATTCACCTACCATGAACGGTTGATCAATTACTCATGTGTACTGGTCAGTCGTATGAAATGTTGCCTGACAACCCCTTTCACCACTCTCTCTCTCCCTCTCTTTATCATACAAAATTACACATAAATATACATGTATATACATCTATACATTAATAATAAATATAAATATAAAATAAAAAACAAAAATAAATAACTAAAATATAAATAGCGCGGTGTGAGGAGATAGCGTTGATTTTTTTCAAAGCCAACAATAACTCGACTATGTATATGTATGCTTATATGTAGGTATATTATTTGTTGAAAAACGAGAGCAACATTATTACCGGTCAAACGCACGCTGAAAATATGTAAATCCATTTTGTATGAATATATGTAGGGAAACGAGAGAAAAGAGTAAAAGTAAATTGGCGGCAGTTATCCGGGTGGAATTGGACGGCTATAGTTGACAACAGAAGAGAAAAAAAAAATAATAAATGAAAAAAAAAATTATATATATATGTATATATTACATATATTGTCCGTACAATTTTTCAAATTGTCGATGGACAGAGAGGGGAAATAAAAAAGTAGCGATGAAATAAAATATTTGAAAGAGAGAAAAATCAATAACCATCAGAGCATGAATAAATTTCTTTTTCTTTTTCTTTTTTTTTAGTATTTTTTCTCTTCCGTTATTTTATATCGACCGATGGTAAAAAAATTACATAGATCGTTATCGACCTTTATGATCGATTGGGCTGCATGTAATGGCGGTAAAAGGAGATAATAATGGTAATAACAATCGTTACCACAACGGTAATAACAAGCTATTAAATTTTCAAGTATTATACGTTTGCGCAATGTTGAGAATTTGAAGAAAAATATGAAAGAAAATTAAAATTAACTATTGAAATAATTTTTTCATTTTATACATATACTTGTAACTGCATGAAAAAAAAATAATTTTAGTAAATAAGCTGCGTAATTTCACGTCAAAAACACCCTCATTTACATACATATGGATTAAAATTAATACGTATTAATATTTTTATATTATCTCACATGAAGAAAATGAAAAATTTCATGTAACAATTTTTTTTATTGAATAAAAATTCTGCTTGAATATATGCTTTGTGTTAATATAAAAATTACGATTTATTACCCGACGTTTATCTCTATTCAATCACCCTTCAAAACCGATTTATAAAAAAATAAATCTGTAAAAGAGTGTCCCAAAATTCACGCAAGATTTCAAGTGTTCTCAAAATATTACTTCTTGCATGAATTTTGGGACACTCTTTATATACTATTTCTATTTTATATTATACTGGACATCAACCCTCGTTATTGTTCACCCTCTTTTTATATTACTCTTTCCGTTTTTTCCATATAAACCGTCACAAACAAAACTTTATTTCATTTTCACCAATTTTCATTTAATCTCACTCACATACATATATATATATATATATATATATATATATTATATATATACATGTGTGTGTATATAAAGCTGCATATATATACATATATGAGATAAAAATTTTCCCTCGAATCCACTCCACCAGGGTGTGAATAACAATTATGTAATAATTTTACACAACTCTCCTGTGCGTCCACACCACACAATAATTTCATTCAAATTTTCTCGTGGCTGCCACGAGTCAACCTATCGAAATTTACATAACCAATAAACCAAAAAAAAAAAAAAAAAAATATTGGCGTAAAATGAAAAAAACTTAAAAAAAAAAAAAGAGAAAAATTGGACAGAAATAAAATTTAATTAAAATTAAAATTTCCAATTCCCCAATGTTATTTCACTGGATATGAATATTATATTGAGAATAAAAAAAAATATATATGAATAAATATATGAATAAATAAATATAAATAAATAAATAATGAAAGAAAAATAAAAAAATAATAACGAGAGAAAGAAAATGATGCTAATGTCTTTTGTCCATCATCTGTAGTGCCAATAGTTGATAAATACTGGCAGACAACATGGCGCGTGTCACTGACCCGAAACATACATATATATAAACATATCTATATATATATATATATATATATGCATATAAAGAGTGTCTCAAAATTAGCGCAATAAGAAACTTATTAACGCTTGAAATCTTGCGTGAATTTTGGAACACCCTCTATTATCATTACATGTATGTCGAGTACATTCTAAATATCTTGAGACAGTGCACTCTTAGGTTATCATCCCCCCCCCCCTCCATCTCCACCCCACCTCTCACTATATGTATATGCTTCAACTTTATTCGTCTCGCGCTGTTAGTTCGTTTCCAAGTAACGCTTACGTCATAAAATAATTCTTTATTTTTTTATTCTTCATCATCTACATATTTCTTCGTGTATCTAAAACCACACAGACAAACCCACACATACATTGATACTAAAAAAGCTTCAACTCTACCCCCCCCCCTCCCCCACGCAGTTTCGGCGAATCGTAAATGCGCCGGGCACAAACATAAACGCAAAATAAAACCCAAAAAACGCGTGAAATAAAAAATACAAATAAAGCCTCGAGACAGTTTTATAAAAGCATACTATTGTTTATATTATGATTTTTTTTCCTTTTGTTTTTCAATATATAACCTCGAGGATTTTTTGTGTTATGAAAAATTGGTTTTTTTTTTGTGCAGAATTCTTTTTCGTGTTGAAGATAAAAAAAAATAACAATAAAAAAATTCTCGCTTTTTATTTTTAACTATGGAATGAAGCTATCAGCTCTGTTATTGTTTATTTATTTATTTAATTATTTTTCGTTGGATGGTTTTTTTTTTTAATGTGAAAAGAAAATTTGACATTTTTGTTACATGCCATTTTTCTTGTTGTAAAACGTTTGAGAAAAGCTCAGTGGCGTGTCTCAGTTCAATCTCCTCAGGTCAAATAAAAGGAGCCGGGATGTTATAATTTTATTTTTCTATTATAATATAACATGGCGTACATGTATATATATAAAAAACAAAATAATAAAATAAAAAAAAAAGTGAAGCCGAGAGAAGGTTTGATGGCGCGTACGAAAGCACTTTACTGCCACGCCACACCGGGATTCCCCTGACTCTTTGACTGACACCCAATTACGAACGTCACCGGTCGATAAAGTAGAGCGCGTGACAATAAATATAAAATTTATTTTAAAAATAAATACCATATCATAAATAAATATTCATCAAACATTATTTCTTCATTTCTTTTCAATAAAATTTCAAAACACATAAATAAATAAATGAAAAAATGAATAAACCACGATTATTTCAAATGAAAATAATATAATTCAATGCTATCAAATATACACTTAATGATTCCGAAATATTATCCCGGATTGTTTTGTCTCCATTGTATTCAAATAATGCGGCATATAAAGAACTAGTAAATACGGCCAATGCGATTGGTTTTATATCTGATTTATACAAGATTTAAAGTAGCAAAGCCACGTGTACGTTCTCTTGTACTTACAAGTAAAAAATATGAACTTAATAAAAAAAAAATGATAACATAAATAATAATAAATTATAACCACTATTTCCATTAGTCCCATTTCCTGGTGTAATTTTTTTTCATGTCACATCGAGAGTTTACTTCAAACTACATACGTATTAATTGTTTGTAAAATTCGCCGCTTTTAAACACGTGCAACACTATTTATATTCAAATATATATACATATTAGAATTTTTATTCCAACACACGCGTATATATATATAAAGATACATACGTATAAATGTAACAATGCTACATGACAAATAAAACTCACCGCCCAAGTGGTATTGCGTGGGCGTGACAAAAGCACCGCCAACATTACCCTAAACGGTTATCAGCAAAACGGGACTTTTCTCTTACATACAAACACACATTCACATACAACTTCTTTTACCTATTTATTTATTTTTTTTTTTTATATTTCCCTACCATATACACACATATATACCACATTATCCCCCCGCAATTGAACACAATTTCACTTAAATAATTCAAACAAAATAATAATAAAATTTCCCCATCTACCAAGATAAACTATAGAAAATATTATCATTCAGTTATACACAAAACAAAATCAATAATTTTAAATCAATAAAATCAACTTGACGATACATGATTTTTCACATTATCCGAAAGGGGAAAAAAAAAAATGAAATATGTATTTATATTATACAACAATAGGCGCGGTAGACAGGTCCCTCCCTCTTTTGAAAATAACCAGCGCAGCAACCCTCGGGTTTCGCAGGTAAAACGAGGGGGCGATTCATATATGTATTTGACGAATTTAAATAATAATAATGATAATAATAATGATAATTTATTTATTTATTTAGCAAAGTGCTACATGGTTTGCAAGAAATTTTTTACAAGAGAACAAAATAATATATAAATAATAAATTCCAATTTAAACTTGGGACAATACATAATTTCTGAGTAATCCATTAAAAGTAGCAAGCTCATTACAAGTTTTTATATTATTAGGCAATCGATTAAATTCATGTAGATCCCCAAACAATATAGAATTACGTGATTGATTTATTGTACATCTATCATACAATTATATGAACAGAAATTCATATATATGTATCTTATTTTTTTTTTTTCTTCTAACGGATAGAAATAAGGTTGAGAGCACACTGGTAAAGCGGAGTTTCTCGATGCTATAACGTTGGGCCTTGTAATATAAGGGCCTCATCCCGATTGGCCAGTCGCACTGAGCACCTGGCGGACAGCTGCGCGGCGCACGGACACACGCGCACGCGCTCTCTTGACACAGGTCCAACAGGAAGAACGACGGTGGCTCGGTATATATATTATATATGAATATGTATGTATGTGTATATGTATATCGCTTTTAGTCATGAGGCCCCGAAACATTGTAACGTTCATGTTATTCATACCGTATATATTTCTGAATACATCTCACGTTGTATATGTATACATGTGTATTTAAAGTTTTTAAAATGTGCAGGGTGGAAAGTTTTGTGTAAAAGTCCACGAAAATTTTCAATAGAAATTTTGTATCAAATTTCAGTACAAAAATTTGGGTAAAACCGAAAAACAGTTTTACGTTAAATTATTAATATTTTAATATTTATTAATTTATTATTATTACTTTAACATTTTCTAAATCTTACTTATTGCTCAACATATCATTTGTGTAAGAAAAATTGTCACAAATATTCAGATTTACACTTGTAAAAAAAAAATTTGCATCTACGAAATAAATATTTGATTTCAATAAATGCAAAAAATTCTTGATTAAATTTAGTATTCAATTGATTTAATGATAATTTATTTATCGCGTATTGGTTTTACTATCATAAATAATTTGTTTTTTTTTTCATAATTTCATTCAACTTCATTTCGAATTATTTCATCATTTTTCTTTCATTCTATTATTTAGATAATAGCAGCAGGTAGACCTTAAATATTAGTAAACTAAAATTGGTACCAGTTTTTGCGGATTAGAAAATGGATGGGCCGACCAACTAAAATTCAAATAGATGATGATGAGAAAAGAAAAAGAAATAAAGAGCAACAAAGATGGTGAAAGAGGTCCGGAGGATTAGTGGCAGATTTAGCTACCGATTTTGACCTAAAACCACTTCACCCTTAAAGCTCATTGTTTCATGAACAAAATGGTGATAAAGGTCATTATTAACCACCAGCAAAATTTCCGCCCATTAATAACCTCGATAATTATCTCACCATTATCGCACAGCATTAAAATAAATAAACAAAATCCAATCAATTCAACATAATTCTTTTCAACTTTCCCACACAATATTGCTCACGATCTCTCAAAAAATAAATTGATGAAATAAATACTAGAACATATCTATATACACATATATATTTTTTTTTATGTATAAGTGTAATCTAAGAAATAGGAGCGCGCAGCTGGAGATAAATGCTCTCCAGGATTGTGGTTGTCCCGTAGATTTTTCTCTTTTTTATACCATTACTATACTCAGTGAGCTTTTTTTTTTTTTACATTCGTAATTTTTTTTTCTACTGGTCCTGACTATTTTCTCTGCGTACTGGGAGCATTGTCTGTACGAGCGGGTGGTTAAACCAACGACGAGTAGTAAGGGAGAGAGGAAGAATTAGTAAAAAAAAAATAAAAAAAAATAATAAAATAAAATAAATAAAATGAGAAGAGAATATAAAACCTTCCGACACTCAAGAAATGACCCGAGCAATGGCGTATACCCAATATTTTTTATACATTTATTTTTTTTTCGAGTAAATATACTTACTTTAACATCCTAACCTAATATAACTAGCTTACACGTATATACAAGATATATTTAAATTAAAAATCATTTATTTCAAGCTCAACAATCGCACGATCCATGGCCAAGAATAGTTATATATTTTTCATAACAATTTGTTGAGTAAAAAATTCAAAGGCTTCAATTGTGTGTATCATACAAATGTATGTAAATTTGTATGTGTATTTGTGAATATGTAGGTGAGTGAGTGAGTGGGTGGGTGGGTGTTCAGAATGTTGTAAAGCATTTAATGTACTTTATACACGAATGAGGAATATAAGTGAGCGCGATAGCAGTGCCCATGGGCGCGAGTAAGAGTATATTTATAGTAAAAGTCAATAAATTGGCACTAGAGGCTCAATTCTAAACTACACTAGAATATGTAGAAGTAAAAAAAAAAGAGAGAAATGAAGGGAAGAAAGGCAGAAGGAAAGAAGAAAAAAAAGGAAATAAAGAACAAGCACAAGAGAAAGAGTAATGAAGAGAAAGAATAAGAAAAAAAGACCTAGTGAAATGGGTTACTCAGCAGCATGAAAAAATTAATTATTTAAGAGACTGACCCCGATGATGTATAGAACTTGAAAAAAAAAAAAATTATTTCTGTACATTGAAGATTATAAATTCTCAATATTTTATTCAGATAAAATTTAATTTTTCATCTGATCTATAAATATTATGCAAGATCTATGAGTTTATATGCAAGGAGAAAATTGTGTGTTGGAATTTGATACAAAATTTGCGTTAAAAACATTAGTCAAAACAATTTTTTATTAATCTTCCACGAAACTTTTTCCTGAAAAATGTATATTCTATCCAACTATAGTGTGAATTTTTGTGAAATATCGTAACGGATATAAATTTCAATAATTTTCAAGCTAAAAATCCAAAAAAAGCAATTAAAAGAAAAACCTATACTTAAAAAAAAAAAAAATGTAAAAACCAAAATACTCAAAGGCGCCGTATTCTCATGGTGCGACCTACCGATAAATTTATTTTTTCACTTCTCTTTTTCCCCTTATATATACACATATACATATGTATTTGCCTTTCAAGAAGGAAAAATCCTCTTGAGTAGCGGCGCGGGAAAACGGCCAGATAAAAAATAATAATAATATCATACCGGTTTCTAAGTGAACTAACAAAAACGAACCGAGGAAAAAAAAAATAAACCCTTAATCAGTGGCCAAAAAGAACTTGCCTTGATGGGGTTTCACAAAATTTGGGCCCTATACATCTATCTATCAATCTATCTATCTATATATACACATTATGTACACACATAAATATATATACTGACGCGGTCAGGATTCAGGGACCTCACTCTCGGGTAGCTGAAAAACGCCATATGGCCCAAAGCCAACGACCCCCTTTATCCTTCCCCTCTTCCGCCTGACCCAGACGGATCCCACTAAACATATACATATATATTTTTTTCACTCTGCAATATATATAATGAAAACTATTCCGAAACATGACTGCGGTCGTTTTCCCAAATTCTCCACACTAGACTAAAAAAAAAATCTCCCCCCGAGGGTGAAGATTTCATTTTTACATTTCCCACATTTTCCCTACGAAAATAATATATAATAAAAAATATTCAAAGTCATATTCCATCGCTCACCAAATATATAATCCCTCAGTGAAGCTTTCTGCAGTCGATTTAGTTCAAAAAATCAATTTAAACAAAAAAAAAAATGAATTTACATCGCAAGATTAACTCACCTGCAACAGAACAAAAAATCAAATAAAAAAATTAATTTCAGCCGACAAATAAAATATAAAATAAATACATACATGTAACTAACATTTATAAATAATAACAACAATAACAACAGCAGTGATAATACATTGTTAACAATAGTTAGTGGTGCAACAGTGACGCCTACTCGAGTCATTAGGAGAATAAACCATACATCATTTGCCTGTCGCGCCATCTCTCCGTCAAGCATATATATATTTATCTATACACACATCATACATACAAATATTGCAAACTGACGCCATTATATTATATACCAATGTGTGTATACATAACAAAATATATCATCAACAATTCAAAAGATGTTTAAAATCATAACGATACAGAATAATTTTGATTGTCAATTATTGATGGTAATGTATCAATATAATAATGTATCACATTGACGTTGTTACAGCGTTTATAGTTGACCAATATATATTACATATAGATAAACATATGTATACATAGAAGGAGTATTATAAATTGACAAGATGGGATTTAAAGGCTGTGGCAATGCATTGACGCAATCAAATAGTTGGATATCTATAGTCTATACATAATTGTGTCTATGTACATCTATCACACTGTCGCTATTATATTGTTGTATCGTTCTATCGGTGTTGTGCTATTAGTACGTTTACTTGATGACGTCGTGTTACTGTATGTGTGTTAATGTCTATATATATTTCTTGGGGTTGGAAATATGTATATGTATGTATATGTAACAGGTATACTATAGTATGTACGTGTAGGAATTGTATCTAGTGTGCCATTGTTCGATTTGGACCGTGTGTGTGAATTTATCTACGTTACAAATATGATCATACACATGAGATATATACACATGATTCTGTATGTGTTATATTTGGATATATGTGTATGTTATGTGGTAATACTAAGGCAATAATTGTTGGGGATATAGTTTATTGTATGTTTATAAATTAGGGATGATGATATAATGAGAGAATTTAATGATTGTGAGGTTGAAAAATTTGCACTTGTTCAGTTTTTATTTGTGCGAGACTTTCAGAGGGTTCTAAAAATTTGTTTAATTATCAAATAATGTAGAGTTTTTTTTTTATTTATGATTGGTATTTATGGGTTTTGATTCTGAATCAATCAAGATTGTGATAATTGTTGATTTATTGATAGTTGATATTTATTTTTTGAGGAGAAATATCGATAGCACTAGTAGTCGATCATAAGAAAAAATTTAATAAAGTCAAAATGGACGATAAACTGAACTGTTTGGAATATTAATTCTGATAATATTCATAATTTTTCGAAAAATACACTAGTTTCAAATATAATCAAGTCTGATTTCCACCAGGAAATAATTTTTTTTATTCAAAAAATTTTTCCTTATGAAAATTATAAAAATTTATATTCAATATAACATTTCTCATCAAGCATTAGAACACAATCGAGCACCAAAATTCCCCCTTCATAAAAAACAACAAAAAATAAAAAATAAATATTTATGAAAGAACAAAAAAAAAATTTTTTTTTCATACTGTAAAAATATTTACACATAAAATGTATTATATTCTGTTTATTCTATCGGTTATAGGCACTATATACAGGGTGAGTTTAGGTATGCAACTGAGACCGGATATATATTCAGAAAGACCGGAAGTAACCTAAAAAAACCCTCGACAAAGTGAAAAAAAAATATATGTATCCAAAATAAAAATAAAAGTTTCACATATTAATAATGAACTAGCTTGCACATCATTTTATCATCACTATGCCTATCAAACATACGTATTTAATTCATCTATTATTTATTCCCTCCGTGTGAAATAAATTATTCTACACATGTAAACGGCAATTTGTATGTTTAATACATTTAGATACAATAGAGGAATATAATTGTCATTATAATTCATCGCATTTATGAAGCACATATACATTATGAGCAGCAGTAGCAGCTGATATAGAGTCGATTAGCGCTTGATCGACTCTGCGCATATATTTATACATAATATACATACATGCATGTATACGTGTACGTTAACGTCCGCGTGCACTCATCTCGGACCGTACAATGCCCGGTATAATTACACGCGGCAGCAACAAACGTATATGAATACCGTTAGCGTTTAATAAGCCGCTTGAAACGCGGTTGATATAGAAGAAGAAAAAAATAAATAAATAAATAAAGCGACGATAACAGAGAGAATGAGAGGAGAGGAAAAGAGGGAGAACAAAGGGAGGGAGTGTGCGCGCACGTCGAGGGCGCCACTCGTGTATATATATATATATATACATATTCCTTTTTCCTCTTTTTTTTTTTTTTTGCCCCTCTCCTTTTTCGCGTCTTCTTTTTCCCCGCGCGTAAACCCGTCGCTCTTTGAAGCTCTTCGAGACGACGGAGACCTTGAAACACGACGATCAGTCGAGAAACTGAGTGAGGGAGAGATGAAAGAGAGTGAGAGTGAGTGGGAGGGAAAGAAACAAAGGCGACGAGGGGGATTTTTTTTTTTTCCGTCAAAAACTCCAGTTCGTTTCAATATACATATATCAAGTAATAATCACATATCAATAAATATTTTATTGATATATTTAATAATTTTAGCAAATATTTAACATTTGGAGAAAAAAATTTTTTTTTATTTAACGAATTTTACGAATTATTTATATTATGAATAATTATTATAATAATAATTTTCGAAGGTGAATCAATTGATTTTTAAAATTGATGAAAAATTGAGAAAAAAAAATTTTTTTTTTTAATTCAACAATTTCTTTAATTGTTTACACTCTCAATAATAATAATAAAAATATTAATAACAATAATAATTTGAATATGAATCAATTGATTTTTAAAGTTGGTGAAGAATAAAAAAAAATTTTTTTTCCTCTCATTTCAACAATTTTTTGAATTATTTATATTGTTAATAAAATAATAATTATGAAAATAGTCCAACAGTCGATTAATTAATCTTTAAAATCACGAATAATAAACGAAATAATAAAGCAAAAAAATTTTTTTTAATTTTTTTATATTATTGTTGATACTGATACTGATAATAATAATAATAATAATAATAATAATAATAATAATAACAATAAAAATAATAATTTGAAGGGCATCAATTAATTTCTAAAGTTGGTAAAAATAAAAATTTGTTCCCAAATTTTTTTCAACAAATAAACTTGATAAATAAAATTTGATGATTGAGCACCACTGTGAGCGAGTCTATAAGCCAATGAAAAGAGAGGATCTACACCAACGGGTGAAACTGTACTGAAATAATGTACAGTACCGTAGTGCGGAGGGTAAACGAGAGTAAGAAAGAAAGAGTGAAATACAAAAGAGATTGAGTGAGATGAGATGATATATAGAAACTTCCCTCTCCTCTTCTGCTATTGCACCGCCATTACCACCCCCGCCAACCCCTGAATATACTTCCTCTGGTCCTCCTCTCTTTCCCTTCTATACCACGTCCGTCGCCCTTTCCCTCACCGTTACACACTATACGGATAACAATAGCGTGCAAAGGAGATTAACAAACAGAATAAGCTAACGCATAATCGCATTATTTCTGACTAAGCCGCATTTAAATTAGATAGAAATTCCATTTAACGAAACAATGCCCGGATCACGAGTCACGTCGTAACGAAAATCGTTTGCACTCTACTAATATTTCAATTTTCATCTCTGCACTAGCATTGACATTTTATTAAAATAATTATAATAATCAAAACCAACATTTATATCTCAACCCGAATCCAAATATTGTTCCTACAGTCGACCTTAATTCTATCTAAATTGTACTTCGCGAGTCCTAAATAGTGACTTCCCAATACCTTTCAAATCCTTCATATTCATTTGAACCTTAATAACTCCTTAGCTTTCCTAACTTGTTCCTTTTTTACACGTTAAAGTGGAAGAAATGAAAATATCTGCCACTTTTAAGGTCTTAAAAAAGACTAAAATTAAACAGCTCGTCCTTAATAATACCTTCAATTCCTCTAAAACGAGCTATATGCAGGTCTAAAGTAGGAATGAAATTTCGACTCGGGAATAAAAGTAAAAAATAAACATGAAAATAAAAAATATTCATAGAATGTAATAAAATTATATCGACATAATATGATGAACAAACTTTTATAGAATTTTTTTTTTTCGAGCCACAGATTTTCTACACATTTGAGGTTATAATTTTACTTCAATTTACTTTTACAATTAATTAAGGGATAATAAATGGGTGACATTAATTAAAGATGACTAAAATAATAATAAGGAAAAATGAATATACATTTTATTCTTTTAGCCTTTAGACGGCCAGGATTTGAGAGTTGAAATCGCCCTTAAAAAGTTCGCAAATTAGTGTCTGGTATCATGTATCAACTATATACAAAGTTCTTATCACAGGGCGAGCCGATATATCGGTTTTTCGCTCCTGTAGAGGTTAAAGGATTCCATTATGTATATATTTAAATGCCTGGTATGCATTAAATATATGTGTATATATGTATACATGTGTTTTTTACCTGAGGACCACCACCCACAATAGATTGATAAGCCGATTGGAAGACGCTACCGAGCTGCGTCATGCCCTCGTCCTCCATTTGAAACATTATATCAGCACCGGGTGATCCATTGTTATTCAAATTGTTATTATTTCCCATTAATTTTTCCGTGCTACCAATTTCACGTAATATTGTATTTGACTGCATACTTTATTACCACCAAATAAAAATATATTCACATACAAATATATATAGTTTTACAAATTTTTTTTTTTTTAATTTTCGTTTATATAAAATATCCACAATTAATTGATCCTTTGTATGTGCACTTTTTATTTTAAAAAAAATAATATATTTACATATATATTTATGTATATAATAATAACAACAGGATTTTTATTTAAACATATATCAAATTGTTTTTGAAATAAAAATAAAACACCCGTCTATTGACATTTTTTTAAAATATATGTAAATATATATTTTCCACTGTTTATCATAGTTTTAATTAATTTCCTTTTATTTCGATTTTTCACCACTGTTTAAATATTTTTTTTTATTAATAATGATTAAAGATTGGATTAAATAAATTTTTATCACAGTCGTAGAATCGAAGGGAGAAAATATTTATATATAATCACTTTGGTGTCGAATGGAAAATAATGTATACAATGAACCGAAAAAAAAAAAAAAAGAGGGAAAAATTATTAATGCTCGTATAGAAAAAAGAGAAATAATAAAATTCCCACCACATTTACATTCGTACTAATTATAATATATATACACGTGTGTGTGTATGTGTATGAATTGTTTGACGATCTCACTTTTACGTCGCATTCAATGACAACTCGTAGAAGATCCCGTTGTATTTTTTTTTTATTTCGTTTTTTTTTTCTTCCCTCACTTTACTCTCTTTCTCTCACACGCGCAAGTTCCTATCAGAAAACGAACACGCGGCTGCTAAAACGTCGGACACACATGGCGGCATCGCGAGTCGCATCGTTACGTCGAAAAAAAAATATATACATATATAGATATGTATATAAGTACATGTATGTCTCTATACATACAACAATATTTCCTTTTTTTTTTTTTTTCAATATTTTTTTTTTCTATTTCCTCTACTCTCTTGCTCAATATCAACTGTTAACATGTCCAATGACAAATGTCAATTGCGCAGATTTATAATTTTTATTTTAATAAAATTCCCGAATTTTAATTACGGAAAAAAAAAAAATTTTTTTTTCACACAATTCTTTGACATAAAAAAAAACACTTTTAAATATATATAATTATTTAATTTTTATGATTATTATTATTATTATTGATTTAAAACACTAAATCACTATTTTCAGAGTATCTTTAATTTTTTTTATAAATAATATATTGCGAATTTATGGAATATTGCAGTAAAATAATTATTGAAAATAAAATTTAGAGTATATAAAAAAAAAATAAAAAAGAAAATTTTTTTCTTTTATATTATCACTGTTATTATTTTGGAGAGGAATATTTTTCAAGTTTATATATCCAGCCAATTTTTATTCTCTCGCCAGTGTGTTCATCGCAGAATGAATATCAAAAACTGCGTCGATTTTAATACACATACCACACTAGAAATATCTCTTCAATATCAATACATACATGTATATATTCATGTATATACTACCATACACATTCACATATATACCATAAATTCCAATGTATATTTGCCAAACGCCAAACTACAAATCAATTCACTATTTTCATCCTCTCTCTCTATACCCTTCACAAAATTCCAATTTTATTTTATTTTTTCTCTTCTCTTTTATTCCATCAATATAATATTTCCCTCAATAAACAAATATATATAAATCAACACACAAAATGTATATATGAATATTCCTTCGTCTATACATAAAACATTTATCACACAATAATTAAATCGCGAATAAATTTAATTTCTTTCACCTTTTCATCATTACCTAATTAATCTTATTAAAAACAAAATGATATCAATAAAACACAATCACAATCACCACATTATGATCCAATATAAACGTAAAAAAAAACAATAAAAAAATATCCACAAAATGTTATTTTTTATACATAAAAAAATAGTACTAAAAAAAAAAATATATACGAAAAATCTTTGCCGGAGATCATATACGTGTAAATGGTGTGAAGTGAGCTAAACAACGACAAAACCCTCTCACGCGTTCGAGTTACGCGAAGCGACTGACGCTCAACGAGGGGAGGCTAACTCATCTCCTCTCTAACAGTGTCCGTCCAATCGGCACTCGTGTTTCCTATCCCCACTGCGCTACAACATGCGCGCGGTGCGCCCCACTATTCCCGCGTAGCCCCCATTATACATCTCGCTTGCACTCCCTTAAACTCGAAACCAACTTCACAGCGTACACCGTGTGACTCGTCGTTCACCGTCTCGTTTTTTTTACCCATCTCGCCCCTCTCTGCCACGCATAAACTTCCGACTCCCTCCCTCTAGTCTCCTTCATCACGTTCTCCCCTCATCCGCCCCACGTTTACCCCTCATATATATACTCCACCAACACAACGTCCCTTTTCGTCTCGATCGTATCTAACTCTCTCTTTCGTGCTTTTGCTTCTATATTTATCTTCTCCCTCACTCTAATACATATATATACACGCATTTATATCCCTTCTCGACTCTCAAATCTACTGGCTTGTCGTGCAGGAAATGGCAACGCAACCCCTAGAGCGCGAAGGGCTCGTTTTTACTCTGAAAACGTACATATATATAATATATAAGCGATGTCGTTTTTTTTTTTTCTTTCAAAGTGTACGTTTGTATTTGTGTATATATTTTCATTGGTTTGCCTGTGTGTATATATATTTAGTTAGTATTCTAACGTACACATATTTACATATATATACATATATATAAAAACTCGCGCGCGCGCGTCACTTTGTGTCTCACTCTCCGGGCGTGTTTGCACGTTTCAAAGCTTCGGGGTTGTGATATCACTCATTTCGAAAACATTGACCCACTTGTTGAGCTACTGCCGAAAAGCCTCGAGCAATGTTGCTCCTATTTTTGATGCCATCATCACAAAAACGTCGTTGTCCTCCCTCTCTCTCTCTCTTCCACTTACAATAATAATTATACATATATATAATAATATTTTCATACATGTATATTTATATTTGCAATGCAGTATACAAAAATATGAATAGAAAAATTCGCAAATCTGTTTTACCATCAGAGATATTACTTTCACTTAAGAGTAGATAAATATTTTTTAAATTTATTTTCATAATTATTATAGGGTGGTTTTGTTTTTTTTTTCTCTTTCATGAATGCAATATAATTTTTGTGAAATTTGAATATTTTTTTTTTTTTTCTCGATGATAGTGTCCCAGAATTCATGCAAGAAATAACACGTTGGAGCCGCTTGAAATCTTGCGCGAATTCTGGGACACTCTTTATAATTCGTTTGATTCTCCTTTTTTTTTTGTTTTCTGTTTTCGAGACATATGTATATATCATTCGTGGTATCCCACAACAGCCGCACGCGTACTCGCGCGTATTTTCTTTGTGTTTATTATCCCCGTTCTTTATAGGCGGCAACAAAAACGGGAAATAAAGAATAAAAAAGAAAAAAAAAATAATAATAGTATAATGAAAATTGTATATATGAGTTCAATGTACTCAATATATTATCCATATTTTATGTATATATTTAAAATTTTAATTTATTCAATATATAAATGAGAATATATATATATATTGAAAATTATTTTTATTATTTTTTTTTTCAGTTTATTTTTTCATATAATTGAGAATAAATTAGCGGTTAGATATTAATTTTTTCATTGTATGTGAATTTATTATATGGTGTGTGAATTTATTATAAATGGCAAGAGTTGCAACCAATAGCCAGAAAATCAAAAGTAATTTTAGTGTCGTAGTCATAGCGAATGAATTAGAGAAAGAGAAAATAAAGAAGGAAGAATGAAAGAGAGAGGGATTATAATTACCCAACCTAACCCGCTTTATAACCCACTTGGCTAAGGCAACGCGAGCTCCAGTTTGTCGACGCTCAGAAGCCGCTTTATTAAAAAAAAAAATTTATACATACATATATATCCGGATGTGAAATATTTCCCCAAGAATTTGACTACATAAATACAAAATCCCAAATACACTGAATAAATTCTCATAATTCGCGAATAAATTATTTCAGTGAATATTATAAATAATAATTTATTTTTGGTCTTTATGAAAATTTAAATAATAAAATTATTTGATGATAATTATTATTAATAATTGATATTTTGTTAAAAATATTTTCGGGATATTTTTATAGTGTCGACAGATTTATATGAAAATTAAATTTGTGTTGTAAATTTTGATAAATGATAGAGAAAATAATATAAAAAATGACAACAAAAATGTTTTTTTTTCTAATGTGAAGAAAAAATAAATATAAAATACCGCAAATATAATGAATAAATTTTTATACAATTTACAAATAATTTATTTCAATGAATATTATTAATAATTTTCCATTTTTTTTCTGTATAAAATTTTTAATGATGGTATTGAATAATAATAATAATTATTATTATTATTTTTATAACGTTGGCGAATTATAGTAAAAGATGAATAATATAAAAAATGAAAAATTGAAAACAAAGTTAAAAATATTTTTTTGTTCATTACGAAGAAAAAAAAAAATTGTCCACATAAAATAAACAAAAAGCCAAATAAACTAAAAATAAATTCTAATATTAATCCACGCAAAATTCATTCCAATGAATAATGAAAATTGAATAAAAAATAATTATTATTAATAATTAAAATCAATTGAAAAAGTCTAAATATATTTTTTTTTCTTAATATTGACAAATGAATCCGAAAAATAAATTGGTGTTATAAATTATAAATAAATGATACAAAAAAACAATTACATGAAAGACAACAATGTGTTGAAGTCAAAGTCAAAAACGTCCTTTTTTTTTTTTTTTTTCGTCTTCTATTGTAAAAAAAAAATGGTCAAGTGTTAAGTGTAGGTATATATTTGTAAAATAAATTTATGTATGCGGCGTGTCTTTAGGCACGTCGAAATGTCGGTTGTAAAATAATTAAAATTTTACCAGTTACCCCCTCAGGTGCGTTGAGGTTGGCAATATGGTGGTTTGAGTTTGAAGCAAGCACAAATAGTAAAAATACACAATGAAACACCAGTCAAGGCACCAACTTATTCAGGAACAGTTGGGCATTAGTTCAGACAAGTGGGGACTGACCCAACACACATACAATTTTACTACAAAATACATACACAAAATATACCTACACACTTTCACAAATATTTAACAATTTTCAGAACACTGTCCCTACCCCACCTGATGCTAAAAAAAAAAAGTCTAAAACAAATATAAAATTAAATTCACACTTTTAAATATCCCAAAAATCAAAAACTAATTTTAAAGATTTAAAATAAAATATTTTCACGTCAATATTTCACAGCAAAATAAATTTAAATATATGCAGGGGAATATCTAAAGTAATTCCTAACCATTTTAACCGTAGTAATATTTTCAGTTGTAAATATTTCCTATTTATTTTCCACTGAATAAAATTTCTTTTATTAAAGAAAATTATAAATGCCAAGTATTTATGTATATATTTGTACATAAACACATGCGGGTTTCTTTGTATATAATATAAATGATTTAAAGTTGACTTTTGGGTCATTCACCTGACCATTCAATAAACAAAATAGTTTTATACATAATAATTGCATTTAAATATGAATAAGAAAAATATATTTAAAATAAAGTAAGAAATAAAAATAATTGCTCAAATGTATAACGTTACGTTTTTATGTTTATAAATTAATGGGTAATATATATCGTCGATAAAACTTGATGAAGCAAAAAAAAATTGAGAAGATATGATACATATATATATTTAATATTATCAATAACGAAGAGTTAAAAGAGCGGGTGTATGTAGGGAATTAAAATAAGTGGGGACATTTACAAATAATTAGGTAACCTCGCGCAGTTTAAATACCAACTGTGTAAACTTTCTTTACATATATTCGATTATATTCAATTCATTATATATGTATATGTATATCTTTACTGTGTATATATATTTACATGTCGATGGAAGGCGACATTCGATTGTCGTCCGTCAGTTTGAGACGAAAAAATTAAAAATTATTTTACTTTTCATTTTTAAGATGTAAGAAAAATTCATTATTACACACTTGAATGTGTATGAAATATATAACAAGATAAAAATTGTATATCTATATATATAAATTATACACGACATACTTTTGAAACACGATTGAATTAGTAGAATTTATGAAAAAAAATTTTTTACTTGAGAATTTAATACCGATTTTTCGTGACATGAATGATAAGCGAATAAATAAATGAATAAATAATTAAATAAAGAAATAAATAAACAAATAAATAAATTAATGAATAAATAAATAAATAAATAAATAAATGGGTGAATAAATTTTCATCAACAAGTTATAAATAAATGAACAAATAAATAAATTAACAAATTCATATTATGGTATTATTATTGAAATGATTCATGCGATCAACGATAGTGATGAAAAGTACCGGGCAAGTCTACTTGCCTAATCATTTGTTTGATGATCATTTGTTTATTTTTATTTGTATTATTAAACATGACATTTCAGTTTATGTATAAATGATTTTTTTTTTTTTTTTTTTTTTTAATAAAGTTTATCAAGTTATATTCATAGGGTAGTGCTTGGGAATTGAATGATAAAAATAGTTTAGATTATATTGGTAGATTAAAATATGAATACGTAATGATGGAAAATTAAAATGTAATGAGAAAAAAAATATGTGAAGTTGAATTTAAATAAATTTGCTTGATCATTTTATATTAATGATAAAAAAATGTGCTCGAAGTTTAATTCCATTGCTAGTATAATATTTAAAAGTTTTAAAATTTTACACAACAATTAAATAAATGATAATTTTATAATATTCAATTTTAATTCTGTATAAAATAATTTTTTTATCATTTGTAATTTTCAATCAAACTATAAGAAAAATTTTCAAATTTATAATATACAAAAAAATAATCAATATATTTAAAACTCCATAGGAAAATAATTTTCGAAAACTAACTAAAAATAATATAATAAATGCAATGAATTTTTTATTCCTAAATCTCCAGTTCCCAAATAAAATGAAAAATCACATTTTTAATTATTCTACTGAATTTTTTCGAAAAATTTCCAATAACAAAAAAAAAAAAAATATATACATACATATAAATTCAGAGAATATTTCTCCTCACTGTATTCACATACATAAATCAGATTCCGAAAGTACTAAAATATTTAACGTCTCATCAGGAAAAAAAAAAAAAAAATGAAAAAGATCAAAATAATTATTTATATAATATTTTATTTTTGAAATAAGAAATAAGAGTGCAAGCAATAGGGCTATCTCACATCGGTGATTTTGAAGAGAAAAGTGGTGGACTAAGTAAAATATATATACCTGTATATATACTTTAGGTATATATATATATACATATATATTTAAGGGAAACGATGAGAGTGAGATAGTTAGAGAGGGTGGAAGAGCAGCTTCGGAACACATTAACTGCAGGACAGGCACACAAGTATAGTATACATATACATATATATATATATATATATATATATATATATAGAGAGAGAGAAGGAGGGAGAAGAAGGTAAAAGGAAAATGGATGAAGGGGTGGATTGGTGAGAGAGGACCCGCCTCGGTTTTCTACCCCACTGGCGTAAGTAAACTCTCAACTTAACCAACGAAGAGAGCAAAATCACCCGAGCGATTAGTCCCACGCATGATGGGGTGAGCAAGCACGATGAAACAGAGAACGTGAACGAGAGAAAGAAAAAATAATACAATAAAAAAAATATGTATATAAAATAATAATAATAAAAGATAAGGAGCAGGGATAATATACCGTGAATCATTTCACCCTTGTACTCAACTTTTCCCTGGTGAATTGTTTTGAAATTCGGTAAAAATGACAAAGCTAAATATTGAGTAAAAATATAGGTATATATATATATGTGTGTGTGTGTTTGTGTGGGTAAAGAAAAAAAAATTTTGGTTTTTAGAGATGAGAGAAAAAGTGTTGATTATAATTAATTCGTTATTTTTGAGATTGGTTTTTTTGGAATTGATGAGGAATGTTATATTACGGAATAATATTTTAATTTTGAGATTTTGGATTTTTATTGATAGATGATTGTTTTTTGGTTAGTATGGGGTGAATGATTTTGTGTAAAAATTTAGTTTGAATTTTTGTTAAATTTTTTTACGCTGACTTTTTATCAAATTTCAACACAAAAATTTTTGTTCAAGTATGTAAGAATAATTTTGCGTTTTATGGTTATTTATTTATTGATTTTGTTAATTTATTCTATTTTTATTTCATTTTTCTATCACGCCCAGTGCAAAATTTTGTAAAAAGTCCACAAAAAATTTTTGTTAATAGGTTTTATCCAAATTTTGCATCAAATATTTCAACACAAAAATTTGTTTTAAATCCGAAGAATAATTTTACGTTTTATGGTAATTTATTTATTGATTCTCTCAATTTTTTCTATTTTTGTTTCATTTTTCTATCACGCTCAGTGCAAAATTTTGTAAAAAGTCCACAAAAAATTTTTGTTAATAGTTTTTATCCAAATTTTGCATCAAATATTTCAACACAAAAATTTGTTTTAAATCCGAAGAATAATTTTACGTTTTATGGTAATTTATTTATTGATTCTCTCAATTTTTTCTATTTTTGTTTCATTTTTCTATCACGCTCAGTGCAAAATTTTGTAAAAAGTCCACAAAAAATTTTTGTTAATAGTTTTTATCCAAATTTTGCATCAAATATTTCAACACAAAAATTTGTTTTAAATCCGAAGAATAATTTTACGTTTTATGGTAATTTATTTATTGATTCTCTCAATTTTTTCTATTTTTGTTTCATTTTTCTATCACGCCCAGTACAAAACATTGTAAAAAGTTCACAAAAAATTTTTGTTAACATTCTTTACCCCAAATTTCATATCAAATATTTCAACACAAAAATTTGTCTTCGCAAGTATAAGAATAATTTTGCGTTTTATTTTGATAATTTATTCATCAATATTTTCCTATTAACTTTGTTCATTTCATTATTCATTCATTAGATATATAATAGAATAAAATATAAAAGTGATAGTATAATATATTCTAGAAATATAGAAAATATGTAATAATATACAAACACGTGTGCGCATTATTTTTCTAATCGACTGAATAAATATTGCATTTGTCAACATATATGCATTCATATATATACACATATAAACATATATATTTATGCATTTGTGTGTGCATAAAATATAGGATAGACGCATTGTGTGTTGTGATGCTTACAATACGTCCAAATATAGAGCGGTGTAACGAATCTTGATCATTCCATACGACTTATCAGGATAAATAACGGCAATGCAACGCCAACGAGAGAAACACGCGCAAAGCAAAATACCACACGCAATCTTAATGTTTACCTACATGTACGAATACATATATATGTATAATTATACATATGTATATGTATATGTATATGTATATGTATATTAAGAAACATTGTATAGAATATGTAATATATTATTTATTCCTAAATAGGTAAATGAAAGCCACAACTTTCCTTATTTGATAAATGTGTGATATATGGATGAATAAATGCAATGAAAATAATTTTGAATTTAAATAAAATGGATATATTATTGATTGGAAAATATTTTGGGATTTATAAGGAAGTTAGTTGTGAAATTTTACATGTGCGAATTATTTATTTTTTTACACAGTAAAAAATTTTGTGTAAAAATTTTGAAGTTTCGATATCTCGAAAACTAAGCGAGATATCGAAATTTTTTATTCTTCAAAAATGTCTTATCTCGTCGAGTTCTACAAGAATCAATTGTCATTTGGCGGCGCCACGAAAATCGTATAATCCCCTGAAATTTTTTTTTTTCTTAGTTTATTTATACACAAAATTTTAAACTCATGATAATATGTTAAATATATTAGTGAGGATTTGAAAAAATAAGTTGACACAAAATTAATATATAATTTGAAGGTGAAATAATTGTTCTGAATTGACAAAAATTTTTGTATTAAAATTTGATACAAAATTTGCGTTAAAAACAGTTGACAGAAATTTTTCGTGGACTTTTAGATACCATATTTAGTACTATCCAAAAATATATAAATTGTTAATCTATAATCCTTCATAAATAAAATATTTATTCCAACAAAAATGAATATTTCCAAACCAACAATATAAAAATTATTAATCAAATACAAACAAAACTTTAACAAATAATTTAAAATTACCATAATAAACAACCCTATTATATATGTATACTAAACAGAAAAAATTAAAAAAAAATATAATTTCATAAATTAAAAAAACCCTGTCCCTCAAAGTCCACGCCATTGTAATGTATATAAATCCAACCAAAAGTGCGAGTGAGTTGAGAGATGAAAGCAGAGAATGGAAACGTTGCACACACAGGGTACTTTGAGTTTGTCGTAGTACAGTGGGGGATGATGCTTTAGGGTGAGATTTAGTATACTCAACCTACGTCGCTTAGTCTGTGTAACACCCTCCATTCCATCCAAACACACTCTCACACACACCCACACCTATTTAAATATATACATATAGGCTGCTGTCTCTTGCTACTCGCGACAATATATATTCACCGATATATAGAGGTAACATTGAGTGTGGCTAATATATCAAATGCAATTGTAAATTAATTTATCAGTGAATTAATCAGTGATTATATTTAATTGAAGATAAAATTTTATTCGATAAAATTTTTTCTTCTATTCTTCAATTTTATTTTTCATATATTTATTTTTGTATTATTTTTGTGGGCATCTGGAAGTAGAAAGTGCGGCACGATATATAGAAAAAATATATGTTTATATATATGATGTCGGTAGAGAAAAAAAAATATATATATAAGATGGGGAGAAACGAAGTCAAGTAAACTCAAGAACGTCGGCGGCCTTTTATCTTATGTAAGTTTTAAAGCTTGAAAAGCTCTGGGTGACTCCTTGAGAATCGACATTAAGACCACGCTTTAAATAGGGATTCGCGCAATGGCGTCAGTGAGAAATAAAGACGGATATATATTGTATGTATGTTGTAGAGGGAGAGAGAGAGAATGAGATAATGAGAAGAAAAGAGCTAGAAGATGAAAAAAAGGGACCATATGCCTGGTGGATTTTTTTTTTTACTTGTCCCTTTTTTCACGTCCAAGTCCATCGGCAATTAAACATGAAGATAATAAAATTCTAATCTGAGAAATGTATTTTGAAGAAGGGCGTTTTGAGCTATTAAAAAAAGATGAAAATAAAATTTATCACTTGTGATATAAATATCTAATGTGTTTGGAATTATTTTATTTTGGATATAGAATATATAAAAAAATTGTTTCTTGATTGAATTTAATATGTGTGATTATAAGTGAAATTTTTAATAGAATTAGAAAAAAATTATTGTAGTTTTTAATATGAAAATTATTGTTAGGTAGTGACAAATAATGAATTTATTATTTTTTATATTTGTTTGATTAATTAAATGTTTGTATATTTTATAATGAATTTTCTCAGTTAGTAGAATTTTTAGTTATCACAAATATAATTCACATGATGTATAATATAACGTTATACAAACAGTGTAAGACGAAATGTATATTTAATCATGATGTTAAAATCGATTGTTTGTACATGGATGATGAACTGTTTGCTTATCATGCAAACACACATGACATATTAAATGCATACACGAGATGAATTTCCACAATTTCGAATTATAGAATATCAAATCCAAATATATATACCTACACAATGAACAATTCCACGTAAAAATCCACTTGAGATTTGTATCAATATAATTGTTGTTTGTATCAAAGTAAGTAATAAATTTGTTTGCATCTTGAGTAGTGTAACTTATATTTATATGTTCATATTTGTACAAATCTATAGTCAAGTGTCTCTGTTGTAAAAATCAGCGCTTATTTGAGAAATTATTCGTAACACAAAATGATAAAAATATTTTAGGTTACAAATGGTTATGTTGCTAATTTGGAATATGGCTCAGGTTGCTACGTTTGTGATTATTGCAAAGACTACAAAAAATATAATTGATTTAGATATAAGCTTGAAGTTGAATTTTTAAAATTTTATAGTTGAGATTTAAGTTTAAAGATATTTATATAGTTAATTAAAGTTGATTATTTAGGTGATTGTAATTTGGAATACCCTATTCCAAATTATATTCACATTGGTTAAACTACGCCAATCTGCAATTTTATGATTAAACCAAAATTTATCCTATTTATAATAATCCGAGACTGTTCATTTTTTTTTATTTGAATAAAATATAAGTTTCTCTAACATTTAATACGGTTCTTACTTTTTCATCTCTTAACTCATAACCAATACGATTTTTTTTAAAAGTGGTATTCCAAATTTGCATCCTTTTCTCTATATTGTATTTAGTGATTTTTAAACATTCTCTATTGTCAGTAAAAATGCTTGATGATATACGCTTTGACACATATAAATTGGAAATAAAAAAAAATCTTATTCAAGACCTTGATTTTTTTGATATCTTACAACCTTACTTTTTTTGTTTATTTATTTATGTTAGTTTCTGCATATTGAACTCATGTACATATCACACGGCTTTCTAACCTAAAATTCTCCAGTAAGAATAATTATTTGTGATGTTTTTCAATAATAATAAAAAAAAACACTATGAAGGATCAAAAAGTAGGGACCTGATTTACGTCCTACTTTCATACTTCATTTCTACAATATGCATACAATATAATTTAGATTCTCTTTTATACTCCTGTAAGGTGGCAGAAATTTGGATTTCTTCCACTTGCATGATCAGGCGCGAAGAAGGATTTCATAGGATTTAGGAATATCATATGAGGTTCAAAGAGCTTCTATAAACATAGAAGTAGGACATTAATTTTGACTCGGGGAACGATGCCATAATTTTTAGCCCTTTAAGGTACAAACGAAATAAGATTCGGTACAAACGGGTACTAACAAAACGCAACATGATGGTACCATTGTTTTTTCAATTGCATGAATTTGGTTGCCAAGTTCACAACGGCCCTGCTTTCCTACTTCTAACTGCTCCATACTATAGAATAAAATTGAATTTCGACTCGGGTATAATTCACACTTTTCTTCTCGTGTCAAGTTCACATATTATGATGTAAATATACTTATTTGTTAATACATATATACATAGTGTCTCATAGTTAATGATTGGTTCAATTGACATAACAAGGATTTTTTTTTTAATTTCAATACTACCCAACTATGTATGTTGCATCATCCCCTATTTAGTTTTTGCTTTATAAGTACATATACAAATATAAATGGTGATGTTTTTGTGTACATATAAGTACATATACCTATGTGTACATACACATTTTTGGTATATATGTATTTACAGATGTATTACATAAGAGCGTACGTGACACTTATGTGGCTGTGTGTCGATCCCTAACGCGAATCAGACATAGAATAAGAGGAAGTTATGAGGGGAATGTTTCTGTACCAAAAAGAGAGTGAGGTGGATGTATGTATATATGTTTTATATATGTATAGGGATGAATGAAAGTAAAGGGAAATTGAGGGGTCGAAGTGGTGAGCTCGTAAAACGCTTGCTGGATATGTTTGCATTGCGTGCGTGACTTCGTTTACTTATCGACCTAACCAAGAAAAAAAAAATAAATAAATAAAAAAGTAAAGCCCTCTATTCGGGTACGTCAAAATCTTTATCATTTTTTTTTTTTTTTTTTTGGTTCTTTGTTCAACGAGGGGATGAAATGAATTTCGCTAATAGAGACAATGGAGATGTGTTTTTTTTTTTTTTAGGGGGTAGTGCATATGTGGGAAATGTTTGAATGTTATTTAAGATTTTTTTTCGTGGATTTTAGATCTTTTCTTATATTTTAATTATGAATGTTGAGATAGTGATGAAGAATTTTTTTTTTTGTTAAAGTACACGAGAAATTTGGGTTGAAATTATTTTTATACAATTTTTGTGTTAAATCAATGTAAAATAATTTTTATGCTTTGACATGAATTTTTGTTTTGAAATTTGATATTAAATTTGCGTTTAAAAATGGTTAATACAAATTTTTTTTACTATACCCAATAAAAAAAAAATAAATTAATAAATAAACTATCATAAAACGCAAAATAATTTTTCTGCTTTAATAAAAATTTGTGTTAAAATTTGATACAGAATCTGTGTTTAAAAACAGTTGACACAAATTTCAAGTGGACTTTTACACAAAATTTTTTACCATGTAAAAATCGTGGTTAACATAAGCGACATAACAAAAACTGGAGGGTGAATTTTAGCGCTTGTATTGCGCGTGTCAAATGTAGCGCACATAAAACTATATTTATCTATCTATACACATATATATAAATTTTTGGTGTCATGGTGAATTTGTATGGATTATATACAGAGAATAATAATGCAATGAAATTTATCCAAGTGTGAGAAAATTTGTCAAATCGATTTTGTTCATCATTGTCACCACATTTATTGTGGCAAATTTTCAACACACGTAATTGCCACATGTCACATATATAATCTATAATACGTGTGCATTTAAAATTACAGCCCTTCAAATGAAGATGAAGCAGAAAAACTAAAAAAAAAAAAAAATATATATATATATATATATACACACAAAACCAAGGCACAATTGACTATGTATACTCTGTGATTGATAATAATAATTATTGAATATTATTGTTGTTATATTTATCATTGTGATTACTCAAGTGGTTGGATATAATATTTCAACCCATAAATTGTATTATTCATATGTTAATTGAAGGAGCTATTTTGAATTCTCTGCGGTGTCATTAATCTCCAATAAAAAATAATAAAAAAAAAACCCGTAAATGCATGCATGCGCGCATCAGATCTATATTTATGTGTATGTATATACGTATAGGTATAGTATACAATCTAAATATTCGTGTAGGGGTTGAAATAAAAATGCATATAATCCCCTGGACAAGACAGCAGCACAGTGCCACGTGTCTGTTGTGTGTGTGTGTGTGTGTGTGTACAACAGTGAGAGATAGAGTTCAATGAGAAAGAGAAAATAAAAATAAAATTATAGGGGGATTGGTTGAAGGACCCGTACTCAAAATGCCAAATGATTTTAGCTGGGCAATAGATTAATTGTGCGGTATAGTTTATAAAAGAGAGGGTGAAAATATCGTGTGTATAAATCGTCGTTGTACCGTGAAAATTCTATGATGGATAGAATTATTTGCCGTATGGTCAGTGATAGTTGGAATTAGATATAGAAATAGGTATCATCAAATTTTATGTCACATGGCAATAATAGTATTTTTGAAAATTTTCTCACGACGATAAAGTGAAAAATTTTGTGTTAAAGTCCACGGAATATTTAATAGTTATTTGTGTGCCAAGGCTGTGTAGTGGTTCAATATAGAATTTGAATTTCCCGCCATGAACGCTATAATCAATGGGGAATCCCAGAAAATTTTTTTTTCCATTTATTTGTGGATTTAATGAATTGATTATTGAAATGTAGTATAGTTTAATTGAATAACAGCGTGAATATTCGAATAATATATAGTTAATTATTTTTTAGTTCTTTGGTTGAAGATTTTCAACCGAAATTTGCTTGGCCTCGGCTGCGCCTTGGTGGCAAATTTCTGACCATGGTGCACACATAATTTTTTAGACGAGTGTCTCAAAATATAAATTTTCTTTTGTGTTATGTGTAAATGAAATTTTTTAGGCTAGTGTCTCAATCAGTGAGTAATAACATTTTTTACAAATTTATTTCTGAAAAATGACAATACTGCAAACATATAGTTTCAAATCTTCATTCATCAGATTAGAGGAAAGGATGCTAATTGAGAATACTGCTGGTAATTTGGAATATTACGTTATAAAAGTATAGGAAAACGCCATCCATTAACGAATACCAGTATTACGTAGTGTGAGTATTAACAAACAAATTGAGCATCGCTTAGAAGCAGCCATATTGATAGTGCCATGATAAACTGCACATCGAAGTAAAAGTGCTTTTAGAAAATTTTCAAAGTAAGTAATAAATCTGTTTGCATCTTGAGTGTAACTTATATTTATATGTTTATATTTGTATGAATCTATAGCAAAGTGTTTCAGTTGTAGAAATCAGCGCTTATTTGAGAAATTATTCGGAGCACAAAATGATAAAAATATTTTAGGTTACAAATGGTTATGTTGCTAATTTGGAATATGGCTCAGGTGACTATGTTTGTAATTATTGCAAAGACTACGAAAAATATAATTGATTTAGATATAAGCTTAAAGTTGAATTTTTTAAATTTGATAGTTGAGATTTAAGTTAAAGATATTTATATAGTTAATTAAAGTTGATTATTTAGGTGATTGTAATTTGGAATACCCTATTCCAAATTATATTCACATAATTGGTTAAACCACGCCAATCTGCAATTTTATGATAAACTAAAATTTATCCTATTTATAATAATACGAGGCTGTTCATTTTTTTTATTTGAATAAAATATAAGTTTCTCTAACATTTAATGCGATTCTTACTTTTTTATCTCTCTACCCATGATTAATGCGATTTTTTTGAAAAGAGGAATTCCAAATTTGTATCCTTTCCTCTCCTAATATTATTGAGTATAATAACCAAAACATATAATTGTTTACAGTAAACATAGTAAAACATACTATTGTTTTATGGGTAAATAAAGTAAATGCAGCGAAAAAAGTGCCATTTCAGGGACTCTATTGAACCTGTGAAACATCATGTTTTGAGACACTCGCCTGAAAAATTTATTTATTGAGTCGTTTGAAAAGTTAGTTCGTTTTTTTCCAACAGAAAACTTAATTGCATTTTTTCACAGCCGACTTCACGTTCTTCAGCCGCATAATTATTGTTTATTTTAACAACTAATCTAGCAAGGACTGCTTGTAAAAAAGTTATATTGTTTCAATTTAGAAAAAATCGGCTTTTATTTTCGTTAAAAAAAATGAACTAACTTCCCGTACAACCTAATAGTTTGTCAAGCAAAAATTTAGTGCTAGAATCAGCTTAACATATTCATAATATTACGCAAAATGAATTTTCTACTCCAACAATTAATTATATATTAATTATAAAGTCGAATAAAAATCTTCAAAAACCAAAATAACAATTCTCCACAAACACAAAGCAACATTTTATCTCTTATTTTACTCGTCCCTCATTTCAATACAGACATTAAAATATATAATTATGAAATAACTTGATTCTAGCACTAGAATTCCGTAAGTTTAATATTAAATATAATTAAATTATATGTATAAAGATACTAGTTTTTGTATGAGCAGGATGAAATTATTGTGGCTATTAAATTTAAAAGCAATAATCGTTACTCTACCCAATTGTGTAATGCGTATATGCGTTAGTTATATATATATACATATATATATATATGTAACTCTATCGCGACGACCCAATTATATTATCGACATTCCGATAGTCACAGTTGCCATACATAATTTATTGCGATAATCCCACATATATAGATATATTAAATATTATTATGCATTCATGCACATTTAATATTCTGGAATGAACCAAATAACATCACAAACGTCATCTTTGATATGATATTCCTCGCAATTGTCATAATGAAAATATCTCACGCATTGATAATACGCTTATTAACGATAATTAACTATGGTATTCGATTATTTACGCTATTATTTAATTAAATTATACTGCATTTCAATGATTAACTCATTAAATCTACGAATAAATGGAAAAAAAAATTTCTGGGATTCCCCAGTGATTGTAGCGCTTATAGCGGGAAATTCAAATTCTATTTTAAAGTGAAGATGACGAAAACGCGGTAAACTTCAAGTTTGATAAAATATACTAATATATATCGGATTAATTTATTTCAAGTGAGTGTTTATGATATAGAAATTGAATTTACTGGTTCAATTTATTGTTGTATCGCGCCAGAATTTTATTTGATTAAATCCACCGAGTTATAATTGATATTTCAATATTAATTCGATTCAAGGACATAATAATAATCGAATGATTAATAAAGATCGATGATTTAGTTACGTGGATGATATCAAACATCGTCATACAAAAATTCATTTTTATCTTAATCATTAATCTCGAAATTAAATGTCAAGCTTAACCTAAAAACGAATATTATAAACTATATAACTATTTCATTTAGAGTCACATTTTTAAAATCAAAAAAATACTCTGGTTGTTTATTAATGACATTAATCCAGTACTAAACATTTCGATTGCAGTATAACATTCATATTTTATAAAATAAAATTATAATCACCTAAAAATTTCGAGCTTATAATAAAATAAAATAAAATATTCAACATGTTTAATATGGAAATAAATTAAATCTTAATTATAAAAAAATAAATTATTTAATCGTCACAAAATTTTCCTAGATTTTCTATAACACCATTTTAACTCCTTATTAAAGTTGATTGAAACGCATGAGTGTGATAAAAATTATACAATACATAAAGAACGAATATTGAAAGAGCAAATGAATAAAATAAAAGCGACATTAAATGATCGTGATAATATTGAGGGATGTAAAAGTGCTTTTGATAAAGCGAATATGTGAGAGAATATGTCCCGCGTATTAAGGGAATTGTTTGGGGTTGAGAGTTTGATATACAGATGAAAGTGGCGAACGTTGGAGAGACACGACAACGACAAGCAAACGTTTATACACATTGGAAAGAGAGTTAGTTTTCCCCCTGGGTGTTGCTTTACGTTTATATATACTAAAGCAACAGGTGTCCGTCAAACAGCTCGCGGCTACTACTACTATATATATATTATATACGCCACCAACACGCGATTCTTCCGTAATTGATTCGTCGTTTGTTGAGCCCCGTAGAGCAAATGTCGTGTGCTGTCACACTATATTATCCCGCGCCACATTTAGTAAACAACAAATCGACAATGGTAAAAGGTAAGTAATCAAGTGACGATTAAATATTAGAATATTATTTTGCATTATGTGTAATAATTAATGCAAATAATTAAAGGAAGTTGAATTTTATAATTATTAATGTGAATAGGAACAAATTTTGTGTAAAAGGAGACTAAAAATTTGTGTTAAATCAACGCAATATTCATGTGATTTGATTTAATATTGATAATATATTAAACATTTGGTAAGATTTAGAAAATATGTTGACGCATTATTTCTTTAGATTGATAGACAAATATTTAGTGGTAGATTTAATACGAAATATTATTAATTTAACGCGGAATCATTTCTCTGAGCTAACAGAAATTCTTGTTTTAAAATTTGATACAAAATTTGCGTTAAAAATAGCCAACACATTTTTTTTAGTAGACTTTTTCACAAATCTTTCACTGTGCACAATAAAAAATATAACATATAAACAATATCGATACAATAATCAATAAATAAACCATCTAATAACGCAGAATAATTTTTTTTTGCTCCAACACGAATTCTTGTGTTAGAATTTGATACAAAATTTGCCTTAAAAACAGTCAACATATTTTTTTTAGTAAATTTTTTCCCAAATTTTTACTGTACACAATGAAAAATACGGATATATAAACAAAATTAATACAATAATCAATGAATAAACTATCATATAACGCAAAATAATTTTTCTGCTCCAACACAAATTCTTGTGTTAAAATTTGATAAGAAATTTGCGTTAAAAACAGTCAAAAAGAAAATTTCTCATTGACTTTTACACAAAATTTTTTACCGTGTAGATAAAAAAAAAAAGTATGAAATAAATAAAAAAATGAAAGAGTTCTCGTGTTGTTGAGACAGGCGTGAGGGAATGATTGTGGTGGATCTTGATGATGGGGAATTGCTTTGGAGAAGTTGATAGTGGGGCTATATCCAATGTCGAAAAGGGCCGAGAAGAACTTCACAAACCATATGGTGTCGCGTGCTGTGGTCGCCAGACCATGCAACCATTCTATGCCTGACCGTGCGCCACATCGAAAAAACCTTTGGCTCGTTTCACACTAATTCGTGACCTAAAGGAATTTCTGGCAGTCATGTATACACACACATATACATTACCATACATAGAATTAGTCTCATTGAAATAGTGAAAGTCCACAGTTATATATGGAAAAATACGAATATATATAATTTTTATGTATAAATAACCACAGTTGCAACAATATTATAAAATTATAGTGGACTACATCAATGTTTTAGTTCGATTACAATAACACTTGTAGTGACAGGTGATATAGAGTATATTTTGTGCTTGTATTTTGAGGAAAAAAAAAGAAAAAAAAACAATTTTTACTCTCTTTGTGGTTAATATGGCTTCCGGTTTAATTTTTCTTTCATATGTAGAAATAAATGAAATTTTTTCGTGCTTATGAAAAGAATGAAAAGTTTTAGTTTTGTGAAAAAAAATTACTAAGATGGCTCAGTCAGAGAAAAAATCAAAATTGAATATAGTTAATTAATGCTAGAATGAAAGGGTGAAATTAGTTTATGCAATGTAGTATATAGAAAAATTTTAACGACAGTTCGGATTTTTTCTTCTTCAATTTTTATCAAACACGAAATCTTGAGAATTACTATAATGGGATAGTAATTATTTAGGTTGTAACTGCGGGATAGTAATTTTATTAATTGTTAATCGATGAAGTAAAGATTCTTTCACTAATATATCAAAACAGATTTTTATTTTATCTCGTTTTATTTATTTTGTTTTGGATTTTGAAATATTCATATGATGCATAATTAAATAAAAATATACACAGTAAAAAATTTTGTGTAAAAAGTTCATTAAAAATCTTTTTCGACTGTTTTTAACGCAAACTTTGAATCAAATTTCAACACAAAAATTTTTCTTGAAGCAAAAAAATTATTTTCCGTTGAATTATTAATATTTTATGTTTAATCTAACACTAAATTTATGTTTAAATTTTTTTTATATACTCCATAAATTTCTTCTTGTATATATTTATCAGTTAATAATCCCAGATGCCTCAAACTATTTCACTCCAACACAATTATCACCATCAATAATTTTTATATTCAAAAACAATTAATTAAATGACACAATATATAAAAATTTTCCTATCTCATGTCAATATTTCTTCATAAACTACAATCACACACATACATACACGAGTTGCATGAATTATCATCTAACAAACTCGACTCTTATTTGTCCAAAACAAAAAAAAAAAAAAAATATATCAAACATCGCGTTTGGTTCGAAAAAAAAAATAATTGGTATCGAATTACAATGTTTCTAAACGTTAAAACATGGATATATAATTGAAGGAAAAAAAGGAAGAAAAAACGTGAAGAAGGGAGGTGAAGAAAAAAAAAAGAAAAACGGAAAAGAAGATGAAGAAGTGGGCGGAGCTGAAGGAGAATTATAACTCGAGTAAATGTTAGTCAGCGGGAGGAGGAAAAGAAAAAAAAAATATATAGTCACGTTCTTCGACAGTGTAAAACAACGCGCGGGGAGAATGGAAGAAGAGGGTCTAAACGAAAAAAAAAAAAAAAAAAGAAAAAAAAAGGGAAAAAAAAGTTTGAAAGAAAAAAAATGGGAGAGAAATGTTGAGGCGGAAAAACACATTATTATTATCATTATTATATATATATATGTATGTATGTATGTATGTATGGGTTTGTATGGGTATGGGGTGGTGGGATATGTACGAGAGAATTACACAGAGTTAGTCAGTGTCGCTGACTTTATATATTTCTCTGTGTATGGGAAATAATATTTAGTTCTTTCTGCCTCCCGGATAGAATTTGTGTGTTTGCGTAGGCGCGACCACCGCATTCATGGTAAAACGATTATAGCCATAGATTAATTTATGTATAGTATGGAATATGTTGTAGTTTTGAATATTATCGGAAAAAATACCACTGGAATAATTTAAATACATATTTTATGTAGCGAGGTAAGAGCCTTAGTACTTGAAAATGTTTTTTAATACTCGATGTGTTATTGAATGGATTTTTATAATTTTTATGCGGATTCTATTGGGGCGTTCGGAAAGTCAGTTTGTTTTTTTTTTTTAATGGAAATGAAAGACAATTTTTCTGTATTGAAACAATCGGACTTTTTCACAAGCAAGAATTGCTTTATTAATTGTTAAAATAAATTTTTTTTAAAGTATAGAAAATTACTATACTAACCCAAGTCGAAATTTTTGTGCTTTTCTAAGTCTTCTAGTAGTCGATTAAACATCCTTTGGCACTCGTTGGCCTATCAATTCTACTTTGAATCTGGGGAACCTTTAAAAATTTAGGATTGAACCTAGTTTGATGCTTTTTGACATTCAACACAACATTGTAATATTTTATTTCATAATAAACTAAGACGCAAGTTCCTCTTTTGCGCGAGGATTTGTATTTCCTATTAAAATATTTCCAAACAACCTTTTTTGCTCCTGAAGAGCCTCACTAAATGCCAATAATGAGGTTTAAACTATCATAAAAATTTCGACTTTGGAATAAAAAAATTATTTTCAAGTCGAAACAGACTTCATTATTCTTAATAAATATATTTTATAAACAATTATGAATGTTGTTAGATCAAGTTTAGTTGATCCAATATTTGATAGTATGAATAATAATTATAAATGAAGAAAAATCAGACACTTGATAAATTAATTAATTTTAATGATGATTTGCTTTTAAAATAAAGTTATTTATTTCAATAGATATATATTTATTTATAAATTTTATGAACTCACCCAATGCTGTGTTGTGACAACGTCTCCATCTGCACTGTCTAAACTCTGAAAAAAATAAATTTAAAAATGAAACTAAAATTAAAATAAATTCAATATAAATTTTTTTTTTATGTTTTATATTTGTTTATTTTTATTATGATCACACGTGTTTTGTTTAATCATACAAATATCATCACATAATACGTATTATAATATACGTGTTATATCACGTAAATAGAAATATGACGCTGTTTTAATCAAGTAATAGTATTCCCAGTCACCCACTTCTATAATTGTAAATATATCGATTTCTTTTTATATATCAATACGAAAATTATCCGTTTGCATATTAGATAACGTAGTGTATGATTGAAAAATCACGCATTACTACATTCAACTACCAGGTCAAAGCCCATAAATAAATAATTGCCAAACCAAAAATTAAAAGAATCAATAAAATAAAATTCATCAAGAAAAAAATGAATAAATAAATAATTTATCAAATATTATTTTTAAAAACTATTAAAAATATACCTCGAAATATATTATTCTTAGTTGATCTGCCCGGATGTTTTTTTTTCATGATCTCGTAATAAAAGTAAAAAATATATCAATTTTTCCAGCTATAGTAAATGATCATTTTCAATTGACCTTTTCAGTAACCAATTAATTTATTTCTCTAAGTGTTTTCGATAAAAGAACTGTGTTTTCATCATACTTGACGCTATGACAATTATATTACATGGCATTTAAAAAATTTTATTATATCGTTGATTAACAATTAATAAATATCAGATTAATATATAAAATAAAAACGAGTTCTCTCCTGCGTCACTGACAAATTAATTCTTTATTATCAATAAACCTCGCAATAAATATCTAATAAATACTCTTTTCTCCATGACCATATATAATAAAACAATAAATAAAAATGTTTCAATTTCATTCAAAAAATTTCTTTATTAATTAATCATCAACCTCAAAATTATACTTACATCTTTCTTTCTCTTGACGGCCGCAGCGCCTGGGAAAACAGAAAAATCAAAATTAAATATTAATCATCATTATAAATATAGTGAAAAAAAAATTTTCTACATAAACAAATATATTCCTAACCATTTAATTAATTATTGAAATAAATAAATGAATTTAAAAATAAAATTTACCGGCTGAGGGATTTGGTAATCGAGCAGTGTTGCCAGTAGGTGTTGCTGGATTCGATGCGGAGGTTGGGGTGGTGTTAACTGAGGGAGGTGGAACCCCGCGTGTACCGAAAGGAAAATATGGCGAGTCAGGCGGATATGTAGCACCCTCAACACTAGCATTATTATTACCACCTCCACCTCCACCACCTCCTCCTCCTGGCCCCCCACCAGGGCCACCCGCTGTTGGACCGTACGCACTGCCACTGTACGTCTAAAACAGACGCAAAATAAAAATAAATTATTAACGAATGAATAAAAATCAATCACTACAATAAATGACAATCAATTATTTTATAAAAAATTTCAATTATATCTATTAAACTTTAATTTCATGACTAGCCATTTTTTATAGATATTTTAAATTAATTTCTATTTTTCATTGTTAAGAAATTTGTGTTAAAGTCCAATGAGAATTTTTTTTACAAAATTTTTATTCAAAAGTTATATGTTGAATTAATGCAATATTTATGTGATTTAATTCAATATAAATAATATGTTGAATCTACTTGCAAATATTAAAATTTATTTAGTTCGAAAGTCAAAAATTTATTGTAAAGTTCAACATAAAATATTATTAGTTTAATATAAGATAATTTTTCTGCTTCACCATAAATTTTCGTGTTAAAATTTGATACAAAATTTGCATTAAAAACAATTAATAAAATTTTTTTACCGTCTTTGCCAACAAAATAACTAATAATAATAAAAATAATAATAATAATAATAATAATAGTGGTGGTAATATTGATAGATATTCATAAAATAATTATACGATAAAAAAATATAACAGAAATATACGAGCAAAATGTTCGATAATAAATTATCGATGGAATTTTTTATTTTCAATCGATTATATACCGCGTGTAATCATTACTATATATACTCGATAAGATACGAATTTGCCTGATAAAATAGACAATGAAAAAAAAAAAAAAAAAAAAAAAATTTACAATGTAAATACAGATTATACACTTCATTTTTATTCCAATGCCATATCACAAACACATTGAATAATATTATCGATAAACAGACGTATACATATTATACATATACACGCAATATTATATATATATACATATATATATGCATAATGATCAAATATACATAAAAAAAAAAAATTATATTCCATATTGTTAATTTAATTTCGAATTGAAAAAAAAAATTGAATTAAATTTTAAATACACAATTGAATATCTAATTAAATTATAATATTGTTATTCTGGAAAATATAACCAATAATATCGATATTTAATTCCCTTGTGAATAATAATTGAGTATAAAAAATTGTTTGAATTAAATTAGTTCAATGGTGTTTGAATTTAATTTAAATATAACAAAAGAAATGAAGAAAAAAAATATGAAACAAAAAAGAAAGATGCGACATTGGATAATAATAATTTTATGGAATTTGTGCGAAAGACGTTGATTATATAGTCATTGTGAAGGATATGATAGCAAGCCCAGAAGCGCGAAAGACTTTATATCCTTATCCTTATTTCAGGATAACTCTTCATCCGAGCCAGTTAACTTTACTCCCTTAACCCTCATCGCTCCTTTTATTCCTTGCATATTACTCTAACGCTTTATCCATATATCTATCTATGTATAAATTCTCTTCAGCTTTGTTTTATACATGGGCCAACAGTGTACATATATATACATACATATATACATATACATTTCCATATATATTATATGTATATAGATATATTGTAAGAAGATGAACATGACGAGCAAGCTGGGAGGGCGTAAGTGATATTAAAGTTTGCGGTCAGTGGCTTTCAACTTCAACTGAATACTTATTAACTTATTCAACTCATCCATAACTTCTTCTTCTTTTTTTATTTTTTATATTTATTTATTTTTTCTTCCTCCCATTTGATTGTGAATAAATTAATTCAATCATTAGAATTAATTTCATTTTTTATTTGTGATTGATGAATAATTAGGCACAATTTTTTTTTTTTTTTTACTAAGGTAATTTATTATTTATAAATGTAGATATTTGTATATTAGAAAGTTTTTTTTTTTTGCTTTTTTCTTGGAGAAATGGGGGAGATTATAATGAAAATTGAGAGCTGTTCGGTGGAAATATTGTTCGTGTTAAAGTTTTTGGATTATACCGAGGGATTTTACTGCGATGTATATAAATATAAATATATATGCAAAATAATGAGGCATAGAAAATATTGTGGTAGTTTGAAAAACTGTGACATATTTGTAAATCATAATTTTTTTACTTTTTTTTTTAATGAAGATTTGGAAAAATTGATTGTTGATTTATCATGTATGAATCATTGTTGACTTTATTATTTATATGAGTAAATTGTATGAAAAATATATATATGTGTATATTTATAAATAATTACACGATTGTTTTTTCATCAGAAAAATAAGAAGAAAAAAAAAATGAAATCAATCCAGGTCGATTTTATTTATTACAAAAATGGATGCCAGGAATTTATTTAAATAAATCTTTGTAAGTTTCTCAATATATCATCACAAATCGACTAAAGATTTTGTGTAAAAGCCTACTAAAAATCTGTGTCAATTATTTTTAACGCAAACTTTGAATCAAATTTCAGTCAAATTTGAATCGAAATTCTTATAAAGTCCTTCTTTACGCCTTCATCTTCTCAAAAATTGAAAATTCAAGCCTATATACATATGTGTGTATTCTCTTCAAGCCTACTTTTGTTTACTCTCCGAAAGAGCAATCGATCGGCCTATTCCGTAAAATCATCGTCAACTTTCGACCATTGCACAACAGCGACATAATGACGAATGATTAAACTACTACAAGCTATTCCGAAATGTCGTTGTTGTACATGTTTCATCTTGTATTGTCAATTTGTTCAGTTATGACAATGTAATTTTACGCTTTGATCAATAAAATATTATATTCACATGACTATTTCACTCGCTTTGAATTGGACCAATAGGAAGCTCTTATTTCCAATGAATTTGCTGTATTCTTGTGCCAAAATTCTAGGTTATACATAACAAATAAAAAATTTCCGGGAATAACAACTAATGAGTAGAAGAGAGTTTTCTACTGATAATTTTTCTTTTGTTTTCTGACAGCCAGATCTACGTTGCTATCAACGAATCTATAACACACATGATAAGGCAGTCTTTGACATTTCACATAATATATTATGCTCTCGAAATAGTCATGTCGAATTTCGTTCGAGTCAAAATTTTGCAGAAAGAATTTTCTCTTTTTTCATTCAGATTTGTTGCTTTATGTCAATTTTATGAGAAATATTGACAAGCAACAAACCTTCATGAAACAATCAAAAATTTTGCCGGCAAAATTTTTACTCTTACGATACTATATATGATAATATAATATTCATAAAAACTATGTTATTATGATATAAAGTGAAGCTGGACTTGAGTTTTATGTTGTGCAGTATATTTTAATCAGTGATTCTCACACATTCTCTATTGTCAGTAAAAATGCTTGACAATGTACTCTTTGACATATACGTGATACGTAAGTGATGAGAGCTAAACGGATGGGTGGTATTTTTCACCCTGAATGCCACCGAATGGACTTTTTATCGTGGGTTATTGTAGCTCCGTGTTTTCTGAGGCTTGATATAAATAAATAGAAACAAAAAAACAATCTTATTGAGGGCTTTGAATTTCTTGATGTCTTACAACCTTACCTTTTGTGTTTATTTGCGTAGTTTCCGAATATTGAACTTATATGTATATTACACGGCTTTTGAACCTAAAATTCTCCTGTAAGATTCATTATTTGTGATGTTTTTCAATAATAATAAAAAAAGACACTACGAAGGATTGAAAAGTAGGGAACGAAGCGTTGCTTCGTACTGGAGGAGTTAAAAGCTGAAAGTAGGAGTTAAATTTCGACTCGGGAATCAGAAAAATAATTTTTCCAACACTAAATTTTCGTTAGTTAAACTAAATAAATCTTCTGTCAACACATTTTTCATTTTTCTTTGCTTGTATTCAGCAAAAGATTCATTTTAAATCGAAATATTCCACGCAAAATTCTTCACCATGAGTCTAAATAATCGCTAAAAAAAAACAAATGAAATTAAAAACACAAACTTACCATTCCATTGTCCATGGTCGATCCATAAGGTGATTGGAAGCCCGGTTTCTCTGCAAAAAATCAAAACAAAAAAAAATATTAAATCCCCAAACAAATTCTAACATAAATAAAAAAATAAAATACACAAACACAACTTATTCTCAAACTGAAAAATTAATGTCAGCATAAACCAGCAATACATCACGATAAATCAAATAATAAATTTCCAGTTGATACCTATACACATAAATATATATTTTTGTATTTTTGTTTTGCTTGCTCGAACGCAAACGACGAATGCTTAGAATACACGATAAGTATCCGCATTTCTCCAGTACATATAAAATAAAATAGCACAAAAACCATCTCTGCGTCTATCTATCTCACATTAAACTCAACGCTATCAAAACCCGAAAGACTTCATTCAATATTAATACATATTACCATATATCCAACACGTATATACACACATAAACCTTAAAATATATTCTTCAAGTGTGTGTATGTAAATATTAAATACATATGATGTATATATATAAACATATAAGCATGTACATATGTCGAAGATTTATTGCGAGTATGCGATAACAAAAAAAAAAAAATGAACATAAAAAATTTCCATACATGTCAAATTCTCTTGCTTCACAAATTATATGACTAAGATATATCAAAGGGTTTATATACTATTATATCTACATATTATGTGTGTGTGTACATACATATATATATATATGAATATATTAAACTTAAATTATATGCGTATGTAATAATAATATATACAATGGTAGATGAGATAGAGAGCGAGTTAGGACTGATGATGTCCAGTTCTGGGCCCCGTCCATGGCAGAGAACGACAATTTGCTCAGATAACTATGAATCCTAACAGTTTCAGCTTGTCTGTGACATATTCGCCGAAGCGTGGATGGACTCGCGGCAATATCATGCATCAAAGGACAAGCCGAGGTACTGCAAGCATGTCATTCTCAGGACATAGTATGGTAAGCCCCACCGTTATGACGTACTGTCTCTCATAATTTATATATGTATATAGTACTGATGTGTATTGTCGGTGAATGATTAATACAAAATTTCAAGTTTTATCCAGTGATACATGGATTATCGGTGATTGTTTTTTCATTTTGGTAGGGATTATATTAAGGGATAATATAATCACTCTGGTTCGCTTAGAAATGAGCTTTTTTTTTTTCGTGATTTTTTGTATAGAAATGAGTAGGCTAGTAGGAAAACTGTTAATAAGGGGTTAGAAATAAAAAAAAATAGTGGCTGTATTTATAATAATTCAAAAGAAACTTTTTTGAAATAATTTTTAAGCTGGAAACAAAAACCGAAGTTTTTCTTTTTGAGCTTATAAGATCAAAATACATAATATGATGTAGGATTTTTCTGAAATATTAATTTTTAACAAAATGGCGATGTTTTCAAAAAAAAAAATTTTTTTTTATTACCAAATATTCATCGATAAATTATTTATAAAAAAAAATCTAATCAATATTTCAAAAATCCCCTACGTCAGCTTATTTATTTTGATCTTAAGATTGAAAAAAACTTCAGTTTTTTTTTTTTTAGGTCAAAAATTGTTCCAATTACGTTTCTCGAGGTGGAGCCTTCTCCAAAAAAAAAATCATTTTTTGAATTATGAGTACAGCCGTTATTTTGTATGAAAGTGCTAATAAAAAAATTTTTTTTGATAGGATTAGTTATTTGTAGTAACTATAATTTATTTGTGTTCTCATTTCTTGATAATTGATCATGGTAAAATTCGGCTACCAATGCATTGAAATGATGATGTTAATAAATTTTTATACGATTATATGTGGTGGTTTTATTTTAATAGCTTGATTAATTGAAAATTATTTAGAATGTTTTGTTAATAATAAACTGGACAAGTTTTTCAATTTCCTTCTCAAACTATAAGTATTTGATTATTATTTCTTCATAGAATATACATTTGAAAATTATACAGTCCCTTTTATGTGTAGCATATGGGATGTGTTCCATTATCTCAGAAGTTCGTTGAAACTTAAGGCATAGTAAGGTTTAGGATTACCCCTTTTCGTAGATAAATTCAAAATTTTTCTTTTTCAAACTTCAATGAAATATTAATTTAAATAAACTTCCATGCAATATCAAACCAATTTATGCGTATGATTTTTTCAGTATAAAACAACTTGTCAAATGATAATTATTATTTTTTAGTATTCAAGGTTGAAGAATAAATAAAAATTTATGATAGTCCCTACTAAATTTAGAGTATCAAAAATGCTAAAAATTAATTTATCTCAAAATAATCAACACAGAAAAATAATTTATTGAAGAATTTTTAGTACAATAAAACAAATAATCATGTACATAACATAATTAACAACTCACGTAAATTATTTCATTCAAATCGTGATCTTTATTTAAATGTATTGATATTTCAATAAGATCTGCGCTTTTGAATTAATGAAATAAAATGGGACATTTGAAATTGCGTCCCAGTTTGAGTAGGTAAAATTTTCGGCACATATAATTATAGTTGCGTTCTGGGTACAACGAAATCGCGTCCGCAACGCAAACATTATTAATTAGCCAAAACTGAATTTATTTCGACATTGTTGCCAAACTTCCAGTGACAATAACAATTTTGAATGGGCTAATAAAATATCCTCAAATTGAACCCAAAATTATTCTTTCATGCCACTCTCAATTTTTTCCCTTTAACATCATAATTCATGAAATTAAAATATCAAATGCCTACGCAATCGACTTGATTTTAATACAAAAAAAAAAAAAAAAATAGTGCAATAAAAAAATTTTTTTCAATTTTCCACTGCATTAACGTTATCGCATCATGTGACTTGCCACACACGGTCTAAGAGTGTCTGAGAATTTAAAAAATTTTGCAGTAACTCAATACAGCCCTCGAGATGAGAAAAGAATGATTTTTTTTTTTCATCATTTTTTTAATATTCATCAGACAATGCTCATTGTACTGTTCATTAATCTCCAAGTATTAAATAGCGTCTGGTCCTCGACCTTCAGGCACATATGTACATACACCAACACCACCCACACAATGCACAAACAAATATATATGCATAACGCGTAAAATAAAAAAAAAATGAGAATTTTTTTTTAAATAAAAATTTCATTCCCTCAAGTTTCAACAGTGAAATACAGGTGAAGTTGCATCCAGTTAACCTTCAAACCAAAGACTCTTCACCTGCCACATGCTCCCATGCAATACACTTTCCAATATACAACTACATGTATAATATATGTATAAAATAAAACTATACATACAGTGAAGAATTTTGTGTAAAAGTCCACTCAAAATTTGTGTTAAAATTTTTTTCACACATAAATTCAACATTTAAATAATGTTGAATCAACAAATTATTTACCTCGACATATCCGTTAAATAATATATCAGATCAATCGGAAAGTAATATCGTAAAATTCAAACAAAAAAAATTTTTACAAATTCCTATTTTCAATTAATGATGTAATCACCTTCGTTATTTACAATCTTTTGCAATCTAGTTTGTAAATTTCCAATGCAAGATCGGAAAAATTTATTGCTTTTTAATCAAAATGAATATCATCATGCGCAGAAACGACATTACTTTCCGATTGACTTAATATATGTACATATGTACACATTCAAACACCTCAACGAGTCTGCATATATTATAAACATATCTACCTCGTGTGGTTGTGCCACGCGACGATAAAAGGGTTCACAGGTAAAATGAAAATCGAGAAGGGGGTCTATGAAAAAGACGAAAAAAAAAAAAAAATATATATGTTTATAAAAAGTGTCCTAAAATTAATGCAAGAAATAACACGTTGTCAACAGTGGAAATCTTGCGAGAATTACGGGACACACTCTTCAAACGCGGCAGAAAACAGAACGAAGAGAGAACAAACATAGTATTTCGCTTAAAGGTGCATTTACCCTGTCACGGGACCCCACCAACCCCAATAGACTCGAGACGCAAAGAGGGTTGAAGGGTAAAGGGAAATGTCGGCTGCGACGTTGAGAGTGAACCCAGATACAGAATTACTGTGCGCGCACCAAACGAAAAAAATAAATTGAGAAGGGCTCAGGTAGCCATTGGTTCTCAACTACTACTGTATATATAGATATATATGTATAAAAAAAAATTTTTTTTTTATCTTCAGACTATATATATTGCAGGAATAAATATAATAAGAAGTGTAGAGAAGAATATAGGCAACGAGGGGTGATTCAAAAAGGGGCCTCAGCATGGACCCTTTTATAATCGAGGATGAACGACCGCGGTCAAAAAATTTGTAAGGCTTGCAGCTTGCATTTTTATAGATATCTATATATATATATATATATATGTATTTTCTTTTGTAGAAAGCGAATAAAAAAAAAATTATACATGAGTATATATGTACATGTATATATATTGAATAAAGGGCGAGAGAGGGAGTTTTATATATCCGGCCATTTCGATTGATCGCGATAAACTGCAAGGGAGGAATAAAAATTGAGGGCGGAAAAGGGAGGATTATAAAAGGCCGCACGGATTGTCAGACTCATCTCGTGTGGTTAATTTTAAATTTTGACAAAAGACCAAAAAGAAAAAAATTTAATTATATAGTAAAAAAATTTTATGTATATTGTAATAAAAATTCACCATGTATATCTATTATTATATTTTATCTACTCACTCAGTCTTATTCAATTTATTATTAAAATCATAATTTTCAAGATTATATGTGTATCGTTATAAAATAAATTTTGTAAAAGCACTTCCGAGTGCATGGATAATGTCTTTTCTTTCTTCTATCAAATTAATAAAATTAATTACACGAGTGTATTTAAAAATATACTTAATTATTCATTTTCTCTTTAAATGCATTGCAAAAATGAGAGAGTGATCTCGATTTATATATGTAAAAACTTTCGTTTCGATTTTAGCATGGTCATTTTTTTTTTTCAGGGGAAAGGGAGACCAATATACACTTTTATGTATTAAAGTTCCCATACATGGTACCTGTATACATATATAGATGTATCAAAGTCACTCTGGTGGTGGCGATGCACTCTTTTGAGAACAGAGGAAGAGAGAAATAGGAAGACAAAAGAAAAAAAAAACGGGATCCGGATACACCGTTCGGTAGTGAGTCCAATGCAAAAGCTATTATATATATACATATTATGGTGAGGTGAGGAGAAAGAGGAAGAGGGACACCGACTGCCACGCGACCAGGTAACTGATGGTGGGGCGCGAGAGTCGAAGGCCCTAAAAAAAAACCAGAGCACAATAGCCGAAGCCTTGCCAATATATTTTTACTCCCATCGTCGTCTTTCGAAAAATTCGCAAAAAAAAAAAAAATGTCCAAGTAAATTCTAATAAAACAATAAAATTAAGAATCACTAAATCATTTATCAAATTTAATTATTCCCATTAATCCGAAAATAATTCCAAAATAATAACGCAATTGATGATAAAAAATAATTATCCGTGTAGAAAAAAATATTGTATATACATTCATGTGCATGTGAGCACCACGGAGAAAGGAGAAGAAAAAAAAACAACGAAATAAAATAAAAAACACGAGAAGCAAAACGAGTCGAAGAGAATAGCGCGGCAGAAAAGTGGACGACGACGAACAGTGAAAGAACGTGAAGCAATAGAAAAAAAAAAAAAAAATATTTGTATGTATATAAATGAAAAAAAAAATAAAAGAAAGATCGTCCGTTGCACCGTTCAGAAGTAAACGGAACGCGCGTACGTGTATTTTTGCTGCTATAGTGCTGCTGGCACTGCCACGCGACCAAGGGCCTTTTGGTGGGGAGAAAGGACCCCGGCATGTCGGACGACAAGAAGCATAAAAATGGGAGTGGAGGCAGCAAAACGCGACGGAAGGACGAGGTAAAAAGCGGTAGATGGCGAGTGTGGCGCGGCCAAGTGAGGGAACAAAATACAAACGCTCTCGAGGGAGAAAAAGAACGACCGTGAGAGAGGGAGATGACGACGACGACAACAACGGCGGCGGAGCCGTAGCAGCTGTCGTTGCCGGTGCCCCCCCTTCGCGTTACACTAGAAGGGGCCCAACGGAGAACACTGGCGTAGGGCATCAGGGCCCAAAGACCCAAACAGTGGTTCTCTAATAAAAAATAATAATTCAAAAAACATTTTTTAATGTCAAAAAACATCACTTTATATTCATATTTTTCAATTTTTGCCTTCATGTAAACTCGTCTATATTAATAATACAATTTTAAACTACATTTAGATAATAATTGAATGATAAATAGCTTTTATGATGAACAATATAAATTTTATTCGAATTGAAATGTAAAAAAAAATTATTAACGGGTTTATGGTGGTGTTATATCACTTTACTTTATTTAACTGCAAGGTTTAACGAACAAATAACGTTAATATGTATGTACATACACATTTATAAATACTGGAAGGCGGTAAACGACGTTATGTATAAACGTAAAACGCAAACGCGTGCCTCGGCACGTGACTCGCACGTGCGTCTTCAACGTCCGCCCCCACTTATTTTATTTTTTTTTTCCATTATATCCTCGCGACTCTCTCCATAATACGTACCTCAGTACATGAATCATATATTCGAAATGACGAGAGATGGTGTAAGGTGCTCTACGCGTCTTACAACCAATCAGACTTTTCATATACCACTTCATCGAACAGCATATTGTATATGCAAATTCCTTTTATCTATCTGGAGTATACTTATGACACTCTCTGCCATCTGAAATAACTATAGATCAATATCTTTGGTTTATATAGTGTTTTTATAACCATCAAATTGATTTCTTAGATATCAAATTTGAATTAAATATATGCTATCAATTATTTTGTAAATTTAGTTTATAAAATACTTCATAACTGTAAATTTAAAAGTACTTACCGTTTCAAAACTTAAATCTATTATTTTATTTAATTTTATATCATAATCATGTATTCTTCACTTTGTAATTTTTTTATATCTCGTAGTCTGTTTTAGGATATAACAAAAAACTTTAATCAATCAATCAATCATACACCTTTTAATGTCCTCTTTCTTTCACCTTTAAAATTATCCCTTATCTTCATGCATTTTCATTCACGTCACTCATGCCAAACTCACTGATTTAAAGATATTAAAAACTTATTTTTATAAAAAACAAAAACAATACCTCACACACATTTTTATACATCCGTACGTGCTTTTTATTTACAGGTATATGTACATGCCATGACATCTACAGATGGATGAATGATTATATATGCAGTATGTTCTATTATTTCACCCTTTTATTATTTTATTTTTTTCCTCCTTTCATTTGTATTATTTCTCTATTTCCTATACGTCGACCAGCGCCCTTTTAAGCAAAAACCCGAACACGTTCAACAGGTGACTCGCCCACTCACTGCTCTCTCTTTCCTTCGCCAATTTACTTCGCTTTATACATCGTCGTCGCATTCACTTCAAAGGCATATCATTATTAATTCATAAAATAATTATTATTCCCAATAAATACCCAACGGGATTTAATTATTTATTTACTTTTATCCCCTCTAATTCTACAATATATTTTCTTTATAATTTATAATTTCACAGAAGATATAATTTTGTGTAAAAATCCACGAAAAATTTGATACAAAATTTGCATCAAAACCCATCATCTTTTAGCTTACATTTCTTAGTCATGAGTCCCACCAGTTCCATTGATAAAATAGCAATTACATAGAGAATAAAAAAAAAATAAAAAAGATAGAAGAGAAAAAAAAAGTTCAATGTGAGAAAGCAATGGATGACGTCAAAACAGTGACACCTGCCAAAAAATGAACGGCGCCAGGCCAATGGCATGAGTATAAACTCACTCTGTATACATACACAAGTGTGGAGAGACTAAAAAACCAAGGGGATATTGGTGCATTTTAGACTGCACACGGTGTATAAAGAATATGTTGGCATGCGGGGCCAGACTCGAAATCTCGCCAGATGTCTATTTCCAAAAAGGCAGGTCGTGCCAGGGTGTATTGGCCCGTTTGTGTCCACGACCTGGTGGCACATCAACACAGGTGCTAAAATCATATTCCTCTATGTACACCCATATGTTTGTTTTTTTTTTCTCCCCTTTCTTTTATTAATGGAATTCGAATCACTGTTGAATTATTATATTAAATATAATTCGGAAATTACTTACAAATTTTGTGAATAGTAATTTATTAAATATATATAAATATTAATTTTTTTTCTTCATATTTATCTTTTAGGTATTCGTTTGCGATATATCTACTGGGGGTAAAATGAAATAAATTATGTGTGTGTGTTTGAATGAATAGTTGAGAACTGAGGCGAATGCTACGCCAATGGATGAGGGAATATCAGTGAGAAAGAAAAGAGAATTGAGAGCGACGAGAAAAGAATTATTCAGAGGATCCTTTTTAGCAGGGTGGTAAAATTGAAGTCGAAACTAAAAGACACAACTTGCTCTCTTTCGATGTGTAGATTTATCTGAATGACAGTGACCCAGCATGAGATTAACACGAGTCAAATATTTTATATCATTGAAATAAATGATTTCTATATTAATTTATTTTTAATATTCGCATTCATTATAATTACTTTCCTTTTTTCTAAATTAATTCACGATTTATATATTTGTTTATTAATTTATAATGAAGAATTCCAAAGCGGAATTTCGCGTAGTTTATGTAGAAAAAATAAAAAAAAATATCCGAATAAAAATGAAATTCAATTTGAAAATACAAACGAGTTTGGATTTTGCAAAAATGGAGATGAATGTGGGATATTTAATCGTCGACCAAGAGAAAGTCGAAGGCTTTTTTTTTTTTTTTTTTAAGCCAGGCAGATGTGCTAAAAGACAATTTCATGGCATTATCATTGAGATTATAAATAACACCCGAAAAAAATAACTTCCAAACAAGAAAATTCAACAAACCAAAAAAACCATAAAAAAATATCGGAAAATAAATTTTAGAATTAACAAAGAAAAAAAAAAAATTAAATATACTCATATAAATATTATACATACACCAATAAATAAATTCCGTTATATTGGAGAGTGATAAATATATATGCCGGTTTTTTTCATTTTTTTTAACCAACAGCGAGTCATTATAATTCCATGGACGTGTGCGAGGCGCGTGTGTGGAGGAAGCGAGAGGAGTTGAAAAAGAAGTAAGACGAGAAATACACGAAGGAGCAGAAGAAGAAGAAAAAAAAACCAATGGAGATGAAAAAAAAAAGAAAAAGAAAAAAAAACCAAAGAAGAAAGAGAGGGCAAGAGGCAGGTGCATCACGGTGACACTCCCTCGGTTATATTTCTTATGGGTACAAGAGGGAAAAAGTCACGAGTGTGTTGTGTCTGGACCTCATTTATATATCCAACAACTTCACAGTAACTGTTAAAAATTTATAATAACGAATAATAAAATTTATTCAATCACCAATTTCAATTCCAATAAAAATAATATTTCTAATACGTTTAAATAATTTGAATATAAATTAAATATTGTGTTTTAAATGTTGGTTAGAATTTACATTGGAATATTTTTTGGATAAAGTATCTACATATACATTTATATATACATATGTATTTATGTATTATATATGTACATGGTTGATACTCGTTGCTGCAACACACCTGTCGAGACGAAGATCGGCCAACCAAGATTTCTCCTTTTATATTTCAGATTGCCCTAACATACAACCCTCAACTCCCCATCATTCTCATGTATATATACATACATATAGAATTATAAATATGTAAAAAATAAAAACATGTAGAAAAAAAAAAAAGAAACTATTGAAATATGATCATGGATATAAATGGATATTTTTAGAAAATTCTCATCAGGATAAAATCGCCATCTATTCTTAGATATATTTTTAATCATTAATCTTATAATTACCCCAACAATAAATAATTTCAAAGAATTACATCAATAATTTAACCATACTCAGTCTCAGCAACGTATTCACTTCATAGCACAATTAAAAAAATGAAAACCAATCGTTATGTGATAAAAAATAACAAAAAGAATTAGCACAAGTGTAAAATAAATAAACTAAGTAAAATATTTTCAACTAAATCATGAAAGATAATTTTCAATAAAATTATTTTTGACAATTTTGGAAAGCATTTAAATTTAAAAAAATGAAATTATCGAAAATTTGATGAAAAAAAAAAAACAAAATTCAAAATTCGATAAAAAGGAGAAATAATTTCGATAACATTCTGGTTAGGGACTGAAAAATTATGTAATTTGGAGTAGAATTTTGGGAAAATTTTTCAAAAAAATCGAAAGTGTCCAACTTTTTGAAAATCTCGAATTTAATATTCAAACGTGAATAACTAAGTGATAATGACTTCGAATAATTTTTTTGTATTTTTTTCCTGAAACTACATACGAAAACGAAAAAAATGACCACCAAAATTTTTTGGATATCGATACTTATCACAAATCTATAATCGATTGAAAATTTTTTACCCTTAAATTTATTTTAATTCTGTATTTTTTATAATATAAAATGAAAGATTTTTTTTTTTTTTGGCTAATTGTACCGACTAATTATTTACTTGATCATGCAATTTAAATTGCTCTCAACTATTTTCAACAGTATTAAGTGTTTAAATATATATGTACGTATATAGATGAATTATTTAAGAAATTTTCTATGCATAAAGTCACATTGGTTCAAGTGCTTCAAGTCATTAAAGAATTTACGAGGGCAATCGACTTCAATGTAAAATTAAACAAACTCCAACATGCAAAATGGAAAGAATAAAAAAAATTATATGTATATTAATAAATAAAGTTTGATTGTAATATTTACTTTGATGAAATTGAAGAAAAAAAAATATTAAAAAAACATACGAGATAAAGTCAAGTGAATAAAAAAAGAAATAAAAACAAAAAAATTGGTAACCACTGACTGAAATTATTTACCAATGTGATGGACAAATTTTGACAGGTGTTTTTATAAAATCGTGATGCAAAGTGAGAATTAAAATTAAATAATGAAAAGAAATATAAAAATTAATCAAATTGCGTCCTCGATTAAATTTACGAAATTAAATAAAAAAAAAAAAACAAAGTAATAAAATATTCAACACGTGGCTGGCACATTAATTATAATCCTTGTTAATTAATACTTATTAACAAATATATAAATAATTTATTTATATACATTTATATAAAATATAAATGAATATAAATAAAAATTGAGAGACACTGCCAGTGCAATGTGTGTGCACATTCGTCCATATACCACACATAAAATTCTCATCTTATAAAAGAATGTCCCAAAATTCACGCAAGATTTCAAATGTTTCCACCGTGATATTTCTCGCGTTCATTTTGGGACACTCTCCGAATTCAAAGGCAGGTGTAAGCAGTCGGATGAGAGAAATATTAAATGAACCTACAAGAAAATAATTCCCCAACGATTCAAACATAACCAAAAAAAAAAAATCATCGAATAAATAAATAACTTCACGAAAAAAAATTATTTCTAACAAAATTGCAATAATTAATAATTAATTATATCATCTTCATTCATTTGTTATCATTAAAATCCTTCATATCCCACGATTTAATTGATTATAAATCAATAAATCATCTTCAATTAACCCTAGCATAAGAATTAAAGAACTCAAATATAACAAGATGAATTTGAGGTTAGGATTCATTTAAAAAGTAACTTTTTTCGACATTATGGTAATTTAGTGAAAGATAATATTACAAAATGAAGAAAAATATTCATCCTTGAGATGCGCAGGGGTAGTAACTACCCACTGCAGATGAAAAATAATAAAATATTCGCCCCAAAAAGAATAATGGTGGCAGCACCCTCCAGCACATTGACAAGCAAGAACCAAAACACAGGACGTGCTGAGTAGTGGCGAAGAAAAAACATCTTTCACCAAAGATTATATTCAATTAAATGTATAAATAATCATCATCACAATCATATAATGAAATAAATCACCATAATAATATAAACACAATATAATAATAATTGACAATACATTACAATTGTTAATTATAAATGAATATTGTGTATATGATGTTGAAATTTAATAGACAATTCGCGAAACACACACGGGTGCACGCTCCAACAAATTCGCGTTTATTTAATGCACATTAATACGATTTAACATAATAACACCACGTTATAATTATTGTTTAATCACTCTTATATACTTTAATAACACTCACCAGGTTGTTTGTTGGCGATTTTATTGAAGCAGTTTTGAAAAACTTCGTAGAGATGCATCGGCTCATCGTCGCTGGCCGCCATGTTTCCGAACTGTCGGTTTCCCGGTGCGGCCACACGCGGAGCCACCCCGCACCCGAGAACGTCACGCACACAACTGAACCCTACGAATCACATATTAACCCCATATAAAGTCTGAGAGAGAAAGAGAGATGGAGATTGTGCGAAATTTTTTTTTTAAATATCGTTTATTTCAATCGCAGCGCCCTCTGTGATGGCTGCTCGTTATTATTATTTGTTTTTTTGTGATTTCATTCGCTGTGCTGAGAAGCTGAAAAATGCGCGCGATGATTTGAATTGTGCGAAGATTTAGTGTTTTTTTATTTTATTTGGCGGATCAGTTGGTAATTGATTGTTTGATGGTGGAATATTTAGGATTTAGAGGGAATTTAAAAATTTTTTTTGAGGAGAATTAAAATTGGTTTTATGATGAATTTAAAATTTTAAATCATTTTGATAATATTATATTGAGAAATAATTATGTACATTTTTTTATTTAATATTTGTAGAATAAAAATATGTGGTTAATTAATAAATAATTTATATTTTTGTTTATTTGTTCTTTTGTTCAGTAAAATTCAGATATGAAAAATAAATTAATGATTATTTTCAAATGAACAATTTAAAATGAAAAAAATTGACAGTTAATTTAGCAATAATTCAATTCGAAACATAGCATTAAAGATATTGCATTGAAATATCTATTGTTATTTTAAATATTAGATAATTTTATTCATTAAAATTTTAAAAAGTTACAAATCACATTTGTAGGTTAGTTTGCAACTTTAGATATTTTTTTTCGTTATATTCGACTTTTCTTTGTCACAAATTTCACTGAATAACAAAATGAAATTATATAAATAATGTCATGGCATTTATTCAACAATTCGTGCTGAGTATTAGTATAATAATCATAATTAATAAATATTTTTTATTTAACTTTTTTTTGGATTTATTTCAACATTCCTTTGACAATTTCTAATCAATTATTGATTGTTGAAACTACACAAATATATCAGATCATGATGAAATATGAGATATATTATAAAAAAATATTCAATATAGTCTTCCTCTCTAGTTAACAAACAAAATTATTGCAGAGATTTTTTTATATTATTTGTCTTATTTACTTTTTCGTTCATTAATTCATTTTAAATACACACTAAGTGAGATTATTTGATGCTTTATTGAGAATATTTAAAAAATTCAGAAATAAGAAATATATTTTGTTATTAAAAATCACTAATAAACGAAAAAAAAAATTTTTAATTGAAAATTAGTGCGATCTAATCTATATTTTTTTTGTCTATTATAAGTATCACGCCTAATTGCAATGAAACTAATAAACCAATAAATTTTTATGACTGACTTATTTTTTTTTTTGTATAAATAATTATACATGTACCTTAGACGTCTTTAAATTCCAGAAAAATCATCATTTTGAGGTACTGAATGCGATATATCTTCATAGTGCTGTCTTTCAAAATCTTAAAATTAAAAATATAAATTATTGAAAGTAAAATATAAAAATGGTAAATAAATATTAATCAATCGAATAATTCAATTCTAAATTGTAATTTCGAATGTTGCAAAATTATAATAATGAACGTGAGGAATTTGATAAAATTCTGAAACATAAATTAATTTTCAAATAATTGAGATTGAAAATATTGAATCAATTTTTTAGCTTTATTAAATTTCGATAAAAAATCATACTGGTTAATTAATCCCGAATTTTAATTAATGAATCATATTAATTTGAAATTAAAAAAATTAAATATCAACTCAGTCTAATATTAAATAAATCAAATATTATTAATTATTTAATTTGACTCGAAATTATAAATACTGAATCAATAATTTTCAGAGACACAATTGTTTCTCAATCATTATTAAATAATTCCAGTGAATAAATATAAAACAAACTCACCAGGACCTGGTGGAAATAATGTTGCCAATGATCCATTTCTCGCTTGGCCAATTTTCAATAGATACTTGCATGATATTAATCGTACAGGCAAGTTTATAATCATGATTGCGCCACTGAATCTCTCAGATGCATCTACAAGTTGGTGGGGATCAGACAGATACATCTTCTGCAGCATGTTTTAGGAGGTAATAAAAAATGATAATAATTTTTTTTTTCAATGCCCCGAAGCATTTTTAAATATTTCTTTTTTCCGATTTCATTATTTTTTTTTTCTCTTTACTTCTTATATATTCATGAACGACAATTTATTATCATTAAGTAAATATTCGTTTGATGATAATTAACGATGACTTACAGTGATCTTGGAAGTAGATTGCCAGGGTAATAACGTCAAAAAATATTGACAATACATTTATAATCAACGCCTGAAAGAAAAATGAAAGAATAAATTACAATTATTTTCAATACGACGTTAATTTTTTTTTTAATTTAATTAAACTCACAAATTGCAGTGGCTCATCTGATTCTATATTGTTTATTGCCCATAGTAAGCAGCCAAAGAATAAAAGATTGTAAAACATTGCTGATTGAGGACACCAATGTCCTTGAAGTCCCCTGAATTGAAAAAAAAAGTTTAAAAATTTTTTTTTTTTTCATTATTTTTAATTTAATTTTATAATTGATTTCCACAACTGATGAACAATTGTAATAGATAGGTGAATGAGTATATGAGAATAAAAATATCAATATTACCATGTTGTTAGAATCAAATGTACAGCAAAAATAATCTGCAATGTGAACAGAGAATAAAAAAAAACAAGCAGAAAATTATTTTCAATTCATAAAATTGTAATATAATATACAAGAATATAAATGAGTCATCAGGAATAATTATCATCAATATATATCTTTGTCTTGATATACGCCCACATTTGGATTTGAATATAAATTACCAACAATTTTCTATGAATAAATAAATTAAATATGGCTTAGGAATAATCACAAAATAGATATAAAGACTTGAAATATTACTTTGTTAATATATATTATTACATATATATTTTATATAAAAAATACATTAATGTACGAGGGGAGAAATTGATTTTGATTTTTTCTTTATTCATGAAACCTGTATTGTGTTTGCCATATCATGTTTCACCCTCAAGTTTGCCCTCATATTCATTACGCAATTAAAAATAAATCAAATAAATGAATAAATAAATAAACAACATGAGAATGTAGATAACAAAATTATTGGTAATAAATATATTCACTGTAAATATATATTCAATTATTCATTTATCGAATTAACTGTGGCTGAATTGAGGTTAAAAAAAAAATTATAACAATAGAAATCATTCATCAATTTTTTTTTGTAGAAAAATAAATATCGCGATATAGACTGGATTTAAATGCGCAAATATTATTATTCAATAATATCTATAAATATATTTGTATTATTATTATGAAATACATACCTTAAGGGGATAATGAGTTATGCTGGATATATCCGGCATATTTGTTTATTGTCAATAATGATTGAGTGCTGTGTGATAATAATATATAATCAGTAGCAAATAGTAGGTGATAAAAATGTTCAAACTTGTCACGGTTCTAATTGGACAAATATCAAATAGATATCAAATATTTTCTGAGCTGTGTTTTATCGTTGCTTCTTACTTGACAGCAGTTTGTGTATATATATTGCGTATTTTGCATGTACATTAAATGAGCCATAGATACATACATATATGGATATGTAATAAATGTACATATGAAGTGCGATTGTATTGGTAAATGTGCAAAAAATAATTTTTTTTTCTCTCTAGAGATGGCTGCCATGACACATATGCACTCGCGCGCCATCTGATATTTGAATAATTTCAATTTTTATGGACGTATCTGAAAATAAGTAATATAATATTTATATATAAGCATAAATAAACATAGAATAAATAAATTATTGTTGAAAATCAGTTGAATATTAAGTTGGGTAGAAAGATGATAAAAAATAAAATATTCAACATTGCAAAAATAATTATTAATTCTTAATTCTTATAATTAGTTACACAAAAATAACACGAAATGTGCATGAAATTATTTAAATATTATTAAATATTGTTAATTCAAGTTCAGTTGAATGATGTACCTATTTTCTATTAATTATATGAAAATTTATTAGAAAATATTGGATATAACCTCAAAATAATTCTTGGATTTAAAGTTATATTAACAAAATTTTGATATTTTTTGATAACAAAATGATATAATGTCGATATTGAATGAAATATCGATAATTTTATGCAAGCAATAAATATAATATTGATCTTTGAATAAATATTTGCCGGTAAATTAATTGACGAAATTGTTAAATAATTCTATGACTAAAAAAAAAAATTGGAAGTTGCACGACCGTTGAATTTTCAAATAAATTACATAAAAAAACGTGTCGTGTATCAAGTGGCGCCACAATCGCAGTCGAATATCCAATTGAAAACCTACCTTCATATAAAAATCATCATTTCCAAACCAATAATTTTCATGCTCTGCATGACCGACAAGTCAAGTTGACTAAAATGGCGGTGCTTGCGGCAAATTTCTCTCTCATCTGTATATGAGAAAAAGTTCACTCCCATACATCGAATTGATTCTTAACACGAAATCAAATAAAATTGTACCACAATTCAATAAAAGTGCTAGTGTTATTTTAGGTTATAAATCATAAAGGTGATTATTTAATTCAATAAATGACATAAACATTATTACTCACACATTACTAATCATACAACAATTTTTTTTTCTCCTTTTATGCCAATAATAACACCCTCCATCCCTTTCCACCGCAGTTTCACCACCATTTACTTTTTCACACTCTTTCAAAGTGCCACTTGACAATTATTATCATCAAAAACATTTAATTAATTAATAATTAAAAGATTTGGTGTGTGAAACTTGGTGTTATTAAATTTATTTTGTAATTATTTTCACTGTGTAAACTGAATTATTCTCATTTATTTATATTTTTCAGTGTCCTTTTAAATTCTGTGACCTTTTAACCTCATTTTTTAAACAAACATTTTAATATACATTTTTGACAACATTCACAACATATTCATCATCATCATCATCATGAAATGATGACCCAAATAATGACAATATTATCATGCAATTAAACAATCCAAAAGATTGATTGTGAAACACACAAACTATAGACAAATCTTTTTCAATTGGGAAATCATTTGACCATAAATAACCAATACACACAATAAAATCATAAAATTCGATTAATTCATCATTATCATTAATGAGTTTTTAATAATGAGGACAAAAACTCATCAAATTTATTGAAATAATGTAAGAAGGAAGATAAAGAATTTGAGAAAGTCAAATATTATTCAAGGAAATTATTCTGTGATAATCAAATAAACGAAAAAATAAGAAAAAAAAAATATTCCATTTGGAACCTGATTTATTTTTTATTTTTTTAGTCCTCGGGTTGCGCCATGGCGTTAAACCCCAGGGACATGGATGGCTTTATGCCACTTCTATCCAGCACAGACATCAAAACTAAAATGACAGTTGGTAATAATTTATTGACGTATCTTGGCGATTCATCAAATACAATTGAGTGCCAGGACATTGGATTGTTCATCGACAATGTTATTCCATGGCTGGGCAATGGCAATGCCAAGGTGAGTGTAAACAAAATTAATTTTATCATCCAAAATCCTTTAGAAACAAAATTTTTAACTGGCAAATTATTTATTTTTAATCTTTGGCTGAATTATATTATGTAATTGAATTAATGATGTCTGTGGAATGATTGGAGAAATGTAAAAGGGATTCTGTTTTTTCTTTTTTATTCCTTAAGAGCAAAAGTTGCCTTCAATCATTGACTAATATGGATGAGAAACTTTCACACCATTTTAGATTGGTAAAACTCGTTCATAATGTGAATTAAATTCAACACAAAACAAAGTATACTTGTTTTTCAATTTTATTTCAATATTATTTTATATATATTTAATACGTTTAATAAATTATTTGTTTTGCTATAGCGCGATGGAAATTTGTAATGGAAAAAAAAAAAATTAGTATTTGATACAGTGAAATATATTTATTAATTTATTTTCTTGATCTTATGAACGCCCACATGAACATTCGCATATAAAGAAAGTGAAGTCCATATGTGTTGTCTGCGAGTTCAATCGTTCATTGCTATATTTATCCTGGCTTTTTATGACACCAACACCAATACGTCGCCATAGAGATATTATTTATTTCATTTCCTCATAAATATATACATAATAATTAATATATAAATCATCCAAGTATGAATGATAAATGTTGTATTACAATCGAATATTGAATTATGAAATATTATTCATAATTTTATTTTCAATTTATAAACAAATATTTTGTTTTGTTTTTTATAAAATACATTCGATCGGTGTCAAGGTCGTATATTCACTCTCTGCATTGTCCTTGGACGATCCATTCCTTCTTTATTATTTTTATTTTACAAATTTATTTATTTATTTTTCATTTTCTTTTTGCACTACACTCTTGCATTTCCTTGTTTGGTTTTCGACAGTGACGTCAACTGAGGACTCGTTTCCAGTTCCAGGACATGCACAATTGTTGCTTTCATTCATTTGAAATATAAGAAAAAATAATTTTCGAAAATTTAATTTTATAAATGAAGTTCAAATCATTTTTTTATCTTTGTTAATGTTTTTTTTTTATTAGATTCACTGAAGGAAAAATAATAGTTGACTTTAAAAAATATATACAACTTCAATAATTGATACAAATAATTTCTAATTGAGTTTGCATTATATTTAATTAAGTTTATTATCATTATTTAATTATATTTTAGATTTTTTGTACTTGACACAGTTTTATATGAACTTGATGTAATTTTTTGAATGTTATTTAAAGATATTCTGTATTTTGACTTATAATATTTAATTTAATTATAATATTCAATCAGGATACAGCATAACCTCCAAATAAGGGAGTGAATTTATTTTGTTAATATAATAATCCACAGTAAAGTTATAAAATTTAATTGAAAAGTTAAATTTTTTTATTTTTTCATTCAGCTATTTTATTTTATATTTCGTTATGTTTTTATTTCTTTATATCATTCATAGTATAATAAAATCAATCACAGTAATTTATTTTAAAAATGGTTATTAGTCAAGATATTAAAGTTAGAATAATTATAATTTTCTTTTTGTGAATGACTGTGTAAAAATTTGCTTTGCCTATGTGTAAATTTGTCTCTATTTAATCTTCTCAGAGACAAACCTATTTAAGGTCCAGTAAAACTAAAAGGAACAAAATGGATAAATATCACGATTCGCATGCCAGTACATTTACCCCGACGACAAGAGTAAACTAAAATAGGCATGCTCATAAGATTCTCTCTCGTAACTATAATGTAAGCTCACTCCAGCTGCTTTACTCCCGCTCAGCAAATAATTTACTTATTTATTTATTTATTTATTCCGTTTCCTAGACACATAACATTTAATATTTTGTAATTTACATTATGTCCTTCACGAGTTTTTATATATTAACTTGTTCCAACCATTATTTCATCATCAGTTTTGACATTAAAATCACAAAATATTAATTAACATCAAGTTAATTATTTTAGGTGTTTATTATTATTTTATGTATATTATTGGTCAGTTGTCTAAAACAATAAAATTTCGGATTATGTTCTTTGACCTCTTGACATGTCTTAACATGTCGTCATTGTTATTTTGCAGCATGTATAGAATGACTGTCAAGTGTGTTAAACGGATTTCAGAAGCTTTTAATGTCATTTAATTTAATTGCATCAACGTCGCAGAGACGATCAAAGAGAAAAATAAAACAATGATGATAGGAAATTAAATATGAACTAGTTTATATGTTTATTTTATGGTTTTATATGTGAATATTTATAGATAATTTTTTTGTTTTTAGATTGTACAAAATGGTTTGGAGATATTAACACATATTGCCGATCGAATGGGACACGATTTTCGGCCTTATATTTCGACGATAATTCAACCAACGATTGATCGATTAGGTATGGTTTCATTATTCAAGTTTAACATTAGGGTGCTTCGTTTGAGGGGATTTTTTTTTCGCAGGATTGACGAAATATTACTCTAAACATTCAAAAAAAAATTCCCAATAAAGATGAGGAGCTGGTCTTTTCGATTCTTCTCAAAAACTATCAACTCTACAGCAAAAGTATATAGGAGCTTTTTTGTAGGAAATTAAATTTTCTACAAAATAGTTCTCTTAACAAAAATCGTAGAATTGATAGTTTTTGAAAAAAATCCAATTGAATATATGGAAATTTGCACTATTTATATCTTGAATTGGTCACCTATATGAATTGCATTATATTATTTCAATTGGAATTTTCTCAAAAAATATTAACTCTACGGTTTTTAGTCAAGAGAACTATTCTGTAGAAAATTTAATTTCCTACAAAAAAGGTCTCATTAACTTCTGCTGTAAAGTTGATAGTTTCCGAGAAAAATCCAATTAAATATATGAAAATTTGAACTATTTATATCTTGAATTGGTCACCTATATGAATTGCATTATATTATTTCAATTGGAATTTTCTCAAAAAATGTTAACTCTACGGTTTTTAGTCAAGAGAACTATTCTGTAGAAAATTTAATTTCCTACAAAAAAGGTCTCATTAACTTCTGCTGTAAAGTTGATAGTCTTCGAGAAAAGTCGAAAAAACCATGAAATTCGAGCAAAAATCGGCTTTAACATTTTTAACCGATAGGGCAGTTCACAGAAGATAATTTACTGATTAGCACTTTTGAAGATTATATATTTCTATACCATTTTTGATGAAAATCAATTAAATAGCATAAAATGCCGCGAAACTATGCATAAATGAAAAAAAAAAATTGACATTTACGTGTTAATTAAATGGGAAAATTTCAAATTGTTGGTGGCAATATTTAATATTAAAATTAAGAGCTTATTTTTAGTGGAAATTTTTTCTTGAATGTTTAGAGTAATATTTCGTAAAGCCCCCTTGAAAAAATCACATAAATATTGCATTGATTGAAGTTTTGAGTGAAAATTCTATAAATATATTTAATAAATATGATTAATTTATTTATTCATAATTAAATTTCAGGTGACAGTAAAGACACAACTCGTGAAAAAGCTCGTCTTGTATTGTTAAAAATAATGGAGAAAGGCAGTATGACACCACAACAACTTTTGGATCGTCTTCATCCAGCATTCAGTCATAAAAATACAAAATTACGCGAAGAATCATTGATTTTACTCACGACAATGCTTGCAGAGTAAGTGAAATAAAATTTAAATATAAATTATGAATAAACAAATATAAATATATGTATATAAATTAGTTTTATTGATATAATTGAATATTTATTGCAGACATGGCGCGGATGAGATGGCATTGTCAGTTGTTATTCCAAGCATTGTCAAACTTTTATCGGATCCGAATGAAAAAGTTCGTGAAACAGCGCTGAATACTGTTGTAAACATTTATAGACATGTTGGTGATCGATTTCGTAATGATCTTCAACGTAAACACAATGTGCCACAAGCCAAGTGAGTACGAATATAAATTAATCAATTCAATAACTTGAAAAATTTATTTTTATCAATTTTATTCAAGTTCACGATAATTTATTTCATTTTTTTTTTTATGCTTTTAGATGGCAACTTCTTGTTGAGAGATTTGATCAAGTGAAAAATGAAGGCGAACTTTTACCCCTTGCAATGTCATCAGACAGTGAGTACCATATTTATTTATTTATTTATTTATTTAAGACGAAAAATTTTAATCAGAATTACAAATAAATCATGGTCTGTTTTATCGTTATTTTTTGCGTTTAATAACGTGCTGCCATCTTGATTATTATTCAAAATGCTTTATTCTACTTTAAAATGTTGTGTTTAAAAATAATTCGATGGCACAAAAGCAAAGAAAAAAAAATAATAGAATATTTAAATTTAATTGAGATGAATAAATTTTTTCATTTTTGTAAATATTCGACCTTGATTGGTAAAAGTTACGACAAGATTAAATTTCCTTTTGCTGTATCGTGTTTCGTGAATGTGTATAAAATAACTATGCAACAGAATAATATCAGGAAATAATTTTCAACTATGTCATTAATACAATTGCAAGTCTCAAATAATTTTCCTGAAACGAATTTTTTTTTCTCATCAAAAGCCAATAAACATTTAGATATTCACTTAATTTTTTTTCTTGTTTTTTCTCAACGCAGTGTTAATACAATTAAAAAGTAGAATAATGTCCTTGTCACCGTTGGAATTTTCAATTGATATAAACGAAAGAAAAAAAAAAAGAAAAAAAATTAATTGACAAGAGTACAAAGTTTTTTTTTTCTTTATTATAATTTTTTTTTTTTTTTTTGTAGACTTCTCTCGATGAATAGCAATGACTTGATTACGTCCACATGATTATGTCATCGGTTATAGCTATCTATAAGTATACTTCGTCACAATTTGTCTTCATGTGTGAATGATAAAAAAAAATATTACAAAAGTCGTGTATGTTTGACTTTAATATTCTTGTTTTTCTCCATAAATTCTTTTCATATACGATAAAAAACAAAACTCTTCATAACCTCCAAATATTTCGTCAACTTCCGTATTTAAATTAAGTTGCTCTCTGATACTCCAGTGAATCTATCAATAATTTATATTTATATATAGAAAATAATTTTCTACTTATGTCATTGACAACAGAAAGTTCTTAGTCGTTTATTCATTTTATACATACAATTTATGCAAATAATAAGTCATGAGTTTCACCGATAATTCAGCTCTTATTCTGCACGTGCGTTCCCTATAAATTTATTTTCTTGTTGTTGAATACATAAACATTTATGTATTTAATTGTATTACAATACTACTCTGCAGTAGAAAATTTTTTTAACCGCATTTTCACTTGAAAGTCGACTGAAAGATTTAAAAAATTTGTAGGTTAAATTCAACATGGAAATATAATTAATTAAATACAAATTAATATTTCTTTTATTTGTTTACTGTGTACGTATAATATTTTTTGAGTATGTACATGATTAGTTTGTATTTAATAGTCAAACCCCAACTCAGGGGCTTGGCAAAATAAAAACAAAATAAAGCATATAATAAATTATAATATGTAATAAAAAAAGTCACTCAAAGATATGATGACTCGGTTGATTTAATGGATATTTTTAGAGCTCCAAGTACCCGTGAAGAGTGATGATGACAAATAATAGACAATTTCCACCGGTAATTTAACCGTCTTTAAGTCCTTCACTGTTCAATAATATTTTTAATTAGATCATTGTACATTTTTTTCTCTCATAATATTATTAACATTAAATTCATTTCGTAATTAAATTTACGGTATTTATTAGCTTAGAATCACCTTGAGATACCGTTGAATAATTCTGAATTAGCAAAAACTATTTCACATGTATCTTTTGAATAGAGTATAAAAATAGTTAAAGACTAGTAAAATAAAAATAAAAATAATTCTCTTCGTGATCTCAAGCAATTTACATTTATTTTACCTGATAAAAAATGCGTAAATTGTCTCGTTAAAAAAAAAAAAACAAAACGCCACAGTATTAATAATAAATCAGTTATTATTTATTTATATCAACTCAAAATATTTTATATAAATATATTATTTTTTATTTATTCTTTAATTCCAATTGGGAATACAAAAATATAAATTAACTTATTAATATGTTTATTTTTTATATGATTTGAAATAGTATAAATAATTGTCAGACAAATAATAATTTTGTATTATTCTTTGTAATTGAATTATTTACTCTTTTATTTTTCTTTTCCTCTGTAATTTTCTTTCTTTTACGCTCTCTAAAGAGCTTAGACACACGCGAATATCTTTATATACACTGTGTATATATACTTGCACATGTGCGAAAAGTGAAAGGTCTCTTGAACAATTTCTTAACAATTTTTAACACAATTCACAATAACATTTTTATAATTTTATATTATAAAATTATCTTATCAATATATTCTTTATCATTTTATAATATTATATCCTCTAGATTTCCCATAAGTATTTTAAAAATTAAAATACTCCATTCCAAAGTTCATTCTTGAAATATATTCACATGAAGAAATGTCCCATAATTTTCTTTTTCTTCCCATGTTCATTCCATTGCCTCTCATGTGTAGGCGTGTTTATAGATGCCAATTTCTCAGGTATATCCGCGACATACATTTGCACCAATCGGTGAAATAATAATATTTATTGCTGAAGAAAAAAAAAAAAATATTTTTCAATTTTTTTTTTCCGATTTTCCTATCTTAAATAATTTATCATTTGCTTTCCGGTTAATAATTATTAACGTTTATATAACTGGCATTTAATTCTTATGCCAGACAATTCACCTTGACAACATACAGTCTCATCCTCACCTTTCAATGAATTTATAATTTGCCAATAATTCTTCAATGTATTTATTTAAACATAAAATGAATAAAATATATTAATATTATTATCATTCAAAATTTTTATTACATGCTCTTCTTTAGGCTTTTGCAATTCTCTTCACCTTTTCATACATATATATTACTATATTTATTCATAATACATAAATAGATAAATAAATAAATAAGTAAATAAATAAAATATATAAATATAAATTGAAAGTTGGAGTGAAAAATAATTTATAAATCACAAAGGTTTATTTCTTTCTTTTCTTTTTGTACCCCACCAATTTTTTATTTTATAGGGGAAGGTCGGCCCTTCTCCTCTTCTTTTTTCCTTCTTCCCCTTCTAAAATAAATCCTGTATGAATGTGTGTTGAATACAAGCAAGAAACATTCATGATTCACAAGTATTATGCGAGAGTTTCGACGCTGGTTGTGCTCACGAGTACAGTACAACGATCAACGCGTTACGTGTTGCTACTTACAAGCCATTGTATCATTAATATTTAATAAATAATTACTAAATAATATCAATAATTTAAATAAGTTACCAAAATTATTTGGATATCATTCATAAATATTATTAATTTAAATCAATGAAATAAGAATTTGATATTTATTATAATTGTGATTATAAAAGTATTTATTTATTTTCATTGGCGTTACCAATTTGTCAAGTGATTAATTAAGGTCAGATTAATTTTCGGGAAGAGACGAATTATAAATGAATTAAAGACAAAAGTTTAATGACAAAAAATGGTTTTATTGTGATAGAATACATGTGAATTAGCATTCATTTTGTCGTGGGATTTTCACACTTTCTTCTATTCTCCAACGGTTTTCTCTGTAATCACTTTGTTTATTTGTTGCTCAAGTGGCTATTAAAATTTTTATTTTTAATCCAATGTGAATTTATGAAGTGATGAATTAAAGTTGATGATAAATTTTGTTTTGATTTTATTTTGTTATTTTTGATTGAGTGATAAATAAATATGTATAATAGTAATAGTGTTTTGATAGATAGAAATGATTATTCGAGTTTATACAGACATCGTTGTGCCCATCGTGGCCTCATTAAATATCCGAGTATAGATAAAAAAATCTGGGATCCAAGCAGCTCTTGGATATTACAATGGGATAATATTATTAAGCATCCAGGTGCTAGAGCACGTGGATGTCATTGTGATATTCACAAACCACCATGGTTATATGGAGATTTAGGTATATTATAATAGAAAATAAATTGTGTGCAATTGAATTTTTATTTTATTTTTAAATGATTAAAGTTTTATTTGATATTCTGATTTATTTTTCGTCATTGTAATTTATTTGGCGCTTTTTTTTTTTTACACAGTGGAATTAATTTATATTTTTATTTTACAGTTGGAAAAGATCCTGATGAACCTGATCGAGCAGTAAGATATTTATTTTTTATAATTATTTTATTTTATTTCGTGAGATTTTAATGTGTTTTATTTTTTGTGTTAATTTTAGGACACTTTTTTTATGTATTTTAATTTATTGTAATTTTGTTTTGAAATAGTTGCAAATTAAATCGGCGCCGATACGACGAGTTAAAACTGTTCTTCAGAAAAAAAGTCAATTTGGACCGAGTGCCAAAGTCCTACCATCGCCATTAGGTATTTATAATTTATTTAATAATGCAAAAAAAAAAGAATTATTTTTATTTGCTTTTTTTTTTGTTTTTTGAATTTTTTTATACGGATTTGTAATTAAATGAATGAATGATTTTAGGTGGAGCTGGCGCTATTGATGAAGACACATTCCACAATGCATTTGAAGATGTTCCATCCGTACATTTATTTTCTACGAAAGATTTAGAGGATCAAATGAAATCCATTCGCGAAATAATTGGAGATGATAAAAAAGACTGGAACCAAAGAATTGAGAGCGTAAATATTTATTAATTAATAATATATTGTGCAATAATTAAATTAATGAAATTCACGTATTGAAAAAAAAATTATACATATTTGATATTTAATATAAGCATTAGGGTGTGTCCTCTAAAAACTTACTGGACGGTGAAAAAAGAAGTGCGTATAAAGCGGAGCTTTTAATTTTAATATTTAGAGGTTGCTCTTTGTAATTTTTGTTTTTCCGTTTAAATAACATGGAGAAAAAATTTTTTTTTCTTTGGATTTTTGTAGCTCGGCATTTGCGAATCGTAGGGATAACCCTATAGCATATTCTTGTAGGGAATCGAACGCTCTACAAAAAAGATCTCTTACTTTTTTTTCATAAAGGCAGCCATTTTAAAGATATTCAAACCCAAAGTTCCAAATATATGAAATTTGGATTTTTTTTTTTGTTATTAAATCGATACTAATCACTTTATTATTGTCTCAAAAATTATTTTTAATCGGGAAACTGGTTTTAGTGTGCTAATGTTTTCATAAAGCTGAGAAAAAAATACTCACGTGTCAGATATTTTTTTTTTATTTCATTTACTATAAAAAAATTATAATTAAACAAAAAAGTCAAAATTGCATACATTTGGAACTTTGGGTTTGAATATCTTTAGAATGGCTGTCTCTATGAAAAAAGTGTAAGAGATCTTTCTTGTAAAGCGTTCGATTCCCTACAAAAATATGATATAGGCTTATCCCTACGATTCGCAAATGCCGAGCTATAAAAATCCAAAGAAAAAAAAATTTTTATCTCATGTTATTTAAATAGAAAAACAAAAATTACAAAGAGCCACCTCTAAATATTGAAATTAAAAGCTCTGCTTCATACACGCTCCTTTTTTCACCGTCCAGTAATTTTTCAGCCTGGGTTTTTGATGAAAAAAAAAAATTGCCCAAAAATAGCACACCCTAATAAATTTATCTGTTTTTTTTATTTTATCTTTTTTATTTATTTAATTTTTAATATCCATTTAATATTCAATTTTTAATTACAGTTGAAAAAATTGCGTGGAATTGTAATCGCTGGCGGTGCAAATTATGAAAATTTTATAGAATTAATAAAAAGTATTCAAAATTCATTTGAAGGAGCAATCACAGATTTACGTTCGCAAGTTGTTAAAGAAGCTTGTATATCACTTGCATTTCTCAGTCGACAATTAAAAAATAAAATCGCCATTTTTATCGAGCCAATGTTGGGTCCACTGATGAATCTAATACAAAACAGTGCCAAGGTAAATATAAAATAAATTAATATGAATAAAAATTACCAGTATAATTTTTAAATCAACAAATTTATTCCTATTTTCATCATGTACTTTTTTTTTTCCTTCTTTCCAATATTAATCAGATCGTATCGACATCAGGAGCAGTGGCATTACGTTTCATCTTACAACACACACACAGTCCTCGTTTCATCCCAATAATCACCGCATTTTTAAATAGCAAAAGCAAAGACATTCGTCGCGCTGGTTGTGAATATTTAAATCTCATTTTGCAAACATGGTCAACGCAATTATTACAGAGGCATGTTAAATTACTTCAAGAAACAATTGGCAAAGGTGTTGCGGACTCGGATAATGATGCCAGAGCATTCGCTCGAAAGTAATACAAAACATTTTCCATATTTTTCAATATATTAAATATTTATAAATTAATAATACTTTATTTTTTTCTATTATTCCAGAGCATATTGGGCCTTTCGCGATCACTTTCCCGAGCAAGCAGAGTCGCTTTTAAATACCATGGACGCTTCGTGCAAGCGTGCATTAATGTCACAGAGTAATAGTGGCAGTGTAAATAGTTTGAATGCAGTACCAAGAACGTCTAGCATTCCACCGAGACCAACGCGGCCGACCATGAGCGCAGCAGGTGTGTATTTTTATTCATTTACTTTTTTTGTTTATTTTTTTCCCATTCAATCTGTATATTATTATTCATATTCAATTCTGATATTTGATAGCATTGCTCTCATTATTCTCATGTTTGTAGTTGATTTTTTATTTCATTTCTATTAATAGAAATAGAAATTAATAGAATAATCAAATTCGATTATTTATTTTATTTTTTTTTTCGTTGCTATATTCTTAAATACTCTCTATTTAATTCTTATTCATGCTGCTCTCTGCTAATGGCGCGTCTGCCGTGCATTACAACATGTTGTCAATGATGATTATTACGCAAAAAGGCAGCACGGAAAATTTACATCAGACCCAAAGTCCGCCCCATGTGCCACTAAAACGGACACCATCTCTGCCACGATCTTATCGTCAATCTGGAATTCCTGTTCTACAAAGACCAACTGATAGTTATTGTAATTTAAAATACATACTGTTTGTTTCATCCATTCATTGATGATAGAAAAAAAAAACAAATTTTATATTTGTTTAATTTATTTTTCATTATATTTAATACACAGATTTATAATTTTTTATTTTTTATTCACTAATTGTTCGTTGTAAGGTATATTAATTTTTTTTAATTTTTCGTTTAGGTGTTGGGATTTAATATTAATTAATTTTTTTATTTGTTGTCATTTTTATTAGCTGTATTATCGTTGATAATTTGAGTTTATAATTTCACAGTAGTAGAATTATTTATGTAACATATGGCAGATGGAAAATTATGTAAAGAAATTGATATTTTTGTGTTTGTTATTGTTTGGGGAATTAATTTTTTTTCTTTGATTCCATTTTTCAAGGTCGAGTGTCACCGGGTCCCAGGTCAAATAGTGCAATTGATCTTCAAGCAGCAAGAAGAGCACAATCAAGAATGATGTATGCCAATATGCATCGTAGCAAAGCCACAACTCGTAAGAAATAATTACTAATTCATGTTTAAAAACAGATTTTTTTTTTTAACTCAAGTAATTTTTCCTCTTTTGGAAAAGTGAGAAAATCAAAATATTTTGAATCTAGTGGCTGATATTTTGAGGTTATATTGCTCAATAAACTGATTTTTTAATATTAAAAATGCCTAAAGAACATGAAATAATATAAACATAATGAAATATGAAATAAAACGACTGAAAAAAGAAATAAAATTAATTTCTATGGCTAATATTTTGAGGTTATATTGCTCAATAAACTGATTTTATAATATTAAAAATGCCTAAATAACATGAAATAATATAAACATAATGAAATATAAAATAAAATGACTGAAAAAAGAAATAAAACAATTTTAAAAATTAAAAACTCAACTTCTCAATTAAATTTAATAACGTTTTTATGTATTATTATTTCAAATGAATGATAAATATTGAATAAAACTAATTTATTTGTTTATTTCTTAAGCTCGGGCGACAAAACCTGTTGATTCTGGATTAATGGCAAGTCCAGAGCGATCAGCCAGGACTAAAACCCGAGTATCTGGTGTCTCACAGTCACAACGTAAGTCTAAATAATATTAAAAAAAAAAAAAGAAATCGAACAAAAATCATCAATAATTGAAATATTTTTTTTTTCTCCATTAAAAAAAAATGTAGCCAGCAGTCGATCGTGTTCACCAGCATCAAGAATGAATTATGCCACGTATAATCGTGACAATGAATCAACAAGAGTTCGACGATTTTCTGGCCAAGGAATGCGAAGCACAGAAACAAGTCGTGATCCAAGTCCACAACGTTATGGATTAGAGCGTAATATAAGTTCAAAATTACGTGGTAAAAGTGTTTACATGTCACCACGACCACCAGTAATGGCACAAAGAATGTTACAACAATCAAGAGAAGCAGAATCAGCATTGGCTGATGCACTAACATTCGACAGTATTGATCATCAGCCACGTACATCAAGATCTAAAGGTGATCACAGCGATGACAGTGAAACAAGCAGCATTTGTTCAGAACGCAGCATGGACAATCTTCGTCGACCAAGTGATGTAAGTTTTCTATTAAAAAACTAATCGATAATCACAAAACATTTGACATAAAAATTATTTATCTATTAATTTATCCATATAAATTGTGTCCCAAAATTCACGCAAGATTTCAAAGGTTACTAACGTGTTATTTCTTGCGTGAATTTTGGGACACTGTATAATATATATTTCTTTTTAATTATTTTTTTTTTATTTAAATCATAAATTGAATTAATTTACATTAAATAATTGCAATATTCTATTAATTTCTGTACTTATACTTAAAAAAAAAATGTGTGTTATTTTGTATTTTTTTTTTTATTTTCACGTTTAATAATTATTTAACGCATGATTTGTATTTATTGTTTTATTTGTTTTGTTTATTTATTATTCGTCGTCGTCTTCGTCGTCTTCGTCATCATCCTCGTCCTCCGTCTTTGGGTATTATTTGGGTTGTTTTTCTTTATTTTGGACTAACACGTGAATTGCAATTTATTATATTATTCATCATCGATTATAATTGTCCAATGGAAAAATTTAGTCTTTCTCGTGGAGTGGCTCACAACAGAGACTGTACCGCGACCTGTGGGATCAATCAATTCCCAAGGTTTGTTGCAAATTTTTTTTTCATTTATTTCTTCGTTATTATTTTTTGCTTCATTTATTTTTAATTTATCAACCACATTACCAATGTCAATAACAACACAAAAATTATTGTCACATATTTTTCAATTGATTAATTAATCAAATTAATCAATTCAATTCACAGATTATTTGTAAATGTAATAAATCAGAATAATCTTTAACACATTTAATAATATTGAATTTCTTCTTTTTTTTTTCTCTTACGTTTGAACATTAATTTATATTATTACGATATTTATTATTTCCAGGATATTAAAGAAATAATTGACTGTTGTGGTCGTAAACATTGGAGTGATCGTAAAGAAGGACTTATTGATCTTCAACAATTTTTAATCAATGGAAATACTTTAACTGCCACTGAATTACGTAAAGTAACTGATATTTTTACAAAAATGTTTATGGACTCGCATACAAAAGTATTCAGTTTATTTCTGGACACTCTTAATGAACTTATTGTCACACATAATGAGGATTTAAATGATTGGTTATATGTATTGTGCACACGATTACTGAATAAACTTGGCACCGATTTACTCGGATCAATTCAAAATAAAATAAATAAAACCCTCGAGGTTGTGAGGTAAGAAAAAAAGAAATAGAGAAAAAATTTCTTATAATTTTTATTCTTCAATTTATTCAATAATCAATAATAATCATTATTTTTTACTTCTAGAGAATATTTTCCTGGTGAACAATTATTGCCAGTGGTAATGCGATTTTTAACTGATCCAGCGCACACACCAAATTCACGAGTTAAAGTTGCAACTTTAATATTTTTAACTCATGTAACAGAACATTCTGTTCCTTCGGCGTTAAATCCAAGTTGTAAATCAGCTCTAGTGCGTTTATTAGACTGGACAAGTGACATTAAAAGCCAGGATGTTCGTCGTCATGCTCAAGAAGCTGTGGTTGCTTTATATAATTTAAATCCACCGCAATTCCCGATGATTTTAAATGAATTACCAAAGACATATCAGGATATTGCAATGCAAATGATACAAAATCATTTACGAAGACCATCAGCAACGAGTAATCCCGCATCGCCAAGTGGTCTTCCACGTGTCCTGCATTCACCAGCACGCACAGTGTTAAAACACGATGTAGAATCCACTGATGAACATTTAAATGCCGAAGAAGTTTATAAATCATTGCGTCGTACAACAGCGGAAATACAAAATTATGGATTTGAACGAATGGAGGGCGCGACATCGAGTAAAGACAGTGGAATAAGTAATATGGCGGATGTAGAAGAGAGAATAGAAAATTTAGCATTGTCTAATTCTGGTAGATCATCGTCAGTATCATCGCCAACTCAACGTGGACGAATTGTTGGTAATATTACGGTAAATGGTTCAAGCGATACAATTGCTGGTGATTTAATTCTTCCTGATCGTCGTAATAATGGCTATGATGGACATAATGCATCAGCATCATCACCAGAATTACCGCGTGGTCCAGAAGTATTTGATCGTACATTAAAATTACTTCAAAATGGAACAATTGATAATACAGAAAAAGCTCATGCATTACGTGAATTTCAATTATATATGCGGGAAGGCGATGGCGCTAAACATATTATGGGACAATTTCGTAAATTACTTAAGACAATGTTAGATTGCCTTGCGACAGATGATAAAGCATTAGAAATTGAAGTGTTAAAAACATTAATTGAAATGCTAAAGTGTCGTGAATTAATTGAATCATTTACAAATTATGCTGAATTATTAATTTTAAAAGTATTAAATGAACATAAAGCTGATGCTTATGATCCATCGAGTGGTAGTCCAAGAAGAGGTACAAATCATAGTGGAACACCAAATTCAACAAAACCATTACAATTATTAAAAGCTGCTGAAGATTGTGCGGCAATGATTGCCACTGTTTTACCACCAGAGCAAACAATTCATCTTGCATTAACGACAATTAGAACTGAGCCATTTCCAAAAAATGTTGCGGCTATTAAAATGATACAAAATGTTATTGAGCATCGGGGTCGTAAAGGAATTGAAGAATTTCTTGATGCAATAATGGCAACGTTAATGATTGCATATGACAATAATGAAAGTGTTGTTCGTAAAGCTGCGGTATTTTGTATGGTGGCAATACACGCGGCCATTGGCGAAGAGGCATTTGAACCGTATCGTAGTAAGTTTTATGGTGGTAAATTAAAATTGCTTAATATTTATATACAAAAAGCGCAAGAGGCAACAAGCCAATCGTCAAGTCCACGAAGTAATCACAGTAGGAACTAACTAAGAAGTAGCGCCGCGACTTTGAGGGTCGCAATACTCAAACGATTTTCCCGGCTCGAAGCGAGACAAGAATTGTTGCTGTTGAAATTCCTCGGCAAGAGCAACAGCAGCCCATAATTATTTAATTCGTAAGCAGAATTAAATTGTTTCTCCTTTATCTAATTTTTCTCCTTTTTTTATTATTGTTTTTCTTTTTTCGAATACGTATAATTGAATGAAGAAAAGAAATCAATAATTAATGATGGATGAATGAATAAATTGCAATTAATGCACATTAGATGCTGAAATTCGCGCAAATATATGAAATGGAGAAAGAAAATAACAGGATGAAGGAGAAGTAATAATTAATGGTGAATTCAATTTTTTGATAGTGCATTAATTGAAGAAGAACATGAGAAAATAATTAAAGATAATGAGCCTATGTAAATAGCCGAGTTTTTAATATCCTCCTTTCCTCCCCTTGAGTATGTGGCGCTTTTCCCGGTGAATATGCGCTGAACTATTTGTTACTAAAATTTATTTATTAATTTCTCACTATTATTCTTTTGATTTGATTTTTATCTTTTAAAACGGTTTAATAATTTTGTTTTGTTAGTGCAGTAGTAATTTCTGCTTTTCTTTTTTCTTTTTGTTTTTTTTTTGTCTGTCTTTCTCCATTGAGCGGAATCAAAGTTACACGAGAGAACAATTGTGATAGAAAATTGTTCGAGTTAAAATGTTTCTTGTGTATCATTTTGTGCCATTGACACTTGAATAATCTCCTCCATATTTTTGTTTTTTTTTTTTAATTTTCTGATTAATACATAATAAATTTTATGTCAATTCATGGAGAATACAGAATTTAAGGTTAAACATGTAATATATCATAAATGTATATTTTTACTTTCTTTTTGCTGTTGCTATTGTTCTAATTTTATTCTTTCATAATTATCTTTCTTATAACATAAAAGATTATAATAATTTCCTTTCATTTTTTTTCTTTTTTATTGTTTTTTTTTTAAATATTGGAAAATTTCAGTTGGTAATTTAATTCAGTATTATTTACCGTTTCTTTTGTGTTGTCATTTTATATTCTTATGTTTTTTCCTCTCATTTCTCTTTAGTTTCTTCTTCATTGATTAATTAAAAAATTACTAAATAATTTTTTTTGTTTTTGTAAAGCATAATTTACCTCGCTCGATCAATTGTTTAATGCAAACGATGAATGATTGCGATTAGTGAGGATGTAACAGAGCGATAAAAGCATGAAATATAATAAAAGAGAAGAAAATGAATATTAATGAATGAATAAATAATTAAATAAATTAATAAAAATACGAAAACTAAATGATGACGTGATCATGTGTATATTAATATGATTTTTGCGCTGCGGATTTAATCCACAATTTCATATTATCTAATCTTGATAAATGAAAATATTAAATAATAAAGAAATGAAAATAAAACAAAGATAATCGATATTAATTATGATTGATAAACAAACAAAAACTCTCTCATTGGTGTTTATTTATTGATTGAGCAATCGATTTGTTTTTTTTTTTTTCATGCCATGAGATAAACACCAGATAATATTGACAACGTATAATTTTATCTGATGGCGAAATAAAAGAAAAAATAGAGAGAGTTTTAATATAAAAGAAAAAGAAAAAAAAATATTGTAATGATTAAATATTCTGCTGAATTTTATTCTTTTTTTTCATGCTAATTATTTAATAATGTCATACCATTAACTATATTAATAATTGTATTGTTATTGTAATTGCCAATTTGAGATAATAAATAAAACGAAAAAAGAAAAAAAAAAAGTTGAATAACTAAAACATACAAACAAAGTTAGATGATAAATGCAATATAAAAATAATAATTATAACCATTTCTTTATAATATAAATTACAATAAAATCATTTTTGCGAAACAAAATAATATTATATTTATTATCAAAGTCACATTTGGTGTCCGGATTTGTTGCAATAATTTTTCACAAATGGTTTTAACAATTAATATACAATAAAAACAAGCGAATAAAATAATTGCAATACAAAAGATGTCATGTATAATAATAAAAAATATAGTAGCAATTATTTAGATATTACTCTTGTATACAGATAAATTATTAATTAAAAATGTAACAATGTACAATATTGTCAAGAACAATTCGTCGCGTATATTTAAATTATGACATCCCAATTAATTATCACACAATTAAAGACATTTTCATTTATAATATAAACATCTTTTTTCATCCTTCAGTAATACAGATATATAATTACGGATATATTACAGCAAAATCATTCTATTATCTGCTATTTTTTAAAATGGTCATTTACCAAATGCTCAGAATATTTTTTTTTTATTTATTCTTGACTTTCTTTTAATAACGTCGACTTTGAAAAAAATTTCTTTAGTCACAATTTTGTAATTATACTATATTATTTTTGTTTCCAACAGCGAAATTCAATTCAATCTAACCTAAAAATTTTAATTGACCTTAAATAAATAAAAAATTGCTGCATTTCATTAAACTTTTACGCAAATTCACTACACATTGTGCAGTGCACAAGATCAAATTGTTTAATACATTTTAAGTATCTCACATTAAGTATTATTTTGTTTTTTTTTTTTATTGTTTTTATTTTTTCACTTTTTTTATATTTTCAATTTATAAAAGGCCACTTGCACAATGTAAATATAAAATATTTGAAATACTTTTGCAAGATTCACAGGTCGGAATTGATAAAATCAATTCAATTCCATCAGGAAAAAAAATTAATTTCATTAAACTAATTTTTTTTTTTAAATTAACCTTTATACTTATTCATCAACAAATATTTTCTGTGCATGAAAAATTGAACTATTATCATTGGCATTCAACCCTCTACATGGCTATAATAAAAATTACTTATTGAAGAAAAAAAAAAATGTTTAAAAAGAAGACAAAAAAAAAATAAAAATACTAAACATAATCGGGCTTCTTTGGATTTAATGGTTCAGTAGCTTGAACTTGAGCTTTTTGTTCAGCTCGTCTTTTTGCCCTCCTCTTTTTTGCTTTTGCCTCAGCCCCACAAGCAACAAAATTATTATGAAAATACTCTTCAATTTCCGACAACTTTTTCCCATGAGTTTCAGGTAACAGAAGCCAAACAAATATCGCTGCACCAATAGAAACTCCAGCAAAAAACCATTGAATGGCGTGCGAACCTGAAAAATATCCAACAAAAAATATATAAATAAAAAATCTCTATCAATCAATAAAAAATTCTTCAATAAACTTTAAATAAATTTTAATAAATCTGTTGAATGAAAACAAAATTTGCTATCAATCAATTGAACAGTTCATTAATCAATTCATTTACAATACTATCATTCAATTTAATTTAATTAATCTCTAGAAATAATTTAAACTGTATCAAAACAAATTGTTTAATTGATTGAAATAATTCAAAATTGATTTATCAACTTTTTATATAATTCATTAATTATTTCGATACTTTTATTCGATTTATTGGAATAATCAAACAAAATTATTTAAATATTCCTTTTTGATATTGTTACATACCTCCTAAAAATACCGTGAGTCCACGGTAACTTTGAACAGCAGCAAACATAAGAACATTTGCCATTGCATAACTGACTGATTGAGCAATACCACGAATATTCGTTGGAAATAATTCAGCAGTCATTGTCCATGGAATTGTTAACAATCCAATCATTGATGTACAAACATAAAGTAATAGACACAAAACTGGCATCCAATTTCCACTATCATTGCCATTTTTAATTTGTAATGTAAAATAACCGGAAACTGTCATACATGCAGCCATGCCCAAGGACGAAATAATACATAAAGGACGTCTTTTATATCGACGTAGCAGCCATGTATTCACCATTGAGCAAAAAAATCGTGTAATACCAACGAGAATTGATGCCAAATATTCATCAACGCCAGCGCCAACTTCCTAAAGGTAAATAAAAAAAGAAAAAAAAAACAAAAACGAATTTAATAAATAGTATATATATTGTGCAGAAATATCATAATATAATTAATAAATTTTACCTGAAACCATGTGACAGCGTAAAAAAGTGTTATATAAATGCCAGAAAATTGTTGGAATAAAAAGAATAGAAATAAAATTATCATCGGTTTCCATCCTGTTGGTTTTAAAAATGCACGAAATTTTGTTGATGTACCGCCATGTTTACTTCTTCTTTGTTCACTTAATTTAATTTCATTTTCCTTCATTATTGTTGTAAAATGTTGTTCAGCAGCGGATAATTTACCCGGTTGTTTTTCCTCAGATTTATACAATTTTTCCAATGATTTTTTTGCTTCATCAATACGTCCTCTTGATACAAGCCATACTGGCGATTCTGGTACCAAAAATTGTATTAAAAATATCGGTACAACAGCATAAATAATACACAGCCATGCAACAAGTCGCCAATTAAGATATGCTCCTTGTAAATAAGCTAAAACCATTCCAAATGATGCTAAAGTTGGTCCAAATGACAATAATGAACCACGTAATTCTGGTCTAGCAACTTCAGTAATATAAACAATTGCTGGAGATGTTGCCATTGCTGTTGCAAGACCAGTTAGAACACGTCCAAATAATATCATTGGTACATTAGTCCCAAGTGCAATTAAAATCCAACCAACAATACATGGAATTGAACCAATTTGTAATGTACGAACTCGACCAACAATTTCCATTAAAAATCCACCCAATAAAGAGCCAATGGGCGAAGCCACAACAATAATACTTGCTGAAATCAAATATCAAAACATTTTATTTTTAACCTCCAAAATAAATTCATTATATTTTTTTTCTTATATATTCATTAACTGTTTATTTTATTTTATTTTTTTTTAGTTACCTATCCATGAGGTCTCGAATTTTGTGGCCTTGACGTCGGAATCCGGTGACTCCAATTGAGCAATTAATATAGCTGAATATGCCAAACTTAATCCTACCACTATGTGAAAGGACGCTACAAGGGCGCACGATACAATCTAGATGTCATAGAATGATATAAATCAATTGATTTATTACAGAAATTAATGATGAAGATGAATTTTAATATTTATTTCTATTTTTATTTTTAGTATATAGGATAATTAATCACCTCGGGCACAGCAGTCTTCAATCGTATTGGCTCAACGAATCCTTTGTTGAGACTTCTACTTGAAACAATAGCATCCTTGAAGCATTCTCGTTCGTTTTCTTCGATATTCTTCGAGGCCTCTTGTTCAACGCTGTAAAATTCATATTACATATTATTATATTTTTCAATCGTATATAATTTAATAATATTCATGCAATGTGGATAATATTTTTATTTTTTTTGTTAATTAAGCATGAAATACAATATTGTTACGTTTAGTTTTGTTGTTATTGTTGGTGGAGATTTGAATAAGAAAAATAAAAGAAACAATTTTTATGTTCTTTTATGTTTGTACTTTGTTTGTTTGTTTTTTTTTTTCTTGCTTTTATGATTTATTATATGTTAATTTGTGGCAATTACTTCATTAACCGTCAATGACTTGCTACGATGCAACTAAATATTAAGTCCAAAGTACGTAATGTGCAGTGTGTGATGCTTGTGCGAAAAATATATTTATACGAAGGCCAATTGCATGAATTATTATTGTCTGGCATTCAACCAAATGTCGCGTCAATTAGGAATGGCAAAGAAATAATAATAGTATTTGAAATGAAAAGATAAGAAAATTTGCCATAATTCATGCTAAAATGTTGAGAGAATTAAAATGAATGAAGAGGAGAAAAGAAAATTAATTAAATGGAATACAAAATTAAAATCGATAAATAAATTTGTTAGAGTAATTCATTTAATATCAAGATCAATATTTAATTTCATAAATAATTCAGATAAAAAAAAAATCATAAAACAGTATCGATTTATTATAACAATTAATCATAACAATTAATATTGACAAGAAAATATCGTTATTTATATAAATTTGTAAATATAATATGTGAAAAAAAAAAAAATTTATTTTTTATGTCAAATTTCAATTATTTATTTTTACATCTGACCATTTACGTGGTCAAAATACAAAAAATACAGGTAATTACAGTATAACCTCCAAATAGCGGCCATAAAAAATTTGTGAATTTAAAAAAAAAAAAAGTTTTAAAACTCTGAAATATTAAAAATTTTACTATTTATATATAATAAAAACTGTATTATCGAACACCTCTCAATAGCGGTCACCTCTAAAGCGGTCATTTAGCAAAATTTTCATAGTTCTTTTTTTTATTCATTTTTAACTTTCTCTTAATAATAATGCACCCCTCCCAATAGCGGTCAGCACATTGATTATGGCCGTTATTCGGAGTTTTTTTTGCTGTATATGTAATGCAATAAAACATGACAGATATTTAATGAAATGATTACTATCGCATAATTACAACACGAGATCTAAACGAGATTTTGAAACATGTATTAAAACTGCAGCAGGGAATAATAAATAATAAAAAAAAAAAAAATTTTACACAAATATCATTAAGTCCAGTAAAAATGCCTACATAATAATCTTCAACAAGATGCAATAAAAAATAAATAAATACTGAATATTTATTACGCTAACTTTTATATTTAAAATCATCAATAAACGAGTGTCTCAAAATTCACGCAAGATTTCAAGTGTCATTAACGTGTTACTTGTTGCGTGAATTTTGGGACACTTTTCATCTATCAATTAAATATTTATTTATTTGTTTATTTACTTATTTATATTTATTACGGTAATAATAACCACTTGAAATATTTAATCGCTATTGGATCACAACAATTATCTGACAACTTATCATGATATGTAATGCATTCGATATTATATGAAATCTTTTGTATTATTTTTGATTTATCTCTATTGATATCAACAATTTAAATTACAATTGGTTCATGAAAATAAATATATATGTGTACGTATATTTTTATACAGTGACAAACAAATGTATGACCGAGTGTGTACAGTTGTGGTATCACGATAACGGTCAGCATTGATGAGTCACAATTCAACCTCGAACTTAAAAACAAACTCATACACATGTCTTATGACTTATCGATTTAACAGAGGAAATAAATGTGCACTAGTGTATGACTTAGAAGAATGTAATCAATTGCAAATACACAATGAATTATTATTACTTTCATTGTATTATTTTTCATTAGAATTAAATAAAATATCGTGTGTTAATTAAATATTTAGTGACAAATTTCCGATTTTATACATATGGAAAAAAATATTATTCATCTCCATGTTGAGAACAATGAATAAATTATATCATCAATCGTGAATAATATACAGTAAAACCTCTATTAACGGCCACCTCTCAATAGCGGTCACATATATAAATACTCTGAAATAATTTTTTTATTCATTTTCGATTTTATTTTAACAATGGACACTCTAGAAAGGTCATATTGAGCTGGCCGCTATTGGGAGGGTATGCTGTATTTTTTAAAAATAGGATATTTTTTTAATGGTGATTAAATACTGATACAGCATGACTTCAGAAAATGGTCAGAAAGGTGACCGTTATATGGAGGGTCTGTCCTTCGGCGTGGCCGCTAACAGAGGTTTTTACTGTATTTTGTATTTTTTATAAATATATAATTGCACTGTGTGTTCACATGATTATATGTACACCAATGATAATTATATGTTTTACATGATAAAAATTAGTTTATGTTTTATAGATATTATGCAACTTAAATGTTATGATATAAATTTTGTATAAATTTACGATAAAATATTGTTTATATTATTGATATATGACTTTCGTTTGATTTATAAGTCGTCAAAAAAATAACAAAAAAAATATTATAAAAAGAAAAAAAAAATATTTCGAATATGAGTAATAAATTATTTGCAAATTAATTAAGGAAGATTAATTTTAATGTTTACACACCTTAATGAATACGGATCCATGATTATTAATTATCGAAGGAATTTTCTTCACAGCCAAATATACTTTCAAAGTATTTTTGTATTTTATTTATTTATTTATTTATTTATTTTATAATTTTAAGTATTATTTGTGCACGTTGCTGCACTGTTATTTAATTCTTATCTTTGCACTTGAACTCCAGAACAGTTTAAGATGTAAAGTGAAACTAGTAAAACGTCTTGAATATAAATTTATATTTAATATTTCAAAGGCACAATTTTAAGTAACAAAAAAAAATATATATATATGAAATAAATTCAGCTTCTTATTAATGACACATTGAGATTCTTCATTTTCTTTTTCTATCGTTTATCTATAAAATAAAAGAATGACAAAATTAATTAATTCAATTTCACATCTCAAAGAACAATTAATTATAATATATAATAAATATGAATATTTAAATATATCAATTAATAAAATGTTCTTGCATCAAGTATAAAATATTTATAAAATACAAACTAAATATATAATATATTCACAATGAATAAATTAATTATAATTTATAAATTGAACTTGTAGCAATTAATTATAAAGTAATTAAAAACTTATAAATCATTCAGTGGAAAATTGATAATAATTAATTTAAATTCATTATAAATAATGCATATTATTGGAATTATTTTATAATTATTTCGATCAAGAAAGATTTATTTTAGATATCAATATTGCACGGGCGTTTCTATTTTCACCATGAAAATTATTATAAAAATATATTCAAAAAATTTAACTAGCAAATATTTTTAGAATTGAAATTTTCTGTGAATTTTATATTGAATTAAAATTTTTTAATACAATTATATTTTATTAAATATTCACCTGAGAAGATTAAATTATTGTTAAATATTTTTTGTGTATATATTAATTGTTAAAGACAGTGAACAAAGCCCAACCAAGAACAAGAACACACAACAATCTCGTATGAACTCCATTCACTCACTGTTAAAATATACCAGGAGTATGTCCAAGACCAGTATAGTTCATCACCGTAGAAACGAACTCAATGCTCGAAGCTAACCGAGATCACACGATCCTGCATAAAACATTATAGAATACAACAACATGAAAATTCCGACGAGGAAATCGTTGTTGGGTTGACTAGAAAAATTATAATACATCATGGAAGAGATGAAGGAAAAGAATTTCTCGTCACCAGTGAATATTTTATATTTTCTTCCTGTATTGATCCAACATTCAGATTTAAATTGAATTATAAATTCTTCAGATAGTCTAAATTCAATACATAAAAATAGCACACAAATTAATCTAAATTAATTATTTTTTTTTTAGATAATAAATATTGAAAATCATTTATCAAAAAAAAAAAAATTCCTGTTGTGGATAATATATTTAATTTCCGAGTCATCTCCGAGTAAATATATAAATAAATATATTTATTATTTATATTCATCAAAATTCCTCAAGCATGAAAGTAAACCTTCGATACATATGTATTATTACATGTAGTATGTACTACACTTACCACATATGTATTTTTTTATCCTTGCTACATGATGCTTTATGCACATTCCTAAACTCGTGAACTGAACAAAAAAATTTCAAACAAAAACTAAATTAAAAAAATCATAAAAATTTATATAATCACTATATACTTTACTTTCCAACAGGTTTATGTAAATCAAAACTGATATAAAATAATATTTAAAAAACATTTTATAATCTTGAATAGACCTATGTAAAAATATAATTTAATATTTTCATCTGGTTAATTAATATTTTCATTTAATCACAGAAATATAATTTAAATCCGAAAAATAATAATACACGATTATCAAACCAACAGATCGATTCATTTCATCTATATTTAATTAGTAATTATAATAAATTTTATTGCCAATGTTATTTTTCTTTTTTTTAATCAACAACTCTACTATCAAACGAGCTTTATTGTGTTATCGATCGTAAGGAAGCCGGCCGGCTCTGAAAACAATTTTACTCATGAATATATACATATATATATTATTGTAACATATATACAGTAAACCCTCCCAATAGCAGTCACCTCTTAATAGCGGTCACCTCTGCAATTCGGTCACTTCACAAATGGTTAGAAATTTTTCTATGCTTTCTTTCCCCCTTCGATAATAATAACTCCCAATAGCGGTCAAAGTTGTGACCGCTATTCGGAGGGTCTATTTCTTTCTGTGTATTTTCTTTGTCCATTTTTTTTTATTTTACTCTGACAATGTTATTTACGTCAATTTTTTATGTATCACATTCTCCGAATAGCGGCCACATGATTTAATTTTTAGACTGAAAAAATTTTTGGGCATTTGAAAAATGACCGTTTTTAGACGTGGCCATTTTTTAAAGATGGCTGATAATGAAGGATTTACTATATATATGCATATAATATGTGCAATGTTGCTGTTGAAACTTGAATGTAGAATATAGTAATAAAAATATTACGTATAAGTTTGCCTCACCCATACATGATATATTATGTCTATCAATGTATATTTATATATGTATATATATGTATATGTATATATATATATGAAGTTACATATGTATACAGAGGTCAGCTAAAAGTCAACGAAAACAAAAATTCCCAATGCACGAAGATCACGTGTTAGGTTAATGTTTCAGTTAGATTTACATTGGCATACTTGTATGTATATGGCTTTACGGTAACATTAAATTGAGGAGCACATATATATGCACATATATGTACATATATGTATACATTATTTCGATGAGAAATGAATAAAAAAAAATGCGGAAGTTTTACGAAATAAAATAAATGCGAAGATGAAAATATAATGAGAGATGATCATAAAGTTGATAATAAAAGTAGTGGTAAATTTTGTTTATACTTACATATATGTACATACGTATATATAAATATAAAAATCTTTTATATATATAAGTGATATTTTTATTTATATAATTATTTAAAATATTTAACGTATTTTTATATTTTATTTGAATTAGTTGTTCAAAGAGTAAGAGAATGTTCGATGAAAGTTCAATAACCTCAAAAAAACTATCTATATATAGGTACTTATATATAAATATAGATATTTTTTGTTCATGTAGAGAAAACAATTGTTTAAAAATCGATATTGTAAATTGTGTAGATTTGTTTTTGAATTTGTTTTCAGAAGATGTGGAAAAATTATATTGAAAATATTCTCGAAGATGATGGAAGAAACAAGGAAAAATACGGGGTTAGAATTAAGTTTTTATATATTGGTTAGGTCAATGTAATTCTTGATTGTTTTACTGAGTTCAATTGCTTGTATTTGACCCCAATATTATCCAGCTGCAGATGTTTCGCCTATATTTATTCTAATCATTAAACAAATTATTAGCGGGATGCAAATTATAATTTGTAATTCACGCGCGCCATTGATCCACACCAATTTCATTTAATTCATCCATGTAATTATGTTAATTATTTTCTTCATCGCTAAATTCCCAATACATCTATACATTATGTGAATATGTATTATATATATTGATCTCATGCTTCAATAAAAAAAAAGAATTGTAAAATAACCAGTTGTTCTACATTACCGACCTATGATCATTTATATTTGTTTTATAGGTTATGTAGTTTTCTAAATCAGCAATTTATCATGTGTATATTATGAATGTACTCAATGTAATATTGTTAAATATCCAATGTAAACATATATATATATATATATATATATATATATATATACCTGTGTGCATTACTTATATGCGAAAGAGAACTAAAAAAGAGCAAAATAAAGGATGAAATTGAGGTTGTTAATGCAAAGTTTGCTGTTTACGTTGCAAACGAAGCCAACCATATATAAGAAACAATATTCGAAAATAAATTTACATTATTTACACTTATGTGAATATAAATAATTAAATTTATAACAATAAGTCCATGAATTTACGGTAAGATGATGAATTATAATCAATTATTTTGTATTTAATGCTCGTATATATTTTAATATCAATAATTTCTTATATAAAAATGTTCTTGACGTAGGAGACAATATGTCAACTTTAAAAAGCTCAGTAAATCCTTACGTTGGCGGTAAGATTTCATCGATTGAAGATTCTCAAAATTTAGAAAATGATAATGTTGATGTAAAAGCTGAAGAAACAGCTGGAAATCTGATAGCAAAAACAACTGAGGAACAACAAACTGTAACGATTGACGATTCCCAGAAGTTGAAAAATGGAAATGTTGATGGAGAAGCTGAAGAAGCAGATGAAAATCCGATGGCAAAAACAACTGGGGAACAACAAAGTGTAATGATGAAAGAATTTCAAAATTCAGATAATGGAAATGTTGTGATAAAAACTGAAGAAGTATCTGAAAATCCGAAAACAAATGAGGAAGAAAAAAATACATCAAAACGTACTGGGCCAGCTGTTCAGAAATATCTTCTTGAATTTATTGATTATCTGAGAACTCGGACAGGATTCAAATTTGAAAATTGGACTACACCAGATCATCTCGAAGAGACAATGAAGAAAATGGAATTTTTTCAATTACCAATGGCCATATGGCGTGCATTTATAAACTGTGCAATAAGGCTAGTTGGATTGAGTGACAACAAAGACATGACGGCAAATGAATTCATCGAGATTTTAGTTGTAATATTGTCATTTTTCGCTGATTTTTATTTGGAGTATTGTTTGTTGCGACTTGCTTTGCGAGTAATTACTTTCTTTTCAAACAAATATTTGACGCCTCTTATCATTGCAATTTATCATTTTCTTAACTACTCGATGAAGAAATTGTGGAAATTAGCGCAGAAAAAAATTGAGGAATATTCACCATTTATTTTTGATAAACTTCAATCATCATTTGCACCTAAACCTCAATAATGTGAACTACAACCTCATATATATAGAGGAATTTTATGATATATTAGGATGTTTTATTTTTAGATGATATTTTTTTTTGTCTGTGGTCAATGAAAATCTGATAATTTATATTAAAAAAAAATATTCTGGGTTAATTAGAGACTTAGCGAATTCAAAAATTCGATTTCTCATATAAATAACACGAGAAAATTTTTTTTTTTTTTTGACTTCAACTCGATTTTTCTGTAATCAAAAATTTTTTTTGAAAAAAATGAATGTATAGCTTTTGTAGGGCATTAAATTTGCTACAAAAAAGATTTTCACTCTAAACGCTCTTCAACCAACAGTTATCGAGTTGCACGTAAAGCTAGAAAGGTGAAAGTTGATTATAATTGACAAAAAATTTTCTTTAAACTGGAATTTATTGATTTGACATTAATTATTATCTTACAATAAATACTATTATGCTAAACCAACAATGTAATAGCATCAAAAAAAAATTTTGATTATCAAAAAATCGAGTTGAAGCCGAAAAAAAAATTTTCTCGTGTTATTTATATGGGAAATCGAATTTTTGAATTAGCTAAACCTCTAATTAACTTAGAATTATTTTTTTAAAAGGGGAATATTTTATTTTTTTATAAATTATCAGGTTTTCACTGATCACAGACAAAAAAAATATCGCTTAAAAATGAAACACCCTACAATATATATTAATAAAATACATTAATACATTATGAACTTATAATGAATAATCCACGTATTTTTATAGTTCATATGGAGGTGGATTTGAATAATATTTGGGACGCTTGGATTGATGTAATAATTATGATTATATGCACTTGCTTATCATATATACGGCACTTTTCTACCATTAATTTTTTCATTGATTTAAAATAAATCAATAATTATGTAAAGGAATTTTTATTCTTTTACTTTATATTATATATATTCGAAATATTAAAAACTAAATTGCACTAACATTCATTATATTTTTGGAGAATTTATTATTATTTTTAGTGTAGATTAAGAAAAATAATGTATCAAGTTTGCAGAAATTGGAAATAAAAATTTGTAACTAACTTAATATGAATTTGAGTTAATAATTTATGTTGTATTTCAACTGTCTTGAATTTCAACTGAGAATTGAAGATTTGTTGATTAAAATCCATGGATTTTAATAAAATAATTAAGAGAAATCAATAATTTAATTTTGTGGAAATCAATTCTATCTCTTGAATTAATCAATCATATATTTTTCTTTTCAGTTCCTCTAAAACAACATCAATGCAATGAACATATAAATAAAATCCATTATTACTTCTTGTCGATCATTCAATCTAAATATAGTTCAAATTCTGAAATCCAAAATAAATAAAAAATTATGAAATTTGCAATTAATAATTCAAGTCATGTAGCTAAATATTCTGATGAATTTTTGCAAGTAAATAAAAAAATTAATCCTTAGGATTAATATATTCCTAATTGTTTAATAGTATAATAATACTCTGAATAAAATTAATTCATTTTTTTATGTCAAAAATATCTAGAATACATCGTTTTTTTATTTAATTCATTTCATATACGATTTTATAGGTTATGTAGGTCTCTGAAGCATCAACTTATTACCAACATATGAACTATATTAATAATAAATGTAATACAAAGAAACTGAAAAGGAATAAAAAACAGTTGATAAACGACCATAAATATTGTTACATAGAATATAATCGTGATTTGTCCCTGAGTATAGTGTAAAGACAAAACAGTATGGTTGGTACTCTTGAGCGATACGTATATCGGTATACGGAGTATTACGATACATGAAAGTGTAATAATAATACCAAGATTACGATAAACTGCTATATGAACCCGCGGGTATTTTCTGCAACGTCAACTAATTCACATTCTCATACATAAATAAAAAAATAATTGATTTTATAAGTCATAATGGTAAGAAATTTATTTTTAAAATTATATTTTAATATCTTTTTCATCAATTTTATTAAATATTATTTATTTCAATCGTCAAATTTAGACAAACGAACATTTACAATACGGTAAAGAATTAAATCTGGTAGGGGTAGAAGAAGATGAATCGAATTGTGAATTTATTGAATTAAATGTTGATGGTGATAACTCAACAGACGTTTCAGAAGGTGTGGAAATAAATGATAATGAAGAAATTTTAAATATTATAGAAGCTGAAGGAATACCTATAGTAGAACGAACTGGACCGAGTGTCCAGGATTATTTGTTATCATTATTTGAATATCTAAGAACTCGAATTAGATATTTATCAGCAAATTTTCGAGCTCCGGTACAGTTACAGAGAGTGATGGAGCAAATGGAGTGGCTGAGATTGCCATTGCAATTATGGGAATCATTTATAAATATTTCAATGAGAATAATTTCATTGAGTGGACTAGAGTTTAATGCACAAACTCTAGCTGAAGCTGTAATTTTAATCGTTACTATTGTGGCTGAATTTTATATTCGTTCTTTTTTTCTCAAAGCTGTAGTTGCAGTTTTTGCTTATATGGGACCAATGTTCCTAAGTCAAATAATTATCTACATTTATAAAACTTTTAATTACATAGCAAGAAAATTGTTGGAGTATGTTCAAAAAATACTCAAACAATTTTACGAATTAAGTGCTGAATGCATCAAACAATTTTCAATGCCTAATTCTAGTAGATAAAAACAAATGAATTTCAATTTAAAAAAACTGAATAATTAAGATTAGAATTTACAATCGATGAAATCAACAGTTATAATTTTGTTTATTATAGAATTTAATCATATTCATTAATGTAGGATTATTGTATTTTTATATATATACACTATTTTGTAACGAATATTATTATAAAATAACAAAAATAATCATTCAAATTATTGATTTGTAATCTTTGAAATTGTACCGCCAAATAATTTTCTCCGGTTTAATCAATATGGCGCTCAACGCATTGTCCAACCTAACCTAACAAAATTATGAAAAATTTATATGTATACATACGTAGATATATATATAAAAAAAATTAGACAGCCAATAAAACAAGAATTTACCACAATCTGTAAACAGTATTACAACAAATGAAAACTATTTCAATTGAAATATTAATAATTATAAATAAAATATAAATATCAAGAATCGACAAGTGATAAAAAATCAATCTGAACATTATAAAAAAAGTAACCAACAATCATTTTGTTATATACAATAAATCATTATATTATACATGAATATTATTAATATCAATTAAAAATACATCACTACGTGAATATAAAGATTTTTCTTACCCTCGTAAGTAAGCAAAAAAATCAAAAGCAAAAATGCCGAGCAATAAATGTAAAAGTTGTGGTTCAACTGAAATAGAAACTGATCCAGCTCGTGGTGATGCAGTATGCATAAAATGTGGTACTGTTCTGGAGGATCAGCTCATAGTTAGCGAAACAACATTTGAGGAATCATCATCTGGTCGTATGTCAGTTGTTGGTGACTTTGTCAGCAAAGATAGTTCAGGTGGTGCAACAGGATTTGGAGCATCTTATCATGTTAATGGAAAAGAATCACGTGAAATAACATTGCAAAATGCACGTAGAGGTATTGCACATTTGTGTGGACAATTGGGAATGAATTCACATTGCATTGATATTTCTGTAAATTTTTATAAAATGGCATTGGCAAGACAATTAACTAGAGGAAGAAAACAAGTTCACAATCATGCTGCATGCGTTTATCTTACATGTAGAACTGAGGGATTAGGACCAATGTTGATTGATATCAGTGATGTATTGCAAATTGATGTTAATGAACTTGGCCGAACTTATTTGAGATTTACCCAAGCTTTAAATCTTCAAATACCATCAATTGATCCATGTTTATATATTATACGTTTTGCAAAAAAATTAGATTTAGGCGATCGTGAAACGGCTGTATCAAACACAGCATTGAGACTTGTTCAACGAATGAAACGTGATAGTATTCACAGTGGTAGAAGACCATCGGGTCTTTGTGGTGCTGCATTATTAATTGCAGCACGTCTTCATGAATTTAATCGCACACCAAGTGATGTAATTAAAATAGTTCAAGTTCATGAATCGACATTACGTAAACGTTTAATTGAATTTGGTGATACACCATCGAGTCATTTGACTTTAGATGAATTTATGACTGTAGATTTAGAGGAGGAACAAGATCCGCCTGCGTTTAAAGCAGCTCGAAAAAAAGACCGTGAACAATTAAAATATTTAGAAAAATATGATGGTGAATTTGATGATTTGCAAAATGAAATTAATAGAAAATTGGATGAACATATTGCATCGAGACGAAAAAGATCACGTTATTGTGGTGAAAGTAATTCAAATGAAGATGTTGATACAGATCGTTTTATTCAAGAAAGTACTTTGGATGTTATACAAAATTGTGTTGATGATCCAGATAATCCTGATGATCCTGTGGAAAAACGATCAATGGGGCTTGGTCCTAATATAGCATCGATGAATTTACCATCGTCTATTCATGAAAATCGTTCAACGGGAAATGATACAGTTAATGCATTTGAAAATGAGACTGGTGAGCTTGATATTACGGATTTTGATGATGATGAATTGGATGCATATATTTTAACTGATACAGAAGCGAATAGAAAAAAAAATTTATGGAACACGGTAAATGCTGATTATTTAAAAGACCAAGAAGAGAAGGAGCAGCAACGATTGAGGGAACAAGCTGAGGGTAAACCAGAGAAAAAAAAGAGGAGAACAAGTGGAAAAAAGAAAAATCAAGGACCGGCAAATAGTGCAGGTGAAGCTATTGAAAAAATGCTTCAGGAAAAGAGAATTTCATCAAAAATAAATTATGAAGTTCTAAAGAGTTTGAATGTTGGCTCGTCATCAATGAATAATAATCAAAAAATGTCTGTTGATGTTCCTGTGATGAAAGAGGAGGTTGAAGTTGCTTCAATTACCCCGAAATTCGATGTAAAACCACGAATTAATGTTAATGCACTGTTAAAATCATCGAGAAAAACAAATAAAGTTGATGATATTAAAGTATCACCGAAGAAAAAAAATGTTACTTTTGAGGAACCACCACCTGTAGAACAACACATTGATGAAGCAGAGATTGCGGATGATATGGAAGATGAAGAAGAAAATGATGACCTCAATGAAAGTGGTGATATAAGCGTGGCTCAAATGCTTCTTCGTGATCATACAGAAGAGGAGGAAGATTATGGTTACAACTGTGAAGATGAATATTAATAGCAATTTATTTTTTAGGTTATGTCTTCGATTTTTCGATTATTTTTTAATAATGACCATTTGTTCACCGTAAAATCGTATGAAACGTTGCCATTTTTGTGCACGTATTGAAAATAAAATTTCAAATTTGAATTGTATATATAAAAATATGTTTAGTTGATAATTAAAAATAATTATCATTACGTTTTTAATTATTCTCTAATTTTAATAATCTATTCAATTCACGTATAATTATAATACGTAGTAAATACAACTTGTGTTTTTTTTAAATATGGAATATATAAAAATTTAATATTTTCACTATTTATACAATATTATACTTAATATACCAATTAAAAATTAACTTGAATTGGTTTATTTTTTCGTCACATTTCCGCTTCATTCAGCGCAATTATTTCGTTTTTTTTTTTTCATTGGGTTAATTTTTCACAGTTTTCGGCAATGTTTATCTATAATATAATTAATTATCGTTGTAATTCATTAATTCATGTTGCCCACGCTTCAAGTTCTCTTAAATCCGCATCATCTTCCAACGTTTTAGCCTCTGTAAATGAAATTTCATTTTTATTTATAGTAAAAGATCAGACAAAAATACATAAAAAAATGTATTTTTATTTTTAAACGAGCGTTACTTGATTTTCTAGCAACAGGAACTGGCTTAGATGGTACAGGAATAGCAGGAAGATCAGATACTGTAGTGTCAACACCAAGCAATTCTTCATCCAATGCTTCTTGCTCTAACTCTTCAAGCTCTTTTTCAAGTTCATCATCATCAACTTCGTGTCCAAAAGCAACTGGATTTGAAATTGCATCAGAAATTTCTCTTGCAACGTCTTGTTGCTCTGCTATATCATCCATCATATCATGAACTTGATCTACATCCCTGTAAAAAATCAATCGAATAATTCATCATTTAATTAATAATAAAATTGAACATCAAAAAAATAATGATATTAAATTTAAATAAAGTTTACATATTCATATGTGCAGCTTTTTGTGCATCAGCAGCGTCTTTCATTGCTTTTAATACAGCAGCATTTGTATTAGCATTCTCCAATGCACTTCTTTGCATTTCAATTGTTGATAAAGTCCCATCAATTTGTTCTAATTGTTTTTCATAACGTTTCTTTTTTTTCAAAGCCTGAATTGCCGCTGGAAATAAATCACAATTTGTTGAATCATTCAACAGGTATATAAAGTTAATATAAATAATTAATTTACCTCTTTTATTTTTTGAACCATATTTTTTGGCAGTTGTAAGTTCTTGAGCAATTTTAGTTTCTAAAAACACTTGTTTTTTTTCTAACATTTCTTCAACTTGTCGTAATTTTTGTATTGCCTCGCTCGTTGTTGGAGCTGGCGGTTGTTTTTTACCAAATAAATTACTAAAAAAACTCATTTTTATTTTACTTATCGTTTATTACTTTTTTTTTCCGACCGTTTTTTAGGTTAGTTTATCCGCTGTCGTTTGAATAATTTTATCATAATAAATAATTTGTCATTTAACGTGACAATTTCTTTGTGCTATATGTAAAGTGAATCCGCCATTTTGGATTATGATGTACACATGTACTATTTAATACATAGATGACGTCATTGCCCATCTGTTTGGATAAATGATGATGAAAATAAGCCCTTAATTGTGACGTCACTTCAATATCAATTGTATGTAAAAGCCATTTAAATTTGAATTTTTGTTTCTATTCACATTGTAATAAATTAATTGTTTATATGTAAAATATGTTGAATTTTAAATTAGTAAAGATATTTTTATTCACAAAGAGAAAAATAATATAATTATTTGGACATTAAGAGAAAGATAAAATAATATAACCTATATGTACAATAAATTGAGTAGAATATTCAATATTTATAATAAATCTAAGATTATAATTATATTTTGCAGTGCTTCGCCTCAATTTTTAATGCAATCACAAGCATTTAAACATTCAAAAGCAATATTAATATTATTTTATCGCGTCTGCTTATTTTGACAAAATTTCATAATTTTCTTTCTATATTTTTTCTCAATCATTTTCATTATTTTTTTTTCCAATATAATTATTGAAAAATAAAAAGATTTTAATATTAATATTTGTATATTATAATAATTATTATTATTACAACGCGAATCGAATAAAAGTAAATTAATTTGTGTTTTTTGTTTAATTTATCCGACATTATTAATATACTTGTTGTGGGATTTTTTATTGATTTATTTACGAAGCCCAGGCTTCTAATTGTTTCAAATCATCATCTTCCTCCACAGGTTTTGCTTCTGTAAAAACAAAAAATGTAATAATATTCAAATTAGTATTTAAAATTGTACGAAATAAAGAGAAATTGTGTTGAAATTTTACTTGAATTTTAGAACAACTTATAAAATATAACTTTGAATTTATTATTAGAAAATTAATTTACTTGGTTTTCTAGCAACAGGAACTGGCTCAGATGGTACAGGAATAGAAGGAAGATCAGATACTGTAGTGTCAACACCAAGCAATTCTTCATCCAATGCTTCTTGCTCCAACTCTTCAAGCTCTTTTTCAAGCTCATCTTCATCAACATCCTGTCCAAATGCAACTGGATTTGAAATGGCATCGGAAATTTCTTTAGCCACATCTTGTTGCTCAGCAATATCATCCATCATATCATGTACTTTGTCCACATCCCTGAAAAATAATAAATAATATAAATATAAAATTCATCCAAGAAAATAAAATAAATAATTGATTGTCAAATTAATTTTAAATTCATTTACATATCCATATGAGCGGCTTTAAGTGCATCTGCAGCATTTTTCATCGTTTGCAAAACAGTCGAATTTGTATTAGCATTTTCTAATGCTCCTCTTTGCATTTCAATTGTTGATAATGTTCCATCAATTTGTTCAAGTTGTTTTTGATAACGTTTTCTTCGTTTTAGTGCCTGGATGGCCGCTAATTTTTTGTGAATTGAATATAAATAAATGCATTTGTTCATTAGAAATTCAAGATTATATTATAAATTGAGGTTATGCGTAAATTTTAAGATTTTTACCTCTTTTATTTTTAGTGCCATTTTGTTTAGCAATTGCAAGTTCTTGGGAAATTTTATTCTCAAGAAAAAGTTGCTTTTTCTCTAACATTTCTTCAGTTTCTCGTAATTTTTGTATTGCCTCGCTCGTTGTTGGAGCTGCAGCTTGTTTTTTTCCAAACAAATTCCCGAAAAAACTCATTTTTATTTTATCTTCAGAATTTTTATAATAAAATATTTATTTTTATTTAATAAATAGTTGTGTTGTGTCGTTATGACTTTGAATTCTAATATAATAAATGTCTTTTGGCGTGAGAATTTATGTAGTATTGTAATTATATATCGTTTTTGTGTGTAACACTGTTATTAAGCAGACGCCATTTTGGAAAATGATTGTCAAAATAATTACGTCATAATCGTCAAAGTTGTGATGAAAAATGAGTCATCGTCTCTTTATAAATAATCATTATTATTGGATTTTTATATATTTAAAGACCTTGAATTCTTAATTAATTTTTCATTGTGTCAAGAGAGATAGTAATTGAGGTTAATTGTTCATCTACATTATTTTTTATTATATAGTAGTTCATAACCTTGAATTTTTCCTCCAAAATCAAAGTAATAAATAAGATTTAAATTGCGGAAGTTTTTATTTTAGTACAAAATAAAGTCGCAAGAAATTGCAACATGCGCCATTTTCATATATATAATCAAATACCTTAGATTTATATATTGACATAATATTTTTATTCATAGGAATTTGAAAGTTCAAATTTGCAAATTCTGCAGTGCTGAATTCGCCGAAAATAGGGCAAATTTTTAGAGGAGTGGCTTTGATAAAATAGATATAGACAGAGTAAATATTTATAAAAAAATAAAACATATAACAAAAAATACTTTGTGGAGTTTGTTCAAAATTTCGCGGGAAAATGTACGTTGCCGTCATCTTGTTGTTACTGTCTCGCGGCAAAATAAATGAAAATTCTCCTTAATGGCTTAATATTATTGCAAAATGGCGTACGATATTTCATCATCATATACAAATGTTTAACCTATAAAAAAAAAACGCTTTGATGAATAGATTATTCTAGATCGATATAAATTACATCGTATGAAAAATAATCAATTAATTTTAATAAATTTTCAAACTAAACTAATTTGTAATTAGAATAAATAATTATTCAAGATTTACAACTTTTGTAATAATTCACGATAAATATCAAACATTGATTCAAACATGGCAGGATTAACAAATATTCGAGGATATGTAAGTAATTAATAAATCTATTGCGTTGAAATAAAAATTTCATATAACATTTTCATATAAAATATCAAAAATTAAAATTCCCATCGATGCCAAATTTAAATTTAATAAAATTTTCAAGGTTATGTTTGTTCATTGCTTCATTTTCTTCAATTCTCGTCCCTCTGTTTATTTTCTGGTCTTTCTAATTTTCTCAGTTACCCAAGTTCTGTGTCATGCTGTGAACATGTTTCGAAATATTTAAAAATATTCAATCCATTTTATATATAAAGAGTGTCCCAAAATTCATGCAAGAAATAACACGTTGGTAAAACTTGAAATCTTGCGTGAATTTTGGGACGCTCATTGATCCCACACGATTTTCGACCGTTTTAACAAACAAAAATCTTGATTGTTCATTCCAATTTCGTGAAAGCAAACACAGTCCACTGTTATTAACAATGAAGACCACATCGAGAGACAGAGATCGTGTGAGAGAAAACAAATAATAATAAATAAATCAAATAATATTTTATAATTTCAAATATTCCAATTACAAGTTTGTTTTATCTTTATTGCATTTGAATATTTTAATTAATTATCATGGTTTCATATTTGTGTTTCAGGTGTATGAGAAAGTATTAGTTGATGGTGAAACTACTGTTGAAGAATTGTCCAAAGCATTAAAAAAAACAAAAATTGGTTTTAAACCTCTGCCAGGTTTTATTATGGAACGTGATGACACAGAATATTATCGTTTACAGCAACATATTAATTGCGATGAAGTTTATCCAAGAATTTTGATTGGAAATGAGTGAGAAATATTTATTTTAATAATACAAAAATAGAAATTCATTTATTTCATCAAATATTTTAGTATAAATATACATATAAATAATTTTCTTTTTTTCATAGGTCAACAGCAAAAGATAAAAAGTATCTTATTAGAATTGGTATCACTCATGTTCTAAATGCAGCGGAGGGGAGAGATTTTGGGTATGTCAATACTAGTAAAGGATTTTATCATGATACAAATATCAAATATCTTGGATTACCACTTGCTGATTTTCCAGAAGTGGATATCAGTAAATATTTTAATACAGTTGCTGATTTTATTGAAGATGCATTATCAACAACTTCTGGTAATTAATAAGAGATGAATATTTAATTTTCCAATTTAACTTAATAATTTTTTTCAATACGTAAAACGAAAATGGCGACTTTTCTCGTGTTATTTTATTCATACGATGAAAAATAACATGATGTTAGAGGAAAGATATGATAATCAATCAATCAGAGAGCGCGAATTTCAAATTTTTATTTGTATTTTTTGATTTTTTTTCAATTTGAGGAAAAACATAACCTCATTTTTTTTGTCGATGGAAAAATCCGTATTATCAATGCAAATAGACACTCAAAAAGTTGTCTATTTTCGTATAACTATTAGAAAAAAAACACTGAAATTCAATTTTTGTTGCACAGTATAATTTTTTTTTTATTTGTGAAATATTTTATTTATTTAATTTAGGTAAAGCATATGTACATTGCGTGATGGGTGTGTCACGTAGTGCTACTTGTGTTATCGCATATCTGATGATAAAACATCACATGTTGGCTAAAGATGCGATTCGTTTGTTACGTGAAAGTCGAGAAATTCATCCAAATTTTGGATTTCTACAGCAATTAGCAGCTCTTGACAATAAATTACGTCGTCTTCGCTTGTAGTATTTTATTCATAATACGCCGCTATCAAAAGGATAAATTTGATTTTACAACAGAAAAATTCGCAGTGATTATCAATCAATAAAAGCAATCGTGAAAGAAAAAAAAAACTTTTAAGTACAAAATTTTTCCTATTAGAAGACAAAAATACATTAATATTTTTTTTTAGTACGTACATTGTAAATACATTCCCCAGCGATGCAGTTATCAGATAATGAACAATTTAAAACGACTGAAATAATTATTCAACCAATCTAATAGCATCTTCATTACTACATACATAGATTTATAGATACATATCTATAAATTATACAAATAATATAAAATGATAAAATTGAAAAATGTATATTTTTTAATTTATTATTTACCATTTGATATAAAATAAATTATTTAGTAGCACTTGAGAAAATTTTCTAATACATAAAATACATGATAAATAAATAATTACATATAAATCAAATGATTTTTTAGCCTTGAAATTATTTAATTTTAAATTAAAGACTTGATCTCACTTTTAATACATATTTCCATTTTTGTATCCACCTTGGGTTTTCTTTTTTACATATTATTTGTAATTGCAACGTCTGAATTCTGGTACAGGTAATATCTGGCGGTAATGAATCCCACAAATAGCAATATATGGGGCATTCCACGCGAAACCGGCCACTCATCTGACTTTGCATCTCTGATTTTTTTGATAATTTTTTAACTTGAAGTACCCATTGAGAAAGATATCTGAAATTATGATACTTTATATCAAAGTTAATTCTGAGGACTATGTGACACGTAATAATTATTAATTAGTTCGGACATTGATTAAAAGCACAAGAAATGGGTTAAATAAAGTACGATTTTGTTTATATTAAAATTTTTTTATATTGACATCCAGACATTTTTTTTTTTGAGCTTTACGAAAATATCAGCACACTAAAACCAGTTTTCCAACCAAAAATAATTTTTGAGACAATAATAAAGTGATTAGTATCGATATAATGACAAAAAAGTCAAAATTTCATACATTTGTAACTTTGGGTTTGAATATCTTCAGAACGGTTGTCTCCACGAAAAAAGTGCAAGATACCTTTTTTGTAGAGCGTTCGATTTCCTACAAAAATATGTTATCGGCTCATCTCTATGTTGCGCAAATACCGAGCTACAAAAATAAAAAAAAAAATCTTTTTCCATGTTATTTAAAGGCAAATAAATAGTTACGATGAGGCACCACTAAATATTAAAATTAAGAGCTCCGCTTTTAACAGGCTTATTTTTTCACCGTCCAGTAAGTTTTCAGCTCTCGTGATCGATGAAAAAAAAAGTTGCCCGAAAATGGCACACCCTAATAGATATACATTATGCTCACTTGTAATCTGGAATATTATTTCTGTAACAAGGATTGAATTATCATTCATAAAAATCTCCAATTTTTTCAGTTTATTTTAAAACTTCTATATCACAAATTCAACTCAAAATAAGATAAAATACAAAAATTATTCCCGAGTAGAGTTCGACTATAATATTCGAAACATTCTAATTTTTATTATTTCCCTGTTAAATAAATCTTTACATATATTTTTTTTTTTTTTGTTTTCGTCACTGTTCACGTTTCTAAATATTTCAGTATCCCCATTAGCCAAGTGCACCGATCGTGCACCAAATGCTATTGGGGTTTCAAATATTCACTACTTATTTTATCAATTTTCATGTGTCATTCCGTTATCAATATTCACGACTAAAATAAGTATTGACTCACCGTTAATACCGACTAAACAACTATTATTCTTCGCCTTCAAGGTTTTCTATCCCTCCAATTTTAATTTTTATCACAGATCATTTGTGAAATATCAATGCTTTGAAAGAAATCAAGTACATTCACACTCAAATGTCATTTGTTTATAATATTGTGTCAGGTATTTTTCAGGTATTTATAGACATACACCCTACAAAATAATAATACAGAAAATAAACTCAACAAATGCAAACTATGCTTGTAACTTCAATTTTTTTTTATCTTCATCAAAATACACATAGGTATAATTTATTATTGAATAATCCGAGACAAAAACTGTATTCTTCATTTATTAATAACATGAATAAATATCTTTTTTTTTTTCATCAAAATAAATCATCTCATCATTCAATTTATAAAAGTCAGGAGTTCATAATCTTGAAAATCCAAATTTAAATAGTAGCAGTTTTTCAGACTGGGTTGCATCTATAATAAGAACACAATTAGCTACAGTAGTTTTCATATAAATGTTGTACGCAATTGCGAATTCGGCCAATGGCCGAAATTTGTACCTATAATGCGTAATGGATTTCGTAAATCTCCCATATCGCGTTGCAAGTACATTTTGTATACCCATAACGCGTTGTGGGTATAAATTTCGATCAGTGGCCGAATTCGGCAATCGAATATATAACATGTTGTGAGCAAGCAAAGGCTCATGTACATTTACTTCATATTTTTCATAAATTATCAAAGCTATTCTTATCAATAGTTCTTATATTCTATTAACTCTATACAAACATGATGTATAATTACCCATCCTATTAAAAAATGGCCGACCCGACATACATAAACTGTTTCGTTCCCTTTATTACCACCTTCAATTGCGTTATCTAGTATAGTGCCATTTGATGATTCAATCCACTTGAAATGGCCAGGTTCAACTAGAAGGAGCTTGAAGTATTCTTGAATATATTATTAGTTTATAATTATCAAATAACTTCAATGGGAAACAATTTTTTATATGGCAAACAAATAATTATCGTGTTTTTAACCCTTAGCGGCCAGGAAAAGTGAAATTAGAGATCTAAAACCTTTGAAATTGATACAAGTAATAATTCTTGAATGAGCGACGGATACTGTTATTTTTTGATGGTATAGTGGTATATGTTGTGTGTACAACCCTGAAAATTCAGTCCTTAATATTGAAAAATGGCGAAGTAATGAATTTTTTTCTGAAAAAATCTATTGTTGCTGAATTTTCACATATACATATATAACTAGTTTGTAGGACGCTGTCTATGAATAGACCGATGAAAATTATAAGAAATGTTGAAAAACTCATCAACAAACATGAAACAATCGGTTAGAAGTCTTAAAATACCCATATGTCTTGTACAACTAGGTTTTTCAGCCTAGGGTAAGGAGCACCCCATGTGGCCTGACGTAGGTGTGACCGCTAAGGGTTAAACAAATCGAGATTGCAGAGTTCCTTAAGTATCATGTTCTCGTTGAATTATGAATCATGATAATTGAATATTATTGAAGAATATTTGATATACCGGGAATAATCATAAATTACCTCCAAATTGAAATTTATTTGTTTTACATCAATATTGAGAGTCGGATAGAATACAAGCCCAAAATAATTTTTTAGCGCTCCACATGGAAGTTTATCACCATTAGATTCTATGGTACGTGCTACTAGTCGCTTCGATAAGACTTTACGTTCCATTTGCACCAATCTTGTGTCATTCACCAATCCGGGAGTATTGCTGTCCACCCACTGGTATTCTATAATTGAAAAAGCACACGAAATCGCGCAGTACATTACACGTTACTTTTTTATACTAACTTCATTTATCACTTATATAAAGAAAAACGTTTGAATTATACATATTTTATGTATTTTCAAAAATTTGTGATTGAATACATGAAAAGCTGATATTGCTTACTTGATTCACATGTTTGAGTAGTACCAGTACGATAATACGTTGGTGCACATATACAGGAGACACGGTGGTTATTGAATTCTTTACATTGTTCGTTATCGCCACATACTATTGTAGAGCAACTAAGGGCTGAAATCAGAGAATAAAATAAAACAATAACTGAGATATTAATGGTTTAGGGCGAAAAATTCTTGGAGCTTTTTCAAATAATCGATTAATGAAATGGACAAATGGATGGATTGCATAAATTGCTTTTGAGTAAAAAATGTCAACTCTATATATCATTGAATAGATAAAAGAAATTCGCCGGACTACAAATAATTGAATTTAAAAACAGATGCTGATAAGATGGTATCAACACACGTATTGTTTAATAAAATTTTGATATTGAATAGTTCAATTAATGTACATACCATTCGACAGCCCATGACTGCTTCCAATCAGTATTTGTATGAAGCACCCTACGACTACCAAATCCACGTATACAACTTTCATTTTTGACAAGATGGAAAATATTTGTTTAGTTGAAAGTTGATGTCTTAAATATCATTTCAGCGCAAATGCGCTCCCTCTTGAAGTATATTATATCTAACTTTTGATCTGACACAGTAATGTTTTTTCGAAATAATTATATTTTAATGTTTTTGTTTCTATTTTTGGACATTTGTTCATATCTGAGAACACCAATTAAATATCATAAATTACATTTTAATTACTTTTTTCAACACGATTTTCTCAAGAATTTTATAACCATTGTCTGTATTCCTATAATTTTCAGCCGAAATCCATCTATATATACTTGAAAATTGATAAAATAAATAGTGATTATTTGAGATACTGAAATATTTAGAGACAAACCACGACGAAAATCAAAAAAATAAAGTATATGTGAAGACTTATTTAACAAGGAAATAATGAAAATAAAGACTGGAATATAAATAAATTTGAAAAAATAGAGGTTGAAGAGAAAATAGAGGACAAAATTATTTATTTAGAATATTTAAAATATTGTGGTCGAAGTCGGGTATAATTTTTGTATTTTGTTTTATTTTGGATTGAATTTGTGATATAGGAGTTAATATAAGATAAACTGAAAGAATTGAAGATTTTTATGAGTTATAATTCAATCATTGGTACAAAAATAATATTCTAAATTATGAATGAGCATAATGTATCTATTCGGAAAAGATCAGGGTAACAAAAATAGTATGTCAGTCACTGTATTACTGCCGAATAGCCACGGAGCTCACACAGCGTTACGCACGCGTCACGGATACTCCTATCATATTATTCGTTCCAACTTTATTTCATATAGTGGATTCAGATGCCAATCCCTGCATAACCTTCGATAGAGTGCACCAAATGCCATTCCCCAATAGCCTTTGGTGCTTTCCACGAAATTCCACTCCGTGCTGTCACAAGTTATAACTATCGTGAGGCCACAGTATTTCACGTTATGTAATAAGCCAAAATTATGTGAATTTCCCCAATATTTGACGCCGTATCACAGCATCACAACCAACCGACATGACTGCAACACGCCAAACCATGTTCTCGTTTCATTTTTTTCTGTATCTTAATTGGTGAATTCAGCAATTAATACTAATGAATATTGAAGATAATTATGAAATGTCTTAAGATGGAATAAATAATCATATGTGACAGTGAATGATTATTCCATCATTATTTATTCCATCGAAATCAATCCCCCCGATCCTCCCCCGATCCCCCCGATCCTTCCCCTGATCCCCCCGATCTTCCCCCGATCCCCCCGATCCTTCCCCCGATCCCCCCGATCCTTCCCCTGATCCCCCCGATCCTCCCCCGATCCCCCCGATCCTTCCCCCGATCCCCCCGATCCTTCCCCCGATCCCCCCGATCCTTCCCCCGATCCCCCCGATCCTTCCCCTGATCCCCCCGATCTTCCCCCGATCCCCCCGATCCTCCCTTGATCCCCCCGATCCTTCCCCTGATCCCCCCGATCTTCCCCCGATCCCCCCGATCCTTCCCCTGATCCCCCCGATCCTCCCCCGATCCCCCCGATCTTCCCCCGATCTTCCCCCGATCCCCCCGATCCTTCCCCCGATCCCCCCGATCCTTCCCCCGATCCCCCCGATCCTTCCCCTGATCCCCCCGATCTTCCCCCGATCCCCCCGATCCTTCCCCCGATCCCCCCGATCCTTCCCCTGATCCTCCCCCGATCCCCCCGATCCTTCCCCCGATCCCCCCGATCCTTCCCCTGATCCCCCCGATCTTCCCCCGATCCCCCCGATCCTTCCCCTGATCCCCCCGATCCTCCCCCGATCCCCCCGATCCTCCCCTGATCCCCCCGATCTTCCCCCGATCCCCCCGATCCTTCCCCTGATCCCCCCGATCCTCCCCCGATCCCCCCGATCCTCCCCCGATCCCCCCGATCCCCCCGATCTTGGAAGGATTGGGGGGATTGGGGGAAGATCGGGGGGATCGGGGAAAGATCGGGGGGATCGGGGGAGGATCGGGGGAGGATCGGGGGGATCAGGGGAAGGATCGGGGGAAGGATCGGGGGGATCGGGGGAAGATCGGGGGGATCAGGGGAAGGATCGGGGGGATCGGGGGAAGGATCGGGGGGATCGGGGGGATCGGGGGAGGATCAGGGGAAGGATCGGGGGGATCGGGGGAAGGATCGGGGGGATCGGGGGAAGATCGGGGGGATCAGGGGAAGGATCGGGGGGATCGGGGGAAGGATCGGGGGGATCGGGGGAAGATCGGGGGGATCGGGGGAAGGATCGGGGGGATCAGGGGAAGGATCGGGGGGATCGGGGGAAGATCGGGGGGATCAGGGGAAGGATCGGGGGGATCGGGGGAAGGATCGGGGGGATCGGGGGAAGGATCGGGGGAAGGATCGGGGGGATCGGGGGAAGATCGGGGGGATCAGGGGAAGGATCGGGGGGATCGGGGGAGGATCGGGGGAGGATCGGGGGATCAGGGGAAGGATCGGGGGGATCGGGGGAAGGATCGGGGGGATCGGGGGAAGATCGGGGGGATCAGGGGAAGGATCGGGGGGATCGGGGGAGGATCGGGGGGATTGATTTCGATGGAATAAATAATGATGGAATAATCATTCACTGTCACATATGATTATTTATTCCATCTTAAGACATTTCATAATTATCTTCAATATTCATTAGTATTAATTGCAGAATTCGCTAATGAAGATACAGAAAAAAATGAAACGAGAACATGGTTTGGCGTGTTGCAGTCATTTCGGTTGGTTGTGATGCTGTGATACGGCGTCAAATATTGGGGGAATTCACATGATTTTGGCTCATTACATAACGTAAAATACTGTGGTCTCACAATATTTATAACTTGTGACAGCACGGAGTGAAATTTCGTGGAGTGCTCCAAAAGCTATTGGGGTTAATGTCATTTTGGATCCTTTTGGATCTTTTTTTGGATCCTTTCGGATCCTTGGATTTAAACAGATCTAAAGATGACGATGATTTGGATTTCACTCCAGTGGGCCACTGTGCTACCACACGAGGCAAGCACCTGACGTGCACCGTGCGCGATTCTAGTGCACTAGGTGCACGCACGGTGCATGATCGGTGCACGCACTTGGCTAATGGGGTTGGGGTATACAATAATTCAACACATTGAGTTCCACTGAGCGATACACAGTCTCACCACAGTGGCATTACTTATCAGTAGAGGATAAATAAGAAAAAGTGTACATATAGTCGATAATGTAGATATTTTTGAATTCTACAACAGAAGATAATTATCTTCAGAGCTTGAGTATATTTCTACTTTCGTAATTCTTTATATTTCGACTGCAGTGCCCTCGTTTATGAGGTGACGGCTGCTATGAACTGATTTTATAACGTCATGTCGGTGGATCGATATGGAAGAAAATAATTTTTGATATTTATTACTGTTACCTAATCCCCATTATAGCCAAGTGCGCGCACCAAACGTGCACGGTGCGTGCATCTACCCCAATAGCCTGCAAGTGCATGCACCGATCGTGCACGGTGCATGAACCTAGTGCACTAAGATCACGCACAGTGCACCTTAGGTGCCTACCTCGTGTGGTAGCACAGTAGGCCACTAAGTGGAATCCGAATTTTAGGATAATGTAGACATGAGTTGCAAAACTTGAGAAATATATAAAAAATTGATTCATAATAAAAAAGAAAATTATTTTGAAATTTTATTCTTCGAGTGTTTGAGAAATTTCATCGACTGGTGGTACACGCATTTAATTTGTTTGATACTGATCCGGAGGAATTCGGGGGGACTCGGGGAAATTCGGGGGAATTCGGGGGAACTCGGAAGGATCCAGAAGGATCCAGGAGGATCCAGAAGGATCCAGGAGGATCCAGAAGGATCCAGGAGGATCCAGGAGGATCCAGAAGGATCCAGGAGGATCCAGAAGGATCCAGGAGGATCCAGAAGGATCCAGGAGGATCCAGAAGGATCCAGGAGGATCCAGAAGGATCCAGGAGGATCCAGAAGGATCCAGGAGGATCCAGAAGGATCCAGGAGGATCCAGAAGGATCCAGGAGGATCCAGAAGGATCCAGGAGGATCCAGAAGGATCCAGGAGGATCCAGAAGGATCCAGGAGGATCCAGAAGGATCCAGGAGGATCCAGAAGGATCCAGGAGGATCCAGAAGGATCCAGGAGGATCCAGAAGGATCCAGGAGGATCCAGAAGGATCCAGGAGGATCCAGAAGGATCCAGGAGGATCCAGAAGGATCCAGGAGGATCCAGAAGGATCCAGGAGGATCCAGAAGGATCCAGGAGGATCCAGAAGGATCCAGGAGGATCCAGAAGGATCCAGGAGGATCCAGAAGGATCCAGGAGGATCCAGAAGGATCCAGGAGGATCCAGAAGGATCCAGGAGGATCCAGAAGGATCCAGGAGGATCCAGAAGGATCCAGGAGGATCCAGAAGGATCCAGGAGGATCCAGAAGGATCCAGGAGGATCCAGAAGGATCCAGGAGGATCCAGAAGGATCCAGGAGGATCCAGAAGGATCCAGGAGGATCCAGAAGGATCCAGGAGGATCCAGAAGGATCCAGGAGGATCCAGAAGGATCCAGGAGGATCCAGAAGGATCCAGGAGGATCCAGAAGGATCCAGGAGGATCCAGAAGGATCCAGGAGGATCCAGAAGGATCCAGGAGGATCCAGAAGGATCCAGGAGGATCCAGAAGGATCCAGGAGGATCCAGAAGGATCCAGGAGGATCCAGAAGGATCCAGGAGGATCCAGAAGGATCCAGGAGGATCCAGAAGGATCCAGGAGGATCCAGAAGGATCCAGGAGGATCCAGAAGGATCCAGGAGGATCCAGAAGGATCCAGGAGGATCCAGAAGGATCCAGGAGGATCCAGAAGGATCCAGGAGGATCCAGAAGGATCCAGGAGGATCCAGAAGGATCCAGGAGGATCCAGAAGGATCCAGGAGGATCCAGAAGGATCCAGGAGGATCCAGAAGGATCCAGGAGGATCCAGATTTATTCTATCTCAAGACATTTCATAAGTATATTTAATATTCATCAGTATTAATTTCAGAATTCACTAATTGAGATACAGAAAAAAATGAAACGAGAACATGGTTCGGCGTGTTGCAGTCATGTCAGTTGGTTGTTATGCTGTGATACGATGTCAAATATCGGGGAAATTTATTTGAAATTAAATTTTTTTGGCTTATTACATATCGTGAAATACTGTGGCCTCACAATAGTTATAGTTACTTGTGACAGCACGGAGTGGAATTTCGTGGAGTGCACCAAAGGCTATTGGGGTTACGAATTATCGGGTAATTTCTGAATAAACTTTAAGAGATAATGAATATCAAAATAAGCATAAATATATTGTGCACTCTGTAATTAGTACAAAATAAATAAAACAGATGGAATCAATTTTCAAAGTCGATTAAAATACATATTCTCAATGAAATATTTTTCGTGAAATAAACAAAATGATATATAAATTTGTTTAGACTGAAAATTAAAAAATGATGAATAAAAACAAATGCAATGATAATTAAGTCGAGATTCATTTTCAATGTACGTAAAAAATATTGAATTGTGTTTATTAACCTTGATGCGATAATTTTCATTATCTTTCATAAATATTGCATCAGATCGTCGAACTCGCTTTATCTATAATCACTTCATAAACATATTATATATTTGCACATGGTAATATGATATATGCATATTACTTACAATATCACCAAGTTTACTATCAATATTGCGATACCATTTCTAAGCCATGAAATAATCCAATTGTTGAATATATAAAATACAATTTAACATTTAAAAAATCAATATTCAACGAATGAAATACAAAAAATCAATGAAATATAAAAACTAAAAACAGAAATTAAAAAAAAAATTTTTTTTTTATTAGTATCTAATTAATTACGGAAATATATTGAAGTTTGGTTAAAAATTTCACTTGGTGCTGATGTGAGTTATAATATTAATAACATATTTCTGATAGGTAATATTAATTTTTCATTCGATTAATATTTATTTCCACTTTAAAATGTTGAGTATTTTTGTACCATTTTTTTTTTTTTTCGCCGCTTCATATAAATTGATAAATGATTCTCTGAATGATTTTATTTCGAGTGTGCAGAACGTTATGAAATAAAATTAAGAGACAAGACAAGGTTAAAGCGGTCGTTGGGTCAACTACACCAAACGACCTCACCCTTCATTTATATATTCCAAATGCTTTTTATCTTTTATTTTCCTCCTCTTCTTTCTCTCACATCTCACGCTCAATGTATTCCACATACGACTCTTATATTTATTGATCTATATATATATATATATATATATATATATACATATATAAATATATATTAAGACTCCGTGCATTGATTATCAATTGCACTTTCTATTTTTTTTTTTAAGTTTTTTAACTCTCCAACAAAATTTATTTCAATATTATAATTTTGCGATTTTATTTTATACGTTTGTTTTTTTTTTTTTTTTAGGATTTATGAGTGCAAATGATCTGGTATGTTTAATATTAGATATTTTAATTGTTAATTAAACGTGTTGATTGAATATATTTTTAATATATTCAATTTTTTATTTTTGATTTTGTTCAATGAGAAATTTTTTATAGGGGTTATTTATTATATTATTTTTTTTTGGTGTGATTGATTTGAATATTCCATTTTTAATTTCGAATGCAAAAAAAGAAATTTATTTAATTTGATAATTAATTATGTTTTTTTTTTAATAAGAAAAATTATTTTTAAATAAATTTTATTACACAAAATATTGATGAAAGAAATTTAAAAAAATTCATTTCGTAATGAATTATTTGTTCATGTATTAAAATTAATTTTTTAAGATTTATTAAACAAATTTTCTTTTTTTACAATTCCAAATTTTCAAAAAAATTTTCGATAAATTATTAAACTTATCAAATATTACATTATCCTTCTATGCAAAGTAAATGAGAATTATTTCAACGCTTTTTTTTTATTATTAAATTTTGTTTTTATTCCATAATAAACAAAATTTTCAATTTTTTTTTTAATTTATAATTGTCATTATTATCTATCAAAATAATTACTATCAACAAATAATCATTTGTATAAAAATTAACGAAACATTCGAATATAATAATTTATTTATTTCAACTTCAGTAATAATTTGTTTATAAATCTTCGCGATTAAATTATAACAAATATAAAAAGTATGTGTATTAACTATGAATATATGTATTCTACAAAAAAAAAAATATAATACACAAAAAAATGAAAAAATAAATAAATAAATAAATAAATAAATATAATTGCTTTTTTTGCAATAATTAAATATTAAAAATAAAAATAAAAATTTTACTTTAATCCCAAGAATCTACTTCCCCAAATTCAAAATTTAGAAATCCACAAAACAAAAATTTCGTCTCCATTTAATCCGTATCTAAAGTGGATGTAAAAAAACATGTCGAAGTTTTGTGCACCCTATACCATAGCAATATCCTACCCAGAGTTCTAAAAATCCAAACGGAAACACGTCATGTCGGGAAAAGAGGAAGAAACTAAAAAGAAAGGGATGGAAGCATTCGCGTCTGGAAGGGGTGTCTGGGTCAATCCCCTCCAACACTAAAGGTTTCCAATTCCCAACGCATTTCCTGGGATTCGCAAAATTTACAACAAAAAAAAAAAAAAAAAAACTCCACAAATTAATCATCATAAAATTTATCCTTATCATCTCTCTTTTATTAATTCCTTCCCATACCAACATTTATTATCACCAAATTTCACTAACAACACTGACAAATTAATATAAAGAACAATAAAAAAAAAATAATGTCGAAAAAAAAATTTTTTTTAATGCGAATAAAAAATAATAACTGGCATATAAAAGTAACGTAATTGGTTCACTGGGGCGGTGGCCTCGCGGCCTTGGAAGGGGACAGTGATCTCTACTTTTCCATATATATATATACATAGTATATATTTGCAGCCGTGTATAAATGCAGATGGTTTGTGCTATGCATTGATACCTGCATGAACGTGTTTGCGAGCGGCTAAACAAGTTAGAGCCTGCAACATCGCTCTCACTTGTCCTGTATAAAACATTTTTGCTTGTGCACTCGCGCTATTTCTCTGCGCATACGCTTTATATATATGTTTATGGATATATATGTATGTGCTTATATGTATTTATATTGTATATATAAGAGATATATGTATGTGAATATGTATAATAAATTTATAAAAGTGAGTATGGGAATAGACGCAAAGTGCGTTCACCCTTGTGGTGTTTGTCAGTGCGTTGGTTTTTTTTCTCCGATGATGTTTGAAGGATTTTTTATTTTTTTTTTTTTATGTATAGGATGTGATAATGTAATTGAGAAGTATTAAATGTTTATGGAATGTTTGAAGAATTTTTATTTTTGAGAATTTTTGTTGAGTAAAATTTATTGATGAACATTTTGAATTTATTGGAATTTTTGTATTATTCTTTTTAATGGGAGATATTTATTTATTTATTTATTTATTCATTTATTTATTTATTTATATTTTGAATGTGAATGTGAGTGAGAGAGGGATGAAAGTAGATTATTAGGTAGATTAAGAAAAAATAGATTTAGAATTGAGGGGAATTTTATAATTTTTCTTTATGATTTGCGAATTTATGGGATTTTTCGTTATTTCTTATGCAAATGATAATTTGTTAAGAGGAATTATTTCGATAGGTAATAATGACAAATATAAATATGAAGAACAAAAAAATTAATGAATTATAAATTTATTTTATTGTGGAATAAATAAAAAATTGAATAATAAAAAAAATCGTTGGGATAAATAGGATAATTAATAATTGGTTATTTACTAATTATTATTATATTGTATAGTTTTTTTTAGTAAATATAATTTTTGGAATTTAATTCTGTATAAAAAAGCGATGAGAAAAATAACTTTGTATCATTATTATTTACATTTATTAAGTCAGTAAAAAAATGTTAGAATTTTTCAACTCGAAAAATAAATTTGTCAAATTTCATTTTGCAATTCTCATAATAATTAATATCAACATTAAACATTTTTTTCACTAAATAAATTAATAAAAAATAATAAACAATAGAACAATTACTCCAAAATAAAAATAAATATAGTAAAATTTTTTTAAATACCCACAAAAAAAAATCTTCTAATAATTTTATTTCTCTCAAACGACATCGTCATACTCCAAACATAAATAAATAAATATCTCCCATTAAAAATAAGAATATTAAAATTCCAATGAATTCAACTCAATAAAAATTTTCAAAATTAAAAATTCGCCATAAAAAATATGTCCCAGAAAAAGGATTTAAAATCTTTTTACGTTGCTAACGCGCACAGGTCAAGGCCGTAGATTTTTTTTTTTTTGCCAACTGACTCATGGATACAGTGGAATATCATGGGATAGAGTGGTAGAGCAAGATAAATAGCAAGAGGGAAAGAGAGAGAACAAGATAAAGGAGGAGGTAATGTGAGTGCATCGAACTCAATGACCGTTGCAGCTGCTGCAAGTTTAGACACGCAACAGCACAAGTGAACGCAGCGCAGTTGTTGGTTCTGCTGCTGTAAAAGCTCTCTCGACTCTACCATTTACTTCATTTCTCTTTCCTCTCATCGTCATCATCATGATTATCATCGTCGTCGTCTTCCTCTTGTATACATACATTTAATGTGTTGTGTTCGTTAAGTCTCGGGCAACATCGGTCTCTTATATTCTTGCGTACATCAACCCCGATTTGTGCATTAGACCGCCCTCCATGAGAAAAAAAAAATATAAACGAAGTGTATTTAACTGCATTGAGTGCAATGTGCCCAAACGTCATGTGAATTATGTGGTAGTGAGATATGTACATTGTATGTGTGGGTATTATGTGTGGAATCATGTTGGTTATGTGTGAATGTGAATGAAATTTTTATTTTATATGATTTTAGAATAAGAATTTTTGTTGAAGCAGAAAAATAATTTTGCGTTGGTTAAAAGTTTATTTATTGATCTTATTTGGTTGTTTTATTTTTATTCAATTTTTTTCTAACGTATTGTTGAAGTTTTTGTATAAAAGTCCACTGAAAATTTGTGTTGATTATTTTGAAATTGAATTTGGTATCGAATTTTAGAACAAGAATTTTTGTTGAAACAAAAAAATTATTCTGCTTTGTTTGACAATTGATTTATTGATTTTAATTGATTGTTATATTTTTATTTCGTTGTTTTATAATACACAGTTGAAATCTTTATGTGAAAGTCCACTGAAAATTTGTATTGCCTATTTTCAAATTAAATTTCGCACCAAATTTCAAAAATATCTGTCAAACAAAATAAATTTCCGATTGTTCAAAAAAATCATCAATTATTCAAACTAAAATTAAAAATGTTCCAAACAATTAATCACACATTCACACTAAACATAAACTATCCAAATCAATCATCGATTATTAATATTCACATCAAATCAAACCCTATAAAAAATCAATTCAACTCAACTTCAAAACAAAAATTATACAAAAAAAATATGCCAATATAAATTTCCACTCGATTTCTCCACAAAATTTTCTCTACATCCCACATACAAATATAAAAATAAATATACAAAAAAATAATGACATAATACTAATATATAATTTTTATTTTTTTCTTCGCAGTAGTAACAGTCAAATAAAGTCAGACATCAACAATTAATCCATTCCTAAATAGTGTATTATCATATTTTGATTAAATTATCTACAAGTTTATAGTATTTATATTTATATATATTTTTAATATTGATATATATGTATATTTGTATATAGATATACCTGGTTGAATGTACTACATAAAATAAAAAGGTGCGTGAAGCACAGTTGAAAGTGTATTGTCCTCAGTCTTGAGTTCAATGGCTCGTTGAACACGCAAGACAAAGACTAAGAATCTCACCTCTACTTCAGATATCTTTATGGTGGCTTTGTAAATGTGTGTACGTAACAGAGATAGAATGAGAGGTGGATAAAGAGGAAGAGAGTGTCGTCGGCACATCGTTCAGTGTGTGCCAAGGGTGCACACATTGTTAAAGGTCAACGAATCTATTGTGGATGTAACCTTATCACCTTGTGATTTAAATTGCTATTGTATAATAAATATTTTATTCACGGAAATGTAATTAATTTTATTATTATTTTTGTTTTCGGTGGAATTATTATTATTTTGGAATGATTTATAATTTATTTATTTTGTGGAGAAAGAAAATTATTGAAAGATGAAAAATTGCGAACGTATATTAAATAACGTTTGTTTTAAATTTTAATTATTATTTTAATTTAATTGGAATATTTAAAACAATGAATTTTTTTCTAAGGTTTGTTTTCAGTGGTTTTATTTATGGTTAGTTTAATTTTGTTTTGAATTATTTTTTAATGTGATTTGAAAAATTTTGAAGGGAATAAATTTTTTTTTTTTTGGTTTGTTTTGTTTATTTTGAATGCAAATTATTGATGGGGAAATCATGTATTGAAATTCATCATTATTTTCATCTCAGTCGAATTATTATTCTAATTACAATCACAATTAATTATTTATTGAAAACAGAAAAAATGAAATGAATATTAAAAAAAAAATGGCGAGTGAAAAAATATAAATAAAGTTCAAATAAATATTAATTTATTTGAAATATTTGGCATAATAATTCCCACAGTTTGCTTCAATTGATTTAATTCCAATTATAATAATCAAATTTAATTGAAAATAATTATTAATTTTTGGACAAAAAAAAATAAAAAATAAATTTTTTTTTGTTTTTTTTTTTTAAATTTGAATGATATTATAAAATTCATCATTATTGTCATCTCAGTCGAATTATTATTCTAATAAAAATTATAATTAATCATTCACCGAGAAAAAAAAATGAAATAAATATTAAAAAAAAAAATGGTGAACACTAAATAAATAAAGTTTAAATAAATAATAATTTATTTGAAATATTTGCTATAATAATTTACACAGTTTGCTTCTATTGATTTGATTCCAATTATGATAATCAAATTTCATTAAAAATAATTATTAATTTTTGGAGAAAAGAAATTAAAGAAGAAATTTTTTTTTTGCTCTTTCTTTTTTAAATTTTGAATAAAAATATTGTTGTGAATGAAAAAGTGAGTTGAATTAAAAGTATATAATATATATTTTTAAAGTGTAGAGCAAGGTTAGTAGGCAATGCACCAAATATTTCAACGTTTTATACATCGTCTCTTTTTCGTTTCGCTTCGAGTATATTTATATATCAACTAAAGAGGGATGTATTTTCGGCATTTATATACATATATGTGTATAAGTAGAAGAAACAACTGAGAATACATTGTGTATGTGTGTACATTTTGTAACCTTGAACTGATGAACGCACCCAACACCCCATTAACTTGTATAAACTTGTCTTAAAATATTTCCGACAGTTGCAGTATTTTTAAATTTATTTTTAAATGCATTTTAAAATTTATTTTACTTGAGACACCTTTTAATAAAGTGCCTACACGGTATTATTAATTGGACAATTTGTTTTACGGTAAAACAATTCGAATAATGAAGGAGAAAAAAATTATGAATTTGTCACAAATTTAGAAAAAATTGTTGTGTTTTATTTTCAAAGAATCTTTTTATTTATCTATGAAATTTCACGTTTTAACTTTTTCATTATGTTTGTTATTGTTTATTCATAGTAAGAGATTATTTAAAGAATGAAATTTAAAAAAAAAAAACGTCAAATTTACTAAGTAAATTATCATTTTTATAATTTCCAATTCAACGTTTGATAATTTATTAATTTATTAACACAAATAATATTAATGAAACAATGATATTTTATTCAACTGTGAAATTATAAACATTATAAACAAATACACAACTTTTAAATTAGTAATAAAAAATCAACGATTTATTAAAACTATTAATAAATAACACATTTGACAATTTAAAAATCGACTTTTCTGCAGTTTCACATAAAAAATAATTCTTCGATTATTAATAAGACTTTTTGCTATTTAATAATTTTTTTTTTCCACTATAAACATAAACAATATCAAAGGACATAAACAAGACAAAGGAAAATACCATAGTTTTCAATGTAAACACACACGCGTAAGGATCAAGGACGAAAAATAATTGTACACAATGCTCCGGATATGGGGTGATATTTTTTGAATAAATTTTTATTTTATTTAATTTATTTATATTGTTATTTTTTTTTTTTTGTGTTTGTTTAGTGATAATCGACTTGTATAGAATATATTTTTATAGATTTAAATATAAAAATGCATATATTTGTACATGTTCAATGCGGCCTGACCGTGGGCTGCATTCTTTATCGATCGGCCGTGACGAAAGTGGGGTTGGATAATAAGGCTAATGCTCCCGCGTTTCAGAGGGAGGGTGCCGCCCTCTTGCACGAGAAACAAAGGACCTCGTGAGCGTCGGCTTGAAATACTTTGACTCTATACATTGGCAATGAATATGGCGAATAATATAAGCCAAAAAATAAATGGGAAATATATAATCATGATGAATTTTGAAGAAAATTTTAAAATGATTAGAAATTTTTTTTTTTATTTGACATTTTGATTTTTATTAATTTTTATTCTCAATTTTATTTCATTTATTGATAAAGGAAATAATAAATGGATAATAAATAATCACGATGGATTTTGAAGAACATTTTAAAATAATTGAAATTTTTTTTTTTTTTTTTTTTTTTTTTTTTTTCATTTGACACTTTTTATTAATTTTTTATTCAATAAAATAGATAAAAAAACATTAAATATTTATTCATAGCTCTCCAATATGTTCTCATTCGTTATCAAATACCCTCCGTATTTATAATTGACAAATAATATAAAAAGTAAATATACAAAAAAAAATTTTGATCTCAAAATGAAAATATTTTTTTTATTTTTCAATGTTATTTAAAATTTTTTACGTTATTTTATTTACATTATTGTGTTATTACGCGTAACAATTAAAATATATTGCATGTATATTCTTGAAAAAAATAATTTAACAACGGAAATATTTTTATTTCTTTCTCTTATGTTTTGTTATATTTTTTTTTTAATTTTTCTTCTTTCTCTCTTTTTTTTTTTTTCCTCATTCTACCGAATAACCCAGACAACAACGACGATGCAAGGCCGCACAGTGCAATTGTCAGCCCCTCATACTCATCATTCTCTCCCTCTTTCTCCCTCTGTCCTCTCTCTTATTTTGCATTTATACAGCGTCCCAGAATAAGAGAGTCCACACACACATTTACATGCATACATAGGGGTTCTGTGTGACGATGTGTACACTTTTGAATGTCAATGTCTTTGTCCACATCTCTTAAATGCAGTCTTGGAAAAAAAAATATAATAAAAATGAAAAAGAAATTTTTTTTTGTCATTCTTTATTAAAAAAACAAACTTTCTTTTATTTTATTTTTTGTTCATTATCATTCAAGGGACTAAAGTATGTAACCATCGTACATGAAATGGTAAATGTAGAAGAGTGAATAGGGTATATATGTGTATAGGTGCTGTGACGTAATCATCGTGCAGGTTTGAACACGCAACGTTCGCATTTCTTTTGGCATCTGAGCTCAATTTTTGGCGTTTGATTCATTCGTATTTGTAAATGACTCAGTAAATACATTAATACATATGTATGAATGAATTTAATGCAACATTGAGATAGATATAAAACATGAAAAAATATCTGAAATCATGATACTTTACATCAAAGTTACTTCCAAGGAATATGTGACACGTAATAATTATTAATTAATTTGGACATTGATTAAAAGCACATGAAATGGGTCAAATGAAGTACGCATTATATTAGATAATATTTTTGAGATTTCAGGTATTTCTTGATATGTATGAGAGAAATAAAAAATTTTTAAACTCGAAAAAACATAGATTCAAAAATTCGATTACTACGTTTTTCAAAAAATCAACATTCAATGTTCAGAGCTCGAGAATTTTTTGGGAATCCAATTTATTGAATTTCGTAAAGTGTTTTTTATCTAATTGTGCGTCTAAAGACGAAAATTGAAAAAAAAATATCACTTTTCACTGAACATGAAAATTTAAAAATTCGAAAAAAAAAAGATCAAATCATTTGCCCATCAGCGGACGAGGGAGAAAAGTTGCGGGATGGGTGACAGTATTTTAGGAAAAATTTTCAAGAAAATTGATCGCTACATGTTTTTTGGAAATCAACATTTTATAATTCAAACTCAAAAAATTGATAGAAATATGATTTAAAAATTTTTTTTGATTTTATATTCTAAAAGTGCTGTAAATAATGAAAATTTGAAAAGGAAAATCGTCCCAATCGGCCAATTTTTCGCAAAGCTATAGGCATTTGAAAAAAAAAAGCCATTTTTTCGAAAATTGATATCTCGAAAACGGCTGGACAAAAAAAATTTCAAAAAATCATGAAGGTCTTTTTCAATGGGTACTATAAGCTAAAAAATTATTAAAAAAATCGGAGATGCAAAGTCAAATGACCGGCTGATTCCGTGTGGGATGCCCCATATGTATGTTTATTTATTTAATTATAAATATTGAATCAATTGTAGAAAATTTGTATCTTAAATTTTGACAGATAATTCAATTTAATATTCGATTAATTTTATTAACAACTGAAAACTCTATGAACAATTTATTTTCTGTTGATGATAATTATGTAATGATTGTTATGATAGGAATTGTACTGTTTATAGAAAATGAGTACAAAAAATGCAATGAATTTTTCTGGATATTTGTGATAAATTATGGATTATTATATTTGTGAAAGCATAAAAAATTGCTTCAATTCCGATTTGATATTTTTTAATGAAACAATTGTTGATTTTTTGTTTTGATTTCGGGTTTATTTATATTATTCAAGTACATAAATTATTAGAATTAATTTATTATCACACTGTGGAAAATATTGAGATAAATTTGAGAGAGTTATATTAATAAAATTGAAAGTAATTAATTTTTCTATTAATAAATTGTGTTAATATTTCATCGATTCAAGACTGAATGAATTGGAATGAAAAATTGAAGACCAATAATTTATTAACAATTGTCGTGAAGCACCATTTTTTAACTAATTGTTAATCTGCTTCTGTGTTAAATTAAACATTGAATATTATTAATTTAGAACACGAAATAATTTTCTGTTTCTACACAAATTCTTATGTTATAATTTAATACAAAATTTGCGTTAAAAACGGGTAACAAATTTTTTTCGTGGACTTTTACACGGAATTGTTCACTATGCACAATAAAAATACAAAATAAAAATCCAATAAATGAAAGTAAACAATCATACAATGCAAAATAATTTCTTCGCTTCAACAAAAATTCTTGTTCAAGAATTTCATACAAAACACACATTAAAACCAGTCGACAAAAATTTTTCGTTCACTTTCACACAAAATTGTTCACCATGTACAATACAAAAATAAAATAAAACTCCAATAAATAAACGGGAACAATAAATAAACAATCATACAACGCAAAATAATTTTTCCGCTTCAATAAAAATTCTTGTTCAAGAATTTCATACAAAACTAACATTAAAATCAGTAAACAAAAATTTTTTGTTCACTTTCACACAAAATTATTCACTATGTACAATACAAAAACAAAATGAAACTCCAATAAATAAACAATCATACAACGCAAAATAATTTTTCCGCTTCAACAAAAATTCTTGTTCAAGAATTTCATACAAAACTAACATTAAAACCAGTAAACAAACATTTTTTTTTCACTTTCACACAAAATTGTTCACTATGTACTGTACAAAAACAGAATAAAATTCCAATAAATAAACGGAAACAATAAATAAACAATCATACAATGTAAAATGATTTTTCCGCTTCAACAAAAATTCTTGTCTAACAATTTCATACAAAATCCACATCAAAACCAGTCAAAACAAATTTTCATTCCACTCCCACATAAATGTCTCCACAGTGCACAAAAAAAAAAACCAAAAAAACAATCAAACCCCAATAAAACAAACCATCTCATCCCATAAAATAATTTTCCTGCATAAAAAATTTAAACTCTCATACAAAATATTTCATCACATATAAAGAAATCCATTCTACCCTTAATCCATTCCTCCATTACACTCAAAACATCAATACACAAATACACACATACTCGTCGTGCACACACATCCCTACACACACACACACACACACATGAAATTGAGGAGGTTGAGGTCGTCGGGACCCGCGGGAACGAGGCATTGACCTCCAGTGAGTTAGGATGTCTGCGAGTATTGATTCGACCGTGGCGCACAGTGCAGCAAACTTGTCGGGGGTGGCAAAATCGAGAATACAAGGGTACGCACATACACTAACCATCCTTGTTGCCTGTCTCTGTATCTCCCTATGTACATACATATGTATATAAACCACCCAGTGGCAGTCATTGGCATACAGCAGGAAGGAACATAGCAAGAAGGGTGACGTTCATACCCGGGCAATATATATACATTTTATAGAAAAAGTAAAAGAGAGAAAGAGCCTGGAATAAAAAAAGTTTGCGAAGGAGAAAGGTAAAGTGGAGGGTGCATCCAAACTATACATATATGTATATAAAAAGGGAGTAGCATATTTTTTTGCAACCCTCCCGCCACTGCCACCAACGCAGTTGCTGTATATCGTTCTCCCTTCTCTCGTAATTTCGTTCGCGCGCGTTCCTGCCTGTCGAGACGAGTATGTGCAGGAAAAAAAATAGAAGAAGAAAAAGATGAAGAAGACGGGGGGGATGGGGAGGAGGGAGGAATAAAAAAGAAGAAGACTATATACCAGACGAGGGGCGGTCGCCAACTTGAAAGACCTATTGAAATGTGCGAGCACGAGACATTTTTGAGCGCGCGAAATAAAAAGAAAAAAGGAGATGAGTTTTGCATCAGATTATTTGCAAATATGGAGCGGAAAAAATTTTTTTTGGTTTGTTTTTGGTGTAGTTTTGAGGTTGATTGTTGGTTTGTTTATTTATTCGAGAAGGTTTATTATAATATTTGTAGGCTGGAGAGACAGGTTATTAGAAAAATTTTGAATAAATTTTTTGGTTTTTTTGGTTTTGATATTTTGGGTTAGCTTTCGGGATTTTGTTTATTTGTTCTTTTTTTTTTTTTTGTTATCTAGACATTAGAATGGGTTCGAATTATGAAATAAAAGCAGATGAAAAAAATATTTTAATCAAAAATTTTTGATTTTGGGTAATTTTTATAATATTAATTAAATAACGACATAAACAAACGCAAAATATTTTTTTATGTTTGGTTTAACTAAATAGCGAGTTTCAATTCATAAATTCAATCTTTTAAAAATTTGTTTTCTCACAAAATGGCAGATGTGAATCAATATTTAAAAAAAAAAAATATTTGCATTTTTTTGAATGTAAAATAATTTTAATAAAAAATGTATCATTTCACATCTAAATGCTATAGAATAGTGGGAATGATTTCAAAGTAAAAATTTATTTGTTCGAATTTTTATTCATTTTATTTTATATTTTTTTTTTTACAATTTTTTTTTCTAATGGAAGAAGGAATAAGTGGGGGTTGTGAGAAAGGGTAGTGGTGCAACGGAGCGAATATATACGTATGTATAAGCAAGGATTAGGGTAGGACGCAGCCAGACAGGAAAGAGAGGGAAATGACGATGAAAGAGGGAAGAGAGGGTGAAAGCACTCTTTGTATATACCAACGCAGACAGGATGGAGGCACTGGGACGAACTTTCGCTCTCTCCACCCGGCGTCTGGTACATATATACACCCATATATCTATGTATATACAGAAATATATAGATAAATGTGTAGGAAATACCAGAATAATCGTGGAGAATTTTTTCCAATGATATTTAAACCAGTTGAAACGTGTTGAAAATTGGTAAAAAAATCTTGTAAATTAAATTTATTTGTTATTTGAGTAATTTCAATTTTTTTTTGTAAGATTTTAAATAATTAGGTGAATAATTAATAAATTAATCAGTGATAAATGTTCAGAAATTGTAATTGAAAATGTTGAATATTGAATATTAAAAATATTTATGAAAATTGAATTTTTATTTTGCAAGTTTTTGAATAATAAAATTTTTATTTCCTAGATTTTTCATTCATTTTTTTTATATTTTTCATGGTGCTAGTAATTAAATGAAACTTGTTGTATGAAAATTCAAATTTTTTCATTATCACAAAAAAATATTAAAATTCCAAAAAAAAAAAAAGCCAAAAAATTCGAAAATATTTTCAAGGCATTTCGAAATCATTTCAAATGTTGAAAAAGTTAAACGACTCAATAAAGATTTATCTATGAAAAATCCACAAAAGAAATTGAAAAATTATCAACAAAAAAAAAAATTCAAAAATACAAAAAATTTTCTCTTCATCAAAAAAAAATTTTTTTTCTCAATTTCCCTAATTAAATTATTCATCCCCAATGAATAAACAAATGAAAATAAAATCATCCAAAAAAGTCAAATACGAAAAAAAAAAAAATATTCGACAATAAAAAAAATTTTTGCCTATCAAGGGTGCAATTGGGTAATGCCTTCCATGAAAAATAATATAATTTAATTATTTTTCCCACAAATATTTTCTTCCACACGACTATAATATATCCAACCATATAATTTATTTTTTATTTTAAAATTTTGCATGTCGTTGACTTTGAACACAATAATGTCATATCTAGAAAAAAAAAAACCACCCCTCAGACATGCTGGCGTCTCTTTGTCAACTCTTATATGCACCAATGAGTGTCTCTCTTGAGGGGGCGCCAAGTCGTCTACGACTCAATAACCCCATGACTGCATAAGCGTATATATATTACATACAGTATATATGTGTATGTTCGATGTTCGCTTAGGCCAATCACCTGCATCGCGTGCAACAATACCACATCAATGCAATGGGGAAATAATGTTGCATGCGCCAACCTGTCTCGCACCCCCGTACTCTCGCTCACACACACATAAACACCGCGATAATGTCGAATAAATATATATATTTGCAATTGCAAACATGAAATCGATTTTTACTTCTCGATTATTTACGTGGACAAGAAAAAACTTTGTGTAAAAGTCCACTGGGAATTTTTGTTTAACTATTTTTAAACTAATTTTTAATTTTGTTTATCGAATTTTGAACACAGTAATTTGTCTTCGAAAATTATAAATTATTTCTCGTTGAATTAGTAATTATTTATCAGTAAATATCTAACACTATATTTTTTTTTTCATTAAATTAAATATATTTTTTGTTAATATATTTTTCTACTCTTTGCGAATTTATCGACATATTATTTGTTTGAAATGAAATTATTCCAATATTAGATTGATTTAATATTAATTTTGAGTACAAATGTGTGCGAAAAAAATTCTCAAACAAATTTTTAGTGGACTTTTACATGAAAATTTTTACTGTGTATTAATTATTAGTTTTGTAAATTAAATATACGAATAATACGTAGAATTTTGATAGCTACAAATTTTCAACAATGTCGCCACAGATAAAAATTAGAATTTCTAAAAAATATTATGAACATTTCTAGCTATCAGGCAGATTATTAACTAAAAAATAATTATTCTATTAAGGGGTAGTCCAGGCCTAAAATTTGAAGGTTTTTGAAAAATTTTTTTTTGCGGAAAATGAAATTCAATCTTTTTATGAAAATTATATGTTATTATTTCCATAACAAAGAATACAAAAAAATTTTTGATGAATAAAAAAAAAAATTATTAACGTTATTTTGGTGTCTTAAAGAAGGCCCCTCGAAAAAAAAGTAGGTGGCTTGGTCCTCCCCTTGACTACTCCTTTTGTAATCATCTGAAATCAAAATTTCTAAAAGATTATTACTTAGTAGGGTTGCCATTTCAACCCGTACCAGATTCAAAAAATTTGGATGAAAAATAAAAAAATGGCGGCCTTGTTAAAAAAATTTTTTAAAATCGACTTTTTTTTTGCTTTAAAATTGAGATAAAAATAAAATAATTGATAATAAAATCTAATTCTGATACCGGACAGAGCTATTGATGTGTAGAACCTTGTGTTAGATTTTCAGACCGATCCGTTGAATATTTTTTTTTTAATCATCCGGACCGACGGAAAAAAAGTAGTTTCGAAAAAAACGCGTTCAAAGTTTGGAAAAAAAATTTTCATTGAAAATTTATACTTACGTTAATCATCTATTCCTGGCGCGTACGTCCCCAACTTATTAAACTGTGAAAATATGAAAAAAAAAAAATCAATTTTTTGAAAATTGGACACGAGACTACCCCCTTAAAATCATATTCATTAATATCGTTCAGTTTTTGACAAAAAATAAATGATATTTATATTTGAAAGAAATATAAACCAATCCCAATAATCATTAATCATCAAAAATGATCACTAACCTTTCAAAATAAATATTGGCTTCAATATAAAAATAAATTCAATAACAATAAATTTTTTTATAACCAACCAATTTTTCCAATGAGAAACGAAACAAATAAAAAAACCAAAAATCCTCATACAACCATTGAACCAACTGCATTACAATAACCATTCCAAAAAAAATCACCTCATCATAACAAAAAAAAAAAAAATTAAACTTTCCAAAGTAAAAGTAAAAATTCATCTATTATTTGAACAAAAAAAAAAATATTTACACTCAATAACATTCAACCAGGTCGTGTTTAAACTCGCAACAACCCCATAAACATTTTTTCAAAACTACATACATACATATTCACAATGTAAAAAAAAAAAAAAATAAATTGTGGACTTTCGTGACGATAAAACTTGTCGACAACAATGTAAATTTTCTTGAGGTGAATTAAATGAATATAATAAAATACATAACCACCCCCAACGCCACTGTCCCTTTGGTGTTACATCACGTCGCATTTTTTTTTTTCTTATGACTTTCACCCTCTCCCCTATATGCATAATACATCCATATATTCAGATATGTATAACTGGCAATATTTACTGGATAAAGTCGATGAGTAAAACGAACACGAATAATGTGCCAGACAATGCCACGTTATACCAACGATATTCAGTCCGCTAAAGTTGCTCTCGTGAACATAGAGAACCACCCTTTTATGTATGGGCGCGACAAGTAAAATACTCTTTACTCACTCTCTCTTTTTTTACACTCCACGTATTGCAAAGTCGATCCAATCGCAAGTGAGTAGGACATAGGGAGAGTAGCATTACAAATAACAGAGACAGTTTGTGTCTGTGTAACGTGATTTTATCTTAGTATTAGGAGCCAGACAGAAAAGGGGTGAGTAAGAGAGCGCAACCCTCCGTTCTCTTCCCCCTTTACTCTTCAATCCCTTCATCTTCTGTCTGGCCGCATAGGCGTAGTATTTTCAATGCTGCTGTTGCTGCATGCTCGTCTTTCTGTAATGTGCGCCCATGCTTTTTCGTAATCGGGTCATCCGGAAATTCAAACGTGCTCGAACATGTTCATGATTTTTTCTTCCCTCTGATTAAATTCTTCAAGTCACTGTGACGATTATATACTTTTTTTTTTTATTGCATAATAATGATTTATAATTATTTTTTGTTTATGTTTCTTCGAATAATTCGCTTTTATTCCCTTGGGAATTTATTCTGAACGTCCTTGAACATGTTCATGATTTTTTTTTCTCTGATTAAATTCTTCAAGTCACTGTGAGGATTATATACTTTTTTTTATTACATAATAATGATTTATAATTTTTTTCATTCATGTTTTTTTCAATTAATCGCTTTTATTCCTTTGGGAATTTATTCTGAACGTCCTTGACCATGTTCATGATTTTTTTTTCTCTGATTAAATTCTTCAAGACACTGTGACGATTATATACTTTTTTTTATTGCATAATAATGATTTATAATTATTTTTTGTTCATGTTTCTCCGAATAATTCGCTTTTATTCCCTTGAAAATTTATTCTGAACGTCCTTAAACATGTTCATGGTTTTTTTCTCTCTCTGATTAAGTTCCTTAATTCCAAATGACAAGGATATAAATTTTTTGTTGCATAATGATGATTAATAATTATTTTTCATTCATACTTCTTCGAATTGATCATTTGTTTAAACATTTTTTAAACAAATAATGATTTTTGATCAATCCCTTTCGCTTATTCATAAATTCATTTTAAACACGTTGAACATGTTCAAGACTCTTTCCTTCTCTAATTAATTTTCCCAAAATGATACTTATACATTTGTTTCACTGTGTAATAATGATTATTAATTATTTCTACGCACATCCCCCAATAGTAATCCCGATTATTCCCTCGGAATCATATCCTGAACACGTTTGAACATGTTCACAATTTTTTTTTCTTTCCAATTAAATTCTTCAAATCAAAATAACAATTATATACTTCATTCATTTAGTGATAATGATGACTAATTCTTCTTTATTTACAACTATTCATATAAATCTCATTAATTTCAAAGTAAATAAATAATCCAGTCTAAAAAATAAATGAATAATATTTATATAAATAATCATCAACAATATAATGTTGAAAAATTTTTTTATGCCATTGGTATTTTAAATAATATATAAAAATATCGGTTAGTTGATCGATTACGTGATAAAATGTTCATGTAGATATTGTTGTTGGTAGATTATTGCATTGTTTAGGGGTGGTTGGCCGTGTCGCGAGACTGAATTGTAAGTGAGGGTGGTGATTGCGCACGCATCTGCAGTGCAGTGGAGGTCATCCACCTGAAAGGTCGGGGTCACGTTCTTTCCCCGTATATTTATAAGTATCTATGCATGTTTGTACGTGTTGGTTGCGCGTTTGTGCTTGTAGAAAGATGAGAAAGGTTGAGTTGGCGAGTGGGGAAATGCGCAGAATAATGGTAGAGTGGGTTATGCTTGGATTGGGTAAGGGCACGAAGAGAATATATGGGGGAAATATGAAGGGTGGGTGACGGACTAGTTGCCAGGGTCTGGGGCGTAGCAGGCTTGTGCACGCTATTGCCATAGCAACCCCTATACGCGCGGCAAACAGCTCAAGATTGAACTGTTTTGTTTTATAGAGTGCGGTTATTTTTTTTTTTTATTCTAAGCATTTTTATGCTATGCGCGTGATTTTTTTCTGTTCGTTTAATTATTCGATGGGAATTCTATTCATCAATAAATAATAGAATATTTATTTATTATCATAAAACATTTCTATTTCATAAATAATAAATATTCATTGAATATTAAATACTATTTCATTGATGATAACAATAAATTTTTGATAATAATACAATTAGTTTTATCTTTCAAATAAAAAAATTCCTGGTAATATTTTTTTTATTTCACTCTTTTTTATCGATGAAATAATTATTTATAAAGAAATTACACACATGGGTTTGTTTCCAGTTTATTGAACTACGTTCTTCAATTCTGCTTTTGCATTCAAAGAACATTTTGATTATACACCGTTGTCTGTCTTGCACCTGATGATAAATGAAATTATTCTCACGATGTATATTATTATTATTTTATGTACATATATGTACAGTTGTATGTACATGTGTATCTACATAAATAGTTAATGTATGAGAAATATAAATGGCGTTTTTTTGTACATGAAGGTAAAATTTACAATTTTATAAAATATATCCACGAATTTAAACAAATTAGAACAGGCAATTTATTTTATTTATTTATTCAAGTGCAAAGTAATGTGGAATATTATTCCTAAATCACATTGAGAAATGGTCAAAGTGATGGCTTCAAATGGCCGTGTATTTATTTAATTGTTTAGACATTAGTTGGTTTTTGTTTTAAGACATTCAGTTGATGACAAACACCTTCCCAACAAACCTAAAATACAACAATAATTAATATTAAATACGTAAAATTTTTCATGGGGAATTATTGATTAATGAAAATACTCCACCTTCATTTTTCCACATGGTGTACCATCAAATGGTCGAACAGTAGGTTCACGATAATTTTTACCACCATCAACTTTTGTACAGAGCAACGGATTTTTGCACTCATATGGTTCGATCATCAATGCAGGACTATTGATTGACTGTTTAATTTGATTTGATTAAGTTAATCTCTCAAGAAACGATGAAAATCATATCTTCAAAACTGTATTTTAATATATACCTTTCCATAAAATTTATATCCAAAGCATTGACATTGTGCAAATGGCAAGGAAATACTGGCTTTTCCAGGTGGATGAATTGATCGTGGAAGATTCAAATAAATACAACGGTTCCTATTTTCGCTGAAACACAATATGAAATGTTTTGCTATCCAAGTTTTTAAGAAGGATGAAATCAACATAATTTTTCATTAGTATTATTCGGTAGAGTTAGTTAATTTATTATTATATTTTATATTACTTGGAAAATTGGTTGAAACGAATGACACTAATGTCACTCCATTGTAAACATTCTTGACATTGAAGTCTTTGTTCTCGATTAGAGTCACAGCATTGTTTTATGGTTTTGAGATAATCATCATAAGAATTTATGTCCAAGCGCAATCTGTTACAGATGAAGTTTTTTTGAAATAACATCACAAACTTTACACTAAAAGTGCTTCACTAAATTAACGTTGATGATTTTCAATATAGCGTTCTAACAGATTCATCTTGGATTTAAGAAATACCAAGTTAAACTTTAAGTTTTATTGTATTTTGTATGATATTAAGAGGAATCGCTTACACTCTACCAATTTCCTGAACTGTAAATAAATAATCGTCATACTGCGGTTTTACGGTCATAACTGTAATTGGAACCACTTCATAGAAATTTTTATTGTTCTTTCTTGCTTCATACAAGTCTGCACCATATTTTGTTGAGCCTTAAATTCAAAATGAAGAAAGTTAAACAAATCAAATTAGTCAATTTTCGCTGAATGTTTACAATAAGGAATGTAATATTCATGAATATAGATGAATTATATAATTCGTTATAATTTATTCCATTGATTATTCTTACCCTGTATTGGTATTCCTTCATTCATAATTGTACGACTATATGAAGAAAAATGATAATAAATTATTGAATATTCCAATGTTTGATTCAGATAAGGATCTAATTATATTTTAATAAAGAACATGATCACCTGGTGAATATGAAAACGTGATCAAAAGAATCTGATGGATACTGAAAACTGTTGGTTTCCAAATATTTTGGTAATTTTGAAACTATTTCAGGATACTGAAGCTCATCATCATTTATGAAAGTAAATGGTATCAAGTCCTAAAAAATAGAATAACAAAAGTGCTAGATTCACAATAACGTTTTCGACAATCGAAGAATCTACTACTCACGTCATCCATGACAATTCTGGCAATATTAATCCGGAATCGGGAGTTACTACCTCGTAATTTTCGAAAAGTTAAACCGACAGCATTGAAATAAATGATAAAATATCTTACAATCCATACTAAATAATCATCTCCGTATTCTTTTTTACTGAAAAAACGTCAAATTATTCATACGAGAAATGTCTTCATGAACCTTTGTCTCGAATAAATGGTTATAACTTATCAATTAAAAGCATTTATATATAGTTACAAGATATTAACGATGTCACGACAAACAAATATCAGAGATTCCAAGATATATTTTCGATAATGTACACTTTCTCTGCGTTTTCTGGCATTAAAAACATTAATATCGAAGTCAACTACACTCTCAGCTTGATGGTCATCGACAGCTGTGAACAAATTACTTATCATGCTCCGGAATACAATGAAAAAATTTGAATATTCCGATTGTACTCACGATTGTGCTCAGTACAGTGTTGTTTATTACTGGGACCAGCTTCGGAATCAGATGGACGTTTATTGTTTTGATTCAACTTTGAAGTTTCACAAATGTTTGTGTCAGTACTTGTAGGGAAACCCATTCTAGGCAAGTTGTGAAATAATGGATGTGAACGTTTTTTCAAATATTCATTTTCTGTCAATACTCCACGGTATTTATTATTTTCGTCAAAATTATACGGAAGATTTTGTATGTAGTAATCAGTGCCAATGACACCGAACTATAATCAAAATTTAGATGATTCGTAATGATTTACTGGTAATTTGATATGGATTTAGGACTCAGATATTATAAAACTCACGAAAGTTTTGCTTTTTCCAAAGTAAACAACAGCAGAATGTGTTTCATGATCATGATACAGGACAAAGTCACCAACATCTTCCATGATCTATCAATGACAAAAATAAAGTATTGTAAACGGTTTGATATTAAACTTATAATTGTATCAAACTATCAATAATCTAATTATATCTGATAATGTATACAAACATTTTCAACGCGACTTTTTTCGTCAAGGGGAATATCCACAGGCAAATATTTATTTGCTAAATATATACTATGAATTTTATGCCAGGTCATTGAATTCAAAGTTTGCGATATACGTACATCAATTTGTAAGGAATTCGGCATTATATGAACTAATGATCGTTTTGATCGACCTGTAAAAACAACATTAAAAAATGTTACGTATTCTCATCCACTTAACAATTTTTCTTCCAATTTCCGTATTTATGAAAAAAACACACTTGTATTAAAAGAAAAATTTATGAAACGATCAACAAGGATTATAAATAATTGAGACATAATTATCTAGTGACACTGCAGAACCTAAATATTACATATTGATTGGTTTTGCATAGTTTTAGCGGAATGATGAGACGCGATTGAGAAATTTGTAATAACTAAACAAATATCGAAAAAAATATTCGAATTACATTAAAAAAAAAAAAAGACCTCACTTCAAATAGTCAAAACTTTGTTAATTTTTGAAATTCCGACCTCAGATTGGGCGTAGAATCTTCATAAGAATTTGTGTTTCACGTAAAAACTTTGAAAATAATCATGATAGCGAAAGATTTGAGGTGAACAGACACTTCAATTTTAGTATTAAAAAATATCATTTACCTGATTCTGATGGTGAGAGAACATTAGTTGTATTTTTTTTATATAAATCTGGTGATGCATTATTTACTCTATTGGCAACATTTATTTGTACCAATATGAAACATATGGCACAAAAAATTAAAATAGACGATACCATTATTGTAGCGATGATGTGGCTTAGGCTTATGACTTCAGGTAACGTTTGAAGACAACTGAATGTTGGACGAATGTTCGTTTTTATTTTATCATTATGGCTACATAAAAAAACATTTGTTGATATAGATTGCTCCCACCAGAAACCTACAACGCAATTAGCCTTGGATGAAACAATTTTTAATTGTTTACACATGGAACAGTTAAACGTGTGCTTGACTAGATTAAATTATGATAATCTTTATCTAGAACTAAACAGGTGAATATATACGAAATATTTGTTCATAACATCGAGCAACGATGAAAAAAATCGAAAATGAAGCACAAGAAACTCTACGAACAATATTCATCGTTATTTTCACAGCTGTTGTTCAAGAATTTTACTTCGATATATTCAAAATTTTAATTCGTTACAACGCATTGTTTTTTTCATGATTCCCAATAGAAAAAAAGGAAATATTGAACATTTCCCTCAAACAATCTATAATTAATGATTCATGATTGAACGTCTTTTAGAATAGCTAAATGAAACAATGTGAATAATTCATAGTGAATAAAAATGAGGCAAAATTAACTGAATTGACGTAGCCATCAAGTTGTCGCTGTAAGGTAATAATTTCTAATTTTTGAGTGTGTGGCGGGAGTCTTGCGTTACTCTCAGAGACTATCTGTTCTACAAAAGGTATGTTGTAAACTTGTGGTAGTAATTTTAAATTTTAGCTAGTATAATGACCTATGCACTGTGATGACAAAATGTCGCTTATTCAAGTCTGCCGGGTAGTATGGGCCACCCCACAGTCTGATGGTATGGGCCCGATATGTTAGCTTAAATATTTCCACTTGCTTTATGGGGAATGCTGTAACCAACATAGAAAATCAACAAACTACAGCTGCTGAAAATGCTGCCACCTCTCCTGCAGACCTCTCTCAAGCTCTAGCAAACGAAGAATACATGATTTGCTCTACTACTACTGCGACCATTGCAAAACAGATGAATGAAAAATTGTGTTTTTGATTGATAAACAAAATTTAGTACTTTAAGAAAACAATAATTAACGTTTTATATTTGTATACTTACCGAATTTAGTATGACCTGTACTTCTCGCCACTATTTCAAAGTGCCAAAATATCAATACTAGAAAATCTTTTTATGAATTATTTGATTCGCTGAACGTAGGTTTCATTTTTCTCATTGCAGGTAAAAATACGTTCAAATATTGGTTTCATATAGTTTCTGAACAACCAAGAACGAAAATAAAAAATATTTACATTAAGGTGCTTTTTTTTGAGGTGACTATTTTTTTTCTCGCGGGATGGACGATATATTACTCTAAACATTCAAACAACAATTTTCACCTAAGATGAGCTCTCAATTTTAATATTGAGTATTGCCGCCATCAATTTGATATTTTCTTATTGAATTAACAGGCAATTCTCAATTTTTTTTTTTTCATTCATGCATAGCTTCGCGGCATTTTATGCTATTTGATTGGTTCTCAGCAGAAATTGTACAGAAATATATAATCTTTAAAAAAGTTGATCACTAAATTAGTTCCTGTGAACTGCCCCACCAGTAAAAAATCTAGATTAAACAGGGAAATTTCGAATTTCCATGTATTTAATTGGAATTTTCTCGAAAACTTTCAGCTCCACGGGTTTTCGTTAAGAATACCATTCTGTAGAAAATTTAATTTCCTACAAAAAAGGTCTCATTAACTTTCGCCGTAAAGTTGATAGTTTTTGAGAAAAATCGAAAAAACCATGAAATTCACAGACAATAATTTTGTGATCAGCACTTTGAAACTTTATGTATTTCTGTCCAGAACCAATTAAATAGTATGAAATGCCGCGAAGCTATACATGAATGAAAAAAAAATATTGAGATTCACGCGTTAATTAAATAAGAAAATTTCAAATTGATGGCGGTAGTACTTAATTTACTTGATATCAAAATTAAAAGCTCATCTTGGGTAGGAATTTTTTTTAATGTTTAGAGTATAATTTCGTCCATCTCGCAAGAAAAAAAACAGTCCCCTTAAAAAAAGCACCCTAATGTACATGATATTTTTCTTTAAGCGGCCCGTACTAGCCGCCGTTTCCCTAATAGCCGAAATAATCCGATATCAATTCGTTCTATTTATTTATTCATTTGTTTTGTTGAGCTTGAAAAAATGTAGTACAACATTATTCATTCTTATATACAGTGAAATCATACGAAATTATAATTGAAAGGATGATTAAAATGTTGCAATAGTAGTAAATAGATCTTTTGGTTGAGTTTCGGATGGAATTCGTGTAATTGTTGTATCTGTAACGTCACAGCTTGCAAAGACCTTCCCAGCATACCTGAAATACAACAATAATTAATATTGAATTATTGAAATTTTTCATTAGAAATTATTGATTAATAAAATCACTGTACCTTCTTTCTCCCACATGGTGTACCATCAAACGGCTGTACAGTAGGTCGGGAATATTTTTCATTACCATTAATTTTTGTACAGAGCAGTGGAATATTACAATCATTTTGAGAAATCATCCATGGCGTATGATCAATTACCTGTTTGAGTTAATTTAATTTAGTCAATCCCTCAAAAAACGATGAAAATCATATGTTTAAAATTGTATTTTAATATGTATACCTTTCCATGAAAAGTATACCCAAAGCATTCACATTGCGCATGTGGCGATAGTAAAGCGGCTGGTCCAGGTGAATAAATTGATCGCGGGAGATTCAAAAGAAAGCAACGATTCAGATTTTTACTAAAACGCAATATGAAATTCATTATTATCGATGCACAAAATGCATGAAATTAACACAGTTTAACATTAATAATATTCAAGACAGTTGATCAATTTATTATTATATTTTTTAATACTCAAAGAATTCGTTGAATTGAATCACACTATTGTCCCTCCATTTTAAACATTTGTGACATAGAGGTCTTCCTTCTGGATTAGAATCACAGCATTTTCTCGTAAATTTGAGAAAATCATCAAAAGGATCGATCTCCAACTGCAATCTGTTACAGATAAAGATTTTTTAAAGTACCGTTAGGAAATTTGAGATAAAAGTGCTTAATTAAATTTGCATTGATGAATTCGAAACAAGCACTATAATAATTTGAAATTGAATTTCAAAAATGCCAAATTAACATCAAGTTTTATTTTATAAAATAGAATCAAAACGAATTGCTTACACTCTACTAATTTCCTGAATTGTAAATAAATAATTGGCATGATGTGGTTTCAATGTCATAACAGTAATTGGAACCACTTCATAAAAATTTTTATTGTTCTTCCTTGCTTCATACAAGTTTGCACCATATTTTGTCGAGCCTTAAATTCAAGAGAAAAAAAATTGGACAAATCAAACCAGACAAATTTCTAAATCTTTACAATAACGAATATAATGTTTATTATGAATTATATAATTCTTTATAATTTATTCCATGGATATTGTTCTTACCCTGTATCGGTGTTCCTTTATTCAATATTGTACGACTGTATGAAGAAAAATAATAATATATTATCGAATATTTTGATGTTTCAGTTAGATAGAAATCAAATTATATTTTAACGGAGAACAAAATCACCTGGTGAAAATGAAAGCGTGATCAAAAGAATCGGGTGGATAGTGAAAACTATTGGTTTCTAAATATTGTGGTAATTTCGAAACAATTTCAGGATACTGAAGCTCACCATCATTTATGAAAGTAAATGGTATCAAGTCCTAAAAAATAGAATAACAAAAGTGCTAGATTCACAATAATGTTATCAACAATCGAAGAATCTACTACTCACGTCATCCATGACAATTCTGGCAATATTAATCCGGAATCGGGAGTTACTACCACGTAATTTTCGGAAAGTCAAATCGACAGCATTAAAATAAATGATGAAAGATCTTACAATCCATACTAAATAATCATCTCCGTAATCATTTTTACTGAAAAAACGTCAAATTATTCATACAGGAAATGTCTTCATGAACTTTTGTCTCGAATAAATGGTTATAATTTATCAATTAAAAGCATTTATATATAGTTACAAGATATTAACGATGTCACGGCAAACAAATATCAGAGATTCCAAGAAATATTTTCGAATAGACTCATTTCCCCGTCGTTTTCTGACATTAAGAACATCAAGATCGAAGTCATGGGCATTTTCAGCTAGGTAGTTGGGATGAACAAAATGACTCATTATCAACCGAAGTACTAATAACAATAAGAAAATTTATATATTCCGTTTGTACTTACTATTTTGCTTAGTATGTTGGTGTTTATTACTGGGACCTGCTTCGGAATCGGATGGACGTTTATTATTCCGATTCAACTTTGAAGTTTCATGAATATTTGTATCAGAAGTTGTAGGGAAATCCATTCCAGGCAAGTTTTGAAAAAATGGATTTGCACGATTTGTTAAATATTCATTCTCTGTCAATGCTCCACGATATTTATAATTTTTGTCAAAATTATACGGAAGATTTTGAATGTAGTAATCAGTGCCAATGACGCCAAACTATAATTGAAATTTAGAAGGGTCGTAAAGATTTACTGGTAATTTAATAGGAATTTAGGATTCAGATATTATAAAACTCACGAAAGTTTTACTTTTTCCAAAGTAAACAACAGCAGAATGTTTATCATAATCATGATACAGGACAAATTCACCAACATCTTCCATGATCTATCGATGATGAAAATAAAAATTTATAAACGGATTGTTATTAAACTGGTAATTGTATTAAATGATCATTCAAATTATATCTGATGATGTATACATACATTATCAACACGATAATTCTCATCGAGGGGAATATCCACAGGCAAATATTCATTTGCTAAGTAATTATGTTTGTTTTTATGCCATGTTAATGAATTTAATTCTTGCGATATATATACATCAATTTTCAAGAGGATAGGCATTTCATCAATTAACGAGCGTTTTGATCGTCCTGTAAAAATGAAATTAAAAAATATTGCACATTCTTATATCTCCTTTGCATAATTCATTTTCAAATCCCTGCATTAATAAGAATAATATTGTAGTATTTCTGTAGTGTCATTAAACTCGCTAATTAAATATTGATCCGGTTAACATGATAATTACGAAAGGAAAAAAAAAAAAGGCATATTAAGAATTTGGAATAATTGAGCCAACTTCAAAATCAAAAAACCACCTCAAAGAACCATTGAAAATGAACTGTGTTATTATCGAAAACAGTTTACGATATGTTGAAGAAAAAAAATAGATCTCACTTTAAATAGTCAAAACTTTGTCAATTTTTGGAATTTGAACCTCAAATTGAGCTCAAAATCTTTATAAGATTTTGAGTTTTGTGTGAAAACTTCGAAAATAATCATAATGGCGAAAGATTTGAGGTGAACAGAGACTTCAATTTTAGTATTAAAAAATATCATTTACCTGATTCTGATGATGAGAGAACATTAGTTGTATTTTTTTTATATAAATCTGGTGATGCATTATTTACTCTATTGGCAACATTTATTTGTACCAATATGAAACATATGGCACAAAAAATTAAAATAGACGATGCCATTATTGTAGTGATGATGTGGCTTGGGTTTATGACTTCAGGTAACGTTTGAGGACAACTGAATGTTGGACGAACGTTCGTCGTCATTTTATCATGATGGCTATACAATAAAACATTTGTTGATAAGGATTGCTCCAACCAGAAACCTACAACGCAAATAGCCTTGGATGAAACAATGTTTGGTTGATCACACATGGGACAGTTAAACGTGTGCTTGACTAGATTAAATTATAATAATCTTTATCTAGAACTAAACAGGTGAATATATACGAAATATTTGTTCATAACATCGAGCAATGATGAAAAAAATCGAAAATGAAGCACGAGAAACTCTACGAACAATATTCATCGTTATTTTCACAGCTGTTGTTCAAGAATTTTACTTCGATATATTCAAAATTTTAATTCGTTACAACGCATTGTTTTTTTCATGATTCCCAATAGAAAAAAAGGAAATATTGAACATTTCCCTCAAACAATCTGTAATTAATGATTCATGATTGAACGTCTTTCAGAATAGCTAAATGAAACAATGTGAATAATTCATAGTGAATAAAAATGAGGCAAAATTAACTGAATTGACGTAGCCATCAAGTTGTCGCTGTAAGGTAATAATTTCTAATTTTTGAGTGTGTGGCGGGAGTCTTGCGTTACTCTCAGAGACTATCTGTTCTACAAAAGGTATGTTGTAAACTTGTGGTAGTAATTTTAAATTTTAGCTAGTATAATGACCTATGCACTGTGATGACAAAATGTCGCTTATTCAAGTCTGCCGGGTAGTATGGGCCACCCCACAGTCTGATGGTATGGGCCCGATATGTTAGCTTAAATATTTCCACTGGCTTTATGGGGAATGCTGTAACCAACATAGAAAATCAACAAACTACAGCTGCTGAAAATGCTGCCACCTCTCCTGCAGACCTCTCTCAAGCTCTAGCAAACGAAGAATACATGATTTGCTCTACTACTACTGCGACCATTGCAAAACAGATGAATGAAAAATTGTGTTTTTGATTGATAAACAAAATTTAGTACTTTAAGAAAACAATAATTAACGTTTTATATTTGTATACTTACCGAATTTGGTATGGCCCGTTCTTCCCGCCACTATTTCAAAGTGCCAAAATATCAATACTAGAAAATCTGTTTATGAATCATTTGATTCGCTGAAAATAGGTTTTATTTTACTTATTGCAGGTCAAAATACGTTCAAATAATCTTTCTATGTAGTTTTCGAATAATAATAAAAAACGAAAATAAAAAATATATACATTAGGGCGCTTTTTTTTTGAGGGGACTATTTTTTTTCTCGCGGGATGGACGAAATATTACTCTAGTAATTTTTAAAACTCAAGAAAATTCAAGAATTTTACTTTGATATCCAAAATTTTAATTCGGCATAACGGATTATTTTTCTGTCATTCTCAATAGTAATAGTGGTTTTTCAACATGAAAAAAATGTCACCAAGTTCATCGTGTTCAGACTAAACTAAAAAATAGAAGATTCTTACACATGCCCAAAAAGAATGGAATGTGAAAAAAAAAAATTTTTTTTTCGATTGTGTCATTTATTCGGCTGTTGTGTTGGGCTCGCATGTAATCGGTTGTAATGAGTTCAATGTCAAGTGTAAATTGATATCACCATATCTACACAGCTGCAGTCATGCCCGCTGGGAATAAAAAAATTTATTATTTGATAACAAAAATAGAATTTTTTTTTCTCTCAGATAAGAAAAAATATATCAAAATATTTAATTTTCATATTTTATAAATATTGAAACATAATCGAAAATTTGTGCATAATATTAAAATTCATTTTCAAGGAAACGATGAAGAAACGTTGAAAAAAATAAGAAAAATTAATTGTTGTACATGTGTATTAATTATTTATTAAGAAATAAACTGAAGGTGAAGAGGTTAAACAACAAAAGAATTTATTTATAATATATTGTGTTGATGTTTGAAGATATGATATCTTACTTCTGTCCTCTGCACGTCTCTAATTGTTTAAATAATAATATGATGCATTCATAAAATTATCACAGGTGATTATATTTATTTAATTGTATTTTTGTATTGATGAAGAAAATTATGATGGAGAAAATAAAACAAATAAAATTTTGGGATTATTTTTTATTTATTTAATTATAATTATTCAGATTGTTGAGAAAGTAAATATTTCATTGAATTAATTCACACATTAGATGGTATTATTTATAAATATTATTTATGTTTCGGTTAATATTTAGAATTTTTTAATTTCATTGGATTTATTTTTAGATTTATTTTCACTATTTATTTTCTTATTGTTCGATTTTTTTCCATATTGATAAATTTAATATAGTTAATAACAATTTTGTATGTTCCTTGAGCCATTTTGTTTTCATCATGTCGTGAAATTTGATTTTGAGTTGTGAATTTTTTATTGAAGACAAAATAAAGATGAGAAATTTCCAAGTTTTATTGAAATTTAATTTATATAATTAATAATTACGCCATTATTTATTATTACTTAGTTATCTACACAATTAAAATATATATATTTTATTTTTATTGATAAATGTGTTTATTGAATCAAATTCTTTATTATATGTAAAGAATAAAATTAAAAACATTCAAAATATTTGATTATTTTCCACCACAAAATTAATTTTTATCCAAAATTTTATACAAAAATAAATAGTAAAAATTACATTTATTAAAAAATATTATATCAAATGATAAAAATTATATACTAGACAATAATTGAACATTGAAAATCTGCAAATCATTTATAATTCAAAATATAAAAAAATCACTTAATTATTCTCCATCACAAAAAAAAAAAATGTTGACACTCAATTATAACCGTTATTTATTCTTAAATATATATATACTTATATAAATATTATTTGATTCACATCTGACCGTAAATCGCGACCCACACGACCGGTTCAACAGGTGTGTATTCACATTTTAAATTCCTAGATCTTACGACACGCGACGCCAAAAATAAATATATACACCAGTCTCTTTCTTTCTCACTATCAATCTTTTTTTTTTTTTGTTCTTTTCTTCTTTTATATTTTTTTTTTCCGTCCTATTCTCGCTGAATCATGACCCAGACAATATCATTCGATGTTTTATAACACACACATTAACCCACGCAAATTCGTGCTGCAAACATAATGTTAACACAAAAACGAATCAGCAAACAAATGCAAAAATAAACAAAAAATAAATAAAACAAAATTTTCATACGCATATTCATGTATATTTTTTTTATTTTTCGTCCGATAAATGTCAAAATTTATACAAACATCTGCATAAATAACAAGGAAAAAAAAACAATTAAATGTGTACACACGATTTCCTTATAATTATGTACATCAAAACCGAGTGCAATTTAAATTCCAATTTATTGCGATTATAAAAGAAAAAATATACATATGTATATTCTCTTTAAATAAATAATAATAAATTGATATTTTGCAAATTTTATCATTTAAACATGAATTATATTAATTAATAATACACAAAAATTATTTTAAAATTATTTCAAGATCATATATTTAATTTTTATCGCATATTATTAACAATAATAAAATCATTAAAAATATGAATGTATAGATATACATTAAATGAATAATAATAAATTATTTATTTATAAAATCCATCATTTAAACTAACAAATTAAATCAATAAATAAAATACAAAAATTATTCAAAAATAATTTCGAAGTTATAATCAATTTTCATTACAAATTATCAACAATACAATGATCGTTAAAAATATAAATATACGTATAGATATCGAATAAACAATTATAAATCAATAATTTATAAATTAATAATTAAATTCCATCATTAAAACTTATAAATTACATCAATTGATATTTTTTCCAAAATTATCTCAAGCTTATAATTAATTTTTAAATATATTTAAAAGATAAAAAAATAAAGAAAAAAAAATAAACAGATATCTATATAGACATTGAGGTGTTTCATTTTTAGGTAATTTTGTTTTTTTCTGTCGTACCTGGAAATCTGATAACTTATGAAAAAAAAAAAAAAAATATTTGTTTGAGAAAAAATTCCAAGTTAATTTGAGGCTAAGCAAATTCGAAAATTCGATTTTCCATATAAATAACACGAGAACATTTTTTTTTTCGACTTCTATTCATTTTTTCAGAAAAAATTTTTGATTACCGAAAAATCGAGTTGAAGCCGAATAAAAAAATGTTCTCGTGTTATTTATACTTAAAATTTTTTTTTAAACAGGAATATTTTTATTTTTTTTATAAATTACCAGATTTCCAAGTACGACAGACGAGAAAAAATATCGTCTAAAAATAAAACACCCTAATATACATATTAGTAAAAATTTAATAAATTATTTTATGATAATAAATAAATAAAAAAAAAATTATATCAATGTTAATAAATATATTATCAATCAAAATAAGAATAATTCACGCATTTTATATATTATATTATACATATATAAAACATGGAAATCTGTAGGAGCGAGATGGGAGGGAGGGAGGGCAAGGAGAGAGGGAGAGAAAGGGGGGCACACAACCAAACCGTCTAGACATGTGGGACCTATGCGACGAGAGATGAATACGCCACAGGGCCTCAAACAGGGACCGGTTTTTAGTATGAAGGTCATTTAGTTGAATGGCGGCGCTATTCGACGCCAATGGCAGAGTAAAATTGTTCTGGATAATTTTTTGTTCATTATTAGAACAATATCAGTTTATTAATTTTAATATTTATTTAGCATGTGTATAAGTATGTATTTGTTTATGTATTTTTGTATTTGGAAACATTAGTTAGGGAATTATTCTTCATGGTTTTGTAATGTCTTTTTGTTTTTTATTTATAGAGATTTTTTAATTGAATGAAATTATTCTAGTTCATAGTAGGGATTTTTTTTTCTATTTATAGGGAATTTATAATTGGGTGAAATTATTTTAGTTTTTAGTGGGGATTTTTTATTCATAGAAAATTTTTGATTGGATGAAATTATTTTAGTTTCTAGTAGGGATTTTTTCTATTTATAGAGAATTTTTGATTGGATGAAATTATTCTAGTTTTTAGTAGGGATTTTATTCTATTTATAGGGAATTTTATATTGGATGAAATTATTCTAGTTTATATTAGGGATTTTTTTCTATTTACGGGGAATTTTTGATTGGATGAAATTATTCTAGTTTTTAGTAGGGATTTTTTTCTATTTATAAGAAATTTTTGATTGGATGAAATTATTCTAATTTCTAATAGGAATTTTTGTTTATTTTTTTTTTTTTTCTAAGCGAGAGTGAATGAGTGAAAGTTCAATGTGTGGAGATGACGCAGACTTTCACTCTCACTTTTTTGCTTTTACTCGGCCATGTTTATGTGTATGTGTGTAACGGGGACTGTTTTTTTTATGTAGGCCCCAGTGAAAGGGAAAATAGGTTCATGGCACCATAACCCACTTTTCTACTTGAAGGAATATATTTCAAATTTTTTTTTAACTAATAAAATTGAAAGAACAAGTTTTTTTTCAGGATGAAATTATTGAGTTATTATTTAGCAATTTGTTTATTTCCATGTATTTCTGTATATATATGTTTCTGGATGATTTAGAGTTAAAATTTTCAATGATAAATATCGATTTCGATTATGATTTTTGAAAAAAAAAAATTTTTTTTATAAATTTCAAAAAATTGAAATTGATCAAAAAGATCATCCTTATACCAAGATTTTGGCTCAGTGTTCGGAATTGTTTAATGAAGAATATAAATATTTAATAATAATGATAATAATAATAATAATAATAATAATAATAAAATTGAAATAGATAAAATGAAAAAATTGTAAATCATGAACAATATCAGGTAAAATATCATTCGTAGAGAAAAAATTATAGAGTACAATCAGGTTTGAAATTGAATTTCCTACAAAATTATATATAACCAAATTTCACGTAAATTTGATAGTTTTCAAGTTATTTGCATTTGTTAACTTGACCATGAAAAATAAATGACATCTTAATATTTTTTTTTGTTGAACAAATAAGAAACATTAGTATTTCAATTGAGTTTGATTTTAAAATTACCGCGTCGACTACATATATATTCATCTATTTCATTGAACTTAATTTGTCTCGAGGCTGAAAGTCAAAATTATGACAGTAAAAAAAACCCAACACTGAAAACTTCCAAAATATAAATTTTTTTTCATCAAATACATTATACATATTTTTTTCCATAAATACTTGCAACATTTTTAATCAATAAACAACAAAAATATCTAACCAAACATAATAATTAAACACAATATCAATATAACAAAACATTAATCACAGCATTTATTAATTAATAATAAAATTGAAACAAACAGAAAAAAAAATATAATAACACAATAAAAACCACATATCGAATTATTTATTAACATTCTCACAGTATTGTATTCAACGATTTCATAACAGTTATTTTGTTTCAAAAAATTCTACTGAATTCAACACCAAAAAGAATAAAGAAAAAAAAAAATAAAACATAACGATGCAAAAACTTCCACATGAAAATGATTTCTCATCATTATTTATTTATTTTTTCTTTTTTCGTATAATAGACATTTTTTATAAGTGAGAAAATTCCATAATGAAAGCAATATATATATATATATATATATATATATATATATATGTATTATATACCCACAACACAAGATATATGAGCAAATAAACTGATTACATTTTTTATCTTACCAAACGAACAAAAAAAAAATTCTTTCCTTTCTTTTTTTTTCTCTTCGCTTTCTTAAAACTCTCACACGCGTGTTACATTATCATTCGCATCGACTAAACAAAAGTTAAATAATTAAACATGAACATATAAACATCTAAACACAATAAAAATTTTCTCTCATTGCATTTGAATCTCGTTTTCTATTATAAAAATACTCTCACACTGGCACTTTCATTGACCGTAATCGCAAGGCCGCAGATTATTTATTTTTTCCTCAACTCACACTTTAAAATAAATAAAAAAAAAGCAACGCAATATAATGGAAATAACCTTGAAAATATATATAATCAACATTGAAATAAAAACAACACCTCAAGTTTATTCAGTCAATAAACTAAATAAACTAAAAATAAATATAAATTAATTAACTGACAATTGAAATGACACGTGAAATTAAATCATCAGAATAAAGTAATTTTTTTTTTCTTTATGGCTCTTATTTCTTTTATTTTTTCTTTCATCCAGGAAATTGATATATACCACGTATGTATGTATTTTTATATATATTACAAGCATGTGTGTCTTGTGTCGAGCAGTGGGCCATTGCCTGTATATATATTAGCCGTTGCTGTGGAACAAGGAAGGCTTTCTCTGCCTGGCCTTGGGGCTCCTGTTCGAGCTGCTGGCGTGAACTTGAACCAGTCCCACACATTCACCACTTCTCCTCCACTGTAAACACATACATACATCCATATATATACATACATATATGCATATATACCTCGTACATAGATACAAAACTTATATACAGTTTTGAAGGCGCGCGCCACTGACTATACTCGTTGTCTTCAATAATTTAACATTGTAGATAATAATATAAAATGTCTTGAATGAAGAAATAAAAAAAACAAATGATGAAGTAATTTATGAATTTCCATTTTTGAAATTATTAAATTTTTTCGATATGATTGAATTTATTTGTTTATTTATATGAGAAATAAATTAATATTACAATCATTTTTATTACTTTTTTTTTGATATTTTTTTTATCATTAAAAACAATTTTTAATTATGATAAAAATTACGAATAATGAAGGAAAAAACACGTAAGAAATTAATTACATATCTTCCTTTAATAATCTCTCAAATTTTCGATAATTTAAATAAAATTCCATATAAAAAAAAAAACGTTTTCGAATTTATTATACAACACCAAAAACACAAAATGATTTTTCTTTATTAAATATAATGAATTAAAAAAAAACTGACACTGAAATGTTTTATAAATAGATCAAGATCTCCTTTTTTTTTCCATGTCCATACATACATTTATTTATTTACATATACCTTCAAATTTTTTCAATTCTAAATAAAAAATTATATTACCATATAAAAATGAAAACAAAAAAATTCAAAATAAAGTAATCTACTAGAATATATTCATGATAATAATTTAATAATTTAATAATAATAATAATAATAATAATAATAATAATAATAATAATAATAACGAATATATTTTGATAATAATAATAAAAAAAAAGTTTTTTTTATAAATTTACTTACTAATTTAAAATAAATTAGGTAAATCTGTAATATTTATTGTATTCATATTTATAATATATGCACATTATCATAATTAATATTATTATTGTTATTATATAATTATTATAATAAATATATTTCAAACTGTGAACAATATTTACAATATTTACATCAATATTTATAATAGCAATATAGCATTAACAACAACAACAACAATAATAATAATAATAATCATAATAAAAATAATAAAGATAATCAAAAAAATAATAATTATAAATATATTTTTACAATAAAAAAAAAAAAAACAGTTTCTTCATAAATCTACTTCAATCCAAAATAGATAAATAAATTGAGTAAATCTATAATATTTATTGTATTCATATTTATAATATATGCACATTATCATTAATGATATTATTATTGTTGTTATATAATTATTATAATAATTATATTACAAATTGTGAACAACATTTACAATATTTATAATATTCATGATATAAATATTGATAATAGGAATATAGCATTAACAACAACAACAACAACAACAAAACAACAACAACAACAACAACAACAACAATAATAAAAATAATAATAATAAATATTTTATTATTATATTTTGGAAAAATGGGTTTTTTTCATAAATTTTCTTCAATCCAATAAAAATTAAGTGTATCCATATTATTTTTTATATTAATATTCATAATATGCAAATTTTTATCATCATTATTATTATTATTTAGAAAGGCGTATTTTTTTTATATCAGTCTACATTAAATGCTCAAGCTCTTGCTTTTCAATATATTGTGTATTATTATTGCGTCTCGTTGAACAAAAAAACGCCATTCAATTCATCGTCACACACACACACACACACACAATTCTCTTTCTCTATTTGAACTCATGCGTGCTATGGCCATGCTGGCTGTATAATACTATACATTTGGTGTCCCTAACCTAATACAACTATATAGAAAGAGCTGTTTTGCGGCGGGGTAAAATGTCGTGTGCCGCCATCGTTCTCGACCCAGACTTGCAACCAGCCACGCCAACATTATACCACTACCACACAGCTACTATACTAGTACCACCTATGTCACAGCACAAACTACTAAACTACTACTATTACATACTAACATGAACATTAAATACCGGTTTCAACTGATTCAAGTTCATCTAGATCCAAACGCACACAGACAAACGAAATTTATGTACGTTCGTTTTATAAAAAGGAAGATGGGGGAAAAAAAAAATATACAATTTCATTATTTAATGATAATTATAAAGTTCATTCTTTGGTAGATGAGAGAAAATAAAAAAAAAAATTATGTGAATATTTGTTTATATTTATTTGTGTTTAAAAATTATGAGAATATTTAATGGTAATTCGATTGACTGCGTTATATAAATTATTATAGAGGAACGGATGCTAATTTGGAATACTGCTGGTAATTTGGAAAATTACATTATAACAATATAGGAAAACGCCATGCATTAACGAATACCAGTATTACGTAGTGTGAGTATTAACAAACAAATCGAGCATCGCTTAGAAGCAGCCATATTGATAGTGCCGTGATAAACTGCATCGAAGTAAAAGTGCTATCTAGAAGATTTTCAAAGTAAGTAATAAATCTGTTTGCATCTTGAGTGTAACTTATATTTATATGTTTATATTTGTACGAATCTATAGTTAAGTGTCTCAGTTGTAGAAATCAGCGCTTATTTGAGAAATTATTCGTAACACAAAATGATAAAAATATTTTAGGTTACAAATGGTTATGTTGCTAATTTGGAATATGGCTCAGGTTGCTACGTTTGTGATTATTGCAAAGACTACAAAAAATATAATTGATTTAGATATAAGCTTGAAGTTGAATTTTTTAAATTTAATAGTTGAGATTTAAGTTTAAAGATATTTATATAGTTAATTAAAGTTGATTATTCAGGTGATTGTAATTTGGAATACCCTATTCCAAATTATATTCACATTGGTTAAACCACGCCAATCTGCAATTTTATGATTAAACCAAAATTTATCCTATTTATAATAATACGAGGCTGTTCATTTTTTTTATTTAAATAAAATATAAGTTTCTCTAACATTTAATGCGGTTCTTATTTTTTTATCTCTTAACCCATGATTAATGCGATTTTTTTAAAAAGTGGCATTCCAAATTTGCATCCTTTCCTCTAATTTGTTTATCGACTTGTACATATAGGTATGTGTTTTATTGTTATTGTTAAGTGTGACTCTCGATGTGATTTCGTTATATTATTATTTTTTGATTTTTTTTTGTGTTTTTAGAAGACACAAGGTCGTTTGTTGTGTGTCGAGACAGATTGTATTTGCTTAGTTCTTCCTTTATTCTTTTCATTTCGTTCTTTTTATTTTTTTTCTTCAATTTTTGTTTCATCTCATTCTCCCTTTCTATATTCGCGATACGACAAACGCAATGGCGAGGTCTGTTCAGATCCGGTGCGAGCCTTCATGGACAATAAAAGGAGCGAGGGCAGCCGTGTTCAGTTCCTCAGAGCGCACTTTAAATAAGAAAAAAAAAAGCTTATGTGTATATATGTATGTATATGGATATAAAAAGGCAAAACTGTGCGCTAAAGAAAGAATAATAAGACCTTGACCTCGACTGGTTGACCTACAACGCCCGCTTTTGTAAATTCTATATACTGTCTAGCATTTTTGAAAAAGAGAGCCGACGTCGTCTAGAAATTCAAAAGACTTCTTTTTTTTTCTTTCCGATTCTATTATAATACAACTGTTCCTGCGAATGCTTCAGACAATATTTTATTTTCTTTTTTGATTTTGTAAATTCATTGATGTGGTTTTATGATCCGTGATGAAAAAGAGAAATAAAAAAAAAACAAAAGAAAAAAAAGGGGAATTTGCGGACACGTAATAATTGTGCACTGAAAATTTGTGTTTAAATTTTTTTTACACAATTTTTTTCAGGAAGTTGTAAAAGAATTTTGAAATGTGTTGATACAGAATTTATTTAGTTTGATACATGTGAATTTGGTGTTAGATTCATCATCAAATATTAATAATTTGATATAAAATAATTTTTTTGCATTAACATAAATTCTTGGGTTAAAATTAGATGCAAAATTTGCGTTAAAACCAGTTGACAAAAATTTTTCGCGGACTTTTAAACAAAATTTGTCACACTAAACAATAAAAAAAAAGCACAATAAATAATCAACATCAATACAAAAACCAATCAAAAAAACCATCATATAACTTAAAATATTTTTTCTGTTCAAACGCAAATTCTTGTTTTAATGTTCAATACAAAATTTCCGTTAAAAAAATAATAAACACAAATTTTTAATGAACTTTCAAACAAAGATTTAGACCATATCGAATGATTGTATATTGAATAATTTAATAAAAAATAAATTCATTTATCATCGTGGAATATTTTTTTTCCATATACTTGTATGATATATGTAGATACGGCATTGCATTGCAATAAATATAGATATGGTGTTATAGCGCGAGTGCGTCGAAGCGGGATGCGGGGGCTGATCGATAAATGCGGCAAGTCTTGTTCGGGTTCACGAGCCGCGTTCAAGGACAAGGCCATGTGATAGCGGGCGCGCACCCGCGACCGCGCACTTATCCACCCCTGTCCCTATGTCGGGGTCTATTTGTGTGCTTATGGGCGTTCATCTCTTTCCAGGGACGACACATAACAAAACAGCACCATGTGTTCATATTTATTTTTTTGTATTCATGTTGACATCAGTAAAAAAAATTTCGAATGATTTTTAATAATTTTTTTGTTCACGTTTTCGACATTGTCGTTTTTTTTTTTTTGACATTTATATTAACAAAAGTAGGAAGTTAAATTGGGAATTCATCTGAAAATTTCGGAACATTTGGAATATTTAAAGTTTTTTTATTTTTTTCATCAGTAGATTTTTCAAAATTTTCTTTTTCATTTTCAATTTGAATTTTCTTTTCCAATTTTTTCATGATGAGATGACAGAATATTTTATAATTATGAATAATATTTATTTTGTTGACGCGAATTTATTTAATGAAATGTTGAAATTCAATAAAAAATTCCGAAATTTCGTTGGAAATAAAATTTATTTATTCAGTAAAAATTTTATTCATTAATTATTCTAATATTTTTTCGAAATTCAAATGAGCTTCATTAAAAAAAAAATTACAACATAAAGAGATAAAAATGAAATGAAAAAACTCACTTTTTTATTTTTTTACTACGTAAATTTAAGTTTTTTAATCAAAAATCAAAATAACTACACAAAAGAAAAATAAATCTCATCTAATATTCTCAAAAATGAACACAAATAAATATCTTTCATTATCAAAATCATCAAAATATTAAAAAAAAAAAAAAAAGTAAGAAAAACAAAATAACATACCAATCATAATTTCGTCTCTTCCCGCCACACATGCGCGCGCACCCGTCTCATAAGTTTTCCCTTTTACACATAAACAAGTACCAATAACCGTAGAGTTTTGTAGTATATATGCGCCCGCGCATTCATATTCACACAAAACTCGTGCGCGAAACAGTGAAAAACACAGAATAGAAAAGGGCTGACGCGCATTTGCATTACGTGTGCGTCAGTGTATCACACACAAACAAATCCATATCATACATTGGTCGCGCGTGGTTTGTGGATGAGTTGTTGCACTGTAGTATGTATAATAAAAAAAAAAAGTACTGGCAACATAGAGGGGATAAAGAAGAGAAAGAGATTCGCCAGTTCGTATTCAACAAAACGCGCTCAGACACGCTCAAGCGCGTTTATGCACCACTTGGAATATCGCACACACGAGATAACCGTCGGGTTGTCGCGCGCGCGGGCCACACTCTCACTTTCGCCGGCGCCGACGACGGTCGTGTCGGCCAACGTCGATCGCACCGGCAGTGACACAGTGCCAGCGACCCCCACGACGGTCACACACAAGTGAACCAACCACGCGGTTGTGTCGCATATAAAACTGACCACACAGCTGAAATAATTTTTTTTTTTTTTTAAATATTCCTTTCATTTTATTTTTATTATTATATTTAATTTTATAAAATATATAAAACAATATATATTATATTATAATTTTATATTTTAATATTCTTTCATTAACTCTGTGTGATCCTAAATAAAAAAATCTCCAATAAATTTCAATCCTACATGTATATAAAAATTAAAAATATTAAGACTGAATAGAACAGTGAAAGATTGAGATAGAATAAAAAGATATGTAAAAGTTACTAAGAAACTCTCGTATACATGGGTCATAAAATTGGCCTTGTGTTTATACATTTTAGTTCTCAGTAGAATCGAAAAGAAAGTAAAGAATTAGGAATATAAACAAATAATTTTGTGTATTAATAATAACTGCAATAAAGACACACTACTGTTGTCATTGCGGATTAACGAAGAATGGAAATACTAAGAAAAAAAAAAAATATAAGTATGTGTTTATTAATATTACAAGGAAACCATATAAATGGCAGTGAGAGCTAAAAGGGCAGAGCGCGACATCCTATCTTTCTTCTCTTTGCTCTACGTTTCGTGTTGAATTCTGTTTGTGTGCACTTTTTTTTTTTCTTTCTCTCGCTTTTCTCTTTCTCCGTCACGCTCGTGGTTAGTCTCGGATCGTCTCGTGCTGTGAGTGGTAGTGGGGGCATTGACAGAGAGAAACAAGGAATCGTCGACGTTCGGTGGGCTCTGCACCAGTGAGTCGCGTGTACCTTATTTCAAAAGTGTCGTCGTCATCGAGCCGCGCGGAGCCTGCGCCGATGATTATTATTTTATGCAATAAAACAACGTGTTAATTAATATTATAATTATAAAGTTAATAAAAATATAGGGATAATATAAAATTGTGTTTGTGAAATACACTGTGGTATTTACAATTTGTTTATACTTGTATTTATTAATTCTTTTTTTTCTTTTTGTTTTAATTTAAGACAGACTGATAAGTTGGATTTTATTGTGGTTTATTTTTTTAACATTTTAGCGGTCGTGAGAGGACAATTGTGTTGGTGTGTGAGTGTGTCTTTGTGTAATTCTGTGAACGTGCGGAAAAACGCGTGTGATAAACGCAAAAAAAATACTTGAAATATTTTTAAAAAATTGTTGCATTATTTTTTTTTTTTTTTCGTGGAAGTTTCAATGCCAGTGTCAGTGTCAACGATTCAATTTATTTTTTCTCATTGTCATCAAATTTTACGACAGTTTAAAAAAGTTTTTGGTGATATATAAGTGATAAATATATTTATAAATATTTTCAGGATTGTGTTCAACAAATATATGAGGAATAAATAATTTTTTATGTGTATATTTTAATGAATTGAAATTATTTTTGTACAAAAATAGAACTTCAATATTAATAATTGACGATTGAATTTTATTTATTTATTCATTTTTTTTTCTTTTTTCGTATTTTCGGTTGATGATAATTAATGAATCAGTGAATTGTGAATAAAATAAATTGACAAAAGTGTATTGTGAAATGATTGTTTAAAATTTTGTGATGTAAAAATATTCGTTGAGGATTTTTTTTTTTTAAACGACGAGGAAAACTAATAAACGATTATAAAATAAATTTGGATTATATAATAAATAGTTTAAAACCCGTTTGTTCGGGTTTTATTAATTATCGTCAAAGTGGCTCATACAACGAGAGATAGAGCGGCAGAGTTGCAGGCGGAAGTGAGGAGTGCCATAAGAGTGCTCAATGGATGGTGTCCCAGAGGACCGCAACAGCCTGCGGGCGGACACACACGAGGTGACACGGTCCTGATGGCACCCCAGACACAAATGCGCGGCGGTGGATCGCACAGTGGAGCAGCGGGAGGTGGTGGAAGTGGTGGAGGAGGTGGTGTACAGCGAAGTGGTCCAAATAATCCTTCTACCAGCGTTGTTGTTAGTTCAACATCGAGCATGAGGCCCCCACCTCCACCGCCACCCCCAAGGGCAAGGCCCTCTGCTGAGGGTAAAGGTCACCACGAGGAACCTACGAGCTCCATTCCTGATCTTGGTGAGTTACATTTTTTTTTTTTTTTTTTGGATAATTTATTTTGAATAATTAATAATTATTTGGGACAAATAAAATTTATTATAATCAATAAAAATTGATTTTTAATAATTAATAATTATTTGGGACAAATAAAATTTATTATAATCAATAAAAATTGATTTTGAATAATTAATAATTTTTTGGGACAAATGAAATTTATTATAATTAATAAAAATTGATTTTGAATAATCAATAATTATTTAGGACAAATAAAATTATTTATAATCAATGAAAATTGATTTTGAATAGTGAATAATTATTTGGAATAAATAAAATTTATTCCAAATAATTAATAGTTATTTGGGACAATTAAAATTTATTATAATCAATAAAAGTTGATTTTGAATAGTTAATAATTATTTGGAATAAATAAAATTTATTTTGAATAATTAATAGTTATTTGGGACAAATAAAGTTTATTACAAAAAATAAAAATTGATTTTGAATAATTAATAATTATTCGAACCAAATAATATCAATTACACAATAAATATTTATTTTAAACAATCATTAATTATCCAAAGCAATCAATAATTATTTGAAATTATCGATCTCCATTTAAAACAATTGATAATTATTTGAAATTATTAATATTAATTTTAAACAATTATTAATTATTCGAAATGATTAATATTAATTTAAAACAATAAATATTCATTTTATATAACAATAATTGATATTTATTTCAAATAATCAATGTATATATATCAAACAATAAATATTATTTTAAACAATCGATATTAATTTTCAAAAATTTCAATTAATTTTGTACATTAATATTTTTTTTTTACACTAATTTATATTAATTCCAAACAAATAATATTTAATTCAAATAATTAATGTTTAAATTGAGCAATAAACACTACTTCAAACAATAAAAATTCGTCAATAAAAACAATCTTAAGTAAATAAACGCCACCAAATTTTCATTGCACAGTTAAAATCATCAGAAAATTAATTATGATTAATTTTATTTGTTTCAAATAATTATTAACTATCCAAAATAAATTTTTATTGTTTAGAATGAATTTTATTGGTTTTAAATAATTAATGATTGTTTAAAATAAATATAAATTTGTACAAACAAATATCTTATACAATATAACAAATTCATTAACTTGAAATAATTTTTCTTTTACTCATTGGAACTTTATGTTTTATTGAGATTAATAATTGCACTCAGTCAAGGACATGAAGATTAATCGATATTTACATACAAACAATGTATTGTTTGCGCATATATTGTTATCGGTCATTGTTGATATTACCGCGATTGAATTATTTCTTCACTTACACTTTTAATCGCGGATAAAAAGAAAAAAAATACACATGAATTTTATTCATACATTGAAAATAATCATAAACAAACACATCGTAACTGTTGAAACTGTAAAAAAAAATTACAAAACTGAACAATAAACAAAAAAAAAAAAAGAAGAGAAAGAAGAAATGGCTGATAATAACAGGAATTTTTTATTTAATTTTCGATAGAATAAAATATGAATAATTAAAATGGAATTTTTTTTTCATTTCAAGATAATAAAAAAGAAAACAAATTGAGCAATATTCCGTCACAATACATGGTCGGTGAATATATACATATGTATTCGCATACGTCACTTTGTCAAAAATACAATTTAAAAAATATTTTCATGGGCGCAATAATATATAAAAATTGGTTTTAATCGGATATGAAGGACGACGGACGTGGTCGGTTAGTGATCGACGATCGTGACCTCGGACAATGTGATGAAAAAAAAAAAAAAAAAATGAGATAAAATGCAAAAGAGACGTTTATCTGTGTGTGTATATAGATATGTTCGATTGGCCGTCGATGATTCTCGCTGTGTAATATATAAAAATAAAAAAAGTTGATACATGAAAGTGATAGAGAAAGGGGTTTAAAAATGCGTTTGTCAGTGGGTGCATTGATGTGTTGTGTAATGTGTCCGGACAAGTTTTAAAGCGTTGAATTTCTGGATAATATATTAGGTTATACAAAGATATACATATACGTACATGTATATAAATGTATATTTAAAAATGTAAAAGGTCTAGGCTGTAAAATATTGTTGACGGTATAGTGACCTCGAGCAATGTGCGCGCGCCATCATCAGCCAATGTACGTTAATTTAAATAATAATTATTTGAAATAGGTGAGCAATGTCGTGGTCATATGTACGACTTCATTGACCGCAGGCATGTGTTTATCATATAATTAAAACCCACATAAATTATTCTTACTTTTATATGTTATACATGATTCATTTTATTAAAATATTTTTTTTTTTTTTTTTTTTTCATCAGAAAACTTTATTTATTATTGTATAAATTTAATTTTTAGGCTTCTTCTCTTCATTTTTTTATTATAATGGAGTAGGAAATATATGTGTGAATATATATATTGAAGAATTTTGGATGGAAGTTTATTGAAAATTTGGATTGGAATTTTTTTTACAGAATTTTTACTCAAAAGTTGTGTTGAATTTATGCAATATTTTTGTGATTTCATGGGTAATTGTTACGAAATTTAAGTTGAAAATAGTTAACGATAATTTTTAATACACTTTTACACTAAATTTGTCACTATGCATAATGAAAAAAAGGAATAAAAACACGATAAGTAAACAAAATCAATAAATAAACTATAATATTACGTAAAACTATTTCCCATATTTATCACAATTTTTTGTTTTGAAATCTGATTCAAAATTTGAATTAAAAACAGTCAACAAAAATTTCTAATACACTTTTACTCTAAATTTGTCACTATGCGTAATGAAAAAAAGGAATAAAAACACAATAAATAAACAAAACCAATAAATAAACTATACTATAACGTAAAACTATTTTCCAGATTTATCAAAATTTTTTGTCTTGAAATTTGATCCAAAATTTGAGTTATAAAAACAGTCAACAAAAATTTCTAATACACTTTTACATAAAACATTTCACCCTGCACAATAAAAGAATAACATAAAAATACAATAAATAAATAAACACCATCACATAATACAAAATAATTTACTCTGATTCAACACAAATTTTCGTGCTAAAATTTGATTAAAAATTCGCAATTTATATAAACAGTCAACACAAATTTTTAGTTCATATTCACACAAAATTTTTTACTGTAAGTATTGTATACATACATACTTACATACATACACATGCATGCATACACATGATTATATTAACATTTCTGTACGTACAATCATGTCTGTGGCCTCTCTTATCAAATTTCTGACCGACACGATAACACGATTTCAATTCAAGGTGAATGTTATATGAATATATATTTTATTTACATCCTCCATTTATTATACACACTTAACATAATCACATTAAAAAAAAAAAAAATTTTTTTTCTATTTTCCTCCGTCTTTTTTCAACCCAACAAAACTTTAAAAAATTTACTATAACATGTATTTCTTTTTTTTTATCTTCATTTCTATTTCTAATTGTCTCTGGAATTTTTCTGGGGCTTTCAGATAAAATGCGTTAAGGAATGTTATTTATTCTTCTGGCAAATTATATACATATATATTTTTATATATATCGGTGTTTGTAGACAGTTTGAGAATGGGATGAGAGGGCTGGGGAGGATTATTGAGGTGACCTTGTCCTTGTACGATGTGTGATATATATTAATGTACGCGTTTGTGGAATTAAATATACTTGAATAAATTTAATATTATTGCTAATAATATTATTAATATTATTATTGTTCTTGTTATGTATTTTTGTTTTTCTTTTTTTTTCAATCTCATTGGATATTTCGTTCTTTCTCACGGTCATGGTCACATGGATGACGTTATAACACAGCGTCTCTCCTTCAATTTTAAATTTAGAGGTCGATTGCGATTGCGCACGCGGACAATATTTGCTATCTGTTTGTTTCTTCGATCGCCTTCACGTCATCATCATCATCGAAATGTATTTGTGAATATATATATATAGGTGTGTGTGTTTGTAATATATATTTAAAATGAAAAATAAAGATTTAAATATTTAATTTAATCGTCATAAATAAATATTAATTTTCCTTAGTGACTTTGATTGTAAAAATATTTCATGTTTGTATGGATACTATTGATTTTGTTTTTATTTTTTATTCTTATTTTGCATTATCAATGATGAAAAAAAAAATTCATTTTTTGAATAATTAATTGTTGCAGTAATAAATTTAATTAATATTTTTTTCCTTCAATTTTAATTATAAATGTATTTTATTTTAAAATTATCAATATTTATTTGAATATATGCAGAGGATTTGGTTGAGATAAAAAAATTTTTAGGGCATTAATTAAATGGTTTTTGGGTAAAAATGATATTAATTATTTTAATTATTTTTTAATTGTTTGGGATGAATGATAATTATTTCAAGTAATTATTAATTGTTACAAACAAATGTTAAATGTTTCCAATATCAATCATTTGTTATAAATAATTATTTATTGAAACAATTAATTATTAATTATTCGAAACGAGTATTAGTCATTTTAAAAATTTTTCAATTATTAAAAATAAATATTAATTATCCCAAATAATTATTTATTGCTTCAAATCAAATAGTAATTCATACAAATAAATATCAACTGCCGAAAATAATTATCCATTTATTAAGAATAATTATTAATAGTTTAAGAAAAAATTTGGTTTGATAAAATAAATTAAATTCCTTCAACTTATTTTTTTTTTTCCAGTATAAAAATTCCTTTCAATACAAAAATTCACTTGTAAAATAATTATTATACCTATAAATATATACAAACACACACTAATACATACATAAACATTCATATAAATAAATATATAAATACATATACATTAAACAATGAGTAATTGTAGACACTATCTGGGCATAATGTTAAACATTCATAAACAAATACGCGATAATATCTGATGAGTGTATTATTCGATACATAATTATCATAGCCATTATCACAAAAGGTGATAAAGTTATGTATTCGATAATGTTAATATATATATCACATAATAAATATGTGAACATTATATTTCCATATTTAAATTCTGTTTTTAATATTATTAAATATTTATTCTACTCAAAATCATCAATAACTTTAATATTAATTTATTTCACAATGAATTTATTTATTTATTTATTTTTTTATGAATAAATAAATTTATCTACAAATATATCTGTGTATAAATATAATTATAGGATAATAATTTAATTTAATAGAGTGAAATTAATTTAAATTTAATATTGCGCTTTCTTTCATTTAAATTATATTAATTATTTTATTTATACGTGTGGAAAGTATATAATGTTATATATATATTTTTTTTTGCACATAATATACTTTATTATAGTGTTGATTAAGCGTTTAGTAGACTTGCTTGGATCGCGTGTACAATTTAATCGTTGTGAATATAAATATATTCAGCATTATTGTATGAGTAAAAGTGAAAAGTTGTGATAAACTAATTTCACATTTGAAACTTTTACTCATTTGTCTCGTGTTACATATGTATATGCATGCATTTATGTGTATATGTGATGTATAAATGTCTATGTTTGCGTTTTATTAATGAATACAATTGTTGTATGCATGAAAATATATGAATTATAAAATTGGAAACTTTCACGAGACGAAATAAATATATTTAATTTTCATGAATATATTTAATTATTATGGGACAGGGTTGAAATAAATAAGAAAAACAATGATAAATATTTTTTTTTCCTAGTTTTGGATGATGATAATTTTATGATGTACATGAATTTATTTATAATAATATTTTATTGTTTTTGGGAATTTGATTTTTTTTTTATTCAAACTCAATTTTTATTTTTATTTTTTTATTTTTAAGGCAATGTCAACATCAATGTTTGAATTTTATTTCAACATTTTGTCATTTGACATTCGAAAATTTTTATTATTTATTTTTTGTTTGTTTATTTTTAAAATTATTCATTTTTTTGTGGTGGAAAAATTTTTAATGTAAATTTTGTATCAAATTTCAATACAAGAATTTTTGTAATTCATTCATAAAATTATTTTACATCAAATTATCAATATTTTATGTTTAATTTAACATTAAATTTTTGTGTATTGAACTGAATAAATTTTTTTGGTAACACTTTTTTGAATTTTTGCAAATCTTCAACATATTTTTTGTGTTGAATTGAATCAAATAAATACACTGTTGATTATTCATACAAATTTTGACAAAATTTTTCACAATGTACATGAAAAAATTTTGCAAGATAATAAAATTAACCAAAAAATTTCATTTCAATACTAATAAATAATACTTTTCAAATAATTTTCCCAATAAACTCAAAAATAATTTCCAAATATTCAAATCATATTTCCAAAATATCAAAATAACTATTAAATTCCAAAATCCAACATTTCCAAAATCAAAATCAACCACACAACCATCATATTCCATCCAAAAAAAATTTATAAAAAATTATTTCAAATTATAATTGTTTCACCATAAAACATTTGATCCTTTTTTTTTTCCTAATCTATTCAAAATTTCCATTCTTCCATTCACATTCTTTATAATATTTGTCTACAAACATAAAAAATAAACCAAATAAATAACACATCAACCGAACAAATAATTATATATAAGCCCAAATCAACAAAAAATTCGCATAAAGGGAATTTTTTTTTTCCACATTTTCCATTTATTATCAACTCCACATCGCGACAAATAAATACTCAAACAAATATGCATACGCATACATAAAACGATCATAAGGAAAAGAAATGAGAGAATAAATATACACACACATAAAGTGCGCAAGTATATAAATGCATGTATACTTTATTCACATACATATGTACAATATGATGAGCGCGCCCAATGTCTGGCATCGGATCTCATCGTCGTCGGATGTTGTGTCTGGTCGCTTCACTCGAGAGATTCTCGAGGGCAACTATCACATCACCGAACGTGGCTGGTATAGGATGGAAAGGGAAAGGGGAGGGCAAGAGGAAACAAGGGAGGGCATCAGTAACGTGCAACAACGTGTGCCATGGGCGCAGCAAAGAAACTCAGACGCCCTTCACAATATTTCAAAGTGTTGATTTTAAACTATATTAAAAGTGTCAGCACACAAATTTTGTCCTCATTGCATTTTACATTAATTATATACTTAAATGTATATATGTGTAAATAAGGAGTTTTATTTAGGTATTATTTGTTTATTAGAGATGATTGTTGTATGTATCAGGGAATTTATAACGTTTATTAATTATTTGAGGAGAAAATATTTGGGATTGAATTTGAATTTAAATTGTTGATTATTTTTGATATGTCAGAAATGGAGAATTATTATTTTGAACAAATATGAATATAATGAATGATTTTAAGAAACTGATTGAAAAATACTATGTTTATAACTGATAATAAACAAACTAGCGTTTTATAAATAATAGAGGAGAGGATGCAAATGTGGAATACCACTTTTATTCAAAAAAATCGTATTATTCATGGGTTAAGAGGTAAAAAAGTAAGAATCGCATTAAATGTTAGAGAAACTTATATTTTATTTAAATAAAAAAAATGAACAGCCCCGTATTATTATAAATAGGATAAATTTTGTTTTAATCATAAAATTGCAGATTGGCGTGGTTTAACCAATGTGAATATAATTTGGAATAGGGTATTCTAAATTACAATCACCTAAATAATCAACTTTAATTAACTATATAAATATTTTTGAACTTAAATCTCAACTATTAAATTTAAAAAACTCAACTTCAAGCTTATATCTAAATCAATTATAATTTTTGTAGTCTTTGCAATAATCACAAACGTAGCACCCTGAGCCATATTCCAAATTAGCAACATAACCATTTCTAACCTAAAATATTTTTATCATTTTGTGTTACGAATAATTTCTCAAATAAGCGCTGATTTCTACAAGTGAGACACTTAACTATAGATTCGTACAAATATAAACATATAAATATAAGTTACACGCAAGATGCAAACAGATTTATTATACTTACTTTGAAAATTTTCTAGATAGCACTTTTACTTCAATGCAGTTTATCAGGGCACTATCAATATGGCTGCTTCTAAGCGATGCTCAATTTGTTTGTTAATACTCACACTTCATCATACTGGTATTCGTTAATGGATGGCGTTTTCTTATACTTTTATAATGTAATATTCCAAATTACCAGCAGTATTCCAAATTAGTATCCTTTCTTCTACATTTACTTTTCAAGTTTAGTAAAATTATCAATAATTTTGAATAATAATTTTATTGAACTTTGATAAATTTATTCTCAATCTGTATTCTATAAATAATCAAATAGTAAATTATTCATCATATTGTATTGTATTTTTAATTGAAAATAATTTTTATTATATAATTTATTTGTTTAAAATGATTCGGAAATTATTAATAATGAATTATTGGCTACTAAGTAATTATTATCATGTGACAGTATTTTCATTTGAATATAATCTTCACTATTTAATTATTCATGAGATCGAGATTGAGAATAAACTTTTTATAGTTCAATAAAATTATTATTCAAAATTACTGAGAATTATATATATGAAGAATATTTTTGTTTATTTTTTAGAATAATAAATGTAGATTAATAGAAATATTAATTTGGTGTGAATAACAATTTTATATTTATTGTAGCGTGATAAAACAAAAATTATTTGTTCAAAATGTTTCATAAAAATGGGTTCTATATAACATATTTTAAATAATGAATGTGTCTCTATGGAATGTCCTTTATGTGGGTGTGGATAACCTTTTTATTTGTACAATATATATATATGTGTGTGTGTGTATGTGACAATGTTGAGCGGACGGATGTTGATAGGGTTGACAAAGGCACGCGCTAATTGGTACATCGCGTAGCACGGATCTTGCACATTGACCGTGGAGTCTGGAACCATGTCCGCCAGACGATGGTTTATTTGTTCTTTTTTCTCTCTTTCCCTTTCTTTCATACTTTTATCTCTTTTTACCTATAGTCTATACATAAATATGTATGTATATTAGGTCAATCAGAAAGTAATGTCGTCAAATTTAAATGGATAAAATCACTACAAGTTTTTATTTTTAATCAATGATGTAATTATCTTTGTTATCTACAATATTTTGCAATGTTATGACTAAATTTTCAATGCTGGATTAAGAAAAATTAATGCTTTTTAAGCAAAACTAGTTACACAATGCACAGAAACGACATATTACTTTTCGATTGATTTAATGGATGTATATGGGGTATTCCACGCGAAAACCGTCCACTCATCTAACTTTGCATCTCCTATTTTTTTGATAATTTTTCAACTTATAGTACCCATTGAGAAAGACCTTCATGATTTTTTGGAATTTTTTTTGTCCAGCCGTTTTCGAAACATCGATTTTCGGAAAAAATGGCTTTTTTTTTTTCAAATGCCTGTAACTTTGCGAAAAATGGGCCGATTGGGACGATTTTTTTTTCAAATTTTCCTTCTCCACAGCACTTTCAAAATACAAGTTCAGAAAAATTTCAAAATCATATTTCTATAAAATTCTTGAGTTTAAAAATTATGAAACGTTGATTTCCAAAAAACATGTAGCGATAGTTTGTCTTGAAAATTTTTCCTAAAATATTGTCACCCATCCCGCAACTTTTCCTCCTAGTCAAATGATCTATTTTTTTTTTTTTTCGAATTCTTAAATATTCATGTTCAGTGAAAAGTGATGTTTTTTCTTCAATTTTCGCCTTTAAACGCACAATTAGATAAAGAAAACCCAACGAAACTCCATGAGTTGGATTCCCATATGATTCTCGAGCTCTAAACATTGAATGTTGACTTTTTAAAAAACGTAGTAATCGAATTTAAGATTCTATGTTTTTTCGAGTTTAAAAAATTCAACAAATATGAATATTCCTTTTAACAGATTAAATGAAAAATACGTTGTTTATTTCGGATATTTTACAAACTAGCATTTTATCAATAATACAAATTGTTGCATGGTATAATTAATTCTCAAAGTTTAGTGAAATTCTCAGTAATTTTGAATAATAATTTTATTGGACTATAAAAAATTTATTCTCAATCTCGATTTCATAAATAATTAAATAATAAGAATGATATTAAATTAAAAATACTATACAATATGATAGGTAATAATTATTTAGTAGCCAATAATTCATTATTAAAAATTCCCAAATCATTTTAATTTATAGTAAAAATTATTCAAAATTTCAAATCTACTTTTTTCTTACTTGAGTACACTTAAAATGTCGAAACGGATAAAACTAAAATACACATATCGTAAAATGCATGTAAAAACATAGCGTTGCTTCTCCGAATTTTTATATTAACTACCACCTTATCATCCCTTAACTTTATCACCATCCAAAACTACTCCATCATTTGCACATAAAAACAAATAGATATAAACAGTTATTCGTATGTGTGTTTCGCCCTTCACTCTTGTCGATAGTTGTGGGAGAAAGATGATTGCAGAAAGTATAAAAATAAAAATGGAAATAAAAAAAGGGTGGTTCAACGATGCCATTGCACTGCACTGGGTGAGGGTCATTACTCCGAGCAAGGCGAGCCGCTGACCTCGGCGCCAACGCCCGGAATCGATCTATTCATCCCCTTTTTTGCAGACAAAATGACAGAGACAGACATTAACCATGCGACAATTGCAATGCATTGTATGCAGAAAAAAAATTGTCTTATTTTCATTTTTATTGTCATTTTCGCCGACGGTTTTTGTATGTTTGTCATGTTTTTTTTTATGGTGTTGTTGAATTTCATTTTTGTTGAGAGGACGAAATTGATTTGTACAATTTGTTCTACTCAAATTTGAATTATGATAAAAAAATTAACGAAAAAAAAATTTTTTTTTATATGTGGTTTTCAAAAATTAATTTCTTCTTTGCGATAAGTTAGAGAAAAAAACTAAAAAGGTTAATTCTCGAGGGGTTTAGACAGACATGCGAGTTCTTGATAATTTAATGAAAAATAAAATTGTCGATTGAAGGAAAAAAAAAGGGAGAAATCGATTTTTTAAAAGTAATAGAATTTATTTTCATGAATTTTAATCAATTATCAACATTTTTACATGTGATTTTTTTTTTGATTCATCACTCTGGGATTCTTTTAACGCGTGTAGAGTTTCAGGCCCAGTTGATAGATGTCGTTGTCGTTTAGTTTTCGTGAATTTGGGCCTTTCGATCAACGTCGTGCTGTTTTACCGTCAGATTGCGCCACTTTGTCATGCAATGCTCTGTATATGTATTTCTTTAAATTAACTCCATATTTATCACATTCGATTTGATATAAATAATACTTTAAACATTTCTCAGATTTAATAAATGTGTTTAGTTTAACTAATGAAAATCTAGTGATAGATTCAAGATAAAATATTCTTGATTTGACGCAAAATAAACAAATTATTTCACTCTGCACAATTAAGAAATGAAATAAATACACAATAAATAAACAAAATCATTACAAAAATTGATAATTAAATCATCATTATACCCAAGATAACTTTGCTTTTTTGACACAAATCTTCGTGTTAAAATTTTGATACAAAATTTGCGTTGAAAACAGTTAACACAATATTCTAATTGACTTTTACACAAAAATTTATACTGTTTATCCCTACATAAAAAGTTTTCCCACGGTGGGAAAAAATTTATTCGAAAAACATCCGCAGAAAAGCCCGGATATTTTTTCAGAATATAGATTTACGTGTATACACACATAAAAGGATGTGTATTGAGAAGGGTTAAATTATTTGCGGAAGGATATATTGTTTACTTGGGACAAGCTCTGTCCGATGTTAAGTAGACAAAGTAGATTATGCGATATCCTATTTGACATCCGGTTAATAAAACCTTTTTTTTTTCTCTTTTTTCATTCTATTGCTTTTTAACTCTATCTAATAAAATTCACCTTGGAAATTTGCACACAAATAATTTTTATTCACGACATACAAATTAAAAATTAGTGCTAAAAATTATCAAATTCTTTGTTCATTTCTTTACGTTTTATCAAGTGTTTTAATTTGAGTTTTAGTTCTTCAAATTTAGTAAATTTTAGTTTTTCAGTAATAGTTTTAGTAATAATTCAGTTTTAGTAATTTTGATTTTAATAATTTTAATAATTTTTCAGTTTTTTCAGTAGTAATTTTAGTAATAATTTTAGTAATAAATTAGTTTTAGTAATTTTAGTACTTTCATTTTGGTAATTTTAATTTAAGTTTTTTAGTAATAATTTCAGTAATAATTTAGTTTTAGTAATAATTTTAGTAATAATTTAGTTTAGGTAACTTTTTAGTTTTTTGGTAATAATTTTAGTAATAATTTAGTTTTAGTAATTTTTTAGTTTTTTAGTAATAATTTTAGTAATAATTTAGTTTTAGTAATTTTGATTTTAGTAATTTTGTAGTTTAGTAATAATTTTAGTAATAATTTAGTTTTAGTAATTTTGATTTCAGTAATTTTATAGTTTTTTGGTAATAATTTTAGTAATAATTTAGTTTTAGTAATTTTAATTTTAGTAATTAAACTGCACAAAAAAAAAAGAAATAATTTTTTTTCTTTTCATCATAAATTTTTTTACTGTATATCAATTCATATAAAATCCATTATGTACCATCCGTCATCAATTACATAACGGTAAATATGTATTTTATATACAGACACGCGTGAAAAGCAGCTGCGCGTGGCTTCAAGTCGTCATTGCATCATTGTCAAATACGTAATAATCGTTTGAAAAAATCCTCGACACGCGTCATTTTATTGCTCACGTGTCCCTTATTATTATTATAATATTATATCAACACACCTGCTTTTGAATCTTGTACCCCCCTTATGATCTACTTTCTTCACATCACCTCTCTTCAAAATGTATTAAAAAGAAATACATTTTTTTTTTTTTCACTTTATTTCATTTCCTCTCACTATATATATATTTTTTTTTGCATGTGCAAGACGAAAATTATGAGCATCTGCTTGACATGTAGAAAAAGACGGGCAATAGCGTGATAGAAAATAAATTGTTCAATGTATTATATCAAAAATATTAGAAATAGAAAAATAATAATATAAATTTTTTTTTTTCGTGAAAGATTCGATTTCACATGAAAATCTATATATTGGAAATGATCTATCGAGCATCTGTTCCATTATAAATAGCTGACATTAGATCGACGCAACCCTTTTCATTACTTATATAAACGGATGTTAAAATTCTCTGTAATACCGGAAAAACTAACAAAGAAATATATATATTCGAATAATAATATTCTTACGACATCTAGACATATGTAGGTTTGTTGAAGAATATTATATCGATTCAATATCGTACAATATAGAGAAAATTTTATATAGTATATATATATATATATGTGTATATATATATATCTATGTGAATAATTTTTTCACATCTGCCGTGATTTTACGTAAACTGAATCCTTTCGTTTGCATTGAAAATCTTCACTCAACAGCTGGCGAATTTCTTACCGCACGAGTTTCCCTCAAAAGGTTCGAACCCAACAGGTGTCATATATATCTATATATCGATGTGTATACATATATATGTGGGGGAGGGTGTGTGTGTATTTTTTTTTATTTTGGAAATGAAAGTTTTCTTGCAAAACGATTGGATAATTCGTATATATCGATGAATTTAGTTTATGGATTAAAGTTCTTTGGAGTGCATATTTAAATCTGGCGGATGAATGCAGATTTATGTTGAATGAATCGATTATTTATGAAGATATATATCCATCGATGTGTGTATTTATGTTTATAGTAGAAGAAAAAAATTTTTTGTTAGGAAATAAATAATATTTGTATGGAATAAAAAATTTTTTCTGCTAATTGTTTGATATTTATTTGTGGTAGTTATCGATGCCTTGGAAGTTTCATTTTTTTTTTGTTTGAAATGATGGTTGCTTTATTGTTAATAATTGTTTATACCAATATGTAATTTATTAATGTTTCAAAAAAAAAAAAAAAAAAATTATTATTGATCGTTTTGGAGAGTTAATTTACACGTCAATAATTTTGAATTGTTTAGAATAAATATTTCTTGTATCGGATATTTGAAATAAATATTCATTTGTTTGAAAAAAATTATTAATTGATAGAAATGAATATTTAGTTTATGTGCAATAAATTTTTTGTTTCGAGTTATTTTGTTTTTTTTTTTTTTTTTCAGTTTATTAATTTATTATATTGATATTATTTTAATTTCAATTATAAATTGTTCAAAAATAGTTAAATTCCAGAAAAAAAGTATCAATTTTCATCATTAAGACAAAAAATAATTTTATCTTTATTTAATATAACAAAAATGAACGAATTAAAGTTGAAAAAAAAATGTATATTATTATAAATATTTCACAGGATTCAATAAACAATGTTAGCTGTTTATAATGATAATAATAATAATAATAAATATTATATTATAAAAATCTATAAACAAAAAAAATATTTCCATTTAAATTCTATATTTATATTTGTTTATTTTATCTTTTTCTTCATTTTTACGTTCGAAAAAAATTATTTTCATCTTGAAAACGAATAATTTTTTTTAATATCAAATAGTGAATTATAAATTTTCATCTATCAAGATTAGGAAATCAAAATCATCAAAATAACACTTGTCCAATGAAGTTCTAAAAACATAATAATAATATTAAAAAGAAAAACAATTGAAAGAAAAAAATATTTTGTGATTTTATTTTAATAACTTGTGAAAATTTTAATTTGTTATTTCATTTTTCATTTTTGAGTTTTACAATTATGTATGCTTCATATCAAGGTCCTCATACAAGTTTATATACCGGTCTTGAATTTAATCCGAAAAAATATTACATCTGTTCTCTATATGTATGAATTATTATGTGCACAGTCGCTAAAAGGATGCGGTCATTTTCTGTGTGGATTTTACATAAACACCAGCTGTTATGATTTTCGTAGAATTATATATACATGCGTGGTATATACTTCACTACATAATATATATCAATGCATGTATGTACATACATATTATATATGTAACATACGTATTGGATGAGTCAACACAGGAAAAAAATTACCTGTTGCAGCTGCCATTGTTACAATATTCTCTCCCGCGTGGAAAATAATTATTGTGTATTTACTTATTGCAATTATTAATCGTGAAAATCATGGGAGTTTTTTTTTGTTTCATGATAGTCAATTGAATATTTATTATCAATTATTTTTCAGCTTTAATAAAAATTTTTAGTGCACTTTTACACAAAATATTTCACTGTGCCCCATAAAATAATAAAACCAAAAAATAAAAAATACAAAAATTGATAAATAAACAATCATATAACACAATATAATTTTTCTGATATTCAACACAAAATTTTGGAAAAAAATTTTCGTCAAAAACAGTTGACACAAATTTTCAGTGGACTTTTACACAAAATATTTCACTATGCCCAATAAAAAAATAAAATAAAAATACAAAAACCAATAACTAAATCATCGTGTAACGCAAAACTAATTTACCAATTTAACAAAAATTCTTGTATTAAAATTCGCGTTAAAATCATTCAAATAGAATAAAATTTCACCTCTGAAATATATTCTTGATTTTCACCATCTTAAATTTTTTCCACATCCACCAATCAACAAAATAACGAAATTAATTGATTAATTGCTTCATAACATCGGTGTCAGCAGTCGGATTCAAACCCACACGTTCATAATAATCTATACATAAATATATACATACAAACATATATACATACATACATATAAATAAATTGCAGTTTAGGAGAATGCTTGAAAGATTATATATATATTTTCATCCTCACATCAGGGTGCATTGGCCGCAAAAGTGAGGGCACATCGGTGCATCGGCCTGTATATTGAAGCGTGTGCAATACACGCTTCTATATACACTCATACATACATGCATATGTACATAAATATATACACAAATATCTGTAGTGTATGAGAATAACGTGCGCGTTATTCGTATCTAAACGTAAAACAAACAAGAAAATGTAGGAAACAAACCAGTCAATGTGCAATTTTAACTATTTTAATTTCATTATTTCATTATTTATTTTACTTCATAATTATATTCATTCTGTGTTGAAGAATAATTTAAATTTTACGGATTATATTTTTCGTGCATTTTCATTTTGCGGGGATATATTTCGAAGGGTCGTGAGCAAAGAGATTGTGTCAGTTTAAGATAGAATACACATGTGTTATGTGTATACTAAGAGCAAATGATGAGAGAAGAAAGTGAGAAGTGAAGTTAGCAGTTCTTGAAGCCTCTGTCAAGGTCTGTGGCGTCCGTTGATCTTCCTCGGTCACAGACCCACAATTTTATATATTCCTTCTTTGTCGTTCTGCCATTTTATCTACGTATGTGTGTGTGTGTGTGTGCCTTTTCAACTTGGTAGCCCTTTTATATTATATACTAACCAGAAAATATAACGTCGACCCTCAGCGCGAATAAAACTTTTCAGATTGTCATGTAAACGCGCAGAGACACGTTTTTACTTGCCTTTGTGTGTTTATGTATGTGTGATTTTTTTTTATATAACTATATATAGTGTGGTTGAATCGATAAAATTATATTTTTAGATGCGATATTAAGAGTTATTGAAATTTGATTAGGTTAAACTTTATAATATTATAGAAGGAATATTACACGCTTTGTTAGTAGATTTTTTTTCATGTATTTCATTCTTCTTTTTTTCATTGAGGTAGTGATTATCGGTGATACAAATTTTTGTGGTAATATTTGATACAATATTTGCGTTAAAAACAATTGATACAAATTTTTAGTGGACTTTTAAGCAGATTTTTCTGTTGTTCATAATGGAAGGATGCAATAACAATACAATAATTGGAGAAAATCAATGAATGAATTATTACATAACGCAAAATTGTTTTTCTGATTTAACACAAATTTTTGTTTTGGAATTTGATACAAAATTGGTGTTAAAAAATAGTTGATACAAATTTTTAGTGGACTTTTACACAGATTTTTCTACTGTGCACAATGACAGACCAAAATAGCAATATAATAATTGGAGAAAATCAATAAAAAAATTATTATATAACGCAAAATTGTTTTTCCGATTTAACACAAATTTTTGTTTTGAAATTTGATACAAAATTGGTGTTAAAAAATAGTTGATACAAATTTTTATTAGACTTTTACACAGATTTTTCTACTGTGCACAATGACAGACCAAAATAGCAATATAATAATTGGAGAAAATCAATAAAAAAATTATTATATAACGCAAAATTGTTTTTCCGATTTAACACAAATTTTTGTTTTGAAATTTGATACAAAATTGGTGTTAAAAAATAGTTGATACAAATTTTTAGTGGACTTTTACACAAAATTTTTTATTGTCCATGTTCCATTATTAAATAAATACTCCGAATCAGACTTTATGCCAAAAATACATACAATATAATGAATTAATATTAAAAACAATATTCACTCATTTGTATTACTCTATCGAACAATCGTAACCTAAAAATATTATTGCTTATATTCATAAATGATCATCAACACAAAGAACCAAATTAACTATAATTGATTTCAATTAGTTTAATTAGTTTTTTTTCATTCGTAGTCGTCATTTTATACAATCGATTAAACCACGTGTGGTCGCGTTATAAAATGAAAATCAAACCCAAAACAAAGGGGTGTAAGAGCAAAAAAGAAAGGAGAAATTAATCGAAGTGAGGCACGTGCGTAGATATCCATCTACCCCTCGTCCTTACAGGACCTTTAGGCTAAAAAGCTCGCATTGAAAAAAAAAAATAACAAGAAAAAAATATATATTTTATACACTCTTGTTTTTCTCGCCCTTTGTTTCATTCGCGCACGTTGTGTCACGCTCTTAAATACAAATGCTCGAGTAAAACCTTAAAATGACACGCAGGATCTCGTTGATCATCAGATTTATTTTCCGCTATTTTTCCTTTTCATATTTTCACATTAAATTCCACAATACAATCATATATATTTATCAAATTTTCTTTTTTATCTGAACAATTTTGTTGATTATATTTAAAACGATTATGATTTTTGTCAATATTTTTTTTTTCTCGAGGTCCTTTGACTATCCAATTTTAACGCTTGGGCCGGATTTCGTCGGCATAAATCTTGTAAGAGTAGAAAAGAAAGAAAAGAATAACAAAATGAAAGAGAAATAAAAAACTCATCCGTAACATTGGGGTCGATGTTTTTTTTTCTTCTTTCTTTTCTTTTTTTTCGCGTTTCCCTATGGAATATCTTGGGGAATCGACCTTGAGGAGTATTATTGAATCGCGGAAGTAAGGCAAGCACGAACTGAACCCACATGGACCTGTAGGGACGCGCACGAGGGTTGAAATTGAGCGGGGATGAGAAATATCTATACTTATATTAAAGAGGGGAAATTTCGAACGAGCATGCAGCGACGAGTCGTTGCCTCAAAGATACAGGAAGTAATTTTGGAACAAAAGATACGTGAGGGTGGAAATTAGGTAAACGTCATAACCAAGTTTACACACGCAAAAAATATAAATATATTTATACACACATACATATTTATAAAATTTTTATAATTATAATATTGAAATTTATTTGAATTACTAAAATGATAATTAGAATAAACTGAACAAATAAATTGATAAATTAATTTTGAAAAATTATTGACTAATTTACAAGCTGATTTATAAGATTATTAATAACTAAACAAAATTATTTAATAATTAAATATTCCAAAAATTATTTTATTAAATCTTGACTTTGTTTAATTTATTCATGACATTTATTTTTTATTTTTTCCTAGTTTAAATAGCTCAATTTGAGGGAATAATTGTCAAATGATTGAATTGTTTATGTCAAATTGGAAGAATTTTATTAAAAATTAAAAAAAAAAAATTTTTTTTTCATTGTTTTAATTATTTTTATGATGTCAATTAATTTATTTAGACATGTCATAGTGGTATTTTTATGTTGAATATCGTCAATTTGATTTTATCATAAAAATTAATCTACTCATATTTTTTTTTTTTTCGAACAGAAAAAGAAATAAATTATGTATATATTATAAAGCAAATGGGAATCACTGGCTGTGATTGCTCTTTGTTCCTATTGTAAGATGGCGTCTTTCAAGGTTATACGTGGAGACGACGACGATATTCAGAAGGGCTAGTTGCCAAGGGAACGATCGTTACCAGTACCATGGATATATTTACCAGTCCGCGACCTTGGCTATATGTAACAGCCATTTTGTGTTTTCGTTAGATGCTACCCCTCTGCTTTATATATAGATATATTTGTCTGTGTGTTACATGCCTTAGATCATTTCCGGGATATATTTTTCTTCCTTGTGCTGTTAAAATGTATTGACAGAGACAAAGGAGAAAAATCAGGAAAAGACATTGGGTCGGTCAAGTGTTACCAAATCGAATTCCTTGGGGGAAAATTTTTTATGAAGAATTTTTATATTCATATATTGTAAGAAAATTCTTTGACTATTTTTCATCGTTTATATATACACAATTTTGTATTTTCTACTCTTTATTTTTTAAGGGAAGAAAAATTTTACATATGTGTATGTATAGTAAAAAAAATTTGTGTTGATTGTTTTTGATGCGAATTTTGTATCAGATTTTAATTTTAGAATTTGAGTCGAGCAGAAAAATTATTTTTCGTTGTTTGAAAGATTATTTATTGATTTTATTTATTTATCGTGTTTTTATTTTATATTTTTATTCTGCAAAGTGAAGAATATTGTGTGAAAGTACGCAAAAAAATTTGGATCAATTGTTTTTAACGCAAATTTTATAGAAAATTTTAATTCGAAATTTTGTGTCAAGAAGAAAAATTATATTTCGTTGTTTAAAAGATTATTTATTGATTTTATTCATTTATTGTGCTCTTATATCATATTTTTATTATGTACAGTAAACAATTTTGTGTGAAAGTAAACGAAAAAATTTGCGTCAATTGTTTTTAACGCAAATTTCAATTCTAGATTTTGTGTCAAGTAAAAAAATTATTTTTCGTTGTCTGACCGATTATTTTCATTTATTATATTTTCATTTTATATTTTCTTTATGCACCATAAACAATTCTGTGTAAAAGTCCAAGAAAAAATTCATATCAATCATTTTTACCGCAAATTTTGTATCAAATTTTAACACAAAAATAAGCGTTAAAGCAGCAAAATTATTTTTCGTTAAATTAATATTATTTAATATTAAATCTACCACTAAATTTTAGTCTGTCAAACTGCATAAACTTCATAATGAATCAAATCACATAAATATAACATCAATTCAATCTAACATTCAAATAAAAATAACGTAAAATAAATTTTAACACAAGAATCCCAACATAAAAATTTTTCTCCAATATAATTAAATCACATTTTTAGCTTATTAACCGTCATATATATTTTTTTCTTCCAACTTATTACTATTGTTCAACTATTATTTATCATTGTCACTATACATATACACACATAAATTTACGCACATAATTTAAATTCACTTAAAAACACAAAAAAAAAAGAGTTTTCCCAGATTTTGTAGTATCAGTTACAAGTTATTAACTCGAAGATCACGTTCTATTGTGTGGCATTCAGTGAAAATAATTTTGAAAATGGGACGTGCAACCATATTGTATATATACATACATAGTATACATATACACACACTCATCAGGTATATAGAGCCATAAAAGACTGACATATGGGGGGGCCTTATAACGCCTTTCTATTTCATCTTTGGACCCATTTCGTATCCTCGTATATCTGGGGCAAACTCGTCAAAATGAGTTTGACCTTGCAAACTCATGCGGTCTATATTTCTAACATTCTTTTATACATTTGTATATATGTATAAACCATTTGCAGTGTCATGGGGTTATTTTATTTATTATATATCGCAGTAGTTTTATTTTTCTATACGTTATTTTCTCTTGAAATTCAATTTTTTTTTCTCTTCTTTTATCGTTTAGAAAAGGTATAGGATCGCGTTTTATATTACTTGAGTTTGTACATCAATGATCTGACCAATATAATGACGAATTGGTTGATGGGATTGCAGGGGAAAAAAAACACCATCGATTTATCGAAGGGTTTAGATCGTGCGTGGGAAGAATTTCTGAATTTTAGAAGAAATATAATACAAAAATGCGCGGGTTATAACAGCTGCATTTTCACAAAATTCTATATATGTTTCATATCCTTTCCATCACTTTTCAAAATGTTTTTCTTACGTGTTTATACATGTATATGTATTTTTGTGTCTCGTCAAATTTTATTGGATAAAAGAAATTTTTTTTTTTTTTTTGGTAAAGGATGAAATAGAAAATATTGTTCGATTGATCGAGAATTCAATTCAATAATTCAATAAATTCATACCGATAGAAATATTCCTGTGTTATTATTATTATTAACAATATAATTATTATTATTTGACGAAAATGAAAAATGAAAAGGGTTGAATAATATTTTATTTCGACATCTGTGAAATTTTATGAAATTTGATATTAAATTCTTTAAGATTTTTTTTTTCTGTTCATTTTTCAGTCGTTTGGTATTCTATTTGTTTATTCCATTATGATACTGATGAATAAACAATATTAAACTAATAAATAACATGATTTGTAATGATGAATATTTTTTTTTATTTTTTTTTTTTGATAAGTAAAAAAAAATATAACATTGGAATTTTTTTTTTATTTGTTCTTTTAATTATATAATATTTATTTGTTTACAGTAGTGATGAATAAACAATATTGAACTAATAAATAAAATGGTTTACACTCATAAATATTTTTTTTAGTGAATAAAAAAAATATATCACTGAAATTTTCTTTTATTTTCTATTCGTTTTTGCAATTACTCAATATTTTAATTTATGTCTCCCATTACAATACTAATAAATAAACAATATAAAACAATGAAATGAAATAATTTCTACTAATAGCAATTTATATTCTTGAATGAATAAAAAATATACATCATTAACATTCTTTCTTTTCTTTTTTTTTCTTCTTCTTTACCATTTTTTCCTTTTTTTTTTTTTTTTTTATTCTCTTAAAGAATGTCACCCAGAAACGTGACGAAAGTTTGTGTGCGTTGTAAATTTATCAAGGGACGTCATGAAACTGTAACTGGTGTGGTCCTGCATAGTTCACCCCGACAATATAATACCGAGGTTAGCCATAGAAAATAATATTCTTGTTCAATGCGTAGTGTGTCCTCGAGTCTCACCTCGCGCTCATGGCAATAAACCTATAATGTTATTTGTGTTCCAAATGATTCGAGACCCTTAGGGTGATTTATGAGGGAATACTGGTCGCGTTATTTACGATAAGTACATACATACATAAATACATATATACCTATTGTATATACAATGAGATGAGTCAACTAACTAACGAAAAAAAGAAAAAAAAATATTGAGCGAGAAAATAAATCCGTTATACTTTTGCATGGCTATAATTTACAACATATATGGAAAATAAATTTATATATATAGAGGAAAGGATGCAAATTTGGTATACCACTTTTTAAAATAATCGTATTAATCATGGGTTAAGAGATAAAAAAGTAAGAACCGCATTAAATGTTAAAGAAACTTATATTTTATTTAAATAAAAAAAATGAACAGCCTCGTATTATTATAAATAGGATAAATTTTGGTTTAATCATAAAATTGCAGATTGGCGTGGTTTAACCAATGTGAATATAATTTGAAATAGGGTATTCCAAATTACAATCACCTAAATAATCAACTTTAATTAACTATATAAATATCTTTAAACTTAAATCTCAACTATTAAATTTGAAAAATTCAACTTCAAGCTTATATCTAAATCAATTATATTTTTTGTAGTCTTTGCAATAATCACAAACGTAGCAACCTGAGCCATATTCCAAATTAGCAACATAACCATTTGTAACCTAAAATATTTTTATCATTTTGTGTTACGAATAATTTCTCAAATAAGCGCTGATTTCTACAACTGAGACACTTAACTATAGATTTGTACAAATATAAACATATAAATATAAGTTACACTCAAGATGCAAACAGATTTATTACTTACTTTGAAAATCTTCTAGATAGCACTTTTACGTCGATGCAGTTTATCACGGTACTATCAATATGGCTGCTTCTAAGCGATGCTCAATTTGTTTGTTAATACTCACACTATGTTATACTGGTATTCGTTAATGGATGGCGTTTTCCTATATTTTTATAATGTAATTTTCCAAATTAGCATCCTTTCCACCAATGTTCGGTGAATATGTATGCATATATGTATGAGTGTATATTATGTAATATGTTATGGGAAATAATTTTTCTTATTTATAAATACATGGTGAATATATTTTGTAAGAGAATTCTCGTGTAAAAGACTTGTGAAAAATTGCAGGTTTCAACGTGTATAAACGCGGTTATAACTTTGAGTATAGAGTGCAGTGTGTTTATTTTCATGTGTATGTGTGTGTGTGTGTGTGTGTGCTGCGGCACGGTTACTGCAATGGAGATGTCGGTGACCAGGACGTCGATCCCGGGAAGGAGGCGAAGGACCTCGAGAATGGCAAACAGGAGTTGAGCGCAGTTGGTTAATGGCATTTATGTGCATTTGGAATTTTTCCTTTATCTTTTAGATACAATTGAAACTTTTTGGTTTATTATTTTGGGTAAAAAAGTCCATGAAAAATTTGTGTTTATTGTTTTTAACGGGGATTTTTTGTTTTAATTTTAACACTAAAATTCGTGTGGTAGAAAAATTATTTTAGATATTATAGTTTATTCATTGATTTTTAAATCAATTTTATTTATTTATTGTATATTTTTATTGTGCACAGTAGAAAGTTTTGTGTGAAAGTCTAGTAAAAATTTGTATTAATTGTTTTGTCACGTGAATATTGTATCGAATTTTAACACAAGAATTTTTGTTGAAACAAAAAAATAATTTTGTGTTATACAAGATAGTTTATTTATTGATTTTGCTTGTTTATTGTATTTTTATTTAATTGTTTCATTGTCCACAGTAAAAAATTTTGTGTAAAAGTCTACTAAAAATTCATATCAATGTAAATTTTGTATCAAATTTCAACACAAAAATTTGTTTTAAAGCAGAAAAATAATTTTGCGTAAAATTTTGCCTAAAACTTAACTCAATTAACTTAATATCCCATCATACAAAATTTCCGTTCTATTATATTGCTAAAAAGTAAAAAAAAAATGGTGCGTGTTTCGGAAAAGTTTGTCAGTAACTAATTCGTCTTGCTCCAAAGTTGCCAGAAATTTTTGCGCCAACAGTTTCGAAGAAATTTTTTCATTCTTTCCAACCATGTCGAATAATTTATCGCAAGTTTTTTTCCTTTTTTTTTTTTTTTTTTTTTTTTTCATTCCTGCCCGTTGTGTGAAGTACATACATATAGTGGGAGTGAAGCAGACAGCCAGAAAGTTGGCGCAATATAACCATGACATGTGTATGTGTATCACCATGCACATAAACACACATAAATTCACTATGTGTGAGTGAGAGTGGTGCAAGGGTAGTTTAGTGGCGGTCGTCATGGTAACCCCGACAGACTAAATGTACAGTGCACCCCATCAAGGACCTTGAACGCGAATCGAAGGGCATATAGTGCTTGGTCGAAATATAATCCAACGCAAAACTACAACCTACGACTATATAATATGTTAATTTATTTAATGAAAAATATCTTTTGATATCTAAACAGATGAAAGAAATTTTAAGGATTCTAAATATCATGGTTTGAATGATTTTATTTGTTAATTTAAATTGTGAAATAATTTTGTAGAATTATTAATTTAATATAATAAATCATATTTTTGAAACAGTTCTTTTTTCATTGTTAAATGAAATGATGAAAATTTTGTATAGTTTGGTAATGATAAAATGGGAATGAAGTAAAAAATTTTTGGTAAACAAATGAAAGTTGTTTGATTAACGAAATGTCCATGTGATTCGATTGAATATTAATAATATATGGAACAATTGTGATGATTTTGAAAATGTTTGGATAGAAAATTCGTTTAGTTTGATAGACAAAACTTTGGTGTTGAATTTGACGTAAAATATTATAAATTTAACGCAAAATAGTTTTGCTAATTTGATATAAATTTTTGTGTTGAAATTTGACTCAAAATTTGAGTTAGAAATAATTAGGAGGAATTTTGAGTGGAATTCTACTCAAAATTTCATACTGTGGACAATAAAAAATTATAACAAGAAATAAAAAAAAACTAAAATTACTAAATAAACTATCATATCGTACAAAATTATTTTTCTCTTCCAACACAAATTTTTGTGTTGAAATTTGACACAAAATTTGTGTTTGAAATAATTAGAAGGAATTTTTAGTGGATTTTTATCCAAAATTTTGTACTGTGGACAATAAAAAAATAGAACAAACATTTGAAAAAAGACTAAAGTTACTAAATAAACTATCATATTACACAAAATTATTTTTCTCCTCCAACACAAATTTTTGTGTTGAAATTTGACACAAAATTTTGTGTTAAAATAATTAAAATTTGTGTTCACTGATTTTAATGCAAATTTTTATTCGAAGATATTATGCTGAACTAGAAAAATTATTTTTTATTATTTAGTAGTTTATATTTATTGATTTTAGTATGTTTTTGATTTTTTGTTCTAGATTTTTATTATCCATTGTACGAAATTTTGAGTAAATTTTTTTTTTCAATTATTCAGTAGTTTATTTATTGATTTTAGTATTTTTTTGAATTTTTGTTCTAGATTTTTATTGTCCATTGTACGAAATTTTGAGTAAATTTTTTTTTTTTATATAGTAGTTTATTTATTGATTTTAGTATTTTTTTGATTTTATGTTCTAGATTTTTATTGTTCACTGTACAAAATCTAGAACAAAAAAGGAATTTTAATTGGATTTTCACTCAAAATTTCGTACAATGGACATTAAGAATCTAGAACAAAAAATCGAAAAAAATACTAAAATCAATAAATAAACAACTAAATAATGAAAAATAATTTTTCTTATTCAGCACAAAATCTTCGAATCAAAATTCCATAAAAATTTGCATTAAAATCACTCAACACAAATTTTAATTATTCGAACCCAAATTTTTGTCCTCTTTACTTTCATCATCCCCACCACAATTAATATATCATTGAACAATCACAATCATACATAAAACTATAAAAACAATCAGAAATACACAAACATATAAAATAAAGAAAAAAAAAAAAAATCCTCCCATCCCAATAACAATTGTGAAAGCAATTAATTTAACATAAACTTGACAGTAATAATGAAAGCACACGTGATAAGCTCTCCCTTACATTTTGTCTCTGTCACTTGTGAATGTTGCACTCTATCGATTCTACCGTAGTCCGTTTGGTTGCTATGGTTACACCTATACACACGCATAAACTTGATATCTCTCTTTCTCACCAGTCACTTTGGCTCTTTATGTTTCCCATATTTCGTTCATATATTTCTCATCTCACTCATACTAGATCATAAATGACTTTTCTCATATAAAACTAACTATTCCATAACATCCACCTATATTTTGTAAATGTCTAGGCCCTTTCTATGTACATACACACATATAAATAAATATTTACCTACGTGCTTTTGTATACGTGCTGATGTTATAGTGATAAAAGCTTTTATATTATCATAAAGATTTTACGATTCTCGTTGAAAAATGCACCAGCGAAAATCGCAAGACCTTGATCATGAACGTGCACAAACTTGTTTCTAACTTGTTTCAACAAGTAATTTTATGTTTATTTTAACGATTTATTTGCGTATATATTATGAAAAGTATTGTTATTTATTTGAATGATTTTATTATTTAATATTTTCCTAGGGAAATGAGATTTTTATTATTGTTTGAATGGATATATTCTCTCAATTGAACAAAGAATTGAGTAAATTTTAGTGTCAATGAGAACGATATAGAATTACAAAGAAGCCAAAAAAAAATTGTCTTTGTTCTCAAAAGCCAGGACCACCACGTCGTTCATGGCTGTCGTGAAGGGACCACGATGTGTATGTGTATAGTTTTAGGTTTGTGTATTTGTGGGGGTGAGTGTCAGTGTGAGGGATGAGTTGAAATGAAATTGAGCCCTTGGTTTCTTCAAGTAAAGACGGGGACGCGTTGTAAAAAATACAAAAAAAAAAAAAAAAGAAGGAGAATAAAGTATAAAATGAACGCATGGAGTTATGTGGATACGTGTTTAAACGCGCACAGACTTGTTTATTTATCGGATCTATCGTTTGGTGCCCTTTTGACTTTCTCAGCAGAATTCGAAATTGGAATATTTCGAATGAAACGACGATACGTCGACATTCCAAAAATACGTCTGGAGGTATCAAATAAAGAGAAGAAGAAAAAGAAATGTTTTATTTTTTTTTTCCATTAAAAAAAGAAGAAGAGGAAAATTCTTGTATGAAAAATTTATATATTTTCTTTCTCGATTTGTATAATACGAAAGTGAAAAGCGAGGAGAAATTTTTGTACTCCTTTACGTCTTCTAGTGGTCGATTAAACATTCTATTACTCTCTTTGGTTTGTTAATTTTAAATTAGATTTGGAACTTCTTTATCAATTAATATTTGAACTTATTTTGGTGGTTTTTACACTCAATACTATGTTGCTTTATTTCATTTTAGAATAAACTTAGACAAAGAACCTATACAAAATCTTCAACACTATTTTGTGTAATGTTAGATTCTATTTTTATTTTACTCAAGATCTCGTTGCGATCTTACGATTTTCCTACGGCAGTGTATTGTTTTATGTTGTGTTTATTTGCGAATGATTCCATGATTGATTCATAATTTTTGCCAGTTCTGCGATTTAAAATTATAATTTAAGGGTGATTAAGAGTTGCGAGTGATTAGCAAACATGAAAATACACATAAACGATAAATTTCATACAATTTACTGGTATATAAATGTTTAATTAAGTTAGAAATATTAAGTATTATTCCGAAAAAATTTCAATATATCAATGCCATAATTTCATTAGTGTATCAAGATTATATTAATAAAACTAACACCAAGAAAAGATGCAAAATTTCTGGCGATTGGCAGTAAATATTAAATTACTACTTAAAATGTCTTCAGTATTTAATATTATTTAACGACTGAAGTTATATTATTTTTTTCAGCAGATGAAAATGAATTGGATAAAATGCTGATAACTAATAACGAAAGTGTACATGAAATATCGAGTAAAATATTATTAACTGAAGTAATTAACAAAATAAAACCATTGGTAGAACAATAAAAATTCGTAAAAAAACATAAAGAAATCAAAATATATTAATAATCTATATAAAATTCACAAATTAATCTATACATTTATTTTATCATACATATGAAAAAAAAATTGATTTAGAAATTCCTTTGTTCATAAACCTACATTCAATATTAAAATATATTTCCAAACAATTTAGCTCTCACTGATCCTACAAAACCTCATCAAATGTCAATAACAAAATTCACCCTTAAATTTAATCATTATCATAAATAAAATTTCAAACACAAAGGGCTTCCTATTTTTACGAGACATGCACGCGGAAATAAACATTTACCTCATAACCCCACTATCAATTAATTAAATAATCCATAAAATTACACATTCATAAATCACAAATTAAAATAAAACTAATTAATAAAATAATAAATTATAAAAATAATTTTCATAACACGCATATCGTGTGTGAATTTAAATTGTTGGTGCCTTTCATCGTCATTGTAAAAAACGAATAAAATTCTTATTCGTACAGTTGTCGTCATCCGGTCCCTCACACACTTCTCTCATTTATATGTACATATACATATTCATACATATACGTATATATTATTCCCTCTTTCATGTCTTTCCGGGGTGCTTAACGATCGCGTCAGCTTTAGTTCGAAAGCACGAGTGTATATTAGGGCGTGTGGAGCGCACACGCGAGTCGTTTTCGCGTCAGAGACATTGGCATTACAGGCACGTGCCTGTTCGTGAAGATAAGTAAACAGTATAAAGATGGGGAAAGAGAAAGGAAAAAAAATGAGTCAGGGAGTCAATTTCCCTCTCTTTTTTGACCCTCATCCATCTACCAATGACGCAAACTATATACATTTATAAAATTATTAAACAAATTCGAACGAAAAAAAAAAAAAAGGCGACAATTAATTTATACATTTTTGTATTATTTCTAAGACAGATTTTTTTTAATTGTTTTGGCTTTTTTATGTTCAATATGAGCACAAGCCATTGACATTTAGTTATTATATACTTGTATATGTATGTATATATATATTAGACTGATTCAAATAAGTTCTTAATATTAATATTAAGAGGTTGCTCATCGTGGATTTCTATTTCCTATTTGAATAACATGGAAAAATTTTTTTTTATCGTTAGAATCTTGTAGCTTACGAACCAATGGACGGATTCGAATGATCAATACATATTTTTATAGGATATTGAACGCTCTACAAAAACGGTGTCTTACGATTTTTTCATAATTTTCACTGTTTAGAAGATATTGGCGGTTGAAGTTTGAAGAATTTAACAAAAATTTCTTTGTTGCTTTTCAATTTTATAACTCGTAGACAAATAAATATTATAAAGTGCGCAATATATATTTTCGTAGGAAATTGAATGCTCTACAAAAAAGGTCTCTTGTGGTTAATCGATTACTCTAACCATTTACAAGATATTCGCATTCAAATCCCTGCGTACTGATTTTAATAGTTTTTTAATATATAATTCAAATTTATCCATTCCAGTCATGAATGCGAATATCTTCTAAATGGTTAGAGTAATCGATTAACCACAGGAGACCTTTTTTGTAGAGCGTTTAATTTCCTATGAAAATACATGTTGCGCACTTAATAATATTCATTTGTCTACGAGTTATAAAATTTAAAAGAAACAAAAAAATTTTTGTCAAATTCTTCAAACTTTGATCTCCGATATCTTCTAAACAGTGAAAATTATGAAAAAATTGTAAGATACCTTTTTTATAGAGCGTTCAATATCCTATAAAAATATGTATTGATCATTTGAATCCGTCCATTGCTTCGTAAGCTACAAAATTCCAACGATAAAAACAAAATTTTCCATGTTATTCAAATAGGAAATAGAAATCCACGATGAGCGACCTCTTAATATTAATATCAAGAGCTCCGGTTTCAACAAGCATCTTTTCACACCTCTCTGAAGACATTTCAGTAGGCGTTTTGAAAAAAAAAATAGTCGAATTTTTTAACTAGCCTAATGTGTACATGTAATATATATATATATATGTATATATATATTTATTACCGGAAGAGATTTTCACACAAAATCCAAAGTGATGTCGGGAATGGTTGCGCGGGACAAGGTCGAGGTAACCCATAGCAACGCCTCTCAGGCACGTGCTTTGAAAATCCTCCCCTTTTTTTATCCTCACTATGTACTGTTGGTAGTCACTGACAAGCCGATACATAGATAAATAGATGTATATATCACGTTTATAATATACATGTATATTATAAACGTGCGTTTGAGTGTGTCGACATTGGTAAATTGAGGCGTTAAATGGTCACTTACTAAAAAGAAAAATTAATTGATATTGCCAGAATTAATTTTTGTTAAATTATTTCTGCGCAGGAATCATTTTTAAAAATTAAGACAATATAATATTAATGGAAGGATTGATATGAAAATATTGTGAATAAATAAAATCGATACGAAAGTCAATAAATAATTTTTATTTTGACGCAAAATAATTTTTTTTTTGACACGACACAAATTTTCTTATAAATGAATCTAATGAAAAAATCGGCATTAAAATCAGTCAATAAAAATTTTCAATGGACTTTTACACAAAATTTTCGATTATGTATAATAAAAAAAAATAAAATAAATCAATAAATAATCCATCACACAACGTGAAATTATTCTACTGTAACAGCACGAATTTTTGAACAATTAAATCCGATAAAAAATTGGCATTAAAAAGAGTGAACAGAAATTTTCATTTGACTTTTACACAAAATTTTTTGCTGCGTATATACATATACACCAATGGAATCCAGCGTGAACGAAGCTTCGGTGAAGGCTAAACGAGGTGAAGGTCTCAGTAATACCCACACTCAGATAAAGAGAATGAAATAGAGAGGCGGTTGATGGAGAGCTTGTTGCTCTGGGACAAGCTCAAACTCGTCGGTTAGGCGTTCTATAGACAAGTACCTACGCAGCGGACAAATGGCTCTACACATATACATACATACATACATATACAGGGTGATATATAACAAGGGGATGTGTATGTACTAGAGTTCGTTGAGTGCGAAAGAAAAAGAAACTATACGGAAGTTGATCGGCAAAAGGCCGTATAATATTATTTCCAACGCGTCTTCCAATCTTTCTTTCATACAAACGCGCGTGTTATATTAGTTCGCGCTTTTTCCACCCCTCGCTAAAATAGAAACCTTATTCTTTCGCATACACTTCCGGGAGGTTTTTTTTTTTTATTATATGTATACATATATGTATGGATATTTATTTATATATTTTGCACCCTTATTTTAGCCATTTTTTTTCCTGTATTTTTTCTCCTTTTTGTCGTCTCTCTTTTAGTTGCTGTGTGTATTTTATTTATTTTTTTTTTGTTTATACGAGTGCGAAAGCATGTTTTTTATTTATGTATATGTACATATGTGTGTTATATTTATGGGATGAATATATGGGAAGAGGAAATTATATTTATTTCATGTCGAAATCTTGAATGAAGAAAATTTTTTTTCTTTGTTTGATTATTTTTTTTTTTTATGGCAGGATTAATTAAATACGAAGTGTGAATAAATTTGTGTAAAAGTAAACAATATAGTTGAACAATATAATTAATTCAAAATTTTTGTTGGAATTTTTCTTTAAATAAATTTTATTGTAGAATAAATTTTTATTATTTGATATAGAATTTTATTTGTTTCTTTGTTTAAATTTTTTTTTTTTTTTTTTTTTGAGATTAATGGACATTTATAAATTTTTTTATTATTCAACGTTTTATTTATGCGATCGGAAAATTCAAGCGGCCGGGGAAAATGATCATGACCGCGCACGGCCTTCACAGTAAAGAGCTTTCTCCCACTCTCTCCTATTTCCACTAGTACAGTGTGGGGACCCGGATGAGGTGAAGGTTACACTTCGAAGTAGTCACGGTCATCAAACACGTTGGGTTCTATATAATGCCACAATTTGAGTAAAGTGCAATAATATATGTATAATATAATTAAATTAAAATATAAAGCAAATAAAAGTTTAGGAGCATAAAATAAATCATTTATTTTAAATAATAAATAACTGACTTTTCTTATTTCAAATATTAATTAAAGAATTGTTAATTGTTTGAAATTAATTTTTATTCGTTTTTAAAATGATTATCAATTATAAAAATTAATGTCAGCGATAAAAAAGCGAAGAAAATTCTGATAAAAATTTATTTATAAATTATTATTTCATCCTTTCAATTTTATTGACATTCACGAAAAATTTTTCCACTTGTTTGTAAATTTTGTGAAGTATTTTATCTACAATTTGCCAGAAATTTTTGTGGTGAATTTTTATTTTTGCAATTTTATGAACGGAAAAATAAAAATAAAAAATTTTAAAATTTGTTTTTAAATGAAAAATGATAAATCGAAGTAAACCAATACATGATAAAAAATTATAGAATAAAAAAAAATAGGAAAATCTAATTGTAAATTTCAACACTGAAAAAAAAATTAATTATCATAAAAATATATAAATATGAAACAAAATATGTGCGAGTAAATTCTATTACACATTCAATTGATGATCGTGTCCCTAACCTAGAGCAAGTAAAATTGTCGTGAGCTCACACAAAATTTATATATACATATATAAAAGCATTACAAACGCGCAATGACTCGTTGCAACACGTTTTGTCGTATAAAACTCGCACAATGTCTGTTATTCAAGTGCCATTACTACTAATACAAACGTGCGAATAACCAACCGGCCAATGGCAACGACGACAAAGACAATGACAACACAAAGATAGAGAAACAAATAGTGTTTTATCGCATTAACACAAAGCTTCTCTTAGTCTGCGAGCGTGTGCATCGTTATATGTTATATATATGGCATTTATGTACGCGCATTTGTTCTTAGTATATCTATTTATTTATCCCTCTCTCTGTTAGACACACTTTCTTGCAATGTGTCTCTGTATATAATAGTATATAAATGCACATGAGGTGGACGTCCGGTCACTAACCCTTGCCACGACAACAACGCTCGTAAGAGAACTCGCGACGTTCATGGACGGTCACAGGGTGGACGACATAATAATTCTCTCGACATTTTTCATTATCGTCATGCAGACTTTTATATATGTATATATGGGACATTCCACGCTAAACCGGCCACTCATCTGACTTTGCATTAGTGATTTTTTTTGATAATTTTTTAACTTATAGTACTCATTGAGAAAGACCTTCATGATTTTTTGGAATTTTTTTCGTCCAGCCGTTTTCAAGATATCGTTTTTCGAAAAAAATGGTTCTTTTTTTTCAAATGCTTGTAACTTTGCGAAAAATTGGCCGATTTGGACGATTTTTTTCTTTCAAATTTTACTTTTTTACAGCACTTTCAGAATATAAAATCAAAAAAATTTTCAAAATCGTATTTCTATAAAATTTTTGAGTTTGAATTATTAAATTTTGATTTCCAAAAAACACGTAGTGATCGATTTTTTTGAAAATTTTTTCTAAAATACTGTCACCGATCCCGCAACTTTATCCCCTAGTCCACTGATGGGCAAATGATATGATCTATTTTTTTTTTTTTCGAATTTTTTAATTTTCATGTTCAGTGAAAAGTGATGTTTTTTTTTTCAATTTTCGTCTTTAGACGCACAATTAGATGGAGAAAACCCTATGAAATTCCATAGATTGGGTTCCTATATGATTCTTGAGCTCTGAACATTGAATGTTGATTTTTTTAAAATCGTAGTAATCGAATTTGACTGTTTCTAATGTTGATTTTTCATCTAATATTAAAACAAGATGTTGTGTTAAAGATAAAAATTATTTTTTATCGTATGATAATTTATTTAATGTTTTCTATACTGCTTTCATTTATTTATTGTATTTTTATTCAATTTTTCATTGTACACAATACAAAATTTGGATAAAAGTCTACAGTCTTTACATTTGATAATTAATTTTTATATATGCTAACATAATTAACTTTTGACATGATGAATAATGACTTAATACTGAATAAAAATTTAATTTTCATTAATCTTAATTTCATTTTTCTTAGTTTTAATTTTTTGATAATCTTTACTATCATTAAATCCATTTTTAATTTGTATTTTTCTATTTTTTTGTTACAGGTAAGCCAATATAATCTGCCACTAAGTCGAATAAAAAATCCCACAGCTGTCATACAAGGTCAATTATAATTCCATTAATAAAATTTAACATCATGATCAAAAAATAAAATCTCCAAAGTTATATTTTCCAACACTCTCATATTTTACAAACGAACAAGACAATAAAAATCATCTAAACCCTTAAACAATAAAAAAAAAATATCAAAAATAATTACACAAATAAATAAAACAATAAATAAAAATATAAAACACATAAACCCAATCATACAAACGAAAAAAAAATATTTAAAGCTCCTAAAATAATTCTTTCAAATCAAACAAATTATTATTTAACAAAAATTTTTTTTTATTTTTCGGATAAAATTTTTATTTATATTTTTTTATGATTTGGCATTAAAAATACATATAACCCTCAATTTCCACCCTTCTATATCACCAACCCAATTTTTTAATACTAATATTAGCACTGTAATAATTCTTCATAATAAATTATATATGTATAAATGTATAGTAATAATTTAACTACCAAAATATTCACTAGAAAAAATTTATATGATAAAACAACGTTTGCCACGTCAGTAAGTAACAAATAAAAATTATAGTAATTTATTACAAACACGTATTTATTATAAAACCTGTAAACCAATAAAATTATAAAATGAAATTAACAAACAATGTAATAAACAGCGAATAAGCGCGATATTGGCAGTTGAAATGAAGCTTGCATCATCATAACCTACAGCACGTAAACTATAAATGTAAGTATACAACACAGTTTAACTAAGTTTCGTAAGCTCAACAGCAGAGGGCGCCAGACGTTACTGCTGCAAAACATTTATCGTTGTGGCTGGCTAATACAGTCACCTACTACTTCGGCACCCAGTCTAAACACGTTTGGCTTACTCGGTACGGAAGTTATCTACTGCGTCAGTAGTTGAATACACAGAACGTTCATTTAAATTAAATTAAAAACAATTCCTACCTTTATATCCGACTTAACATTTGAAATAACTTATTTATATACATTTCAACACATTCTATATCATTCGCTTGCACACGAGTTCTCTTTAATATCTGCATTTAAATTAAAACACGGGAAAATACACAAATGATTTTAACATCAAAGAATTTTTTAATATAAAAATTAATTAACAATATATAAAATGAATCATCTATTTTATTATATTGTATTTGATTTATTTATATGGTATAATAATATTGAAGTCCAATGATTTATGTTGAAAAAAAAAATTTTTGTTTGATGATTTTTAATAGATTTATTTATTTTTTTTATTTTTTTTCTTGTTCTTCTTTTGAAGGATTTAATTTTTATTTTTATCCATGCACATTTTGTCCACTTGTCTTATATACATTTTTGCGTATTCGCGTGGGTGTTTCATATGTATACATATATACATGTACGTGTGATAAACGTATATGTGCATGTTTGGACGTGCACTAACATAGCGTCAAAGTTCAGTCACTCCGTAACCTCCTTTCAATCGAAACTATTACACACTATGCAGTGACACTCAATTGTCGGCTCTCTCTTTCACTTTCGTTTATATGTAGGTACATAATATACTTTTACTTATATGTATACATATATATATGGTTGTTTATTTACTTACACTAACAATTTTTCCGCGCATTTACACATTAAACCAACTTTCTCAAAGTAAACTCGATTATCAGGTAGAGAAAGTCTTTTTTTTTTTTTTTCCACAGAATTAACAACGAATTTTATTACAATTGAAAGTGATAATTGAAATAAAGAAAAGTTAATGAATAAAAATAAATTTTTATTATTTAGTAAATTTTTTTCTTCCTATTTCACTCAATTTTTTTTTTATTTTTTTTTTTTTACGTTGAATAAATATTTTTATGTGCATGTGTGTATGTAATATGGATGATAAAATGTGTATGACAGCATCCGCACTATTAACCTAGTCGAGTCCACGTCACGAAAGTAAAAGTAGGTGTATTCGAACATTATTTTTTTTTTATTTTATTTTTATTTTATAATACGCGACGAGCGTCCTCGAACGGTCGCTGCACCGTCGCTCAACACCAAGAAGTTGTATTCAATTCCCTCGATTAGGCAATATCATCACACATAAATTAAATACACACACCGATTATGGAACCACAAATAATTTCAATAAGTAAATATTATCCTCAATAATATCTACTGATCAATCATCATTAAATTGTTTAATAATCACATTCAATATTTTATAGTTTGAAATATTTTTATATACATATGCATAGCAAAAAATTTTGTGTAAAGGTCCATGAAAAATTTGTGGTTATTATTTGTTTATTTGAATTTTGTGTTGAATTTTAATACAAAAATTTGTATTGAAGCAAAAAAATATTTGATAGTTTATTTATTGATTTTTATGTCAACTTTATTTATTTATTATAATTTTCTACTGGGCATAGTGAAAATATTCATATAAAAGTGCAAGAAAAATTTGTGTTGATTATCTTTAACGCAAATTTTGTGTTGAATTTGAACATAAAAAAAATTCATATCAAAGTATTAAAATTATTTTGTATTATATTATTGTTTATTTATCGACTCTGATCTCAATTTCGCTTAATTATTATATTTGTTTATTGTGCAATATGAAAATTTTGATGCGAAAATTTAAAAAAAATTTCTGTTGACTATTATCACAAATTTAGTATCAAATTTCAACACAAAAATTTATTTCAAACCAGAAAAATAATTTTTTATTAAATTACTAATATTCAATATCAAACCTAACTCTAAATTTGCATCCATCAAACTGAATAAATCATTCAATCAATGTGTTCTATCATATTCTTCATGTCAAATCGAGATCACAAATATCACATTGATTTAACTGAACTTTTCATTAAAAATTTTACGAAAAAAATTCTATCACAAATTATTCGTGTACTGTCACACAAAATTCCCATTCTAATCATGTATATATTTTCATATCGATCTACATAATAATCACGTTCATTCCTGTCAATCGAACATTTGCGTAAAAAAAAAAAATGGAAAATAATGAAATAGAAAAATAAATTAATATAAATGATTTTATTTTGTCATGTAAGCAATGATTATCTATTCAGGATTTGCATAGACACAGCTTCACTATGAATAAATGAGATGAAAGATAATAGAAACAGAGAGGGGAAAATGATAAAGAGAGTGAACGAGAGACGAGAACGTTCGGACGCAAAAGCAAGTTGCATTGAGCAAGCGGGCGAACGATCACATTATATAGCAAGTCACCTCGATAGCGAGTGTTGAACCCAAGCGAATCTAGGCCGGTCGACCATGTATATATCTATACATATGTACAAATCTATATATGCAGAGATGTATATGTATATAATGTTAGAGAATGCCTGTGGGATACACGAAGTAAAAACTTCTGTGTGCCTGTGACGCGTGCGCTCTATTGCCGCAATTGCGCGTGCATGAATTTTCTTGTTTTATCGTGCGAGTTTGAACACGCACTCGCGATGGCGATTGACAGGCGCATTGTATTTTGACATAAATAAATTTTAAGTACATATTATGGGGCATTCGATACGAAATCGGCCAGTCATCTGACTTTGCATCTTCGAATTTAAGATTCGATGTTTTTTCGAGTTTAAAAATTTTTTATTTCACTTATATATATGAGAAAATATCTGAAATCATGATACTTTACATCAAAGTTACTTCCGAGGACTATGTGACACGTAATAATTATTAATTAGTTTGGACATTGATTAAAAGCACAAGAAATGAGTTGAATGGATTACGCATTATATAAGATAACATTTTTTAGATTTCTGATATTTTTTGATATATATAAGTGAAATAAAAAATTTTCAAACTTGAAAAAACATAGATTCTTGAATTCGATTCATACGATTTTTGAAAAATCAACATTCCATGTTCAGAGCTCGAGAATCATGTGGGAATTCAATTTATGGAATTTCGTAGGGTTTTATTCATCTAATTGTGCGTCTAAAGACGAAAATTTAAAAAAAAACATCGGTTTTCATTGAACATGAAAATTTAAAAATTCGAAAAAAAATAGATCACATCATTTGCCCATCAGTGGACTAGGGGATAAAGTTGCGGGATGGGTGACAGTATTTAAGGAAAAATTTTCAAAAAAATTAAACGCTACGTTTTTTTTTTGGAAATCAACATTTTATAATTCAAACTCAAAAATTTTACAGAAAGACGATTTTGAAAATTTTTTCGAATTATATTTTGAAAGTGCTGTAAAAAAGGAAAATTAAAAAAAAAATCGTCCCAATCGACCCATTTTTCGCAAGTTACAGGCATTTGGAAATAAAGGTCCATTTTTTTCGAAAATCGATAGGTCGAAAACGGCTGAACGAAAAAAATTCCAAAAAATCGGAGATGCAAAGTCAGATGACTGGCCGATTTCGTATCGAGTGCCCCATGTATACATACATGTATAAGTATGTATATTAGAGTGCTTCGTTTGAGGGGACTTTTTTTTTTCGCGACATTGACGCGAAATATCACTCTAAATATTAAAAAAAAAAATTCTCACCAAAGATGAGCTCTTAATTTCGATATTAAGTACTCCCCAAATCAATTTAGAATTTTCCTATTTTATTAACACGTGAATTTCAATTATTTTTTTTTATTTATGCATAGCTTTGCGGCCTTATATGCTATTCAGTTATTTCTAAACAGAAATTGTACAGAAATATATAATCTTTCAAAGTGCTTATCACTAAGCCCCACCGGTTAAAAACGTTGAAGCCGATTTTTGCTCGAATTTCATAGTTTTTTCGAAAATCATTAAATTTACAGCAAAAGTTGATGAGATCTTTTTTGTAGGATATTAAATTTTCTACAGAATAGTATTCTTAACTAAAACCCGTAGAGATGATAGTTTTTGAGAAAAATCCAGTTAAAATATGCAATTTATAGAGGATCAATTCAAATTATAAATAGTTCAAATTTTCACATGTTTCATTGGGTTTTTCTAGAAAACTATCGGCTCTACGATTTTTAGTCAGGAAGACTATTCTGTAGAAAATTTAATTTTCTACAAAAAAGGTTTCATCAATTTTTGCTGTAAAGTTGATAGTTTTCTTGAAAAATCGAAAAAACTATGAAATTCGAGCATAAATTGGTTTCAACATTTTTTATCGGTGAGACAATTCACAGAACATAATTTAGTGATAGATACTTTCAAAAATTATATATTTCTGTACAATTTCTGCTGGAACCCAATTAAATAGCATGAAATGCCGCGAAGGTGTGTATAAATGAAAAAGAAAAAATTGAGATATGCCCGTCAATCAAATAGAAAAATTTCAAATTGATTTAGGAAGTACTCAATATCAAAATTAAGAAGTCAACTTTAGTGGGAACTTTTCTTTAAATGTTTAGAATATTATTTCGTCCATCCCGCGAGAAAAAAAAATCCTCCCCTCAAACGAAGCACCCTAATGTACATGTATAAGTATGTATAAATGTTTGGGTATTTATTAATGCATATCGATTTTTAAAAATATTTTGAAATATCTTGAAATATGTCGACGTGGATTATAAAATGTATCATTGATTATGAATTACTATTTTATGTATTCACAATGGCGGATGCACCAGGTATGAAATGAAAGAGGAATTATAAATAATAGGAAATTATAGAAATAAATATTTCATTTATTCATTCTATTTTCTTTTCGGAGAAGGGAAGGATATTCATTTTTATTCGTTGGATTTTTATTCTATTTCTGGACGCTATTGGATTTTTTTTATATTCATGACTGAATATTTAATTACTGGAGGACAACTTTGTATGTGCAGGGATATCTATATGTATTCGTGTATGTGTGTGTAGATCAAGTGACATTTTTATTTGTAATTGGGCCAACGCGTTTATTCCGAGATTGACGATGTCGTTGAACCTCCCTCGTTTATTTCTCCAATTTTCTCTCTCTTTATTCACTATTATTATATTGGTATTATTATTAATTAATTCTGTGGTTTTACTTCAACAGAGTACTATTTCAATCGTACGATTTAATATACTTTATGCAGGGATGAAAAAATGACGAAGAAAAAAAAATGAATTGTAATTTTATTCTCAATTTAAAATACTAGGAAATAAAATTATTAATTAAAACGAAAATTTTCTATAATAAATTGAATATTCATTAATAATTATCAATAATTAACTATTGGTATCAATCATCAATTTAGCATATCAAATACTAAATATTTATTTCAAATAATTATTATACATTTAGTGCTCATAAATATTTTTTTTCTCTCTAAAAAACATCAAAACTTTTACACACTTGAATATTAATATTTATTGTTAACATATTATTCAAACTATTGATGTATTTGTTCAATATATAAACTGTCAATAGATTATTTATTGATTCATAATATCAAATGGATATAAAATATATTAATAATTAATATTCACTCAATGTAGTGAAAATTATTTTTTTTTCTTTTTTTGTTTCATTTAATTATATTTATTTATGTATATATTTTTATATATTTATTTAAATTGTGATATTTCCATGACAGGACGAGGTCACAGTGTAGCTTTAAAGCTCATTCCCGTGTGTCTATAAATCGATTTCGTGCAAGTAAACTAAGAGGGTTGTGGCAAAAGTAGGGTGTATCAGGAGGTAATAGGGGAAGTTTGAATATAGAGAACGAAACAGGAGCGAGGATGACAGAATTTATATACATATACGTATAGTAATAGATATATGTATATATGTATATGTACAAGGTTTTAGCTGGGACAACTCCTGACCCGAGTTCATTGTCCTTCAATGAGCACAGAATATTTTACCTTCCCTTAACTCCCCTTTCGCCCCTTTTACCCTTGTGATTGTGTATAGTTACAAGTCCTGTTTTGACTTGTCAGGATAAATTTGGGAATGATTTCTACCTAAATATTAGATATATTTATTTATTTATATGGAAACAAAAAAAATATTGGGAATATGAAGCAAAATTTTTTTTGAATAATTAATTATTGTTTTTAAAATTGATAATGAAATATTCATTGGTTTTTTTTTTATTGTAACTGACAAATGGGTCATTTCAATCAGTGGGACGGAATTATTTTTAGTGCATTAGACTGGGGGTGAAATGATTTATTTAAACAGAGGGAGGAAAAAATCGTTATTTCATTTTTTTTTGTAATGAAAAATTTTTTTTTTATATTTGTGGGTTGCAATTGTTTAGTAGGTTTATCATTCAATCATCAGGTTCATTGAAGATGAATTTGTAAATAATTTTCAGGTGAATATGTATTTTTATTTAAACAAACGAAAATAATTATCTGAGATATGAAGAAAAATTTTTTAAGGGATTGAATAATTATTTTTTTCATTGATGATGGATTGTTTATTTATTTAATCTGTTGCAATTAATAATTGGTCAATGTTAACCAGTGACACAAAATCATTTTTAGTACAATCAATTAAAGCAAAAGAATTTACTTGAATTAATAAATATTTCATTTAAAAAAAATTTTCTTCTTTTTTCAATAATAAAAATATTTGTGTATTATTATTGGATTGTAATTGTTTACTAGATTCATCTAAGATTCAATTATTGGAACAAAAATATCGTGAATTGTTGAATAAATAAAATTTCAATTATAAATGAAGTGGAAAAAAAAATTATTTTCCATTTCAATAAATTAAAATTCAATATATAAAAGCCGAAATTTTGTGTTTAGATTAATTATTTAGAACAGTTACATACTTGAACAATAAAATACCGGAATAAAATTTTCCATCATATAAATCACAATATTTAATAATAAAATCAATAAAAAATGAAATATAATTCTCTATAATTTTTCATAATTTCATTTAACTTTTGTGTCCAATATTAATAATAAATGAATAAAGCATAACAGGAAGATTTGGAAAAAAATTTTTTCATGTTATTTTTAGTTATAAAAATAAATATTAAAATATATATACGAGTTATTATATTTTTTATTAAAAATAATTGGGTTAGACGAATTCATTTAATTTACTTTTAATCGCTCGTTTTTCCTTGGCACTTAATAATGCAAGAGCAAGAAAGCACTTATTTTATTATATAGAGTACGATATGTATATTAAAATATATAGATACATATATGTTTGATGACTACTACGTCATCGACAAGTTGGTGCAGGCACGGCGAATATTGCTAGAGTCCAATAATGAATTTCACAATTTCCAACACTACATTACACTATCCATACAAATAAATATATACATAAAATAAATGGACGATGATGTTTATCCTTGAAGTTATTCATTATAGATTGTTCATCTGTTAACAACAATGAACAAATGATGATAATAATAAAAATAGTATGATTCATTTGGGTATTTAAATAATTTTAATAAACCACTCACAAGAAATAAATTAAATAAGAAAAAAGTATTTTTAACAAATATTAACTTATAATTCATGTTGCATAAATAATTTAAATATATTATTAATAATTATTCAAAGAGAATGTTTAATTTGATATAAAAAATTTTGTTTTGATGAATTTTTTCGTTTTATTTTTGACAGGAAAATGAGACAAATTTTATCATTTTATTGCAGTAAAAAAATATCAATTTTGATAGTTGGACCTATTTTTATTTTTTAATTTCTGCGATAGTGAATTTAATAGAAAATCATTTGATAAATACGTCAAACTTTTACTATAAACAGAAAATTAATTGAAAAACAAAATTAAAATTTGGATAATCAGATTAATAATGAAAGTTAATTAAATAAAAATTTATCATTTACATAATTGACAAGAGTTCATTAATGATTTGAACAACAAGAAAAAAAATAAATATAAATTCTAGTCATTCAAAAAAAATAAATCTCAAATCTGTAAAAATCAAAATCGAAAAAAAAATATTTTCACATTTCAAGACTCCATTTTGTTGTATAAAAATGAATTCAATAAAAAAAATGGAAGGAAAAAAAGTTTTTTTATATCAATAATATTCATTATTATGTTAACTAATATCTATATGTACTAATAAATATAATTATAACTAATATCTAATAATAATTGAATAAAACGAATGTAAATTCTCATTGGAAAGTTCCTGCATTTCGTAACGCGAGCAGTCCGGGTTCGATGGCCTACAATATGTATATACTTTATTACATACATACATGTATACATATATATGTACATATACGTATGTATATAATACATGGATAATATATACATATGTATAATAAATTGCCGCGCCTCTCCACCAACGCGAAGCGCCACAGAAATAACCAACCGACTATCGGACAACTCTCCATTTCATAAAGCGAATGTGCATAAATAGTGCAATAAATAAATAAATAAATAAAAATACTTACAAAGTTTCCTATTCACAATAGACTGGATAACAAATCCAACGACCATTCTGACCGTTATATAAACGATTATACAAATAAATAAATGTAATATGTATCCATTAGGGTGATTGAAAAAAAAAGCAACATTTATTTTTTTTCTTGGAACCAAGCTTAAAAGTTTCGTTTAGGTCGGAAAATAAGTCACCGAAGTTATGAGCTTTTAATTTTAATATTAACATAGGGCTCATCGCACTTTTCTATTTCCATAAGAATAGCATGAGAAAATTTTTGTTTTTATCGTTAGAATTTTGTAGCTTACGAACCAATAGACTGATTCAAATGATCAGAGTACATATTTGCATAGGAAATTGAACGCTCTACAATAAAGGTCTCTATTAATTTTTTCATAACTTTTACTGTTTAGAAGATATCGGAGGTTAAAGTTTGAAGAATTTAACAAAAATTCTTTGTTACTTTTGAATTTTATAACTCGTAGACAAATGAATATTATGAAGTGCGCAAGATATATTTTTGTAGGAAATTAAATGCTCCACAAAAAAGGTCTCTTGTGGTTAATCGATTATTCTAACCATTTAGAAGATATTCGCATTCATGACTTGAATGGATACATTTGAATTATTTATTAAAAAACTATTAAAATCAGTACGCAGGGATTCGAATGCGAATATCTTCTAAATGGTTAGAATAATCGATTAATCACAAGAGACCTTTTTTGTGGAGCGTTTAATTTCCTACAAAAATATATGTTGCGCACTTTATAATTTTCATTTGTCTACGAGTTATAAAATTTAACAAAGAGTAACAAAGAATTTTGGTAACCTCTTCAAACTTTAACCTCCGATATTTTCTAAACAGTAAAAGTTATGAAAAAATTGTAAGATACCTTTTTTGTAGAGCGCTCGATTACCTATAAAAATATGTATTGATCATTTGAATCCGTCTATTGGTTCGTAAGCTACAAAATTCTAACGATAAAAACAAAAATTTTCTCATGTTGATCTCATGGATAATAGAAAAAAGCAATGAGCCCTATCTTAATATCCAAATTAAGAGCTCATATTTTCGGGGATTTCTTTTCCGACCTAAACGAAACTATTCAGCCTGGTTCCAAGAAGAAAAAATACGTTGCTTTTTTTTAAATCACACTAGTATCAATGTTTGATCGAACAAATTCAAGAATTTCACTGTGATAATTTTTTTATTATTTGTTTTAAATTTGTGTCTGCCGATTCAATCGTGGTATGAGCTTTTTTTGTCTTGATTTAGTGACTATTTATATGATAGATTCAATTATATGTCGTGTTTTATTATGTATTATCGTCATGTCAATTGATTTATGGCTTTAAACAAATTTCTCGTGTTTGTATATTGCGAAGAGCAAATTATTGGCGAATTTTCGAATTAATATAATGTCTGAGGGTATATTAGTTTTTGTTTATGCATTCGACATATTAGCACATTACTCGTGACTATCATGCGCGTAATGAACGTGTTTGAACATGTATGTAAGTTGATTCTGTTGTGAAATTATTTGCAGTAGATGAGGTGAAGTAAAAGCCTCGGTATCCGCGTTTTTTTCATCTGCGCAATGCATTCAAAACACTTTCAAAAATTAGGTAAATCATCAAATGTCGAATTTTTTTTTTATTTATAATTATTATTTCATTTGTTTCAATAATGAATCAACCAAAATCGTAATAATTTTCAATTAAATATTAATTAATATTTTTTTTTTGAGAAAATATATCAAGACTAGTACTTGATCATTTGTTTATGAAAAAAAATTTAATAAATAAATTAAAAGTCAAAATACACGACAAATTGAATTGTTTAAAATATTATCTAATAATCTAATAAAATATTCATCTAATAATATTCATAATTCTTCCGAAAATAGAGTCATTGAAAATAATCAAATTTATTTGAATTCAGAAATAATTTTTTTTCACTTAAACTTTTTTCGCATAAAAATTGTAAAAATGCATTCAATACCGCTATATTATTCACAGCTAATTATGCAATTGAGAACAAAATAATCTTGCAATATTGTTTCTAATTTTTCAATGAAAAAAAAAAAAAAAAAAAATTATAATTAATGAATTAAACTTTAATGTAAAATTTTATCTGATCGAAAAGCATTTGAATGAAAATTAATATATTCTTCAAGTCATTATTTCATCATTACATATAATTTATATTTATTTTTATTACACATATACATTCAGTTTATGCGAAACTTGTGAAATAAAAACAAAAAAAAAATAAACATATAAAATTAATATTCATAATAAATAAATAGTGTATGAACAGTCATTAAAAAAAAATTTTATTCTATTCGAAATGGTGAAAAATATCTCTTTATTTATTTTCTCTCTATAAATAATTTTATTTAAAGACTTTTGTGTTTATTAGGGTTTTTTAGTGCTGTAAAATTTTGAGAGATTTGAATGTAATTGTTCATTCATACGTCAAAAGAGTCACATATAGGCACATACACATTCACAGTGAGGACTTTGCAGCCCTTGTAACTATGTCAACCCTTCAAGTGACCTCGATTTCTCAACACACTCACACACATTTATAGACGATTATATACGTCATCCTCTCTTCCTTCTCCCTCTCCCTCTCTCTCAATGTATGACCTGGTTCACTCCGCGAACTCTCAGTAATAGCAACCCGAATTCGAATTTCCTCCCTCATTTTAATGCTCCCTATTACGCAAATTAAATAATTTTCCCAATGAATTTTGTCCTTTCTTACTTTTTTTATATATTTATATTTATAAAAATGTTTTTTATCAATTCATATAAAGAAAGAAACGAGTTAACAATTTATTAACAAATGAATTAAATAAATTATTGCCAAATTAATTTTTGTATTCTTATTTAATTTTTTTATTTCGTTAGAATAATTATTAAAATTCATTTTATAAATTTTATAAATTCTCGAAGTGTTTAAGCCTATCTGTTGCCATTTAATTAATATTCAATTTCGATAAATCACACTAGATTATTTTCATCCAAAAAAAGAATAAAAAAACAAAATTTTTTAACATTTTTAAACAATTAAAAAAAAATTTTTTTATGTTTTTGAAATTATTTTATAAAAACAATTACAGATTTTTTTTTTCTTCAAAATTCACATTGTTCTTAATTTCTTACAATCATTTTCATCATACAAATAAAACTCAAAAAAAAAGAAATATTCATTTCAATTTTATTTTACAATCATCCCAATTTTTTCCTTAAAAAAAAAATCCCAATAATTAATTACCACAAAAATTTCCTCACATCAAACAAATCAACCATTCTCAACTATCTCAAAACATGACCAAAAACAAAAAAAAAAACAAAAATTCCTTAATAAAACAAATCAACCTAAAAATTACAATTTATTTCGTCTCAACAAAACAAAATTCTCGTATCAGGATTACATAAAATCTACACGCGGATTCTATTACATAAAAGCTTCCACACACAGATACACACACACACACACACACACACACACACGTACATATGTATAAAAATGATAACCACTGCATAGTACAAGGCCTGGCATTTGTGAGTGCATTGTGCCCTGGTGTACTCTGCTCAAAGAAAGAAACATTTATATACATATTTACAAATAAAAAAAAAACACCATCATACACATATACATTACATTTCTACAGATACACATGCATTGATAAATGCACATATAAACATATATCTGTAAAGAATGAGAGAGATATTAACGAGTGAAAGAAATAATGCTCTTGTCGTTTATGCAGGCCTGAACCTGCACAAGTTACCACTACCTCCTTCTCTTATTCGCAATCGCATTTATTTTTCTAGAATTATCTATAATACTTTCTCACTATTTATCTCACACATTCACTCTATCATTCGCTCTCTTCCCCTTCCTTATATACAAATATTTTTTATCATCTTTTCTTCATGAGTCGTTTTTGTATCGTTGCGTATAAATCGAATCAAAAACAGACAGACAGAAAATGTGAACGCAATGAATTTACACTCTTACAAAAAAGTTTTATCATTAAATTCTTGCATACTCTACACTTGTATATGTATGTATATATATTTATTATATGTACCTCCTCCTCTTTTCTTGAATTTAAACTTCCCCTCTCGTCGCAATACAACTCTCAGCGCCCCCAATTCCGAAGGCCGCAAGGCCGACGAACCATCGAGGACGGGGTTGAGCTCTTGCTATCTCATTTTTTTTTTTTTTGCTTTATATACATACATATATGTATTTTTATATATTTATGTATATGTGGATGATGTATATATGGATAAATTCGTTGTGGAGAACAAGTTAAACTCTTGAGTAAATGGCAAAAAAATGTATAATAAAAGTTTTGATGAGATGAGAGAAATTGAATAAAAAAATATAGGATTTTTTTTTTTTTTTTTGGTTTCTTCTGTTTGTATGAGGGTTAGTTATGAGGGAGAGAATGAAGAATATTTTTATTCGTCCTCGTCAGTTCATTGGCCTGCTCTTTATATCAAGATGAGACTTGTATATTTTTTTATCATAATCTTTTCATGGCAAACGAGTCAGTGCACGCGTATTTCATTGTTCCATTTAATCTTAATTTACTTGTTTTTCAATGCTTGGATAAAATGTTTTCTCATTTTATTCATTGTTGTATGTATGTGTGATAGGATATTTTGTGGAGGAGGTCACTGGAAATTTAGGTTGGAATTTTTTTAACACTATTTTTTAGCAAGAATTGTGCTAAATTAATGCAACATTTATGTGATTTGATTCAATTTTAATATAATATGAATAATATATATTAAATAAGAGGAAAGATTTGGGAAAGGGAACTATACGAAATTTTGTAAATTTAGTTTTAAGTTTGATATAAAATAATAATTTTTCTGCTTTAACACAAATTTTTACGTTAAAATTTAATACCAAATTTGTGTTATAAACTGTTGACAAAAATTTTTAGCGGATTTTTATACGAAATTCTGTACGGCGCACAATGAAAAAATGAAATCAAAAATGCAATAAATAAACTATCTCATAATGCGAAATTATTTTCCTAATAAAACACAAATTTTCCAATCAATAAATCCAATAAAAAATTCGCATTAAAAATAGTCAACACAAATTTTTAGTAGACATTTAAACAACTACATTCTTAACTGTGTATTTTCATGTATTGTTAATGTTTAGCACACGAAAAAATTTGAATTTTAGTTCAATTCATTTGGAAAAAAAAAAATAGTAACTCATATTTTTCTTTTTTTTTTTTTCTTCTTCAGCTTAAATATATTTACTTATATATATTATCATCGCATATATTTGACGTTATACATACATGCATATACATATATATGTGTGTGTTTGCACTTCGTTGGGTGCTGCATAATTTAGATGAAAGTAAACGCCATGCCAAAGCAAGCGTTACAATGTTGCAATGACACTCCATGCACGAGAAAACGAGTTATATACTCTTATTTTATTTTTATTTATTTATTTTCTCATTTTTTTTTTTTTTTTTACTTTCATACTTTCTGTTAATATATAATAATAGTTGGTAATACATAAATATAATGGATATATTATAGATTATTTAATTGATTTCCGGGACTCAAGTAAAATAAAGTAAAAAAAAAACCAAATCAACTGTTTATAAATACTTTTGCTTTCTTTCTTTTCCCTCATTATTTTCCTGATAAATTTTAAATTCCATCACGTTAAACTGTTATAAAATATTTTCATACACACAGTGATTAACTAATTCATAACAATAGAATTACAATTATCTATAAACAACAATTTTAAATATTTACCAACACAGAAATAATCTAAAAAAAAAATCGTTAAAAATAATTTCAATCGCTCATAAAGTTAATCATTATAAAATATTATTTTAGTCAATAAATCCCGTAGTCAGGGATTTAATTTAAACATTAAAGTGTCCCAAAAATAACTAAATTGTTGAACAAATGCGAATTTCATTGCATTTGAAAAAAAAAAAATCAATGAAAAATATTTCTTTCTTTCTTATTTTTTTTTTTTTTTCTTCGTAGTGTATATTATATTATTATATATATCGTTGAGTCTATGTGCTAAAATGTGCGCACAGGTTGACTGTCCGGGCGCGCGAACACCGAATGACGTCATTGCCACAGAGTTGCAGCGCCCTACATTGGGGGAGGTCACTGTGTACCGGGCCGACGGCCTGCCGAGGTCAAACCTCGGACTCGAACGAACCGCGAGTGCGCTTGCTTTTCGTCTAGTCGTTTCTAGGTTGGCTTGGATTACGTTCCCCCTGTGCATGCACACACGAAATCGACCATGAGAAAGACAGAGTGAGGCGGAGAATAATATATATACATACATAGAGGCATCGTTTTCATGAGATATATACCTGTATGTGTATGTAGGTAAAATAGTGAAAAAGGAAGAGGGAAAGAGAGTGGCTGAGTGAATGAGTAAATGAGTAAGAGTTATGATGTATCACACTCTCGGCCATTATAAGTGAATGAGAAAGAGAGGGTATGGTAAGCGAAATTGAAAGATGTTGATGTAGAAGGTTTTGTTTAGTTAGGTAATTAATTTCTCATGCTGGTCTAGGTCAGGAAAAAACGTGTATAAACATGTTTTCTAAAGATTTTTGATGTTTTATGCGTTTTTGAATGTTGTTTTTTTTTTTTATATTTAATTTAATGTTTAAATAGTTGGGCTGTGAATTGTTTTGGGCAGGAGTTTGGTAGGTAACTTTGTTCACTATTTTTGACGCGAAATTTTAATAGAGAATTTTTTTTCAGAGCTGAGAAATTATTTTGTATTTTATGATTGTTTGTTTGTTGGTTTTAAATATTTATTGGATCTTTATTGTACTATTTTATTGTATGAAATATGAAATTTTATGTAAAAGTTCAATAAAAAATTTTGTTGACAATTCTAAAACTCAAATTTCCTATCAAATTTTTATACAAGAATTTTTCGTCAAAGCAGAAAAATTATTTCGCATTATATAATGATTCGTTTATTCATTTTTATATCAATCCCAATCAATTCCTTTACTCTCATTCTATATCTCTATTGTATAAAGTAAAAAATTATATATAAAACAAAAAATGATCGAAAAAATAATCAAAAACAAAAGAAAAAAAATGTAATCCCACACAACACTTCAGAAAAAAATATCGTTACAAAATTTTGTAAAACAACCATACATATAAACCTTCATTTATACGGTCTATTTATTCCATTACACCTGTTAATAAATTAATATACTCCATATTGAAATTAGAAAAAAAACTATTCATACACGATATTTATCAATTTTATCACTCAATAATAACTTCTATTTAATTTTCCATCACTATCCAACACTCAATCAAATATAAATTCAATAAAAATCTATTATAATTATTCCTTTCTTTCAATTTTTATTCGTCAACAAGGGCACATTGCAACAGTTTAATTCACCCATTCTCTTTTGCCAACAACACACGCAATCATAAAAAAAAAAAAAATTTAACAAAATAAAAAAACTCGATTCGTGTAATAATAATTAATAATCATATAATTTATTCCGCAAAATCATTGTTATTTTCCTCATCGAATCCACGCACAAACACAGACATTTCACACATATATACCGTGTGTCCCAAAAAATTGTATACATATGGGAAACTTTTTTATTTTTAATTTTATCGAAAAAAGTTATTCTTCATAAAAAGTTCTAAATGGTCTAAAAACTAAAATCCTACCGTCAAATATCAAATTTTTTGAGCCGTATATGGGAAAAAATATGAATTTCACACAAGAGTAAAGTACCTTTATTTGTGACAAAATTGAGAATTGTTATTAAATAAAGTTATTTAGAGTTAGACACTACGTTCAGATATACAATTACACTTATGTATGATGAAATTTTTCATATTAATCGAACTCAAAAAAATTGTAAAAAATAACAAAACCCCATCGTAGATAGGTGTAATTGGATATATTTGAACGCAGTTTAAACCTAATCAATTTTTCTTGGTAACAATTTACAATTTTGTCACAAATAAAGGTACTTTACTCTTGAGCAAAATTCATATTTTTTGACATCTTTTTTGTACGGCTCAAAAAATTTGATATTTGATGGTTGTATATTGGGTTTCATACCATGCAGGATTTTTTATGGAGAATGACTTTTTTCGGTAAAATTTATAATAAGAAAGTTCTCTATATGTATATACAACTTTTTGGAACACACTGTATAGATATTAGATACATTAGGGTGATTCAAAACGAAAATCAACATTTTTTTTCCTCGGAACCAAGCTTAAAAGTTTCGTTTAGATCAGAAAATGGGTCTCCGAAAATATGAGCTCTTAATTTCAATATTAAAATAGGGCTCATTGCTTTTTTCTATTTTCCATGAGAATAACATAGGAAAATTTTTGTTTTTATCGTTAGAATTTTGTAGCTTACGAACCAATGGACGGATTCGAATGATTAATATATATTTTCATAGAAAATTGAACGCTCTACAAAAAAGGTATCTTACAATTTTTTGATAACTTTTACTGTTTAGAAGATATCAGAGGTTAAAGTTTGAATAATTTGACAAAAATTTTTTGGTTTCTTTTAAATTTTATAACTCGTAGACAAATGAATATTATTAAGTACGCAACATGTATTTTTGTAGGAAATTAAACGCTCTACAAAAGAGGTACGTCTCTTGTGGTTAATCGATTACTCTAACCATTTAGAAGATATTCGCATTCATGACTTGAATGGATAAATTTGAATTATTTATTAAGAAACTATTAAAAACATTCGAATGCGATTATCTTCTAAAGGGTTAGAGTAATCGATTAACCACAAGAGACCTTTTTTGTAGAGCGTTTAATTTACTACAAAAAATATCTGTTGCGCACTTTTTAATATTCATTTGTCCACGACTTATGAAATTTAAAAGTAACAAAGAATTTTTGTTAAATTCTCCAAACTCTAACCTCAGATATCTTCTAAACAGTAAAAGTTATGAAAAAATTGTAAAATACTTTTTTTGTAGAGCGTTCAATTTCCTATGAAAATATGTTTTGATCATTCAAATCCGTCCATTGGTTCGTAAGCTACAAAATTCTAACGATTAAAACAAAAATTTCCCCATGTTATTCATATGGAAAGTAGAAAAGTGCAATGAGCCCTATCTCAATATCAAAATTAAAAGCTCATGTTTTCGAGGACTCATTTTTCCGACCTGATCGAAACTTTCAAGCCTAGTTCCAAGAACAAAAAATTTTTTTCAATCACCCAAATATATATTTATATGAAGTGACAAATGCTGCATTGATATCGTGGACTATTGAAATCAAGATTGCAAACAGGCTCAAACACGTATAATAAATAAAAATAATATCATTGTTAATAGACTACTACTATAAAGAATAAAAGTATTTAAGAATTATATTCATATATGTATATAATACATATACATAGCTATGTAAAATGTGTCACGATATATTACAATGCTCTATTAAGAATTACTGGAGCAGACAGGAATATACACGTTTGCAAATATATATATTTGTCTGTGTAATACATAAATATATATACATATACATAGATGATGAAACTAACGTGTTTCTACAGGAATAGTTGAGAGCATTATAACCCAAATAACGATGGCGCTTGCACACTGATATTCCTTTCTCTCTTTCTCTTTCACTCTCTTTATGTATATACTATTATGTATATATTTCTATGTATTTAGAATCGTATTTATATAGTAATAGTTAATATAATCTCCGACTCTATCCGCGTGTTTCGACATATTAATACAGGTCGATACACTCATTGCTGTATAAATTTTCTCTTGGATTCGTAATCGACGTTTCATTTTGTTTGATAGGTCATCAGGGGCGTGTTCGTTATTGTATATATATGTATTTTGTTATAATATTTATGAATAAATGTAGGAAAAAGTTTTATATAAAAAAAAAAAGCTCAGTGGAAATTTCTGTTGGTTTTTTTGTGATGAGGATATTTTTTTTTATTGAAGATAAAAATTATTTCGTGTTATGAGATAGTTTATTCATTAACTTCAATTATTTATTGGATCTTTATTGCATTTTTTTTATTGTGTTGAATATGAAATTGTGTGTAAAAGTCCAGTAAAAAATTTTGTTGACTATTTTGAAACGCAAATTTTCTATTAAATTTTTATACAAGAATTTTTTGTTGAAGCAGAAAAATAATTTTGTGTTTTATGATGGTTTATTTATTGATTCCAATTGTTTATTGCATTCTTATTGTATTTTTTGATTGTGTAAAGAAAAATTGTGTAAAATTTCAATAAAAAATTTTGTTGATTATTTTAAAGAACAAATTTTCTATCCAATTTTTTGTTGTAAATGAAAAGTGAAAATTTCTGTTGGTTGTTTTGTAATTAAGATTTTTTTCTGTTGAATTATAACTAACGGACAAATTTTTATTACAAATGAAACATTATATGTTTGAGATTAGATAAAATTTTTTATTGTTATTTATTTTTTAATTAATTCATTTGTTCATTTATTCATTTCAGATCATGTATTAGTTGGATTAAATTTTTTTACACTTTGTTGAAAAGTTATTTTTATGTGTAGTCGTTATTTTTCAAGTTTTAATAAATTATATAGCACATGGAAAATTTTTTCATTTATTGTACATATGTACATATGTATGTATGTATTTATGTAATTTGTAAATTTGCGATTAGCTGATTTTTTATGCAATAAAAAAATTTTTTTTATCGTTTTAGAATAATCTTGATTTGATTTTTTTATTTCATTTTATTTTTTTATAATAGTGCATGAATATTTTATTTTGTGATTAATAATTCTTGAATCAAGGATAATAATAATTCTGGATCGATCCTGTTTGTGATATTTCTATCATCATCATCATTATTATCATTATTATTATTATTATTATTATTATTATTATTATTATTATTATTATTATTATTATTATTATTATTATTATTATTATTATTGTTATTATTATTATTATTATTATTATTATTATTATTATTATTATGATTATTATTTTTGAGACATTAAAAATATTTTTTTTATTAACTATAAAATTTTGAGGAACGTTAGCGAATATATTATCAAATATTCAGATCAAATTAAAAGACATTTTTAGATAATTGAATAATCTCAAAGAAAAAAAAAAATTTTTATTGTTCAATCAAATTTCATAATAATACTCACGAGGCCACTGAACCTCACAATTTATTCAATTGATTATATTTATCAGGTCAATATATATATTGGATTTAATACGATAATTTATTTATCTCTTCTAACTATTTAGTTGCTTTTTTTATTTTTCATTCTGATTATATGCATTTAGCTGACTTTATCATATTATAAATTACATTATCACAATATTTATTCCAATACTCAATAAATAAATCACATAAATAAAATGGAATAATTGATTAACAATTTATAATCACACGAAAAATATTACAAAACATTAAAATATCAATAACATCAAATTATTAAATAAATTTTTTTTTTTTTATAATTAAATCACAATCAATAATTATACATAGTACAGAATAAAATATTATAACCATATATATTCATAATTTAATAGTGAATAAAATAACTTTTGTAAGATGAGAACGTGAGAATTGCATAATATTGACACTTCTTCGAACATTTCACAAATAATTTGTGAATTAAGCAACAATTCTAGACATACATATGGATATATACATGGATCACCTACATACGTGCGTATGTATAGAGTATGTGAAAATTATTAAACCCGTAGATATTCGTGTAATTAAAATATTAAAATGATGAAAGAAAAGAAAATCAACTCAAAATAATCGACAAAATTTTAATAATCAAACAAAACAAATAAAAATAAATTGAATGAAAATTTCACGATAATTATCGAATATAAATTATTGGAATATATTTATGTATCATTTATGTCAAATGAATATATACATATACATGTAAAACAAAATTACAGTACAGTTTAAGTACATAAATATTAAATGAGTTTGCTAACAAAAATAGCAAGGTGAAAGAGAGCAATCTGTGGCGCACGTGGTTTAATTTTGAATTTATATACTCACTTGCAAACTTAAAAATAGATGTAAATATACATATATACATAAACATATGTGTACATGAATATATCCAACAATATATTGAACCAAAAAAAAAAAAAAATAACTGCATAAATAAAATATAAAATAATTTTAATTTCGTTGGGAGAATAAAAAAGACAAATTAGAATTTGCAATATGAGCTCAAATAAATTGATTTTATAACGAAAAATTAATTATATAGATAAACAAATATGTTTATAAACATATTCAACTATATATTAAACAGAAAAAATATTGATAATAGTAATAATTGCATTAATAAAATATAAAATAATTTTAATTCCATTTGGAGAGTAAAAAAGACAATTTAGAATTTGTAATCAAATGAGCTAAAATAAATTAATTATATCAAATTGATAAATTAACTAACAATTCATCAAGATTACCTGAAGTACATTCCCTCACATATATAAAAACACATACATAATGTATATACTTAGATCATATAGATAAATACAGATATTTATATACATAAAAATAAATTTTTTTTCTCTTCAGAATTCAATCATTTGATGATCTTTTATAAACTCATACATTAATTATGTGAACAAGTACACATGTATACATAGATATTATACATTTATATGTATTGGATTGTGAGTATATTCGGTTAGGTTCGTGAATAACTCGGGAAAATTCGGTAAAATGGCCTCGGCCCACGGGTGAATGTCCTCTCACTGGGACAAATACGGCCGCTGCCTCCAAGCCGTATGACGTGTTTGTCACTTAATGTATATATGTACATATATACATATATATATATATACATATGATATTTAAAAATATGTACATATGTGTGATCGTGTGATGCACAACTTATCGAAAAAAAAAAAAAAAAATTATATTATGTCTTATTAATTTTTCAATGAATCATTTAATATTAAAATCAACCAAAAATAGAATTTATAATAAAATATAATATTTATATTTTATGAATAATGATTCTACAATAATTGGTATCTTATCATGTTTTTGTAGTATAATTATATTTATTGAGTGTCTTTATATTTATTATTAATGATTATCACTGACCCTCGTTAATGTGAATTATTTTAATAATAATAAAATTTATAACCAATCAATATAAATTTTTACATATATATTTAATTTTTATATATATATATATATATATAGATAGGTGAAGTTGAAATAGTTAATATAAAATGTGGATAAACTAAAAAATTTTAGCGTGAAAGTTTGATATTGTTGCAATAAATGAAATAATTTTTTTTCGTATGTAAAATATATACCAGAAGTAAATGAACTCGACTCGTTATTTTATATAGATATTTGAACAATATTTGAAGAATTGAATATTCGAATAAACAAATATATAATATTTATTTATAATACAAATGTATAAATATTTTTAATTATTTTTTAATGAGTCACGTCATTGTTGTTTTGTTATTTACCTTTCGATAAATCCAAATAAAACATAACTATTTTTAATTGTCGTCGAGAATGAGAATTCTTTAGAGTGTCAGAAAATTTTGATACATGCAAAAAAAAAAAAATTGAAAAGAAAAATAAAACAAGGAAAAAAAAGAAAAAAGCATCGGAAGAAAAAGACTTCATTCACCCAAACATTTATCGATGAACAAATTACAACATTTTCACGTACATTTATTCACTCATATGTATATATATATACTATGTATACTATGGTGATTCAAAAAAAAGCAACAATTCTTTTTTTCTTGGAACCAGGCTTAAAAATTTCGTATAGGTTGGAAAATGAGTCCCGAAAATATGATCTCTATTAATTTTAATATTAAGATAGGACTCATCGCGCTTTTCTATTTTCCATAAGAATAACATGGGAAAATTTATGTTATTATCGTTAGAATTTTGTAGCTTACGAACCACTCGACGGATTAGAATGATCAATGCATATTTTCATAGGAAATTGAACGCTCTACAAAAAGGGTCTCTTACAATTTTTTCATAATTTTTACTGTTTAGAAGATATCGGAGGTTAAAGTTTGAAGAATTTAACAAAAATTTTTTGTTACTTTTACATTTTATAACTCGTAGACAAATGAATATTATAAAGTGCGCAACATATATTTTTGTAGGAAATTAAACGCTCTACAAAAAAGGTCTCCTGTGGTTAATCGATTACTCTAACCATTTAGAAGATATTCGCATTCATGACTTGAATAGATAAATTTGAATTATTTATTAAAAAACTATCAACATCAGTACGCAGGGATTCGAATACGAATATCTTCTAAATGGTTGAAGTAATCGATTAACCACAAGTGACCTTCTTTGTAGAGCGTTTAATTTCCTACAAAAATAGATGTTGCGTAATTTATAATATTGATTTGTCTACGAGTTATGAAATTTAAAAGTAACAAAGAATTTTTAGTAAATTTTTCAAACTCTAACCTCCGGTATCTTCTAAACAGTAAAAGTTATGAAAAAATCATAAAATACCTTTTTTGGAGGGCGTTTAATTTCTCATTAAAATATGTATTGATCATTTGAATCTGTCCATTTGTTCGTATGCTACAAAATTCTAACGATAAAAACAAAAATTTTCCCATGTTTTTCTCACGGAAATTAGAAAAGTGCGATGAGCCCTATTTTAATATCAAAATTAAGAGCTCATCTTCTCGGGGACTCATTTTTCTACCTAAACAAAACTTTTGAGCCTGGTTCCAAGAAAAAAAATGTCGTTTTTTTTTTTTGAATCACCATAATGCATATACATAGATTATATACATATGTAAATATATTATGTATAAATGAAGTAAGTTTTTTTGTAAAATAAACCGTAAAATATCGTGGCAAAATCTTGAGCTACATGTGCCAGAAACTTGGTCAAAAATTTACTGACATAATCATTGAATAAGATCACAAAATGCATGTATATATAAATAACGTTTGCATGATCATATATATGTACACATATTTAAGTGTGTATTATGTAATAGAAATACCATATTGTTTATAAATCTATGAATAAAAAGGATATTCAAAACGTAAAACCGATTGCGAGCGACATTCGATAAGACGAATTTGTCGTTGCATTTTATTATGTTCATAAATATATGTAAATAAGTATATAGATTGTGGTATATGACTATATACTTATAATAATTATATATAATGAATAAGATCAATCGTTACCTCGATATTTTTATTAAATTACAATGATATTCAATTTTTTTTTTTTCGTAATTTTTTGCTTCATTCCTGTTTGAGACGTGTTCATGCCTGTTTATGCCTGTTGTAACACGCGTAATAAGTGGCTATTTTATCACAGTATACATTATTCCTTGTGGTATATGAAAAATTATCAAAACCAGTCACATTATTATCAATATTTGATTAATCTTACCGATTTATATGTCACCAATAAATTATTATAACGTTGTAATTGTTTCAACAGTAAAATATTTTATAACTATGATACATGTAGATAAAATAATTCGAATAATCGGATTTTTTTTATGTATTATCGACGATCATTCTGCTCTCATTTCCCGATTTTTATTTTATATATAAATCATTGTATAATTAAATAAAATAATTATAATTACATTTCTGCAAAGTGTAAAATTTTTTTGTCATTTTTTTTTTTCATTTTTCACCTTAAATATTTGCGATAAAAATATTATTTCAAACCTTTTTTTTTTATATACTAGTGAAGCAGATTGAGTATTTGTTTATTCAAAAAATTTCAGTTTATTAAGATTGATTTAGTTCAAGTTAAAATAATTGACATTTGTATAAAATATTTTTTTTCACGAATGATCGACGTTAGGATTTTCATTATAATTAATTTAAATATCTTAGATTAACTTGAATATTTCATTAATTTTACAATTTGTATTAAACACAATATTAAACAATACTCCAAAGTATTTTATTGAATAAAATATGATAATCCAAGTTAGAAATCAATTAAAAATAAAGAAATGAAATTAAATTTATTTTCCACTTTTTATATTTGGTTTATTTAAATGCGAAAATTCATCAGGTGATAGAAATAAAAATTCTCATATAAAGTGACTCATGTTTCCTCATAATGTGCCAAATAAAAGTCAATTTTGGTAGCAGCAATGAGAAAATAACTGATAAAAAAAAAAAAATAGAAATCGAGTGCATCGACCGACGAACCTGAACGCAAAATGACTCAAACTGCATCGGTTGTGCGCATCTAAATTTATATACAAAGTTCAATGAACGAATATAGCCGGATGAACCCCACCAATAAGTCAATCTATTTAAATCATTGCAATATATACAATCATCCTTATTTAATTGTTCATTGGCAAATATTAAATTATCTCTTTTATTTCACCTCAATAAATAAATTCATAATTAATCATTCCTATTATCATTTAATTATTATAGTTTACAAATAACAAATGTATATTTACCCACCATGAACAATATAAATATATTGTCACATTCAAAATCGGCCCACACACATTTAAAATATCGCGACTTAAACAAGTCTTAACTTGCATATTCCTGAACGCATTTACGCAACTTGTTTGTAAGATAAAAATATAAATTACTACGTTTGATATCCGGCTAATCTTGTTATGGGGTGGACATTATTTGTGATGGTGATGTTTAGAGAGCTTAGTATATATAAGTATGTATATGTATATAAATTTATTTATGTAATACATACATATATAAATATATTTATCCGGGTTTTGAGTGTCATGCAACAATTATGTTGTAGGCCCACTGGCACAAATACTTTTGTGTATACATATATTTTTCACCTTTCATGATTTTGCAATAACTCCAACGTTTCAGATCTTATTGTTATGTATTGTTTCATATCACACTGTATAATAATGTGTGTGGATGTTTATTTGATTGATCTGTGAGTAATAATGAAATGAAAAAAGAAACAAAATTTTTTTTTCTACAATTAACTTTCGATGGAAAGAAAGTTTTATTTATTGATGTAAGAACAATTATTTAATTGGATAATTATATCTCAAGCGCCGTTAAACGACGACGGATTCTCATAGAACTCAACGAAATAGTTTTTGAAGAACAAAAAATTTTAATATCTCGCTTAGTTTTCGAGATATTGAAACTTCAAAATTTATTTTTTTATTTTTAATTCTATGCTATGTTTGATAGTTTTCGACGAAATAAGACTTTGTTAACTAAATTTTATTTTGTCGAGGAAAGTATGGATGTAAACAAATAATCTGTATGTACGTCGCAAAACAAATTTTACCGTCACAGTCGCACTAGCAAATGGAATTCAAACTATAAATGTAATGAGACACAAGATTTTTGGAATTTGAAATTTTTTTGTTTACATATCATTTGTTTACATTTAAGAATTTTATACAAACAAATGAATCAATATATCTTTGGTGAAATCATCAGGATTAATTTTAGTTTAAAGTTTTAGCTAATATTTTGAAAAATTCAGGAATTTTTTTTTTTAAATGGATGACTCCCATTTTTTGAGTATTATTTTGTCAAAAACTATCAAGCATAAAGTAAAACAAATAATAAAAAAAATTTTTTTGAACTTCGATATTTCGAAAACTAAGCGAGATATCGAAAAATAATTTAATTCTTTAAAAATGTCTTAGTTCGTCGAGTTCTATAAAAATCCATCGTCGTTTGGTGACGCCTGAGATGTAACATTGTCCCTGTATTGTTCATTCGCCATGTTTTTTATCACGTTATTTGTTTATGTAATGTGAGAGAGATATTGCAGAAGGAGAAGAATTATATATTATTAAATGATAATATTTGGACATTGAAATAATTTTCAAAGGTGAAAAATAATTTACAAGATAATTTACAAGAAAGAACAAAAATTTATTATATCAATAATTATTTTTATTATTTATTAAAATACTCCAATATCGGTATAGTCTAACGAAATAGGATGTACAAATAAAGTAAAGTTTATTTAAAAATAAAAAATTTCCAAGATTTTACGTAACAATTGTCAGAAGTGTCTTGAATTGATTTTCCTCATATTATTATTTATTATCTATATATTTAATTCAAACTTTGTAAATAAATAATTTTCAATGACTCTAACGTCTTACTCTTCAACTATATTCATTAGTTGTATTGTAAATATAAATATGACTGATGAATAACTGTGAACAATTGTAAAATACAGCAGCGATTTGCAAGTTGGTTGAAAGAAACAAAAAAAAAAAGGTAAAGGAATACACAGCAGGATGCAATAACGATGAAGACACCACGAAAATCCCGCTGGTTGGAAAGATAATTTACGGGTGAATATATATGTATACATATACAATTTTAGACTATTATACATGTATATTTTCGAATGGAACGCGGCAGTATGTATTAACTTTTGTAAAACTTGGACATTTGTAATTTATGGGTGAGTCAAATGAAGTGAGTGTGAAAACCGCACAGTCATAAACGCCTAAGTCACAATCATACCGTGACCATTTTACTTATTATATACGAGTAGATACATAGAAGAGGAGTATATAGTCAATAATGTGGATAAATATTTGAGTTTATTTTATTTTATGATAATTAGATGATGGAGTAATTGTAACTATCATACTGGTTGGAAATTTTTATTTTAATAAGAGTTTGAATTTATTTAGGTGGTTTTCACATTCAATGCTATGTTGTTTCATTTCATTTTAGGATAAACTTAAACAAAGAACCTCTACAAAATCTTTAACTCTATTTCGTGTAATGTTAGATTCTATTTTTATTTTACTACAGATCTCGTGCGATCTTACGATTTTCCTACGGCTGTGTATTGTTTTATGTTGTGTTTATTTGCAAATGATTCCATGATTGATTCATAATTTTTGCCATTTCTGCGATTTAAAATTATAATTTAAAGATGATTAAGAGTTGCGAGTGATTAGCAAACACGAAAATACACATAAACGATAAATTTCATACAATTTACTGGTATGTAAATGTTTAATTAAGTTAGAAATATAAAGTATTATTCCGAAAAAATTTCAATATGTCAATGCCACAATTTCATTAGTGTATCAAGATCATATTAATAAAACTAACACCAAGAAAAGATGCGAAATTTCTGGCGATTGGCAGTGAATATTAAATTACTACTTGAAATGTCTTCAGTATTTAATATTATTTAACGACTGAAGTTATATTATTTTTTTTAGCAGATGAAAATGAATTGGATACAATACTGATAACTAATAACGAAAGTGTACATGAAATATCGAGTAAAATATTATTAACTGAAGTAATTAACAAAATAAAACCATTGGCAGAACAATAAAAATTCGTAAAAAACATAAAGAAATCAAAATATATTAATAATCTATATAAAATTCATAAATTAATCTATACATTTATTTTATCATACATATGAAAAAAAAATTGATTTAGAAATTCCTTTGTTCATAAGGCTATATTCAATATTAAAATATATTTCCAAGCAATCTAGCTCTTACTGATCCTACAAAACCTCATCAAACGACAATATTCTAACTAGCACAAAAATTTCGACTCGGGTAATGAATATAAAATGAAAAAAAAACCCCACAAATACATTTCATTGATGACAAACAAGTAGTAAAAAATACTTTTATCGTATGATGAAATTTACTACATAAAAATCATCGCGTGAAACATTTTAAAGAACCAGTTTTAACAAGTTGTAGGACCTGAGAATCGTTGATTTGAAAGCGAAAGGAGTATGAAAGCTGTAAACGAGAGGATATTATGTAGTAGTTTATTATATCCACTCACCATTTTGGAGTTTTGTCTATTACATTGGGATAGGCCATCGACTTTCATACCGTTATTTGTCCTCTAACTTATTCTCTATTTGGCATTCTACTGCCACTTGCGGTTATGTCAAAATATCCTCATAAACTTCATACACACACACACACACACACACACACACACACACACACACACACACACACACACACACATAAATTGGCCACATGAATAAATACTTTGACTCTTTACTAAATAATAAAACGTGATATAAGAACAAAAGTTTTTAAATTATGTTCAGTTATTGTTTTGTTATCTAACGTACACAATTACACTTCTGATAAGCGAATATCGAACAATGTTACATTTATTTTAACAATATAAATGTATTTATATGTACGTGTGTGTTATTGAAAAAAAAAAAAACAACTATATTTTTGATTAATAAATTGTTATTTATGTCGAGGAAATTAAATTGAATTCTAGTCAACTGTGGGTTGTTATTGTTTAATGTTTGAAAAATAATTGTTTGATGCTTGTAAAATAATTATATATGAATTAAATATATTAATATACGTGTGATAAAATTTTTTATTGACTCGATATGAAATGAACAAATTTTTAAATTGTAATTATCAATTTTGTTCATGACTCTTTCATGGATATATTTTGAACTATTTTTACTCACACATTTAGATATAAATGTATATATATTATTTTAAAATCCTTGATCCTAATGACAGGTCAAACTGTGCCAATTGGCTGCCCACAAAACTCGTACAGACACGTATGAACTTGTTTGACGATTATAATTTAAGAGAATAATTCTAATTCGATTGAAAATTCCTTGAATAAATTGATTACTTATAGAATTTTGTACAAATAATTGTGGAAATATAATTTTTATTGGTATATAAGGAGAATTTGTATTTTTTTGAAAAATGTTTGGGATATTTTATTTGGGAAAAATTTTGGATTAGATTTAATATGAAATATTATTAATTGAATGCGAAAACAATTTTCTGCTTCAAAAATTACGTTGAAAACAATTGACAAAAATTTTTATAGCACTTTTATACGGTATTTTTATGTTGATCTATGAAAATAAAGAAATAAAGATACAATGAATGATTAATATCAATAAATAAACTCTTTTTTAATGTAAAATAATTTTTCTGCTTCAACAGGAATTTTCGTGTTGAAATTCGATATACAATTTGCATTAAAAACAGTTGACAATAATTCTTTATTGGACTTGTATCCAAAATTTTTCTCTGTATAATGAAAAAATGGAATAAAAATACAATAAATAATCAAAACCAATAAATAAACCACCATATAACGTGAAATAATTTTTCTATTTTAACACAAATTCTTGTGTTAAAATTCGATACAAAATTTGCTCTAAAAACAGTTTGTACAATTTTTCGTTGAACTTTTACTCATAATTTCCTACTTTGTACGATGAATAAACGAAATAAATGTACAATAAATAATCAAAATCAATAAACAAACCATCATATAACGCAAAATAATTTTTTCACAATAAAACAATTTTGTCTAAATTCGTCACAAAATTTGTGTTTAAAAACAATCAACACAAATTTCTCATGAACTTTTCTACAAAATTTCTTATTATCGTACATAAACATAAACAGGCATAGATAAGGACTAAAAAATACAATGAATAAAATAATCAAATTATTACAAAAAAGACGACAAACATTTCGCCAATATCATTATCATCATCATCATCATCATCATCATCATCATCATCATCATCATCATTATCATCAGCATCATCATCATCATCGTCATTATCATCATGAATCATCGTCATCATTATCATCATATATCATCGTCATCATCATCATCATCATCATCATCATCATCATCATCATCATCATCATCATCATTATCATCATTATCATTGTCATCATATATCATCATCGTCGTCATCATCATCATCATCATCATCATTATCATCGTCATTATCATCATCGTCGTAATTATCATCATATATCATCGTCGTCATTATCATCATCATCATCATCATCATCATTATCATCATCATCATCGTCATCGTCATCGTCATCATTATCATCATCATCATCATCACTAGTAAGAGCAACAGTATGGAAATCGAAACCGCGAACGAGAGTGAGTGGTGGTGAGACAAACAAGTGGCGCAAGCGCGCAAGCGTGCGATATATCTCGACGCGGCAAACTCACTCGCGCGTCGTACCGCACGCCATACACAACATACTATCAAACCCGAGGGCTCTTTTACTCAACACGCGTGACCACGCGGTATTGTAACGAGAGAACGGGTAATTAAATTTACCGAACGCATCAAATAAACTGGACAAAGCTAAAAAAAAAAAAGTGACAGAAATAAAATTAAAAATTTGTCAACTGCTAAATAAATCGATTGTTTCATTGATTGATATATTAAAATTAATAATTAAAGAGCAGAATGTGAACTGAATACTAGATTAATAACGTGAAACAATAACGTTGAAATGATAAATTTATAGAAAAATAAATAAATAACATTCGCGCTAAAACAGTTGATGTAAAACGAAAACGTGCGCGAATAAATTATTTTCATTTATTTATAATATCAATATTGAGAGTAATTAACAAATTATTGATTGATTTTATCGTTCTTTGATATTAATTCTTTTTATTCTGTTGAGAATAAATAAAAAATTGAAATATAAAATTGAATATTTAAAAGCAAATGAAATATTGAAGTTTGAATTGGAAATTTTTTCTTCGAGCAGCGGAAGAAAGTGCGGTGGGCCTCGGTGAAATACACATACTCACACACATACACACACACTCGCAAATAAATATACATATGTACGTGTACATAAATATATATATATATAAACATTTAAATGTGTCAGTGGTATAACGTGTTATGTCAAAATTAAGTGAAAACTCCGAAAGAACTTGAAAAAGATGCTAAAGGCTTTTTATTCAATTCCAATATAAATGAATATAAATAATATTTTTTACCAACGAATCATTGATAAATCAACAAGTGTTGGAATAAAATAAATACAATTAAATAAACATATTAACGGTGTTAATAAACATTAATTAGGAAGGACTTCTTGGTGGTTATGATAGACAGACAAGTGGAGAATTTTTGTGTTCAAGCAATGACGGTACAAGAATTTAAGTCTCGCGGGGGCGCTACTGATAATCATCATCATCATCATCATAATATTGGACCAAGTGATATTTTATCACCGTCACAAGAAATATTAGATAATGAAAAAGACAACAATAACACAACAACTAATAATTATCGTCTAGAAATTTATCCACAACCACAAGACAGTGAACATCTACTCGGACGTGTTTTAGCCGGTAAGCAATAAATAAATTTAACCAATACCAAAATCAAAATCAATGATAAAATAAATATTTATCATCCATATAAATAATAATACAAATTAAATTAAATTCACATGATGCAAGAAATAGTGAAATTAATTTTAAAATTAAATATAATAAAATATCTACAGAAAAAATCACTTTTTAAATGAAAAGTCAAGTCTCAGGGTGGGCTGTTGTACGATACTATTTACTATATATGTGTGTATATACGCGGAGGCGGCAGTTTCACTTTCCAGCGTTGGAATGTAGGTCGAGGGACCCGGTACGAGGCTAGTTCGTTGCCCCTCGACGGCCTTCCACTCGGCGCTTGGTGTTTTTTATATTTTTTTTTATTTTTTCTACTCTTTTCCCACCTCAACTGCCACCTCCCTCTCCACCCACTGTCACTTCACCTCCCCCCACCTCCTCACATCGCCCGATTTTTCGTTCAACAACAGAAAACACATACACACACACACTGTAAGCCCTAGCCTAGATAATACAGCGCGATTCACTATACCATCTCAACTCGTTCAAACGCGTCTAAACTTGTCGCTACTCGTTCTCCCCCTCCACTGTCCTTATTGCAAATTGTATATACAATTTAGTAGTATTATCACTGTATATATGTATATGTGAAGATCCCTTCCCCCTCCCCTTTTCCCCTCTCTCCCTTCATTATGTGATAAATTCATTTTGTCCCTCCCACTTTATTGGCTTGTGAGTGCTGAGGACAAAAGTGGGTCGACGGGGCCTTGGCGCGAGGCTAGTTCGTTCACCCTGCTTCGACCCGTAACTGGGGCAAGATGAAATTAACTTGATCATTCTCTCTCTATTTATTCTCACTCGATCTTTCTCTCACTCACTAGTATATAAATGTATATATATGTATATATTTATGTGAGAATGTATGAGTGAGTTTGCGAGTGACTCGTGTCAGCCAATCGACAACGTTAAGAGAGTTCAACAAACTCCAACTGGGACTTCTCTCTTTACCATACTGTATATACACTTTGTATTCCCACCTAACACTGTTATCCCGTACACATACACATATTTATACTTGTATATATATGTCTGGATACATGTGTATATGTATATTAAAGAATGGATAGATGTATTTACGAATAATCCCCACTATTATTTTATATATTCAACCTATGGCTCATCGAAGGTCACACAACGACTGACGCACAACCGTTATATATGTTTATGTAGGTACATATATGTATATATGTTTATGTACTAATACATATGCTCTGGTTGTCGTTTTATGTGTGATGCTATTAACGAATGTATTGTATGATATTAATTTTTTTTTTATTTCTTTTTTGTTATGATTGTGTTAATTTGTATAGCGACATGATTAATTTATTTCTTTTTTTTTTTTTTTTTTTGGGGATATATTTTAAAGTGGCTTGACAATATTTGCAGACGAATCTTTTGGGTGTGTGTATGTGTGTGTGTGGGAGTTATGTAATTTAAACGATAACGAAATGGAGAGGAGAAAGATGAAAAGAAGGGATAAAAAAATTCTTTTTTTTCCATTTTTTTTTATTTATTTCTCTGTCATAACTCTTGAATCATCGAAATATAGTGCGGTGAAAGTTGTGGATTATGTAGGATAGATATCACTTTCGCTTGTTGATGATGTTTTTTTTTTTTTATATATATGTGTACTTTCTCTCTTTGATTGTTGATGAGGAAGGGGGAGATGGGGAGGAGGAGCAGGGAAAAAGAAAGGATAATGGTGGGGAGTAGAGGATTTCAATCTTCTTTCTATTCTCAATTTTATATTTTATTTGAGTTATTTATTTATTTTATTTGTTCACGATTATTTTTTTTTTCCTTTTAGACTTTTGTGAATTTATTCACGCGTATTGGTTAGAAAATATTTTATACTTTCACTATGTTTGATACGTCATTCAGGTGGTGAATATTTCCTGATTTTTACAACTACATACACACATTATAGTGCACTGACCTGCCTCATTGCCATGGTCCACGTGTATAGAAAGAAAAAAATTTTTTGTACATATATACAAGTGAATTTGAAATCTATAATTTTTTTTTTTTTTTTTTTTTTTTTTTTCAAGAAATAGTCATTTTTATTTTTATTTGAAATGACAAATAATTTCTTCACTCTTGTATAATAATTATTTTTACTATTTGTACATTTTTTTTTCTTTTTTTTTTTTTTTCAAATTATGTATACAATTTTTTTCCTTTCTGATTGGGGATGGAGAGGGGGTGTATATATATTATTTCAAGAAAATATGATATTCAATTTGTTGAATTATTACATTTATATTTAGAATATGAATTTGATGATAATAAATTTTTTTATATTTATTTTTTTTTTAATTAGGAATTTAATGTTTTTTTTTAATTCGTTTTGGAGATTATTGGGAGAGAGGAAAATGTATCATTTAATTTTACAAATTGTGAGTTTTATTATTCATTTTGATATTCACAATATAAATTAAGTAATAATGAGAATAATTTTTTTTTTAAATCGCAGTATATTTTATTCCATCATTTATTTATTTATATATATAAATATAAATGATTTCAACATTATAGTGCTATTTTTCATCGTCAGATCCACCAAATCAACGATAAACATTCACCCAAAAAAACTATTTAACCAACATATTGAAAAAAAAAAAATAATATTCTCACATTCACTAATTAAATTTGTCATAAACGAAAAAAAATCAATTTTATTTTATTTTTTTCACACATGTAAATATAAATGTCGAAACATTTCGTTATCCTCTCTCTCTCCCTCTCAATCTCATTCCACATATACATACATATATATTCTCTTGGATATTTTCTAATTACGTGATGCTGACGCTGTGACGAGTGGCTAACCTCAAAAGCAAAGCTCGGGCATTGGCCTCAGTTTCCTCCCGGTCTCCTTTGACCTCGATCCAATACACTCTCTGGTGTGTACGTCTCCTCTTCACTCACTTGTAATACCTCTCGGTCCGTCTCTTTCCACTCTCTCCTTTTCTGTCATACACATTAAAATATATATTGTTATCATTGTCGTTTTTGTCGTCTGTTCCAAGAGCGTTGGACTCAACATTAACTAACTATTCGGGGTCGCACTATTTTATTATTATACTCAATATACCTTTGCATACATGTACATATATATAACACCACAGACTTATTTTTTCCCCTCATTATATACTCTCATTGTATAAATATATATGGAGATAATAAATATTCAAATTGAATAACAGCAAGGGTCTAATATATCCCTTTTAACTGTATAAAATATATATAAATATTAGGGTGTACCATTTTTTTTTCAACAAAAAAACAGGCTGAAAACTTATTGGACGGTGGAAAAAAGAGCTTGTTTAAAGGAAAGCTTTTAATTTGAATATTAAGAGGTGTCTGATTGTAAATTTCCATTTTCCATTTAAATATAGCATGGGAAAAATAATGTTTTTTCTTTGGATTTTTGTAGCTCGGCATTTGCGCACCATAGAGATGAGCTCATAGCATGTTTTTATAGGAAATTGAATGCTCTACAAAAAAGGTATCTTACAATTTTTTCATAACTTTTACTGTTTAGAAGATATCGGAGGTTAAAGTTTGAAGAATTTAACAAAAATTTCTTTGCTACTTCTAAAATTTATAACTCGTAGACAAATAAATATTATAAAAAGCGCAAGATATATTTTCGTAGGAAATTAAACGCTCTACAAAGAAAGGTTTCTTGTGGTTAATCGATTACTCTAACCCTTTAGAAAATATTCGCATTCATGACTTGAATGGATAAATTTGAATTATTTATTAAAAAACTATTAAAATCAGTACGCAGGGATTCGAATACGAATATCTTCTAAATGATTGAAGTAATCGATTAACCACAAGAGACCTTTTTTGTAGAGCGTTTAATTTCCTACAAAAATATATGTTGCGCACTTTATAATATTCATTTGTCTACGAATTATAAAATTTAAATGTACCAAAGAATGTTTGTTAAATTCTTCAAACTTTAACCTCTGATATCTTTTAAACAGTAAAAGTTATGAAAAAATTGTAAGATATCTTTTTTGTAGAGCGTTCAATTTCCTATGAAAATATATATTGGTCATTCGAATCCATCCATTGGTTTATAAGCTACAAAATTCTAACGATAAAAACAAAAATTTTCTCATGATATTCTTATAGAAAATATAAAAGTGCAATGAGCCCTATCTTAATATTGAAATCAAGAGCTCATATATTCGAGGACTCATTTTCCGACCTAAATGAAATTTTTAAGCCTGGCTCTAAGAACAAAAAAATGTTGCTTTTTTTTTTTTTGAATCACCCTAGTATTTATATGTGTTTTATATACAAACTTCAAGGTGAACAACCTCAAACTATGTCGGGGCTCTTATCTTGCGTCTCTCTAGTGCCTTATCGGGCATTTTTTTCGTGCCAAGACCACATTATATAAAAAATTATATTAAAAACAAAAAATAACATTTACCAGATATCATTCTCTTCACAATTAAGACACATTTATTTATAAATACATATAAATATACTTATAACTTTCATCTCTGATACATATACATTTCATACACTTGATATATATAACTGGATAATGTTAATAGTAGATATAAATAAAAAAAATATATATATATATTTATTTATTTATTCAAAGGAAATATCTTAAAATTGAAATTTTATTAAAAGTGAATTGGGATGAAAAGTAAAAGTCGTTCCGGCAAACCACTTTGCAGAGTTTATTATTTATTTTTCTCTTTTTCTTATGTGTGTATATCTTTTGTACATACATTTGTGCGTATATATATGTGTGGGTAAATCGTAAACGCGTCCGGATGCCAGAGTGAAAGGGAGAAGGCCTTTCTCCACGGTCGATGAATGATCTTGCTACACAATAATAATAAAAACTAAAAACCTTTCACTCGTCTGCCAATGCATCTTATTCACAATACTTAAATAAAGAAATAACATCATATAACTATATATTATTTACAATAATAATAATTTTTTTCGTATATAAAATAATTATATTAAATAATTTAGTCTGTAAATTGATGGAAAAAAAAATAATAAATTTACTTCAAATTCCGGAATAATTTTAAATATGATTATGTTATGTCATTTATTCATTTATTAATTTGTTTATTAATAATATCACATAGCTATATATTATTCACACTAAAAAATTTTTTTTTGTACGTTAAATAATTATATTAAATAATTTATTTCGCAAAGTGATGACTAAGGAAAAATAAATTTGCTTAAAATTCTGGGATAAATTTAAATATAATTATGTTGTGTTATTTATTTATTTGTTCATAAATAATATCACATGACTATATTATTTACAATAATGTTCATTTTTTTCTACATTAAATATAATCATATTAAATAATTTATTGCGCAAAATTATGGAAAAAGAGATGATAAATTTGCTTAAAATCCTGGGATAATTTCAAATATAATTATGTTATTAATAAAAATAATAAAAATTTGAATGTTAATTATTATCAATTCAATATATTTATTCATTTCTTAAACAATTGAATAATAATATTAATTATTTTGATTCTTTGAATAAATACAAAATTTTTTAATTTCGTAGCAATTTTAGATTTCAAGAAAAAAAAAATTAATTTCCTTGTTCAATAAATTTAATAAAATTTTTCATCTACATTTTTTTTTATCACTTATCATCACTTATTATTATTCAAAATATTCATTTATTTTATTAATTATGTAATGAAGAAGAAGAAAAAAAAAACGATGTAATTTTAAATTCACATCTATCATATTATCAATTTATTAATTTGATTATTTTTCGTTACAAAAGTTAATCGAAAACACATTCATACGTGTATAAATAATGTAAAATTATTTGAATATGATTATATTATTTATTTATCCATTTGTTTATTTATTTATGATTTTTTGTATTTGGTTTTAATAATTAAGAATTTTATTTGATGCGAGATGAGGCAATAATTCTAATGGAGCATGCGCGAATAGAGCGATATTTTATGTATGTAGACGATATGTTGATGATAAAGTGGGGAGAATTGTGGGTGAGTTCGTCGACCCATGACCCAGCAAATGGAAGCCTGGAATCGTTGATCCCATATCGCCCTAGTCCCGTCCGGTGCTAAGTATATACCATCATCATTCTCACCAATCTATTGCCTCGTGAACCAGATATTATATCTGTCCACAGGGGTCCACTTCTTCTTCTTCTTTTTTCTTTTTTCATTTTTTTTTCTATCTCATTCGCTCAACGTGTTTATATACGTTTGATCAATTTTTCGTATTCTCAACTGTCATTTATTGAGAATTTTCATCACTTGACCGCTTTAAAAAATTGTTTTTAAAAAAAAATATAATAATATATTTCAATCAAAAAACATCTAGATTTTTTTTTCACATGGTAAAAACTTTTATTTTAGTAATATTATAAAATGTGAGATTATATTCATTTTTTTTTTTTTTTTTGGATTCAAATTCAATGAACGAATTAGTTAATGATGCAGAAATAACAATAATAACAACAAAAAAACATAAAAATAATAAACAAATGAAGAAAAAATAATAAATTTGATCACAAATGAAAAATTTTTTTTTGTTCTTTTTTTTTTATTTATTTTATTTTATTATGATTTGATACGTTGCGGGGAGGGTGAAATGAAGTTTGTTGGATCGAGGACAAATAAAAAAAATGGCGGTAGAAATATATATATATATATATTAGTGATCGGGCAGTGAACTCGTGACCTCGAAGCTTCAGCCCAGCCATGAGAGCTTTTTCCACCCTCTTGCTACACAAACACACGCACACATACACAGGTATATTTATACATATCTAACATGAGTGAGTGTATATCTACGAACATTTTCTTCCCGCATTTTATGCGCTCTGATTACACCACGCCTTTCTTTTTCTGTGTATATTTTTTCTTCTCTATTATTTCCTCTCCGATCTTTTTTTTTTTTTTTTTTTTTCATTCGTCTGAAGTAAAAGCCCCGGTACTAGATCAGTCCAGTTATGAAATGTATTTTGAGAATTTTCACGTGAGGAAATTCTAGGAATTAAAATGACTATGAATAAAAAAATTATTTTTGAGTTGAAACAGATTTGGTTATTTTGAAATAAAACATTAATATTAATTATTAATTTATTTGATATTGTCACGATTTTGATTGATTCAGTATTGGAACATATGAACATATGGATAATGATTATAAATGAATAAAAATTTCATATCTGATAAATTAACTAATTTTTTTAAGCTTTTCAAAGTCTTGAACTGATAAAAATTGAGCGAGTACTAGTGCTGTCGATAGTTTTCCTCAAAATATTGATATTAATTTAATAATTTATTGGATATTATAACGATTTTGATTGATTCAGTATTCAAACCCAAGGATAATAATTATAAATAATAAAGAAACCGACTTTTGATGAATTAACTAATTTTTAGAAGCCTTTCAAAACCTTGCACTGATGAAAAGTGAGAAAATACCAGAGACTTTTCCATTTAATATAAAAAAAATTTCAATAAAGATTTTTTTCTTCTTTTCCTTATTTCTTCCCATTGTTCTCACACACCATACAACCCCATGTCTAAATTATTCCCAGAAATTCTTACAATTTACATCTTTGAAAAATACTTCAACGTTGATGATTTGCGTTTACAAAATTTCCTTGAATATATTTTAGGGTTCGATTTTTTTCCAAATTACTTTGTTTCTTTTTTTTCCTGGTCAAGGGGTCGTTCTACTGACTCAAAAAAAAAAAAGAAAAACGTGTTAAATAATCAGGAACAGACGTTTCCGCAATGACTTGTGCCGCTGGTTGATGTTTATATTCCAGATGAGTAAAAGAAAATAAAAAAAAATAGGCGAAAAAAAAAAAGGCATTATATACACGCATTTTACTGTGCTGAGAGACGAATGAGATAAATTGAATGTAAAAACTCGGACTTTTAATCCTTTTTCAATGGCTTTTACGCCTTTTACTATTTTATGGCTCTCGATGAGGGTTCGGTAAGAATAAAAAAAAATTTTTTAAAGGGGAATAAGCAGTAATTCTTTTATTTCTCTACATATTCCTCGTCCCAAACATTACAGAATTAATTTTACCACTTTTGAAAAAAACGGGGTTTTTTCTCGTCAAAAAGCCGTTAGTAAATTTCATCGGGTTAACTTCTCAACGTCACCCTTTTTTTTCTGTTTTATGATAGTACGACAGAACTAACCCTCCTCTCTCAATATAATTCTTGTCACCTTTTCGAGTCTGAATATATATACATATATATGTATAAATATTAGGGTGATTCAAAAAGCAACATTTTTTTTCTTGGAACGAAGCTTAAAAGTTTCGTTTAGATCGAAAAATAAGTCCCCGAAAATATGACCTCTTAATTTTAATATTAAAATAGGGCTGATCATTGCACTTTTTAATTTTCCGTAAGAATAACATGTGAAAATTTTTGTTTTTATCGTTAGAATTTTGTAGCTTACGAACCAATGAACGGATTCAAATGCTCAGTACATATTTTGATAGGAAATTGAGCGCTCTCCAAAAAAGGTCTCTTATAATTTTTTCATACCTTTCACTGTTTAGAAGATATTGGAGGTTAAAGTTTGGAGAATTTATCAAAAATTCTTTGTTACTTTTAAATTTTATAACTTGTAGACAAATGAATATTATAAAGTGCGTAACATATATTTTTGTAGGAAATTAAACGCTCTAGAAAAAAGGTCTCTTGTGGTTGATCGATTACTCTAACCATTTAGAAGATATTCGAATTCATAACTTGAATGGATAAATTTGAATTATTTATTAAAGAACTATTAAAATCAGTACGCAGGGATTCGAATGCGAATATCTTCTGAATGGTTGAAGTAATCGATTAACCACAAGAAACCTTTTTTGTAGAGCGTTCAATTTTCTACAAAAATATATATTGCGCACTTCATAATATTCATTTGTTTACGAGTAATAAAATTTAAAAGTAACAAAGAATTTTTGTAGAATTTTTCGAACTTTAACCTCCGATATCTTTTAAACAGTAAAAGTTATGAGAAAATTGTAAGAAACCTTTCTTGTAAACCGTTCAATTTCCTATGAAAATATGTATTGATCATTTGAATCTGTTCATTGGTTCGTAAGCTACAAAATTCTAACGATAAAAACAAAAATTTTCTCATGTTGATCTCATGGAAAATAGAAAAAGCAATGAGCCCTATTTTAATATTGAAATTAAGAGCTCATATTTTCGGAGACTCATTTTCCGACCTAAACGAAACTTTTAAGCTTGGTTCCAAGAAAAAAAAATATTTATTTTTTTTAAATCACTCTAATATATGTATATACAGTTATATGAGTGATGAAATGAAAAATCCATTTACATTCTCATGTCCATTTTTTTCTTCAGGGCCAAATAAATATTTTTCATATTTTCTTTATGTTTTTGTGCACTCCGTTATAGCGGACATTTTGGATTGTAAATTTTATAAAACGGTAAAGGATTTTACTGTACGGAGAGAACAGTATTGTATGAAGAAAACATGTAAATATATATCTATATATATGTAGTTATAACTCTTTTCGTAAATTTACCATATTTTTTCTTTTTTTTTTTTTTTTCTTTTGGGCGATGCAATAAACCCTTTTTTTCTAAACGTGTTTATATATGTATTTAGAATTTTTAAATCTTGCTATAGTGACATATAAATATGTCTGCGAAGCAGTAGCAATAAAATGTATAATAAAATAAAATCGTCTGAGACTTGGCATAAACAAATAATAATAAATCATGGATTATTATATTATCAAAAAAAATTGTAATTATTCTTAGGATTATTTGTACTATAGAAGGACGGAAAATTTGGAATTAAATAATGATAATAATGTTTCGAATATTTTGATTTTGAAAATACAAAATTTTTTGAAAAATAAAAAAATCAAGAAAAAAAATTTATATAATGAAATTTTTTTTTACTCTGAGTGATTAACAAAAATAGTATAAGTTTATTATTAAAAATAGTGAAATATATATTCATTTATTATATAAAATATTGAATATTACTATCAATTATTTTGACACTTTAAATAAATGCTAAATTTTTTCAATTCAAAATCAATTTTGGATCTCAAAGAGGAAAAAATAAAATTTTTTTCTTGTTCAATAAATTCAATAATATTTTTCATCTTCATTTTTTTTATTACTTATAATTATTAAAAATTTCCGTTTATTTTATTAATTATATAACAAAGAAAAAGAAAACGATATAATTTCAAATTCAGATTCATCATATCATCAATTTATTTATCCAATTATTTTTCGTTACAAAGAAATTCGTCAAAAACACATCAATACATGTCCACATAATAAAAAAAATCTATTAAATTTTTCGTATTTTAAATATCTATTTCCGTAATTGATTTTACCATTAACCTTGTTGTCTTAATGACTTCATAAACAAACCAGGGTTATACTTAACAGACACACATGTATAAAAATTTAAATACCTCACAAAAAAAATAGTTACTAAAATAATAAATAAATTATCTACACAAAATTCCAGCCAAAACATTTAAATATTCTCATTTTCCCTTTCATAATTTTCCTCTCATTTTGTTTCTCATCATTTCGGTTATTGAACTTACACAAGTGCAATTTTCCCATGACTATACATTTATAATAAACTAATTCTACCCTCCGAACATAAACCCCCATAAAAAATCAAGCCACAATAAATTCACAATGAAATGAATCGCAGTGGATAAAATAAAATTATAATCCATCGACTATTACCCACAACTTTAACTATTTAATTAATAATAATTCATCAATCGATATCACTGATACCATAATATAAATTGAACGAACATAAAATACATCCCATTAATTATATTTAATGAATTAAAAATGATGAGCAAACGAAATGAAACAGAAAACGAATTTAAATATACATTTCAAATAAATTTTTATTCAATCGTAAAGTGAATGTAAATATGCGCGCGTTCTGTTCATCATTATGAAAAAAAAAATACATGCATATATATGTCTACATGCTTTGTGAGTGCATGCTATAACTGTATACAAATGTATATATACATATATACTTCGAGGGCACAAAACGATATTATCCTCATTGGAAGTCGATGAACCAACAGCGACTGATTCTTGTTTCGAAGGACGCGCGTTCGCCGATCCGCAACGATCCATTACATACAGATAAATATATAACACATACACACACTCATTTACACATAAATATCATCACACATACACACAGCAACACATAACAAACGTAAATATATATTTAAACATATGTACACACATTATTTGCAGCCTCGCAACAAAAAAGAAAAATAAATTTATATTTACGAATTATAAAATTATATATTTTGTATGGAAATAAATGGATAATAAATAAATTAAAGTGATCAATGAATTTATCAATTTGTTACATTGATGATTTTCTTGGATAATTGAAGGGTAAAAAAGAAATTATAATTTTATTTGTTTTTTTGTAGTAAATATGTCACATTCAATCATGAAAATTAATCTAGATTCTGGCCCATATATTTTCCTTCTCCCCTCTTGTGTTTAAGTGACGATGACGTCAGCATGCGCGCGCATGTACATCACCCCCCTCACTCTATTTTATTCCCCTCCACTTGTACAATGAGTGGAACGTGTTATAACCTGCGTTCTGCACGCAGAAACTCGCAAGAGAGCAATGTCCTCAACGCGCAAACGACCCTTAACTCGGTCAACTTGGGCGATGCTGATGCTGTTGCTCCTGGGAATTTTTAGGGTTCATCCCTTTTCTCTCCTCTTTACACCCCTATCTGCCTATCCTCCCACCCCAAAATAATTTTATATTATAACAAACTTGAGAATATATTTAAGAACTTTGATTTACTGATCAGCGAATAATGAACGTGTTTTATTAATTTATTTTAATTTTTTAATATTTTTTTTTTATATTTTCTATTTGTTTAATCGATTGACAATATTGATAATTAATTTATGGTTGTCTTGGAGGTAGTTTTCATTGTGAAATTGGATTTTTTTTTGTTTTATAAGTCGAAGAGAAAAATTTAGGGAGAAATAAAAATGGTTTATTTTTTTTTTTTTTTATGAAATATGCAAATAAATTTGGAACTAAATATTGATAAATATTATTTAATTTTGTGGTCGAATTGGGTTATCTCAAATGTCGAATAACAATACGGCGAGATTTGAGTTATTAAAATTGATAAAATTGATGAAATTATATTTAAAAAAATTTTTTAATATAATAAAAATTTCCGAGAATATACAAGTTAAGATTTTGTGATAAGACAAGTTTATAAAGAATGAAATGAGAGAATATGAGCACTTTTGACTGTTCCCAATTTCACAGAAATACAACAAACAAACTCGAAAAAAAAAAAGACTTTTTTTTTTTTTAATTTTTCGCCCGTTGAACAAAATTGAATAAATAATACTCAACTCAATTGCAACAATTCGAACTTTCCAAAGTAACTGAACCCAATTCCACTTCAATTATACAATAAAAAAAAATCAATAAACAAATGATAAAAAAAATTAAATTCTCAAAAATCCAAATTTCTCAAATTAATAACATTCACAACATTAATAATTACAATTTTTTCATCTAATTACCAATTTCATTCAAACCAACAATAATAATAATTTATTAAAACATTCAAATCATCACATCAAATTTTATTGAAACTAAAAAAAAATTCTTTATACCAAAAAAATTCCAATTCCTCAAAAATTTCAATTTTTACTTCAATCATTTTTTTTTTTTCCCCTGTTTTTGAAAAATATATTACTTATACCTTTCACGCATGACATATATATATCAATATACATATATATATATACGCTCAAAATATTCCAAATATTATGCAATAATAAATATTTTTTATTCTTAATTCTCTCATTTGTTTATTCTCAATCTCATCACGTTCTACTCTCACTCTTCATTCCCAAATGTATTATTATATATTTATATCTGTTTATATACATGTATATATGTACCATATATACACGTACAAACCTGTATTTTCTTGTATGAGCTTGTACAAATAATGCAATAATATGGTGCAGGAGACTGCCTGTCACTGCACTTGGCTCTCACACACAATAATTCTTTGACTTTCACAAAAACTTTCTAGTTGTTCTCATTTTCTATATAACCATCAAACAATCCAACACATTGCATTCACATATCCATAGTATATACATATATATGCATATATATTACCAACAAAACGTATTGTATACATAATAATAATTATTGTTCAATTAAATTTGTACTAATTACGTTACAATATTTTGCTTCGTGCATTTGTAATTCTCTAAAAAAATAAGTATAAAAATTCCCTAAAATTATATTATATCATTATTTTTCTAATTTACCAAATTATATAATAATTATTATTAATAATAAATAATTGAGATATACATAAATTCATATATAATAATAAAAATTCATTTTCTCACATGAAAAAAATTTATTTAATATAAAACTCAAAATATATTATCTATTTTCTAAATTACCAAATATTATAATAATTATCATCATCAATAATTCACATATATGAATTTATATACAATAATAATAATGCAGATATAAATTTATAAATAATAATAAAATTTATTTTGTCACAAAAATTATTTTGAACGAAAAATTAAAAAACGACAATTATTTAATTAAATCTTGTTTATTATCGTCTTATGAAGTTGAAAATAATCCTCAAAAAAAAAAAAAATTACATTGCATATATATTAAATTTTACATAGATATCATGTATATATGTATATATGTGTTTGTGTATGTATATAATATATGCTAAAATAGAGAGGGAGTATGTGTGACAGAGGCGCGCATGCGTCACACTGTGAATCTCAAGGCCTTTGCGTATTAGCTGTTTGCGTTCGCCTCGCGCGTTGTCCCACTTTCCTTTACATTGGGTCAACGACCCACCGGCGCGCGGACTCTCTTGTGTCCCTCATATTAAGTTTATATTGCCGCGTGCGCGCTAGGTGAATTTCCAAGGTGCAACCAATACATTCTCCCTATTTAGTGCCTGCAACAAAACGCGCAAGCGTTTGTCCCCCACCGCAACGTATGAAAAAAAAAAAAAAAAAAAAGAAAAAGAAAAAAGAATGGATACTTTTCTTGTATTGGCATGCCCCACTCTTCGCATTCAATTCAACCACATTCACACACGTTTATTCCATCCTCCCGCCATTTAATTTATCATAGTTCATCTAATTGACGGCGGAATCCCATTGGCGCCACCGTACTTTCATGATAAACACGAGTGTCGGTAATGTAGGAATTATTTATTTATATGGAATATATCAAGTGTTTTTTTAGTATTATCACATAATGTTTAACGCGATTATTGTCGGTAATAAAGCTGCTATTAGAATTAATATTTAAATTATTATTATTAATAATAATTTCGATGTTTTAATTGATATTTTTTTTTTTTTTTTTTTTTTCATATTTCCAATTATATTTTTTTCTTTGTTTGTTATAGGTAAGTTGAGGCATGTTTGTTGCTGATATTTTTCCATACTTATTACATCGTATTTTTGTGAGTCATTTTATTATTTAACGTTGAAAAATAAAAAATTTATCAAAATAGGGAAAATTCTAATTATAATTTCATTTTATTCATCATTTTTTTTTTCTTGTGTTGGCTGTTGAACCCTCAATTGAAATCAGGGGATGGTTCTATTAATAAATTCAATCGACTAACTTTATCTCCAATTTTATATTTATATATGTACGTATATGTATATGTATACTTTAATGTTGCTATTTGAAATCGATTTTAATTAATTTATGGCACGCCTATTTGTGGACAGTGTCCACACCCATAAAAATAATTTTCTCCATGATAATATTATATAGATAAAAATTAATACTCCATCACTATTTCAATTGTTTAGTTAGTTTATATTTTTTTTTTAATTTAAATCAATCATAATTGTTAAATTTCAATCATGATTAATCATTTCATAAATAAGTAAAAATTATTTAAATTATTCTACACATTTAAATACAACAAAAAAATCCTGCAAAATTAAACAAAAAAAAATTTTTCTTTCATTATATTTTTAATTATATATAATTTACTATAATTATTTGATATATTTATTATTTTTGTTTGATATATTAAATTCAGAATAATCTATATACAAATGAGAATATTTTAGTAAAATTTAATTTATACACACTAATGAATAATTAATTTAATAATATTAATTAACATTTCATCAAGATGTTTTATTTAATTTGAAATTGAGCATCAATTAAAATAATAAAATCATTTCACGGATGAAATCAAATTTACAAAATTGTTGAACAAATTATAAATAAAAAAAAAAATTATTAATTTCTTATGGAAAATTTTATTTATACCTTGTGTGAAAATATTCGATGAAGAATAAACGTTTACGCGCGTGGGATATTTTCAACGCTTGCGCAAACCGTGTCGTAACCTGTCACCCCCCACCTCATTGATGGATCAACCCTAAACAGGGGTGCGCTCTCATCGGGAGAAAAATTCCAATTCAGTATATATCACGACACGCGTTGGGTTTTCATTATTTCCCTCTCAAAAAACCTAAAAAAATTCAATCAAACAATGTCAAAAAATAATTTATTCAACAATGTTAATAATATTAATGAAATAATTGTTCAACCAATAAGCAACAATAACGTGAATTCAATTGATATTTGCAAAGTGAAAATTGTTGAGACCGAACCAGATTATCGCAAACCACAAAAACGAGGTGAAATAATTATTATTAATAATCCAATCAACATTAACAATTACTATCCATTCACAATTTAACAAATCCCCTACAATACAACAAATAAATAATTTTCTATTTACATATTACCATAATTTAACATAATTTTCCAAACAATTCTCAAAGAAATTTAAAACCTAGAATAATAAAATTACATTTATTTTAATTTATATAATAATTATACAAAACAATAATTAAATTTACCACCTCATCGTCATCAAACGCATAAATAATATGAACTAATCCCAACAATAAATTAATAATAAGTTTTATATGACGCATGTAATTAATAAGGAAATGACAAAAGCACAATTCGAGTTCCTGTTTAACATGAAAAAGTTTTATCGATTTTCCTTTATACACCGGCGCTCTTTTCCTTTCTCACGTGCTCGCTGACATTGACATTGCCTTTCCCTCTATCCAATGACGACAATACATATATATACATATGTATAATAAATATATAACGTGAATAGAGAGAGGGTGAAGAGGCGTGTTGAATGCCACGTCGCCATCTAGCGTTCGCGAACTCAATTTTACGTTATCTTGCAAAATATATATAAATAATTTCTCATGTGTTTCGTATTATTACCGTCCGATGACTCTGCAACGTCAGCAAAAATATTTTGCAATGTTACTAGAGATTGTAAAATAATGTAGAGAATTATATATATACATATGTATATATATATAGATTGTGATGTTTTGCCTGTTTTTTCCCGTTAACAATTTATATACTAGTTTAGTCCCGGAAGAAATGAACGCGCATATTCCGCCATTGTGATTCTTATTTTGTCTTTTGCGCGTCCGTGAGAACGTTGCGGTATCATGCGCTCTTGGGATAAGTATATAAGTATGTTTATGTATAGGTATGTATGTATATATAGATATATATGTATAGTTAATCGTGGGAGAAACGGGGGGATGGCGATTTTTCACGTCGATTTTATTATGGTGACTTTAACGAGCAACGTTCATGATGGCTGTTTGAGGCGACAAGCTGATGATGATTGTTTTTAAATTTATTGGTGAATAAAAAAAATCATGGAAGAAACATTGGATGGAGAGTATAAGTTTTCGATTTTGGAATGAAGATAAAGGAATAGATATTGGAGTTTTTAAGGGAAACTTCTGGTTTAGCGGACGAGAATTCGATAGATTTTCAAAATTTTTTTTTGTAATGAAAAAAAACAATGCGATTTTAATTTTGTGAATATATTATTATTTATAATGTTTACAAAAATTAAAATGAAAAAAAATTATTGTTATGAAAAAAATGGCCCCAAAGTTGTCCCTGTGAAAAAAACCGACCTTACTGGCGGAAATGGTTTTGGCTCTTCTACTTGACAGAAATCAAAAATAAAAATTGATCCTTAATTGTTATGAATGTATCTATCGCAGGAACTAGAATGAAAATTTAAAAAAAAAAAAATTGACAAAATGACACGTTATCAGAATAAAAAGTCTGAAAGCAGCCTCATTTTTACAACGTTTTGTTTATAAAAAAATTAGAAATATTTAACGGAATATTTTTGTTCTAGTTCCAACGATAGCTGCTAGTGTACTTAATGACATGCTTGAATTTGAGAGGAATCGGTCGAGTAGTTTTTTTTTTTTAAAACATAGTTTCGAAATAAACGCGTTTAAAGTTAATAATAGCCCCTTCTACCTACTTCAGCGCTGACCTTTAATGGGCTATAAAACTTGAAATACTGTGAATATCATTACTGAATTTTCACAGTATAATCTTAAGACACTATACTTTCGGAATATAGACAAAAAAAACATGGATATTCCGAAAATTCTAGACCAGAAGAGTCCTCCTTCATGTAAATTTTGGGTCATATTTCGATATAGTAAAATTTGTGTTGAAGCATATGAATTATTTGGTGGTTTGTTTTTTGATTTTATTTTTTCATTGCGTTCTTGTTTCATTTATTATTAGTGTAAGTAGTGAGGAAATTAGTGTAAAAGTCCACTAAAAATTTATGTCAACCATTTTTGAACCCAATTTTGTGTCGAATTTTGCCCCTAAAACTTTGTTTCAAGGCATAAAAATTTTGTTTCATTTAGTAGTTTATTTATTGATTTTGATTATTTATTTCATATTTCCATTTCATATTTTCATTGTGAATAGGAAGAAGATTATTGTAAAAGTCACTAAAAATTTATGTCAACCATTTTTAAAGCCAATTTTGGGTCAAATTTTGGCGCTAAAATTTTGTTTTAAGACGTAAAAATTATTACATTTCATTTGATAGTTTATTTATTAATTTTATTTATCCAGTATGTTCTCATTTAATTTATTTAGTGTGAATAGTAAGTAAATTAGTATAAAAGTCTACTGAAAATTCATATCAACCATTTTTAATGCGAATTTTGTGTCAAATTTTGACCCTAAAATTTGTATTGAAGCATAAAAATTATTTTATGTCATTTGACAGTTTATTTACTGATTTTGATTTTTTATTTCATTTCCATTTCATATTTTCATTTTGAATAGGAAGAAAAAAGTCCACTAAAAATTTATGTCAACCATTTTTAAAGCAAATTTTGGGTCAAATTTCGACCCTAAAATTTGTATTAAAGCATAAAAATTTTCTACCCTGCTTCCTATCTTTCGTTCAACATCTCATGATTATCAACAACCGTTTTTTTTTATATACGAAACAATGTCAATAGCCTTCAGATCCAGATCAATTGAATCCAGGGCACAAATACATAAAAAAAAAAACTCGAACAAAAATAAATAAAAATCTCCGATATATTTTTCATCCAATAAACCTCGTTACAAATGCGAGAAACACAGACGAGTTTGTTCTCGAAAATTCGTCTTACGTAATAAATTCTCAAGATTTCTTTATGCGTCATTGGTCCCGTTTTATTTTTTTTTTTTTCCTATTTATTTTTTTCTCTGCTCATATATTATTTTATACAAGTGCTTTTCTCAACATGTGTGTATTGTATAAGTGTATTGCATAAGTCAAAGAAAAATAATCACCATCGATATTTACTTACACTATGAATATCTATACACACATATGTAGCAATAAACGTTATGAGCATATAAATATATATAAAATAACACGTCACAACACGTCGGGGTCTATGTCCGCTATTTGGGTCTTTTGCTTCGTGACTCTTCGATTCCCTTTCTTCCATTTGTCCATGTTCGAGGCGTGTGAGAAAACAGTTATTACAAAATGATAACTAAAAAAAAAAATAAAGAAAGAAAAAAAAATTTTTTTTCATTAATGCTTCAAAATAAATAAATAAATAAATAATATAAATAATATACTCATTTATTATTTTATTTATTTCCTCCATTCGCAGATGAATAACACAAATTAATAGAAAAAAAAAAAAAAAAAAAAAAACAATTATATAGTTTTTAATCTACGTGGAGAAAAATAGTGAAATAATATGCAACGAGTTGAGACTTGTTTAAAAACGTGTTGATACACGTATGAGCGTGCAATTCTTGTCGTGTTCGTTATGGTGAGAGTGCTTTCACCTTTCTCCCAAGTAGGATGTATGTATTTGTATTATACATATGTATATATGTATACATATATATTGGAGTTCATCTCTTGTGACGCGCGCGGACTTTGCAATCTTTCTTTCTTTCTTTCTTTCTCTTGGAAAGAGCTTTTACTCTCGATCGTGCCAGCGGCTAATGCTCGGAGAAAGCGCACTCTTGCACCAGACATATATATATATACAACATTAATTCAGGAATTATTGTTACAAGAAATAAATAAATAAATAAATAAATAAAGTAGACTAGTTTATTTATTCGATTTGTAGACATGTTTTGACGTGTTTGGGTTTGTAACAGGAATAGAACAGGAAATAAAAGTGTGAATATATTTTTTTTTTTTTGGATTGATAATAAGTGGAACGATGGGAAATTGATTTGTTTTTTGTGTATGTGGTAATGTTTGAAGGTCTTGGAGATTTGTTTTTGAAATGATTATTGAGCAATGGTAAAAAATGAAATTAAAGTTTGACCAAAATAAAATTTTGTTGTTGTTATAATGATAGAAATATTAAGGCCTTCGTTTGTGTTACGTGTTTATTATATATTTTACTTTCACGTTTATACCTGTTGGGTTTAGTGTGATGTATTTATGTGTTTAAATGTTTAGATGTATAAATTATATTGAGTTATATCATTTATTGAAATTAATTGAAAATAATGAATATAAAATAAATTGTAATTTGATTAATTTGAATTCGTGGGTAAATTCTTTTTTTTATAAAACAAATTAAATCGAAAATTGAAATAAGAAACAAAAAAGAATGTGAATAAAATTCGTTTTTGCATTAAAATTTATTAGAAAATTTTTTTTTATATAGGACAAAAATATTTAAATAAATAAATAAATCATGGTCTTATTCGTGATATTATTTTTGTAATATTTGTCACTAAATAAAAGCGTTATTAAACAAACAGATAAAAAAATTCTGCATGAAATTTTTTTCATTTCAAATTATATAAATAAATAAATAAAATTCGTTTATCCAAAGTTACAAAATTCGATGAAATAAAATTTTTCATGTAGAATACAATATAGTTATATCGAAAAAAACATTATTATTATTAAACAGAAGTATAATTTAACAGAAAAAATAAAAAAAAAAAATTTGTTTAAATAAAATAAAAATTTTTTAGTTGACATTAATTCATTTCTAAAGAACACTTTTTCAATTTTAAATGAGTTAAAATAAAATTAACTACTGCCCGCTATCCAGACTCACATTAAACATCACCACACACACACATATATACCTATCATTAAACATATACATGCATATGAATTGGGTAATGTCCGCAAACTCCCAATTGCGTTGGTGCCCTTAATAAAATATTAACTCGCTGCTTGTGATCTTGGTCATTGCTCCCAACCCATTAACAGGTCTACACTCGTCGTAACATGCACAGACACGCATATATAATATATATCTATACCTATACATACACATAATACATTTACATGCCACATAATCCATCTCATTCTCTCATACTTAATGTGCTCTTCACACTTCCCACCTCACCATAATTTTTCCCTCATTCATTCCCACTTCATAACAGTGCTTCCTCTTTTATTTTCTTTTTTTTCTTTTTATATCCTCACCATTATAACTCTCAGATATATATATATATACATATATTCTTCCTTCAGAATACAAATGAACATTCCTGAAAAAAGAAAAAAAAAGAAAAAATTCTGCTATTAAATTATGTGGGGAGATATACATATTCTCAAAATAATTATTATCATGATTATTCCACTATGATTGTAAATAGTATTAATAATAATAATCATAATAATAATTAATAATAATAGTGTGCATATTATAAATATTATAAATATATACTTAATTTTTATTTAATTGTAGTAGATTTATGAAAAGAGAATTTTTTTTTTAATTTTTGAAAAAATATATTATCATTTATTATTATTTATTTATTATTATTATTTATTGATATTTATTATTATTATTAATATTATATTGCTATTAACAATATTCATATTATGAACATATTATAAATATTGTTTATAAATTGCAAATATATTTATAATAATAATAATAATAATAATAATGTGCATATAATAAATATTATAAATATATGTACTTAATTTTTATTGAATTGGAGTGGATTTCTAAAAAGAGAATTTTTTTTTTCACTTAATGAAAAAAAAAAAGAAAATTTTATCATTTATTACTACTTATTCATTTATTTATTCATTATTATTGTTATTATTATTCGAGCAATATTGCCATCATCAATATTAAGATTTTGAATGTTATGAATATTGTTTATAAATTGGAGTATATATATTTATAAAAAAATAATGAATAAAAAAAAAGATTGTTTTTTTTTTTTTTTTTTTTTTTTAGAAAATATATTATTATTTATTGCTATTCATTATTATCATCAACAATATTTTATTGCTATTGTCAATATTCATATTATTAATGTTATAAATATTATTCATAAATTAGAAATATATTTATGATAATAATTAAATAATAATAACAACAACAACAACAATAACAACAACATCAATAACAATAATAATAAATATAATGATGTTGAACACAGTAAATTTATTGATACATAATTAATATAACAAATAAATTTATGATGAAAAAAAAATTTTTTTTTTTAAATGAACAATATTTATTATTATTATTATTATTATTATTATTATTCAATGTATGAAAAAAACGCATGACCTCGTTTATCAATTGAAGAATATATGCGAAATAGTACATATATATGTATATGTATATATTGTGTATACAGACATTAAAGTACATTGACATCAAAATTTATTTATGTATGTATGGATGTTTCTATATATATATGTATATTTCTGTATGTATTCGCAAATGATGACGATGAGGGCACACATGGGATAAACGAATTCGCATCAGGTCAATCACCGGAACGTTATGTATATATGTAGTTTTTTTTTTTTTTTTTTTTTTGCAAACGTGCCACGTGTTCTGTACAATTCTTTATGACATTGTGTGTAAGTGAGTAGAAACGAAGAATTTGAATTGTTGTGATAGCAATAATATATAGAAAAACATGAAAATAAATAAATAAATTTTGGAAAAAATTTTGAGTCGTTTATTTTTGAAGCAAATTTAGTATTAAATTTTAACCCAAGAATTTGTATCAAGCAGAAAAATTATTTAACATTACATGAGAGATTGTTTATCGACTTTGTTTATTTATTATATCTTTAATTCATATTTTCATTATATATATAGTAAAAAGTTTCACGTCAAAGTTCGCTCAAAATTTATTTTCAATTATTTTGTTTATTTTTTTATCAAATCCCAACACTAAAAAAATGATTTTACCTCAAATAAATAAATAAATAAATAATATTCCATATTATTCTAATCCAACATTAAATTTTTGGCTTTCAAACCATCAACAATAATTAAACTTTGCCATAAAAATTGTTCCAACGCTCCAAAATAAAATTTGAATTAAATAATTTCCGATAAAAAAATTCAACAAAAAAAAAAAAATTCATCACAAATTTTCCGTCAACTCTTACAGAAAATTTTTCACTATACATCTACACATTTATATAATGTCTTTACATATAATAGAATCATTTTCTCACCTCGAATTTTCTCTCTTGCCCATCTGTATTCATACTCACACATTATTAAATAAAACCCATCTATATCCTCGTCTGTGTCCACACAAGTTTGTGTGTGTATCCTCCGAACTCTTCAAGGATATAACGGACCATCGAGTGGACACACGCGTGTGTGCTTATACCCAAGGATCATCGTCCTAGCTGGTGATTCGCGAATATTTTATGCGAGATGATACATACTCATGAGAGAATTTAAATTTAAATTTTTTCCCTCCACAACAAAATTTAATCGCGAACGAAAAAAAAAATATTCCTACATGAAAATATTCATTCAAAAAATTCTATATATTTTTTTTTGCTTTTATTACTATCAAATTGAGGACATGGATTTTTTTTTTCCATCGTTTTTAGTACAGTGGGACAAACGAACGAGGGTCACAATATAACCGAATTCATTTTGAGAGCGACACGCATTCAGTGAATAAACCAGTAAAACACTTTCGGTTGTAGACCCACTATATACATACACAAGTTATGCCATTCTCATCGTGAATCCCCTCTCAATATATCCACACACATAAACATAATTTGATTCGCATTAGATATACAAAAATAAAATAAAAAAAAACTATATAAACTCGACTCAATTTAAAACCTTCCAAATTCATTCACTAAAAAAATTTTTTTCACATCTTCCAATAATTATTTAATACATAAATTTATTATTTCCAACAAAAAAACACGACTTTCCCCAACATAAATGAACCTGTATAAACATGTAAAAATACCCGTTGTATTAAATATTGTTTAAATTCATGAAAAAAAAAAATTAAAAATGATAATGAATATAAATTGTGATTGAGGAAGTTGAGATGAGTTAACCATGTATACATATACACATAACTACTTCTGGCATTTCGTCATTGGTCAGGTTGAATAACCGACATTACGTCACTGGCTCACGTTTGTCGATGGTACATAAAAAAATATTTGTGTGTGTGTGTGTGTGAGAGAGTTGAAGTAAAGAGTGAAGGGAAAGGTAAAGTACTCGCGGCGCGAGACGAACATACTCCCATCGTATATATCCCATATACAAATGTGTATATATATATATTTATATACATATATAGCATATGTTGGAGGTGAGGAAGAAAGAGGGAAGAGTGAAAAGGAGAAATAAAATCGTCAAGTGGGGAGGACGATGGAGGTCGATCACCTTACGTACCTCGGAGTCAGTGACACCTTGAAGCAAAAGTTTCTCGATATTTCCATTTATTTATTATTATTAAACAATTTATTTAAATATTATTTATATTTATAAATATATTCAACATATTATATTGACAATAGTACAAGAATTAGTATGAATAAACACTTGGTAATATTGAGGATATTTATTTCAATGTGATCGAGAAAGAAAAAATAAATTTATTTCAATTTATCTTGAATTATTATTGCGTTTAATTTGTATTTTTTTTTTCTTTTTTATTAATTGCCAACGAGGCCATTGGGTCCTATTGTCGTTGTATAATCTTATGGCTTCCGGTTCAACGTGTAAGACCTTGACCACATGCCATATAGTTGTTTCGATTGGGTGTGTGTGTGTGTAGAATTAAAACAAGTTCAAACCGGCAGGTTTATCGTAGCTAACGTCCCATGACTCCGGATATAAAAGTCGAGGACCTCGAAAACCTCAGCCTGTCAGTGCTTATATAAATGAATATATGTATGGTATATATATACACATGTATATATGTATATATGATATAATATATACATTGATATGTATATATATAATGACTTTTATAGTCTGACTAAAGCTTAACACGTCGCGCATATTGAGCAATCGTTTTGTCCAAATGGCGCGGACGTTATTCAAGCACATATATACTTATTAAATTCATATATACATGTATATATATGTACATATATGTATGTATGTGTATGCATATGTTGGGTTTTTTTTTTTTTTTTTTTTTTGGGAGTAAAAATGAACAGGACCGAGCCAGTGACCGATCAAGGACAAATTATTGAAGGTGATGGAACATTTTGCTTACAACTTTTATTTTATTTTTTTTTCAGGGCCAATTATATATGTATGTATGTATGTATAAATTTGTATTGATATATGTATACTGACCAGAATGGTGTATATGAACGTGAAAAAAATATTTGGTAGCCGGAAGTTTTGCCAATTTTTAATTATTTTTTTTTTTTTTTTGCTACGCGATGTTTTATCATGTGAATTTCGCTGCTTTTTTTTTTTTTTTGTATTTATTTATTTATTTATTGTGTAAAAATTAACGATTGACCATGAACGAAGGGACATTCCGAAGAGAATAACGATGTGTATGTATATATAGGAAGAAGTTATAATGATATAATTTTGTGAAATGAAGAAGAAAGATTTAAAAAAAAAAAAATTATTTTCATGATGAAAACATTTTTTTTTGAATGTGTAAATTAAAATTAATAACGGAGTAATACACATGCTAAATACATGTACAATCACACTCACACACACATACACATGCTTATATGTATATATGTGTATTAGGTTGTGCTATTTTGAGGGAACTTTTTTTTTTCCATCAAAAAATCAAGCTGAAAACTTATTGAAACAAATTTTTTTTTTTTGGATTTTTGTAGCTCAGCATTTGCGCATCATAGAAATAAACTCATATTATATTCTTGTAGAGAATCGAACGCTCTACAAAAAAGGTCTCCTGCACTTTTTTCATAGAGACAGCCATTCTGAAGATATTCAAACCCAAAGTTACGAAAATATTAGCACACTAAAATCAATTTTCCGATTGAAAATAATTTTTAAGACAATGATAAAGTGATTAATATCGATTTAATAACAAAAAAGTCAAAATTTCATGCATTTGTATATTTTTGGCTTTGAATATCTTTAGAATGGTTATCTCTATGAAAAAAGTGTAAGAGACCTTTTTTGTAGAGCGTTCGATTCCCTACAAGAATATGTCATGATCTCATTTCCATAATACGCAAATACTATGCTACAAAAATCAAAAAAAAAAAAAAAAAAAAACAAAAAAAAATACCGAAAAATAGAACACCCTAATTAATATATATTATATAAATAAATAAATAAATAAATATATATTTTTACTGGTGTCGATTGTCGTGAATTCAGATCGTCTAACTGTACTCACCTAAGTCAACGCTGCTATTTTGCAGAGAGGTCATGTGCTATAATATATATCCATGTATCCATATATATGTGTACATATATACACAATACATATATATATGTAGATAAATGTAACGACAAAGATATAAAAGCATGAACGTACATGCACGTGACGCCTTGCGGGTGTTTTAACCTTCGACTGTGAAATAATACGTTCTTGAAATAGATTTCCCATGAAAAATCATCTGTAAATTATCTTCACTCAACAACATTCACATAATAATAATAATAACAAATAAAACATGAAAATAAATAATAAAATAAATCTAAACTTACATATATGGTAAAAATAATAAAACATAAATAAAATAATAATTTCAGATAAATTTTTAATTTTATCCTAAATCAAAGAAGAATTTTATATCTTCATATATTATTTATAAAAATATATGTACATATATGTATGTATATAAATTAAAAATTGTGAGAATGAAAACAATAATGATGATGTTTTTATTAATATTTATTATTAATATTTATTATAAACTAATAATATATATTGATAATTAAAATAGCCAAATTTATGGCAGGAATATTTTCTTTTTAATATTACTGTCGCAAGTTTTATTAAAATTATGTTATGATATTTATATAGTTATTTATTTATTTATTTATTTATGTGTTTGTGTATGAATGTATGAATATTTTCTATAAACGTGTGGTATATCCACGTGAATTTAACATGCGGAAATGGTCTCTGGCGCATAGATAACACCGCTTGCGGTTATCCACAGTGCACCAATCGTTGTATGTTTATTCTAGCAATTGTATATATGTATTTATATGTGTATATATGTATGTATGTAGATGTAACGTACCATTATAGCGTGTATGCGTTGGCGTGGTCGGTCACTATACTCGCATTAGCATCGATAGCGGGGTTAGACAGGTCACTGAACCTCATCGCACTTCACCCTCCTTACACCATTCAAGTCCAAACACGCAAGGCATTATACTTTGGTTATATATATATACATATATGTATGTGTGTGTAGAGTGAAAAATTTTGTTTTGTGAAAGTCTGCTAAAAATTTATGTCAATTAATTTTAATGAGAATTTTTTTAGGGAATTTTGACACGAGAATTTGTTTTGGAATTGAAAAATTGTTTTATTTTGTATAAGGAATTATTTGTTGTTTGTTTATTTATTGTGTTTTTATTTTTTTTTTTCATTGGATATGGGAAAACATTTTGTTTAAAAATCTGTGTCAAAATTGTTTTAATGAGAATTTTTATAGGGAATTTTGACGCGAGAATTTGTTTTGGAATAGAAAAATTGTTTTATGTTGTATGAGGAATTAATTGATGAATTTGTTTATTTATTGTATTTTTATTTTTTTTTATTGGGTATGGAGGAAAATTTTGTGTAAAAGTCAGCTAAAAATCTGTGTCAAAATTATTTTAATGAGAACTTTTTTAGGGAATTTTGACACGAGAATTTGTTTCGAAGTAGAAAAATTGTTTTGTTTTGGATGAGGAATTATTTATTGAGTTTGTTTATTTATTGTGTTTTCATTTATTTTTCATTTGGTATGGCAGAAACTTTGGGTAAATGTCTGCTAAAAATTGCCTGCAACCATTCACAACTCGAATTTTGTATCAAACTCCAACACAAAAATGCCTACTTGATAAATAAAAAAAAATAAAAATATCCAAATTTCCTCAAATTCCTAAATTCTTTTTTCTATCATGATTTCTATCATAAACAAATGAATATTAATTCAAAACAAACATTCTAAAGTGTTCAATCATTACACATACACATACCAATTGAAAAACCTATAAATAAATCCATCAAAAATCCTAACAAATTTTTTAAAAACACCTAAAAAAAAAATAATCTCAAAAAACAATCGTTAAAAACTCTTAACAACACTAAATAAATATTTTTCACACTGCCATAAATATTCTAACATTCACCCCTCAATATATTTATAAACAATGAAAAAAAAAATTACTCAATATTTATTTTTTTAACCTATTTTTCAAAATTCTTAAAATAAATTTGACCAACTGATACACATCAAAAACAATGTCACATTTAATTTTATTCGTGCGTGTTCACACACGATTGATTTGGACACTTTTATTCTCTTTTGTTCATCACACAATATTACATTATACATTTACATATACATATACATAAACATATCCATATATAGATATTTATTTATGTATAGTTCTATATAATGTATATATAATAAAGCTTTCGCCACTGTTTCAATTTACTTTCTCTTGTGAGAAGGCGTTATATATTGTTCATTGTCTTTGTATTTAAAATTCTCTTGTAATATATACAAACTCTTTCATAAATAACTTCCAATCTCTATATACATACATACATACATACATACATACATACATACATACATATATACATGTACATACGTATATATCTAATTATTCATAAATGAAATTATAAATCTAAAAGAGTAAAATAAAAACAATTGCAAAATATTTCATTCATCATAAAAAAAAAAAATCACATGAATTATATATGTATTTAATATTTTTTTTTTTTTGTTCAGTTTGTTGTTATAAATTCACACTCTTTTGTAAATAAAATATTTGAAATATTCATTTAAATTTATTTAATAAAACTAAATAATATAATAATGATTTCTATTGTTATATTATTTTTTTATTATTAATTAAATGAAATTAAATTGAATATGATGATAAAAATATTGAGATTAAGACTGAAACTAATTAAAAAGGGAATTGTAAAAATTTTTATGTATTGAGTGTCCCAAAATTTGCGTATGATTTCAAATGTCAACAACGTGTTATTTCTTGCGTGAATTCTGGGAAACTTTTTTTTTTATGTAAGCTTCAATTAGATAAATTAAATAAAAAAATGCGAGAATGCGATGATGAAAAAATTATATTCAAATTATATTTCTTTCGAGTATTAATATTTGTAAAGATTTTTTGTTATGTAAGAATATAATTGGAGTATTCTTTTTTTTTTCTTTCGTTTTTTTTTTTTTTTTTTTTTTTTGGAATTATTTGAATGGATGTGGAGCAATATGGTTATGGCTTGTAATAATAAATGGAGGTGAATGACCGACGTCCAGTTGCGTTCACTGCCCTCCCGTCTCAGCAACTTCCTCCCACTGTTCACTCTTTACCTCTTTATTTTTTTCCCCCATTCAATTTTTCATTTTATTTTATTTGTTTATTTTATTTTATTTTATTTTATTCATTGTGTATTTATTTCTTATTATTCTTTTTTTTTTTTTCAATTTATCTTCACTTGATTTGTATTCATGTGCGTAGCAACAATTCCGATTGTTTATTCACGATATTTTATTTATTGGTGTAATTATTAATAATATTCAGAGTGAAGAAATTTTTTTTTTTTCCACTTGAATATTTAGGAAGAAATGATTTTATATTTTTTGATGGAACGAAATTTTTATTATTGATAACAATTATAAATTTATACAATGAAGAAATATATATTTGAATTTTTTTATTAAAATTTTCTGGAATAAAATTGAAAATTTTTTTTTTCAATTTTCAGATTTTTTAAATCAGTTGAAAAATTAATTACTATAAATAATAATTGTAAATTGATTGGAAATTCAACTGTATTCATCAATAAATATTTATAATAAAGCATTAGAAAAAAAATTTAGGCGCAGAAAAAATATTAATATTTAAAAATAATTATTTATTTCAATAAAACTAAATTTAATTATTGCTTAAAGTTATTTTTTGTTTCCTCAGTTAATCGTAATTATTATAAAACGCATCAATGCACAATTTAATAAAATTCTCAAACAATTAAAAATAATAATTAAATCCAAATATTAAAAATAAATTTTTCATCATTTTAAACTGAATAAATTTTACATTCAACAAAAAAAAAAAATATATAAATATATAAATCATTGTACAATCAAGGCAATAATTATTTTCCAACTAATTATGTCTATAAATAAAATTTAACATTGTTACAATGACAAAATTTTCGTGTTTAACCTTTGAATGTGTCAAAGGATTTAAAATAAAAATAAAATATAGTCGTTGACGAATTATTATTTACGCAAAGTTTAGGTAAAACCAGAGTGCAATATATATGTATAACATCGGTCAGTTTGTTATGTATATTGTTTAATAAATTGTTGAAAGACCCTCGTCAACGTTCACTGAACCCTTCACTTAATTTTACGACAGGAAAAGAATGAAGAATTGAAAGAGAAATATTATTTTACATGAATTTCTCTCCATGATGAATATATTAACTTAAAGTTATTCGTAAAATTTATTTGTATGTATATAAATATATTATTCAAAGTGATCTAGATCGCCACAGTAATTCCCTCTATATACACATAATCGAGGTCACCTTGGCATTTATATATACATACTATTGCCATTTTCTTATGTACAAATTTGACACGGTAATACGAAACTTTTCCATATACTTTTGTACAAAGTCATATAACTCTTTTTAAAATATTTCAAACTGACTTCACAAACGAAAATTGCAACAGAGTTATATGTACATAATCCCCATATATATGTATATAAATATAAATATGTATATATTGTATACAGAGTATAGGCAGTTGAGTATTTATGACACGCTCGAATTTCTGTTTAATTTCCCTTTACGTATTTCTGTAATATGAATAAATATTTATTTGAAAGTTTTGAATTTAAATTGGAAATAATTCTTATGCAATTATGCACGTTGTATATTGTAAACTGGTACATTATTGTTGCTATAATTAATGCATTGTTGTTGATGAAAAAGATGAAAAAAAAAAATTAAAATTATAGAAAGAAATTAATTTTTTAGTTTTGAAGATAATTTTTGCTTTTTTGATAAATGTTTAAGAATTTTTAACTCGGGAACTATTAAAGATGGAATGATAAAACTTGCTGGGAATATTAATTATGATTCAGTGAACATAAAAAAAAATTAGTGGTAAAGTTGACGTGGTAAAAAAACCGAGTGAGAAGGAGTTGATTAAGTGAAAATTTTCAGGGTTTTGAAAAAAGATTTGAAACAATTTTAAATCGAACGGTTTAAAAAATCTACAGATATTTCCTCGTGGAATAAATAAATCCGGGGATGTTAATATATTTTCAAGAAAGATATTTTCATCCGAAAAAACCCCCAAAAAAAAATCCACCCTTGTAATAGTGCTGAATTTAGTATTAATTTCTTTCTTAAAGTTCTTCAAACACGATTAAATATTCTCAAAAAAATTTGGAAAAAAAAAAATCCTATTAATTTCTATTCTCTCAAATCAACAAACTAAAAATTCCTCCCCATACAGACAATTTGCTTCTAAACAAATAACAATTTACCATCAATATAATTACTAAATGATAATTTATAAAACAAAATGAATTTAAAAAGAAAATTTCATAACTTAAACAAAATAATTAAATTCTCTCAATTTCTCAATGCGAATTCTATATACTCATTAGCTTTTACACAATATACATATTAATTACTACATAATATATATAACACAAGTATATACACATATATATGTAATGACTTTCGATGAAAAAACGAGTGTCTTCCGTAGCTTTCATTTTGCGAACTCGTTGAATTAAATACACAAGCTTTCACGATTCACTCGTGGAATATTCTCGATTTCTTGGCCAGTTCACGGTTTACATACACACACATATATATATATACATATATATATATACCTACATGAACATGCTATATAGGCTACTATTGGCTGGTGTATAAGAGCGATGAACTCGGTCAGTGAACAACAAACTGCAGGCACAAGAATATTATACATGTAATATACATATCAGCAACGCGTTCCAACATGTTTCACTGCCACAATTCTTTCATAATACCATTAATATATAATAAACACGTTATATACACTACCAATATATATAAATTAATATTTATAATTGCGCTAAATTCATTAACAATTAATTTAATTATCATTTTAATATTATTAATTGTGTTTATATAAAATGATGGAAATATATTTATTTTTCTTTATAATTTTTATTCAATTGTTGTTTATGATATTTTAATTGTTATAATGATGGAATAATATCTGAAGAATATAATAAATTGTTGAGATAAAAATATATAATAGATTGTTATGAGTATGTGTATGAGAATGTGAAGTTAAGAAGAAGTTGGAGAGAAATTCCATGGGCGCAATTACTCTGAGGAGCAAATCCACAAAGAAAAAAATATAGATAGGTATATGTAATATGTGTGTATGTGTGTATGTACAATAAGTGTAAGCGCGTCTGGCGAACGGTGAAAAAGCCCGTAGCGTAACCGTTGCCGTGCGCGCTTAAACACGTTGCAACACGTTGCAACACGTTGACGCTGTCGCGCGGGCGCTAGTGTGGGTTACCTGGTTACTGACCGGCCAACTGAGTTCACTGGCATCATCGTCGGCCCTTTTCCACCAGGTTTGCTATATAATCGGATTCTTCTTCTCCTCGTTCTCTCCCAATCACTTCCCATACACAATGAATATTATAAATAATATTGATAAATAATATAAATAGGAAAGTACACTAAAGGAAAAAATTCAAGAGTCAAAAAAATTTCCGAAATTTTTTCGTGTTTTTTGACGGGCTGTATTTCAGTGAAAAATTGTTGTATCGAGGTTTAAAAAAAACGAAAATGAAGCTGAATGAATAAGCTATCCAATTCAGTCGATGGTTTAGATAAAAAAAATTTTCCAAAGTTCATGGACTCAAAAAAAAAAAAAAAAGACACAAAATTTGGAAATTTTTTTTTTGCGCTATTTCTTAAGATCACGTGATAACAGTCATTTCTAAAAATTTTTTGTCACAAGACCTGAAAACAAGAGACTCAGAGCTTCAAAATGCTTTTTTTGGAAACTCCATACGGCCATTTTTCACTGAGATACAGCATGTCAAACAACAAAAATTTCGGAAATTTTTTTGACCCTTTAATTTTTTTCTTTAGTGTATACAGGAAATTCAATTTATTTTTACTTTAATTGTGCTCTTGTGTGTAGCAACAATTTCGATTGTTTATTCACGATATTTTATTTATTGGTAAAATTATTAATTATATTTAGAGCGAAATAGAATCATGAAATATATTAGAATATTTTTTTTTTTTTATTTGAATATTTAGGAAAAAATTATTTTATATTTTTTGATAGAAGGAAATTTTCATTTGTTGATAACAATTATTAATTTATACAGTGAAGGAATATATATTAAAATTTTTTTTTGGTGAAATTTTGTGGAATGAATTTGAAAAAATTATTTTTTTGATTTACTGATTTTTTAATTCGGTTGGAAAATTAATTAATAATAATCATAATTGCAAATTAATTGAAAATTCTACTGTATTTGTTATTTGATATATCCAATAATGCATTGGGAAAATAAATATAAATATTCAAAAATAATTATTTATTTTAATAAAATAAATTTTATAGTTGATTAAATTATTTTTTTTCTCTCAGTTTATTGTAATTATTATAAAAAAAATCAATGGACGATTCGATTCACTTTTCCAATTTAATAAAATTCTCAAATAATTTTAAATAATAATTTAGTTTAAATATTAGAAATAAATTTTCATCATTTTAATTAATTGAATAAATTTTATTTTATCAACAAGAAAAAATATTTAAATCACCGTGCAATCAGAGCAATATTTATTTTCCAACTAATTATATCTATGAATAAAATTTAACAATGTTTATATGTTTTGTATTTATTTATATAATTGCAGATGTATTTTTGTTGTCGTTGAGAATTAATTAATAGTACGTCATTTAAATAGTCAATGGTATATAATTAAATTCTTTTATGTTTAAATATGTGGTATGAGGTCATTGGCTTAAAATCTTTTTTTTTTCTCTTGCACAATGTGAAAGTGCTTTCACCGCGAATTCACGCACGTCAATTCATCCAATAATACATACATACATACATACATACATACATACATACATACATACATACATACATACTTACATACATACATATAAACGTAAAGTTCAATGGCAGGATTATTTATAATAAAAATTATCTTGTTAACCTACAAAATAAAAAAATGAAAAAAAATTTTTTTTCTTTTATTTTCATTAAAAGAAAAACTTGTGGGTTTATTCCAAAATCATCTACCGATTTCGAATTGCGTTTATATTCAAAAGCTTTATTTGAATATGCAAAAAAAAAAATTATTAATTATTTTTTATTCAAATATAAATTTTATTTGATAAATAAATTATTCTATTTATAAATAAATATTATTTATTATTATTTATTGTAATGTCACCCTTAGAGTTACATGGTAATTTATAAATTAATAACCATCAGATTTTAATAAAAAATATATTGTTAATGAATCATACAAAAAAAATAAAAATCCAAATTTTAATTTTCCAACACAAATAATTAATTTTTATCACGCACGAAATTTATATTTATGAACAATTATAATTATATAATATATCAATGAATTACAAATTTGAATAACGTAATGAACATAAAAAAAAAACAGTTATTTAACAGAAAAATATCAAAAATAATTTTAATATTCAATTTTAATTACCACATAAATGCAACAAACACATCGAAATAATTATCTCCTTTCAAATTAAAAATTTTTATCAACTAGTTCATATCACACAACATAATAGATAACACAAATTATCACATAACTAATACATAAAAACATTTTGTCTATGACATCATAAAATTATCATAGGAATTATATCGGGACAAGTTACGACACGCAAATGACACACAAACGCGTTTTTTCTACTAATATAAAATAAATTCCGCTCATGTTTCTTAATATACCTATATACACACATTATTAATGTCATTATGTGAAGCCAAACATTGAGTTCAAATTAGTATCACTCAATAACACAAACATATACCTACATAAACAGTTAATATAATATATAAACTATAAACTGTATCGGTGGTCTTGTTGGGGTAAGGGTAAGATTCTTGCTTCGGGCCCGTGAGGTCCCGGGTTCGAATCCCGATCGAGTGAAAAAAATTTTATTCAACACCTATTCATTCTCCCAATGGATATATAAAATTGTAAATAAAAAAAAAACATTTGATGCGCACGAGACAAACGTGACTCGCTCTCATCACTCACGCTGTAAACGACAATCGAAATAATAAAGATATACGCATATAAATATGTACATAGATAAATATATACATGTGGTATATATATAAGGATGGAATAGAGGTGCATTACATATTTGAGGTCATTGTCCTTTACACATAGTCATATCGTCATTCGTTATGTCATTCATGTCGTTCTTACGCACGCACGTACGCGTTCAACGAGACATCCATAACCCATAGGCATATTAAATACATATATATATATATATGTATATATGTGTAAATATATGTATGTATGATTCTAGAAGGTGCCAACATGTGCACTCGCATAGATATGTAGTTAAAGTACTGTTAGATGTATTGTTTTTTTTTTTTTTTCGTGGATAATTTATTTGAAAGAAAAAAAAATATGATGATTTATTTTTTAAAAGTTTCAAGTATATATTAAAATTAATTTTTGCTGAATTTATTAATTGACTATACAGTTATTTGTGTCTCAATGTCTCGCGTGTGTCTACATTGTAATTTAACACACTGACTTTGAATAATTTTTGTTTTATTTTTATTTAGCTGAATATATGCGCGCTCGTATTTAATGTATGTCTGTGTGATTTTATGTGTAGATATATTCTAAATGAGGGAATTTCTGATGAGTTCATTGACATTGTGATGAGTTCATGGTATAAAAAGTCATTGTTGATAAAAATTTATTACAGTATTGATGTAAAATAGATATAAAAAAAAAAATTCTTATGATTGATATTAATATTTAGGACAAATTGATAATGATAATGAAAAAATATTATTAATTTGATAGTGAACTATTAATTTTTATAGTCGTCAATATTTAATTATCTATTCTAAATTCGATATAAATTAATACAAAGTTATCTTTTTTCAAAATAACAATTAAAAATATAAATGTTTATCATCAACGAAATTATTTTTTTTCCCTCTTTTTATCTGTTCTACTTTATATTTTTTCTTTTTTTATTCATTTATATCAATTGTTTCTTATGATGACGTGCTCGTGTGCCCGTTGACAGGGTCATTGTCCATATACCTATATACTTGTAATACATTACACACATATACATGTGTTTATATGTATATATTCATGGCGAAATCGCGAAAGGAACGTGAATAATCCACTCTCTCATGAGCATTGTAAATCGCCTTGTTGTGTATACTTTTACCGCGATTTACAGGATCAACGAACCTCGCACGTCAGGATCACATTCAACAAGAGTTCAACCATCTTGTATAAAAATAAGAAAAAAAAAAAAAAAAAAAGTAAACAATTTATTTTATTATTTTCTAAACACAAAATAAAATGAAATTAGTAATTTTCTTGTGTAAGGGCAGTGAAGAAAAAAGATCGTCGTATCCACCTTTCTCTCTTGCTTATCTATTTCTTATGATGCGCGCGATGGTGTATAGGGCATTGCACCGAAGCATATTCGCGGCCGCAATGTGAATATAAAAGTCTTTGCCCGCATGCGCGCGCCTGCACTGACGCGCACAGACTTGCATTGGCGTGCAGTGACCCGCCCTACCGTTAGGACGGCCCCGAGGATGCGTTCTCCTCTTCTTTTATACTTTACTCTTTTCTCTCCTTTAACACACCTATTTCCTTGCAAACTTCATTTATCCTTGTATTTTTATCATCTTTATCCAATACTACTGATCGTCCTGCTGAGCTTCATTTTGTTCTTATTTTTATTCGTCTTCTTTTACGTTTGTATACAGCTTCGCTATTTTTTTTTATTTTTTTTTGTTTCTCTTTTACATCTTTCTTGCTTTATCTTGCGTATAATCTACATGCACCGGGAAGTAGAAAGTCCATTGATCTAAATAGAAAATATGTCTATATTGAAGTCAAATTATTTGTTACAAGTTTGAAAATATATTTATAAATATAAAATTTATATATATTTATTTGAAATTTTATTAATAATTTTTATTACCAAATTGTATATTCATTATTGTTATCTGTAATATTTATTTTATATTATAAAAATTGTTGTGTATTTATATTTATTTAATTTATGATAATTATTTGAAATCTATGACCTAACGCAACAATTTATTCAAAGTACACACTAACCTATTTTTTATTTTATTCCATTTGATTATTCTCGCAGTAAAATTGAACATTCAATTGTTATAAACAATATAATATTAATTAAATTTACTGCACATATAAAAATACTTTCCCTTTCAATATTTATAAAGACACGATTAAATAATAATTTCGTTATGTATAAATCAATGAAATTTTCGCTGAGATATTTTTTTTTTTCTTCATCATCAATTATTTAAAAATAATAAAATAAAATAATTTTTTCTCATGTTTATTTTTATATTAATATCCCAGAGATTTATTATATTGTGATGATGATTACCGCACATTATTGAGATCTGATCGAGTGACTCGTCGAGTTGGAAAATTGCACGAGAGCATGAGGTCATCGACCGTTCGCGTGCGACGACTTGAAGGGGTCGGCGTACTCTCATCGCATTGCTTTTATGGCCTCCTCCCCTCTGTAAATGTGAAGTGAACGTGCGCGCTCATTCTCTACATACACTTCTCTTTTTCTTCTTCTTCTTCTTCTTCTTTAATATATCGTCATTCGCAATTTTCGCGCGCGTACTTTGCACCGCGTGCGCGCTTAACTCACGTGTATGATCATGTCCAGAATACGATGCAAGTCTCGACGTGTTTCGATGCAGTTGTTGCACTCCCACGTCGCTATGTAGTCCCGTAATATTCGTAGAACTGTATAGGTCCTTATTTCTTTCCCTGACGTGTATATATATAAACATTTTTGTATCTATTTATATTTAATATTAATTTAGTATTTTTAGATTCAGGTGCGAAAAATTTAGAACGATTTTTCTGAAAGTTTCATTATTTCTTTCCAGTTATGTTGAAGATTGAGTGGATTTTCTATTATTAATTATTAATTTATTCATCTTTTATTCATTCTGAATTGTTATTTATTAATTATATTTGAATGTCAAATACATAAAAATATGAATTTATATAATATTTTTTCATATTAATTTATTATCTTTATATTTAGATATGGAAATTTTTCGTTCTGAAAATTTTAAATATATTTAAGTGAATGTTAAATTATTAATTATTAACTTTCTCATTTTTCATTTATTGTGAGTTGTTATTAGTTGATTATTAAAGCGTCAAATACATCAAAATATAAATTTACTTGATACTTTTTAATATTAATTTACTATTTTTATATTTACGAATCAAAATTTTTCGTTTTAAAAATTTCAATATTTAAGTGAATTCTAAATTATTAATTATTAATTTACTCATTTTTCATTTATTGCGAGTTGTTATATTAGTTGATTATTCAAGTGTCAAATACATAAAAATATAATAATTGATATATTTTTTATATTAATTCATCAGTACAATAAAATAGTTTTATTCATATAAATATTTCAACTTGATGTAAAAAATATATTTTAAAAATTAATCAACAGATATAAACATGTCAAGAGGGTAATATTAAAATCCCAATGTGACTGTGTAAATTTAAACATACACACTATACATTTTAACAGTCAAATTTTTCAAATTTGAAAAATATATTTATTTGAAAGTGAAGTACAAGTCAATAGAAAAGTCAATTTGTTAAACACCATGAAATTTTTCTCAAGTATTAAATCCTTCTTTTTCACGTTTTTCACAAGCATAGTGTACATATATACATCTGTACATATGTATAGATATTTTTATAAATAGGTAAATAGATTGAAAATAAGTGCTCCGCCCAATTTTTTCAATTTTCCATCACTCATTTTGGGTCCACCAATACATTATGACTTTGCTATTGTAATTGTATTATGTGCGGTTGAAGAATATCATTTAAATGTCCTTCCTGGATGTGTATATATATATTTTCTTGTCCTGGGTTTATAAGTAAAGGGTTTACTTTGAGGATAATCCTTCTTGGGGTTTTTATTAAACAGCAAATAAACCATAAATATAATTTAAATACGAGGAAATATTTGAGTTGACAAATAATTGGTGTTTTTAAAAATTTTAATCTTGTTAAAGCAATATATTTATTTGTAATGGATAAACAAGTTTTTTTTTTATATATTGAATGACAATAAAAATTATCTAGATCATTTTTATTATTATTATTGAACGAATTTTTGTAAATTTTATCGGAGAAAATTCTGGTGAGATAAAATAGTACAAATAAAAAAATTATTTCTAAATTTAAACAGACTTGATTATTTTTAATAATTTTATTCTATGGTGAATTATGAATTTTATTAGTTAAAATATTTTAAACAATTTAATTTGTTGTAGTTTTTGACTTTTAAAGTCATTTATCAGATTTTTTTCTTACGATCGAGTACTAGTGCTAGTAATTTTTTGACTCGAATTATTAATATTAATTTATTAATTAATTAAATATGATTATGATTTTGATTGATTTAGTATTGAAACTCATGGATAATGATTATAAATAAAGAAAAATTTCACATTTGATGATTTAACTAATTTTTTAAAGCCTCTCAAAATTTTGCACAAATAAAAAGTGAGCGAGTACTAGTGCTATCGATATTTCTCCTCAAAATATTAATATTAATTTATTAATTAATTAAAAATGATAACGATTTTGGTTGATTCAGTATTGAAACTCATGAATAATAATTATAAATAAAGAAAAATTTTACATTTGATGATTTAACTAATTTTTTAAAGCCTCTCAAAATTTTGCACAAATAAAAAGTGAGCGAGTACTAGTGCTATCGATATTTCTCCTCAAAATATTAATATTAATTTATTAATTAATTAAAAATTATGACAATTTTTGTTGATTCAGTATTAAAACCCCTAAATAATAATTAAAAATAAAAAAAAAATTCTCCATTTGATGAATTAACAATTTTTTTGCAGCCTCCCAAAACTTTATACTGATAAAAAATGATCGAGTACTAGTGCTTTTACCTCATAAAGAATATTCAATGTGCGTTCAAGCACCTGTTCATGTTCAAACCCGCAGCAAATGTTTTTTCATTCGTTTCATATACATATATATGTTTCTTTTTTTTTTTTTCTCTAATAATGCATGTGTAGTATTTTATCCATTCTTTGCAATTTAACCACGTACGAACAGACGTCGGCTTCCCATAACGGCAAAGGATCGCGTCGTCTCATGTACATCAAGTTTCAAGTAGTCGCGACGCCGATGACGCCATCATACACATACATATGTACATATAATATTGGCAGGAGGAGAGGTCCTTGAATGGGACAGTGAACCGCGGTTCGCCAACACACATCAGACTTATGTGTATATATATGTAATATCCATGACCTCACAAGAAATATAAAATGCGCGAACGCGTTCAATCATTTGCGAATCGAATTCTTTCCGCTTAGTTACAAACCTTGGCGAATTTTATTAATTTACAATGGAAAATAAATGTATTCAATTATATCGTAGAGTTCATATCAATGTTTCGGATTTTAAAATTAATAAAAAATAATATATTTAACTTATTTTTTATTATTTAATTTAAATACAGATTTAAAGTAATGCAAAAAAAAAAAAAAATAAAAAAGCTCGGAAAAATAATTTATAAGACTTTCTATATTTTTTTATTTTCTCTTTCGGCTTCTTACATCTTTTTTTTTATATGTATGTTCAATCCTTCTAGTAGAGTCCTTTGAAATTCGATATATATTTCCCTTTCTTTGGAAAAGAAATTCCTAAGAAAGTTTGAATAGTGATTTATCAGTTTCCGCCTTTTTTTTTTTTTTGTCTTTCATCTTTTTTCGTTCGTTCGAGACATTTTTGACCTGCACGAACATAAGTCGTATACATAAATATTATATAGGTACGCCAATAAAAAAAGGCGGCGTTTATGTTTTCAACCCTTAACTCGAAAAATAAAAAATATAAAATATATATTTAAATATTTATATTTGAATAAAATAAATTAATGTGATTTTTTTTTATTTTACCAAGAGATTGAGTCATTTTTTTTTCTGATTAATTAAATATTATTTATACAGTGTAAACTATGAATATATATTAAAGAATATAATTAATCAATCGACGAGTTCGGACGTGTTTTTATATTTATAAATGCTCACGTATTTTTTTTTTTTTTTTTACTTTAGTACGTGTGTTATTGTATATTTACAATATAAAAACTATTGAAAATTATCAATGCGTCGGAGGGACAATGACTTGTGTTTATAAATGTGTGTACTCGTGCCAACGCCATGGATAAAGTACAATATACTTCCGTAGGAAAGAGACGTCGCGACGCACTATGGCTAGCTATGGATGTTTATAACGGTGTGCGGTGAACGTCACGCAACATGCGTGTATGATGTCACTGAACTTGCACAAACGCGCATTTTTTATGTATATATGTAGGTATTTATTGTGTATATTTATATAATCTACTTATATGTTTGCAATAATTTATTAAATAATTTTACTTCAAAGCTTATTTACTAGATTTTTTCTTGTGATCCAGTACTAGTGCTATCCGTTTTTTTTTTCTTAAAACATTAATATTAATTATTAATTTATTGAAAATTATCACGATTTTGATTGATTCAGTATTAAAACTCATAAATAATAATTATAAATAATAAAAAATTCTTCATTTGATGAATTAATTAATTTTTTGAAGCCTCTCAAAATTTCGCATTAACGTATAGTGAGCGAGTACTAGTGCGATTGGAATTTTTCCTTAAAATATTAATATTAATTTATTAATTAATTGAAAATTATCACGATTTTGGTTGATTCAGTATTAAAACCCATGAATAATAATTATAAATAAAAAAAAATTCTTCATTTGATGAATTAACTAAATTTTTGAAGCCTCTCAAAATTTCGCATTAACGAAAAATGAGCGAGTACTAGTGCTATTGGAATTTTTCCTTAAAATATTAATATTAATTTATTAATTAATTGAAAATCATCACGATTTTGGTTGATTCAGTATTAAAACCCATGAATAATAATTATAAATAAAAAAAAATTCTTCATTTGATGAATTAACTAAATTTTTGAAGCCTCTCAAAATTTCGCATTAACGAAAAGTGAGCGAGTACTATTGCTATTGGAATTTTTCCTTAAAATATTAATATTAATTTATTAATTAATTGAAAATCATCACGATTTTGGTTGATTCAGTATTAAAACCCATGAATAATAATTATAAATAAAAAAAAATTCTACATTTGATGAATTAACTAATTTTTTGAAGCCTCTCAAAATTTCGCATTAACGAAAAGTGAGCGAGTACTAGTGCTATTGGAATTTTTCCTTAAAATATTAATATTAATTTATTAATTAATTGAAAATTATCATGATTTTGGTTGATTCAGTATTAAAACCCATGAATAATAATTATAAATAAAAAAAAATTCTACATTTGATGAATTAACGAATTTTTAAAAGCTTTTCAAAGTCTCGCAATGATAAAAAGTGAGCGAGTACTGGGGCTTTTACTTTACGATCGACACGAATCTTCATAAAGTGGCAAATGGAGAGCAGGGCACATTGAGGCCGCAATTGACTAGTAGCACATACTCATTCAACGCTCTCTTTCTCTTTCCACATTTTTCCTCTTTTCTCTTTTCTTCATCTACTTAATACATATAAATATAATTTCTCACCTTGATACTGTATTAAACCACAATAATTAATGCGTAATAATTATAATTGTCATTCCTTTGCTTATAAATGTTCTCGGCATTTCTCACGTTTTTTTTCATCTTCAATTTCTTTATTTATTTTTATATTCATTGCTTTCTTTTTCTTTATATCTAAATCTATTTTCTTCAAATAATTATATGCATTATAAATAAAATGCTTGCTACTGCTGATTTTTTTCCGAGCCACAAAGGATCTAAAAAAAAAAAAAAAATAATAATAATAAATAAATAAAACAATCGCGATATCATGAAATAAAAAAAAATGCTGATGCATTCGAAAAAACAAATGACCATTGCAAAAAAATAAAACGTTCACATATGAATACATAACATTTAGAAATGTCACCCGAAGGAAATAATAAAAAGAAAACAAAAACAAAAATAAAGAAATGAATAAAATATATTCAACGGCCACAATGTCAACTATTTTATTGTCGTGTCATTGCCTGATACATTTAAAACACGATTGATTCGCGCGCGAGTGCTCAAAAATTTAAAAATACGTAAAAGACACGCAACGATAAATACGCGCGTACACACGAGAGAAAGGATCTTTAATACACACATACACACATTCACACAACTTAACTAAACCATACCATACCGACATGTGTATATATATATAAATAAAACTATCGCTTCTCACTGACAACAAAACTGTCGTCATAAAATCTAACACATTTCAAAAACCGAGAAAGAGAGAAAGGTATCATCAAGAATTACATCCTAATAAATACTACACACACGCATGCACACAATCATACATAAATATACATCCGCACACATCGATAAACACGAATGTAAGAAAGAAAGAAGAAGCGTAAACAAAAAAGAAACACTAGAAAAAAAAAAAAGAACTAAAAATACCCAGGATTGAACAAGCCTTCAACGCGCGGCAATAAGCGAAAAGAAAGACAAAAATATATAAAACAAACGGTTGACACGAACGAGCGAGCGAGCGCACTGTATATTGGCCTTGGCCGCTGCTTGTGGGGTAATTCAGTCAAGGTTTCGGCCGATGAACTTGTTTACGGACGATATATAAAAGTGGGGAGACCCAGAGGCAGCCAAGTAATAGTGGGAGAATCAACGCGTTGTCCAATCGCATTGGGCCTTGGTCGCCGCGAGTCGCTTTACCATTGGTCGATTCACCAGCGTGAATACAGCCGCGCTGTATTATATACATTGTGCTCGTACGTGCGTGCATGTGTGTGGGGATTCAGGCCCCGCGGACCCCGCTCTCGTGCTAGTCTTAACTTGTCAGTGACCTCCAGCATTGAAAATACATGTACGATGAACTCGCGCGATGGTGTGTGAAGGCTCGCTGTGTTCACTCAGTAGTTGGGGCGTAGACTCACTCTCTTCACAACATAAAGGAGAGACGGACAACGTATTATACACATATCTATCTTTATATATATGTATATATTTATTGCTTATACACAAACTGTATGTGGTATAATCGTGAATGCCGGCATTACTCGTTGTGTTTATCCCCACTATTGGTACCATTGGCACTATATACCTCTCTTAAGTTTGTAGTAAGGGTGCATGGGGACCACGGCCAGGTAACCAACACTCGTCGGCATCAAACTTCAGTCAGAACAACGCGAACCTCCCTCGAGTGTAGACTCACTTTCACTCTCTCTCTTTCTTTTTTATATACATTTGAGATATTTATAATCGAATAATAATTCATTGGATTTTCTTTTTCTTTTTTTTGCTTTCTTTTAGTGTTTGTGTGTATTTTTTAACTACGAAAATCTGCGTGCGATATTGAAATAATTTTTATTATTTTACATATATTTATATATATGTTTATATTTTTTATATAATTGTGTGTGAGTGTGTGTTTTATAGAATTATATTGAAAATGTGGAGATCATAATTGAACTTATTTTAAATACAAATATCGAATATTATTGGATTATTGAAGTGATGATATTCAATGGTTTTTTTTAATTTATCGAAGATTTTATTTTTGTGTATTTGTGACGGGGGTTTTTTTTCAAATTGGTAATGTGGTGTTATGACGCAGTGCAAGTGCTTGATGATTTGATTATATTATTGTAAAGTTAGAGAATTGTTTTTTTCTCCATTCAGTGGGATAATAATTGGTGAATGACGTTTTTATATTAAATACTTTTTCAATGATTCCGAAAAATTTTATTGATCAACGGATCGATAATACGATTGATCATTCGTTGCAACAACATTGGTATGAGACAATGATACTTACACCTGATAGCAGTATTCAACAGGGTTGTTTGGTTCCATTGGCCCCTGAATCACCAATTTCTACTGCGTCGACGCATTCAAGATCGTCGAGCGTTGCATCACGTTCCTGCACTTCGGCAATGTCTAGTCCATATCATGTCTCGCAAATTTCACATAATTTTGTACCAAATATGCCGACAATGGACTCAACTGTGTCGTCAGCACGACCTGAACCTGAATTAAATATAGGTAGATTTAGATTTGTATGATTTTTTATGTTTGTTTATTTTATTTATTAGGGAAATCAATTGTATTTGGAATGAGAGAAATTGTTGAAAGATTTTGGTTCATTGTTTGATTTTTTTAATTATTTTCAATTTTTTTTTATGTTTGTTTTTGATGGGGTTTTCAATTTTGGGAATTAATTTTTTTATTGATGGTAAAATTTATTTGGGAAAGCTTTCTGAATATTATGAGATTTTTGTTTTGTGAGAATATGGTTTTTTTTTTTATTTTTTGATGAGGTTTATTTTGATTTTTTGGTCGATTTTTTTTTTTTTTTTGGTTTTGTTATGAAGTTTTTTATTTGGAGGAGAAATAAATGAATACATTTTTGAATTAATTATGAAACAGATTTTTTTTTTAATTTAATAAATAATGGGAAATTTTTTTGTGTTGATATAATTTTTGGAAATATTACATTTATTTTTTAATTAAAATTACTTGATTTTTCGATCGTTTACACTATTCTTAATAATAAACTCTTCAATCATACGTATAAACAAATGAATAAAATTAAAAATGAACAAAAAAAAGAAATTTTTTTTCACATTTAATAAATAATCCAAAATTTTTTTATCATCTATATAAATTTCCAAAAATATTGGTTTTATTAATTTTTCAATGAAAACCACTCAATTACTCTTTAAATCTCTATTAATAATAAACTTTTCGATTCTGCAAAAAAATTAGAAAATCAACAAAAAAAAATTTTAATTTTAAAATTTAATAAATGATTCAAAATTTTTTCTCTCGATATAATTTTCAAATATACTGCATTCATAAATATTCTTCAATAAAAATAATACTATTCAATCTTAATAAAAATCAAACGAATAAATTTACAAAATTCACAATAAAACAATTAAATAAATAATACCAATTTTTCCAAATCTTAATATAATTTTCAAAAATATCGTATTCCTTTAATTTTGAATAAGAATTAATTATATACAATTCACTAAACCCACAAAAAAAAAAAAATAAATAAATAAATAAAATAAAATGATGATTTCGTGTTAAAGAAAATTGATCAAAAATCATTAATTTATTTAATTATTTAATTTGTTATTCTTTTCGCATCAGACATTTTGTATTATTAAAAGGTGAAAATGAATGATTAATCAGTGATGTCGAACGAATGCCTGTGCGATCAAACAGCGTGACAGACTTCAAGTGAAAGCAGAAAGTTGTAATACAGCGATGCTGTAATCTTCCAACTGGCTCATAGAGAAAGTATATATTTCTTTCTTTCATTCTTTCTCACTCGCTCCTTTCTCCTTGAAGTCGTCGACGCCAATACAAAACCAGACTATAAGTATATAAGACCATTATATACATATGTACGTGAATATAAATATAGAAAATTGTCTGTGTAATTTATCTGCGATTGAAAAGATGTAGAAATTTAAATAAGAAATTAAAAATGAGGAAGAAAATCGTTCACGTGTTCATGTTCTCTATTAAAAAATTCCTTTCAAATATCGCGCGAATAAATTTTCAATCAATTTTATATTTATCTAAATATTTTCTTTTTTATATTCTGTTACAGAATTCGATGGCACAACTGTTTTATGTCGTGTTTGTGGCGACAAAGCTTCAGGATTTCACTATGGTGTTCATTCCTGTGAAGGATGCAAGGTGAGTTTCGATTGATAAAGTGAAATAATAATTTTTTTTAATTGGAAGATGATGAAATGAATGAATAAATATATTAATAAATAAATAAATGAGTAAGGAAATTTGTGGATACGAAAATTAACGTAAATATAAACTTGGATTTAATTAATATATTTTTTTCTTTTATTTTCACTGTCGTTTTTATTTTTATACTTGTTTGCAATGAATCTCTAATATAATTTCTCGCGAAAGTGCAACCAGTTGTTTTGCCACATAGAGTGAAAGTTAATTTAATTTTTATATAGTCATTTTTTTTTTATCATTGATTGTTTTAAAACTTGGAAGGAGTTTGTAAAAGGCATTAGTGGACCTGTATTTTTTTTCGACAGCGAAAGGAGGTCGCAAATACTTTTATTTATTTATTTATTCATTCATTTGTTTATTGACAAACTTATCCATTCATATTTATATATAAATATAAACTAAAGCCATTAAAAAATGTAGATATAAAATATTTCAATCAAGACTAAACAACATCAGGAATAATTAATTCTCTATAACACTTTCTCTTTCATTTTTCTCAATTTTCTTTTTATTAAAATCAGTCATTAGAGTTTATTCACTGGATTATTATATTAATGTTGATAAATATCTGTTTATATAATGAGAAATTGTATTTTATTTATTACTGATGAAAATAAAAATATTAAACTTTTAATAAATTTTAAATTCAATTTAAAATTAAAAATAAATAACACACAATATACATTTTTTTTTATTGGCTTTATTATTATTTATTTATATATATTTATGAATTATAATTACATTATATCATTAAGTGTGAATGTAAATGTGAGATAATATCTAAAAGTAAAATATTTCAAAGTTGTCGAGTTAGGTTTAAAAATTTTAAAAAGTTTGTCTGAGAATAATCATTCAACATAAAACCAAGGACTTGACGAGACTCGTTAATGTATATAAAACCCAAGAATCCGGCAGTGACCCTCAAAATAAATATATATATATTTTTTTCATTACCATGACGTTCACCTAATGTTTTCAAGGATATGTATATATATATATAGTGACCTCAACAATTTTTTCTTTATTCTTTATGACATATTTTATTTTTAACGAGGGTGAAAGAAAAAAAATAAAACGGAAATATTTTTCGTGACATTTCCTGCAACGCCATGGCACATTATTATATATTTATGTATTTGATGTATGTGAATGAAATGAAGGTGGACGTATGAAATCGGAGATTTGTTGTCCATCGAAATTCTTTTTTCTAAATAGATGTGGGGGTGGTGGGAGGCGACGTGAACGTGCGCGCGTTTAAACGTGAATAGCTCTCAAGGAGACAGGAAATTTGCGGTGGCCCAGAGACTCAGTGAGAGTGGAATATTGTGGACACGACCTCGGGAATAAATAACAATAGAGAGTATAATCGTGGGCAGGTCATGGCAATTGCGCAAAAGAAGCGGAAAATGTGGCAAATATATATATATATATTTATACATATATTTTTTTTTCGTTTTTCTAGATCTGGGTGATTTTCTTTTTTTTTTTTTTTCTTCCTCATTTGTTCTCGTTTCCCTCAATTTGTGGCCTGCACTTTTCGCCAATAAAGTCACGTGAAAAAAGTCAATTTAATATATAAATAATATACACACATATATATATTTTTTATATTATTAAATTAATAAATATTTTTCTTGATTTATCATATTAATATGAATGTAATATTCAATTAAAGATAAATAGCTTTCATAATTTCCAAAAGTTATGTTCATCATTATATTATATAATAATAATAATAATTTATATAACGGAAAAAAAAATATTATGTAAAGAAAAAAAAAACAAAAAAAAAATTACAATTTTGAACAAATTTTTGATGCAAAAAAAATTATTTTCATTTAATAATAATAATGATAATGATAATAATAATTTATGCAACGGAAAAATAACTATGTACAGATGAAAAAAATGAAAAAAATTAAAATTTTGAATAAATTTTTGATACAAAAAATATATTCCAAAAATTATTTTTATTTGATAATAATAATAATAATAATAATAATAATATGAAATGAAAGAAAAATTGATTTATAATAAATACAGATGAAAATTTTAATTAAATTTGTAATGAAAAAAAAAATATATATATATATATTTGTAAATTATGAGAATATATTGTTTTTTTTTTTGTTACTATTTTTAAAATCTGCATTAATTTGCATTCTCATAACAAGGACACGAGATAAATATTAATCAATGATATTTATAAATTATCATTTTAAATGAAAAAAAAAAAAACAAAAAAAAATACGAATATGTAAATAAAAAAAAGTTTTTTTTTTTGATTATTTTTTTTTGTTTCCTTATATTATAGTCAAGCACTTAATAACAATAACTTTTTTTTTTTTTTCATTCGTAATTACAAGATGTATATCTCGTCGAAGGCCGTCGAGTCAACGTCCCCGTGGTCTTGGCAAGTTTAAACAAGTTGAAACAAGAGTGGGACGAGTAAAATCACAGTAGGGGAAATGAGGAGAAAAAGAAAATAAATAAAATAAAGTAAAGTAAAAAGAACGAGCGAAAGAAAGAGGCAATGAACACATACACATATAGAGACAGATAAATACATATGTTTATGTGTGTATACATATGTATAAGTATATAATAGTTAGTGAGTAAGAACTCCCCACTAAATATTTCCACCTCCTGTGCGCCATTCGCCTCCCCACTTTCAGTCACAATTGGAAGAATCCACCTGGTGGTGGTTGGTACGCTTGGCAGGAATTGTCTGCGACCTGTCAGAACTCGCAGATGCGTCGCGACTGCCACGGCGTGCGCATCTTTTTAATCTTCATTAGCAATAAAAGAAAAAGAAAAATTAAACATCTTAAAAATGAAAAAAAATAATAAAATGAACTGCGCCGACGTTTCTTCTTTTATTATTTTTATTCTTGTATACAAAATATAATTTTCTCTTCTACATTGTGCGGTAGTCTTTTTTGACCAAGTAAAATATAATATTTATCGATGGAAAAGTTCTTATTTCCCGCTGAGTTAGGGATAATGAAAATAAAATAAAATAGAGAAAAGAAGGCCGTGCGTGTAAACTTTTGGTCAATGGGATATATAAAAGGTGTCCCGCGAAATCATTTCACTGGCCACAAAATTTTTCGGGGGAAAATGCAGGATGATATATACACAATACAAACACAGAGAAAGCGAAAATAAACCGATGAGGATCAAACAGAAAAAAAAAAAAAAATAAATAAATAGAGAACGATACAGAAAAGAAAGAAAAAGAAATCTTAAGATGTTGGGGAAAAAGGGATCGTTGCAGGTAGAACCATTAGATAAATATATATTATATATAACTATTGTGTTTTTATATGTGTTAGTGTGTCTCTTATAAATAAACAAATATATTAGGAATAATCAATATCCGGTCTGAACAAATGAATTTAAACAAATAGAAAAAAAAATTCATTTGTTTATTCGCTCACGAAAAAATAATCATGACACAGTTAATCATTTTATTTAATTGCTCATGAGACTATTGTAATAATAAGAAAATAAATAAATAAATAAATAACATCATACATTAGTATATAATGTTAAAAATACCAATACGTCTTTGTATGTAGAATATATTAATTTATATATACACAAATGTATACATATATTTGCGTTTGACGTTGACTAGGTCAGTAACTTATGGTCGGCGCCCGGTATAAAATGAAACAAGTCTCGACGTGTGACCTAGCCGTTAGCGGTTAGTATCTTTTGCTATAGGTACATTTTATCCCATTCTCTTTCTCTAACCCTTTTTTTTTTTTATTTTATTTTATTTTATTTTTTCATCTAACTCTTGTTAATTCTTTCTCTTCTGGATTATTACGCGCGAGTCATTATGGTCCGCAGAGCGAGACTGGAGTCTCAACTATACAGGTATATAAAGATGTAGATAACAAATGATGATGTAGAAGAAGACGAAGAAGATGTGTAGAGAAGAAGTCAACGGATACTTTATAACTAAACCCGCTTTTGCTGGTGATACTCACTTTATTTGTATGGGTTGGAAAGGGAAGAGAACGCGGAAGAGTTTGGTTTGAGACTAGGTCGCTCGGTCGCACTACTGTTGCAGTAAATATATATATGTGTATGTATATATATGTATATATGTATATGTACATTTATATTTCATTCCAATAAATAATTACATCTATTTTAATCATCATATTTTACGTTGATTCATTATTTTTCTTGGTGGAGAAATAAATATTTTTATCTGGAAATTTTTATTTTATTTTATTTTATTTTATTTATTTTAAATTACTAGGGATTTTTTTTTTTGGGTTCAATTATTAGTAAATAGGTAGGTTTTCATGTTGGTATTGATATGGCATTTTTTATCATCGTATTTTATGTTGATATTCATTTTTGGAAAAAAAAAATCGTCTGGGAATTTTTATTTAATTTTATTCTATTTTGAATTACTAGGGATTTTTTTTTTTTTGGTTCAATTATTAGTGAATAGGTTATTTTCATGTGGGTATTGATATGACATTTTTTATCATCATATTTTATGTTGATATTCATTTTTGGAAAAAAAATCATCTGGGAATTTTTATTTAATTTTATTTTATTTTGAATTACTAGGGATTTTTTTTTCTGGGTTCAATTATTAGTAAATAGGTAATCTTCATGTAGATATTGATATGAAATTTTTTATTATCATATTTTACGTTGATTTATATTTTTGAAAAAAAAAATCATCTGGGAATTTTTATTTTAGTTTAAATTACTAGGGATTTTTTTTCTTCGGGTTCAATTATTAGTAAATAGGCAATTTTCATGTAGATATTGATATAACATTTTTTATTATCATATTTTACGTTGATATTTATTTTTGGAAAAAAAAAATCATCTGGGAATTTTCATTTAATTTTATTTTAAATTACTAGGGATTTTTTTTTATGTACATTGTAAATTTTTATCAGATTTTACATTGATTAATAATTTTTATTTTTGAAAAATAAAAAAAAACCATCCGGGGATTTTTTTTATATCCACTTAATTCATTCAAAAAAAAAAACCCTAGAAATTAATTTTCCACAATACAAAAATGAATAAATAGATAATTGTTCATAAAAAAATAACTACATCTCAAATTAATTAAAAATCATTAAATTAATTATTTGTAAAAAAAAAAAAAATATTAATTAAAATAGAAAAAAGTACAATTTTACGTCTATAAAAATCGTGTTTGAACAGGTTTTTTTAAACAAAAGTAAAAAGTTAAATTTCAACCAAAAAAATTATTTTGAAATAAAGATGAATAAGGTGAGAGTGAGTGAGAAGGGGGATGATGATGATGATGATGATGATGAGTGCATTAACCCTCCGGTCGTCGACCTCGCGAGCCAGATACGTCATCCCCCGATGTCGCGTTTACTCCCTCCTTAAATAGGTATATATATCTTAATAAATGGGCGTGTTTATGTGTGTGTACCTACATACAGACTGTAATACACTCTTGTCGTATCATTACTCATCCGATATGTTATGTATATACATATATATTACATGGTTGTGTGTATGTATATGCGCGCGCCATCACTTTTGATGTCGTAACAAGAGTCGTGATCTCATTTTCATTTGATTGTACGCGCGCGCACTTGGATATTTTTGGTGCAGCCAATGTGGGGTTACTGACCCCTGTCCCAATGCATCTCACTATGTTTAACTGCTATATACATATAGAATTGGGTCATTTCATTATTATTATTATGATAAATATGTGTATGTGACGATACGGAAGTTTCTAGATAAAACTCAGTAGAATTTTACACTCGTTTTAATTTCTTTATCATTGATATTAATTTTTTTTCTTTTTTTTTTTTGTGTTTTTTATATTTTATTATGGAACATTCATTGTAGTAATTAATTTATATGTTTTGTTTAATTGTTTATCTATTTATTTGTGTTATTATTTATCGAGAATATATTTATTGATATTTTATTTGTTAATATTCTGGAATTTATCGAGATGAAAATTTTATGATTGAAATTAAAGTTTTAGGATTTTATTTATTTTTTTCATTATTTAAGTTTGTCAAATTTTTTTAATTAAATTTTTGAATTGTTACGATAATTCTCGATGTGAAATTGATGATTTTTGTATTCTAATTATTTAAGTGGAATGAAAAAAAAAATTGTGGGAAATTTTATTTTTGAGTCGAAAAATTAATTTCTAATTAAAATTTGTTGTTTTGAATTTTTTCTTTTAATTCAAAGTTGTTACGATGATTCTTGATGTGAAATTGATGATTTTTGTATTCTAATTATTTTAGTAAAATGAAAAAAAAAAATTATGTGAAAGTTTGTTTAATTTTTTCTTAGTGTTCGTTTAATGATTGTTATGAATTAAGTAAATATTTAATTTCCTGGAGAGATAGTACATCATTTTTATTAATTATTTACACAAAAGACATTTTTTTAAATATCTAGAAATTTTTTTTTTTCCCGATCATAAAAGACGAATTTTTGTAAATATTATAACAAATCTTTCACTTTGTTTTTTTTTTTTATTATATTCAACAAACTTATTTATAATAAATTGATCAATTTTATACATAGTTGTACGATATAAACATAAATTATTACACATTGAAAATTACTTGAAACTTTTATTTTTTTTTTTTTCAATTTCTTTATTTTACATCGTGGTCTATAGAATAATTTATAAACGCACAAAGTATGTAGTAAATGTACTTAGAAACATATATAGACAAGACGATGCACATTTTATGTACATCTATACGTATATACTAGTCTCATATATGTATATAATACCGTTGAAAATTATTTAGGCACCTCATAACATTGCATACAAGTTTATTTCTTGTTCAAACACGTTTAGCTGCCATGAAAATGATAAGAATTATTTCTATACTCAGTTAAAAATTGCCGAAACAAAAATACCAAAGTGTCTTAATATTTTTAAACATTAATTTATTGTTCATATATATATATAAAATACATATATATACATATATACATCCATGTACATATGTAAATACGTCACCGTTAGTCAGTTTTGCGAGTTCTCTTTTGTACTGTCGTACTCACTTCACCTATTTCTGCTTTAAACAATATATATATATGTATGTATATATTTATGTATGTGTATGTATATAGTATATACTCTCGCTGTGGTGTACAGTAATCCCTTCTACTCGGTAAAATTACATGCGGCTCCGGTCATTGACCTCTTCTGACAGCTTTGCCTCTCGCCAATGCGAATAATTCCCAACTGCATTTTACTTCATTTTCTAGTTTGTTTTATTTTGTATTTATTTTAATTTTATTTATGTTTCATGTGTATTACATTTTGTTTTTGCTTCCTCGGTTCATCTCACTTGGATGGAATTTTTTAAAAAAATTTTTTATGTTTATATATAGCGCAATTAATTGGTTTATAAATTGATATGAGAAATGGGAATATATTTTATGTGAAAATATTTTCTTGGGTGTTTGTTTATTGTTAGTTTTGTTTAGAAAATTTTGTTAATTTATTATTTTTATTGGTTAGTCGAGAAGAATGGGGATGCTTTGAGAATATAGAATTTTTAATAATTTTTATTTAGTGCGGATTTTATGTGGAATATTTATTTTATGAGGAAAAATTATTTTTTGGTTTTAAGATTTTGATACAAAATTTGCGATGAAGTTTAAATAAATTTTTCGTGGACTTTTATGTAAAAATTTTTATTGTGCACAATAGAAGAGTGAAATAAAAAGACAATTAATGGACAAAATCAATAAATAAATTATTTTACAACGCTGAATAATTTTTTTGGTTTGATAGAATTTTTTGTGTTTAATTTTGATATAAAATTTGGGTTAAAAATATTTCAGATGAATTTTTCGTGGATTTTTATGTAAAATTATTTAATGTGCACAGTAAAATAATAAAATCGAAAAACAATAAATAAATAAAATCTGTAAAAAAAATTAATAAATAAATTATTATACAATGCCAAATAATTTTTTTTTTAATTCAATACAAATTTTTGTGTTGAAATTTGATACGAAATTTTCGTTGAATACAGTTGAAATAAATTTTTAGTAGACTTTTACACAAAATTTTCGACTTTATATAAAATACGAGAAGGTGTTTCACCCCTCTACTGACCTGTTTGTAGAATGTGCGCTTTGTCAGATCGATGAACCAACCACACAACCAGTTGTATCCCGCGCACGGTTCATTCGGGGTTGCTGCCCCCGTTGTCCGGGCGCGCTTTACGCAGATACCTCCCACATCCCCATATACAAATATATATACATATATACATAAGACACATATTGAGATAAAAAAAATTTTTATTTTGTATATTGAAATAATTATTCTTTTGAATTTACGTAAATATTCCGAATTAAAATTGGAATTTTCAGTTAAAGATAATTTTTTTGACTCAAAAATAAATTTTCATATAATTTTTTTTTATTTCACTACAATAATTAGAATACAAAAATCATCAATTTCACATCAAGGATTATTGTAACAACTCGAAATTTGAAGAAAAAATTCAAAACTACAAATTTTAATTAAAAATTAATTTTTTGACTCAAAAATAAATTTTCATATAATTTTTTTTTATTTCACTATAATAATTAGAATATAAAAATCATCAATTTCACATCAAGGATTATTGTAACAACTCAAAATTTAAATAAAAAATTTTAAAACTGAAATTTTCAGTTAAAAATAAATTTTTTGTCTTAAAAATTAAATTTCACAATTTTTTTCCATTTTTCTAAAATCATTAGAATACAAAAATGGTCAATTTCACATCAAGAATTATCGTAACAACTCAAAATTTAAATAAAAAATTTTAAAACTGAAATTTTCAGTTAAAAATAAATTTTTTGACTCAAAAATAAAATTTCAAAATTTTTTTCCATTCCTCTAAAATCATTAGAATACAAAAATCATCAACTTCACATAAAAAATTATCATGAAAACTCAAAATTTGAAAAGAAAATTTTTTAAATAAAAAATAATAATTTTCAAATCGAGTTAAAAATTATAAACAATCATAAAATCTTATACATCGATGTAACATACATTGTATCATACAAATATCTCAACATTTCACCCCAATCAATTCATTATCATTCAATAATTAAAAAATATTCCCAATCCCAAATAACCAACAAAAAATAAAACAAACAAATGATCCAAAAATCATTTTCATACATACAATGACTAAAATCCAAAAACAACAAACACTACAGGTTCTTGCAATTCAAAAAAAAAAAAAAAAACTCAATATCTTCTCTCATTCAACAATAAAAAAAAAAAAAACAAAAAAAATTCTCAAACAAAAAAATAAAACAAATTTTCATCTCAAACATTTGCATATTATTTTTGTAAAACGCGTGGGATAAATTGTTCTGGAATGATCTCGCGAGTTCTCTTCCACTGTATATACCTTTCTGATACATATATACATCCATGTACATAATATACATAGCCACACACATATATACATATACATAAAAACACGAAGGAAAAGGGGCTACATAAAGAGAATATAACATCAGCGGATGAGGACGATGGCCTATACCAGGAGCGGTCCAACTTGGTCGCGTGTGCGCGCGCTCCATCGTCTTCGTCTTCGTCTTCTTCATCATCAGTATAGTGCATAGTATATAATATACAAACGTGCAATCTAACGGTACATCGCTCTCGCTCGATGCGCGCACGAAGTTGAGGTAGGCGAGGTCGCGCGTGTGACGTCACATGATGAGAGAGTTAAATTCTATGTATATTTATCGCTATATAAAGTCCCCATACACATATTTACATGCACAATAATATTTAAAAGTATTTAAACATCATAATATTTTTTATTTCAATAATTTACAACCATATTTACGGCAATATTTCTTATTATCTTTCTTGTTAGATAAACATGTCCAAACAAGAAATAACCTGCATAAAATATCGTTATAGATATTGTTAAATATAATTTAAAAAAAAAAAAAACTTGTTTTACATTGTTATGGGTTGTTGATAAATACTATTATGCATTAGTTTTGATTTTATATATTGAAAAAGTGACGAAAATTAATGAATAATATATAAAAATTATCAATTATAAATTACAAAAATGTATAAATATTTTTTTATTCATATACTAAAGCCGAATTATTTCTTTTATTTTGTCACTCTGTGCACGTTTATACACGCATTACGTTACGTAATTCATTTCCTCTATATATATAAATATAGATACATATATATGTATATATAAATGTTGCTAACTCCCGCTATTGGTCCGTGCGCGCGCGCTCTTTACCGCTCTCTCGTTCTCTCTCTTTCTCGCTGTAACTCGCGACCCCGGCCGAGGTCATTGACCGATAGAGTCCGCACAGGAACACTTCCCTTCCCAGGGTCTACGACCCTCTCGTATGATTTTCGTCACGACACACATCTCTCCCTTTATTTATTATTCAACTGCCATATCGCGCTAAAAACGCCAGTACTTCTCCTTTTATTATTACTAAAAAAAAAAATTTCATCCACATCAGAAACCAACAAAAATTACCGTCCAACATAATTACATAATAAAAACATAATTATATCAATTATAATATCCAAAAAAAAAAAAAAAAAAAAATATAAATTTACATAAATATATTTTGAACCCAAAAAAAAAAAAAAAGTATTTAATTAACATGTCTGTTTACATTGTAAATTAATTCGACATATAAATTTCGTGGGTGGATTGATGGAATGATCGAGAAGCCAAGAAGATCGGTATATATATGTGTATATTATTTATATAGAAGAGGGGCGTGCGCGGAGTAGTAAAAAAAAAAAAAAAGAGTGAGTAGATTTGAGATTGTGATTGTGGAGAGTAAGAGAGAAGAAAACCCGTTAGTAGAGCGATCGTGTGTGTGTGTGTGTGCCTTGGCGTTTATACAGATGCGAGGAAGAAACAACGACGATTGAAGTGGGATAGAGAAAAGGAGGGAGAAAAAGATTCCATCGATGTGGCTTGCAGGTTTGAACGTGTTTGAGTGTATGAGAGCGCACGAGCCGAGAGAACTGAACGCGCAAAGGGGGACTCTTACTTTCACGCGGTGAACTGCGGGTGAATGTCCGGGAATTGGGTCAAACAGGGCCTCCCACCCCGCGTTATTACCTTTTGCCCGGTGCCAGAGGCAATGTGCCGAGGAGGTACTATACTCCTCTGTACTAGAGAGAGAGCCCAGTCGACAGTGAAGTCTCGATACAAACGGTTCACACTCAAATATTTTCATCCAACAAAAACAATTTATATAATTCATTTAAACGATATTTATCATTGATATTTAGTAAAATATTTTTTATTATCAATAAATATATATATATATATTTAATTATTTGGATTGATTATTTGTGTTATGTTGTTACATTATTGTTTTATAAATAATTGTGATGTGAATTATTGAATGATAAAATATTTGATATTAATTTTGTGATTGATTCTTTATAATATTTTTTTGGGTTATTGTGAATTTTATTTTATATTCGACAACTTTGAATTGTTTCATTTATTTATTTATTTATTTATTTATTTATTTATTTAATTCGAATGGGGTGCTTGTGCGAATGTGATCATACAACCCCACGAGCGGGTAGCGCTTGTTCATCGGGGTCATCTTCAGACAGTGATAGTCAAATTGACGAAGGTTTTATTGGTGGTGATTCACAGGGATTTTTCCGGCGGAGTATTCAACAGAAAATTCAATATCGACCGTGTACGAAAAATCAACAGTGCAGTATATTGAGAATCAACAGAAATCGCTGTCAATATTGCCGATTGAAAAAGTGCATCGCTGTTGGAATGAGTCGTGATGGTAAGTTTTATATTAATTTTTTTTTCAATCATTTCGAATCGTAATTATATTTAATTAAAAATTTATTGTCGGTTCTCGCTGTGTTTTTAATTTAATTATTTAGCTATTTTTTATTTTTTTTTTTGTATTAATGGATGAATCGTGTTACGAAATATGGAAATTATTCAATCATTTCATGCGTTGAATTATTTTTATTGATGAATATGAGTTCAAATAATGATTGTTAACGATGATAAATTATGAATTTTGAAATATATTTTTGGAGATATAGAGCGATTATTACGTCGACATTTATCGAATGATTTTATATAAATATTTAAGAAATTTAGGTTGCTAGGCCATTGACCATTAATTTTTACGCAATAATTCTCTTGCAGTGTATATATTTTATTTATGTATGTGTATGAGAGTCGACACTTTGTGTGTCGCAATTGGCGAAAGTGCGCCTTGCACGAGAAAGTATCAAGCACACAACCAATTACCCACACACACACACATATATATATTTAAAAGTATTAAAATGAAAAAGAGAAAAAAAAAATTTTTTTTTCTTCGATAAATAAAATATATAATAAATAATAATTAATAATTAATATTTCGAAAAAAGGATAAATAAAAGAATTGAAAATTACTCCGGAAATTTAGCGCAGCCCGGGCATGACCTCGCTCTCATATTCTAGCCTCCCCCTTTTCTCCCCCTCTCACGTGAGAGTTCATCGACCTCAAGTTCATCACACAGAGAAAGAACAGTAATAAAGAAACATTTATATAAATATATATGTATATATATATAATTATTGATTATGCATATACATATATATTAAGAGTTTATATTGTAAATGAGAGGGGTCAATATACGGGAGTGTGCAGTGCATGTCGCTGCGCGTCAGTAGAAAGAGTACCGCTACGCTAAGGCTCCGATATAATTCTGTTTTTTTTTTTTTATATTTCTCCTTGTACCACTCTTCTTCTGTGATCCCCCACTCCTTGTCCGTTCCCCTTCTCTTCTACTCTCCCTCCCGCTTCCCCTGCCGTTAATTTTCGCGCAGCTGTCTCAGTTGCGCTGCAACACTGAACGATAACGCGATGCTGCTCGACTTGTTCACTTCGAGTCGCGCACAAGTTAATTCTTGTATATGTATATATTCCATTCCCCTACTTTTTCTCCATATAATTTCCACGAGACAACGTGTATGAACCCGTTTGTATTAATAAACGAATAGTGGGAGAAAATGGCGCGCGCCCGCCGTCACGTGGCGCTACAAGTCGAGTGGAGACCTCACGAACTTCCATTCTTCATAACCACTTATATCTATGTTTCTTGGTTATGTTCACTTATTTATCCCCACCAATTACACTTTATCCCTACTACTCATCATCGCTTTCTATTCCGAATATCTATACACATATGAATAATGTGTTTTGTGGGTGATATTTCTTTTTGTCCCTTCTCATTTAAATCTGTTTAAATAAAATGTTTTGTATTTCGCGCGCACAATAACCACGTGATTATAAAATTAGCTCATTTTCTTGTATACACGTTTGACCGTTATTTACCGTTAAACAGATGGATAAAAATAAATTTCTTAATTATTGATTTGTAAATATTTTTTTAATTGTAGAAATAAAAATATACTACATTGAAATTATTTTATTTAATATTTATGATATGAGTGAGGTTATGTTAAAAATAGGAAATTGGAAATAAAACAGGCAAATGAAGGATAAATAAAATTTATTCAGATACTTTATTTAATGTTCTTCGAATTCTCTACAAGTCTCTTTAGTGCATTGTGATATGCAAGTATGAACTTGTTTGCAGCGACAGATTATAATAAAACTTTTGCTGCGCATATAATACTCCGGTCAAGTGCACACATAAATAGACACAAATGAACATTCTTTCATTTATTTTTGCTTTACATGCATATGTATATATATGTATGTGCGTGTAATATAATTTGTAATAGTGCCGGTGTAGTTGTGTGTGTATATAGGTCGGTGATACACGCCTCACGCGGCTGCTGTTGAAACCAAGTTCAAGGCCAAAGGCTCAGTAAAGGCCACAATCGGTTGGCGCGCGCGACGATTGTTCGGCGAGGAGGGGAATGAAACCGTCGATGGATGAATAAAGTGGGGGCGGTAGCGGTGGCGGCGACGTGAGCGGCAATAGACGAAGGATGAGGTGGGGGTGGATAAGAAGGAGGAAGGGGCTGTTGAACGCAACTTGCGGCAGCACGTCACTCAGTTGGCGGTGATGCTGTCTCGCGTTTGCACGCGCCAAGTTTTTTTTTGTCCCGCTCGGTCAAGTCAATTGTATTATATATTTTATAAACAAATAAATGAATAAATAAATAAATATAATGAATGTACACAACAATAATTAGTGCCATTATTTTTTTTATTATATTTGTTTATATGTGATTGTTGTTATTTTGGAGTGACGTGAATATTTTGTCAGCCGAATATTCAATTGAAGGAAATAATTATGAAAATTTATAATGAAGGATTATTAATACACGATTATAAATGGATTAATTAATTATTTCGTTTTTGTTTTGTTTTTGTGGTGTTATTGTTGTTATTCAATTTTGATAAATGGTGACGAGTGACCGATGGAGATATAATAAAGTGTGCAGTGACACTGTGGATTAATTAACGTGAATTTAATTGAAATAGATAAGAGAAAAAATTATTAAATAGGAAAAATAGTTTTTTTTTTTTTTTAAACTCCTGCCCATCGTCATGGGAGACGAGTTACCAATCCTGAAAGGGATCCTCAATGGTGTTGTCAATTATCACAATGCACGTAGGTGTCATTATCCTGAATTTAAAGAGAAAAAATAATTTTTTTTTTTCATGTTTTATCAAGTGTACTTTCTATCAGCGAATTTTGTTTATGTTTTTGTTCGCGGTCACATGGTGGCACTTTCATCGTGAAAGTTTTCTTTCTCGTTTCGCTTTCCCCTTCAAAACAAGTTCATTCACGCAGAGACAAGCACAGACACGTTTTATTAACACTGGATTTGCCAAAAAAAAAAAAAAATTGAAAGCAGAATGATTTATCATTTTATTTCTTATTTTTTTTTTTTTTCGCTTGGTTTATCATTTTTATCATCAACAATTATATGTGACTATTTATCTATAAATATATTTAATAGATAGATTGAATAGAGCTCATATGACTGACCTTGCTCGCGATCACGGAATCCATTGGACGCGTTCTTACAATTAACTTCTCTTTAAGCGTTCCGTCACGCGATAACCAATGGCCATCAACCAAGGACAAACGCGCCATCGTGCGACTACAATATGACGCGTTGTAACATGATTCATCCATTGATTGCATTAAAAATTAATTATTAAAACCCGTTAAATTACAAAAAAAAATATTTATACATTCATAAGACTATAATCACAATTTATTTATGAATCATAAACAAATGAAGAATCATGAAAACGAATATCATTTATTAATTTTTTCCTTTTTTTCTTGTGTATTTTTACAGCGGTACGATTCGGTCGTGTGCCAAAACGTGAAAAAGCACGTATTCTTGCGGCAATGCAACAAAGCTCACACAGTCGTTCACAGGAAAAAGCAGTTGCTGCTGAATTGGAAGATGAACAACGTTTATTAGCAACTGTTGTACGTGCACATCTGGATACCTGCGATTTTACCAGGGAAAAAGTCGCGCCTGTGCTTGCACGAGCGCGTGAAACACCAAATTACACCGCATGTCCACCAACCTTGGTTAGTATTTATTTATTATTTATTATATCAATACTTGAATACATAAATGTGTGAGAAAAATTTCAAATAAAGTCAAAACGATTTTGCATTTTGTTGCTAACAAGACGATACAAATTTTTTTTACACTTTACAAAATTTTTTCATTGAGAAAAAATTAAACTCCGAGAGTTACTAAAAAATGAAGCCTTTTGAAAGGAGGAGATGAAGATGTGTGAATTTATCAAATGTGACCCCACATTCGTGATCAGCGACCCCGAAAATCCCTAGGGTCACGTTTTCACCAAATTTTAGCAATGTCATAAAATTTCACACTACGAAATTTTTTTTTATACCGGAATACCGATATATCGTCTCGCCTTGTGATAGGAACTTTGTACATAGTTGATACATAACACCGGACACTAATTTGGACACTTTTTAAGGGCGATTTCAACTCTCAAATCTCGGCCGTCCAAAGGTTAAGTCGGATCGGTAAGTAATGTCGTTTCCGCGTGTATTGTTGTTTATTTAGCATTGAAAATTTACGCACTAGATTTAAAAAAGTTGTTGATAACGACGATGATTACATCATTGAATAAAAATTAAGACTTTTAGAAATATTATTCACTTCAATTTGACGACATTACTTTTCGATTGAACTAATATTATTACATAATTCATTTTATTATGTTTGTAT